>CM066047.1:30863131-32227101 GCA_033557465.1 Ichthyophis bannanicus | reverse complement strand
CAAACGGCCGTCAGAGCCCCCGTTAATAAAACGGGAAGCTCACCCCCCACCTTCGGTACAGCGCCATGCACGACGTAAAGCGCCTGCGGGAGACAAGGGAGCAAACCTGCGCCGGGGAGGCCGAAGTGCTGGAGCACCACCCACAGGTAACGGTGACTGACTCGATCGACAGGCTTGGACTGATCCAAGGAGCACCAACCAGTGGTCCCGTTGGACTCACTTAGGCGACCGGCCTTCTCTCCACCACCTTCCCCTAGGACTGTGGCGACAGCGTCCAGACCCCCTCTCCCCGAACGGACACAATACTGGGAAGGGGACAGCCAAAACGCCCGACACCTCCACCACTCGGTTGGCCAAACACTTGGCACAGGATTCTTCCGGGTCACCCGTTCAGTAGAGAGAGCGTGGCCGCCAAAAGTCCAAGGAGCTATCGTCCTTCCCCTTGGAGAGCGAGCAGCAGGACAGACTCGCGGAAATGAATGCCGGGAGAACACCAGAGAAAGAAACCCCGTATCCATGATCTTCATGAAAACAGGCGAGGTCAGGAAGGGGGCCAGCTGGGCGATTTAGAAAGGTGCGATAGAACTACACATGGGAGCCCATCGCGCGCCACCAGGCACCTTCCCCAACGGCATGGCACGATACTCGCCTCTATTCCTACACCTCCACCTGCTGAATCAGCGAGGAGCAGCAAAGTGCCATCAAACCTGTGCCGCTGAACCACAGCCGAATACACCGGGGAAAGGACACACAGTACTCTCGGATAATGGGTGAGGTCCACGGGGCGATCCCACAAACAGGTACTGAGAAGTATTCCCCCCACCATCCGACAAAAGGTTCGCTCCAATGGGAGGTTATTGAATGGTTAACCGTTCCTCTCCCCGCAGGGCATGACCTCCCGACGCCGAACCCTACTCCTTGCAAGTCAAGAATAGGGTTCTGGAAGTTGCCGACCCCACCGGCCCGCCCACTCCTAAAAGCAGCAGAGGGAGGCATGGCGACTCATAAAGCAGGCCACGGAGGCTGGAAGCGTACCTCTACCACCTCCTCCCACGCTGCCCCTCGGGATACCAAACTGATCACCAAGCGACCTCTAAGGAGGACAGTTTAGGTGAGGATTAGAGACCATGGATCGAGGGACACAGGGAGTGCGGCCCAGGGAACGGACGAAGCGTTGGCGTGGGGCACGCTGTCTTCACCTCGTCCCACCAGGCGCCAACCGGAGAAGGAAAAAACACCCGCAGTAAGGGGTTTTCATGGTATCTGACGAGAAATGCCAAGAAACTACGAGTTGGACCACCATCTGATGTTGCCAAAAAAGACAAGCTGCACATTCCAGTCTCCACAGGTCCAAGGACCACCTGCTGAGAGCTCCTCAATGGTGTAGCCAGGAGAAGGGGACAACAGGATGAGGGACGCAGTGGACGTCGAAAACGTCAACGCCCCCGCATGCTGCAGACTGCGGATGGAGGGGGAAACAACGTCTAGTACCAGGGCACTACACAGCAAATATACGGCGACTCGAGGTACGACTACCTGCAGGTCCCATGCTAGTAGGTGAACCCCGGCGACCGTGGAAAGGCCCGGTGGAAAACAGCCACACAGAGTCAGCCGTTCCGGGTCATCTATCAGGCCAAAAAAAAAGAGGGCCATCGTAAACTGGGGGTAGGGCGACGATCCCAGCACCCGCCTCGGTCCTTGCACCAAAAGGTGGTCGGGTGTTGAATATCCCCGGCAAGGACCCAACCAACAATCGGGGAGGTGTGTAAGTAGGGGAGGATGACCCCAAACAGAGCGTCTTCCACGCCAACTTAGACTGGGGGACCGTATAGAGACCGACCACGAAACGAAAACCGATGACGGCCCGCAGAGTTAAAGCCGTCTAAGAGCAACACACCTTGGCCCTGCTCCACTCCCCACAACAGTTACTGCACCACATGTGAAATCGGGTAGACGTGAGAAAAAACACAAGAAAAGCAACCCAGGCGCCGAACCGAG
Source organism: Ichthyophis bannanicus (assembly GCA_033557465.1). NCBI lineage: Eukaryota > Metazoa > Chordata > Amphibia > Gymnophiona > Ichthyophiidae > Ichthyophis > Ichthyophis bannanicus. The sequence continues at coordinate 32,225,103 of CM066047.1, read as the reverse complement.
ACACTCCTGACGTTGCAGGGCCTGGTTGCCGCAAAGCGAGCCAGTATCGAAGGGACCGAGCCCAAGACCGCCATCTGCCCGCTGTTGGCTCCGATGAAGGCTATGCGAGACCGAGGTGAGGCCTGGTAGTCCACTGCAAGAAAAATGACATCCAGCCCACTCGTGGAAAAGAAAGATCATAGGCCGTAGCCACGCGTCCTGGTACTTGAGAAAAAAGATGATTGGACCAATAGGTTGATCTGTGGCTGCAGACGAAGGAACGGAAGGGGAGTGACACGCCCATGCCTTACGATTCGTGTCGCGAGATTATAAGAAGGACTTAAGGACTGAACCGGGACCCTTTCCTCCTCTGCTCACCCATACGGCCGGAATCCAGGAGGCCGAGAAATCCCGCTTGCGGAGGATAAGCCCGAGTAGAAGCCAGGCAGCAACTTCCATCACAGTCCACTGTCGGCCAACTCGACGGGATCTCTTCCCCCTTCATAGCTAACCGACCCTGTCACCCAACGAGCGTTCGGGTGAGGAGAACTCGACCCTAGAGACCGGCACCCCCCCAGGACAAAAGCTGTCGCAGGGGCCAAACCCTGGGACGGCCCACGAGAGAGAAAGGAGGGCAACGGAACAGGTCAGGGGTCGGAGAGCAATGATCTCCTCCGTGGCTGGGGTCCACAAGCCGGTGCCTCACCCTCCACCCCTCCCTGCGGACAAAAGACGAGACAAACAGTCACTAGATATGTGCCCACCCCATCGCGGGGGAGCGCCGGGGAGGACGGTGACATCGTCAACAGGGGGCTCCGGTTGGGACATGGACCATCCACCCAAACCGCGCGGGGCACAAGAACCCATCCTCGACACTCAACCCGACTCGGGTCGAGCCAGTTACTACCCCTTTGTTTGGAGGACCCCTGACCGATCGCGCGACGCGCCATTTCGTTACTTTGAGCAAAGGCCGCCGCTGAGGAGCTTAAGAGGCGGCCGCCCGCCGCTAAACCGCTCCGAGCGCCGTCCACAGGAAGCCTGCTCTCCCACAGGCAAGCCCTCATCCGCCTCAGCCGCATCAGCAGCCAAAAAGACGAAACGGTTGATGTCCAACACGGGCTCTGCAATCCAGCAACGGGGATGTCTCCCGTTTCTTCCTTTTGGACTTGCACCACTTGGAGGGACCGTAGTCCATTCCTCAGGTGGCACCACCCGCAACCACTATCCTGTCGTGATACATTAACCTCCACCACATCAACCCTCTCCTCCTTCCTACCCGAATACCCTCCCCCTGGTGGCTCCCTCGGCTCGATGGACTCCTCCACCCTAGGCCCTCGGACTCCTCTGAGGGAGAGGGGCCTCCACAACCTCCTCCCGCACAGGAGCCCGAGGTGGAGTGACGGCATCCCCCCCCGGTCCATTGTGTGATGCGGAGGGGCAGCGGGCGAAGGGGTGGCCCAACTCCCCGCAAAGGTACACCGAATAAGCAAACACCCGGCCGAGGCGTGAACCCGTCCACCACAACGGGTGCAGACCTGCTCGGGACAGTTCATGCTCAAATGGCTGAATGAGCCAAATCGGTGACTCTCGCGGGGTTGCACAGTGTAATATAACAAGATTCGTTCCCGACCGAGGATACCGGCCGAGGGCATGTGCTGCACCACGTTTCCCACCTCAAGCAAACTGATCCTTCCCTTCCACGGCCCGTCCCACACCCATAGGGGCCCAGCGCCCTTCACCAGGGGGGCGAGGAGCACCGCATGGCTCGACAACCAAACCTGGATGTCCTGCCCTGGGAGCGACTCATTCCGGGATAGGATGGTCACAGGTACCGTCCCTTGGCGAGAGATAGGCACAACACGAAAATCGGGCCCCCCCCCCAGCCCCCCCAGCAGCTGGTATCGGGACCCAAAAAATCTCCAGCCCCCGTCTCAACATGAAACTAACATCATATTCAATGGTGTTGTTCATGTGGATGAAGGCATAGAGATCTCCGGGAGAAACCCCAGCCCAAGGGACCATCCTCAAGACCTGTTCCCTGGCTGGAGGGGGCCCCTCCCCAGCCCACGGATCTGCGCCCCGTTTCGTCGTCCACCCTCACCCCCTCCCCCTCGCCACCCTCCCCCCCCTCCTCCCCCGCCTGCGGGACCATTCCCCAGGGAACCCCCCCTCCCCCCACCCCCCCCCGATGGCCCCGGAGTGGTGCCCGACCCCCTCAGACCCTCTGCAAAGGTACGGGAGGGGGAACCGACCTCCCGGCTCCCAACCCCTGCCCTCCTTGATCTTCCCCTGCTGCCACCTGCGGGGGATCCTGCTGCTGGTCTGCAGGATCCACAATCTCCGCACATGGGATGACCTGAGAAACTGGGCCAGGTCAGTTCTACCAACACTGAATCAGGGATGCTATCCCCTCCGGATCCCTGGGTGCCACCGAGAACCCCCGGATGCCAAACCCCCTGCTGCCACCTCCAGCTGCCGAAAGGCAGAAAAAGGCCCCGGAGGGCCCTGTCGGGGTTTTCCAAAGGCTAATTGAAGGGCAAAGCCCCCTCACCCCTCCGTCCCGTGTTCCTGACCCAGCGCAAGGCTCCTGGGTCTCGGCCACCACTACCGGGGACGGACCCCGCTCCCCTCCTTTCCCGGGATCCAGGGGGACCACCCCATCCTCAAACCCCACCGGGAAGGGACCCTTCCCCCTATCAGGACCAACCACTCCCTCCTTCCCCCTACAGAAACAGTCGTCCGCTCCCCCTTTCCCTCCGCCAGACCCTCCATCGGCCCACCGTCTGCTACCCCCTGTACGGCTACCGACAACAAGGCAGGACCATCCCGGGACAGTAGGGCAGGTTCCCCCAGAACTAAATCCCCCAAACCTCCACCCCCCGGCCCCCCAACACACCCAGATCCAACCGTCTTGTCGGTGCCAGACGGGGCACCGGGGTCCCACATCTCCAGGCCGGCAGCCAGGGCTACCGCAGCGACGGCGGACGCCCCCCAGCGCGCCACGCGCTCCTCTGCCACACCAACCGTACAGACAGACACCTGTGCATCCCGCTCCATGGACCACAGGTTGCAGGAACAGCCTCTGGGAGCCCTTCCTACTCTCCCCTCCCCCCCAGGGGCTGCAGAGACTGACATGCGTCCTGACCCTGCTCTGTCCCCTTCTCTGTACCCTTCCGGCGCCAGACAGCCACTTCAGGACACACAAGCCGGCCGTCATTCAGCCGTCTGGGAGCCGGAAGGGCAGCTACCATCGGGGACTCCCGGCCCCCAACGCTCCCCCCACCAAAAACTGGACCCGGAACCTGAGCACTGCTGCAACAAAGGCAGCCTGCTGTTCAGCAGACACAGAGTCTGCAGATCCCCTGCGCCGAAAACAAGGGACTCAGAGGGGAAGAAAGAAACAATCCTCCGAGGAAGATCCTGCTGTACTGCTGGCTGGTAAGGAGTCACAGAATCCTCCGTGGACTTGCGACGGTGCTGTGCAGCTGCACGGAAACACCGGCGATGGTATTCACACTTCCGGGTCTTCCCGGAAGTGACGTCAACCGGCTGATGGCGGCCATCTTGGACCTTCGACTGGACCCGGGGGAAGCCCCTGCAACCGACTCCTCCTGCAGGGAACCTCCAGCAGCTGTAGGAACTGCAGTTGTCGGACTCCGGCGGCCATCTTGGATGCAGCCGGCAGCTGTCAAGGACATGGAAACTGCCGGGAACGATGCAAACTCAGCCCCAAAAACCCGGTTTTAACACGTCTCCTGCCATCTACCATCCGCTCTGCACGATCTATCGATGCGGCAGCCATCAAAATGATTCCCGTGGGTTTCGGCGGGTCAAGACCCCGCCCTCAAGCTCCCCAAGGGCACTGAATCTTGAAGAACACGTCAGGTTAGTGCTGGGAAGGGCCATCACAGCATTCACAGAAGCCTTATCCGATGATTCAGCTCTAGCAGGAGCCTGCAGGTAAGACATCCTGGGGTTTTTGGCACTAGACAAGACAGGCAAAGATGATACTCCCCTATCCATTCCACCCGGATAAGGCAAGGAGGGAGAATAGAACCTTTGGCGATCTACCGGCCGTCCTACCCCCGGGGGCCCCCCCCGGACTGCACCTATACCATAATCCCACCTCTCATAATTGGAATATATCTCCGCGAGGGACCCACAACCCTGTTGTTTGAGGTATACAAGTTCCTGGTGTTTGCCCTTCAAGGCCCGCTTCACCCCCTTTCGATAGGTGGAATAGGCCACCCATTCCTCCCCGGGAATGGTGGGCCTGCAGGCTCTCCAGGTGGGAGAGCTGGGCTTGCAGCTGGGCCGCCTCCTCCTCGAGAACCCGAAGCCGCCGCACCGCCGCCACAATTGCATCAGGGGCCCTAGCTGGCTGCTGGTAGGAAGGCAGGCCCGACCCCCCGTCCTCATCCTCACTGGAGGAGGTAGAGGCCTCCTCCAGGACCCGAGGCGGAGGGGGGAACCCACCTCCTTCAGTACTACACTCCACGGTCCTCCAGGGTCTCCCCAGGGCCTCTCCCCGCTGCCACCCAGCCTCCACTCCTTGCTGGGGAGGAGACAGGAGCCTCCTCCCTGGGGTAGCGGGCCCATACCTCCATACCTGTGGGTCCCTCGGTCCTGGCCAAGTGCAGTCCTACCTGGGGAGTCCCCCTCCCGGGGCTCCAGCTGTTCCAGGCTGCCGGTTCCTCCATCCAGTGTTAGAAGAGGAGGCCCACCAGGCTTGGTAGGCCTCTGGGCCTGGGCCTCTCCTGCTGGAGGTGGCCCAGGGCCTGACATCCAGACACAGGTAGTGAGCAGGAACTCCTCCCTAGCAGGAGCTCTCCAGAGCAGGTCCTCTCACCACGACAGCTGAACAGGAAGTGGGCGGAGCTGCCACTCGTGGGGCTGCATAATCCTGCTCAACCTGTCAGCCAGGTAGTTTTCCTGGCCAGGGAGGTACACAGCCTTGAGGAGCATGTTGTGCTTGAGGGCAAACAAGCAAAGGTCCTGTGCTTCCTGGCAAAGGAGCCTGGACCCAGTTCCGCCCTGTTTGTTCACATAAAACATGGCTACCTGGTTGTCCGTTTGAACTAGGACAGACTGATGAGCCAGGGCTGGAGAGAAAGTCTTGAGGGCCAACCGAATAGCCCTGAGTTCCAGGAGATTGATTTGCTGTGCGGCTTCCCAGGGAGACCACAGGCCCTGGGTGCATTTGCCTAGATAATGAGCTCCCCAGCCCTGCAAAGAGGCATCCGTGGTCAACACCACTGTGAATCCAGGAATCTGAAAAGGCACCCCTTGCAGCAGATTGGGTGGATGTAGCCACCAGCTGAGGGACTTCAGAAATTGTCTGGACACCCTTATCCTGTCTCTGAGGCTGCCTGTGGCCTGTGACCTCTGAGTCCGAAGACACCACTGTGCAGGCCTCATATGGAGCCTGGCATTGGGGGTCACATGTACTGTCGAAGCCATGTGGCCTAGAAGTCTCAGGCAGAGTCTGGCGGAGACCAGTGACCTGCTGAGAAACTGGCTTGCCAAGTTTATCAGTCTTTGGGCTCTGTCTTCTGGCAAGAATGCCTTTGCCAGCAGAGAGTCCAACCTTGCCCCTATGAACTCCAAGTTTTGGGATGGGAGCAAAGTGGACTTTGCGAAATTTATGACAAACCCCAGGCTTTGAAGAAGAGCAATAGTTCTGAGGGTGGCTTGTCTGGCCTCCTGGCATGTCTGACCCCTGATGAGCCAGTCCAGATAGGGGAAGACAAAGATACCCTGATTCCTCAGGTAGGCCGCCACTACTGCCAGGCATTTGGTAAAGACCCTGGGAGCGGAGGTTAGGCCAAAAGGTAGTACTCTGTACTGATAATGGTTTCCTCCCACAATGAACCTGAGGTACTTTCTGTGGTCTGGATGAATGAGGATGTGAGTATACGCATCCTTTAGATCTAAGGAGCATAGCCAATCTCCCTGCTGGAGATAGGGCAGAAGGGTTCCAAGAGTAAGCATCTTGAACTTTTCCTTCTCCAAGAACTTGTTGAGGTTTCGGAGATCTAGAATAGGTTGAAGGCCTCCGGTTCTTTTGGGTACCAGGAAATACCTGGAGTAGAACCCTCGGTTTTCTAAGTGGGGAGGCACAGGCTCCACTGCTCTGTCCACCAACAGACCTTGTAGCTCCTGAAGGAGAAGATCTGTGTACAGGAGAGGCCTTGGAGGCTCCCCTGGAAAGTATGGAGGAGGCAGTTGTTGGAAGTGTAGTGTATAGCCCCTGTGGACTATTCTTAACACCCAACTGTCTCCAGTGATGAGTGGCCACTGGTGGGCAAACAGAGCGAGGCAACCTCCTGTGCAGGGTTTGGAGAGCAGGGACGGAGAGGCTATGCCTAAGGAGTCAAAACCCCCCACCCTGCTGAGTGGGAGCAGGGGCCGGAGGCTTGGGGGTCCTCTGCCTACGGGGCCCATTACCCTGCCCCTTGGCTTGCTGACCCTGAGGGGCAGCTTGGGCAGCCTGATATTGTGGGTACTGTTTGTAGGCAGTGCCCTTCTTTGGGTAAAAGGACTTTTTACCCGAGCTCTTCTTCTTATGAGAAGGGGCAGAAGTCTTTCTAGACAGCCTTGTCCGTGTGAGGTGCTCGGTCTCGAGCTGTGCGGCCTTCTCGGTCATGGGCTTTCCAAAAAGGTTCTCACCTCGGCAAGGGACATCGACCAACTTGTCCTGAACCCATGGCTCGAGGTCCGATGACTGCAGCCATGCCTGGCATCGAGCCGCGATTGCCGGCTGCCGCAACACGGGCTGAAGCCTCGAAGCCATCGTAGGCAGCGCGGGACATAAACTTAGAGCATTCCCGGATCCCCGAGGACAAGGACTTAAACCTCTGCAAGGGTTCCCGGGAGAGACCAGCAGAGAACCCGGCCAGCTCCTTGGCCAGGTCTCGCAAGTACATGCCCATGTACAGCTGGTAAGACTGGACACAAAAATCAATGGCCCTTGTTGTTTGAACGATCACTCAATAGTTACAAAAAATATTTTTTCGTTCACTAGCACAGTGTTCTGGATTGGAATATTCAAACGAAAGTTTTCAAAAAATAATATATCTAATTATGACTTCCACTGAGGTCTCAGTTCGGCAATGGCAAAGCCTCATAGACTCACGTCGTAATAAGGCTGATTGCGTGATCACATCAATGACCTCAATGAAATTAAAACAGAACCCTATTCCACAACGATATATTTCACTAGAAGAGTGCACTTTTGCAAATTATCAAACTCAGCATTAAAATAAAATATCTGTGACAAAAACTTCCCCCAGTGAAAAGGGTGCAAGCAAGCATCGAGCCCTGGAAGCACTTTCTACCAAAACCATCTAGGTTTCGGGCCTCCCTGCCAGGGGGCACCGCAGAGTGCATCTTCTGACTTTTCAGGTGATGCATGGCCGATTCCACCACCATGGAATGGTGTGGTAGCTGCGCCTTCTGAAAGCCAGGACTCTTCCGGAGTCGATAGATCGAATCGACCTGCTTGCTTAAAACCGGCGCCGAGGCCAGTGCCTCCCACATCCGGAAGAGGAGCCGTTCCAGCATCGGAGGAACCGGGACAATAAAGGCCTCCTTCGGAGGAGAGTCTTACTGCAGGGCCTCGAGCTCCTCGGCTCGAGGCTCCTCCTCGGGGTCCGCAGGGATAGCCAACACAGTGGCCATATCCCGAACGAACTCCGAGAACCGGGTATCCTCCGGAGGGGATCTACTCCGGGGTTCAGACTGTGGTGAGTCCGAGGGGATGCACCAAGTCTTGAAGGTGTCGGGGGACTCCTCGTGCTCCGTCTCCCAGGCGTACTCGTCCAATGAGGAATAGGGGTCCGACCTCGCAGGGGGCCTGCGAGCACCCGTCCCGATGCCGAAGGCACCGGCGTCGACGCCCTCTGTCCCGAACGGGAGGTCGAGGGAAACCGCAACCGAGGTCGACCTCGAGCCTTCATGGCCTCGAGTATCGGCTCGGTCTCTGGGGTCGACTTCTATGTCGATGTCCCGGTGGTCAGGGCAGATGCGCCAGACAGGCTGGCCATCAGTTCCCGCTGCTGTTCCATGAAGGCAGACAGTCTGCTCTCCAAGGCTGTCAACCTGAGACCCAGCCCAGGAGACTCAGCAGCTCCCGACGCGGGCCCCGGCAGCGGCTCCTTGGGAGGAGAGTCCACGAGGACTACAGGGCTTACCTGTCCAGCAGACTCCGGCTCCAGACGAGGGACTTTGGAAGGCTTCTCCTGTTCCACAGGCCCGGGGCGACAGTCGGGGTTCTGAGACCAAGCTCTCGAGGAATCCGGGACCTCTTCCGACGACGCCCTCACGAGCCGCTTCTTCCTCTTGCATTCCCGGTCGGGGGACCCCCTGTCCGAGGAGCCACGACGGTGCTCGGGATCCGACTCCCGAGATGTCGAGGCCTCAGACGAGGTCCGGGCCCGGCCGGAGACTGAGTCAGAAAAAAGCCTTTCCTTTTGGTGCTGACGACTTCGCAGTGCCCTGTAAGACATTTTCCCACATGGTCCACACGTCTTAGGGTCGTGATCAGGACCGAGGCACCGAAGGCAGCAGTCGTGTGTGTCGGTGAGAGACATCAGTTTCTTACACCGATCACACTTCTTAAAACCGCTGGAAGCCATCGGGGAAAAAAAGAGTCCCCGCGAGGTCAAAGGACCGGCCTTCCAGGGAAAATGAAAAAAGGGCGCGAACGCCAGCCACTAAGGGCAAAAACCGATAAAAGAAGATTGGGCTAGATACCGGTGTACCAAACCCAGCGGGAGGGGAACCGGCATCGAACCGGAGAAGATAAATAGCGAAGAATCGCAAAAAGTCAACAATTTTACGGGATGACTAGGACTCACGTCCGGTGGGCTTCACGGAAAACGAGAGACTGAGGCAAGATGGCACCTTTAGGTGGGAAGGGAACCGCGCATGCGTGCCTGCATTCCCAAAGGCTTTCATGGAAAGCTGGGGAAATGCTCCGCAAGGGCTCCATCGACGTCGATGTCACCCATATGTGAGGACTGACTTCCTGCTTGGTCCTGGAGAATAGTGGTGTACCCCAGGGATCTGTGCTGGGTCCGCTACTTTTTCACATATTCATAAATGACCTGGAAAAGGGAATAACGAGTGAGGTTATCAAATTTGCAGATGACACAAAACTATTTAAAGTTGTTAAAATCCAAGAGGATTGTGGAAAATTGCAAGAGGATCTTGATAAATTGGAAGACTGGGCATCAAAAGGGCAGATGAAATTTAATGTGGACAAGTGCAAAGTTATGCACCTAGGGAAGAACAACCCAAACTATGGTTACACGATGCAAGGTTCCACATTAGGAACCACCACCCAGGAAAAAGATTTAGGCGTCATTGTGGATAACATGTTAAAACCCTTGGCCCATTGTGCAGCAGCAGCCAAGAGAGCAAATAGAATGCTAGGTATCATAAGGAAAGGAATGGAAAATAAAACAAAAGATATTATAATGCCTCTATATCGTTCCATGGTGAGACCGCACCTTGAATATTGTGTGTAATTCTGGTCACCGTATCTTAAAAAGGATATAGTGTTATTAGAAAAGGTTCAGAGAAGAGCCACCAAAATGGTAAAGGGGATGGAAGGATACTCCTATGAAGAAAGGCTAAAACGTTTAGGGCTCTTTAACATGGAAAAGAGACGGCTGAGGGGAGATATGATAGAAGTCTATAAATTAATGAATGGAGTGGAACAGTAAACGTAGATCAATTGTTTACATTATCATAATATAGAAAGACTAGGGGACATGCAATGAAGCTACAGGGTAAACTTTTTAAGACTAATAAAAGAAAATATTTTTTCACTCAACGTGTAATCAAACTCTGGAATTTGTTACGGGAGGATGTAGTAAAGGCTGTTAGTGTAGCTGAGTTTAAAAAAGGTTTGGACAAGTTCCTGGAGAAAAGGTCCATAAACCATTATTAATAAGGGTCCCGGGATATCAATGCTTGACCCAGTACAAGCACTGTGGAACCTGTGTCTTTTGGGGAAACTGCTAGGTACGTATGACCTAGATTAGCCACTGTTGGAAACAGGATACTGGGCTTGATGGACCTTGGTCTGACCCAGTATGGCATATCTTATGTTCTTATGAAAGAATGCGCACACACTGGAAAACAGCAGTAGATCAATTGCAGAACTTACCTTATACTGCACCCTGTTTATGGGAGGCAAATATGACTATCCTCTTTAAAACTCCAAAGACCAAACCTATTATGACTGAGCATCATCATATGAGGGAGTTAACTATATTGATTTCCTGACTTTAAAAACAAAAGGAGTCTTCCAGATAATCATCGTTTTCACTCAGGCAGTGCCAAACAACGAGTAATTTTCAGAATTCATCTGTGAACTCTCTCTGTGCTTTTTCTGAAAACTTTTAAGAGGAAAGAAGGCTCTTTTCTCCATTAGTACTCTGCTAAGCAATGCTGTGAAGATCCAACCTGTGAAAAGTCTTCTAAAGCTGAAATGTGCCCATGGGAAATCTGGTATGATAAGACAATGTTAAATGATAATTTACCGGAGTGCAAGTCTGCATAGAGGATGCCACTTCAGGGCTGAGGAATCAATATTTCACTGACTCAGTGGAGATGTCATGCTGAGGTCAAGCTATATGCAAACTGATTTTATTTTATTTATTCAACCAACATCAAAACCACCTAATTGATATTGCATGCAGAATGGAAGTTGTCAATAGGGTGAACACTGCAGTTTATAAAAGCATGTGGGGAAAAAACAGCAAATGACTATATATTTATTTATTTAAAACTACTTCTGTACCGTCTTTCTGTTATTCAAAGCTGTTTACAAATAGCGTAAAACTTAACAGGGCATGGTGCACACTGTTTTACAACAAACTGTAAATTGTTTTACTATACAATGGAACATATAAATTAATTAGATTTAACAGCTGAGTGAACTATATACATTGAAATATTAACAAAAAATAGAATTCACATTGTAGAGGGTATGGGTTATGCGGTCCTGAGGTTTTGATCGTTAGGTGGGTTAGGCTACATTGGCTTGGACTGCAGACACTGAGGATGCTTTATAGTAAGTTTTCAGCTTCATCCGGAATTCTGAGAGATCAGTGCATCCTTGTAGGTCAAGAGGTAGGGAATTCCATATGGTTGGGGTAAAGAGGGAGCATGCATGCTTGCGAGTGCTTTGATTTGTCTTGGCCTTTTGAGTAGGAATGGATGGGCGATTAATTGAAGAGTGTCTGCGAAGTCTGTTGTTCTTAGGTTGGGAGAGTAGGGGATGGAGGCAATGTGCTGATTCTTTGTGTATGACCTTGAATGTTGTGGTGAGGGCTTTGTATTTTATTCTTCTTGGCAACGGAGAGCCAGTGGAGTTCCATTAGTACTGGGGTGATATGCATTCAGTGAGAAGTTCCTTGGATTATTCTTGGATAGGGAGGAGTAGCCTAGTGGTTGGGGCAAGGTACTTCAGGCCGGAAGGTCAGTGGTTCAAATCCCACTAGAGGACAGCAACCTTGGGCCGGAAGGACTGGGGTTTCTAGTCCCACAGGTGCTCCTTGTGGTCTTGGGCAAGCCACTTAACCCTCCATTGCCCATGTTCCCTGTAAGTATTAGTTTATGTGTCTCATATTCTCACGTGTTAAATGTATCCCCCAATTGTGTTGTGACCACTTTGATTGAAGGATAAGGCGGTATACAAAACTGTCTAAATAAATAAAATAAATAAATTGCTGCGGTATTCTGTGTCATCTGAAGTGGGACTAGTGCATTCTTGGGAAGACCATGATAGATACTGTTGCAATAGTCCAGGATGGGTATAATTATAACCTCACATATGGTCCAAAATAGCTCTGGTGTTAGGAGACGAAGGTTCCTAAGTGTCCTTAGCTTGTGGTATATAGACTTGACTGTTCGCTTTATTTGGACTTGAAAATTTAGTCTTTGAATTATTATTCGGCCTAGGTATTTGACTTCAGATTTCACTCGTATTGTAAGATTGTTGAGTTTTAATACTGATGGGGGAGAGAATGATGAGTTGGAGAGTATGAATAGGGCTTCAGTCTTCTTTTCGTTGATGAAGAGGTTGTGGAGACTTAACCGGTTCTTTACGTCTAAGAAGCATTTATGAATGCCAGAAAGGTCCAGTGTTAAAAGTGTTGAATGGTGTGAAGAATATAATATCATCTGCATAAGAACATAAGATATGCCTTACTAGGTCAGACCAAGGTCCATCAAGTCCAGTATCCTGTTTCCAATAGTGGCCAATCTAGGTCACCAGTACCTAACAGTTTCCCCAAAACACGCAGGTTCCACAATGCTTGTACTGGGGCAAGAAGTGGATTTCCTGGCTCCCCTTTATGGATCTTTCCCCTCCAGGAACTTGTCCAAACCTTTTTTAAACCTGGCTACACTAACAGCTTTTACTACTTCTTTCAGTAAGAAATTCCAGAGTTTGATTACACATCGAGTGAAAAAATATTTTCTCTTATTAGTCTTAAATAGGTTACACTGTAGCTTCATTGCATGCTTCCTAGTCTTTCTATATTTTCATGGTGTAAACAATCGATCTACGATTACCCATTCCACTCCATTCATTAATTTATAGACCTCTATAACATCTCCCCTCAGCCGTCTCTTTTCCAGGTTGAAGAGCCTTAATCTTTTAGCCTCTCTTCATAGGAGTATCCTTTCATCCCCTTTACCATTGTAGTGGCTCTTCTCTGTACCTTTTCTAATAAAGCTATATCCTTTTTAAGATACGACAACCAGAATTGCACAAAATATTCAAGGTGTGGTTGCACCATGGAACAATACAGAGGCATTATAATTTACTTTGTTTTATTCTTCATTCCTTTCCTTAAGATTCCTAGCATTCTATTTCTTTTCTTGGCCACTGCCACACACTGGGTGAAGGGTTTCAACATGTTAGCCACGATGATGCCTAAATCTTTTTCCTGGGTAGTGGTTCCTAATGTGGAACCTTACATTGTGTAACCACAGTTTGGGTTGTTCTTTCTTAAGTGCATAACTTTGTACTTGTCCACATTAAATTTCATCTGCCATTTGGATGCCCAGTCTTACAATTTATCAAGGTCCTCTTACAATTTTTCACAATCCTCATGGGTTTTACAACTTTGAATAATTTTGTGTCATCTGCACATTTGATTACCTCACTCGTTATTCCCATTTCCAGGTCATTTACGAATATGTTAAAAAGCAGCGGACCCAGAACAGATCCCTGGGGTACTCTGCTATTCACCTTTCTCCACTGGAAAATTGGCCATTTAGCCTTACCCTCTTCTTTCTATCTTTTAACCAGTTCCTGGTACACTGCCTCCTATCCCATGACTTTTTAATTTCGCCAAGAGTCTCTCATGAAGGACCTTGCTAAAGGCTGTCTGAAAATCCAGATACATTATATCAACCGACTCACCTTTGTCTACCTGTTTATTCACACCTCAAAAAAACATAAGAATAGACAAGACCTTTCTTGGCTAAAGCCATGTTGGCTGTCTCCCATTAAGCCATGACTATCTACATGTTCAGTAATTTTGTTCTTTATGATGGTTTCTACCATTTTTCCCGAGTACTGACGCAAGGCTTACCGGTCTGTAGTTTTCTGGATCACCACTAGAACCCTTTTTAAAAATTGAATTACATTGTCCATCCTCCAATCTTCAGGTATTACAGACAAGTTTAATGATAGTTCATAGATTACTAATAGTAGGTCTACAATCTCATATTTCAGTTCTTTCAACACCCTTGGATGTATACCATCCGGTCCAGGTGATTTGCTACTCTTCAGTTTATCAAATAGTTGTAATACATTTTCCCAGTGTATCGATATTTCTTTCAATTCTTCTGCGGCATCACCTTTAAATACCATTTCAGTCATGGTAACATCCCTATAACTTCCTCAATTCCTGAATTCATTCAGTCTCTCCACTATGGCCTTGTTCCCTCTTAGTGCCCCTTTTACCCCTCTGTCATCCAATGGTCCAATTTACTTTCTTATGGGCTTTTTCTTATGAATGTATTTGAAAAAGTCTTTATTACGTATTTTTGCTTCCACAGCAAGCTTCTTCTCAAATTCTCTTTCCCTGCCTTATCAATGCTTTTCATCTTTAGTTGCCAGTGCTTATGTTGTTTCCAGTTTTTGTCATTTGTCTCCTTTTTCCATTTCCCGAAATATGCTTTTTTGGCAACAGCCTCTCTGATCTCACCTTTATACCATGCTGGCAGTTTTTTGGACTTCCCTCCACTTTTCTTAAAGCGTGGAATATAGTATTTTTAAACAACACCCATGCTTGATATAAATCTTTTTATCTTTGTATCTGCTCCTTTTAGTTTTTTCTTAACTATTTTCCTCATTTATCATAGTCTCCCTTTTGAAAGTTAAAAGGTAGTGCTGTGGATTTCCTTGCTGTTCTTCCTTCAATCATTAAATCAAACGTGATCATGCTATGATCACTATTGCCAAGAGGCCCCAACACTCTTATCTTTTGCACCAGATCTTGTGTTCCACTAAGGACTAGATCCAAAATGGTTTCCCCTCTAGTCAGTTCATGAATCAGCTGCTCCAAGAAGCAGTCATTTATTTCATCTAGGAACTTTATCTCCCTAGCATGGAGTGGAGGAGTGGCCTAGTGGTTGGGCAAGGTACTTCAGGCCGGAAGGTCAGGGGTTCAAATCCCACTAGAGGACAGCAACCTTGGGCCAGAAGGACTGGGGTTTCTAGTCCCACAGGCGCTCCTTGTGGTCTTGGGCAAGCCACTTAACCCTCCATAGCCCATGTTCCCTGTAAAATAGTTATCTCCAAGTTATAATGACTTGTTCAATGTAATTTCAGTTTGTTCAATGTAAACCGCACTGATGCAGAATAGCGCAGTATACATGAGAATGCAAATAAATAAATAAAAATGTCCTGCCATGACACTGACCCAGTTGATACCAGGGTAATTGAAATCACCCATTATTATTACTGTGCTGTAACTTTTGTTAGCTTCCCTGATTTCTTTGAGCATTTCATCATCCATTTGTTCTTTCTGGCCAGGTGATCGATAGTACACCCCCACTGCCATTGCCTTCCCTTCCCCTTTTTACATGGAATTTCAATCCATAGAGATTCTACGGTGAATTTTGTTTCCTGCAAAACTTGAATCCTTTGTCACTCAATACCCTCTCTAACATAGAGTGCAATTTGGTATTGTATATTGTGATCCTTGAGTATGGTGTATAAGGGCTGGAGAAATATATTCACTAGTAGGGCTGAGAGGCTTGAACCCTGAGGTACTCCTTGTTGCTGGATGAATGAAGGAGAAGATTTTTGGCCAATCTTATTGGGTCCAGCCTTGGAGGTAGAAACAAAGCCATGCTATTATAGAGTCCCTGAGGCCAATGTCATAGAGCCTTTGCAGTAGTTGATGATGAAGGAGGGAGTTAAAGGCAGATAAGATGTCAAGGAATATACAAGTAGGAAGCCTTGAATGTTGTTTTTAGTGGGAATGAGGAGTGTGTTCAGCAGGGATATGATAAGGGTTTCTACATTGTGACTTTGTCTGAACCCATGTTGGCAGGGGTCAAGGGGAATGATTTCATTGACATAGCTTTGAAATTGGGTTTGTACTGTCTTCTCTATAATTTTTGCAATAAACGGAATGCTGGATATCGGTCTATAGGTACACAGTGTAGTGTTGTTAAGATTTGTGCCTTTTAGTATTGGTCAGATTGAGCTTTGCTTTAGGATTGTAGGCATGTTGCCTTGGATTAAAGTTGTGTGTACTAAGTCCAATATATAGGGGCTTAGATGGTCTCTGGCGATCTTGATCCAAGATACAGGGCATGGGTCAAGAGCCAAGGTGATTGTGTTGAGGTTTTTAATTGTGGTTTCAAAGTTTTCAAGGGATGGTAAATCAAATTGCAACCAGGTATTTGGAGTTATCCTGAGGTTTCATGGCATTTAGTTGGTTATTAGTGAAAGAGTGTGGCTTTTGTTTAGCTTGGAGGTAGTTTGCCATATCTTCTGGACAGATGTAGTCCTGTGGTTTCTGTTTGGATGGTTCTCTTAAGGGGAATTTAGTGATAGAGAAGAGCTCTCTGGGTTTATTTATTGTGTGCATGACGGTGTTATGGTGATGTTCCCTCTTGCATCTTAGTGTTTCGTCGAGGTATACTTTGAGTTTCTCTATATAGGTGGTATGGGCTAGTGGGTCTCTGGAGCATCTACATTTTCATTCAAGACATCACAAGTCACTCTTCTGTTTCTGTAGAGAGGCTGAAAACCAAAGGACCATGTTGAGGTGCTTGGGAGTGAGTTTTCTTGGTGCAGTTAAGGCTGCAGCAGTTATCATTTTATTCCATGCTTCAACTTTGCATTCTAGGTTATCCTCAGATTTGAAGGTCTCCAGTTGTGGAAAGACTGTTTTGAGAACGCCCTCATTGTTAAACTGCTGAAATCTGTGATGTATAAGTAGTTTGTTGGTTGAAGTTGTGTGCTAATAATTCCTAAGAATGAAGAATAGAACTGATGCATGGTCGGATTAGGGTACTGGGATTATTGTATGAGGAATCTGCTTGTGGTCCACTATGAAGTGGTCAGAAATGAAAATTAGATCGAGGCAGCCTCCTTTGTTATGTGTTGGCCTGGTAAGAATTTGTGTGAACTGGAGAGCTTCCATTGCTTGAAGAAGTACTCAGATTGCTTTGTTGGGGCTGAAGCGAGGTTCAGATTGCCAAGCATAATTAGTGGCTAGTTGGTTGGTTGTTAGTAAGGAGTGGCTGTGTCCAGTAGGATGGAAGGTTCCATGAGATTGCCATGTGGCGCTCTATATGCAAGGCACAATGAGAGGGAAGCATTTGCAACTACTAGGATATCTATGTCAGCTGTAGAACTTGAGTCAATGGTGGCAAAGTCCAGGGTAGATTTAGCTATTATACAGACACCCCCACCTCTACTAGTTGTTCTATTACAGTTGTGGATTTAGTACATGTGAGGGCATAGTTGAAGAGGACTGTCAGTGAACCAGTCTCCATTATACAGAGTATGTCCAGCTTGTTATCCATGAGGAAGTCTACTAGTGTCTGTGTTTTATTTTGGACTGAGCATGCGTTAATGAGTGCGTATTGAATAGGTTGGTCAGAAATTGGAAATTGTTGTTCGTAGGTAATGTGTCTTTAGATTCATCAATCTTGATTAAGGAACAGGTTCTCCTGTATTGTTGAGTGTGTGTGAAGCATTTGGTTGAATGTTTGTGGAAGCTTGTGGTTGTATATATTATGGGGATTTGGGTACTGCGCTCCACAGAGGCGGCGTCTGTGAGAAGTGCCATTATTAGTAGCAGCATGAGCGAGCATGGTGGCATACCTTCTTTGTAGTTTCTCCATATTCGTGGACAAAGAGTGTTTTGTTGGTTCTTGTAGAGAACTATGGATTCTACATTGCTGTTTTGTAGTCCTGTGACATATACCACATGTTCTGTCTCTCCTGCAGTGTATTGAAGCATGCACCAAGGTCCACACACAAGGGCCACAGCTAAGGACCCTTTGTCATGGCCCTTAGGCACATGTCCGCCAGGCGCAGGTGTGCCTTGGCTGGAAGGAATTTAAATCTCCTGCCAATCAAATGTATTGAGCAAAGGGGAGGAACTTACCTCACAATCTCTGCTGGGTCCCTGAATCAGTGCAGGCTGTGGGTTCTTGTGCTCCTGTAGAAGCATGGAGTTCTGGGTCTGCCAGAGTTGTGGAATCTGCAGTGGGACAGCGAGAGGCTCTGATCCTGTTGCTGGCGATCAGATCTGTGTGGGTGCACCTTGGCCGGAAGAGATTTAAATCTCCCGCCAATAGAGTGTGTTGAGCAGAGGGGAGGGGCTTACCTCACACATTCTGCTGGGCCCTGATGTCCTCCTGGTCTAATTTTGAAGTAGGTGAGGGTTCCAGTATCGGTGCAGGCTGTGGGATCCTGTGCACCTATAGAGGTGTTAAGTCCTGAGTCTGCCGGAGTTGTGGAGTCTGCAGCAGTGCAGCGAGGGGCTCCGATCCTGATGCCGGCACTCAGATCCGTGCAGGTGCACCTTGGCTGAAAGGGATTTAAATCCTGGACTCTCTGACCATATCCAGGCAGCCTCTTCCACACATTGAAACAATATCAGGAGATGCAAAAAGATTGCAATAACCTAATAAACAAACATAAACAACAATACCACACAAACCTTGTACTAAAAGCCTGTAACAAACCTAAAGAGCTCTTCAACATCGTCTGCACCCTAACGAAGGGCCCAACAATGAAAGATGAAAGCAAAATACACCCACAAATCTTTGCTGATTACCTAATAGCCAAGAATAGAACTAACACAAACCATAAGAACATCCACCTTATGGACACACCAGCAACAGATGGCTCTACAACTCCCAGTCAATGGAAGAAATTCAGCATTCCATCAACAAAACAAATAGAAGAAACCATCACTGCTCTAAACACCACCACGTCTCCATCAGACCCCTGCCCGGTAACTTGGATTAAATCCACAAAAGAAGAACTCAACACATTCATCCAAAAGATAGTGAGCACCTCTCACCCAGGGTTACATGCCAAAAGCCCTCAAGCAATTTACTATCCACCCCATTCCTAAATCTACTTCATCCATCATTACTGACCCTTCAACCTACCGCCCAATATCCAGGCTCCCATTCCTGGCTAAAATAACTGAAAAAATTGTACAGAGACAGCTCCAAGATCACATTGATGAATTCGCCCCACTAGATCAGTAACATAATCAAAGGAATAGACAAGATAAAGCAGGGCTTCCTACTAATATTTATCGATATATCATCGGCATTCGACACAGTTTCCCATTACATCCTATTGAAATGCCTAACAGAGATTGGACTACAAGATACCACAATCAAATGGTTCCAATCATACCTTGAAGACAGA
The DNA here is from genome assembly GCA_033557465.1 of Ichthyophis bannanicus. Classification (NCBI taxonomy): domain Eukaryota; kingdom Metazoa; phylum Chordata; class Amphibia; order Gymnophiona; family Ichthyophiidae; genus Ichthyophis; species Ichthyophis bannanicus. The sequence goes on along the minus strand of CM066047.1, from coordinate 32,206,181 downwards.
CAGCAGAGAGTAAAATCTGGTAACCTCACCTCAGAACCCTTCAGGATTACTCAAGGAGTTCCACAAGGCTCATCATTATCAGCTATCCTCTTCAACATCTATATTCAGGCCATATGCAAAATATTTAACAAACACAAGATACAATACGCCATATATGCTGATGACATCATGGCATATACCCCTATTCAACTGGACTCCCCAGACTATACCACCATAATCAACCTGCATTCAAGAAATAACAACCTGGCTAACCAACAACAACAAACATAAACATTAAAAAAAACTGAAGCAATTATCACAAGAGACTCCACATTCATTCCCCCTACTGCTATCAACATATCCAATACAATGATCACAATAAAGGATGAAGTCAGATACCTTGGAGTGATTCTAGACAAGCAACTCACCCTCCAACCGCATATCAACAAGATATCCAGAACAGCTTTCTTCAAACTCACAACACTCGAGACTAAAACCCTTCCTCAATAGAGATCATTTCCATACAGTATGCCAGGCCATCATTACACCCCTACTGGACTACTGTAATATAGTTTTCCAAGGTCTGCCTAAACAAACTACCCGCCCCCTACAAATAATCCAGAACAGTGCTGCCTGCATTATTACTAGTGCTTCAATACAAGACCATATAACCCCAATACTACAAGATCTACACTGGCTACCAATCTCCTCACAGGCAAAATATAAATCAGCGCTCACCATCTTCAAAATTAAAAACAATATCTCAGCAGGAATACTACAAGAACTCATTGGAACCAAATCAAACAAAAGACCAGATAAAAACAGTACCAAAAACAACATACCAACACCTACTCTATTCACAAGAACGAACAAATCCACATCCATGCGTGCCTTCTCTCCTGCTGCCCCTGCTATCTGGAATGTCCTCCCAGATAAGCTAAAATCGACAACAGATATAAAAGATTTCTGGAAGCTACTTAAAACCATCTTATTCATTGAACAATTCAATGAAGACCACCAAGCCACCCTGACCACCCCACAAAATGAATTACACAAGACATGACATCCACAACATAAAAACATCCTAATACTGTTATTAAAATGTAGATAGCCAAATGTAGATAGCTCAACCTGTATATATTGCACCCCAAATCAAGATTTACCTACCCACCTACTCACAAACACTACCTTCACAACCACTGCATGCCGACACTCCCCCCCCCCCCCAACTTGATTGGTTTGTAGTGAAATCCACTTTGATTCAAGGATAAAGCGGGATATAAATACTTTTAAATAAATAAATAAAATAAAACACCCTGTAGCATCAATCTCACATCCACAAAATAAAGGTCTCTCATTGTTGACAAAATCTATATCTTCTAGATATACAAAAGAATGCAATATCCATCATGCATCAGTTAACATTGTACTGTTGACTACCTATCCTTGGCAAAATTCTTTAAGCTATTTTATTGAATTCCCCTGAATCCCTGCAAGACGTTCATGTTACCTCATTGGACTTGATGTTTCTTGCAGCCTGTGTCATATAATTTGTGACATCACAACTAATTTGCATTTGCTTTATGGCTGATATCGTACTGAGTTCACCAGTAGGGATTTATAAACCTAAGAGAGCATTCCTCTCTCAAGAGCACCTGTGGCTTAAAATTCCTTCTTTGAAAGAAGCCCATTAATCTGTTATGGGTGCAAGAGCTTTTTCTTTTTGTCGATTTTATGGAATGCTATTCCATTGATCGATCATTAGAGGTCTGGTCGACACGTTTGCTTTTAGAAAAAATTGAAAGCTTCCGTGTTTTGAGAAAGCCTACACCTTGAGTAGACAGGAAAGACAATGAAACAAGCAATTATCCAATTTATTATGGATGATGTATTGTTATCTGCCAAGGACTTTGGATTGATGGGCTATAAATACTTTTAAATAGATACATAAACAAATTATGGTCCAAATGGATCCAGCAAGCTTTAGGAAATCTGTATGTAAATATGGCCATTGTCAGAGTCTCAGAGGAATATATAGACTAGTCTTATAGTGAGGTGCACTGCAGTCTTATTTTATAAGCAGTTTAGGGACACCAAATCAAAATTCAGAATAGGGAAATACTCATGATGAACTTGTCAACATCCTATCTCCTGCTGCTGCCCTTCAGTTCCTGTGTATACACCATGGCCAAACTCTGTACTGCAAAAATACAAGGTTATCAACAGGGCTGCTAGAAAGTCTAATATTTCATTTCTCACCAAGCCATCGGGGCACAAATATTTTAATTAACTCAATCCCTTGTGTTTTCTTAAGACTTCTCAAAATATCCTATATGAAATTTCAAACAACATTTCATTTACTAAAATCTAAGGCCATTTCACATTTCCAATGCAGGTAATAAATGCTTCAAGACTTAAAATGAAAAAGGGGAGGTAACTTCAAAGAAAAATCATCAGTCTTAATTCTGCATGGAAAATATGAGTTTCTCTTTGGGTCTGGATCCAGCATATATGAAAGCACGGTTTAGAGCGTGCGTGAAGACCAGAATTGAGATGTCGAAGTCGGGACATGCGCTGCTCGGACATTATTTTAGAAACAGGTCTGCTAAAGATGGAGAAATTTCTAAAACTGAAGGAACAGCCGGAACCAGGGCCAGTGCTACCATGAGGTGAACTAGGCCATTGCCTACAGCACAAAGGGAATGAGGGCGGCCACCACTGCTGCCTCCTCTGATGTAAACTCCCTGTTTGTATGGGAGTAAAAGTAACTGATGAAGGGAATCTGCATTGGAGGGGAGGAAGCAGGAACAGCGCTGCAGCACGGAAGGCTTAGAAAAGTGCTGCGGTGCTGTGTAACGCCATTAATGCCATTGCTGGTCCTGGAGAGAGGTGACCGTGGCAGTAATGATGGCGGAAGTAGAGCAGGGCACTAGGAATGAAGGTTGCCTAGGGCAGCTCATATTCTTGCACCACCACTGCAAGAAACACGCGTGGAAGTATATCGACATGTAGCAAGAGGTTCACCGGTCTCTAGTTTCCTGGATCACCATTCGAATCCTTTTTAACGCCAATTTTTAAAAACAGTTTGTCACCAGTAACCACCCCAGAGCCGGTAGCACCTAGGGTTGGTCAGCCTGGGCATCCTTACTTAGAAAGTATGGCAAGGCTTTTATGCATGCACTGCCTCATGGAAGTTGTAGTTTCCACTTACTTTCCAAACAAGAAGCAATTGTAGTCGAGTGGGTTAGGCAAAAGGGACAAGATTTTTATTTCCCCTTCCGGGCGGACTAAATGCAGTTGAAATACAGAACAAAAATAGCCATACACTTCTGGCATAAAGAAAAATACAGGAACTCAGGAAAACAGCTTCTTTCGCTTCAAAACTTCAAACATGCAGCTTAACACAAGCTCAAAGGTAACAGTCTCTTTTATATCAAAAAGACACACTCTGCTTTTCTTCTGCTGTTTGAGACAGCCTTCTAAACAGCCTAGTTAGCAAAGTGAAATTATATGATCAGCTATAGTTAAAGTACAGTCCATTTGTTCCCCTGCTATGTCCTCAATAGCAGGCTCTGTCTGCATCTCTTCACAATCACTATCAGCTGAGTAAGTTTTCACCCTATCATACGGTGTTTCAAAGCACACTCGCTCTCTCTCTTCCCAAGGCTTCCCTTCACAGCACTCTAATGAGAAGGGTTGAGAATTACCGTATATATGGGATTTTATATGAGGAGAGTCCAGCACATCTTGGCACACACATGGAAAACTCTGGCACTTAGTTTCCCCTCTATACCACTTGGGCAGCCTACCTTTTGGCTTTTGAACAGAGGACCTTCTCAGCACTGCTGGGTCAGCAAAGAATCCAAACACTGGATGTGTTTTCCTGCCTTTTAGCTTCTCCTTCTCCTCGGACATACAAATGTCGTCAGGCCAGCACCTCTCTCTCTCTGGAGTTTCAGCGTGCTTCCAAACTAACCTCTCAGGCAGTCTTTCAGCTACTGCCCTCTTGGCTGCTGCTTCACTTCCTGTCCTCGTCCCAGTGCTAGTGCACTTCCCTGTGCCTTCCTTTGTGCTCCTCCCGGTGCCTGTGCTCCTCCGGGTGCTTTCTCCTCCGTTCCACCCGGTGCTTTCTCCTCCGTTCCACCCGGTGCTACTGCTTAAATCTAATGAGCACTTTTTATCTCTCTGCTTCTTAGGGCTCAGCTCCGCCCCTCCCCCAACCAGGTGTTTTCCCTTAACTCCTGATGCCGGGGAACCATTGCAGCAGGGGCGTGTTTTCTCCTCCCATGACTCATTCTGTTTACGTTTCCCTTGGCAACCCTGAGCCATGTGCTCTGCCTGCCTGTCAGCTTGTGAAGCCAATTCCTCTGCTTCACTGAACTCGATGGGGCCAGAAGGGTCTTCTACATGACAAGTTTCAAGGATGATTCTGGAAACTACAGAGTGGTGAGCCTGACATTAGTACCGGGCAAAATGGTAGAAACCATTATAAAGAATGGACCCGATTTTCGAAGGCATTTATACAGGTAACTGCCCTAGTTACCCATGTAAATGCCTTAACAAGGAATTTTTGAAGGCACCTACATGGGTAGTGCCTTCAAAAATTCCCTGGTTTCTCCCTTATGAACCCTGATGCAATGCGATCAGCATTGGGGCTTGTCGGGGGCGTTTTGGGGCAGTGTGGAGGCGGGTCTTGGCGCTGCATGGTTAGCGCTCTGCGCCTTAAAGATAGACGAGGGAAATCCTTGCCTGTCTGTAAAGCGCCGGGTAGTAGTTTCCCGGATTTTCGATGCCAGATCAAAAGCGGGCCCAATAAAACTACTGAACATGTAGATAGTCATGGTTTAATGGGAGAAAGCAAACATGGATTTAGCCAAGGAAAGTCTTTTCTTACTAATCTGTTATATTTTTTTTGAAGGTGTGAATAAAATGTAGACAAATGTGAGCCAGTTGATATAGTGCATCTGGATTTTCAGAAAGCCTTTGACAAAGTCCCTCATGAGAAACTTTTGGTGAAATTAAAAAGTCATGGGATAGGAGGCAGTATAGTATTGTGGATCAGGAATTGGTTAAAAGATAGAAGGCAGAGAGTAGGACTAAATGGACAGTTTTCTCAGTGGAGAAAGGTAAATAGCGGAGCACCCCAGGGAACTGTCCTAGGCCCACTGCTTTTTAACATCTTAATAAATGACCTGGAAATGGAAATAATGAGCAAGGTGATCATATTTGCAGATGACGCAAAATTATTCAAAGTTGTTAAAACAAGAGGACTGTGAAAAATTGCAAGAGGACTTTGATAAATTGGAAGACAGAACATCCAAATGGCAGATGAAATTTAATGTGAACAAGTGCAAAGTTATAAGCTAGGAAAGAACAACCCAAACTATGGAAAAGATTTAAGCATCATCATGAATAACACATTGAACCCTCCACCAGGGTGCAGCATCTGCCAAGAAGGCAAATAGAATGCTCGGAATCATACAGAAAGGAATGGAGAATAAAACAAAGGATGACATCATAATGCCTCTGTACTGGATTCTCCTTTGAGGAGAGGCTTAAAAGGTTAGGGCTTTTCAACTTGGAAAAGAAATAGCTGAAGGGAGATATGATAGAGGTCTATAAATTAACGAATGGAGTAGAACGAGTAAACTCCATCAAAAAGTAGAAAGACCAGGGGACATGCAATGAAGTTACAATGTAACCCACTTAAGAGTAATAAGAGAATATTTTTTCACTCAACGCATAATCAAATTGGAATTCATTACCAGCGGATGTAGTAAAAGCTATTAGTGTAGCTGGGTTTAAACAAGGTTCGATAAGTTCCTGTAGGAAAGGTCCATAAACATTATGAAGGAGGACCTGGGAAATCCACTGCTTATCTTGGGACAAGCATTGTGGAACCTATGTACCTTTTTGGGAACCTGCCAGGAACCTATGATCTGGATTGGCCACTGTTGGAAACAGGTTATTGGGCTTGATGGACCTTGGTCTGACCCAGTATGGCATTTCTTATGTTCTCATGAGAGGAGTATTTTAAAAATGTATATGTGGGAAAAATTAATGGAAGAAACCTGGAGACTTACACGTGTAAGTGCCAACAACTTCACAACTTGTGTGTGTAAATATCTGCACTTACACATGCATGTGAGTTATTCTACTAACATACATGTATAGATGCTGCTACCGATCTGGAGACTGTTTTTTTAATCATATTTTAATTTGGAGGAAAAAAACCTAGGAGGGATTGAGGAGAATAAGCCCCTTAAACCCTCCTGTAAAGTGCTGGCCCAAACAGGTGCTCTTTAAGAACCTACTTGTGCTAGAGAGCAGATGTAAATACAGACATACACAATTTTGGGCAGACATATGTATTCCCTATGGCCCCTATTCCAACCCACATTTAGTGGGGATGGACATCTGGTTCGGCCATCAATCCCCACTAAACACCTGGAACCAAATAGCCTCTCCAAAGCTCCCTGCATGTATAGGAGAGATGTGCGAGGAGCTCTGGATGGGGGCTGGAGGGGGTGGGCAGTGGGATGCTTCATGACCCCAGACGTACAGGGCCAATTCCGAGGTACCTGTACGTCTGGGATTGGCCATTTAAACAGGGGATTTATTCCATTCAGAGGTGGAATAAGTCCACTTGGACATCGGGGGATGCCAGAGCCAGGCCCAGAAACCAAGGTGAGGGAGTGCAGGGGGTTCCCCGCAGTTCGACCCTGGCCATGAAAGGCCCAGTCTGGGGTCGGGCTGCAGAGAAAGAAGATAATGAGGTTCGGCCAGTGATCGCGGCTCCTGCATGGAGCCATGGTGGAGCCCGGCTGAGCTAGCCGGGGAAGTGACTGGACGTCTGGGGTGCCTGAGTCAGGCCACATCTCAGATGTCCAACCACTATGTTGTGATTCTGCTCCCGCGGGGATGTCTAATCCCCACAGGAGCAGAATTGGGTGCATCTCCAGGCCATCTGGATGTCTAAATATCCGGATGGCCTGGAGACGCACAACTCAGAATGGGCCTCCACATGAAATGAGGAATAAATGTGTACATTTATGTTCCACTCAGATCACACCCAGACCATGCTCCTGAAACACCCCTTGAAGCTTCCATGAACTAAGGACATTTAAATTCAACCCTTTATACATGGACATAATTCACATGCATATATGCCTGATTACATACATGTAAATCACAAATAGGATGTTTAAAATAGCCCACTAATTAAAAATAATAGGTTGGTCTTCTTGATAACTCATGCAATGTTTATTATGTTTTAACAACATTAACAAGCATCTGCTCAATAAAGAAACGAAGGAAGAAAAGATATAAGAAAGAATACCATTCAAGAAAAAAAGGAAACAGAAAATATCCACAAATCAGTTCTTCCGGTCTTAGACCACCATCAAAGTAGGGGGAAAGAGGAACAAAATTAGGTGGAGAAATAAATCACGAAAAATCACAAAAGAAAAAGGAAATAGATGCAAAACCTCCAAAATTGCGATTATCAACCAATTCCTAATGTCGCATCAGACTAGGTGATGGGGGTAGAAATAGACAATTTCTTTGGGTCCATAAGAGCACATGACTGTTCAGGAAAGAAGAAAATATGCCTGACACCCAAATACTTAACGATACATTGACAAGGATATATGGCGCCCAGTACCAGAGTCTCCTAGTGCAGTGAAAGAAACAGTTTCCTCCTTTTTTGTGTACTTCGAGCCACATCAGAGAGCAGCCATATTCTTTGGCCATAAAACATAGCCTTAGAGTTTTTAAAAGACAGGCACAAGGTCATACGTAAATCATGTTCAAAAACAAAATTACTAATGACGTAGCTCTGGCGTTCTCCTCCATTATAGATGATTCCAACAAAGCTGTTGCATCTAAAGACTCATTCACCGAGCTTGCTTGGGATTTCCTGGAGGGAAGGAAATACGGTGTTTTTACCGGAGGAATCCCCTCAGATGATAATATAATAAACCATTAAAAAGCCAGTATCTCAGAGACTCCCAATTCAATATATACAAAAAGCCTCTGATCTCCTGCTCTCTAGTCTCAATTGATTGCAAGGAATAAATCGATTTCATCAAATTCAATTAAAGTAAGGAGAAAAAAATCTCAGTGTGCACTGTATTTCCCTCAATAATGTAAGGGATCACACCCTTCACAATTATCATCACATCATGGGTCTAAAAAAATCCTCCTTATATATAAACTTCATTATGTCACAATAAAAATCACAGTAACAGCCTAGACGAGCAAGTGCTAGCCGATTATTATATGAATAAGCTCAAGATGCCAACCACTACTCCATTGCTGTACATACCCAATCTCAATGATAATGTCATGTCATGGTAATCATTCTCTCAAGGCAACACTGATCAGTTACAACAGATGATTACCTCCGTCAATACAACAACATCTCATTTAGGCCCATGCCTGATAAGCTGGGGTAAAATTACAAGACTAGAAATGATACCCACCATTCTTAAAATAGTTAACCTTTCCCTATCTCTAGGATACATGCTAAAAACCCTGAAAACTGCAACCAATCGCTTTATCCTAAAACATATGTCACTTGACAAAAGCTAATTTAACAGACCAATCTCGAGCCTTCCATTTATAGCTAAAATCAAAAAAGACTGTCCAAGAGCAATTCCAGGAAAACAGAGATATACCTGTTCCGCTGGACTTACACCAATATGGTTTTAGGCTGTACCATGGTGTGGAAACACTCCTCATATATCTATTTGACAAACTCATACGAGGAATAGAAAGTTCCAAACAAAGCTTTCATCCTAATCTTCTTAGATATAGCCTGTATGTTTGATTCCATTAATCACAATATTCTAATAGCAAGACTTCAACAGATTGGCATAAATGGTCCCATACTCCAATGGTTCATATATTACCTGTTTGACAGTACACAACAGGTGAAAATTGGTCAATCAGTATCGAAAATGTACAGTCAGCAGCAAGAAATACCGCAAGGCTCAGCCTTATCGGCATTATTGTTTAACATTTACCTCCAACTGATATGTGGCATCTTCCAAGCACACAAGGTAAATTACCGAATCTATGCAGATAACAAACTTATTCATCCCATTTAATATATCAAAACCTAACCTCCTGCAAATCACAGATTGTTTCAATGAAGCATCATAATGGTTTAACTCATCCAACTTCAGGATAAACTTTAAAAAAAACTGAAGTCCTTTTTGCTATTAAGGATAAGGACTTTATACCACCAGCTAAAATACAAGTCAAAGATGTGTTCTTGGAGGTCAAGAAAGAGGTGAGATAACTTGGAGTAATTCTGGATCAAAACCTGAACCTAACTAAACATATCAACAATTCGGAAAATCTACAATAAAATAAGGATGATTAAAAACCTAACACCACTACTATCAGTTCATGACTTCATACTGTACTGTAAGAAATGGTTTGCCCTCACTTCTACTATTGCGACAGCATCCTCCAGGGGCTATTGAAGCAAGCCTTAAATCAACTGTAGATGGCACAAAACACAGCTGCACATACCATTCAGAAAGTTGTTAAATCAGAACCCATCATGCCCATTTTGCGCCAGCTGCATTGGCTTCCTATATCATCTAGAATTAAATACAAAACCCTAATGGTTACTTTCAAGATCCTTAAAACAAATCACCAATAATTTGCAAATAGATAATATATAAATTTAACCACAATTCAAAAACATCCTTTCTTAATCATAGCCACATTAACATATATTAATATCCATTAACTCACTAGGATGTATTTAAAATCCACAGTATACCAATGTGTATAAAAATTCTTTATTATTAATTAAGGTGAGTATTAAGACATACAGATACAATATAAAATTTATACAAAATATTAACAAATATATTAACAATCTCAAAATCCTCAATATTTATACAATGTTCATACATTATTCAATATACATATATCAGCATCTCTAGTAGCCAATATACATATATCAGCATCTCTGTTATCCTATAAATTTTCAAATTTATAAATGTATTTATTTATTTAATATGAATTTTATATTGTATCTGTATGTCTTAATACTCACCTTAATAAATAATAAAGAATTTCTGTACACATTGGTATACTGTGGAATTTAAATACATCCTAGTGAGTTAATGGATATTAATATATGTTAATGCGGCTATGATTAAGAAAGGATGTTTTTGCATTGTGGTTAAATTTATACTTTCAAGATCCTTCATAATTTGGCCCCATCCTTCGTTAGCTCTCTAATTTGTACACTACCAGTCACCGGGCAAAGGAGAGAATGCACGCAGAACACTTTGGCAATCTCTACAAACTTCAGAAAAACCAACCAAGTGACAAGTAACAGAGCTTTTACATTCTACTCACCAATTCTCTGGAACTCCCTCCCTGACAAGTTAAGGAGTATTAATGACCTTACCATCTTCCGGAAACATATCAAGACACAATTATTTACAGAATATTTTCAAAATAAGATAGATGGACAAAAGGTATACCCTTTCCAAGAGCACATATCTCTCCTCACCCATCGATCTTTCTTCTTTCTCCGTCAGATACGCGCCATCCGTCCTTTTTTGTCTGCACTGGCTTTAGCCACTCTCCTTCTGTCTTTAGTTATAAGTAGGATTGATTTCTATAATGTAGTGTTCACCGGCATCACTCAATCACAACTTCAACAGCTTCAATTATTGCAGAACACGGCAGCCAGGATCATTACCCATACCCAGTGGAGAGATCACATTACCCCTATTTTGATTGAATTACACTGGCTCCCACTGGCTTATCACACCCATTATACGGTCCTCACTCTTGTTGACCATGCCATCTACACCTCTACCTCGCAATATCTAGTCGACTTGCTCCAATTTCACATACCCGCCCGCAGTCTTCGTTCACTTTATGTCAATTGTCTGGTCCTCCCCTTCTTCTTCACTTGCACATCTTCAGTCCACTCACCACATTGCTTTTTTTTTTCTGGGTCCCTCACTCTGGAACTCACTTCCTTCAGCACTGCGCCAGGATCCCTCCTTCTCTAAATTCAAGGCACTATTGAAGACTCGCCTCTTCAGCATCACATTTAACACGCCTCCCAGCTCTCACCGATTCCTCCCTTTCTCCTCTCTTAACTAGTGTGAATGATCTCTCACTGTCCTATCATTTTTTTTTTGTAGTTCTCTTTCCTTTCTGGCCTCAGCCTCTCTCATTATTTATATTTTTGTATTGTAAACCAACTTGCATTTGCATTGGAGGGGAGAAGAGGTAGATGGAGATTTAATAGAAAACATATTCAGCATTGCCAGGAAAAGGGAAGTGCTACTGATAGAGGATTTCAATATGCCGGATGTTGATTGGCACATCCCTGCTGCAGTATCATCTAGAAGTAAGGAGATCCTGGATTCTCTACAGAGAACTATTCAGGCAACTGGTAACAGAACCCACACGTGAAGGGGCCATAATGAACTTGGTGCTTACCAATGGTGAAAGTGTTTTTGATGTTATAGTGGGAGATTATCTCGCATCCAGTGATCACCAGATGGTATCATTCAGTATTAGGACTATGGCTGATAAAATCCATTCAAAAGCAAAGGTCTTAGACTTTAGGAAAACTAAGTTTGCCAAGATGGGCCAATACCACAAGGAGTCGTTAGCAGACTAGATAGAAACATAGAAACATGACGGCAGAAAAAGACCACAAGGCTTATATGGTCTGCCCTTCCATATCAACCACTACAACAGTCCCCTTTTTCCCTTTAGAGATCCTCTGTGTTTATCCCATGCTTTTTTGAATTTAGATACCGTCGTCATCTCTACCATCTCCACTGGGAGACTATTCCACGCAACTACCACTCTTCCATAAAGAAATATTTCCGCATATTACTCCTGAGTCTATCCCCTTTGACCCTCATCCTAAGTCCCCTCATAGCAGAGCTTGCTTTCAATCGAAAGAGGCTCTTCTCCTGTGCATTTATGCCATGAAGGTATTTAAACATCTCAATCATATCACCTCTAGCCCGCCTTTCCTCTAAGGTGTACATATTAAGATCCTTGCCTGTCCTCATATGCTTTATAACGAAGACCACTAACCATTTTAGTAGCCACCCTTTGTACCGACTCCAACCTGTTTATATCCTTTTGAAGGTGCAGTCTCCAGAATTGCACACAATACTCCAAATGAGGTCACACCAAAGGTCTATACAGAGGCACTAACACCTTCTTTCTTCTACTGGCCACGCCTCTCCCTATGCACCCAAGCATCATCGCCTTTTCTACCTGTTAGCTACTTTAAGATCATCAGACATAATCACGTCTAGATCCCTTTCTTCTTTTGTGAACAAAAGTATTTAACCCCCTATACTATATTGCTCCCTTGGATTGCTGCAGCCCAAATGCATGGTCTTGCATTTTTTAACATTAAATCTCAGCTTCCAAATTCTAGACCATTCTTCAAGCTTAACTAGATCCTTCCTCATGTTATCTACACCTTCCTGGGTGTCTACTCTATTGCAGATATTGGTATCATCTGCAAAGAGACAAACCCTTCCACAATATCACTAACAGAGATGTTAAAAAGAATTGGACCAAGGACATGTCCCTGTGGCACACCCCTGGTAACCTTCTACTCCTCGGAGTGAGCTCCATTTACCTATACCCTTTGTCGCCTCCTACTCAACCAGTTTCTAACCCAAGCAGTAACTTTAGGGTCCATCCCTAGGGTGCTCAGTTTGTTTATAAGTCGCCTGTGCGGAATGGTGTCAAAGGCTTTAGTAAAGTCTAAATACACCACATCTAGGCCATGTGGTCTTTTTCTGTCATCATGTTTCTATGTTTCTATATCAAATGTCAAATAAACATAAACATACCCTACATAATCAAAATAATATACCTCTCCTATTCTCATGGTTACTTACACAACCCCTAAAAACTCTCCATTTTCTAACTAAGACATAACTGATGACCAACCCACTATGTATAGTTACACTGCCTATGTAAATATGTGAGTGACTTTTCAGTTATTATTACTTTAATATGTAAATTAACAACTTATCTTTGTTTACTTTCGCCCATGTTTATTGTAATCTATAATTTAAGTTCTCTGTAAATTTGAGTTCTCTGTAATTTAAATTCTCTTTAAACTGCCTTGATTATGCTGATAAAGTGGTATAAAAAACCCACAAATAAATAAATAAATGTCTTCATTTTATTGTATTTCATAAATCTGCTTTTCTAGTCAGTTCAATGTTTCTTCAACCAATATTTAAATATTTTCTTAAAGATTTTTCACCATACTTGCTCAAACTTTTTCAATAAGTGTCCATCCAAATATCAAATTTCATACCACTCACAGAGAGACACCCTTTTGATCCATGTGGAGGCACCTTCCGCTTTGTACATCTCCAGGCTGCCCAGACATACAGACATCCGGACGGCCGGGAGACGCAGCTGATGCTGCTCCTGTAGGGGCTAGACACCCCCAAAGGAACAGAATTGCAGCACAGTGGCTGGACGTCCAGAACATGCCCCTATTCAGGCACCCCAGACATCCATACATTTACTCGGCTAACTCAGTCAGGCACCTTAATGGAGCCACAGTGCCATGGTGTCATGTTGCCATGGCACCATGGCTCCATTAAGGAGCCGCGATTCCTAGCCACCGCAAAACTTTTCTTTCCCTGCAGCCTGACTCCCGATGGAGCCTTCCAAAGGCAGGATCAGGCTGCCGGGAATCTCCTCCACCCCCTCTCCCCACTGACCTGGTCCTGCGCCACCATCCCCCGATGTCCAGGGGGACTTATTCCACCTCTGAGGTGGAATAAGTTCCCCGTCTACCTGGCCAGCTCCATAAATTCAGGGCCAACCTCAGAACAGGCCCTGTACGTCTGGGAAGATGACCCACCCTCACTCCACCCTCGTTCCGCCCGCCCCCATCTAAGGCTCAGATGTTCATACAGGAAGCCTTTTTCTGGCAGCCACATCTGGATGAATATCGGGGATGTACATCCAGGTTGGACGTAAATCCCCATTATTTGTGGTTAGGAATGACCCCCATACTGAAGCACTTATCTGAGAATCCCTTGCAGTCAATATTTTTATGCTGTGTCAGAGGCTTCATGTCCACATTTTCTTCAATTCTCAGCCGCTGAGTAAATTCTATACCCTTATGCATACTTTCACTTCAAATCCCACCAATCCGAAACAATCTCTGCACATCCTCCAATCACATCTTCACAGCTCACTCCAATCACAATTCTCTTTGTCACTTTTATTGAAAAAACACTCTCCATTCAATAACACAGTGGGCAAAACTGAAAGGGGGTATTTTAAGGGCAATCAACCTTTTTGTTAAAATGGAAAATAAAGGCAAAAGGAAAAGGAGACCGCTATGGTTTTCGAAGGAAGTAGCTGAAAAAGTGAAGAAAAAGAGGGAGGTCTTCATGAAATGCAAGAGATCACAGAGAGAGGAAGACAGGCATCTGTATTTGGAAAAAACTTAGAGAAGCTAGCAAAGTAGTCAAGAAAGCAAAGATTCAAAAGGAGGAGGAAATACCCAATGCAATAAAATAGGGGGATAAGACATTTTTCAGATATATTAGTGAGAAGAGGAAGGGCAAAAGTGGTATTGTCAGACTCAAGGGTGCAGGGGGGGAATATATAGAAGCTGATAAGGATAAAGCGGAATTGCTTAACAAATATTTTTGTTCTGTGTTCACAGATGAAGAACCAGGAGCAGGACTTCAGAAAACACCCACAAATAGGAACAGAAGCGAGGGACATCTTGAACAATTTTCAGAAGACTGTGTTCGTGACAAACTAGCTCAACTTAAAGTAGACAAAGCGATGGGACCGAATGGGATACACCCTAGAATACTGAGGGAACTTGGGGGCATTCTAGCAACTCCACTGACTGACCTTTTCAATGCCTCGTTGGAGTCGGGAGTGGTGCCAAAGGACTGGAGAGAGGCTCATGTGGTGCCTTTACACAAAAGCGGAAGTAGGGATGTGGTTGAAAACTACAGGCCGGTTAGTTTAACTTTGGTGGTGAGTAAATTATTGGAAATGCTGCTGAAAGAGAAAATAGTGAAATTTCTGGAGTCCAGCGGATTACAGGATCCAAGGCAGCATGGATTCACCAGAGGCAGGTCTTGTCAGACAAATCTGATTGATTTCTTTGACTGGGTGACCAGGGAGTTGGACCGAGGGAGAGCTCTAGATGTGGTGTATTTAGATTTCAGTAAAGCCTTTGACACTGTTCCTCACAGGCGACTTATAAACAAACTGAGCACCCTAGGGATGGACCCTAAAGTTACTGCTTGGGTTAGAAATTGGTTAGGTGGGAGGCGACAAAGAGTACAAGTAAATGGAGCTCACTCTGAGGAGAAGGATGTTACCAGTGGTGTGCCCCAGGGATCTGTCCTTGGTCTGATTCTTTTTAACATCTTTGTTAGTGATATAGCGGAAGGGCTGTCGGGTAAGGTTTGCCTCTTTGCAGATGATACCAAAATCTGCAACAGAGTAGACACCCAGGAAGGTGTAAATAACATGAGGAGGGATCTAGCTAAGCTTGAAGAATGGTCTAGAATTTGGCAGCTGGGATTTAATGTTAAAAAATGTAAGGTCATGCATTTGGGCTGCAGCAATCCAAGGGAGCAATACAGCATAGGAGGTGAAGTACTTTTGTCCACTAAAGAAGAGCGGGACCTAGGCGTGGTTGTGTCTGATGATCTTTAAGTAGCTAAACAGGTAGAAAAGGTGACAGCAAAAGCTAGAAGGATGCTTGGGTGCATACGGAGAGGAATGGCTAGCAGAAAAAAGGAGGTGATAATGCCTCTGTATAAGTCTTTGGTGCGACCTCATTTAGAGTATAGTGTGCAATTCTAGAGACCACACCTTCAAAAGGATGTGAACAGGATGGAGTCGGTGCAGCGGGTGGCTACTAAAATGATTAGTGGGCTTCATTATAAAGCATATGAGGACAGACTTAAGGATCTTAATATGTACACCTTAGAGGAAAGGCGGGATAGAGGTGATATGATTGAGATGTTTAAATACCTCTGTGGCATAAATGGTCAGGGAGAGAGCCTCAATTGAAAGCAAGTTCTGCTACGAGGGGACATGGGATGAGGGTGAAGGGAGATAGATTCAGGAGTGATATGCAGAAATATTTCTTTATGGAAAGAGTAGTGGATCCATGGAATAGTCTCCCAGTGGAGGTGGTAGAGATGAGGACAGTAACTGAATTCAAAAAAGCATGGGACCAACACAGAGGATCTTTAAAGGTAAAAAGTGGACTGTTGTAGTTGTTGATATGGAAGGACAGACTAGATAGGCCATGTGGTCTTTTTCTGTCATCATGTTTCTATGTATGTTTCTAACACTATTCAGTCCGTTTGGTTCCAGTGTATTCAAGTTATAAATCCAAAACTGTGCAAAACTTCAATCATATAGTTTTTATATGCATCCATCAAGGTCATCCCTGGCACCGTAAGAACATTTAAAAAATATAAATATAGATGTCATAGTCGCTTTTCAATTTTCTTCAAATTTTGATGAATAATAGTTTATCCTTGACCAAAGCATCTATGGCCACTATTGAGTTTTACAGCCTTTTCTGTAAAGCTGTATTTTTTTCTTGAAAATATTTAGAAAGAACTAAATGGTCTTGAGCTAGAGTTCCAACAGTCTGGACTAAAGAATTCATATTTTTTTTTTTTTTTTATTTAACACTTATTTTTATACCGCATCTTCCAGCGATCAGTTGCGGTGTACAATCAACAACAGTCAACAATGCAGAGCTTGTTTTACATAGAACAATGATAACTTTTTACATAGAACATCTTAACTTACACAACAACGGGTTTAAAAACTAAGCGGAATAATTCAATAATTCAACTAAGACAGATTGTGTAACAGTTAAACAAAAGTACTGTCCCTATAACATAGGCAGATTATGACAGTTGTAACTATATACAGGTAGAATTTCAATGCATAAGAGTGGAGTGATTATACATTTAAGTTTTGTATGTATTGTTTGTAGTAGGGAGTATAAACTTGATTTTGGGCAGGTTCGTGTTTAGCCTTTATCTAAGTTGAGTGGAAGGTTTTCCATGGTATTATAGTGTTTAGTGAATAAGTATGTTTTCAATTTTTTTCTGAATTCTGTTATCTCTGTTAGTGATCATAAGTCCTCTGGTAATGAGTTCCAGACTGTTGGGGCTATGTGGGAAAAGGCTCTATTATTTGTTAATTTGTGAGTTCTTATATATTCATATATATTCATATCCATTTGGAGACCAAAGGTATCTAATATAAATAACATTCCATATAGTCTGTAGAGTAATGTAGAGAGGTCACAGCAGGAGTTGAAGGGCCCAGGCTTCATCACTGCATCAACACTTCGACTGCTGCTTCCTCCAACCTCTCAACTATCGCACTCTCCTTCCTCACAACACTGCTACACAGCCCACAGAAAATAGATCTAGAAGGACAATCTCCCAGCACATCCTCACAATCCCTCCCTCTGTTCGAAAGACCAACCTGAACACAAGCGCCAGAGCATTCACTTACACTGCCCCCAGCCTATAGAACTGCCTCCCAGACTCAATTTATTTATTTATTTATTTAACAGTCTTTTCTATACCGCCCCTTCCAGAGATCAGGGGCGGTTTACATCGAATGGTAAACAGAACAATTGTATACTTCTGTATACATTTACAAGGAACATTATGCTTTAACTCAATCTGTTCAATAAAAGACCTCCGAACATTTAGAAAAGAGATTAAGACTCTCCTCTTCAAGGAATACTCCTGTAGCATTATAGACAACTCCAGCGAACACCCCTCCACTTTTGACACACTGACATTATCATATACGCATATGTCATAAATGCAGAACCAGAACTCCTCTTAAGTCCAAGTTCTGAAAGCGATTTTGCCATGATGTAAATCATGTACATAGTTGATATGTAACCCGTTTGTTTTATGCAAACCGCCCCTGATCTCTGGAACGGACGATATAGAAAAGTGTAACAAATAAATAAAATAAAATAAACTTCCCCACTAAATGCTACTCCAGATTTGATGAAATGGCAGCTTGTAGGTCAGGAGATCCCTTGCCCCAGGCAGCATCAACTCTCCAGAATCAGCTGCAGCGGGGGCCTCACCTGAGGAACATTTGGACAAGGAGGTAAACTGCAGAGTATTGTCAAGCTTCTTCTGTTAATGTCAGGAACTGTGGTTTTGTAAGTCTTAACCATAGTCCTGTCATTCTTCTTAGGTGCCATAAAAATTTCAGCAAGGAAACCAAGGCAAACAGAGCTCACTTCATCGTAGATTGCAGAAGCGCCACCATCTTGACGCCTCACCCATCAAGCAAGTGGCTTACTAACTAGCTAGGGTAGAGAGTTACTGGACAAAGGTGGCAGACATGAATTTACAAGTCTTCTGAGGTTTCCAAGTAGTCACAGAATCTAGGGTTATTCATCTGTGTCCTTCTAAAAGGCTCCAGGCAGAATTGGTTGCAGTCGCGGCTCAGGCAAAGCACATTACAAATCCAGCTCTGCAAAGACTGCAGTTCATTTCAGCTCCTGTTTCCTTTTGTCCCGGATGCCTGGGACTTACAGAATTCAGCAGCTTCATTTATCACACAGCCCCACCACTCCAAGTGTCCCAATATTTCAGAACAGATCCTGCTGACTGCAGAGTCTCACCTATCCTTAGCTGCAGGTCGGTCTGAAAATGTCTCTAAATCCCTGCAGCTTCCTGGATCAGGCACTAAGAATTCATATATCTTTATTTTACCTCTCTTGACTGTATTTGCTGGTGCAGGTGAATTGTCGTTAGTTCCAGCTTCAGGATCCTAAGAATGAAAACAGCATCCTACCTAGCCAAGGAGAAGGGTAAGAGCCAGCGTTTGAAGCTGCTGTTTACACTATATGAATTAGACTGCATCTACTTATCAAAAGGTTCCTGAAAACTATATTTGTCTTTCTCCTCATTAGCCAAAGCTTTAATGCAATACACACTGGAGACAAGGCAACTGAAAGTGAATACATCAGATCAGAATGTTGTGTCTGACTTCTATTATGTGTCCTTAGGTAGTTTGCTTCAATTGCAGTGTATAAAATCCGTTCACTTATGTTGTAACTTAACAAAAAAGCCCATTTTAGATAGGTCGGGCGGCCAGGGCTTGAGACGTCCGGGTCAGGATGTGCTCAGTTTCCCCTATATTTTACAAAAGGCTTTTCCAAAAATGGAACCTTTTGTAAAATACCTAGAAGAACATGCAGGAATGCACATCCATTTGCCAGTATGTCCAGCGTGAGCAATGATTTAAAAAAAAAATCTGGAATTTTTCTGTTTGCATTGGTGCAGTCAGGCATCTCGCAGTTTCCTGGTTTACAAGATAGCAGACCCAAAGTCTGGCCTTCTCTCAAGGGAGCCAGAAGGGTATCAAGACCCTTCAAGTCCTCTACAATCCTCTCCCCAATAAGAGCCCTATCTCCCTGCACCCACACCAACAAAAGCCAAAGCCTCTGACAAGAACCGTATCTCCTGACAACCCCCAGTCACTCCTCTGCCATTTGAGCACCTGGTCTCAAAATGTCACCTTTGACCACTGGCGATAGACTTATGGTACTAGAGGTGTCAAACTGCCAAATAAAGAGGAAGAGTCATGCTATCTGTAAAAACAATATATTAAACAGAACTACAGGGCTTATAATTTAAGGCAGCGGCACTCTGGACTCATCTGTAAGAAGAAATGGAAGATCCCTTCACGGAAAGGGTGGTAGATGCCTGGAATGTCCTGCTGAAGGAGGTGGTGGGGCAAAACAGTGATGAATTCAAAAAGACGAGATCACTATATAGCAAGAGGATGGAATCAAAGCAAATGTAAATAGTTCTAAATAAATGGGCAGACTAGATGGGACATTCTGGTCTTTCTCTGGCGTCATTCACTATGGGGGTCATTCTGAACTGCGTTTAGCAGATCTGAATGTCCGATCCAGACATCTAGTCCCACTAAATGCCTGGTCTGCATCTGGGAAACAAAACTCCCCACACACAGATCCGAGTTGTGTGGGGAGTTCTGTTTGTGGGCGGGAGGGGGCAGGCCGCAGGCAGAGCGGGAACCTGACCCCGGATTAAAGGGCTGATTCTGAGGTCAGCCCTGTACATTCAGGGTTGGCAGAATGGACGGGGACTTAGTCCACCTCCGAGGTGGAATATGTCCTCCTAGATGAAGTCAGATGACAAAAAGGTGAGGGGATGCAGGGGGATCCCCGTGGCCTAAACCTGGCCAAGGCAGGCCCGATCGGGAGACGACGGGCTGCAGGGAACGGATCTTTATCATCACTGCCAGGGTTTGTGGCTCATGCATGGAGCCACAGTTGCATGGCAACAGGATGCCATGCACTGCTGCTCCATGCAGGAGCCAGGCTGGGCTAGCCAGGGAGTTGCTGGACATCTGGGTGGCCAGAATCAGGACACAGCCTGCACGTCCAGACCAGTAGACCTGATTCTGATCCCGTGGGTACATCTAGCCCCTGTGGGATCAGAATTGAGTGAACTGGGGCACGTCCCATTTCTGACCACAGGGGATGCCCAGAATGGAATTGCCCTCCATGTTATTATGTTACTATGCACATCTGCCAAGTTTCTCATCTTCATCTCTGTCCTCTTTTGAACCCACTTCATTGGTTACCAATAGCCCAACTATGGAAGCCTGCATGTACATTTTGGCCAGGCAGAAGGGAGCTATTCTTAGAGAGGTCCAATTTACCCAAGTAAAAGACTTTGGAAATTGCCCTCCACATGTGCCTGCTGTAACGTTAGGGCCGTTTTACTAAAGCCCCTTAGGGTTTTGCACTTAAGTGCACTTAACATTAAAAGTAAGTGCAAAGCTTCTGTAGTCGGTGTGGCCAACTTGTTCCCAGCAGTTACTATGCAGAGACTTACACTAACATGCAGCAAAATTAACATGGGTGCACTTAACGACACCCATCCCTAAGCCACCTATTCCCTTACCCATTGCATAATGTGCAGTTATGCGAATTAGCGCAAAATGAGTTTCATGCCCGCATAGTAACAGGTACAATGAACAGTTCCCACACACTAAAACCCTTAGTTTTGAATAAGGTCATGATGTTATGAATCTCTGCCTTGGGAGAAGTGACGGACCTTGTTCCCAGCTCTCCCATCCCCTCATTCTAGATCAGTGTTTCTCAACACAGTCCTCAGGACCCACCTAGCCAGCCAGGTTTTCAGAATAAGCACAATGAATAAGCACAAATCTCTCTCATGCATATTCATTGTGGTTGTCCTGAAAACGTGACTGGCTAGGTATGTCCTGAGAACTGGACTGAGAACCCCTGTTCTAGATCAATCTATAATAATGTCTGGGACATTGATGTATGACAAGCAAGTAAGGTTCACCATAGATTTTTCTCTTTCAGACATTAAAGCCAGGCAGTAACTTTTTTTTTCTACAAGCAACTTACTGTGGAGATCCATTATGTTCTTATGAATGCATTCATTATTTTTCCAAGATTCAATTTACATAATTGAAGCAGTCCGTCTAATTTTAGGAAAATTACAACTTTGTGGAAAAAAATAACTTATACAGTAATTACGCTGTGGATTCTCTGCATTGTCTCAGGCACAATGAAATTAGTAGGTTTGCGAAGTAACAACAACGACCACTAAGCTCTCAATGTCATTTTTAAATGAGGAGAGAACACTGTTCACAAATCGCTTTGCATGTTAATTACACAGCTTGGGAACATTTCATTCTTAAATGTAAGGTTTTCAATTTTCTTAAAAGAAATATTGAAATAGGCAATTAGATTTATTCTATTTCTCTGAAATGTAGTCTGTCATGTGATAAGTTATTTATTTATGTTCTCTTATATACTGCGCTATTCTGCATCAGTGCGGTTTACATTGAACAAACTGAAATTACATTGAACAGGGCATTATAACTTGGAGATAACTATTTTACAGGGAACATGGGCTATGGAGGGTTAAGTGGCTTGCCCAAGACCACAAGGAGCACCTGTGGGACTAGAAACCCCAGTCCTTCCGGCCCAAGGTTGCTGTCCTCTAGTGGGATTTGAACTCCCGACCTTCCGGCCTGAAGTACCTTGCCCCAACCACTAGGCCACTCCTCCACTCCATAGTTGAAGTAGTACTCTAGGTGTGCCTTAGATGTGCATTATTTGTCTACTCAAAACTAGCAAATGAGGTTTTCCTCCAGGCTTATGATACTTTCAAATCAAAGGCTCAAGGCTCATTGGTTTGTTCTCTGCAACATATGGGGTAAGACTACATTATGTGCAGAATTATTAAATGTTCACAGGGAAGCGACAAAGGGGGCTATTCCATAACCCAAATAGGCTGTTTGCACGTGCACGGGAGATGGGTATCTCCCGAAAATGTCTACGGCCGTATTCTATACCTCGGCTCCTGTGCACATCCTAGGCACAAAGATGGGGATCTCAGAATGCGCCTGGGAGGGGCAGAACAGAAGCGTGAGATATCTATAGCATATTCAGGAAATGTCCATATACGTTTTTTGTGTTCCCTGCAGATGTGCCCGTTATTCCTGCCTGAGACGTGCAATAAGGCCAGTACTTAGAAATTATTCTGCTCTGTTTGTATAGAGTTGTGATAAGTATGCTTGAAACTGGTATGACTGCAGTCTATAAAACTAGTTCAAACTTCTCCTGCTGACCTATAAGTTCCTTCACTCTGCAGCTTCTCACTACCTTTCCTCTCTCATCTCTCCCTACACCCCTCCTCGGAACTCCGCTCGTCTGGCAAATCGCTTTTGTGTGTGCCCTTCTCTTCTACTGCCAACTCCAGACTTCACTCCTTTCACCTTGTTGTTCCTTATGCCTGGAATAAACTACCCGAGTCTGTACATCAGGTGCCTTCTCAGACCCTTTTCAAATCCAGGCTGAAAACTTACCTCTTTGCTGCTGCTTTCGGATCTTGACTCACCTGATGATCTTTGTGTTTCTTTACCATTCCCCTAGATGTATCCCTTGTCTACAGCTACTATGTTGTCTGTCTTGACCAGACTGTAAGCTCTGATGAGCAGGGACCGTCTTTTACATGTATCTGTGCAGCGCTGCGTACGTCTTGTAGCGCTATACAAATGTTCAGTAGTAGTAAATACCACAAGATGCATTTATAATGAACCGAAATCAAGGGTGAGGGAATCTTGTAAGCTAAAGGGGCATCAATAACTACTCTTAAGGACATTTTAAGAAGAGCAATAGTGATCATTCTAGCAATGCTGACATTTGCTGTTTGTGCTAAGGGACCTAATCTGGGGGACCCTAACAATTCCTGTGTTATGTAAAATGGAAATGTTGATGTAAGAATTGTGTGTGAGTGAGTATGAAACAGGATCTTGTTTGAGTGAGAAAGGGGGATCATATTGGTAGTCCTGGGACTCCATGCTATTATGGTATACTAGCTGTTATTCATAGGTGTTGAGCATTTTTTCTCTGAATTATGTCTTGTGTGTGTGTGTGTGTGTGTGTGGTTTGAGGGTTGCACAGGAGGATCTGATGTGCTGATCTGCAATTCAGGGAGAACGTGAATGCCTGGCCAGTCCCTGGACCATATGGATGACTGTAGTGTCACCAGGTGCCAGAGTAACAGGGCAGCCATACATCAGCTGGGCCAGGCACTGGGAGACATTACGGATGTTGTGCCAACATTCCCCAGATTGTGCCATGAGGCCTACATCCTTACCCAGTCCAGCATCTATGCAAGCTGTAAGAGTGGTGATATATCTGGAGACTGGCTACTTAGTATGATGGCACAGGGCTCCCCCTCCCATGCCCACACAGGCCTGACTAGGGGAGCATTGCCACAGAGCAGATTGTATAAGGCAGGCAGGGTTGCCCCACAGATAGCAGATATATACAGACCGACATAAGCCGAGAGTGGTCATTGTACACGACAGGTGTAGCCACATGTAAGGATCTACTGTGAGAATTGCTAGTACGCAGATATGTGGGAAACAGATGCGATAGCCAGAAAGCTATAGTCAATAGAGGAGCATAGTTTTGTCACTCAGCAATATAATGAATCCTTTGGAGAATTGCAGAGTTAGTTTAGGTTGTTGTGAGGTTGGTAAGGATCCATACTTAGCATTTTAAGGTGGTATGTTATGACAAACATGTTAGCATTTACATGATTTTATAATACATTAGAGTGCACTGTTCTGGGCAAGTGTTGTTCATTACAAATACCAGATGATATCCACACAAATTTTGGTTACATATGTTGATACATAGCCAAAATATATCTGGACATCTTGAGGAGGGGCCGGGGGCATTTAAGGAGTGGGGCCAGAAATTATACAGATAACAGCCCCTTTGAGCATAAAACAAGATTCCACGTACCTCTGCATGCTGAACTCTATCTAAAAGTGTACATGCTATGAACCCCCCACCCCATGTACTTTCAGTCAGATCGAGGACAAATTTCAGACAATTTACCTGAGTAAATCATTATTTCACAGAGATCAATGGCTGAGAATTGAGGCACTTTCCATGAATGCAGAATTCCAACAAGCTGCAACCTACTTTACATGCTCGGCCCGGTGTGGTGCAGAGAGCCGTTATATTGTTCAGTTCGCATCTTAGAGAAACACATAAGGCTGAATAAAAAGATTATAACTACTTCCATGTTGGGACTATATTGCCCCAGCACCTCTTGAGTTCAGACACTCATTAAGGAAGCTCAAATTCAATCATCAGGAACCAAATGGGTCAGAGAACTGCAGGTAGAGGAGAGCTAGTTACTGGAACTGCACCAGCACAAAAAGTTATTTTAACTTCCAAAGAGCACATGCCACTGCACACCTGCAGTTTAACATTTCCATGCGGCCGACCTTGTCATCAAAAAGGCTGTTCTTACATGATTCCAAAATAATCCAAAAGTTACTGAAACGGAATGAGAGCTGTATGCCTAGATCAAGCACTGTACTAGAATACCATCGGAGCTTTGTCCTAGTTATATCAGAATGAGTGTGAAGGACCTGCTTAGAGGAGAGTTTATTTGCATGAACAAAATCCTCCGCATTACTAGATAACAAGAAAAAACAATGCAGCCCCGCAGGTTACCTGAGGCAAAGAAAAAACTTCACAGAACAGAATGAAATGAAATGAATTAGCCCAAGAAGGAACATTAGTGATTAGTTAGTGTGGCATCTTTTAATTAGTCTTGCTGCAGAAAGTTAGTGCTACTCCTGATAAGGTCATTAACTGAAGAGAGACTAAGTACCCTCTTGGCGTGGCTCGAGGGAGAGATTTTTCTCCTGCTACCATGCAGCTTGTTGGTTGCGGCTTCAAAGGGTTTAGGATCTATAGTATGTGTTATAATTTGCATTAGCAAATTTTCCTTTGTCTGTGAGCTAAACATTTAGGGCTTGATTTACTAACATGCTAATGTACAAAGTGGTGTTCCAAACCTCTTGGGCACCCGAAGCAGACAGCTCCTCTTGCAGCGTCTCCCCTCTCCCCCACCCCCCCGTCAGGCCCACACAGTGGAGGTGCGTGCGGCAAACATACTTCAACAGACTTTGGCTAGGAGGAAACAGCCTCCAGGCCTGGAAAGAGATAGTGAACCAAGCCATCAAAAACGTTGTGGTATGTTTGCCATGCATGCCTCTGCGGTGTGGACCCGGCATGTCGGCAGCCCCTCATGGCCAGCACCCAGAGCAGACCACACCCACCTCCCTGACCTTGCTATGTCATTGAATGTACATTAACATGCATTAATGCAATTTAATGCACATTGATGCAAGCCCCATTATTCTCAGTGGGGTCTATTTATTAATTTAGTTCATAAGTGGCATTGATGTGCACTGCAATAAGCCACATTAGTAACTGAGATCCTTAGAGGCATGTTTACTAAGCTGAGTTACTGGTTAGCAAGTACTATTTGTAACTAGGTCCTTGAATAGCATGGAACCTAGCTACAAACAGCATGTGCTAACTGGTAACCCAGCTTAGTAAATATTGCCCTTAGTGTGCATTTTAAAATTCCACTTATCAGCCTGTGCAATAAATTTTAGCTTTGACCTACAAAAAAAGAATTATCTTCAGAGCTATCACACTTGATTGATGCAAGCCAATCCAAAAGATTTAGCGTACAGGCAAAGTAGTGTAAAATGCCCTGTGCCAAGTTGGATGACATGAAAAGGCCAATCAACAGAGGAGGTATCTAGTCAAAACTGATGTGGTGAGGCAGGACTGACCCAAGGATATCAGCCACCCTAATCAACCATCAGCCATTGCCACTCCTGCCACCCAAATCATGCAGGAGTAGCTCCATTATTTCTGCTATTTCTGAATGTCGGCACTGAAAATGTAGATGAAGCTACCACACAGTTTCATGTTGAAGCATGCTGGAAGCCCCTGTCAGTCCCGCCCCCTCTGACATACACTTCCTGCTGTCGCGGGCGCATGACTGGCAGGGCCTTTGAGCATGCTCAAATGCGAGGCTCAAGTTCAGAAAAAGCAGAAAGAAGGGAACTGCTCCCGAGACGGTTTTTGGGGGGGAGGATTGGTCAGTTGCAACTGCCACCCCGGAGATTATGCCGCCGTAAGTGACTGAGGGGCTCACTGATGGACTGATGTTTTAAGAAGCTGGTGCTTTATGTAATTAAATCTGAACCCAATGGCATACATCATTTTGAATATAAATCTTATAAAAAGAAGATAAGAAATTATTTTGGCAGGAAAGCTGTGGAAATACCGGTGGAAGGGAAGACAAAAAAAGGCTGTATCTTGAATATCTGAAGGAAACTTTATCCCAATGTGAGAGGTTTAGGAGTAAGAATGATGGTGGGTCGCTTTGTAAGTTTAAAATGAGTAAGGCGCAGGATCGAAAAGAAGCCGGGGGGGGGGGGGGGGAACCATTTGTATGAGTGAGCTAAGAGCTTATGGGCAATCCTGAACTTGGTAGGGTACCAGTGTAGATATGTCAAAGCATGTCTTATTGCTATTTCACCTGATGATTGGGTATGCTTCAGTTGTAATCTGCTACAATACTAGGCAAATAGTGGAATAACAAGTCAATAAATCAAATGAAGATTATTAAGGGTTTGTGAGAACAGCAAAGGAATGGGCAGTATAGGAGTCAGGCAGCATAGTTTAGGAGAAGCCGAAGTGGGCAGGATCTAAGAGGCTTTAGGTCTGGAGTTACTAAGGTGAGCTATTGTTGACGTGTGTTATTTTAACGCAGGTCCCATTTTATTCAGTGGAACCTAGTTACTAATTGCATGCGTTAACGGTAAAATAATGTGCATTAAAAACAGTGCACCTTCGTACCTCTAGCCCATAATCGGTTACTGTGGGGCAGGGTTTGATGGGCAGACAGCATCCTTCAAGCAGTGATTTCATGGAGAGTGCTAGAGCAGACTTCATTAATTTAGAGCTCCTGAGGTGATCCAGTCAGGAACAGAAGCAAACCAGAGAGGGGCCAAGTGCGTGAATGAGTATGGCAGAGAGGCCACCTTTGTGCTCAGGAGCATAAACAGTATAATTTCTTTTCCTCCTAAATTATCTCTATCCACAGGGG
This sequence comes from Ichthyophis bannanicus, assembly GCA_033557465.1. Taxonomy (NCBI): domain Eukaryota; kingdom Metazoa; phylum Chordata; class Amphibia; order Gymnophiona; family Ichthyophiidae; genus Ichthyophis; species Ichthyophis bannanicus. The sequence goes on along the minus strand of CM066047.1, from coordinate 32,178,591 downwards.
GTGAGTAGCATCCTTGCAATCTTGTCATATTACTGAATGGGATCATTAGGGAAAAGAGCACTTCGTGGAAAGAGGCACCACAGCGATTAGGAATAAAAATGGTGGGGATATCATGCAGGGAGATTCTCTCTTTATTTATTTTATTTATTTATTTACATTCTCTTATATACCGCGCTATTCTGCATCAGTGCGGTTTACATTGAACAAACTGAAATTACATTGAACAGGGCATTATAACTTGGAGATAACTATTTTACAGGGAACATTTATACCTTGAACAACTGAACAAGGAGCTAATAATAATCCTTTCTTCACTCTGCATTTTATTTCCTCTGTCCCAGCCTCTGGAACAACCTGCCCCCTGATCTCCAGTTAGAACCATCACACTCCGTCTTAAAAGCTAAACTTAAAGCATATTTATTTCGCAAAGCCTTCATCTTCCCATTACCTGACTTCACCTAAGAATTCCTAGATTCTACCTCCGCTCTTCTCTCTATACCCCATCCCCCCAGAATGACTGTAGCCATCTCTCCTATCATACTAATTGTATTTCTTTTCCATCGTTCTTTTAATTGAGTCTTACTGTGAACCGTCCAGCTGCTACTGTGAAGGGCGGTCTATCAAGTTTTAATAAACATACTTGGTAAATGCTACAGAATTGCAAGCAATCTCTAAAACACTATAGTTTTCTGGGAATGACACATAAAATAAGAACACACTTTTACCGCATCCTCTAAAACCAAAAACTTAACTATGCGTTCAGTAAAAAATATTTTCTCCTATGTGTTTTAAATGTACTATTTAGTAATGTCATGGACTGTCCCCTAGTCTTTGCACTTTTTGAAAGAGCAAACAATTGGTCCTTATTTACCCGTTCCACTCCACTCAGAACTTTATAGACCTCTATTATATATTCCCTCGAGCAGCGGCAACAGTACCATGGGGATTTCTAGGGATGGATGTATATACATTTAACACCATAACAGTCCAGTGTAGTGTCAGGGGTCAGTATATAATATTAGAGTCCTAGACTATATAATCAAACTGCTACTATTTTTGTTCATGTAGCTAGCAATTGAAAAAATATTTTAATTATATAGCCTGGGAATATAAGTGCTTTCTTTTTTCTAAGCGCAACCGCCTAACCGATATTCAGAGTGAAGCCCCCCCTTCACCAATGGGGCCGTCTTTTTTGGGGATGCCATCTCATTCCTTGCCTCTGACAGCAGGTTGACTTGAGCTGCCCCTGCACTCAGCCGTCTCTTCTATAAGCTGAATCTTTTAGCATTTCGTCATAGGGGGAGTCGCCCATCTCCATACCTTAAGTGCAATGTTGTGGCCAACAGCAGAGAAAAGCCTGACCTGGCACGGTAGAAACTGAAGCTTTGGCCTTCTGTAGTGTGACTGTCAAGATTTGCTCAGTATCCTAGTCCTAATTACTTCTATAATCCGATTGGCTGGATGGCATGGAAACCAGTGGGGCAGTGACGATAGTCAGCCACTGACCGGTTAGTTTCTGCAGCGAGAGTTAGGCCAGCCTTTAAGGTACCTAACTTTCGCTACTTAGATGGCACCCCCAGAATGTCCTGGCACTACTGAATATCCCAATGACCACGATTAATGCACTTATCAGGTCTGCTAACTGCATTCATTGCTTTCAATAACGGCCCCTATATTCAGATTTTATTCTTTCCCAGGCTAATATCAGACCAGCTGACTACGTTAGACAGAAAGTAGACACACAGATAGGTAAGAATAGAAGCCCTAGATATAACCTGGAAAGCAGAAAGGAGCCTATTTATAAACTGTAAATTTAGGTGGCTATTTTGAAAGTAAAGTATCGGTGCTTATTGGTTTATCGGTGCTCCATTGCTGGGCATCTTTTCCAGTAGAATCAAACGTACACATTTATGCAGCTGACCTTGGAAAAGCTCCATAAAACAGAAGAAAGACATTGGGAGGGGTGAAAGACTACAAGGAGAAGTGGGCTTTTTTCTAGCATTTATACAATAATTCCCCATTTTGATTTTTTTCTTTTGGGGTGTTTTATCATCATGTATCAGTTAAAATTTAAAATCAGAAGCCCCAGTTATATCTTAGAGCCACTGAACCTGTCTTCTACTCATCCAGTCTCAGCACTTTAAATTCAGGTAAATTAGGACACTACATCCTGACCCTTATCAGTCTCACGCAGGGACAGGTAAAGCCATCAAATAGGACTACCCGAAGAGGCTAAGGAAATATGAAACACAGGCGTCAGCGTAAGACAGTGTTGCAGAGATTTTATTCCAGGAAGAAATAGAACGTTATTAAAATCACAAAGAAAGCTTTTTATAACATCTTCTTCAGCCTTGCAAGGACGATCAGTAACGTAAAACTCCATTATCACTATCGCATAACACCTCTGCTGCCCTGCCCTCCTCCTCCGTACCTCCCTCATTATTACAATCCAAACACAGAGGAATTCAAATCATAATGAGTACCTGGAGCCCTCATAGTCCACTGGAATCGAAACCGATGATCGCTAACACTGCTCCTTAATTGTCAAGCAACGCAGGGTGATCTCATTTGATACCGTTTTTATATCATTGTGCCAAAACTTACAACCATTCTGAACAGAGTACAAATTCCCCCAAAATCCCACTTACCCACCCTTAACCTCATCCCCAGTCTCTTATGCAACACAATAGCTAGAACAAGGCAATTGTACTAAAAAATTCTAATTGACACTACACATAGTCTTCCATAATACTACTGGATACAGTGGTAAAGGGGAAAAATTAGAGGTATCAGTTCTGAGCAACTACTCTGTGAATCACATTGAGGAGAAAATCTTCAAGTACCAAGAAAATGCTGTCGGAGATCAAGAAACTGTGGCAGAAAGATATCAAGTTATTTCCCATTTTGTTGGGGCCACAGGTTTATTTAAGAGGAATTTCCAAGCACACCTTGATAAATTACCCATATACATAACACCTTGTGAACTCCAAAGGGAGACTCTCTTTGACATGATACAAGTACTACGCTGAACATTAGCAATAAATTTGAGAGACTTCCATATACTCTGGCACAGAAGTGAGGTTCATGACTGTCATGGTATGCACAAAACTAACCCATTTGGAGAAACTACTCTGCATTCTTTATAAAAAAACGATGTTGCCTATCATTGCTGAAAAGTAGAATAATTAATCTCTTAATAAAAATGAATCATTTTGATAAATATGCAGTAACGAAGAAAAGCCAACATACTGTACATTTCACAAAAGGAGATCACACCCAGAGTGGCAAGAGGTCTCCATGGACAACAGGCAAAGTCCTCACATATGGATGATAGCATCCAATGGAGCCCTCCGTGGGAGTATTCCCAGAACCTCCTAGAAGCATGTAGAAAACTTCACCCCTCATGGATGCATCTTTCCACTTGCCACTTTAGTGCCATCTTTACCTCAGTCCATTTCTTTCTGCAGAGCCTCAAGGATGCATGTCCATATACTCCTCTTCATGTGTAAGTTTTTTTGGCTAAGTAACCTTTTTTACATGAGAACTTCCTACCTGCCACACTTTTTTTCCTTAAGTTTTTTTTATCATTTTTTTTAAGTTTTCTTTCTTTTTCATGTCGCCTCAGCTAAAATCTTTTGCATGCATGGAGGGTAGAAGGGGGATATAGCATGCCTGTATTTTGAAAAGGTATTTGACATGAGACTCCTGAGGAAATAGAAAAAGCATGGGTAAAAGAACACTGAGTAAGACCCTGTGACCTTGTGAGACTGGGAAGCTGGGCAATGAAATAGCAAATGAAATTTAGGGGCCTATTTACCAAGTTGAGATGCTATTTAAAATAGGAATTGCAGTCCTGACCTGAAACAAATAATGCAAAGTAGTTAGCGCCACCTCAAGAGACGCAGCTAACTGCATCACAGGTTTTCTGCCGTGCACTTAACGTACAGCAAAATTCTGGAAATGCCCCAACAGTTAAATACAGAGAGTTTGCAGTTACTGCATATTAATTTTGGTAATTATTGCACTGTACCTGCAGAACCTTTACCATAGCTTAGTAAATGAGGCCGTATTATAGACAATTATAATGTGATACAGAAGTGAAAAAATTCACTAAACAAATGGATCTTGGAATCCCTGTGGGCAACACTTTGGAATCCTTAGCCCAGCATATGGTAGGAGCTAAAAAAGCAACTAGAATACGTAGCAATATATCTAGTAAATTAAGCATTAAATGTTACTCAGAAAGGAACAGAGAACAAAACAAAATATTAAAGCTCCATGTACGGATCCACAGAGCGATCACAGTGACTAGTGTGTAGTTCTGGTTGCTACATCTCAAAAAAGATATAACAGAATTACGAAAGCTTCAGAGAAGACTACTAAATATGATTAAGGGAATGGAACCAAGGCCATCCACAGGAGCAATGAAGGTGGGCAGCTGTCGGGGACACCAGATCTGGGAGGCACCAGTGCATGATTAGAGGCAGGACAGGAGACCTGATTGAGTTGACTGTGTAATCAAAAGGGTTGCCATCTCACTGCCTGGCTGGTTCCAGCCCCTAGACTGGCCAGGGTGCTGCTCTGCCCGGCGACAAGCCTCAGTTGGCAGCTCCCTTCTGAAAAAGTCTCTACAGGTTAGGACTCTTTAGCTTGGAGAAAAGAACACAAATAACAGGCATGAAATCATGAATGGTGAGGAACAAGCTGAGAGGGAGTGGTTATTTACCCTTCCCAGTAGGGAAAATCCAAGGAACTAGCCAGTAATAGATCTAGAACTAATTCTAGAAACTATTTTTTTTAGTTAGCACATAAACAAACTATGGAATTTGCTGCCAGAAAACGTGCTCATGGCTGTTTATAGAGATGAAGACAGATCCATTAGCTATGAATTAGTTGAATAGTCTTAGATGCTCCAACCTCATGATTCTGACACGAGCAGCTCGGATCCAGCACAGCCATTTGTGTTATGTTCCAGTTTGGACTGCACTCAGTCCTGTATCCCTTTCCACCTCCATTCATCCCATGCTGATTAACATGGTGCACCCCACCCAGAGTCTGCCTGACCAGATCCCTTTAACATACTGAGGAAGAAAACATGAGCAAACCTTACCTGAACCAGGTGAAGCGCATTTTAGAAATGACGTCTAGGTGCAGTCTAGGATGTGCAGGTCAGACTATAGGGAAAAGGGCTGGCTACATGGAATTTTTGGCCCGATTTCAGACATTTGCATGTGCCCAAATAGACGGTAGCAACAATGGCCACATAGATGTCCCCGCCACAAAATTTAGAATGGCGACATCTATCTCATGCGGCATACACATCCCTGCCTGTTATTTTGCAGACATATGCATCAGCATGCCGACCACACGTTTCCACGTTTCTCTTCCATTTTCTTTTTTTCTTATTAAATGCATTGCAGTTATCAGAGTACCGTCTTCTCTACATCTTCCAGGTATTTTGGTGGCAGAACAAGAGCTTTTCTGATGCCTATTTGTGCCCTGGAGCAAGAATTGACATGGACGATACTGCTGGTAGGTTAGGCCTGCTCACTATTTCTGAAATCGGGTGTGCACAAGTACTTTTTTTCTGGACAGCTTTAGGCTCACCACCACCACACCCCTCCTGAGACATGGATATGTTCATCCCGGAGACGGCCATATACCTGGCTGTCTAAAATTGCTCCGAGAACATCTTCATTATTTGCATGCCTATGTGCCCATTAGAAGATGTCCAACTCATGCATAGTGAGGGATTATTGGTGATTGTAGACCCAGCACATTGGCCTCAACCCCCACAAATCACTTCCAATATTCCATTTTGTTAACCAGTCAAGAAAATGTAGATCTTCTGACTTTCAACTATTCTGCAGTTCCACTTCCATAAACACGGTCCAAGAAGCCATTTTGCTATTCTCACTACTGTCTATTTTTAATTTTGTTTCAAATTATGTTTGGACTTCTAATTACTTACAGTTAAGTATAAGTGATTACATATTTGGCTCACCCTCTATTCATAGTTTGCTGATATATGTCCTTCTCTCAAGGCTGATAAATCTAAGACTATTTATTTATTCATTCATTTAAGAACATAAGATCATAAGATATGACATACTGGGACAGACCAAAGATCCATCAAGCCCAGTATCGTCTTTCCGATAGTGGCCAATCTAGGTTACAAGTAACTATCAGGTTCCCAAAAGGTAGATAGATTCAATGGGAATCTAGGAGTAAGCAGTGGATTTTCTCAATCTGCTTTAATGATGGTTTATGGACTTTTCCTTCAGAAACTTGTCCAAACCCCAGCTGCAATAACAGTTTTTTTTCCAATTTATTTATTATTATAAAGAAACATACAAAAATCAAAAAGGTAACAATAATTGGGAACAATATCCCTGCAATAAGCAAAAACTAAGAACATTTTAATTAGACCACATTCAGGAGAAGCTCAACACATTCAGCAAAATTAGAAAAAATCTGACCGGCACCGGTAACCCCAAGCCATAGAGAAAGAAAAAAAGAAGAAACGGAAGAGAAAAAGGAGAGGAAACCCGAAACCTAACCTTTCCCCTTCAAAAAATCCAACAATTGATCCACTTCAGAAAAAACATAACGCACCCCCTGATAAATTATGTGGCATTTACATGGAAACCTTAAGTAAAATAATGCGCCAAGGGCCAAAACATGCGAGCGAACATCCAAAAAGGCCTTCCGCCATCGTTGTGTGGCCCTTGAAACATCCGGAAAATCTGAACACACTGGCCACAGAATTTCTCAAGTTTCTTCTTGAAATAGGCATGAAAGATTCTCTGTTTATCTAATTCAGAGGCAACCGTAACTAACAAAGTCGCCCTTGTAGGAATTTCATCCTGCGAGGACTCTAAAAAATCAGAAATATTTAAAGAAGGTAAATCTTGAAGACCCCCTTGTGCCCCTCCCTCCATACCTTTATCCTCTGCTACTTTTCCTTTAAGAGGAATATAATAGATATTTAAGAAAGAGATAGAATCAGGATCAGAGATTAACAATACATCTTTCAAATATTTGAGAAAAAGCATAAAGGGCGCAAGGTAATGTGTTTTGGGGAAATTCAGAATACGGAGATTCCTTGAACGCAAGGAATTCTCCAGTAATTCATCTTGATGGTGTAAAGAAACCACATCTCGAACCAAAGTATCTACAACTGTCCGTTGAGAAACAATCCGAGCTTCAGTAGCTACAAAAGATTTTTCAATATCAGACAGTCTAGATTCCTGGTTAGCAACTTTTCGACAGTTTCTTTTGTAAAAACTGAAACCTTTTGAAGGGAGGAATCCAAAGCCAGCTCCAACCTAGATAGCATAGCCCACAAATCTTTCAAAGAAACATCATCCGGAGAAGCCGGTGGCTCAACAGTCCCAGTAAAAACTACCACAGAAGGGAGCAGTGGAGGCAATGTCACATTAAGTGGTTCAATCCTCAAAAACGAAGAAGAGAGCGTAGGTTCCCCAATAGCTAAATGATTAAGTTCACCCACAACTAAAGAAGAAACTTTCTCCTGATTAGCTGGGGGAAAATTCTTCACTTGCGGGGAAGAGTTTGAAGAAACCATACTCACAGTTGACTTTTCACTCAACGGAATATCCATAAGAACATAAGATATGCCATACTGGGTCAGACCAAGGTCCATCAAGCCCAGTATTCTGTTTCCAACAGTGGCCAATCTAGGTCATATTTATTTATTTATTTAACAGTTCTTCTACCTAACAGTTTCCCCAAGAGACACAAGTTCCACAATGCTTGTACTGGGTCAAGCATTGATATCTTCGGTCACTTCTTAATAATGGTTTATGGACCTTTCCACCAGTGATTGATCAGGCAACACTCTGCCCACAGACACATGTGCATCCATGGGTCCCACGGTTTTAACTGCCTTCGGCTGAGCAACCAGCTGAAGGTGTTTCTTTCTCTTCCCCATCCGCGAGAACCTATCTCGCCGAAGCTGCGCCGAAGGGGCGCCAAAGGGGCAGGACCTGCACCTTTGGTCACGCCCCTTTGGTCATGCCCCTTCGGGCACGCACCACGGGCACGCGCCCGCTACGCGTCCCGCGTTGGGGGCAAGATGTTATAGCCCCAGGAAATCCAGCAGCCCCAATCAGAGAAGCAGGAGCGGGAACCGGGCCAATCGAAGGTTGCAGAACACAATGAGCAGGAAACAAAGTAACTCCTCCTACAATAACAGTTTTAATGATATCCTCCAACAATGAATTCCAGAGCAGCAGAGTCCTAGCCTTTTAAGCCTTTCCTTGTAGAGGTATCCTTCTATTTCCTTTATCATTTTGGATACTCTTCTCTGTACCTTTTCTAATTCTGCTACATTCTTTTTAAGATATAGCAACCAGAACTGCACAAAATAGTCAAGGTACGGTCGCACCATGGAATGATACAGAGCCATTATAATATCCTTAGTTTTATTCTCCATTCCTTTCCTTATGATTCCTAGCATTCTATTCACTTTCTTGGCTGTGGCTGCACAGAGGGTAAAGGGTTTCAACATATTATCTACAACAGGGGTCCTCAAACTTTTTAAACAGGGGGCCAGTTCACTGTCCCTCAGAGCATTGGAGGGCCTGACTATAGTTTAAAAAAAACTATGAACAAATTCCTATGCACACTGCCCATATCTTATTTTGGTGATCTGTACCATAGTTGGCTCCAGGTTTTATCTTTGTTAATGTTATTGAGCTTTTCCAACATTGACTTCCACAGATGTAGTCAGTTTGATATTTGTGCAATCCATTGGGGAAAGTCTATGTGTACAGTTGCCACTTGTGTTACTGGAAGAAGGTGTTTGAGATGAATAGATCTTTGGTCTTGCAGAATTCTATCAGTCCTTCTCTAGCTTCATTTCTGTTACCAAGCCCAAATTTTCCAACCACTTTGCCTTCTTCTTTGTTGCCCACATTTGCTCTCCAGTCAACTAATAAATTCTATAGGAAAGAGGAAGCTAGAGTCCTTCTTTAGGGAGAAGTATGGCCTAATTGTATTTTTACTTCTGAAATAAACTCGAATGAGATGTTTTGAATCAAGATGATAAATATCAGGGGGGGGGTATTTTAGGAACACTTTTCTTGCTTTGAAAAAGGACATACAGATGTTCAAAGCAAAGAGGCATCCCTGGAGCCATTTTATAAAGCAGTTCTAAGGATGTCACCAGCGCGAAAACATCCAAGGCTGAATAGAGGCATGTTTGGGGCTTTCCCAAGACCTTGGATGTCCACACCCAATTTCAGCAATGCCCTTCACATATTGAATCCAAGTTTATACAGTACCTCCTCCAGGACATGAATATGCATCAGAAAAGTTCTCATTCTGCCATAGACAAGAAGGTATTCTAATACCCCCTACCTTTTTTATGGTCGGCATCGGGGAGGTGAGCGGGAAGTGGAGCCTCTCCCCGATCACCCTTGCAAGACCAATCGGGCCACTGGAACACCAAAGAAAGTCAAAGTACCTCTAGGCGCGAAGGGAAATCCCGCCACACAACCAGCAACTGCAGCCGCCTCACTTCGCCTCATGGTAGAGCCGCCCCTGAGGACAGGCAGCGGCGGCAAAAACACCCGGCGGGCCGGATAAATGTCCTCGGCGGGCCGTAGTTTGAGGACCCCTGATCCACAATGTTGCCCAGATCCTTTTCCTCGGTGGTGACTCCTAATGTGGAACCTTGCATTCTGTAAATTTAGTTTGGGTTGTTCTTCCCTAAGGGTGTCATTCTGAACTCCGTCCAGACCCACTAGGCAGCCTGGCAGGGACAGAGCTCCCTGTATAACAGGTGATTTGTATGGGGACCTCAGTTCGTGGGAGGAATGGGGCGAGACAGAGGTGGAGCAAGGGTGGGAGATGGGCAGAGAGCGGCCCTGGATGTACAGGGCCGATTCTGAGGTCAGCCCTGTACATCCGGGGTGGCCATGGAGACAGGGAACTTATTCCATTTCAGAGGTGGAATAAGTCCCCCTGGACATTGGGGGACTGTGTCGCCAGACAAAGACAGAGGGTGAGGGGGGGTACAGGCAGATCCCCGCAGCCTGACCCTGGCTATGGAAGGCTAGATCGGGGGTCAGGCTGCAGGGAAAGAAGGTTATTGTCTGCGGCTGGGGATTGTGGCTCCTGAAAGGAGCCATGGTGATGGGATGCCATGGCACTGTGGCTCCATTCAGGAGCCTGGCTGAGTTAGCTGGGTATGGGGTTGGGTGTGCGTCCAATCAAAATCAAGGCCTGGCCTGCACATCCAGGCCGTAGACCCGATTCTATTTCTGCATGCATGTCTAGCCCCCACAAGATCAGAATTGGGTCGACCTCTGTATGCTCTGATTCTGATTGATCATACAGGGGCTGGACGGCCAGTATGGAATCGGCCTCTAAGTGCATAACGCTGCACTTGGCTACATAAATTTCATCTGCCATTTGGAGCCCAGTCTCCTAATTTCTCAAGGTTTGCTTGAAAATTTTCTAACAACTCTGAATAATTTTGTGTCATCTACAAATATGATCACCTCATTCGTTCCCATTTCCAGGTCATTTTTAAATATGTTAAAAAGCAGTGTGCCCAGCATGGATCCCTGGGTTATTCTACTATTCATCTGTCTCCATTGGGAAAATTGGCCATTTAGCCCTATTCTTTGTTTTCTATCTTTTAATCAGTTCCTAGTGCTGAACAATACACTGCCTCCTATCCCATAACTTTTTAATTTTCTCAAGAGTCTCTCATGAGGGAACTTGCCAAATGCTTTTTCATATAAATACAGTATATCAACTGGCTCACCTTCTACCTGTTTATTCACACCTTCGAAAAAATATAAGAGCTTGGTGAGACAAGACCTTTCTGGTCTCACTCATATGTAAGCCATCATTCAAAACACATTGACTCAAGGAGGTTTTAAACATTGTATTAAATATCATAACAGTTTCTTCTCCCACAAAACTGTCATACCTAAATAAAACATATTTAAGAAACCCTCATTATCTGAAAGCTTTAGTAAATAAGAGTGAGGCCTCACATAGTTTTCTGAAGTGCAACAGGCACAGTTCCTTAGGCAAAGCAGTTAAAAGGCTTGAGAACACCTAGGAAAATGGCGTCTGTTTTCTTTCTACATAATTCAGCAGCTGGCTTGGAGGAATAGCCTAGAGGTTAAAGCAGTGGCCTGGTGCCCAAGAGACAAGAGCTTGATTCCGCTTATGGCTTTGGGAAAGTCACTTTACCCTCCATTGTCTCAGAAGAAAGGCCTGGCCATTTTCTTCCAGTTACACCTTGCCAAGAAAACCGAGGGGCGTCTAGGTCACCAGGAGTCAGCATTGACTCAATGACGCATTTCGTGGTTTGTTACTAACATGCATTAATTCACTATAGCACATGTCATTTTAGTGCAAATCCCATATTATTCAATGGGACCTAGTTACTAATACCACATGTTCATGGTGAATTAATGCATGTTAAATTTAGTGCACCTTATCAACTAGTTCGTCTTATAGCATTACAGGGGTCAACAACACATCCTGCGACAATCTAAATTCCCTTGATTTCTGTTTGGCTTTAGTGTTAGATTATAAACTGATTTTAATGAAGGAAAGTGTGATGGATTTGGTACATATCGTGTGTAAACCGGCACGGACATTCTCAATAGAGCTGATATAACTTAGTACAACCTTGCAACATATGGTTGGAAGCCCTTTTACATAAGTTCCTCTTTCCTGATGCATTTGGAATAGAAATAGCTGAAGGGGAGTAATCTGGCTAAGCTATGGACTTTGTGCTGTGGTTTGATATAAATCCTCCTGTTTACCCCCTAAGCACTGTATGCTTTGATTTCCTGTCTGTCTCATGTTGTTGATTGGTGTCTCCTACAAATGGCATATAACCATAACTTTCAAATCCTGAGTCGAAGTTACACCCGTAACAACAGTAATTAATAACAGAATGCTTCAATGAACTGACAACATGGCTCAATGAACACCACCTACACATTAATTTCGCAAAAACAGATGTCCTATATGTCACAAGAAACCAAACTTACACACCCCCAACTTCCATTGTCCTACATAACCATGGGATTAAAACAAAAAACAAAGTAAAGTACCTAGGAGTGATACTTGATAAGAGACTTAGTATGGACTCGCACATTAAAAACATAACAAAAAATAATACACTTTAAACTCAAGACACTGAAACAAATACGTCCGTTGATTCACCTGCAAGACTTCATAGCCATAATCTAAGCAATTATAACACCCCACTTCGACTTTGCGAACACAATCCTTCAAGGCATCCCTAAACAAAATCTTAAAAGGCTTCAGTTAGCACAAAATGTAGCAGCCAGGATCATACTGAAGGTCCGCTCAATAGAACATATTACACCCATATTAGCTAAGCTCCATTGGCTACCAATCTACTGCAGAATAAACTACAAAATACTAGTAACTACCTTCAAATTGGTAAATAATCTTGCGCCATCGACTCTCAATACCTTAATCACCAAGGAAATACCTAAACGCAGCCAAAGGAGTAATAACACAAATAAAATAGTGATACCAAAAGAATTTACAAAAGCTAAAAAACTTATCAGTATTAGGGCTTTCTCACAATCAGCCCCAACCCTCTGGAATGAACTACCTGATGACATCCGACAGCTGACTGACATTAGTGAATTCCGTAAAAAATTAAAAACACACCTATTTACCACACACTATGTCACACGGGTTAACCTAGATACACAAAGGGACATAGGTTATTGTTAGTTAGCCTATATGTTAAAACTAAACTAATACGGTCTCAAACAAACATTCCACCCTGTATATAGTTGCTTCTCCATTCCCTTGGTAATGTAAAAATGTAAAAAGCTCAGATTACACTCCAAGTATATCTCCTGGAATGTAAATTGTACTGAATGTATATAGTTGCCATGTTATCTGTAAAAAGTTCACAAATGTTCCATGTAATATGATTAGGTATGCATTTTACCATACCTTGTAAACCACTGTTCATTGTAAACTGCACTTGATCCATGGGAAAGCGCGGTATAGAAATGTTTGTTAAATAAATAAATAAATAAACAAGGACCGGCTTTTTTTCTGCAAACTCAAAGCACAATACTTTAATCAGCACAAGCAGCAATGCGCTACCCAATAGCTGGTCCAGCTCATAGAATCTATCTTTTTCAGAGATTGTAGTTTGTTGAATTGTTCCCTTTGTGATATAATAGCACTTTAAGTTATTCTTTTTTTTTTAATTGAAATTTTATTGAAAAGATATTTGTAAATCACAACAGACCTCTACATAACCCACCATCTCGGTTCACAGCTACCCCACTCTTAAGAATAACACACTTGCAGTTTCTCCCCTACTCCTCCCACACCCTCCACCCTCCCTCCAAACCATCTGGAGCCTTTTCAGAATTGGATAGAAACTAATTCATAATGACAGCAAATTGGGAGACTTGTGACCAGAACTGTGATTTGGGAATTCCTGATGAGTGGGAGGTGAGTAGATGGGGTCAGTCTCTGTAACATGCTTTAAATTCCTTGCTTTGGTTGTTTTAGTCTCTGTTTACATATAGCCTGCTTGCATTGTATGTATACATATATGTACTTTGTTACTCTAATAAAAGCTATTTATATTGAATTGAGATTTACCCTTATGAAATATTGGGGTCTAATTACTAAGGAAACTGCTGCAGTCTTCTTCCACCTTTCTAACAATTAAGATACAGTACTGATATTCTGGATTTTAGTCAGCACAGGAACAGCCATCAAATGCTGTTTGGTCAATATCAAAAATTAGCGCTATCAAACCCTGCAAATTAGCATTAGCTGGCTATTAGCTCCCACTGAACACCCGAGCACACCTCCCAACTTCCCAAAATTTTAACAGTTAAATCTACATAGCTGACTTGAACTAGCTGTTTAAATATGACAGGCTTTCAAAGGAGACAATCTAGACATCTAACTACACAGTTGGGCATCAAGATGGCTTTGAAAATCTACCCAAGTCACAAGATTTTACTTGCAAACTTTCTCCAAAAGCTTTGCTTACAATTTCCTCTCAGATTATGCTAGAGAAAGCAGATCTGAGATATAAATGGATCCATCCCCATTGCTTTGTCCTATGTTATAGGATTTCTGATATTTACAATTCTTTATGAGGCTGCTTCCCAAGATTCCATTATTACTATTATCCACTGGCAGCCGACAACACACTGCGGCCTTCTAGCTCTCAGTACAGTGTGCAGCGATTCCCTCTCTGCTTTAATCATCTCTGGCTATCCTGTCTATCAAATCTCCACTTTCATTGTAAACTGCAGAGGCAGAGGGGAAAAACTCGTTCAATGGTGCATTACTGTGTAGGGTTACTGGAGGGTATTTACAACATTTCCATATTCAATTGTGTACATTTTTATTTTACTTAATTAAAAAGTCCCTTCCTGGCATTTCTTTCATGTCCATTTTATTGAGTTGACCCTCAGGCAGGAGGAAATGAGAGGGGGGCTATGGAGGCACAGAGGGAGGGTGTGATGGGGAATCATGGGGCAGAGGAAGGATAGAATAAGGGAATGAGGGGATGGGAGGAGAGATGCTGACAAAAAGGGGATACCGGATTGGAGAAGGGGGATCATGGATCTGGAGTTTTCTTTGCTGCCACTACAACATTAGCAGAGAATTTCAATGTAATCACCGGGAAGACACCTAGATCCTTTTCTTGGGTGGTGATTCCTAATTTGAAACCTTGTCTCGTGAAGTTATAGTTTGGATTATTCTTCCCTAAAGGCATAACACTTTCCACTTGTCCACATTATGGGGGGGGGGGGATTTTAGAAACTCTATTTGTGATTTGGACATCTGAAAATGGATTTTCAGACGTGCAAATCACAGAGAACTTTCCAGACCCATTTTAGAAACCACGTATTTAGACGTCCCCAGTGAAAGTATGTCCATGTAGCATGAGGACGAGGAAGAGGCATGGTCTGGGCAGAATTATGGAGATTCACGTCACAGTGTGATTTCAAAATGGCGCAAGCACTTCTGGCCCTGGTTGTTGAAGTGTCCATGCCTAGATCTGCTCCTAAGCATGAATAAGGTGCAAAAAATGCTCATTTCATAGCTGCAACACTTCCAGTGGGAAGAACATAATGCACTTTCATTGTTACTGTTAATATTTCCTCACCAAAAAACCCTGCTCATAAATACGTACTCCAAACATAAACATAGCCTAATGCTTCATGTCTGAGTATCTGAAATGGCTGGTCGTGACGTGCAGATCTCATAATATAATTTCCCCCCTTCTGCAATACCCTTGTCAATTCGTCTGGGTACCCGTGGCTAAGGATTTGCAATTCAGGGACGTCTATATTTGTGACATGGCCTACACCCATGCATATACCTGGTCTTGCAATCTAGATGGGGTCTGTCTCCAGAACCGGTTACTGAGACGTTTATTTTTCAAGATGGAGACAGAGAAATTTGAGAAGGTACTTATATTTACTTCCCTTCGCTACTGCCACTGTCCTGGATTTTT
Source organism: Ichthyophis bannanicus (assembly GCA_033557465.1). Lineage (NCBI taxonomy): Eukaryota > Metazoa > Chordata > Amphibia > Gymnophiona > Ichthyophiidae > Ichthyophis > Ichthyophis bannanicus. The sequence goes on along the minus strand of CM066047.1, from coordinate 32,163,050 downwards.
TGATGTGCTTCTCTGGATACCCCTTTTCTTCCTCGATGCCCCTTCTAAAATCACACTTTAAATTTCTTTTGCCACATGAATGCCCAGCCTCCCCATTTCTCAAGGTCCTCTTGCGGTTTTTCACAATCTTCTTGTGATTTAACAACTTTGAATAATTTCATGTCATCTGCAGATATGATCATCTCACTTGTTCCCATTTACAGGTCATTTATAAATATGTTAATAAAGCAGTGGGTCCAGCACAGATTCCTGGGGTACTTCACTATTCACCTTTCTCCACTGAGAAAATTGTCTATTTAGCCCTACTCTTGGTTTCCAACTTTTAACCAGTTCCCAATCCACAATAGGATATTGTCTCCTATCTCATAACTTTTTAATTTCCTCATAAATCTCACGAGGGACCTTCTTTAAAGGCTTTCTTAAAAATCCGGATACACTATGTCCACTTCTCACCTTTATTAACCTGTTCATGCATACCTTCAAAAAACTGTAGCAGATTGGTGAGTCAAGACTTTTCTTTGCTAAATCCATGTTGATTTGTCCCATTAAACCATGACTATTAATATAGTCAGCCATTTTATTCTTTATAATGGTTTCTACATTTTGCCTTGCACTGATGTCAGGCTTATCCCTGGAACCCTTTTTAAAAATTGGCATTGCGTTGGCCACTCTCGTCTTCAGGTACTACAGACGATTTTAATGATAGTTTACGAATTGCTATTCATTTCATTTTCAAGTTCTCTCAGCATCTGGTTCAGGTGTTTTGCTACTCATTAATTTGATATATTGTCCTAGTACATCTTCCAGGTTCACCAAAATTTGTTACACTTCCTCCAATTCATTACCTTTAGATATCATTTCTGGGATGAATATCTTTTCTATATATTCTTCAATAAACACTGAAGCAAAGCATTCATTTAGTCTCTCCGCTATGACCTTATCCTCTCTTAGTGCCCTTTTTACTCCTCTGTCATCTAATAGTTTGGCTCCCTCACAGGCTTTTTGCTTTAAATGTACCTGCAAACGTTTTTATTATGAGTTTTGCTTCCATGCCAAGCTTGTTTTCAAATTCTCCCTTTGCCTGCCTTATCAATGCTTTGCATCGACCTTGCCAATGCTTATGCTGTTTCCTGTTTTCTTTATTCAGGTCCCTTTTCCATTTCTTGAAAGATGTTTTTCTTGGATAACAGCCTCTCTCTCACCTCACCTCACCTTTAAACCATGCTGGCAGTCATTTGGCCTTCCTTTCACTTTTTGAAAGCATGGAATACATCTGGTCTGGGATTCCAAGATGGTATTTTTAAACAATGTCCAGGCCCGAGGTAAACTCTTAACCTTAGAAGCTGCTCCTTTTAGTCTTTTCATAACCATTTTCCTCATTTTTTCATAGTCTCTCTTTAGAAATGCATGTGCTGGTGCAGTAGATTTCCTTACCGTTCTCCCTCCATTAATTAAATCAAACTTTATCGTGCTATGATCATTATTGCCAAGTGTTCCCACACCATCACCTCTTCTACCAGATCCTGTGTTTCACCAAGGATTAGATCCAAAATAGCTCCTCCTCATGTTAATTCCTGAACCAGCTGCTCCATAGTCATTTATTTCATCTAGAAATTATCTCCCTAGCAAATGCTGATCTGAAATTCACCCAATTGATATCTATTATAACCGTTTTGATAAATTGTGTTAGCTTCCCTAATTTCATCATCATATATCTATTCATTCTGGATACAAAAACAAAACAAACCCAATCTAAAAAGAGTGAAGCTACAATTCAGTAAAAAATAAAAAAATGCATTAGCCCAATGTTGTTCATAAAGGAGTAGAAACTTAGAGGAAAAGGATTTAAGACTTACAAGAGCCTCCTTACCATCTGATGATAATATGTACAACAATCAGACAGGGCCCATCACATCATAGATCCTAGAAAACCTCCATAATTATAATCCATACTCTTTAAATTCTAATGTCAATCCCTCTTGCACAATTAATAATATGAACAATAGTACTTATCCTCTCAATGAGACTTGTAGGTCAATTCCCAGGCACATCTTAGTGTTTTAGGGAGTTATTACATATATCCCTGGAGTGAAGGAAGAGTGTATAAAGTATTCTTCCTTCATTACAGAATCGAAAGTTTCAATGGCTTAATAGAAAGACCAAAGTTATCGGCACACGTTTTTAATCAAAAAACAAATATCAACCATAATGTATTGCTAAAATAGTTAACGTGGGGCATTGATATGTCACATGGGGCCATCAAGCAGTAATATAGTATTGCTTAATGGATAACAAACTGGTTTCCAATTTTCTTTTCTGCCCCTTGAGAGGTATAAAGAGTGTAAAGAAGAGATTCCAGGAGGCAACATCTATAATTTATATGGGCATTGATTATTTTATGTCTTTTTTAAATTTAGCTCTTGAGTACACAGTGTGGTGGGAGGGGAGAAAAGCCGATATGCATCAGCCAGGAGACAGATCACAGGGTGATGGTTTCTGATGAAATCAAGGTACTAAAACAGCATAATGAGATGGTTGTCAGAGACAGAAGGATGCATAGGGAGAGACATAATTAGCCATATGTTGTTATGACTGTAATGTTCAATGCAAATAAAAATTGAAATTATAAAAAAAAAGAAAGCTGATAATACTCAGTACAGGTCACTGGTGGGACCACACTTGGAATACTGTGTCCAGTTCTGGAGGCCACACCTCTGAATGGATATGGACAAGGTAGAGGTGGTTCCGATAATGGTTACCTACAGTATTTATCTATTGTCTTGAAATGTGTAACTACAACAAAACCAAACATGGAGAATGATCATGCCCGTAACACCAAAAGTTCTTTAATCAATAGTTTATTAATGGAGCCACCTCGGCAGGGTTTCAGCAAACACGCCTGCATCAGAGGTCTGATTGTTTTGAACTATTCTCCTAAATTAGAATGAAAGGATGAAAAACATGGCGCCGAGTGTAAATGACTTCAGAAATGAAATCAATTCAAAAAAATGCTTCTAAAATACCACCACATCTTCTTTTGAATTGATGAGAATAGTTTGAAACAAACAGACACCTGACACAAGCGTGTTCACCAAAACTTGGCCGAGTCAGGTCCATTAATAAATTATTGATTGCTGGTATGTAGCTTTACAATGTGCACAAACTAATTCTTTTTTCTACATTTTATTCCTTACTATGTTTATATTTTTCAACTGTGAAGACACAAAAAGACAGCACAGTCAAGGAGTTTAAATAATTGTTAAAACGCCAATGCTTGAAGGTACTTCACCTGAAGTTACAGGGAAGAATTGTCAGGAATAACACTATTAGTCAATAAAACACCTCTGAACGCATTAACAGGATTAGAAAATCAAATCTAAAATCCTGAACAATGGAAAATGACTTCAGTAACTAAGTCGCTACAATGCACATACAAGAGGAGTTCCCTTATGATAGGCATTCTTAAAAAGGTCTGCCTTCAGAATGGGGCATGTCACTTTAAAGACCTCACACAGAAGGCAGTAAAAGATATTTGGATTAACAGATGGTTGACCTCTCATGGTAGCAAATATCATGCAGAGTTCTTTCGCTCTCTCTAGTCTAGCAGATGGTGCCGTAGGTTGGGGGAGACTCACTGCAGTCAACGCTTTAAAGTGCTGTTGCCTTGAAGCAGGAACCCTGAGGGTGACCTGGCACTCCATCACTGGATGCTTTCTGGTTTTGGCATCTACTTTCCTGAGTTTGACCTTCCACTTGAGAGTATTCGCCTCCAGATCTGTGATGGAAAGGTCTTTTGGGATTCTGAGGGTAAAGCCAAAAAGTTCACGCCATCTCTTTGGAGACTTCTTTTACCATAATGCAATTCCCCTTGAAAAGTGTGTCTGGTTATTTCCGTCTATGCTCACAGCAGTCAACACATGCACAAAAAACTCAACATAGTTTCTCAAATACATGGTTACTTGCAGCTCAACCACTACTACAGAAACAGAAGTTTTTGGAGTACATTTCATATACTGAATCTTGCTTATTAATATGAAAAGATGGCAATCTGGGCAATAAAAGCTAGTCATATCAGGTATGTAGGGTGAGTATTTCATCTAGAAATTATCTCCCTAGAGAGTGTTGATCTGAAATTCACCCGCCATCAGTGTACCTTGCATCATTTTTATACAATAACAATTCATGTAATGGTGTGACATGTGCTATCACTACGTATGCCTCTGTTCCTACCTACTGTCTCGTACATTAGTTCATCTTTATCTTGACAGTTATATTTCTGTGTTCCTAAGTTTAGTAACAAATGTTAAGGGAGTGAAGACTTCTGATATCAGGATATAATTCCAAGGTTAGAACTAATCAACTGGCAATCAGATCATTCAGCTCTAAAATGTTATTATGTTCTGTGTCCACAAAGATAATAGAGAGGACAAAACTAGTTCTTGAATACTAAGTAAGGAAATAAGATGTTCCATACTGGGTTCAGACCAAAGGTCCATCAAGCCTGGCATCCTCTCTCTAATTATTTATTTTTATTTAACAGGTTTTTTTGTGCTGCTTTATCATTTCAATCAAAGCGGTTTACATTGTAACTTCAACTTGGTAATGTACATTAAACAGGGACATTGATAACTTGGATTTTTCTGAGGCAATGGAGGGTAAAGTGACTTGCCCAAGGTCACAAGGAGTGCCTGTAGGAAATGAACCCTTAATCTTCTGGGTACTAGGCAGTTGCTCTAACCACTAGGCTACTCCTCCACTCCACATAATGACCTTTCTAGGACATGAGCACCTGAGAGATCCAAAAAAGTAAAACCATTCCTTTTGCACATTGCCAGGGTTACCTCAAAACTGTAGTGTTGCGCTCAATTATAACATATTAATAAACTGGAGCATATCACACACGTATAGTCCCACAATACATTGCCAGGGTTAAGCAGTGGTTTGTCAGGTCCACGTGGTGAATGAGGGCTTATGGACTTTTCCTCCAGGAATTTGCCCAAACCCTTTCAAACTAAGCTAAGATAGCTGCTTTCACCATATCTCGGGTAACAAATTCCACAGTTTGATTGTGCATTAGCAAAACAATTTCTTTCTCAGAGTTGCTGGGAAATAAGAGCACGGATGATGTCATGAGGTGCAGAGATCAGAGCCTGCGGAGTCAGGAGATTTGGATCAGAATAAAGCTAACTTTGACAGTTCAGAAATAAACATGGAGGAGGGTTGGCATAGAAACTGTACACAAACCAATTCACGTAGTGCTAGGGAACGCCCAAACCAAAAGCTACCTCGTGGCTCATCAAGAGATAGGGGACAGCTGATAGGGGGCGGAGCCCAAACAAATACCAAATGCAACACATTTAAAAATCCCTTACCGGAGAGAAGAGGGAGAGCAGCAAACACAGAGACAGCAGCCAACACAGAGAGGGCAGCAAACACAGGGAGAACGGCAAGCACAGGAAGTCCCAGTCGTAGGAGAAGCATTGAGAGAGAAAGCTTCAATGAGGAAGGAAGCTTTGAGAGACATGCTGACCAGAGGAGACTGGTAGGACGGTGCTGCGCTGTGAAGCCCAAGGGAGACTGCCTGGAAGAGCAGTACACGGCTGACCATTGCACCGGAGAGCTCTGCTGTCGTGGAAGCAGAGAGAATTGCTCTGAAGCCCAGTTAAGGCAATTCCAGCCTTACAGCTCAAGGTACCCAGCAAGTGAGGATTATTTTCCTGAGGCTAATTTGTTGCCCAAAAGAAAAGCTAAGCAAACACGAAGGGAAGAGTTTTTCCCCGTGCAGAGTTGTGCTCAAGGGAGGAAGCTTGGAAGAAACTTGTTAGAAGGCAGGAGTATTCTCCCTAAAAGCAGGAAAGAAGAGTATAGCCAAATTCCCTGCACTTACCAGGAGCTCTGTGACTCAGTTGAGAGAAACAGCAGCAATTACGGTAAATACCCATACTCCTCTAAGCTGTTGGGGGAAGGAAATACCTTAGGCTATAGAGAGGAACTCGGCAGGCAAGATAAAGGTTTCAGCCCACGGGAAACTGGTCAAGACATTGAACACATGCAATGTGATTTTTATGAGGACTCAGACACTGAGGTATTTATGGATTGTACATATACTTTTTCTGACAGCATACAATCTTTGTGTTAAAGTGCTACAAGGGCTGTTTCACAGGAGAAAACAGACAAAAGGAGTTTTGGGAAAGAAACTGTTTTCTCTGCATTTTCATTTCTTTTTGGCTGAAGATAAGCATTGCCTGAGTTCAAGTTAATTCTTTGTTTGTAGTTCCAGACGCATGGTCTTTGTGTTACTTTGTTTTCATGGTTTAAGAATCCAACCCTGGGAAGGGAAATAAATCCTATTTGACCTTATCACTCTGACTGCAACTACTTATTTCTACTGGCTGTGGAACTACACTACCCAGAAGGCTCGGCTAAGCCTCATTATAATATTCCACAGTTATCAAGGAACTTTACCCAGCTCACTCTATTCACGCCCGTGGCCTCTGGGAGGGTGAGCGGGCGACAATGACTAAATACTGAAAGAGAAGCCTACAGTGGCAGACTGAGAGCCATGGTTCACACCTCCTGCTTCTCCCGCCAATGCTCATTGCAGTTTTGGGCAAGTTCCTTCAACTTCCATTGCCCTAGTTACAAACTTAGGAGTCTACTTATTGCTGTAGCACATTTTAATAACAAGTGCTATTGGCCAATTAATATTACCTTATTTGGCAGCCTGGATCCTAGTGGTAATACAATGAGACTCCACTAGGGGAGTGGCAGTCCTGTTTTAAAAATGGAGCCACTAGGAGAAGAGCTCTTGCCCACAACTAGACACCTCTGAAAGTGATGGGGAGCATTCAAAAGCACACTGCAATTTTGAGAAAGGATCAAAGGCAGAAGTGGAGGGGGGAAGAATTTTTAAAAAAGGACTGGGCAGTGAGGAGCTCGAATTTTGAAAAAAGAACTTGGGTTTGGAAAGGTAAGTAAGTAAATCCAAAATCCAGTTCAAATCCTGAGCAGTCAGGCTTCCATGCCCTCTATTAAGGTATCATGTCAGCACACTTCATTTATTGGAGCGTATGTATGTAGCATCCTAAAAATCATGAGTATTTGTGCAGGTCTGAAGAGAAAAAGAACAGAAAGATAAAACAGTTGTAAATTATGTGCTGATGGTGCATTGTGGCATGTTACCTTTCCTCAATAGGAAGATTCTAGCTCCTCTATGTGAGGGACTCAGTAGGGAGGGGAATGGTGAAATATGCCTTAGAAGAGCGGCAGGGGGTTTATGGATGGCTTTGTGTACACAATGCGCATGTGTGTGTGTTAGAGGACGATCTATATGAAGTACCTAGGTGTGTGGTGGGATGCATATATGTGTGCCTATGGAGAGAGTAAAGATTTGTCTCAGAGCAGTTTCTCCAAATGGTTTTCCACATACCATGACAGTCATGAACCTCAATTCTAAGCCAGGGCATGTGGAGTATGATCTCAGTCTCTCAAATTTACTGCTAATGCTTGGGATAGTGCTACCATTGTGCCAAAGAGAGCTTCCTTCTGGAGTTTGTGAGCCAGTTTTGCAGAAGCTGAGGAGCCTCCATTACGCTAAGAGCACATTTTTCTATTTTCTCTGCTGGCTTAAACCTATCAATTGTAACTGTTGGATTTTGGGGGAGATCACTATTATAGCTGTTAACTGTGGTTTTAGACTAAGCTTGGGGGCATCTGGACTGCTTTCCTTGTATAGACTTACATCAGATAGCAGTGTGTGCCCACGGTTCAGGAACAGCCTACTGGCCAGAGACACTTAGGTTCCCACCCATCCTACCCCTCACCCCACCCACCCCAGGGGCTACATTGCCTTTATAGTAGTCACATAAGTGCCATCTACCCTTTCTTAATTGGGTTAAAGGTGCACATCTTCTTCATCCTTTCTTCTTCTTCTTCCTCTTCTGGGAATGCTTAACCAACATGTCGAGTATTCAGTGCAATAACTGCGGTACTTTCATTTCAAGATGAATCATTTGGAGCCTAAGAGCTTATCCTATGTGCCTCAGGTCAGCAGTCATGCATGAAGAACTGACTCTACTAAGGAAAAACCTAGCTGCCATGCATAAAGAAGTGACTCTACTGAGGGAGGAAATAGCTGCAATGAAACACACCTCTTCTAGGATACAAACTGAACAAAGTCCACCACCGCTCCCACAAAGAATCAAACACCCCAGGAGCAAATGGATCACAGTGGGTTCTGGAAGATTGCGACCTGTAACACTGAGATATCCTATACAACAAGAGATATCCCTGCATAATGCCTTCTCTGCTTTGGCTAATGAGGATGCTCAATCCAATGAAACTGAAGGGCCCTTAAATGAGTCAGACACTGCCCAATCTCCTGCTAAAGCACAAAATATGAAGAAAACCTCACCAAACAGAAAACTACTACTACTTGGAGATTCCATCATCAGAGGCACCAACTTGGGACACAGTTCAAAGGAGAGAAGATAGTCATGTGCCTACCACGCTTGACAGCCAGCAGGAATACAAACCAAATTGTTGAAGTACTTAGCACAAAAAGTGAACACTCCAAACTTGATGTTGTTATCCACTTGGGCACAAATGACCTGGCTAGAAACAGTGCCTCTACAGTCCAAAAGGACTTCCAATCTCTGGGAGAGAAACTCAAGCCCATTGTTAACACTGTTGCATTCTCAGAGGTTCTGCCTGTTCTTGGTAAGGGGACAAAAAGGCTGCATCGCATTAACAGCTTTAATACATGGCTCCAGACCTGGTGCAAACAAGAAGGATTCAGATTTATTGGCGAGTGGGGAAACAGGTGGACCAACAAGAGACTATATGGTGCTGATGGACTACATCTCTCTGTCGCAGGGAAAAGAATCTTAAGTGAAAAATTCAGGCACTATGTGGATATGCATTTAAACTAGGAAAAGGGGGTGACAAATATGGAAGATCAAGACCGGAACACCACCCCCTGCAAAAGCAGAATAATATCAAAAACAGCCACACTTTTAAACCACACATCACAAACAAGTAGGAAGATGTGGGCAGAACAAAATCAATGCAAAATACACACAAGCCAGGAAAATGCTGGAAAGCAATGAGCACAAATGCTCGAAGCTTAGGCAACAAAGTTCTGGACCTGGAAGCCCTAATGGTGGAAATGGATTTGGACAATGTGGCCATTACAGAAAAATGGTTCAATGAATCGCATGATTGGGATATAGCCATAACTGGCTATAATCTATTCAGGAGAGACAGAGAAAATGGAAAAGGAAGAGGAGTGGCCTTGTATGTCAAAAGCAATATTAAAGCTACTGAAAGGCAGGGGGCATGGGGAAAAGAAGAAGCGCTCTGGATTGTGTTGGAAAGAGGAGATGGCACTGTCATCCATACTGCTGTAGTCTACAGACCTCCGACTCAAACTGAAGAGAGAAATAACGATTTGATTAAAGATATTGCCAAGATAGCCACACAGGGGGAAGTAATCATTTTGGGTGACTTTAATCTACCTGATGTGGATTGGATTACTCCTTCTGCACATCTGGAAAGAAGCAAAAAAATTGTAGATGCTCTCCAGGATGCATTTCTTAGACAAATGGTCATGGAACCAACCAGGGAAAGCTCAACACTGGATTTAGTGCTCACCAACGGTGATAGCGCATCAAATGTCTGTGTGAGTGCCCCTGTGAGCAACAGCGATCATTACACAGGGTGGTTTGAAATAAAAGCCAGGGTACAGGCCAAACATAGCAAGCTCAAAGTCCTAAACTTCAAAAACACTGACTTCAATAAAATGGCCAAGTACCTAAAGGGAGGAGATGACAGGGTGGAAGGGGATAAAGGAAGTGGAATTGCAATGGGATAAACTAAAGGTGGCAATAAAAGGGGCAACGGGCAAACATGTTAAAAAAGTAAACAAAAACAAGAAGAGAAGGAAACCTATTTGGTTTTCCAAAGAAGTGGCCACTCAAATAAAGGCAAAAACCACAGCTTTCACAAAATTCAAAAGCTTGCAAACAGAAGAACACAGAAATGAATACAGGATCAAACTCAAAGAGTCAAAACGAGAAATAAGGATAGCAAAATCAAAGACTGAGGAAAAGATGGCTGAAGATGTTAAGGGTGGCAACAAAACTTTCTTCAGGTATATTCGGGAAAGGAGGAAGATCAGAGTTGGAATTGCAGGACTCAGAAGTGGTGGGAAAAGACTCGTGGAAAGTGACATAGAAAAAGCGAAATTGCTAAACAAATACGTCTGCTCTGTTTTTACTAAAGAAAATCCTGGAGATGGACCAGCTGTGACTCCCAAATATAAAAACGGGAACGAAGTAGATACCACACCATTCACAGAAGATGAGGTGTTGGAACAACTTGCTAAACTGAAAGTGGGCAAAGCCATGGGACCAGATGGGATACATCCCAGGATACTGAAAGAGCTCAGAGAAGTTATATCAGGGCCGTTAAAAGATGTATTCAACAGATCCTTGGAAACAGGAGAGGTTCCTCAGGTACCTCTACACAAAAGTGGTGATAGGGAAGAAGTGTCAAACTACAGACCCGTGAGCCTTACCTCGGTGGCGGGAAAAGTAATGGAGGCGCTCCTGAAAGAGTGAATATTGAACTTTCTCAAAACCAACAGGTTGCAAGATCCGAGGCAACATGGTTTTACTGAAGGACGGTCTTGCCAAACTAATCTGATTGAGTTCTTTCACTGGGTGACCAAGGAACTAGATCAGGGGCATGCGATGGATGTCATCTACCTGGATTTCAGCAAAGCCTTTGATACAGTTCCTCATAGGAGGCTTGTCAATAAACTCAGTAGCTTGGGGATGGGTACCAAGATAGTAAACTGGATTAGAAATTGGTTGACTGACAGACGACAGAGGGTGATGGTACATGGAGTTCACTCGGATGAGGGGAAGGTGATTAGCGGGGTGCACTGTTCAATGTATTTGTGAGTGATATTGCTGAAGGACTGAATGGAAAAGTCTGTCTTTTTGCAGATGACACAAAAATTTGCAACAGAGTGGACTCCCCCAAGGGATTGGATAACATGAGGAAAGATCTACAGAAGCTGAAAGAATGGTCTAATGCTTGGCAATTACGATTTAATGTGAAAAAGTGCAGTATCATGTACTTAGGTAGCAGAAATCCAAGGGAAATGTACGCGATAGGGGGCGAGAGGTTTGTGTGCATGGTTCAGGAAAAAGACCTTGGTGTCATTATCTCTGATGATCTCAAGGTGGCAAAACAGTGCGACAAGACGGTGGCAAAAACCAGGAGGATGTTGGGCTGCATACAAAGAGGGATTAGCAGAAGAAAGGAAGAGGTACTTATGCCACTGTACAGGTCGCTGGTGAGGCCTCACCTGGAATACTGTGTTCAGTTTTGGAGACCATATCTTGAAAAAAAGTTGTAAAAAGACTGGAAAGTGTTCAGAGGAAGGCGACCAAAATGATTTGGAGCCTGCATAAGAAACCTTATGAGAAGAGACTTGAAGCCCTAAATATGTACACTTTGCAGGAGAGGAGGGATAGGGGAGATATTATTCAGACCTTTAAATACTTAAAGAGGAACGATGAACAAACAAACCTCTTCCAAAGATGGGGAAGCTGCAAAACTAGAGGGCATAATATGAAGCTGCAAGGTGGAAAATTGAAAGGCAATGTCAGGAAATATTTTTTCACTGAAAGGGTGGTAGGTGCTTGGAATGCTCTCCCGATGGAAGTGGTGGGGCAAACACGGTGATGAAATTCAAAACAGCATGGGACAAGCACAGCGGATCCCTTTACAACAACAGGATAAAAACAAAATGAACTGAACCATCTAACTTCTCAACAAATAGGGGTGTCCTACATAGAGTGGTGGGTCCACCCTTAAACAAAGACATGGGGAGGGGTGACCTGCACAGAGCGTCAGGTGCACCTACGCTTGCTGTATTGCTGGGCAGACTGGATGGACCATGCTGGTCTTTATCTGCCGTCATTTACTATGTTACTATGTAAGATATACGGGTTGGTTGTCAAGATGTGCTTGGAAATTCTTCTTTATAAAGCCTGTGGCTCCCAAAACAATGGGAAATACATGAGATCTATTTGCATCCACTGCCTTCCATGAATATTCATTAGGGACATCATGAAAACCTGACTGGTCTGCGGCCCTTCAGGACCAGAATTGCCCACCCCTGTCATGGTCCCAGTGCTTTTCAGATCATGACCTTAAGAGAATTACAGAGTAAGCACTACAATATCAGGTCATGGATGAGGCGCGCTACTTTGTTGTGCTTTTCTATACAGAAATTTTCGACCATCAGAACTTCACAGCCAGCTATGAGGTGAGTCACTGTTTCCGGGTCTTTCTTACAGAATTGACATATGTCTGTTTTGTCAGTTTTTTCAATGCCCTCTGTAAATCATTTAATCTGTAATCTGTGTCCTGGGCTGCAGCTATCAATCTCTCATCCTTTGGTTTCAGTTCACCTCTCTTTAACCATTCATGTGCCTGTTATTGATTGCCAAAGGGTTCCTGGAGTAACACTTTGTATTTCCCATTGTATTTGTGCATTAGCCACTTGTTGTTCCTTGTTTGCTGATCTAATTCTTTGAAGAGTTTTTTCTCTTGTTTTGCAAATTCTGTTGCTGCCTTTCCTGTGTGTGCCTGTAGATTCTCACTTATTCCTTTTAGTCATCATAACACTTTTTGCATAATTTAATCTGTTGATACTGTTAGGTAGGCCTAGAGGCCTATGATAGCTTTGTATGTGTAATCAATCTATATGAGGCCTAGCCCTCCTTCAGCTCTAGGGATGTTCAGTCTTGGCATACACTGATTCTTGTAAATTACCTCATGAGCATGGAGGAGTTTTCTCATTCACACATCAGTTTTTCAAGATTTTTAAGAGGCCAGTCTACAATCCCAAAGCTGTATGAGACTACAGGAATTGCCATCTGATTGATGACACAAGAACATATAAGAACATAAGAAATGCCATACTGGGTCAGACCAAGGTCCATCAAGCCCAGTATCCTGTTTCCAACAGTGGCCAATCTAGGTCATACGTAACCAGCAGTTTCCCCAAAAGACACAGGTTCTGCAATGCTTGTACTGGGTCAAGCATTGACATCCTGGGTCCCTTCCTAATGATGGCTTATGGACCTTTCCTCCAGGAACTTGTCCAAACCTTTCTTAAACCCAGCTACACTAACAGCCCTTACTACATCCTCCGGTAACAAATTCCAGAGCTTGATTACACGTTGAGTGAAAAAATATTTTCTTTTATTAGTCTTAAATAGTTTACCCTGTAGCTTCATTGCATGTCCCCTAATCTTTCTATATTCTGATAACGTAAACAATTGATCTATGTTTACCTGTTCCACTCCGTTCATTAATTTATAGACTTCTATCATATCTCCCCTCAGCCGTCTCTTTTCCAGGTTAAAGAGCCCTAACCTTTTTAGCCTTTCCTCATGGGAGTATCCTTCCATCCCCTTTACCATTTTGGTGGCTCTTCTCTGAACCTTCTCTAATAATGCTATATCCTTTTTAAGATACGGCGACCAGAATTGCACACAATATTCAAGGTGCGGTCTCACCATGGAACGATATAGAGGCATTATAATTTATTTATTTATTATTTATTTATTTTTATTTACATTCTCTTATATACCACGCTATTCTGCATCAGTGCGGTTTACATTGAACAAACTGAAATTACATTGAACAGGGCATTATAACTTGGAGATAACTATTTTACAGGGAACATGGGCTATGGAGGGTTAAGTGGCTTGCCCAAGACCACAAGGAGCACCTGTGGGACTAGAAACCCCAGTCCTTCCGACCCAAGGTTGCTGTCCTCTAGTGGGATTTGAACCCCCGACCTTCCGGCCTGAAGTACCTTGTCCCAACCACTAGGCCACTCCTCCACTCCATAATATCTTTTGTTTTATTTTCCATTCCTTTCCTTATGATACTTGTATCTTATTCTGCGATGTTAAGGCACTTTTCAGTAATGATTTTAATCTTCTATAGTATTCTTTACTGATCCTCTCTCTCAGTAATGTCTGCTTGAGTGTTGTTCCTTCCTCTACTCCAAGATATTTATATACCCGCTCCCGAGAATGCAACGAAGGATATTATAATTCCTCTGTATCACTCCATGATGCGACCACAACTTGAATATTCTGTGCAGTTCTGGTCACCATATCTTAAAAGGGATACAGCAGAATCAGAAAAGGTACAGAGAAGAGCGACAAAAATGGTAAAGGGGATGGAAAGATATCCCTACAAGGATAGGCTTAAAAAGTTAGGGCTCTTCAGCCTGGAAAAGAGATGGATGAGGGGAGATATGATAGAGGTTTATAAAATAATGAATGGATTAGACCAGGTAAATGTAGATCCTTCAAAAAAATTAGACAGACTAGGGGACATGCAATAAAGCTACAATGTACCACATTTAAGACTAACTGAGAAAATATTTTTTCACTCAACGCATAATCAAATTCTGGAATTCATTACCAGAGGATGTAGCAAAAGCTATTAGTATAGCTAGATTTAAAAGAGGTTTGGACGGACTTCCGGTTTGGTTATGTGCTGACCGGCAGCGTGCTGCTCAGCTCCGGGACCTTTCCCCCGCCATCAGCCTTAATCTTTTAACTTACCACGGTTGAATGCCCTCTATTCCGTCCAGGGGGACTAAGGAGAGCGGGCACCGCACCTCAGTGTCTTCCTCGAGTAGCGGGGTGTCTCAGATGGCCTCGAAACCCACCCGCAAGACACGGGCCCCAGACCCCAAAATGGAGGAAGCGCCACGGAGCCCTGGGTCGGAGGGGGACCAGGGCATGGTGGATGAAATGAGCGCGGCGGTAGCCCGGGCTCTAGATGGCCGGTTCCGGGAACTGGGGGCACAAATACAATCAGTGGCCCAGAGCATTACCGATTTTACCGATCGCATGGAGCATGCCGAGACACGGATATCGGGATTGGAGGACGAGCAACACTCTCTCGTGGCTCGAGTGCAGGCCTTGGAAGCGACAGTGAAGGCACAGGGAGAGAAACTTGATGATATGGAGAATCGGGGCCGAAGGAAGAATCTTCGCTTTATCGGCATCCCTGAAAATATAGCGGATAGCACTCTCCACGGATACCTGCAGGAATGGATGTCTAAATTACTGCCAGAAGCTGGGGGTCCACCCATAGCATTGGAGAGAGTCCATCGTCTGGGTCCTCGGCGGGAGCAGGCCCGGCGGCCGCGTGCAGTCATTGCTCGTTTCCTTGACTTCCGCCAAAAGGAGATGATTTTGAAGGCGGCTCGCAAGCATCGGAGGGGGTCCGGAGACGCAGAGCCGATACTAGTCTTTCAAGACTATTCGGCGTTGGTAAGCCAACAACGTAAAGCTTTCTCGCCTGTATGTTCCCAGTTGGCGGGCAGGGGCCTCCGCTTCTCCCTCCTTTATCCAGCCAGGCTGCGAATTGAGCACGATGGGCAGGCATTGCTCTGGAGCACCCCTGAAGAGGCCAGAGTTTTTCTTGATCGCCTTGAGACACCGGCGGCAGTTGTGTGACAGATAGCTGCTTTCCTCGAGGTGAGAAGCTGCGGTTGGAGATTGACTCTCTTTTTGGCTTTCCGGTACTGATGGTACGGAGTCGTCAGCATTTTATGGACCACTCCATGTGGGACTGAACTTCCAGAGCTGGCCAGCTGAGTCCTGCCTTGATGCCATGGCAGTGGGCTCCCCGCTGGGACCGGCTGCTGGGGACCTGGGACTGAGCTGGGGATTTCCCCCTTCTTTTCTTTTCTTGCTTTCTCTCTCTTCCCTCTTTCTCTCTCTCTTTCCCCTTTTGCTTTTCACTTCCCTCTATTAGTTTCCCCATTTTCTCTTATGTCCTTTTTTTCACTCTCATTTCCTGTTCTCCTTTCCTTTTTTTTTCCTTTATGTTTATTTTTTGATTTTTTAGTTCTAATTTTCCTTATTTTTCTACACACACTTTTACTATAAAGATCTCAAACTTTAGTCTTAGTACTACTTTTGTCGCTATGCCCGCGTCTGCGGCCGTCTGGAAGTATGGGTTATATGTTTCTTGATACCATTAGGGCAGGTTGTGCTCAGGCATAGACTATCATTGCCATTTTGTACATATGCTGTTCTAGTTATTTCCAGGCTGCACACATTGGGTGTCCCTTGTGGATTGGCTGTGGGGTATGCCTTTGGGGGAGAGGACAGGATACTGAGCAGTGGGTGGGGGGGGGGCTTTTGGGGTCTCCATCCTTCTCCCTGGGTTTAGGCTGACGTCCTTCCCCAACGGCAGTGCACCCGGAGGTTCCTCTGGCTCCTGGGGTTATCTATTGCTTTCCTCTGCTGTTCTGAGGGGTGTTTTTATAATGTCCCTATGCGGGTTGCTGGTAGGGAGGTCTAAGGGGGTGCTTTGGGTAGCGGGGAAGATTGTACAACTATCAGTCCTGCCCCCTTTACTTTGGCCAGGGCCCTCTGAAGGCCGAGTACGTAGGGGCGTTGTGGTAGCACACTCAGCGACAGGTGTAGGGTATGATCGCCGTGGGTACACAGGGGTTGGGGGGGGGGGGTGGTCCCGTTACCAATAGGGAGTGTCCGACCAGGTTACACTGGCCGGACGAGGTAGGGTTGGAGGGATAGGGGGGATATTGGGGGATAGAGGCGGGGTAAGGGGTGGCAAGGGGGGGAGGGATCTGGAGGAGGGAGGGTTAGTGGGGGGTAGACTAAAAGGGAAGGGAAGGGGGGAATGGGTGGGCGGGGGGGAGGGTTCTCTCGGAGACCTAGGGGTAGCTCGAAGTCGCGGGACGGGGAAAGGACTGAGACTGGAGGGACGCTTGTTAATGCGGATCTGTGTGAGGTGTGCAAGGGTGGTGACTGTGTTTGCTTAGGCCCCACTACGTGGGACGTGGGCCTGGAGGGGAGGACCCTGAGCTGGGGGGGTTCTCGCCACCTTCTTAGGATGTATAATTGTGCCGAGAGCAGCATCTGGGTGTGGCCTCATGGCTAATGGCTTGAAGATCGCCTCCTGGAATGTTTGTGGTATCGGTTCCCCTATTAAGAGACATAAACTAGTGCAACAACTCAAGAGCCGAAAGATTGGGCTTGCCATGCTACAAGAGACTCACCAGACTGCGGATGAACATCTGAAGTTAGGAACGCGATATAGGGCCCGAGTGTATGGCGCTCCCGCGGTAGGAAAGAAACGAGGGGTGGTCATCTTAATAACGCATCAGGTGGGCTGGGTCGAGGAATCGGTTGATATTGACCCGGATGGCCGGTATGTCCTGATCCGGGGTCTGCTTGAGGGGACGAAGGTTGTTTTGGGCTCTGTGTACGCTCCCAATGTATACGAGACTGGATTTTACCAGACCTTGGAACGCTTCGTAGCGGAGGCTGTGGGATATCAGGTGCTCTTGGGTGGGGACTTTAATACAGTTATGACTGAAAGTGTGGATAGGTCGCGGCAGGCTGGAGTTAGGGACCGCAGGAGCTCGCAGCGGATGCTGGGGATCTGCGAAGCATATCATCTTTTAGATATCTGGCGGGTGCTACATCCGGGAGAACGGGAGTATACTCACTTGTCTCGTGCCCATAACACGTGGTCACGTATTGACTATTTTTTAATCTCGGAGTCCCTGTTCCCAAGAGTGGCAGTCGCGGAGATTGGCCCATCGGTCATTTCTGATCATGCGATGGTTACGCTGGAACTCCGCAGCAGTGCACCTATCGGGCATCGGTTTTGGCGCTATCCTTTGGAGCTCAGTGGGGATGCCACTTTTGTGAGCTACCTTAAGGATCGTTGGAAGGAGTATGAAGAATTCAACGATACCCCGGATATATCCCCGACTCTTTTCTGGGAGGCGGGCAAGGCAGTTATGCGTGGGGAGATTATTAGCTATTACGGCTCCGTGCGGAAGCGTCGCAATCACCGAATCCTTTTGTTGGAGCGGGAATTGGGCAGAGCTCGGCGGAGGGCAGGGGTGACCGGCTCTGCTGCTATGGGTCGCTCTTTCAAAGCAACCCAACGTGAGTTGGAGATGCTTCTCCATCAAAGGGCCCAGAAGTCTATGATGTACTATAGATATCAATTATATCAACATGGGAACCGCGCCGGGAAGTTACTGTCAGCCCTGGTGCGACCGGCGGGAGGAGCTCGACATATAGGGGCGATCCGCCACCCGGATGGGTCCACTCGCAAAGACACTGCGGAAATCCAACAGATTTTCTCAGATTATTATCAGGGGCTCTATGCCCGGGACAATGGTAACATAGAGGTTGGCCGGGACTTTCTGGCAGGATGTACCCTACTGAAGTTGTCTGCAGACCAAGTGCGAGATTTGAACACTCCCATTTCATTGCAGGAAGTCTCCGACGGGATTCGGAAGCTGAAAAATGGGAGGGCTCCCGGGCTGGATGGTCTGAGGGGGGAGTTTTATAAATCTTTGGGGGCGGCGGTGGCGGTTCCTCTTGTGGGTTACTTTGAAGATCTAGTCGCGAGGGGAGGTTTCCCATATGAGGCGAACAAGGCGTTGGTGACGGTATTACCGAAACCGGGGAGGGATCCACTATTACCGAGCTCTTATAGACCCATTCCCTCCTTAATGTCGATATTAAGATCTTAGCCAAGATCATGGCAGACAGATTAGCGATCATTTTGCCAGAGCTGATCCATAGGGACCAGGTGGGTTTCGTCCGTGGTCGCCATGCGGCTTACAGTCTGCAGCGACTCCTCCTTTCCATGTGTGTGGGCCGGACGGCTCAGCTGCGGTCCATGCTCATTAGTTTCGATGCTGAAAAAGCATTCGATCGGGTCTGTTGGGACTTCATGTACCAAGTATTGGCCAGGATGGGCTTCACGGGCTTTTATGTCAAAGTGGTGCAACTTCTGTACGCAAACCCGCTCGGAGCCATCATGATCAATGGAACCATGTCTAAGGAATTTCCCATCCAGAAGGGGACTCGGCAGGGGTGTCCCCTGTCCCCCCTATTATTCATCTTAACTCTGGAGCCGCTGCTGCAGCGGATCCGAGCCC
This sequence comes from Ichthyophis bannanicus, assembly GCA_033557465.1. Classification (NCBI taxonomy): domain Eukaryota; kingdom Metazoa; phylum Chordata; class Amphibia; order Gymnophiona; family Ichthyophiidae; genus Ichthyophis; species Ichthyophis bannanicus. Next base: position 32,144,002 of record CM066047.1, on the reverse strand, counting down.
ACCCTCAGATCCGAGGGGTTCCGGTGGGGGGCTCTGAATTCCGAGTCGCGGCTTTCGCGGACGATCTCTTGGTTCACTTAGCAGAGCCCCGGACGGGACTCCCTCATCTCTTACAGCTCTTCAGTGAGTACGGGGTGCCCTCCGGATTTCGGTTAAATTTGGACAAATCTATGGCAATGCTTTTAGGCACGGATGACTTGAGGGGCTGGCAGGGTAATTTTCCGTTGAAGTGGGTGTCTGGCCACTTTAAATACCTGGGGGTGCTCATACCGGCCGCCCTGGATGATTTATACCGGCTTAATGTGGATAAACTGTTGGCGGCAGTGTCCACTAATGTTGCCAAGTGGCAGGATTTACCATTATCTCTGGGAGGCCGTGTGGCCCTCTATAAGATGACCCTGTTCCCTAAGGTCTTGTATATGCTACAGACTCTTCCGTTATTGCTGAAACAGTCGGACCGGAAGAAACTGGACGGCTTAGTGAACCGTTTGCTATGGCGGGGACGGAGGCCTCGGGTGCGGGCGGCGGTTCTCTGTCAGCCTTGGCCCCTGGGAGGGATGGGTCTCCCAGACATACGCAAATATAATGTGGCTTGCTTACTGCGACATACTCGGGATTGGTTGTGGGACTTAGAGGAATATACTCCATTGCAGATGTTGCAGGCGGCGACAAGGCCTTTTCATTTACGGTATCTCTTGCATACGCGAAAGTCCTCAGGGCTGACTCGTGAGCTTCGGGCATTTCTGGTAGAGCCGGTTAGGGCGGGCTGGCGCTTCTTCTGTAGCAATAGGCTGCTCTCGGCCTCCCATTCGCCATATCTCCCCATTCGGGGTAATGGTGACTTCCTGCCGGGGATGGAGGGGGGCTCTTTTGCACGCTGGGCGCGGCTAGGGATTATTAATCTGGAACATGTGCTTTCTCCTGAGGGGTCCATGTTGACGTTCCCCGAGTTACGCCGGCACTACCCGCTCGAGGGGCGGGATATCTTCCCGTATATGCAGCTCCAGAGCTATATTCGCGGGGTCCCTTCCGAGATGCTGAAAGGGGAGGTTAGCTCTCAGATCGAGGTGTCTTTGTTGGGTGGGGAGCAGGGAGCACGGGTGGCATGGTTGCAGAAGCTGTTTTGGGAATCAGCAGTCCCATTAGCCTTGGAGGAATTGGCGGCGGCCTGGTCTCGGGACTTAGAGGGCCCGGTAACAAGTGATATGTTGTTGGCAGCTCTGTCCAGTATCCCCAAGCTCTATGGGTTGGTGGCTTTCCGGGATATGCAATATAAGGTGTTGCGACGCCTATACTACGCTCCCTCCCGAGCCTGGAAGGCTGGGATTGCAGGGTCTCATAGTTGCCCTCGTTGTGGTGAAGAGCGCGCATCTTTGGGCCATATGCTGTGGAGGTGCGCCCGAGTTACCACCTTTTGGCGGCTAGTGCAAGCTTACCTCTCTAGATGTGTGGGCAACCCGGTATCTCTTTCGGCTATGAATGCAGTCCTGGATGTGTGGGAGAGCGATTGTGAGGCACAAATGGGCTGTGTGGTTTGGTCCTGGGTACGATTGGTGCTGGGAGTAGCGCGAATGACCATTCTGTTTAGGTGGATGGATCCCAGGGGCCCGACCTATGGGTTGTGGAGGGGGCGCCTACATGAAGTGTTGCTAATGGAGAGGCTCAAAGCGCGGGGCCACCAACAACGATGGCAGAGGTTTCTGCAGGCCTGGGGTCCCCACGTGCGCTCTTTGTCCCATACTACCCGCTCTTGGATCCTGGGTGGTCACTAACACAGTCCCCGCTAGACCTCTCTTGAGTGGGCCGGGGGCCACTGACCCGCTGCGTCCTTTGGCAGATCCCTTGGTCCACGGGGGAAAGGGGAGGGTCGGATAGGGAGGAGGGGGGAACCTGGAGGGGTTGGGAACGGGGGGGGGGGGGTAGGGTCGTGTGGGGGGTGGGGCGGGGGGGGGTGGAGGACAGTCCTCCTTATTGCTTCCCCCTCTGTAACAGTGCCATGCAGGACGAGGTTCGGGTGAAGAGCACACCCCGGACCTGCTCACGTGATGTATGCTAACTTTCCTGGCACTCTAAAGGGGGGGGGGGTACTTCATTTTAGATTATTTGGCTTTATACCCACGCGCCACCAGGGTTCGGAGGCCGGGGGGGGGGGGCGGGGGGGATTATGCAGATTACTGTTTATTTGGATCCCTCTGTTTATCTGACCGCCTCTATGCTGGTTTCCTTTAATGATGCAGTCTAACCAATGTATAGTGGTCACAGTCCTTCAAAACTGTATAGAGGTTACTGGTTACGGTTCACTGTATATACTATGTATTTACGTTTTTTTCAATGTCATGTACTACTAATGGTGTCGTTTCCTTAATAAACAAATTTCACATAAAAAGGTTTGGACACGTTCCTGGAGGAAAAGTCCATAAACCACTATAAAAGAGGACCGGGAAGGGCAAGCAGCATGGAATCTGAATACCTTATGAGAACCTGACATGTACTTGTGACCTGGATTGATCACTGTTGGAAACAGGATAATGGGCTTAATGGAACCTTGGTCTGGCCTAGTATGGCATATCTTATGTTCTTATGTTTAAGTTCCTTGATGTCACAGCCCTCAGTCAGGGAGATGTTTGGTATTTTGCTTAATTTTCCTCTACAAAAAGTTGCCTTAGCACATTTGTCTACACCAAAAGTCATCCTGATATCATCAGAAAAGCTGTTCACCACACGGAGTTGTTCTGCTTATTGTTGGTCACTGGAACTCTAGAGCTTCAGGTCATCTACGAATAGTAAATGGGTTGTTACCTTCTTTAGGATTCAAGCTAAATTTGTATCCTAGAGAGTTGATGAGAGTACTCATTGGTTAAGCGCCATACAAAACAGAACAGAAGTGGCGACAGGGAATCTCCCTGAAATATTCCTTGCTGGATTTTGGACTTAAAAACTCACCTCTTCTCTACAGCATTCGGTCTTCCCTCCCCCTTGTGTGACTTGTCCTAGATCTTATCCCTTTTGTATGCATCCTCTTCTTGTCTTGTCCTGTTTTTTCTTTCTCTGTTTCTTTCCTCTTGAAACCATTGTAATTTCTTTTCCATTTCTATGGTCTCGAGCCGCCTCTTTAAATTTGTATCTTGTACACCGCTTTGCTTGTTTCAGAAAGGCGGTTTATCAAATAAAACTACCATAACCATAACCATAACCATAGGAATGATGTACTAACCATCTTCATACTTCAAAAATAGGATAGTTTGCCACATTGTCATGGTGAACTTAATATACTCCATCAGACAAAAACTTATCTTATACATTTCAAGGCAATTTATTATCCAAAGGTGTGGGACACTGTCAAAAGCTTTCTTGGAATCAATCCATGCTATACTGAGATTTCTGCTTTTCTTAGCACTGCTAAAAACACAAGAGTCACAGCAATCTGAGAGAAGCTGACAGTCCTGATGCAGCCCGACTGAAGTTCATGGGTGAAACGCAAGTCTACGCTAGTTCCAGCTCTGTTGGAGTGTTAGCATTGCAATTATTGAGGAGCCTGCACAATTCAGATAAGTGTTTATCTGCTTTTAAATGCATTTAAAACTTGTTAAACACATCTGAAGTTGATGAATAACACAGTGGTTGTATGAAGCAGTGGCATACTGCCACAATGCTTTTTCCATCCCCTGGTCTGAGGTTTCTTTTTTTTTTTTTCTAATTTAAATCCTCTTTATTAAGGAAGAACAAGGAAATACAAAGAAAATAAACAATCATATACGATAAGTATACCACACGTTTCTTAAACTCCCAGCCCACAATACGGAGTGTGAAATAAACAAATAAATAAAATACCCCGATACAGAGTGTAGTCAAAATTAAAACAGACCCCTTCATACTAAGCAAGAGCGCGAAAGTTAATTTAAGGAAAAAAATCACTTCAAAGTCGATCCTTTCAAAAAGGTCTCCAACTGTGATGAGTCGAAAAAACTGTACGATTTACCCTTCATGGTCTGAGGTTTCTTTACACTTAGGGGCTTGTTTACAAAGCTGTGGTAGCGGCTTCCGCCCGATATTGGAACCAAGGCCCCATTGAATTCAATAGGACCGCGGCTCCGATATCAGGCAGAAACCGCTACCGCGGCTTTGTAAACAAGCCCCTTAATGTGTGTTCTAGTTCTATGCCCACACTCCTTGGTAGTTATCTCATAAGGTTAGGATGATACAAGCTTTCCCTTAGCGATACACTTTCTTGCTCTGTGACTCTTGTGTTTTTTAGCATTCTTTGAGTGGGAGTCTTTGGGGATTTGATTGGTATTGTAGATTTCTTAGAACTGGCCATGATGGCTTTATTTAACATTAACTGGTCTTTGGTTCCATAGGCACCACTCTTATTACCCTTTTGCTCTATTGCCATGATATCATTGGAAACTATTGCTCCAATAAGATTTCCAGAACTCTAATCCATAACACGTTCCCAGTCCTTAAATAAGCTATTTAAATATTATTGTTAAAAGCAACGGGTCTTAGACTTCAAAGAGCTATGGTCTTCATATGGCTTCGACCTAATGCTCTAATTTGCATCAATGACCCCTATGGTTGCTTATTCGTCAACTTTTAACTTAACTTCGAAAAAGGAACTTGTAACTTCTAAAAGAGAAGGATATGTGGGGCAAATTTAAGATAAGCACATATCCTTCTCTTTTAGAAGTTACAAGTTCCTTTTTCGAAGTTAAGTTAAAAGTTGATGAATAAGCAACCATAGGGGTCATTGATGCAAATTAGAACATTAGGTCGAAGCCATATGAAGACCATAGCTCTTTGAAGTCTAAGACCCGTTGCTTTTAACAATAATATTTAAATAGCTTATTTAAGGACTGGGAACGTGTTATGGATTAGAGTTCTGGAAATCTTATTGGAGCAATAGTTTTCATTTACAGCTCAACAGTTAATCTGCTCCATTGAATTGACCATAAAATTGTGTTGATGATATTATTGGATTCAACATGATCATATATTCTGCCTGCATCTATTGCAGTGAACAGTTTATAGATTGTAGGTATACAAGTTATTTGTCTGTAATTTTTGAGAATGTTACTTGGGTTCCCCTTTGGAAGGAGAAATGTTCTTCCTGTAGTAAGCAATTGTGGTGTTAAGTTTAGCTGCTTAAACAACTGATCTTTGCAATTCACCAGGTCTGGGTGGAGTGATGTTAACTGTTTGAGCCAAAGGTCAGTCACTCCATCTGGGCCAGGGCTCTTCCAGCTCGGGGCTCATTTTAACCTGATTTCCAGCTCTTTCGTTATTACTACAGGCCATTCCATAGGTTTGATGTTTGATTTTTCTAAATGTTCCTGTATGCAGGGTAACTATTGTGCTTCTTGATTGTGCTCTATGAGGTTCTCGTATAGGATTCTCCAGAAGGTTTCTGTTTCTGCTTTTGTTGGTAATGTTTGTACTATATTAATGGTCTTTCTCAATTCCCTATGTTGAGAAATGTATGCTTCTTGCACATGTGTGTGTTGGGTAACGTATGTCTAGGTGAACATGTGTTTTTGTGCAGGGGTATATGTGAGTACCCGGCAAAAGGTGTTTATGAGTGCATGTGCATGAATATACGCAGTAGTAGAGTATATGGTGATATTATCCATGGGTAGGGTAGGAAGGTAGTTAGGTGAGGAAGTGGGTAAATACACAGAGGAACTGAATGTATGGAGAGGGTGCATGAGCGTGTGTGTGTGTGTGTGCGCGCATATGTGCACAGCAAGAATGGTGTACATATGTGTGTGTGCAGCCACAGGTGGTGGGGGTTAGGGGCATGGCCCACTTTCCCCTGCTTCCCCACCCCAAGTCCTTTTCCTTCCCCCAATTCAATGGTGCTTTTCATCTCCTTCTTCCTTTCTCCAAACTTCCCCTTTACCCCTTCCCACTTCCTGTTTCCCCATCCTCTCCAAATCCTGTTGCTCCATTCATTAATATAACAAATAGCAAAAGTACATTAATCTAACAAAAACCTCAAGAATCAAATCCAGTAAATCTGTGGATGATTTCGTAAACATTGAATATGATAGTTGTCAGCTTGTGTGTCAAGACATAAGATATATGTCCAAGACCAGTGCTACCATTAGGCAAACTAGGTGTTTGCCTAGAACTCCAGTACCCCCCAAGGGCACCCATTGATGTCACCGTTGCCCCTCTCTGGAACCGATAGCAGCGGCAATAATCGCAAACAGTCCCATGGAACTTACCTTCAAGCTCCAGTGCTACAGGGCTGTTTGCCTCCATTCTTCTCCGACTCTTGATGCAAACTTCCTGTTTGCACAGGAAGTCGGCATCGGGCATCAGAGAGCAGCAGAAGAAAACAGCTCCACAGTGCCAGAGCTTGAAGGTAAGCTCTACGGGGCTTTTTGCAACTATTGCCACTGACATTAATCCCAGAGAGGGGCAGCAGTGGGTGCTGCAGAAGGGGGCATGACGCAGGGGGTCGCCAGGGATAAGGTTTGCCTAAGGCACGTCATTTCCTTGCACGACCCTGCATATGTCATACAAATGCCATAACAAAAAGCCAGGTTTTGAACATTTTATGGAATGCTAGGTAGTCTATGCAGAGTTAATCGGTTCAAAATAGTAAGGGCCACACAACTAAAGCCTCTCCTCCAAGAGGAGGCTTTAGGCAGGGGACAGACAAAAGTGCAAATTGCAACTCCCTATTGGACTACAATTTGTTACTTTGCAGTAAAATTGTTTTCATTGATTAATTATTGCCCAATACAAAAGGCAAATTTTAATAAGTTTCAGCTTCTATTCTAAATACATGAAAGCAAACAGCAACATGAAAAGCAATTAATCTGTTTGTAAGATGAAAAAAGAAACACAGTCAGAAGCTCATTTCGCCTGCCCTGTGCATACAGTTTCGGCTCGATCATGTAATTTAAATGACACCTATCTGCATGCTAAACCTTGTGCAAAAGGTCCCCTGGCAGAATTAATATTTATGATCAAAACCCATGAAAGTCCATGCTAATGATAAGATAAAGAACTTATTTTTCCCACCAAGTGTGAGGAGCTAATCATTCTGCATGGCCTAATCTACTGGCACACAGAGTGTGATCTGAAATAAGCTCTTAATAATGACTAATCTGGCTATGAATATGATTCTGCTGAGCTGCAAACGGAGGATTAGAGAAGAGTTGCACGTGCCTCTTTGAGGCTTCGCTCAGACAGTACTTCTGACAGATGCTGCCACCTTCAGGCTGGAAACCATCATAGCTTCTCCTGCTGTGGCATTAAGAAATGAGCGATGTTATCATAGAGTATGGTATTAGCAAAGGTTCGGCATTCAAAGTAATCAGTACTCACAGAGAGACACTTAAAGCAGCTACTCAGTCCCAGCGCTTCTATTTTAAACCCAGGTTTTGCAGCAATAGGACAAGAACCTGAAAAAAAAGAAAAAGCAAAATAAAGAATTTCTCAAGCTGCCCACATTGCTGTCAAGCCTACGGGTAATTTTCATACAGAGCCTTGCAGCAGTTTTTGAAATGAAAGGATGCACATGCTTACAGTACTTTTGCTTTCAATGTTGCCACTGAAGCAAATTGCCCTCAGATATTTTACCTGCTTATTGCTGGCTACATTTTCCATGGAAAATCAAGCACATAGATTTGAAAAGCTGTGTACATGCATGGACAGAAGCGGGAATTGAAGCCTTGACTGTCATCGCTACTGATCATATGTTCACAAGCTGTTTTGCTGTCCTAAATGAAAACACACAGATTACCACTATCGCCGACTATCCATAGAGCTACGGGGAATGCCCCCACTGCACTTTCACTTCACTCCAACACTACCCGTAGAGTGCAGCTGAAAATTCACGGACATAGGACTTATTTGGATAGCAGAGGCTGGTACCTGATAAGTCCTTTTGAATACCGACCCATAAATATTTACTCCCTGCTTAGGGTCAATATGCAAAACTGAAGGTGCAAACACTTACGTTAGGTCAACCAGGTTTATTTCCTAGTTTTAGGCAAATGTTTCTCCCCTCTTGAGAAAGGTCATTATATTGTCTCTCATTCTATACTAATAGAAAAGTCCTTACTGATTGTAGTGAGTGCCTTCAGCTCTGCAGGATTTTTTACACGCACAAAACCAAGCTGAAAGATGAATTAAATAACAACATTATTGTTCATATCTGCATCACCTTTTCATTAAAAAGTTAACTGAAATGCCCAAATGATATAAAACTATTTCATAAAGAAGCAATCACATCAAACATCAATTATCAATTGAAAGGTAAAAAGAAGACAAACTGAATATATTTCTCACCTGTAATCAAGTCTGTTTTCTACAAAATGCCTCCATTTATACTTTGATTATCCCATTGCCAGTGCCCTCCTCCTCCCTCCAGTTTATCAATCCAAGGTTTTCTTTAATTCACTGTACTCTGAGCTATGGTGAAATTGAGGAGAGACCATCATGCCTCAGAGTCTTGTGAGCTCAGGTTCACCCTGGTTATTTTCGGAATGAATGACAGAGATTTCCAAAGGACTAAACGACTGCTTTACAAGAGCCGTGTGGGAGACGGATACCAGCAGTTTATGCTTGCCAGAAAATCGATTGGTTTGAAATCCATTACTTAGATTCAGCAGGGGAAAAAAAAAGAAAAATAGTTTGTTGTATTATTTTTGTTGAGGAGTGCATCATACTATAAAGAACAATGAAGTCTCTTATACCATAAAAACATGATTTCTGAGCTAGTAGATATATATCCTAGTATAAATATGTTTTATTTTATATATATATATTTTTTTAATATGTGTGTGTGTGTGTGTGTGTGTGTGTGTATATAGAGAGATATAGATATATAATGTAAATACATTAGTATATGGATATCCATGTATATACACAGCTAAAAAATGTAATTACATTGATTCTCCCACTGGCAAAGCCTTGCTATAAAAGCAAATGGAAATCAATTATAAAAACAGGTTAATGTGCACTGTTGATAGCATAATAAGCTGTGATAATGAATCAAACCAAATCGTTTCTCTCTACCAACGCATACTGCATCTCTATATATGCATTTTAATTGACAATTTTGCAAAAGTACTAAGCTTTTTAACAGTTATTTGATATAATGGTTGCATTGTTGGTTTCTTCTGGTCAACTTGCATGTATCAAGAATCTGAACTGATATTTTTAAGTACTTGGGACAGAAAACACAGGGGGATTTCATGGCTGTACGTACTTTGCACCAGTAAATCTGCAAGGGGCTTTTCAAATAGAAACTTTCCATGAAGTTTCTCTTGGAAAATATAAGACTGCAGGCAGTGGCGGATTAAACCCTCTAACAGCCCCTAAACAGGAAGCAGAGCCTCCTCCCTCCCCCCCCCCCCCCTTTCAAAACCATGACTTTTTACAGGTCCAGGGGAGTTCCCCCTCAATGCTGCGTCAGGCAACCTAAAGTAAAGATGAGGCCAACAGAATCACCCTTTCCAGTGTCAGGACAGATATCTTGTGGTAGGGTAGCTGACCCTAGGCAGATACCTGCTCTGCCAATTTGGAAAGCCATCCACGTTGTAATTAGAAAAAATACTTGCAGACTTTCACTTACTTTCTGGGTGAAGAGAAAGTAGGCCCAGTGGTTAAAGCAATGGGCTGAGAGCCAGGAAAGACAGGCTCCAAATCCTCTTTCTGCCATTGATGCCCCCAGTGACCGTGGGCAAATCTCACTGCCCCCATTGCCTCAGGTACCACTTAGATGGTAAGCTCATTATGGGCAGGGACATGTGGAGGGGCATTTTAGAAAGGACGACTAAGCCAGAATGTCTGAAAAAAAGCAGGCTCATTCAGGTGCAGACATGATTTCATGAACGTGCTCGTGCTCGATATGGACGTCTGCAGGGCCGTCTACATAGAAATCCTCAGAATAGTATTTCAGTACCTGAACATCTAGAACTAGTTTGATGTTTAGACCAAGATTCAAACCCCACTGCTGCTAACAGTGCGATTGTGCAGGGTACTGAGGATGAGGGGATGCGATCTTCTCTACGCCCTCCAGGTGTTTTTCAGCCAAAATCAGCACTTTCCCTGTGCTTATACCTGCCCATAACAAGTCTAAAAAACTTAGATGGACTCCGGACATCCAGGACATTTTTGAGGTCAGGCAGGGATGTCCAGGTTCCTGGGAACGCCTCAGTCATGCCCCCACCACACCCCCATTCTGATTTGGACATCCACAGACCTGGCTTCTAAAATGACTCTGGAGATATCTCTATGCCCATTTTCAGACCTCCAAAGCATGAATAGGGCTTCCAAAATAACCCCCACTGTACAGTCCAATAGCATGATAGTTGAAATTGTATTTATATTTTCAAAAACATACCAAACAAAAAAGCATAAAAAATACAAATACAAATATAAAAACAAAAAGAAACCCCATGGGCGTAATCCTTCCATCTCCCTCCCACACATCCTGGGATATTAATGCTAAAGTCCTAGAGAGCGAAACTCCACATCAGAGGAAATAGAGAGAGCACTATGCATATTTGTCAAAATATTTAGTCACCGGCTCCCAAACCCTCATACATTTCTTGTAGCTTTTGAAGCAACAAGCCACTGTTAGCTCATATTTTGCTGTAAGGCACATAGCATGCCAACAAAAACGGCAGATGATTGTAGTTCCATTTTTCCAATTCTGTAATATCGTACAACAGTCAAGGGCAAATAGCGTATCATACAGTTTCCCAGAATAAGGATTCAGTGAGAAGGATATGCCCATTCTGCAGACTATATCAGCAGCAGATAACAACTTATCAGGGAGATTGCTGAGATTCTGTCACATATGGATTGCCAAAATTGTTGACTAAGTCCTAATTGTTGACTAAGTCCTTCCATAAGCAACAATGTTCCTAGATCAGCTTTAAAGAAGGAGCATGCACTGGATATCTCCACTAACACTCGATGCAGTTTAACAGGTGTCAAAATGGCTTATGCATCAGGACGCATAAAGATTGTGTAGCCGGTGCAGAGGACAACGGCTGAATAACCCGTGACCAAAATGGGTCTTTGTTAGTTGATAGTTCAAATCCCACTGCCGTTCTCTTTGCACCCTTCGTGCTCTCAATATCTTATAAAAGGTGGCAGCTATGTATCCAGATCTTCTAACACCTTGACAAAAGGTTGCTAAAGACAGTTGAATATCCTTAAGAACAGCGAGGCCGATATTCAACAGCAGTGGCCAGTCTGAGTAAAGTGACTGGTCGTCGTCATTTTAATTTAGATTGGGATATTCAATCCCACGCATTCTCCAGCCCCTTTTCCCTTAAAGGGACAGGGGTTTAAATCCCTTCCAAAGCAATACTGCACTTGTGCTAGGTTTGGCTCAGGATAGCTATGCACCTACACGGCCGTATAGGTGCCTTTCGAAAATCCCAGATAAGGCATTTACACAGGTAACTAGGGCAGTTACCCATGTAAATGTCTTTGAAAATGCCGCCCATTAATTATTTTGAATATGCCCCCCAACATGTCTTGACTGAATGTATCAGAATTTGTTTTGCCCCATAAAATGAAATCTTTGACATATATCCTCACAGGGTATGGTCACCTGTATCCCAAAGATCTCGCAAAAACAAATATTCCAGCTCTGAACCATTGATCCCAAAATATAAACATCTGTGAAGGTACCAAATGCCATTCTCTTATCAAGGAAGTAGGAGGGAAGCCTGGTTGGAATTGGTGCAGAGGGCAACTACTAAAATGGTTAGTGGTCTTCATTATAAAGCATACGAGGACAGACCTAAGTACTTAACATGTATACCTTAAAGGAAAGGTGGGACAGAAGAGATATGATAGAGGTGTTTAAATATCTCCATGGTCTAAATGCACAGGATTGAAAGCAAGCTCTGCAATGAGGGAACATAGGATGAAGGTGAAAGGGGATAGACTCAGGAGTAATATGCGTAAATATTTCTTTACGGAAAGAATGGTAGATGCATGGAATAGTCTCCCAGTGGAGGTGGTAGAGATGAGGACAGTATCTGAATTCAAAAAAGCATGGGACAAACACAGAGGATCTCTAAGGTCTCTGGTGGTCGATATGGAAGGGCAGACTAGATAGGCCATGTGGTCTTTTTCTGCCATCATTTTTCTATGAATATAATTTTAAATAATTTAGATGACGAATCTGGTGAAAACCTTTGATAGAACTCCATGGTACCATCCCCCCAGGGCCCTCCCTTCACATAAGAATGTCCTGACATCTTGGGAGCATCAAGCTCTAACGTTGGATGTGGGAGTCTCCCTAGAAAATTGTTGATGTCCATCTCCAAGGGACTGCACTCTGGTATAGCTGAGAGTAAAATTGAACAAAAGCCGCTGTAGTTCACCATAGAATCCCTTTAAGATTGCCAATAATTTACCTGCTTTATTTGCTCCCTCCATAACATTTAGCATTTGCAATAAATACTTGTCCTGCCTGCTTACTTAGAATTATGAGCCCGATCCAGAAAGGGGCACATCAAGAATGTCCAGACATCCCCAAACAGGACAGGTTCCATTGTACCCTATTTTGTACCGCGAGAGCTAGATACTCCAACAGATGCAGGATCAGGCAGCTGTAGCAGCTGCGGGGACGTCATGAAGGCAGCATGTCCAGGCCCCCCTGTTCCCGTTGGTGTGCCGATGACCCAATGCCTCCCCCAGACTGGTTTTCCCACCGCCCAACCCTCGAGGCAGATCTGCCGGAGCCGGGATCGGGAGGCGGGGCAGTACCTGCAGTGGCTCTATTGAGTTAGGGGGCTGCCAGGAAGGGTGCATGGGCACCCAGCGCTTATTCCACCCTCTGAGGTCGAATAAACTGCGCATCCCCCTGGTGCTCCCTGGATGTACAGAGCCGTAACCTGAATCAGCCCTGTACATCTGGGTACCTGGCCTGCCCAGGCTCCGCCCCCATACCACCCCCATCTCGATCTCCTCGCACAGAGCCTCTGTGTGTGCGGGGAAACTGTCTCTCTGAATTCAGGCAGGACAGCTAAGCCCTCTGGTCGCCTTACAGAATTGTGCCCATTATGTTTATAATTAGGGGCATGTTTGCTAAGCTAGGCTAAGGGTTAACATGGGCTATTTATAACTAGGTCTCATTGAAGAACATGTAACCTAGTTACAAATAGCCCATGCTAACTGTTAGACTAGCTTAGTAAACATGCTCTTCAGTTGGCTGCAAGTTTAATAAGCCTTTGTTTATTTTTCCCAGAAGAATAATTTATAATGAAGCCCCTTATACTGGCCTTAAGGGCATCCTACACCATGCTGTAGTCTTGCTCACCTATGTCATTGATTCTATAAGACTCTTTAATAGCTGAAGGTATGGCTAACAGTTTCCTATTGAAGCACCATCCTCACCGGGTCCTCTCCCCTTTCCCTTCCTTAAGACTAAGGAAGATGGCTATGTGGTCAGAGATATCAATGTTCCCAACAGAAACATCCTCATACTTGCACCAGGAAGGACTTAGAAATTAAAAATAAGTCAATTTTGGAATATGCATTATGCAGAGAGGAAAAAAAGCTATACTCCTATTCTGTGGGGTTCCAGACGTTCTAAACATCTACAAGCCCTAGATCACCTTTGAGACCTTGAAGAACTATATAGGCTTTGACACTGCAAGCTCTCACCACTTGCTGGAGATCCAGACATAGATTGCAATTGCCCCCAATTATTAATTAATTATTAATGGAGAATCTCCAGCCAGAGCAATTTGATCTGCTATTGCATTGAAAAAAAACAGGATTGCCCATACATATTTACCAACATAAGAGTTTCCCTATTGGATTCCACCACTCCAGTTACCCACATTGCCTCTTAGCCAACATGACAATTAAGAACTTTTATCCCTGAGTGCTTAGCGATCAGCATAGCTACTCCCTTTTTTCCCCTGTGTAGAGAATAAAACTTCCACCACCCAATCCTGTTTCAACTTTTGTGATTCTCTACCTGAGAGGTGTGTTTCTTGGAGAAAGGCAATAGTTACTCTTTGCATCTTAAACAGGTTAATACTTTCTTATGATTTATCACATGATTAAGACCCTTTACATCTAGGGAAACAAGATTTAAATGATTAGCCATACTAAAGTATATTCAAGCAAGCAGCAAAGCACTGGTATTTCCACCCTCAATTTTAAAGAACCACCGTGTATTCAGCACTATTATGCTCCACCACATACTCTGTGCAGACAGCTCAAATCCTGCCTCTCCCATCCCCTGAAGAAACAGTAATTTGGAAGGGAAGAAAGACCCACCATGCATGCTAACAGCCACTCAGACATTCGTACTATCCATCCAGTAGCATATCTCACCATATTACAAGAGCTTCCCAGTTATCCAACCCAAAAACAAGCTTCCTTTCCCCAACCACACATATCAAATCCCACGCACACTGCACCTCCCAAGCTTTGCCAACCCTCTCATCTAGCCTATCAGAGAGGCCATCCATCCTGCTTCCATTGGCCTAATCAAGTAACATCAAGCCTCAAAGCAATATAAAACACTTTTCTCTTAAAATTGAACAACGTTGTTATGCTCATTAAGGGCACATTCCAATGCAGTGAGACATCTTGGAATAAGGTCCAGATAGCTCCTATAGAGTCAAGATTTGGGTCTGAAGACTCATCAGTCACCAACAGAAAATTCTTCAACTCCTTAGGATCAGGAAAGGATAGAGTCATGTTTTTATAAGTCACCTTCATCCATGCAGGTGAAAACAATCCATACTGAGCAACTAAGGCTTTCAGTTGTAGGTGCAAGGCAAGGAACCACTTCCTCTTTTCCACCATTGCTTTTGCAAAGTTCTGAATGATGTAGATTTTTTTCCCCTTACATAGCAAACCAGGTATTTGTCGAGCTTTGGCTATTATATCCATGGCTTGTGAAAACAGAGGCATTTAAAAAATTAGCAGACAAGGTGCAGGCTGACCTTGTTGCGGCCTAGTTGGTATTTGGTGCACCCTTTCAATTTTAAAGGGTCAGCTGAAAGTGTAGTAATTTTGGATTCAATTGCTCAAAAAATTCCACCTGGTTCATGCCCTCCAATCCTTCAGGCAGGCACAGTATTCTGAGGTTGTTGGCTCCTATTAAACATGTCTTCCAGGTCTTGCTGCAGTGAAGTCACCATCTTGAATGATTTGTCCGCCAGCTCCAACTTGGCCTCCAAGCAGCAAGTTCTGTGCTCAGCTGTTCATTGCAAACTGAAACACTGTGATTAGGTGTGTACCTCTGTAAGCTCCGTTTGGACCACTGATATTGTAGATGCATTAGTAGAAACCATAACTTTAATCTCTTATAATTGCCCCATGATGGCAGCCATGTGATTTTCCGGCTGGTCAGACTTCAAAGCTTTAGTAGATGTTGGCGAGTCGGCTTTAGGGCGCTTTGCACTCATATTAGATTTGAATGCCAAATCTTTTTGCAGCAACCTAACTACCAACAGTGATAGCGAAACCTGTGGGGGATTTAATGATCTGATGGATGGAATAAGTTGCTGAATTATCTGTGCATTAGCAAAGCTCTTTCAACACATGTCCATCCTGTGTAATACTCCAGAGCGCCCTGATAAAAACTACTACATGGATAAAGGAATTCTCACTCATTTATCCATATTTCAGGGGACAATTTTCAATGGTCCCATCTGATCACATGAATCCATTTTAATGCAGCCAGAGCAGGTAGAAAATTGTCCTGTCAAAGGGATTATTTTAGAAGCTCTATTCATGATTTGCACATCTGAAAATGTTCATACACACATTCAAATTACATCCACATCTCAAGAGTCATTTTAAAAAGACCCAAATTTGCACAAGTCTGGAGCCATCACATCCATGTCACATGGGGGGGGGGGGGTGGCAGAAGCATGTCCAGGGTAGCAACAAAAAGAACCAAATGTATCTCCGATTTAACAATAGCAATGCACGTTTAAACCCACCAGCAGACATGGTCACTAGAACTCCAATCATGCGTGTTTCCAAAAACTGCCTTTTTCTCTGCACATGTCTGGGGCTTTATCCAGCATGTCCCCATTTCCTTGTATGTTTATTTATTTTATTTAGACAGATTTGTATGCCACCTTTTCCTTCAATCAAGGTGGTCACGTCACATCACAATTGGAGGGTTACATTTAACATCAGGGTACGTGTAAACGTTTAGACAGCACAGTTATGTAACAGTATTTAGACAGTACAGTTGAAGTAACAGTTAACATAAAGGTATTTACTAACGTGTGATGAATTTGTGTGTTTGGATGGGATGGGTGTGTGTTTAGTTGGTGGAGGTAGTAGTGTTGCTGTTTGGGTAAGAGATGTTGCTTGGGTGCTCATAGGTTTCTATAAATAACCATGTTTTGAGGTCTTTGCGGAATTCTGTGAGGTCATCTAAGGCTCTCAGGCTCATTGGGAGGGAGTTCCATATTGAGGATGCCAGTAGTGATGGTGCTCTTTTTGAGGTAGTTTGTTTGGTTTTGTGATAGCCTGCAGGTGTGCCGATCATGTTGTTGTTATTGGTTCTTCTTGGTCTATTACTGATGTCTCTTGTTATAACGTTTTGGAGTACGTCTGCTGAGAGATGGTGAATGACTTTGAAGATTATCATGATTGTTTTGTATTTAGCTCTTGCCACCACTGGGAGCCAGTGTAGTTGTTTTAGGATGGGATGTTGATAGGATGTTGACAGAGCCATTTAGTTTTTGGGGCAGAGATAAGTCGATTTTGTAATGCATTTACACGTCTCCACCTTCTCTATGCCCCTCCCTTGGAATTTCAGACATTTTGACTTGTACGTTCCCAGGGGGCACCTAAACAGCCTTTCTAAAATTTCTACTTGAAGCTCCGGCCGCGACTTACCGCGACCGGACACAGCCGCTGGGCCAGCAAGCCAAGGGTTAACCTTGGTGGGGGCGGGGGGGAGGGGGAGGGCGGCGCGGCGTCCGGCTATAGAAGGGCCGGGCGTGCCGCGTTTCGCCCTCTTTCCCTCCTCCCAGCGGCGCACAAGCGGGCAATTGAGCGGTCCGGTGTTCAGCGGTTCCTTCGTGTGTGCGTCGGCGTCGGAGCAGCTACCCCGCGTGGCCTACCTCCCGAGAGCGGACCTCCAGGCGAGAGTGGGCAGCCGCGGCGGAGCAGTGAATTCCTGCTGCTGACCCCAAGGCACATGCGGGTAACCGAGCCGGAGCGGCGATTTTCCTTTTTCTGGCCTTCAGACGTGCGGGCAGGTAACGAAAAAATAAATAAATAAACAAAAAATGCCGGGGGGGGGGGGGGCCGAAAAGCGGGCAGAGAGGAAAAGAAAAAAAGGGCGATTTAGCGGATGGCGCACAGAGCCGTGGCGCTTGCCCCGGGTGGATTCCGAATACCGAGCAAGTAATCAGCAGGCCTGGGGGGGGGGGGGGCGGGGGGGGGGGTTGGGCCTCAGGAGACGGCACGAGGCGGTAATGCAAGGTTGTCGGGCTCGGGGTGGGCCGTGGAAGGCGAAGGATCCCGGCCATGCTGACCATGTGCATATAGTTGTGGAGCTGGAATGGGGGGGCACGGACCAAAAAAAATAAAAAATAAAAAAAAAATAAAAAAGGGGGAATAAATGAATTAAATGTACTGAAAACAATTAACATTAAGGACAGGGGAGCAGGGTTGCGCTGCCACCTAGTGAGGCAGGAAGGTTATAGCTGGCATGTTTTCTTTTGGCCTTTTTGCTTTCTCTGCTCCTGCATCTGGCCTGTCTGAATGCTGGGAGACCGGGAGAGCAAGGCAATGCCGCCATCTAGTGGCCTATGAATATATGGCTAGGCTGTTTTTTTTTGTTTGTTTTTTTTGTTTTTGTTGGGTTGTGTTTATGCAGGCAGGGATGTTTCGCTGTATCTCTCTTTTGCTGCAATAAATGGGAAATGTGCCGGTCGAATGATAAGTGAATCAGGCAGGGGAGTTGGAGATATCACCATGTAAATGTGCAAGGCAGAGAGGTCTGGAGGGGATGGGCAAGGAGACAGTGCAATGCTAAGGCCTGCTCGCTGCAGGGTACCCGCAAAGAGCTTAATGAGTCCACCCCCTTGTTTTTCCCCTTGCCTTTTTTCTCCTATAGCATTCTCCAACAGGGTACCATGCCGAGGAAAGTAGCGCAGAGCGGTGGAAAGGACAGCGGGACGCAAGCAGGCCCCAAGCGAGCAGGGTCCAGCCAAGGTACACAGAAGAGAACAACACGCGTTGCTGTAAAACGGGCAACGCAAGACAAGGCAAAAAAGGGGGACGGGCCCACCAGGGGGCAGTCGGTGAAGAATACGCGGCAAAGCAACAGACGGGCCCCGACACGGCAGCAAGCGCCCGCCCCCACGGCTTCAACGTCCAGCCAGGAGCTAGACGAACTTTTTAGACTCATACGCGAACAGGTAAACCAACACGGCCTGAGCGTGTTTAAGCAGCGGCTTGAGGCGGCTAACACAGGTTCGGCCGACCCAGGACCCACAGACCCAATAGCGGCTAGCAACAGCATGGAGGGCGCCAGCGGGGTCCTGCCCGGCAGCAGCATGCCTGTCACCAGCAGCGACACGCCAAACACCAACAGCAGCATGACAGGCGCCAACAGCAGTATACCAAGCACCAGCGCATCGGCCGGTAAGTCTGCTGGGGGGAAGGAAACTTTAGTGGTGTCTTCTTCGTCAGAGGAGTCTAACTCTGACTCAGACGGAGATACTTCATTAGCAACCGCGATGCGGAGCATGCTGAAAACATTCACAAAGAGAAAGAATAAAGCCCAAAAAGAAAAAAACTTAGCAAGGGTATGGTCACAGCGCGGGGACAACCCCGTGCGTGGATCGGGGACCGGGGGGGACGGGGTAGCGGAGACGGCAAACGCAGTCCCGACTACACTGACAAGCCCGGTAGCAGCGAGTGGGGACCCGCGCTGCGGAGTGAGCTCTCTGGCCAGCGCGGTGCCCAGGAAGATAAAAAAACGGATCTGGCGGAGGGAATTTATTGACATCTTCTCTCTACTGATCAGAGACCAGGGTGGGGACCCCGGTGAGAATAAGGAGAAGGATAAGAGATGGGAGAGAAGACCCAAGATTGTACAATCTATTAGCAATTGGGTCTCTGCCTTCCACATATATATGAGCATCGTTCTGGAACGCGAACCCGAACTCAGTCAATACCTTATCAAGTACCTCGACACCATAACCCAAGCGCATAAGCAGCTGGGTGGGTGGGCCTGGCTCAACTATGATATCAAGTTCAGACAGAGCCTGGCGGAGGACCCAACGATGACCTGGCAGCACAGGATCATTGATCTATGGCTGGAGGAAATGTCACATAACAGACCATTGTCGCAGGGACTGACATCGCAGTCCTTTCAGGCGCCGCAATGGCGGCAGAATTACCAGCCGGCCGGCCGCAAGGCGTGCCGGCAATACAACGCAGGAACCTGCACTTGGCGGCCATGTAAGTTTAGGCATGCATGTTCCGGATGCGGGGGGAACCACCCCGCCACATCATGCCGAGCCAGTAGGGATAACAAGCCATTCCGGCCGATGTTGCCCAGAGGGAACGATGGGCCTGGCCCCAACCCCCATCAGGCTTGACCGCATGAGGCTTTGGCTGAGGGCATACCCCCAAAGAGACAAAGCTCTCAATATCGAGAACGGCTTTGCTTACGGATTCCGGATTCCAGCCTCGGTCACATCGCAGGGGCAGGCAATCCGTAACTCAACGTCAGTCAAAAAATTTGCAGGGGTTGTACAGCGCAAAATACGACAAGAAACAGAGCTGGGGAGGGTGGCTGGCCCTTTCACTTCTGTACCCCTCCCAAACCTGATACTGTCCCCGTTGGGGATTGTCCCAAAGAAAGAGGCAGGAAAGTTCCGGCTAATCCATAACCTGTCGTACCCAGAGGGGACTTCTGTCAACGACCACATCGACCCAGCCCTATGTTCCGTGAGGTACTCTACGATCGATCAGGCCGTGGGTATCATACGGAAATTGGGGCGGCGGGCAAAACTGGCGAAGGCTGATATCGAATCAGCTTTCCGACTGCTCCCGGTGCACCCAGACTCCTTTGCGCTCCTGGGCTTCTCCCTCAACGGGGAATATTACTATGACAAATGTTTGCCCATGGGGTGCTCCATATCATGCGCATATTTCGAGCAGTTCAGTACATTTGTACATTGGGTCGTCGAAGACATGGCAGGGCACAACACCGTCGTGCATTACCTCGACGACTTCCTATTCATAGGCAATGGGGACGAGGGATGTCAAAGGATCCTATGCACTTTTGAACACATTGCCCAGCAATTTGGGATCCCCCTGGCAAGAGAAAAGACCACTGGACCCACAGGGACCATCACATTCTTGGGCATAGAGCTCGATGTAGCAGCACAGCGGTCTCGACTGCCAGACGAAAAAATCATCAGGCTGCGAGCTGCCGTACGCGAAATGCAAGGGCGGACGAAGGCAACATTGGAACAGCTACAATCCGTGCTGGGGCTGCTATGTTTTGCATGTAGGATCATGCCAATGGGACGGGTGTTCTGCCGTCGCATGGCGATGGCTACGAAGGGAGTCAAAAAGAAACACCACAAGATTCGGATTACCAAAGGCATGCGGGAAGATCTGCGCATGTGGGAGCTCTTCTTGCAATCCTTCAATGGCTTGGCATTCTGGCAAGAGCTACCGGTGACGAGCGAGTCCCTTGACCTCTTCACGGATGCTGCGGGAGGGAGCGGCTTCGGAATCTATTTCCAAGGAGCATGGTGCTCAGAGGAGTGGCCACTCGAGTGGCAGGCCGAGGGTATCACTAGGGATATTACCTTCCTGGAGCTATTCCCCATAACGGTGGCCCTATACATCTGGGCCCCGCAGCTGGTAAACAAGGCAATCATAATTCATACCGACAACACAGCGGTGGTGTATGCCGTGAACGGGATGCGGGCCCAGACTCCAGGGGTCATCGCACTCCTTAGGCACATAGTGATGATATGCCTAAAGCATAACCTAAATATCAGGGCCGAACATATCCCAGGGCAGCATAATAACATTGCCGATGCTCTCTCTCGTTTCAAGATCCCACTCTTCCGATCGCTCGCGCCCAGGGCCGATCTCTACAAAACGGCTATACCGCCACAGATATGGGAACTTGGTCCGCCGAAGTTTGGGAGCTTGTTCTGAGCTCCCTATCCGACCGGACGAGACAGCGATACCTGGTGGCCTGGGGAAAATTTCAAGCCTTCTGCAGAGGAGCCGGACTCACGAACGTCGGTCCCACGACGGAATCCATATTGCAGTGGATCCTACACTCCAAGAGCTGTGGAGCCAAGAAGTCAGTGGTACAATCGCATTTGGCTGCGATCACCTTTTTCACGAAGGTGATGGGTAAGACCAATCCACGTGCAGATTTTGTTATAGCCAAGGTAATGAAGGGCTGGAAGCCGGAACAGCCCCACACACCAGACTGGCGACGCCCGATAACACACGAAATTTTGCAGAGACTGATAGCAATCACGGGTCAGGTATGCTTCAACAACTTTGAGACCCGGCTATTCAGATGCGCATTCTCATGGGCATTTTTCGGGGCGTTCCGAGTAGGCGAACTGGTAGCCTCGGCGAGCCGAGAATCGGCCGAAGGCGGGATCCGGGAGAGCGACGTCAGCATGCAGGATGGGAAACTCATACTGCATATACGCAAGTCGAAAACCGACACCGAGGCAAAAGGGGCACGGGTAGTGCTGGCCCCGCTGCGGGGAGACCCGTCCTGCCCAGTAGCGACATTCAATGAATACAAACAGATGCGCCCTGCAAGGGCCGAGCATTGGCTGGTCCACTCGGACGGAACCCCCCTCTCGCGGTTCCAATTCGCCAAGGTATTGAAGCTGACACTTGATGCAGTGGGTTTGGAAGCGTGCTTTTACGGCACCCATTCATTCCGCATTGGGGCCGCTTCCACGGCGGCCAACATAGGCATGACGAGGGAGCAGATCATGACCATCGGGAGATGGCGCTCCAAGAGATACAAACTTTATATACGCCCGGTTTGACGCCGGGTGTAAGACACCCCCTGGGGGGGGGGATCAGGATAAGGTAACAAAAAAAAAAAAAAAAAAAAAAAAGTTCCTTTCCTGGCTTGTCCGCGCTTGTTGTTTATGTAACGGAAATCGCAATAGCTATGTATAGATATGTGACTTTGTATTCCTGTGCTAGTACCTTTGTATTCGCGCACCCAAAATGTGATATTGACGAGCTGTGTTGGTTTACAATAACTCCTTACAGGTGCCAATCCCCACTACGAGGCATGGATCTGCGGCCATTCGTTTGTTCATTGGGCTGAAAAGAGGGCGAGGCAGAGACCGCAGGGGCATAATCTGGGCTTCCCTAAGGAGCAGCTGGTAGTGAGATGGCTGGGGCGACGTGGTATGATGTGGGACCAGCTGATGCCATGCCTCTTACAGTTGAAGAGGGCGGGCGGGCAGCCATGGGCAATTTTGGTGCACCTGGGCGGTAATGACCTGACGGGCACGCGCAGTGTCGAGCTCACCAAGAAGATGCAAAAGGACATGCTGGCACTGACGGGTGCCTTCCCAGGAACATTGCTGATATGGTCCCACATCACACCGCGGCAAGTTTGGAGGGACGAATGGTCCCACCACGCTGTAGAGAGAACGAGAAGAAAAGTGAATAGATGGATGGCCCGGTTCATGGACTCAATCGGAGGATACAGCATCGCCCATGACCTGATAGAAGAGCGCTGCCACGGACTGTATCGCGCGGACGGGATACACCTCTCGGATATCGGGATGGACGTATACCTCTGCGCCATACAGGACACGATTGAACGCTTATGGCAAAAAACGTGGGTTGGCCACAGCAGGATGGGGTGAAGGGGGAACTCCCCGGCAAGCGAGGGGTCGCAGCCGGGAAGGATTGGCAGAGAGATAGGGACCCCATCCTTAGGAGAGAGCGCACAGCCCAGACTTGAGAAGGGGGAGTGGGGCACATCGGAACTGGCGGGTCCCCCAGAGTACAAAGATGGGTAAGCCGCAATAGTGACTAGAAGATCTCCTGACGCTTTTACGGCCGGAGAGGCGAGCATACACCTTTCTCAGCGTACCTCTGCGCATGCCTTTGACGGGCCCTGGGCAGAGGTGGGATACAGACACTGCGGCGAAGAGTAACGGAGCCCGGAAGGGCCGGGGGGGGGCCCGCTGCAACGCCACCCTTGTCCACGGACATGTTAGTGGGGACCGACGGCAGTGGGGAAGTGGCTTGAACGGCCATGTTCCAGAATATCCCTGCCGGGCGGCCGAAGAGATGTTAAAAAATTGGGGGGCTGTGCCTCTCCGGGAAGGATGAGGATAAGTAAGAATTACGTTGTTTTTGATGTAATATGGTTGTAATGCTTTTATATAAATCTTGGATGTTACAATGTTTGAGGTTGTTAAGTTATGCTGTGGCCAACAGTTTACAATACTGTACTTTCCACTTATAGTTGGCAAATTGGAAATAAAGACATCTTTTGTGGCAAGTCCGGATTCGTGGTGCTGATTGCGGGGCAGGGAGGGGGGGGGCAAAGGGAGGGGGGGGGAAGGGGTAGCGACCCGCGGCGGTCATGCTGGTCCCCTGGCTGAGCTCCGGCCGCGACTTACCGCGACCGGACACAGCCGCTGGGCCAGCAAGCCAAGGGTTAACCTTGGTGGGGGGCGGGGGGGGAGGGGGAGGGCGGCGCGGCGTCCGGCTATAGAAGGGCCGGGCGTGCCGCGTTTCGCCCTCTTTCCCTCCTCCCAGCGGCGCACAAGCGGGCAATTGACCCACCCGACCCGCCCCTCACAAAAGGAGCTATCGTCACGGCATAGCGAGAGAGATAGGGACCCCATCCTTAGGAGAGAGCGCACAGCCCAGACTTGAGAAGGGGGAGTGGGGCACATCGGAACTGGCGGGTCCCCCAGAGTACAAAGATGGGTAAGCCGCAATAGTGACTAGAAGATCTCCTGACGCTTTTACGGCCGGAGAGGCGAGCATACACCTTTCTCAGCGTACCTCTGCGCATGCCTTTGACGGGCCCTGGGCAGAGGTGGGATACAGACACTGCGGCGAAGAGTAACGGAGCCCGGAAGGGCCGGGGGGGGGGCCCGCTGCAACGCCACCCTTGTCCACGGACATGTTAGTGGGGACCGACGGCAGTGGGGAAGTGGCTTGAACGGCCATGTTCCAGAATATCCCTGCCGGGCGGCCGAAGAGATGTTAAAAAATTGGGGGGCTGTGCCTCTCCGGGAAGGATGAGGATAAGTAAGAATTACGTTGTTTTTGATGTAATATGGTTGTAATGCTTTTATATAAATCTTGGATGTTACAATGTTTGAGGTTGTTAAGTTATGCTGTGGCCAACAGTTTACAATACTGTACTTTCCACTTATAGTTGGCAAATTGGAAATAAAGACATCTTTTGTGGCAAGTCCGGATTCGTGGTGCTGATTGCGGGGCAGGGAGGGGGGGGGGCAAAGGGAGGGGGGGGAAGGGGTAGCGACCCGCGGCGGTCATGCTGGTCCCCTGGCTGTGCAGTTCAAGTGGCCAATACTAAGTCCCCCAATTTTGAGGGTTTGGCATATCAGTTGGACAAATCTGTTTTACAAAGAGATACAGACTGATGACAAAATCCACAGCAGTTCTTGAGAAATCTGATGCAAATTCAAGCAAATTTCAGAGGAGATTTCTACCTTTTAACAGATTTATGTTCAATCAGCCTGAGATCTGTAGATTTTGTTGAACTGGAATCAGGTTGAAATCCAACCAATTCGAGCTAGACTCTAGAAAGTTCTTAACAAAGAGTATTTTGAAGATTAATGTTGAGGGGGGGGGGAATTCTGTCAACTTTTGAATCCATTGGTAGTTTTCCACCCCTTATTCTGCATCAGACACATGACGTGGGATTTCATTGACCCAGTCTCTAAGCAGGTGGAAATTTGACCCTCTTTTTATGGCAATAAGCTAGAACAGAATTAATAGCCAATTCCACTCAAAACTAAGGGGCTCTTTTACTAAAGTGTGCTAAGTAGATAATGAGCATTTTAAATGCAGTAACCCTTACTGTGGGCCTGCAGTAACGGCTACAGCATGTTAAAAGCAGCCAGCACAGTAAAATCCTGCATGAACTGCTTGGAGCATGATGGGGCATAGACTGCACATTCCAGTTAGGGCATGCAAGTTACTCAACACTCAGTTTTGCAGTTAGCATGGGTACATGTAACACCAGCTTAAGAGGCGGTATTAAATGCACCTGCACTAACTGCGAATGAACTTATCACGCAATAAAGGACTTTTCAATATGGTAAGTACATAGGACATATCAGACACATCCCCAACAGTTACTGTATGACTTCTGCACTGTAAATGCAAAAAAAAAAAAACTTACCACATTTTAATAAAAGGACCCCTCAGCTACCTGAGTTCCAGTTTGCTATCATCTGTTGTTCAATGACGTTTTCTTCACTAGGCGCACATGCCAAATGCTACCGTGGGATTCCTTGATGCCTGTTATGTAAACTATATTGAAATGTATCTTGCAATTAACCTGAAGTCAAAATGAATCCTTCGGGTTCTACACATCCAGTGGGCTGAGTTGATCATAGTTGAGCATAAGCTGACTTGAAAAGCTGTTCCTTCAACATATTGTTGTTGTCAACGCATGCAATCAAAATGATTATAAGGTGCAATGCTTGAAAGAAAAGCAGTAGAAATATGCCCCTTATGTATTCTATGAGGTATTGAATTCTCTACTGCTGTAATTATCTTCCGTTTCCCACATGTTGTATTTTAGAAACATATACCCATCATTATTCAGATGGGAATTTTGTTAGCTATGTTAACATACTGAGACAGCCTCTTTGGCAAAAATAACCCCCTAGTACCTAGGAGAAGGGCAGGAAATGGAGGAGGGCCCCTCAGCTGGTCGGAGGGGAACCTGTGTTTCTACAGTCTTGAAAAAGACTGATTTCAAAGGACATCGTGGAATTTATCAGTTTTCTTGCTGTTCTTTCATGACTTGCTTCTGGAAGAAGCCAGCACACAGTCTTATTTTAAAAAAAAAAAGAGAAATCTTTCTCCTACATCCACTTTTACCAAAGGAGCCCATAAATATATTTGAATAAAACTATTATACAAGAAAATTGTGTGTCTGTTACCCCAAAACTCAGTGCTACCAGGTTCACCCTCCTTTCTTTTCCATCTTGTAACAAGAAGAGATCAGGACATGTATTTTGCTAGCAGCAAAGCCGGCATTAGCCATGACATTTGTTTGCCTTAACTCATCAGAAAAGTTTAGTTTGGTTTATATTGTTGCTTTTTGTTCTGTTGATAGATTCAATATGAAATATCCCGCTGCTTTTTTCTAAACTATTTTCTGCAAGCTTATTTTATCAGACTCTAGACTGTCTTTCCAGGAAGCTAGAACTCACATAGCCTGGACATGTGGCTGACACTGGGCAGGTTCCACATTGATGGTCATAGATTAGGTCTGTGTATATCAGGGTACAACAGGCATTACATACTTTTATGTGCACCTCCAATATGATCTTTAGGACAAGCAGCAAGGGACTCTAATTTCTGCTTGCAGACTCTGTAATCCTTAGCCTAAAACCAACTGGAATGGTTCTGAGGAATTCACACAGGAGTTCTCCTTCTGTGATCCTATGTACTTCACTGTCACACCAGAAAAAGAAATCAGAGGAGAAAGAACTCTTTCCACCTCTTTCTGTACATCTGGGCTCACCAGCAGAGAGCAGCTCCCCTATCACTTGTTGATGGCTCTAAGCTCCAACCTGAAGAATTTCCACCCTGTCAAAGTGCAAAGACTTAAGTTTCTGTTAGCTAATGACTATGTTAACAATATGCACCATCAACATTTCCTGTTACATTATGAATGCCACAAAGTAAGCACTCTTGCCTAACCACTAATATAGCTCTATTACTTATTATCCCGAGGTTTGGGGGTACATTACTGCCCGGCTCTCAGTGTGAGCTTTACAGCATACTATGTGCACAGGAATGACGTACAACAAATGATAAAGAATTCAGCCTGACATCCTGGCCACAGGACTGCAATGACCAGACTAGGAGCAAGCAGTAGGATCACAGAATGCAAAGAGCACTTGGTCTATAGTGTCTAAATATACATTCAAGTGCTTTATTTCTTGAATTTGATGAATCCTATGATTACGATTTTATTAGGGTCCTATATTACTCCACAATTAATAAGTGAAATTCCGCTGCCTCCCCTCTACGTGGAGAAGTTATGGAATGACAGTACCGTTAATTAAATATCTCCACCACATATTATCTAAGAGGTAATTTACAGAATGACATATATATGAGAGCGGTGCATGTGAATTGCGATTTATTACATAATGGGTTAACTGTGATGCACATTCATCTCTAAACTGGTGGCTCACAACCCAGTGCTCGGGATACAACCAGCCAGTCAGGTTTTCATGATAACCACAACAAATATGGATGAGACTGATTGGCATGTACTGCCTGCATTGTATGCAGATTTCTCTCCTGCATATTCATTGAGATTATTCTGAAAACCTTATTGGCTAGGTTTGTCCTGGGAACTGGGTTATGAGCCCTTGCTCTAAACCAGCATAACATAAGAAATGCCATAATGAGTCAGACCAAAAACCAAAGTCCATCAAGCCCGGTATCCTGTTTCCAACAGCGACCAATCCAGGCAGCAAGTATCTGACAGGATCCCAGAAAGTAGAGAAATTTCATGTACTTGTATCCTAGGGATAAGCAGTGGATTTCCCCATGTCTGCCTTAATGGTGGTTTATTGACTTTACCTCCAGGATCTTGTCCAAACCTTTGTTTAAACCCAGAAACACTAACAGCTTTTACCACATCCCTTTGCAACAAATTCCAGTCCTTAATAATGCACAAAGAGAAAAAATATTTTCTCTGATTTATTTAAAATGTGCTGTTTAGTAATTTCATTGCATGCCCCCTAGTCTTCATACTTTTTCAAAGAGTGAACAATTCATTCATGTTTACCCTTTCCACTCCACTCGGGATTTTAAAGACCTCGATCAGTCGCCTCTTCTCCAAGCTGAAGAGCCCTAACCTCTTTAGCCTTTCCTCATGGGAGAATCGTTCTAGCCCTGCATCGTCTTTGTCACCCTTCTATGTACTTTTTCTAATTCCATTACATCTTTTTTGCAACGTGGTGACCAGAAAAGCAAAGGCACTCACTGTGCAATAGTATCATGGAGCGAAACAGGGGCATTATCATATCCTTCGTTCTTTTCTCTGTTCCTTTCCTAACAATTCCTGACCTTCTTTTTGCTTCCATGACTCTCGCCACACACTGAACAAAGGATCCCAATGTGTTGTTTACGATGACACCTACATCCTTTTCCTGGACTATGATACCCGGCACCATGTAACTAGTCACTTTGCCTTTTTCCACATTCAATTTCATTTGCTATTTGGACGCCCAGTCTCCCCGCCTCACAAGGTCCTCTTGCAATCCCTCACAATTTTTAATAATTTTGTGTCATCTGCAAAATGTATGACCTCACTGGTTCTTCCTATTTACAAGTCATTTATAAATGTGTTAAAAAGCACCAGTCCCAGTCCATATTCACCCTTCTCCATTTAGGCCTATTCTCTGTTTCTATCTTGAAACCAGTTCCCAATCCATAATAGAACACTGCCTCTTATCCCGTCACTCTTTTATTGCCTCAGGTTTCTCTCCCAAGGGACTTTGTCAAACATTATCTGAAAATCCAGATACATGTTTATTCGCATCTTCAAAGAAATGTAGCAGACTGGTAAGGCAAGATTTTCCTCAGCTAAATCTATGATGGCTTTGGGTATGTTTACTAATCGGCAGTAGTGGCTTCCGTGCAATATTGGAACTGAGGCCTTATTGAATTCAAAGGGGCCGCGGCTTTGATATTGCACAGAAGTCGCTACCACCGATTAGTAAACATACCTCTTTGCCCCATTAGATAATGAGAAAACAAATGAACGCCAGTTGAAAGAGAAGGTTCCAAAATTTTACCAAGAGCAACTTACAATAGCCAATTATGAGGGAAGTCCAAAACCAAGTGCCCAATTTTCCAAGGGATTTTCCCATGGGGAGGAAGTGAAAGAAATCCATTTCCAAAAAAGAGAAAACTATAAATTAAACCACATAAATAGAATGCAAGAATCCGGGGTGATTGTTTTAAGAACCAGCCCTAAATTTAATGCATTGACCTCAGTATTTCTGATGACTTGGTATACTGCCAGAAGTATGATATGTCAGGGATAGAAAAGTCCCAGGTGCCACGTCGCCATGGTGCCTGGGATTTCGAGACCCTGAAAGTTTCTTTTACGCCCTTGGGCCCTGATACTGCCTCACTCCACTGTGATCAGCTCTCTGCAAGAAGATTGAGCCGCATGGTGGAGGAAGTTAGAACAGTGAGATCAACCCTAAGTCTCACATGACCTGCATGGCAAACTTTCTGCACTGTGCAGCTCAAGCTCCCTGTAGAAAGTCGATCTTGGTAAGCAGCCTTTTAGGTGCAGCACAGCAGGAAACATACTGCAGGAATGGTGAGAGACACAGGGCGATGCCTGGAGGGGTCAAGGAAAGAGAGAGAGAGAGAAAGAGGCACCAGGTGATAGCTGAGGGTGGGGGCAATAAGAGAAACTTGACAGAGAAAGAGAGAAACACTGGGTGAGGGCTGGGGGGCTATGAGAGAGAGAGAGAGAGATACTGGATGATAGCTGGGGGGACTATGAGAAAGAGACACCCTGATTGATGACAGAGGGGCTATGAGAGAGAGACACTGGGTGAGAGCTGGGGAGCTATGAGAGAGAGACACACACTGGATGATGACTGAGAGGGGCTATGAGAGAGACACACTGGTGATGGCGGGGGAGCTATGACAGAGAGAGACAGAGAATGGGTGATAGCAGAGGGTTTTATGAGAGTCAGAGAGAGAGAGACTAGGTGACGGCAGGATACAGAGCCTATGGGAGATTTTTTTTGCCTCATATATTACCAAGACATGTGATATGTAAAGAAAAAAAGGAAGTTGCCTCACGTATAGCTATAAGTAGTCACCAATATACTACTAACAACATACACATTACGGTTGGTGGTAGGGAAAGGAAGAGATGAGTCGCTGCCTTCCTTTGACATTATGCAATGACGCATTAAGGGTCTGATTTATTAAGCTATCTTTTCCCGATAGGTCATGGAAAAACGGTAAATCAGTCAGTCACTTTAAGAAAAGAACTGCAATACACCTTTTGAGGGGTGGGAGGCACTGTGACTGAGGACTCTGCAGCTGGCGCCTACATTTTTAAGCTGGCTCCTAGATTCCAAGAAATTTGTCAAAGCCTGATATAAGGGTATGGGAGCGATTATGCAGGCGGCTTTTCCCGCTAGGAATATGAAAGGAATTAGTCATCTCACTAAAAGTATGAAGTGAGAAAACAGGAGGGAAACTGTATCTTTGCCTCCTTTCTGCCAAGCTGCCAATAGGGAATATGAGGATCCTTTGGTTGCTGGTCTGGGGTGGGGGGTTGCCTCCTATTAATCCTAAAGATAGTGATTGGTGTCCAAAGACAGTCGGTTTTTGGAATCCACTGGGGTAGAGGATGAGTACTTGGAGAAGTTTGTCCCTTCATCCAAGACTGGGAGTGCCTGAAAAGCAAGAAATCCCAGGTTGGGATGTGCCTTAGGTGCCAGAGGGTGGAGCTCCTGGTAGTAAGCCGAGTGAAGTGGTTGGATATTGCCATAGTAATATAGCATATGACGGCAGATAAAGACCAGTATGGTCCATCTAGTCTGCTCAACAAGGTGGCAAGAGCAGGTGCACCTGCCGCTCTGTGCAGATCACCTCTCCCCATGCTTTTGTTTAGGGGTGTATCCACTATGTGTATGTCACACCCTATTTGTGGAGATATAAGAGATAGTTAAGTTTATTTTGATTTTATCCTGTTGCTATAAAAAGGGATCCACTGTGTCTGTCCCATGCCATTTCGAATTCTGTTACTGTATTGCCCTCCACCACTTCCATCGGGAGGGCATTCCAAGCATCCACCACCCTGTCAGTGAAAAAGTATTTCTTGATATTGCCTTTCAATTTACCCTCTTGCAGCTTCATGATGCCCTCTAGTTTTACAGCTTCCCCGTCTTTGTAAGAGGTCTGTTTGTTCATTAATACTTTTTTAAGTATTTAAAGGTCTGAATCATATCTCCCCTGTCCCTCCTCTCCTCCAGAGTGTATAAATTTAGGTCTTCAAGTCTCTTCTCATAAGGCTTCTGACGCAGGCTCCAAATCATTTTGGTTACCTTCCTCTGAACCATTTCCAGTCTTTTTATATCCTTTGCGAGAAAAGATCTCCAAAACACAATAGTCCAAGTGAGGCCTCACCAGTGACTTGTACATTGGCATTAGTACCTCCTACTTTCTGCCGGTAATTCCTCTTTGTATGCAACCCAGCATCCTTCTGGCTTTTGCCACTGCCTTGTCACACTGTTTCGTCACCTTGAGATCCTCAGAAATAATCACTTTGAGGTCCTTCTCCTGGTCCGTGCACACCAGCCTCTCGCCCCCTATCGCGTACAATTCCCTTGGATTTCTGCTTCCTAAGTGCATGACACTGCACTTCTTCACATTAAATCTTAACTGCCAAGCATTAGACCATTCTTCCAGCTTTTGTAGATCTTTTCTCATGTTCTCCACTCCCTCAGGGGAGTCCATTCTGTTGCAAATTTTTGTGTCATCTTCAAAAAGACAGACCTTTCCATTCAGTCCTTCAGTAATATCACTCACAAATACATTGAACAGTACCGGTCCCAGGACCAAACCCTGGGGCACACCACTAATCATCTTCCTTTCATCTGAGTGAGTTCCGTTTACCTTCACCTTCTGTCAGTCAACCAATTTCTGATCCAGTTCAGCACTTTGGGACCCACCCCAAGCTATTGAGTTTATTGATAAGCCTCCTATGAGGAACAGTATCAAAAGCTTTGCTGAAATCCAGGTAGATGATATCCATCGCATGCCCTTGATCTAGTTCTCTGGACATCCAGTCAAAGAGTTCAATCAGATTTGTTTGGCAAGATCGTCCTTTGGTAAAACCATGTTCCCTCGGATCGTGCAACCTGTTGGTTTTGAGAAAGAGCGAATAGTGGACTTTCAGAAGTGCCTCCATTACTTTTCCTGCCACCGAGATAAGGCTTACCAGCCTGTAGTTTGTCACTTCTTCCCTGTTACCACTTTTGTGAATAGGTACCACATCCGCCCTTCTCCAGTCCTGTGGAACTTCTCCTCTCTCCAAGGATCTATTAAAAACATCCTTTAATGGCCCTGCAAGAACCTCTCTGAACTCTTTCAGTATCCTGGGATGTATCCCATCTGGTCCCATGGCCTTGTCCACTTTCAGTTTTGCAAGTTGTTCTAACACATCATCTTCTGTGAATGGTGTGGTATCTACTTCATTCCCATATTTATATTTGGGAGTCACAAGTGGTCCTTCTCCAGGATTTTCTTTAGTAAAAACAGAGCAGAAGTATTTGTTTAGCATTTTCGTTTTGTCAATGTCATTTTCCACAAATCCATTCCCAGCATGTTTGAGTCCTGCAATTCCACCTCTGACTTTCCTCCTCTCCTGAATATACCTGAAGAAAGTTTTGACATCGCACTTCACATCTTTAGCCATCTTTTCTTCTGCCTCTGATTTTGCATACCGGTCAGAGCTAGACTGCATAGCCAGCGTGGACCTCCACACAGCTAAGCTTACAACCTTAAACCTTATCTCTGCTGGTTTCTTGAATTTAATTGTGGTTATACTTTAAG
This sequence comes from Ichthyophis bannanicus, assembly GCA_033557465.1. Taxonomy (NCBI): domain Eukaryota; kingdom Metazoa; phylum Chordata; class Amphibia; order Gymnophiona; family Ichthyophiidae; genus Ichthyophis; species Ichthyophis bannanicus. Next base: position 32,111,155 of record CM066047.1, on the reverse strand, counting down.
ATTTGGGGATATTGCTAATATAGATTTTAACTGTTTGGTTAAACATTAAGCTTGGGGATATTCTGACTGACTGCCTGCTTTCCTTGTGTAGCTTTAAATCAGATATCCAAGTGTTCCCACTGTTCAAGACTGCTTAATCAGCATGTCATGTATTCAGTGCAATAACTGTGGTACGTTCATTCCAAGACAAATCATTTGGAGCCTAAGAGCTTGTCCTATGTGCCTCAGGTCAGCTGCCATGTATAAAGAATTGACTCTACTAAGGGAAGACCTATCTGCCATGCACAAAGAATTGACTCTACTGAGGGAGGAACTGGGTGCAATGAAGCGCACCTCTTCTAGGATACAAACTGAACAAAGTCCACCACTGCTCCCACAAAGAATCAAATACCCCAGGAACAAATGGATCACAGTGGCTCTGGTAGATTGCATCCTGGAATGCAGAAACACCCTGTACATCATGAGATATCACTGCAAAATGCCTTCTCTGCTTTGGTTAATGAGGATGCCCAATCCAGGAAAGCTGAAGGGCCCTTAAATGAAACAGTCAATGCCCAATCTCCTGATAAAGCACCAAATATGAAGAAAAACTCAAGGAACAGAAAAATTACTACTACTTGGTGATTCCATCATCAGAGGCACCAACTCGGGAACAGAGTTCAAAGGAGACAAGTTAGTCAAATGCCTCCCAGGCTCTTCAGCTAGCAAGAATACAAACCAAATTGTTGATGTCCTTAACGCTGAAAGCGAGCACTCCAAAACTGATGTCATCCACTTGGGTACAAATGACCTGGCTAGAAAAAGTGCCACTACAGTTCAAAGGAACTTTCAAACTCTGGGGGAGAAACTAAAGCCCATTGTTAACACTGTAGCATTCGCAGAAGTTCTACCTGTTCTTGGTAAGGAGGCAGAAAGGCTACAACGCATAAACAGCTTTAATGCATGGCTCCAGACCTGGTGCAAAGAGGAAGGATTCAGATTTATAGGCGACTGGGGAAACAGATGGACCAACAAGAGACTGTACTGTGCTGATGGACTAAATCTCTCTGTTGCAGGGAAAAGAATCCTAAGTGAAAAAGTCAGGCAGTATGTGGATATGCATTAAAATAGAAAAAGGGAGTGACGGATGGGGAAGGTTAAGTTCTGGACGTCACTCCCTGCAAAAGCAGAAAAACCAGAAACAGCCACACTTTTAAACCACACATCAAAAACAAGTGGGAAGAAGTGGGCAGAACAAAATCAATGCAAAATACACGCAAGCCAGTTAAATGCTGGAAAGCAATGAGCAAAAATGCTCGAAGTTTATCCAATAAAGTTCCAGACCTGGAAGCTTTAATGGTGGAAATGGACTTGGACATTGTGGCCATTACAGAAACATGGTTTAATGAATCGCATGATTGGGATATAGCCATAGCTGGCTATAATCTATTCAGAAGAGATAGAGTAGAGTAAATGGAAAAGGAGGAGGAGTAGCCTTGTATGTCAAAAGCAATATTAAAGCTACTGAAATGCAGGTGGCATGGGGAAATGAAGAAGCGCTCTGGATTGTGTTGGAAAGAGGAGATGGCACTGTCATCCATACTGCTGTAGTCTACAGACCTCCAACTCAAATTGAAGAGCTGATTATAGATATTTCCAAGATAGCCACAAAGGGGGTAGAGATAATATTGGGTGACTTTAATCTACCCAATGTGGATTGGATAACTCCTTCTGCAAATCTAGAAAGAAGCAAAACAATTGTAGATGCTCTCCAAGATGCTTTACTTAGACAAATGGTGATGGAACCAACCAGGGAAAGCTCAACGCTGGATTTAGTGCTCACCAACGGTGAAAGCGTGTCAAATGTCTGGGTGGGTGCCCCTGTGAGCAACAGCGATAATCACACGGTGTGGTTTGAGATAAAAGCCAAGGTGCAGTCCAATCATAGCAAGCTCAAAGTCCTAAACTTCAAAAACACTGACTTCAATAAAATGGCTGAGTACCTAAAGGAGGAGTTGACAGGGTGGAAGGTGATAAGGGAAGTGGAATTGCAATGGGCTAAACTAAAGGAGGCAATAAAAGCGGCAACAGATAAATATGTAAGAAAAGTAAATAAAAACAAGAGGAGAAGGAAATCTATTTGGTTTTCCAAAGAAGTGGCTGCTCAAATAAAGGCAAAAAACACAGCTTTCGCAAAATTCAAAAGCTTGCAAACAGAGGAACACAGAAATGAATACAGGATCAAACTCAAAGAGACAAAAAGAGAAATAAGGATAGCCAAATCAAAGGCAGAGAAAAAGATGGCTAAAGATGTTATGTGTGGCGACAAAACTTTCTTCAGGTATATTCAGGAAAGGAAGAAGATCAGAGGTGGGATTGCAGGACTCAGAAGTGCTGGAAACGGACTCGTGGAAAGTGAAATTGAAAAAGCGAAATTGCTAAACAAATACTTCTGCTCCATTTTTACTAAAGAAAATCCTGGAGAAGGACCACCTGTGACTCCCAAATATAAAAATGGGAATGAAGCAGATACCACACCATTCACAGAAGATGAGGTGTTAGAACAACTTGCAAAACTGAAAGTGGACAAGGCCATGGGACCGGATGGGATACATCCCAGGATACTGAAAGAGCTCAGAGAGGTTCTTGCAGGGCCGTTAAAGGATGTTGTCAACAGATCCTTGGAAACAGGAGAGGTTCGTCAGGACTGGAGAATGGCTGATGTCGTACCTCTACACAAAAGTGGTGACAGGGAAGAAGTGTCAAATTACAGGCCCGTGAGCCTTACCTCGGTGGCGGGAAAAATAATGGAGGCACTCCTGAAAGAGCGAATAGTGAACTTTCTCAAAACCAACAGGTTGCAAAATCCAAGGCAACATGGTTTTACCGAAGGACAATCTTGCCAAACAAATCTGATTGAGTTCTTTGACTGGGTGACCAGAGAACTAGATCAGGGGCATGCGATGGATGTCATCTACCTGGATTTCAGCAAAGCATTTGATACTGTCCCTCATAGGAGGCTTATCAATAAACTCAATAATGTGGGGATGGGTCCCAAGGTGTGGTGAACTGGATCAGAAATTGGTTGACTGACAGAGGACAGAAGGTGATGGTAAATGGAGCTCACTCGGATGAAAGGGAGGTGATTAGCGATGAGCACCAGGGTTCGGTCCTGGGCCCAGCACTGTTCAATGTGTTTGTGAGTGATACAGCTGTAAGACTGAATGGAAAGGCCTGTCTTTTTGCAGATGACACGAAAATTTGCAACAGAGTGGACTCCCCCGAGGGAGTTATTAACATGAGGAAAGATCTACAAAAGCTGGAAGAATGGTCTAATGCTTGGCAATTAAGATTTAATGCAAAGAAATGCCGTGGCATGCACTTGGATAGCAGAAATGCAAGGGAAATGTATTCGATAGGAGGCGAGAGGTTGGTGTGCACGGATCAGGAGAAAGACCTTGGTGTGATTATTTCTGTAGATCTCAAGGTGGCAAAACAGTGCGACAAGGCGGTGGCAAAAGCCAGGAGGATGTTGGGCTGCCTACAAAGAGGAATTACCAGTAGAAAGGAAGAGATACTAATGCCACTGTATAAGTCACTAGTGAGGCCTCTCTTGGAATACTGTGTTCAGTTTTGGAGACCATATCTTACAAAGGATGTAAAAAGAATGGAAACCGTTCAGAGTAAGGCGACCAAAATGATTTGGAGCCTGCGTCAGAAGCCTTATGAGAAGAGACTTGAAGACCTAAATATGTACACTTTGGAGGAGAGGAGGGATAGGGGAGATATGAGTCAGACCTTTAAATACTTAAAGAGAATTAATGAACAAACAAACCTCTTCCAAAGACGGGGAAGCTGTAAAACTAGAGGGCATAACATGAAGCTGTAAGGTGATAAATTGAAAGGAAATGTCAGGAAATACTTTTTCACTGAAAGTGTGGTGGATGCTTGGAATGCCCTCCCAATGGAAGTGGTGGGGGCAAACACAGTGACGAAATTCAAAATGGCATGGGACAGACACAGTGGATCCCTTTACAGCAATAGGATAAAATCAAAATAAACTGAAAACTTGGCAGACTGGATGGACCATGCTGGTCTTTATCTGCCGTCATTTCTATGTTACTATGCTATCCTTATTTCTCTCTTTGTTTCTTTTAGTTTTATCCTTTATTCTTTTCTGTGTTCCTCTGTTTGCATGCTTCTGACTTTTGTGAAAGATGAGGTTTTTTGCCTTTATTAGAGTAGCTATTTCTTTGGAGAACCAAATAGGTTTTCTTTTCCTCGTTTTTATTTACTTTCCTTACATGTGTATCTGTTGCCCCTTTTATTGCCACCTTTAGTTTAGCCCATTGCAATTCCACTTCCCTTATCCCCTCCCAACTCCTCCTTCAGGTATTTAGCCATTTTACTGAAGTCAGTGTTTTTGAAGTCTAGGATTTTGAGCTTGCCGTGACTGGACTGCGCCTTGGTTTTTATCTCAGATCACACCATGTGATGATCGCTGCTGCTCACATGGGCACCCTTGGTGTGAAGTACCTAGAGACAGAGGATTGCTCAGAAGGAGGAGTCGCTTGCCGGTGAAGAGTTTGGATCTTGATCCCCTTAGTCCCCTGCTTATCTTGCTGTTCCCCTTTATTTACCCTAGTCCCCATTTGTTGTGTGGTCTGTCTGGATTAGATTGTAAACTCTCATGAACAGGGACCGGCTCTTACATGTCTCTGTACAGCATTACATACACCTTGAAGCACTATACAAATGATCAGTAGTAGTAGTAATATAGAAGAGAGGGTGTCCTGACAGACAATCCAAAATATTCTGAGGTGAAAGAGAGAAGAAGCTGCAAGATAGAAGAGGAAAATAGAAGAATTGTGCCAATGTCTACATTATTGTCTTTTTGATTTTTCATGTCTGTGGAGATCAGTTATGCTTTTGATCACCTACTATTTATTTTTTTTAATATATATTGCCAAAACCTAGACTGAACTTTGCCTCTTTTGGGTGAGTGGAAAAGTGATTTAGTAGAAAGCAACACACTGGTGCAATGTAAAGCGTCCACTGAAGTAGGGCCTTGAAATAAGTCTTCGTACCGCTCCTCAGGATCCACATATAGAAGGTAAGGCGTGTTCTCCACCTTCAGAGGATGGACTAGCCTCTGCATCCTCACATATAGGTTTAGATTTAGGGGCCCTTTCACCAAGCTGATTTATAGCATGTGGTAACTAGCCGCAGTGAGCTCTAACGCACAGGTATGCCAGCTACCGACTGCTAAAATGCACATTAACTGGCATTCATGTGCTACTGTGAGAGCGGATGGGTTAGAAGTGGAGGGTGGCCATGGAGAGTATATTAGCACAAGAGAGCCATTAATGTGGCAAGTCGTGTTAGGTGCACCCATGTTAATTGCACTACATGTTAACAAACACCTTCTAAATGTGTCTGTACAGTGCTGCATCCACCTTGCACAAATGATCAGTAGCAGTAACATACTCGGTCACCTGAACTGCCAGGAGCATGCCGATCATACCTCCAACATGCTAACATAGAGGCTCTGCACTTACCATGCGTTAGAAATGCACGTTAAGAGCACAGTCTTGTGTGTGTGTTGTGCAGGGCCAGCCCGGTCGCTAGGGGAACTAAGCAGTTGCCTAGGGCAGCAGACTCTGGTGGGTGGCTCGGCCCTAGATAGTGCCAATGTGCCACCCTCGCCACACCGCATGCCTTTGCCATGCTGCTCCTGACATCCAGCCTCTCACTGGGGGTTGATGGGCACCACAGCAATCACCTCTGTGAAGCCATGGCAGTCTTTAAAGCACATGCGTGTGCACACTTGCAGCCAACTGCTCCTGCCCCTTCTGACAGGAAGTCAGAGGGGGCAAGAGCGGCAGGCCATGATGGCAAGAACTGGTGTTGTGTGCCATAAGGTCAATGCTGACCCCTTGGCTTTAGTAAATAGGCTCTTTAGAAACTATAAGTCTTTGCTTGGAAAAGACGTATCATGTCCCACTCTGGCTTTGCCAGTTTGATTGGCAGAGAATAGCTGAAATGACTAAAATCTAAACCATAATATGGTCAGTTTATATTCCACATCAGCAAAGCTTCAGAAACAGGTTTGTTGCAATATATTTAAATAACCGATCTGTGCCTTTTTATGGTTTCAGCAGGCTCAGTTAACTGATGCATATGCTGTACAATTTCACATTTATCTTTATGTCAGTAATTTCAGAAGGTACTTTAACTTCTTCACAAAGCCTGGAAAGAGATAAAAAGCCATTGTGCTTTTCATTCTTGTGAATAATCCCCATTATCACTTCTGTTACGCAAGCTGACCTGGGTCATGGTGCAATAAAACTGGCGTATATGTCTTAATAGGAAGTGCAAAAAAAATCCATAAAAGCTGTAGCAGAAATGGAGAGTGAACCACAAAAATGACATTAGGAAAGTGAACCCATGGAGACCACCGTTATCCCATCTGTACGACTAGGGTCAGAGGGTTAGCCACGCAACCAAAATGGCATGGCAGCAGATCCAAGACCAGGATTGATGAGAGGACCATGGACACAAACGATCAGAAAATGAGACTAGAGACTTTAACAGTCTTTTCAATGGGGGGAGGAGGGGAGCACATAAGCACAAAATACTTGTAGAAAATTAAAACCTAGAGAATGAATTATCTACAAGTTGACAGTCCTCATGGTTGATAAAGTTTCACAATTGACATGCGTGCAAAATGGCTACAAGATACTATGCATATTGGTTTAGGATCAAACAGACAGTGATAGGAAATAATCTGTAACACCACTTAAATCAGAACAAAAAATATGTATGTTGATTTTCTCTTAGGTATTAATCTTTTTAGATTGACATTGATAAAATCCTTTCGGAAAATTATATTGCCTGGGTTATTGTAAAGCACTCCATACATTTCTCTAAAAGTAAAATTCAGTGTCATAAAGAGAGAGTCTTATTTTCTAGGAAACTAGGCAAGTCTTCCACATAGACTGTGTTAGCTTAAAAAACTGTTGAGGGTTTTTTTTCCCTTTTGGTCATTTCATCTCATTTTTAGGGTTGTGGTGACCTCTACAGGAAGAGTGGCAGCTTGTCTCCAAAAATCTAGAAATGCCACAAAATGTCCTGGTTTTCTACTTGCAGAAGAACTGCAGTGATTAGCAACTGACATCCACTTCCTGCCTTCCAGTCCAAGAGCATGCCGAGGATGCATTTTCCCAAACGATCAAAGGCGTCCTATATAGTGAGAGTATGTGCACTTCTCTCAATTCCTCTGGAAGATAGGAACATGGTAGCTTGTTATTCAAGGACAGGGACATACCTACTGTACCTGAATGTGACTCATTGTCAAGTACACCTCAAAAAACATAAGCTAAATAGAAATACAAATATTAGAAAAAGTGTTGGTGCAAGAAGGACACACAATGGAAGGGTGGCATTAATAAACACACCCCTAAGATGACTTTCTTTTGTTCTGCTTTTTATTTCATTCCTGTAAAGTTTGGTATCTAAGATGTTGATACCTTCGCCTACTTATTCACTCCGTTTCCAACTATGGTAAATATACTATGGATAAATCAGAGTGTTGCTGTGCTGATCATCATCAGCTCATATGCAATCACTGCATAAATACATAGATAGTATGAATCGGATACAAATAGCTGAAGAGTGGTCCACAGACCATTTCTAGAGCCAGTATTTTTCTCCTTCTTCTTTTGGGTTTCCATCTCAGTCAGAATCAGTGTGAAGATCTAGCAACATGAGCAATTTTATATTCCCTTCCCAGTTCCCCGAACTTATTCCTGCTAGCAACACTGCTCAGCTAAGAGCCATTTTCCGGGCTTCCTGCTAGAACTGTGCGATCGTGTTTGGCTTTGATGGCCATCAGGAGCTCTTTGGCACTGAATGCATCTTGCAGCAGTGGAGTTCAGACCCAAGTAGAGAAGGAAGAGGAGTGCTGTTAATCTGGCTGTCCCTGCCAGCTAGTGAGTCTGAAGACTCAGCTCTCAGGTCTCCAAGAGTATCCGGAGCCATCCAGAAGTCTCTACAGCAATCCAGGCCTGGATCTCTGCCTGCCTATCTCATACTGCTGCCTGGATGTTGCACCACTATTTGAAACTGAACATGGCCAGAGCCAAGCTTCTTATTTTCCCCCTAAACCCACCTCCCCCCTTTCTCAGTCTCTGTGGATAATGCTCTACTCCTCCCTGTTTCCTTGGCTTGCAATCTTGGGTCATCTTCGATTCCTCCCTCTCCTCCACATCCAGCTGATAGCTAAAACCTGTCATTTCTTTCTCTATAACATCAGCAAAATTTGCCTCTTCCTTTCTGAACACACTTTAGTCACCTCCCGTCTAGTCTCTTGCAACCTGCTCCTTGCTGGTCTAACTCTGGATCATCTCTCTCCCCTTTAATCTGTTCAAAGCTCAGCTGCACAGCTAATCTTCCATCAGCCTCGATATGCTCATATAACCCCTCTTCTCAAGTCACTTCACTGGCTCCCTATCCATTTCCATAACCGATTCAAACTTCTCCTACTGACCTACAAGTGCATTCACTCTGCAGCTCCTCACTACCTTTCCTCTCTTATCTCTCCTTACACCCCTCTTCAGGAACTCCGCTCCTCTGGCAGATCCCTTCTATCTGTGCCCTTCTCTTCTACTGCCAACTCCAGACTTCGATCCTTTCACCTTGCATCTCCTTATGCCTGAAACAAAACTACCAAAGTCTGTACATCGGGCTTCATCTCTGGCCCTTTTCAAATCCACAACTTCAAAGCTGCTTTTGGATCCTGATCCGCTTAAACTCCTATGTGTTTCCTAGTTGTACTCTTGTCCTCAGCTGTTGTATTGTCTGTCTCTACTAGATTGTAAGCTCTGATGAGCAGGGCCTGTCTTTTATATGTGCCTGTACAGTGCTGTGTATGCCTTATAGCACTATACAAATGATCAGTAGTAGCAATAGTACTAGTACTAGTAGAGTAGACCACTGAAAGTCAAAATCAAGGTAAAATACAAAAAAGTGTAAAATTGTAAGAGATAAAACATATAGAACAATGAAGTAAGAAAACATAATGAATGTAACAGAGCCAAAAGGTAAGAGGCAAATTGCTATTTTGAAAAATCCAGTTCAAACAGCTGTGAAGGCAAATTTTAGATAGTATTTGGAGATCAGAATTGAGATGTCGAGGTCGGGACGTACTCAATTCCAATGGCATTTTATAAATGACTTTGCTAAAACGGAGCCACTTCTAAAATACATAAAGTGCAGGAACGCATGTGGATTTATTTCCATGTGCAGCAGAAGGAGCCGTTTTAGAAATTTACATTTGGGAAAAAATTGACGGAGAAAACCTGGCAACTTGCACGTGTAGGTGTCGGCATTTCATACTTGCACATGTAAACGTCGCCACCTTCACATGCATGTGGCACCATTTTGAAAACTTAGTTGTGGAGATGCTGCCACTTAACTACAGAAGGCGCTATATTTAACATTTAACTTTGGAGAGGGAAATAAACTAAGAGGGGGTTAAGGAGGACAACCCTAAGAGCTGGCCAAAACGCACACTTTAAAGACCTGCATGTGCCAGGGAGTGGGTCTAAATCTGGATGTGGAGAATTTGGGGCCTTACACGTGCATTCCCTATATGAAACGAGGAATAGACATTTGTCTCATCCAGACCCTGCTTCCAACATGGCCCCTCAAAACTTCCCAGTACTAAGGACATGTACATTCAATTTGGATCCTTTCTAAAACAGCCATTTCCACATGGATGTGATTTACATGTGGATATGTCAGATTACACACGTGTCAACCATGAAGAAGACTTCTAAAATAAGCCCCATAGTCTGCTACTTCGAGAGCAGGACAATGTGTAGGAAGATCTCAAACATCAAATTCCTTCTTCTCACGACAATTTTCATAACCCAAAATATTACCTAATGAGAAATCCCCACCTACAGAGAGGGGCACAGCACTTTGAGGTTCTCTCTTTGCATACTTCCTGGGAGCATTTTGCATTTGAGATCATATTTGTATATATTATACTAATGGACAAATACTAACGTATTAATATTTCCCTTTTTTTTGCTGTTGAATATCTTCAAAATTTCGCTATTATAACAACTGCTGTCTACTTCCTGTAGAGAGTTGTTCTCCAGATGCCAAATGAACTTCAGTGTAGAGACTGGAAGAATAAAGCCCTAGAAAACTCAAAACAAGAGTCGTATAATGCTTACCTGAAGCATTACTAAACTGTTTTCCTTTCTAATGCATTGAAAATCATTCGTACAGGTTTCTCTTGATTTCTTCTGAGACATCAGGACAATGGTTTCTATCTGGCCATGATAATGAAAAGCATCAAAAGCTGTCTATTAATCCTTCATATTACAGCATTATGTCTACAGCATCCAAGGTCATGGCCTATTGCACAGATATCTTACCCTTGACAGCCCTACAATCAAAGAATGGTGAATCCAATAGTGCAAGCCCATTAGTGCAAGCCTGCTGTAACTCAGTGTAACTCATTTTGAAGTACTACTGAAAAGGTAGGAGCTACATCCAAAATCAAATAAACAGGGTATCCATAAGGTATTAAACCCTTAGAAAATCAGGTTACAGCTTCTTGGCACATTAATCACAGACCCAGCTAGAAATTAATGCCATTCACGAAAACCTTTCCCATTCTAAATCAAATACATATTTAGTTTTAAAAAAAATTACAAGATTTCAATACATTACTCTGACATGGGCACATTTCCAACATAATGCTGTCTCTCAGAAGCTGAACCAGGGCAGTTGCTAAGAGAAATGGTGCCCTAGGCAAGGGTTGCTTTTGGTTCTCCCCTTTACTTTTGTGCTGGTATGTTCAGACGTTGAGAGTGGCCCAGGAACGCATGGTTCGGAAAGATGTATCCTTGAAGGATACTAGCAAGAGGGAAGTTAGGGCATCCCAATAAAAAGGGCCCAATAAAAATTACAGTAACCTAGATGCCTTTAAGTCCAGAGCAGACAGACCTGAAAGATTTTAAATTACCCCTGTCAACGGATAACCATATTGTTAATATGAACAAAATACAACCCCATTGGACATCGTGATATCTGAGTACAAACTATATCGCAATGATAGAATGCAACCCCTACACCAATTTGATCTACCCTATGTTAGAAAGGGCATTGAGTCACACAGGATTAAAGTTTTGCAGGAAACAAAATACAATGTAAAATCTCTATGGATAGAAATTCCATGTGAAAAGGGGAAGGCGATGGCAGTGGGAGTGTACTACCGTCTGCCTGGCCAGAATGAACAGATGGATGATGAAATGCTAAAAGAAATCAGGGAAGCTTAGAAAGTTGCAACATAGTAATAATGGGTGATTTCAATTACCCCCGGTATCGACTGGGTCAATGTCACAGCAGGACATGCTAGGGAGATAACATTTATAGATGAGATAAATGATTGCTTCTTGGAGCAGCTGGATCATGAACCAACAAGGGGGAAGCTATTTTGGATCTAGTCCTTAGTGGAAAACAGGATCTAGTGCAAGAGATAATGGTGTTGGGACCACTTGTCAATAGTGATCATAGTATGATCACATTTGAATTAATAAATGGAAGGAAGACAGCAAGGAAATTCGCAGTACTACTTTTTGACTTTCAAAAGGGAGACTGATAAGAAAAAACTAAAAGGAGCAGTTGCAAAGGTTAAAGATTTACATCAAGCATGGATGTTGTTTAAAAATACTGTCTTGAAAGCCCAGACCAGATGTATTCCTTGCTTTAAGAAAGGTAAAAGGAAGTCCAAAAATCTGCCAGCATGGTTTAAAGGCGAGGTCAAAGAGGCTGTTGTATCCTAAAAAGCATCTTTCAGGAAATGGAAAAAGTAGCTAAATGACCGAAAACAGCAAACAACATAAGATCTGGCAAGTTAGATACAACACTAATGTTAAAACACTCCAGTGCTCTCACCAAACTTCATAGCACAAAAAATCTGCTTGGAGAGATGCAAAAGCTAGATGCAAGGCATTGATAAGGCAGGCAAAGAGAATTTGAAAAAGTGTTTGTTGTAGAGGCAAACACACACGTAACAAAAAAACCTGTGACAGAGTCAGCTGGACCATTAGATAATAGAGGGGTAAAAGGGGCGCTAAGGGAGAACAAAGGCCATAGTGGAGAGACTGAATGAATTCTTTGCTTCAGTCTTTACTGAAGATGTAAGCGAGTTGCCCGTGCCTGAAATGGTATTTAAAGGTGATGTATCAGAAGAATTGAAAGAAATATTGATACACCGGGAAGATGTATTACAACTATTTGATAAACTGAAATCACCTGGACCGGATGATGATATACATCCAAGGGTGTTGAAAGAATTGAAATATGAGATTTTATTTATTTATTTATTACAGTTTCTTATATACCGCGCTACTCGGTATCAGCGCGGTTTACATCATAACATAACTACCATAACGACAAGTTGTCAGGTTTTACATCGAACAGGGATACAAACTTGGATAACAGGGTAAACTATATACATAAGCTATTTACACAACAAGGATAGGTAAAAAGATTGTAGACCTACTATTAGTAATCTGTGAACTATCATTACAATCATCTGTAGTATCTGAAGATTGAAGAATGGCCAATGTAATGCCAATTTTTAAAGGGGGTTCCTGGTGTGATCCGGGAAACATTTTGCCTGAGGCCAGTACCAGGTAAAATGGTAGAAACCATAATAAAGAAAAAAATTACTGAACATGTAGATAGTCATGGTTTAATGGGAGACAGCCAACATGGATTTAGCCTAGGATGGTCTTGTCTTACTAATCTGTTATGTTTTTTTGAAGGTGTGAATAAACAGGTAGACAAAGGTAAGTCGGTTGATACAGCGTATCTGGACTTTCAGAAAGCCTTTGACAAGGTCCCTCATGAGAGACTCTTGGCAAAATTAAAAAGTCCTGGGATAGGAGGCAGTGTACTATTGTGGATCAGGAACTGGTTAAAAGATAGAAAGCAGAGGGTAGGGATAAATGGCCAATTTCCTGAATGGAGAAAGATAAATAGTGGAGTACCCCAGGGATCTGTGCTGGCCCACTGCTTTTTAACATATTTATAAATGACCTATGGAGTGGAGGAGTAACCTAGTGATTAGAGCAACTGCCTAGTACCCAGACGATCAGAGGTTTGATCCCCACTGGCGCTCCTTGTGACCTTGGGCAAGTCACTTTACCCTCCATTGCCTCGGAAGAAAAGGCATGGCAATCTACTTCTGGTGATATACTGCCAAGAAAACCCAGAGGCTACTCGGTCACTAAGAGTCAGCACTGACTCTACAGCACAAAAAAAAAAAAAAAGACCTGGAAATGAGAACAGCAAGTGAGGTGATCAAATTTGCAGATAACACAAAATTATTCAAAGGTGTTAAAACACGAAAGGATTGTGAAAAATTGCAAGAAGACCTTGATAAATCAGAAGACTGGACATCCAAATGGCAGATGGAATTTAATGTGTATAAGTGCAAAGTTATGCACCTAGGGAAGAACAACCCAACCCATAGTTACACAATGAAAGGTTCCACATTGGGAACCACCAACCAGGAAATGAATCTAGGTGTCATGGTGGACAGTACATTGAAACCCAGTGTGCAGCGGCTGCCAAGAAAGCAAATAGAATGCTAGGAATCATATGGAAAGGAATGGAGAATAAAACCAAGGATATTATAATGCCTCTGTATGATTTGATGGCGAGGCTGCACCTTGAATATTTTGTGCAATTCTAGTCGCAACATCTTAAAAAGAATATAGCAGAATTAGAAAAGATACAGAGGAGAGCCACCAAAATGGTAAAGAGGATAGAATGATAATCCTATGAAGAAAGCCTGAAAAGCTTAGGGATCTTCAACTTGGAAAAAAGACGGCTGAGGGAAGATATGATAGAGGGCTATAAATTATGAATGGAATGGAGTGGAACGGGTAAACATAGATCGTGTCATCAGAATATAGAAAGACTAGGGGGCACACAATGAAGCTACAATGTAACCCATTTAAGACTAATAAGAGAAAATATTTTTTCACTCAATGTGTAATCAAACTCAGGAATTTGTTACCAGAAAACTATTAGTGTAGCTGGGTTTAAAAAAGGTTTGGACAAGTTCCTGCAGGAAAAGTTCATAAACCATTATTAAGAAGGACCGGGGAAATTCTCTGCTTACCACAGGATAAGCATTGTGGAACCTGTGTACCTTTTTGGGAATCTACCAGGTACTTATGACCTGAATTGGCCACTGTTGGAAATAGGATACTGGGCTTGATAGACCTTGGTCTGACTCAACATAACATAAAAAAATGTCATACCAACAGACTCACAGAATGACTCAAAAAAGTGAAGAAGCACTCTTCCTTACCTCCTCCAGTTTGGCTCCCCAGACAGTTGTCCTGTTTGCCCACCCTTTGAACCAGCAAAAAAAAAATTCTTCTTGAATCACTCATCCCTACACACATACCACAGTCTCTAGAAAGACCATCCAGCTGCCCACAGTAGCTGTACAATAAGAAATATGTATCAGGCTAAGTTAAGATGCGTCTTTCATTTCTTACAAGCAGATACACTTTAACATTAGGGATTCACAAGAGTAAAAATAATGTTTCGGTCTTGAGTCCCTGATCCATGCTCTCTCCAGAGAACAACTGGAATCTTTTACCTGTCAGATAATGCAATAAGAGTCACGATTCCATGAAATGTTGACAGGTAACTCATGAAGGACTTGTTTATAGGGCCCCCCACGCACCAGCTGAAGAGCTAACTACCACTCTTGAAATTGTCTGTGCAATCACCACAATTCACAAACCTTTAATCTTACTAGGTGACTTTAATCTCAGCTCTGCAACTAACAATGATAGGCAAACCTTCCTTCAGGCAATGGACTCTTTACTATTCTCTCAGCTAATAACCACTCCCACCCATAGACATGGTTCCACACCAGACCTAGTTTTTGCCCCAAATTATCTCTTAGACAAGGGATTTATTTCCTCACCCATAATCACCCCGATTCCTTGGTCTGATCATCACAGAATCAAAATTGAATTGACAAACAATACGGCCAAGTTCAACATAACACATTCTGCTTCATTTGGAATCAGAAGATTTAAAGCTTTCAAAAAAGATCAATTCTTAAAAGACACACTACCCTACCTCAACTCGGATGAACCTAACTTGGACAAACTGGTTAAGAATTGGAACATTACCATCAGTACAGCAGCAAAATCCAAACCGTACATAAAATCAAAGAACGTAAGACAACACGCTCCATGGTACTCCAATACAATTCGCAACGCTAAAAGAGAATTAAGAAAGCTAGAACGCCACTGGAGACGCTCCAAATCTCCAACTGCACAAAACACTTACTTAACAAAGCAAAAAGATATAATGATCTTATTAACGATACAAAACGAGAGCATCACACAAACACCATTCTGAAAGCCTACAATAAACCCAGAGAACTCTTTGAGATAGTAAAAGACCTAACTAAAGAACCAAGTCCTGACAAAGACATACAAATCAACCCTCAAACCTTTGCAAACTTTCTCCATGAGAAAATAGGTCACATACTAACTCAAATACATACCGAAACCTACAGCTCCATCACAACAACAACAACAATAACAACAAGTTGGGACAGTTTCCACACTCCTTCAACCAAACAGATTTCGGATATCATCTCTGCTCTCAATACTAGCACTGCCCCTACTGATCCTTGCCCAGTTCAATGGCTCAAAGCAACCAAGCATAACTTCCTCAGTTATATACACAATATCGTATCCATATCCCTATCTCAAGGAATAATACCCGAACAACTTAAACTAGCCTCAATAAGGCCTATCCTCAAAAAAACAAACCTGGATAAGAACAATCCAGCGGCTTATAGGCCAATCTCTAGCAGGGCCGGCCCGTCCATTGAGCGAGAATGTTTTTTGCACAGGGCCCCGCGTTTCAGGGGGCCCCGCGCAAAAAACATTCTAATCCTAAAGTAAAATTTTTAAAAAGAAAAAAGAAGTTGTCTTCTCCGGCAGCCGGGGCCGCCGCGGCAGAATCGAGTGTGCCGCGGGGCCCCCCCTGCCCAGCAGAGCCTGCCCTCCCGAGCCTGCCCTCCCCTTTATCACCTGTCTTCGCAGCTCTAATCAAACGCGCCGGCTTTCAGAGCGCGAGGGAGAGTTTCTCCCTCGCTGCTCTATTAAGCCCGCGGGGGCTGATGGGAAGTTCCCATCAGCCCCCGCGGGCTTAACAGAGCCGCGAAAGGGAAACTAGCCCTTTCGCGCTCTGAAAGCCGGCGCGTTTGATTAGAGCTGCGAAGACAGGTGATAAAGGGGAGGGCAGGCTCGGGAGGGCAGGCTCTGCTGGGCCGGGGGGGCCCCGCGGCACCCTCGATTCTGCCGCGGCGGCCCGGGCTGCTGGAGAAGACAACTTCTTTTTTTCAAAAATTTTCCCTGGGCTGGGCTGGGGGTTTGGTGGGGTGTTGGGCTTTGGGGGGCGGGGGGGGGGTTAGGAGTGGTGATGGGCTATGGGGGGCTGGGGGGGGGTTAGGAGTGGTGATGGGCTATGGGGGGGCTGGGGGAGGGTTAAGAGTGGTGATGGGCTGGGGGGTTAGGAGTGGTGATGGGCTATGGGGGGCTGGGGGGGGTTAAGAGTGGTGATGGGCTATGGGGGGGCTGGGGGGGTTAAGAGTGGTGATGGGCTGGGGGGGTTAAGAGTGGTGATGGGCTATGGGGGGGCTGGGGGGGTTTAAGAGTGGTGATGGGCTATGGGGGGCTGGGGGGGTTAGGAGTGGTGATGGGCTATGGGGGGGCTGGGGGGGTTAGGAGTGGTGATGGGCTATGGGGGGCAGGGGGGGTTTAAGAGTGGTGATGGGCTATGGGGGGGAGGGGGGGGTTAGGAGTGGTGATGGGCTATGGGGGCTGGGGGGTTTAAGAGTGGTGATGGGCTATGGGAGGACTGGGGGGGTAGGAGTGGTTATGGGCTATGTGGGCCTGGGGGGGGTTAGGAGTGGTGATTGGATATGTGGGGGCTGGGGGGGGTTTAAGAGTGGTGATGGGCTATGGGGCTGGGGGGGTTAGGAGTGGTGATGGGCTATGGGGGCTGGGGGGGTTTAAGAGTGGTGATGGGCTATGGGGGGACTGGGGGGGTAGGAGTGGTGATGGGCTATGGGGGCCTGGGGGGGGTTAGGAGTGGTTATGGGCTATGGGGGGGCCTGGGGGGGGTTAGGAGTGGTGATGGGCTATGGGGGGGCTGGGGGGGTTAGGAGTGGTGATGGGCTATGGGAGCGCTAAGTCTGTATATGGGCTGATGGGATCAGGACTGAAAGTGAGTTGATGGGGAGGTTAGGACTGGTAATGGGGTATGGGAGGGCTTAAACTGAAAATTGGGTGAGGGGGATTAGGACTGGAAATGGGCTGGTGGGATTAGGACTGGGAGTGGGCTGGTGGGATTAGGACTGGGAGTGGGCTATGGGGGGCTAGGACTGGTAATGGGTTGGAGGGGTTGCTAGGACTGGAAATGGGCTGGGGGGAATTAAGACTGGAGGTGGGCTGATGGGGTTAGGACTAGTAATGGGCTGTGGGCTGTTGGGGGGGGGTTAGGACTGGTAATGGGCTATGGGGGGGCTAGGACTGTAAATGGGCTGATGGGGGTTTAACACTGGAGGTGGGCTGAGGGGGTTAGGACTGGTAATGGGCTGGTGGGATTAGGACTGGGAGTGGGCTATGGGGGGCTAGGACTGGTAATGGGTTGGGGGTTGCTAGGACTGGAAATGGGCTGGGGGGATTAAGACTGGAGGTGGGCTGATGGGGTTAGGACTGGTAATGGGCTGTGGGCTGTTGGGGGGGGTTAGGACTGGTAATGGGCTATGGGGGGCTGACTGGAAATGGGCTGATGGGGGGTTAGGACTGGAAGTGGGCTGATGGGGGGTTAGGACTGGAAGTGGGTTGATGGGGGGGGGCAAGGACAGGTATTGGGTTGGGGGGTTGCTAGGACTGGAACTGGGCTGATGGGGGCTAGGACTGGAAATGGGCTGATGCAGGGACAAGAAGGGAATGGATGCTGGGTGAGACTGGAACTAGAAGGGAGCTGATGTTGGGGGAGGATTAGAATGGGATGGGGCTGTGAGAGTAAAATGGAGAGGGGAAAAATATTTTGTGTGGTAGGGGTAAAAAATCTACACTTAGCTGGGTATTGGGAGAGTAAGTGGGGATTGAGGATGGAGGGGTAAAATGTGAGTGGATGAAATAGGAATGAGGAAAGAGCAAAAGGAGAAAGATTAGTATGTTAAAGCAGATGTAGAGAGAGAGAGAATGGAAAAAAAACTAGAAGAGAGAAGAGACAGCAGAGGATGGAGAGTTAGCAGAAACATGAAGAAACCAGAAGAAAGTGGCTGGAGAAATTGTAACAGGAAAAAATTCACAACAGCTAGTAAGATATCTCTTTATTTTGAATTTATTAACTGGACTATGAAAGCTCTGGGAAATGTGCATCATTAACGTCTGAGCTTTGTTTGGTACAAGAGGAAATTAATTTATAGTTTTATTTCTACAGTTGTTTGTACATTCCAAGTTTGGCTTTTGGGGTTCCCAGTTTAATTATTGCCTTCCTGTTTCTAAATTGTGATTCCTTGTTTGGTGATGGTCTATGTTCTGCATGTGTAACTGAGCTGAGGTATTCTGTTTATGTAATTCCTATTTGACATTGCCACTTGTTCTCTTTCCCCAGTAGGTCATGTATTGTTTTTCTCTGAAATGTATTGGTTTAATATTTGCAGTGTTGCCTTTTGATAGGTAGGGTATGGTGCTTTGTGAGTTCTGGTCGTGCTGTTAGGATCGGTTTGCTATGGGTTCTAAATGGGCAGTGTTTGTAGTAGTTCCTAATGTGCCTGGCGGTTGGCACTGGATTATAGTAATGTAGAAATCTTTTAGTCTGTCTTTATCCATACACACACTAACTTTTAGTAAACATGTCTCTTAATGAATGTTAGCATTATGCAAATATTTATGCAAATAAGGCCACTTATGCAAATGAGGCCCCACACCGAGTCTCCGCACATGGCCCCGCACCCCCCTTGGGCCGCCCCTGATCTCTAGCATACCATTCTTAGCCAAAGTAATAGAAAAAGCAGTACAGCTACAACTCCAAGACCATGTTGACGACCATGCCCCACTCGATCTACATCAACATGGCTTTCGCCCCAACCATGGAGTTGAAACACTGCTGCTATATCTGTTCAATGATATCACCCAGACCATAGACAATTACAGGCAAGGATCTTTATTGATCTTCTTAGATATTTCAGCGGCTTTCGACACAGTTGACCACACTATCCTCCTATCAAGATTGGAAAGTATCGGTATCTCTGGTACTGTCCTTAGTTGGTTTAACTCTTTTTTAACAAACAGGCAGTTTCAGGTTAAAATTGGAAACAACACTTCACAGCCTACAAATATCAAGCAAGGAGTACCTCAGGGATCTGCGCTTTCTTCCCTTCTATTCAACATTTTTATTCAGCCAATTTGTCAAATTATGGCAGCCCATCAAATAAGTTATACGATTTATGCAGATGACATCATGATTTATACACCGATTGATCTCATTAACCCCGACTACAGCAAGATCACAAATTGCCTTGACAACATGTCTTCCTGGCTCACATGCAATAACCTTGCCTTAAACTACAATAAAACAGAGGCGCTTATTGTCACTCGAAACACCGACTTCAACCCCCCACCTTTCATTAAATACAACAACATTACAATACCAGTTAAGGATGAAGTTAGATATCTTGGAATTACCCTCGATAAAGGTCTAACCCTCCAGTCACACATCAGAAAAACTGTGAGGTCTGCATACTACAGAATGAAAGTGATTAGACGCCTCAAGCCCTTACTCTCATATGACCACTTCCGGTCTGTCTGCCAAGCCTTAATAACTCCTATTCTGGACTTTTGTAATCCTATCTACTACGGTCTTTCAAAACACTCACTTAAACCTCTTCAGATGGCTCAGAACACGGCAGCCAGAATTATTGCTGGCTCAGCATCTCAAGATCACATTACCCCTACTCTCAAAGAGCTCCACTGGCTTCCAATAAGCCAGCGCGTCAAATACAAGATGGTAATTAATATATTCAAGATCAGACATAAATGCTCTGCTTTTAGCCTTCATAACCTCTTACTCCAGAATAACAACAGGCCAAGACGAATAACTACATCAAACACCCTCAGCACCCCAAGTAGTTTCAGAAAAGCGTGTAAATGTACTACACAAAGGGCAATTTCCTTATCGGCCCCACTTATATGGAACTCTCTCCCTCCCGATGTGCGATCCATGGATGATTTAAAGGAGTTCAGAAAACAACTGAAATTTGTACTCTTCACTGAGTACTATGGCACAGACATCTAACAGTCTCTATTATTATAGCCTGCATGTAACTTGTTTTACTGTAACGGTTCCTTGATGTTGCGTATCCCAATTTTACCTTCACTCTTTAGTTTAGTCAGTGTATGCCCCCCTGTCTCTGTTCTCCCTTCTTGTGTCTGGTAACCGCTTTGATTTAAGGAAAAGGCGGTATAGAAAACCTGTTAAATAAATAAATAAATAAATAAATAAAATTAATTGCTTTATTGTATATATATCACAATGTTCTTATTATCCAAATAAATCTTAACAAAACTGCGAGACCTTCATCAGGATAGCATAATATTTCTAAAGACATGTGGCCATTCAGATAAGTATGGTACAGATGCAACGCATAGTTACATTGCATATTCCCACTCTAATAAAAATAATGTAAACCATTTCTTGCAAAATGAATGCGATTAGAAAGGTCTCTAAAAGTGAAGGCATGGCTTCTTTTTATGCCTTTTAGATAACATTATCTATGTGCTATCCAGGCAAGATATGTGGCAATTGACTGCTGCTAATTTAGTGATCTGAACTCAAAAAATTGTGATTTGGCACCAAACAGGATCATTAGTCCATCCAGTTTCAGTCCACGATCAAGTCAAGTTATCCTCTGTAATCAAAGGAATGGAGCACTTCAGAGATAACGAAGAGCACGGGCACAGACACACAGATGCATAAAGAGTAGGGCAGGATTAAGGCATAGGCAAACTAGGCACATGCCTAGAACCCAAACATTTAGAGGACGGATATCAGATGTGCTATTTCAGTAGCTCCCAACTGGTGTACTCAACTGTGCTGTCAGACCATTCGCTCCAACAATATGATTAATGAGCTCACTAATATCATAACCAGAGATAATACTTTTATTGCAGACCGTCTAAATTTCATTCTGCACTATTATGGTATCAATACACCATCAATGTGCTCATATCAGTTTCATCATCTGTCCTTTTACAAGATTTATGCAGTTTTCATTTAAAACCAGACCATCAATACCACCCCAACATAGTACCATTTTTCAAAAAGACTCTGTTACTTAGTTTTTCTGCATCAGAGATTTTGTCTTCTTTTTTCCACAGATAAAGAGACTTCATTTTATTTATTTATTTTTATTTCTTATATACCGCGCTATTATAATCAGTGCGGTTTACATTTGAAACAGAACATACAAGAATGTAAGCAAGATACATCAAGTTTTTTACATTGAACAGGGAATGTAAACATGGAGTAAAAACGAGGGAGAGACTATGTACATATTATAAACAAATTATAATGCTCTTACAGATAAATAAAAATATGACCTTTGCCTAGAGGGTTGGCTAGGTGGTCAAGGAGATCAGTGGGAGAGATAGTGGTTAGCCATTATCTACAGGAAGATGATCTGAGGGACGGGTTAGGCAGGGAGGTGAGGTGGGGGCATTGTAATTGTCGGGAATGCTGTCAGGGTAATATTGTAGAACAGGTGATGTTTGAGGGCTTTACGGAATAGTGCCAAATTTGAGATGGCCCGGATTTCTGCTGGGAGGGCGTTCCATGCCATAGGTGCAGCAATGGAGAAGGCTCTACTTGCTGTTGATTTCTTACATTTTACCAACACTTTTGGGACTTCAAGTTTATTCAACGAAGTAGATCTCCTAGTTCTATTGTCTGGTGTGCTGTTGAGGAGATCGCTGATGGGTGTGTGAGTAAGATTCTTACATGCCTTGAACGTCATGCTAAGAGCCTTGAAGTGGACTCTGGCCCGCAGCGGGAGCCAGTGTAGGTTCTTTAGAACTGGCGTTATGTGGTCTGATCTTGAAAGCCCTGACAGTGCCCTTGCAGCTGAGTTCATGGCAAGGCGTAACGGGTTAAGAGTCGATTGTGGGAGTCCCAGTAGGATAATGTTGGCAAAGTCAAGGTGTGGGATGACTAAGGCTTGGAAAATTGAGCAGTAGTCAGGGAAGTCAAGCAGGGGGCGGAGATGGCGTAGTGATCGGATCTTATGATAGATTGCTTTAGCTGTGTTTGTAACATGTGCTGACATGTCAAGCCGCTGGTCGAGGGTGATGCCCAGGTAGCGAATTGTAGATTTGGACTTTAGTTCAATGTTATTGACTAGAAGAGAGGGAGGTGGCGTGAACCTCTGGTTTCGTGAGATGAATAGTACATCTGTTTTGCTATGGTTAATGCGGAGATTTTGAGAGAGGAGCCAATCTGCTACAGCTTCCAAACATCTTATAATTGGAGTAAAATCTGGTTGATCGATTTTAAATTGAAGGTACATTAAGATGTCATCTGCATATGCAAGGCATTGGACATTGAAGGAGCGGATTAAAGCGCAAATGGGCTGCATGTATATATTAAACATTAATGCCGAGAGGGAGGAACCCTGGGGTACACCTTGCTTTAGTGAGAATGGTTCGGAGGTCTTGGAGCCTGCTCTGACTTGTTGCGATCTGTTACATAAATAGGATTCACACCATGCTAGCGCTGAGCCTTGCAGACCTTTATCTTTGAGGCGATCTAGAAGTGTTTTGTGGTTCACTGAATCAAAGGCAGCTGCTATGTCTAAAAAAATGAGGACGAATCCATGGTTGATATTGTCAGTTCCTGTGATTAGGTTGTTGAAGAGGGTTGTGAGGATGGTGTCCACTCCGTGAGCTTCCCTGAAGCCGTGTTGGGATGGGTCCAGTGGCGCGACTGTATCAACATGGTGTTGGATTTGCCGTTGGACTACCTTCTCCATAATTTTGGCAAGCAGTGGGATGCTCGAGATTGGCCGGAATGACTCAACTTTAGATGGATCAAGTTTACTATTCTTTAACAGGGGGCGGATTGAAGTGTTTTTTAAGCTTTGAGGGAAGGATCCTGTTATGAATGATTGATTCAAAATTCTGCATATAAATGGACTGAGGTCATGGCGCAATTCTTTAATCCAACTAGCAGGACAGGGATCATTGGGGGCAGTGGTGAGGTTAATAGATGTGATGATATCTGCAATTTCTTTGTTGGATACCTTGGAGAATGATAGTAATGGGGTTGGTTGTGGAAGTCCGTGGGAGGTATGAAATATGGATGTATTCATGTTGTCCTTGGTTTGTATCATCTTAGATTGAAGGTAGGTAGAATAGTCTTGCGGCTGGGGCAAGGTTGTTTGGGCTAGTGCTGGATCGCCGGTTAGTGACTTCACTATGTTAAATAGGTCATGAGGTTTGTTAAGTGATCGCTTTAGTAGTTCTGAGTAATACAACTTTCTTTTTTCCATGGTTTTTCTTCGGTGGTCTTGCAGGTGCGTGGAGTATGCACCGAGTGCCTCAGGAGTCCGAGTGTGGCGCCACTGTCTCTCTAGTTTACGTAGCTGGAGGAGCGATGTTCGCAGATCCAGAGAGTACCATGGTGCGTGATCGCGTTTCGCTTGGTTTGTGTTGACGGATGATAGGCAGGAGGCAACTCTAAGGGTGTCGTCTCAATTGGAAACCAGTTCATCTGGATTGAGAGAATTGTTGGTGAGTAGAGGTAGGATCTTCTCGAGAGCCGTATCCTTAACAAGTGGTCGAAAGCGTGTTGTCACGGTTCTAGTGGGGGCGTGTGTTTTGGTGCTGGAAATGCCAGGATCATTGGTGGGTATGTGAAATAGGAGTAAATGATGGTCGGACCAGGGTACAGGTGTTATGGAGAGTAGCAAACTCTGGGAGGTGTTGATAGCGGCAAAGGTTGAATAACCGGGTGGTAACATCAGGTTGATTAGAGCATTATCATGATCGGATAACCAAGATTCTGTTATCATTAGAATATCGAGATCATGTAGGGTTATAAGGTCATTGACAGCTGGCCATTTTGAGCGTGTTGATCTGGCATTGATAAGTGCACATTTAAGTAACTGTTGGTAATTGCATTTCTCAGTTTGGATCCTTTTAAAATCTTGTAAGGGGATGTGTAGGAGGTGGGGATGAAGGGCACTGGCTTTTGTTGAATGTTGACGGGGATTCTCAGACCATCTTCTGCTATAGTTAAAGAGGATTGGGATATGCTTGATATCAGGATTGAGGGCCTGTAATAGGTTGGGGGCCCAAGCGGTGAGGAGGAAGAGGAATAAGGATAAGGAAGGGGGCATTTTGGATGTTCAAAGTGGGGCAGCTACTTTGGGTTTAGGATTTTGCTCAAATAGGTCCGATTTCCTTCACCAATCTTCTTTTAAGAGAAGGCATCTTTGTAGCCTCCCACCCTGTACACTAACCTTAGTAAGAGAGGCAAGCATGTCAGCAATGCAATGCATGCCTTTGGGTCAAGCTGACTCCTAGTGACCCAGCAGCTCCTGGGCTTTCTTGGCAGCGCAACCAGAAGTAGATTGCCAGGCCTTTGTTCCAAGGCAATGAAGGGTTAAGTGACTTGCCCAAGACATGCTAATGGGCATCAAACCCTCATCTTTTGGTTACCAAGCCAGTACTCTAACCGCTAGGCTACTCCTGCACTTGCAATCAGAGCAAAATCACCAATCACGATGGGCGGTAAAAGAGTCTAATAAGATCCATATCCAAACCCGGGAACCTTTTATCAATATTGCAAACTTCCCTCTGGTGTGCATTAAATAACATAAAGCTAAAATCGCCATGTGTGTAATATAGAACGTCATTTTTTTTCTTGGATTTATTCTTCTATTTCTGACTTGCTTCTTCAGAACCTGTCTGGAGCTCTTTGCACCATATAAAATATAATGTCAATAAACAAATAGTTCCATGTCCACCATATTAACTCCAAAATATTGAAACTGTGCATAATTACTTCAGAATAGATATTCTGTTTTTCTCCAGAGGTCCTTAGCAATGAAATAGCGCTGTCCTGAAACAAAACAGAATATTGTGCACCAGGCAAGCAGAGTACAGAAGTCTTCCCATAATGTTGTAAGTGCCTCCCATGGGGTTTATGATAATATACAGTACATGAGTTGGTCAGCGTACTGGAGGGCTGATGAAAAAATGAGTTGGGTGACCTCTTATTCTGGGGCAGTAGTTTTTAGCCTTTTGCACTGAAATAAAATGCCCTAGCCAGAGGGTGACTCTCAAGAGTTATAGTTGCATATTACAGTATTTGCTATTAACCTTCATGCTCTTATGAGTGGTGATGGAGCCTTGCACTAGGGCTAAAACACCAGTGGGTTGTACCATTGCACTTTACAATGAACTGGAGAGTTCTAAATTAAAACTATTTTATGCTTCATTTTTTTTAACAATTAGAAGTCACTTATACCATGAACGAAAACTGTAAATGACATTCTAATACTTGACTAGTTGAATCCTCTACATTAAGTGATAAATTTTCAAATTGAGGCACCTTTTATACCAGTAAAACTCACCTAAATCTACTCTCTTGCCTACGTAGACCTTCAGACCCCTGTTTTTCAGAGGGGGTGGGGACATAGAGAAGACTTACACGTGTCATTTCATAACACATGTCCTTTGGGCCACATAGAAAGAGGGGGAGAGAGGGGGCATTCAAAGATGCGTTTACAAACTATATGATTAGTGAATTTTCAAAGCAAGCACATGTGCTGTGGCATATCGCAAGCGGAGCTAGATTGAAACCATCGCTTGAAAAGCATGCTTCACCCCCAGAAAATGGCTCTTGGGCAGGGTTATCCCAGTGTGAAATGTAAGCACACCGCAACACTGTGATTGCTGAGGGCATAGTTGGGGCAGTGCCAGCGCAGAGTTGCAATATATGTTTGCAGGTTCGGATGTTTAAATTACCTGCATGCTATGTTATTCTCCCTCCACATTCTATCGTTATAATGTTAACCGTTACTTTATTGTAATATAAACTGCTTTGACGTAAGGATAAAGTGGTATTAAAAAAACCTGTTAAATAAATAAAATAAAATATGCATGCATGCATACAGTACCTGCCCACATTTATATCTTCTTCAGGCCAGGTCTAAATCTATGCAAGAGAAAGTATGCAATCTGTGCGGCAGGGAGGGTGAATTAGCATGCAAGACTTTATGGCAGGGGGCTGGAATGTGCTAGACTCAGGAGTGATATAAAGATGCATTGCTCCAACAAAAGCAGGATGACAGACGACTGGAGCAGGCTTTCCAGTGGAAGTGATGCAGACAAAGAACAGCAGCAGAAGTCAAGAAAGCATGAGAAAAGCACAGAGGCGTCTTTATGGTGGGGAATGAAAACGCAGATGAAGCAGGGTCTGCCAAATTGCTATAGGCAAAGAAGCCAGGCCAGCTAGATGAGCTTTGCAGAATCTGCTGTCCTATTCTGTATTTTGCTGAGAAACTCACAGTTGCCGCCTGGTTCGGTTCCTGGGGATAATAATGTGGAATGGGGACGTGCATTCGGTTTATTCGGACACCTTAAACATTTTACACTCATTAGCCTACAAACTAGCGTGCCTACATCAATTTAGATGTGTAAATGAATCCTAATGGGCATTAAGAAGTCAATAAAACGAATGTGTGAAATACACCAAAAAGAAAACACTGTATCAAAAGAAATGTTTGCCATGCCCATCTCTAATGTGCAAGAGTAGCTAAAGCACTGAGCAAAAATATAGAGAAACGAGGATTCAAATCCCGGTTCTTCCTCTAACTCACCTTCAGAGAGAAATATAGGGCTTGATTTACTCAGCTGAGCTAATGTCTTCACAGAAGCCAAGCACTTCCTTAGTCGAGGAGGAGCGTATTGGATAGAGGACTGTGCAAATCACTTAACCCTCTATTTCCTTAGTTACAACCTTAGCAGCTGGTATTAGGTGGCAATCAGCTGCAGCATTTAAATTGCATCAGCTAACCAGACAGAAGATGCAAATAGACTATCCGCATAAGGACAGAAATTATCCGGATAGCAGCAGACTATTGCCACTATCCGGACAGTCACCAGCAGTGACCTTTGCTCCACCCACAGACCATCCTGGCACTATCCAGTTAGTGCTGAGCTGGTCTATGGAAATATTCAGTAGCACTATCCAAACTGTGTTGCTGAACATCTCCCATAGCGCCCAGAGAGGGAGAGAGATTGACAGTCTCCTACAATGGACAGATGCTGCATTCGGCTGCAGTTCATTAGCTTGTAAGAGGTGCCCGCCACACGTTTGCTATCATCATGTGCACATTCCATACCAGAGATACACATAGTAGTCCATGCTAGCCATTTGTATTCGTTGCAGCATATTCTATTCATTTGGGCACCTAATAAAGTTGTGTGTGCACAAATTGCTTGTGCATGCATATACCTAGGCATTACCATCTATACAATTCATTTGCACGTGCAAAAAAGTTCTTGCATGCACACAATGTGCAAAAAAACCCCCTATGAATACGTGAAAAACATGAAAAAAAGCAAGTGGAAATTGCAAAAGCTTCGATTAAAATGAAGGTTAAATGAAGGTTAAATATGCATACCCCTCATCCCCGCTCTTTGAAGCTTACAAGTTAGTTGAGACAGATAAAGAAGGCATGTAGACAATAAATAAAGAGGAAGGTTTGACAGGGCTGGCATTGAAGGAGGGGCGGGGGGGGGGGGTAACCAGGACAAGTGCCCTGAGCCCTCATGCCACAGGAAGCCCTGAGACTGTTCAAGCTGACGGTACAAACTGCTGGTAGGCTCTAAGACCCCCTTCCAAGTTCCGCCCTGGGCACTAGAGTTTAACTATCGCCAGTCTTGGAGTTAAAAAAACACAGTGAGATTTTGATAAAAGAGAACTAAATAAAGTGGATTATAGATGGGATTCATTGAGGGAGGGATAAGTGAGTAAAACTATAAGGAGTGAGACCTCTTAAGACTCTATGGGGCTATTTACTGATGGTGAGTGCATGCTAGCCGTTGGCAAATGACTCCCCATATAGGAAAGGCAGCCAGTAGGGTGGGATGGACTGAAAGTCCTTTCTTGGAAGTTTGGGTACTATTCTCTTTAATACCCTGAGTGCAGTTATCTGCTGTCTTAAGAATGGTTTGCTCCATTCTTTCTCCTCAGTAATTTCTGATAACACAGGTACACTACCAAAAAACTGCCTCCAGTTTTGCAACTGATTCCTATAGATTTTGGGGTGCTGAATCCAGGAAAAATAGCCAAAATGTTCCATCACGTCACATTTTCTTGCAAAATTAGATTTCTTACCCATATAAGGAATGTTCACATAATTTCTTTTTAGCCGACTGCAGTTTATTTTCTTGGCCCAAAATAGAGGTTGTAATGGTTAACTAACTAGAAACACTCCCTCATGATATTTTAGAGTGTTTTGTATTCATTTTATACATTAACAGGACAATTGGGAGGCGGGGGGCTAAATCCAGTACTCGCGCTGGCGCATGTTCCTTTCATGTTCGCCTCGCCTCGTTCGCTCGCGCTCAAACACGGTGGTTGCGACATGAACGTTCCTGTCAAATTTCAGTTTCTTGCAAGTTCATTATTACCTTTTGTTTGCTCAGTCGTAATCCAGCTTTATTCCGAAGTGGTTCACTACAGTTGTAGTTTGCAGTGCTGTGTATTTGTGATGGCTCACAGAGCCAGAGGTTGCGTCAACTCTCCGGACAGTTTTTGTTTTATTTGTGGGGAATATACCGTGAAAAAGCGGCAGAGGAACATTTCTGCATTTATTAAAAAAGTATATTTCGCCTATTTCGGTTTGAAGTTAGGCGATCAAGACAAACCGTGGGCTCCTCACAAAGTGTGCAAGACATGTGAGGAAGATCTACGCTTATGGATGAAAGATAAAAAACAAGCATTTCGTTTCGGAATACCTATGATGTGGTGTGAACAAAGAGACCACAGCAGTGACTGCTATTTTTGCTCTTGCATTGTGAAGGGATACAACTTAAAAAATAAGAATGCAATAAGTTACCCCAACCTTCCCTCAGTAATTAGGCCTATGCCTCATAGCAACGAAGTACCTGTGCCTGAACCACCAAAATCTCTGGATCATATTTGTGTGGACGGTTCTGATCATGATGAGACTCATCAGATGGCTTTTCCCGATGAGTCCAGTACTTCCGAGTTTGAAACTGAACCAGATCCGAAACCTGAACTTTTCTCTCAAGCTGAATTGAATGATTTAGTCCGGGATTTAGGACTCCCAAAAGATGCTGCCCAACTGCTAGGTTCTCGGCTTAAACAGAAAAATCTATTGTCACCAGGAACAACTTTTTATTGGTACCGCAACCGCGAGACACAATTTTTGAAGTATTTCAGCAAAGAGGAAGATTTGGTATTTTGCAACGATATATACGGAGTGATGGAAACGTTTAAACTCAAGTATGATCCTGCTGAATGGCGGCTGTTCATTGATTCGTCAAAAGACAGCATAAAAGGTGTTCTTCTTCATAATGGCAACACATTCACTTCAGTTCCTATTGCTCACTCTGTTATTCTCCAAGAAAAATACGAGAATTTGGCCCTGATTCTTCAGAAGATTCGTTATGATGAGCATAAGTGGATGATTTGTGGAGACTTTAAAATTCTATCCATGCTATTAGGGCAGCAATCTGGTTTCACCAAATATCCCTGCTTCCTTTGCTTGTGGGATAGCCGGGCCCGTGACCTACACTGGGGGAAAAAAGACTGGCCAATTCGGGAGTATTTGAGACGCGGTGAGAAAAATGTTCTTCATGAGAGCTTGGTACCTCGTGATAAAATTCTATTACCACCTCTCCACATTAAGTTGGGTCTCATTAAGCAATTCATCAAGTCCCTTCCAAAAGATGGTGAGTGCTTTCGGTACCTTTGCTCAAAGTTCCCCCGACTTTCTGAAGCAAAGCTAAAGGAAGGACTGTTTGTTGGCCCTGATATAAGGAAACTCATTTCAGATGGAGCATTCGCTGAAACGATGTCTGAGAAGGAAAAAGAAGCCTGGGATTCCTTCAAGGATGTTGTTCTCAAATTCTTGGGGAACAGGTGGGATGAGAACTATAAGGATATTGTTGCCAGGATGCTCAATGCCTTCAAAGAACAAGGCTGTAACATGAGCCTGAAAGTCCATTTCTTGCACTCCCATGTGAACTACTTTCCCGAAAACTTGGGGGTGTACAGTGAAGAACAAGGTGAAAGGTTTCACCAGGACATCAAGGACGCAGAGAGAAGGTACCAAGGAAGATGGAACACCACTATGATGGCTGATTTCTGCTGGTTGCTGCTGCGGGAAACCCCAGATGAAAAATACGCCAAGCAGCGCACCAAGAGAAGCATTCGGGGGAAGAAGAAACGGGCCCACCAGGAGATTGACCGAAGAATGACTTTAAAATCTAAACTGTGTTGACAAATATCGTGTTTTTACTAAACTTTGAAATAAAAATTTGCTAGTTATTACCACAGTGTCGGATCTCATTTATTAGAATTTTATTTTCACACCATCGGGTGTTTGTCTTCATGTATTGCAATGGTGCGGTTTGCGTTTTCTATTCTTACATACATACCTGTACAACATTTTTTGCACATTTCTTTGCTTTGCTTTGTGTCTAACCTCGCTCTTATATGCTCAATGTTTGTGCACATGTATGTGGCTGTTTTAAGTGCAGACAATTTTGCTACCATCACAGTGTGTTTTGTTGACATTACTCTATTCTTATGTGCTGCCTTGTTACAATTTTCTTTATTCTTATTTGAATAACTTCTAAACAATTAGTATAAAGAATTCATCCAAGAAACTTTTATCTCGATCGCACTCAATCTGAAACATTCACCTCAAACTGCTAACCCAATGTAGCAAAATATCTGTACGTGATGGAGCAAATTGGTTACCAGATTTGGATTCAGCGCACCAAAAAACGTAAAAATCAATCGAAACATTAGAGGCAGTTTAAAAAAAATTTTTTTAGTGTACCTGTGTAATCTATTAGTGAGAGAAGCTCCCTGCTTAAATGTGATAAAATACAAAGGAAATGCAGCCAAACCCACGTACCCCGATTTCCTCCCTTTGCCCAGGATCATAATCTTCAGTAAAAAAAAACAACCTACTGTGTGTTTCTGACATACTCAGCAGTAGCACATTAAACAACAACAGGCTGTGTCTGGTCTCAAAGACATTTTAATAGAGTTGGAATTCTTTCTTCCTGTTATGGCCTAAAGGAATATAAATATGGTTCAGCAGCCATATTTACAAAACTAAGCTTTCATTGCATAAAACATCCCTCCCCTGGTTTCTTGCAATCCCTGAGCTTCTGTAGGCCAGGCACATTGCTTTTCAGATGTAGCGTCCATTCTGCAGATCTGTGCAACATCCAGTGGGAGGGCTCCATAACCAGAGCTAACAGTGTCGATATAGAATGAGACGGAGGAAGACAGGCAGAGGCCTACCTAAGGGAATTGTGGAAGCATGAATAAGCAAGCAGTGTTCTCCTAAAAACACAGCATAATGAACAGAGATGGATGGTCCATCCTTGGCACTGATGTAAGTTTCTCCATCTCAATAACTACTTACCTGAGTTGTTCCTTGCATACTAAAATCTCACGGGAGCAGGAGAAGGTGACCTGATGCAAGAAAATAACAAAATCTTCTTTAAGAAATTGGAGCAGCTTCTTTGATTTAAAGAAGCAGCTAACTCTTTAAAATGAGGGTTGCTAGTACAAATACAGACTCGGGGTATACCTGGAGCCCCCTTTCCTCCTGCCCGCAAGACTTGTAAAACCTCTGTCTTGTTAACTTTAAAAATGGCTTGCGGTGAAAAATAAACACACTGAGTCATACATCACCGCCCTTGTTTAATACGGGCTTCAAAAGGTATTCCAGGACATTTCAAGTACATTTAATCAAATGCATTTAAACTTGAACTAGAACGCACACTGATGCTAATTTCAGAAGAGTTAAATGAAAGCTGGCCTTTCCTACTCACCAAGAATTCTTTTCAAAATCAGAATGGGAGAACTCCTCCACTGCTCTTTAATTTTTCTGCCTTTTGTCGTTCCTGTATTTGGAAGTTTACAGTTTCTAGTTTTCCATAATGGTATAGTAACTATTTTTCTCTTTAGATTAATTCCATTCTGATTTCTCTTCTATCTAATATTGTCTCGTAATGTGCAGGCAGAGCTTTCTATAACAGTTATTTTCTCTCTTAATGTGACTGTCATCTAATCCAAACTCCTTGCCTGGTGCT
This sequence comes from Ichthyophis bannanicus, assembly GCA_033557465.1. Taxonomy (NCBI): domain Eukaryota; kingdom Metazoa; phylum Chordata; class Amphibia; order Gymnophiona; family Ichthyophiidae; genus Ichthyophis; species Ichthyophis bannanicus. The sequence goes on along the minus strand of CM066047.1, from coordinate 32,078,660 downwards.
CCTTCTGCACTACATTGCTTTGGACACTACTCCAATATTTTTCAACAGATTAACCAGGTTCCACCCGGAATACAAAGTTCACTTGGTTTCTTCCTAAAATGCAGCCTCCATTACTGCAGTCTAATACTTAAGAACCTGTTTTTCAAGCCAAACATTTTAGCTTTAAAATTACACTTAAAAAGGCATCCTTACTGTTCAGTCCTATACTCTAGCCACTAAATCAGTAGTCCCTGATCTGTTACTCTCTGGTTTACAGGATATCCACAATGAATATTAATAACTTTATTGCTTCCTTTGTATGCAGATCTAGCACATGAATATTCATTGTGGGCATTGTGGAAAACAGAGTGGCAAAGGACTCTACTAGGGCAGGATTGGGGACCACTCTACTACCTCTCTCCTCCTCTAGCTGATGACGTCACCTGTGGCCGTACAGTTTTGTTATACTTCCCAGTGTGCATGAAACAGGAGAAAGACGGTTCAGGTGCCCAGTGTGTTGGCATCATCTTCACTAATGCAGTACTGTAATTCACTTCATCCATTATGTACCTGTCAAGGTGATCGATGGAAAACAAATTTGGATCTATGCCACTGATTCTATCTTTTATTCCCATTAGCCAATGAGTCTGTACCTTGGAGTAATAATGCCTGAAGGCCAAATCAGTGATTTTAATGTCTATTCAATTAAATGTTAAGCACACCTCATCTTTCAGCATCACTGAACCAAAACAACAAAGTGTTGAGAATCATGCAGACAAGTCAGCACCGCCAACACCCAATGAAAGCACTGAAGCAGCACTATCAGGTACCAGAAACAGCACCAATGGGTTACCCCACATCATCCTTGGGGGAGCAGATTCTGCACTATGCCCAAACTGTTTTTCTGCCAGATGTCATTGCCCATAGCAGCAGACAGGGAATCTTTCCCTACCTTTGGTTGTTCTTTTCCTGTCCTCGCAGATTGTCTGCCATTTTCGGGTTACCCTTCTAACGATGGAACCATGGCTCCCAAGAATGCAAAATGTCCTCTCCTATGTAAGGTATGTCTGCCTGCATATCTTCAGCATTAACAAGGAGCCCCATGCTAGACAAGGAGCTCAATAATAGTCTTACTCCATCCCATCAATAATAATAATGGAGGAGTTCCACCACAGACCCTCCCTATTTCAGCAGGAGTCAAAACTAAGGGGGAGCTATGGCAGGGATAATCTGCATACACCCCAATACCCACTGCAACCATACTTCCATTCCTGAAATAGTTAAGGCTGAAAGGTCCATTATGATTGACTTCTCACAGACAATTCTTCTTACAGGAACGAGCAAGTGAGCCTCGAGCTGAAGGCAGCTCACACATTCGACAACAGAAGAACCATAGAATGGGTAACAATAGGTGATTTCAATTACGCTGCTATCGACTGGGTAAATGGCACAGCAGGACATGCTTGTGAGATAAAGTTTCTAGATGAAATAAATGACTGCTTCTCTGAGCAGCTGGTTCATGAACAGACCAAAGGGGAAGCCATTTTGGACCTATTCCTTAGTGGAACACTGGATCTGGTGCAAGAGATAAGGGGTTTGGGGCAACTTGGCAATAGTGATCATAGCATGATCACATTTGATTTAATAAATGGAGGGAGGATGGCAAAAAATCCCCAGTACTACCTTTTAACTTTCAAAAGGCAGACTATGATAAAATGAAGAACATAGTTAAGAAAAAGCTAAAAGGAGCAGTTGCAAAAGGTTAAAGATTTACATCAAGCATGGGCATTGTTTAAAAATACTATCTTGGAAGCCCAGACTAGATGTATTCCAAACTTTAAGAAAAGCGGAAGGAAGGCCAAAAAACTGCCAGCATGGTTTAAAGGTGAGGTCAGAGAGGCTGCTGTAGCCAAAAAAAGCGCATCTTTCAGGAAATGGAAAAAAAGGAGCCAAATGATGAAAACACAAACAAAATAAGTTCTGGCAAGTTAGATGCAAGGCATTGATAAAGCAGGCAAAGAGAATTTGAAAAAAAGCTTGCTGTGGAAGCAAAAATGCACAATAAAAACTTTTTCAAGTACATTATTATGACAACTTTCATATCATCCACTTTTCAGAGTCAGACTATAACCTTTACAAAGTCTTGGACTTATACAGCGAAACTTGGTTACTGTTCAGTAAGTCTCCTGTTCTTCTACTATGCCTGTGCTGGTGTTTTGATACCATTCCATTTGCGATAATATCATCATTATTCGGATTGGAGTCATGGTGATTAGATTGCCAATCACTTATACGTTTTATGTTTCACATATACGCTTTCTTTGTACATTCACTTTTAAAGTTGTGTGTTCTTTATGGAGTCAATATGATTTATTTAATTATTGATTCATTAACATTTTTTATATTATGATAAAAAGAGAAAACATATTAAAAACATTGTATTAGCGTACATGTTTTTATACAAAAGTGATTTTGATGTATTATTTATGTTCTGAGGTTCATCCCTGACGAAGGCTCATGCTGAAACGCGGTTGTGTCGCAGTCACTGAATTCCAATACAGAACTCCCTTGTTTACGTCTCGCTCTCTGTTTTTCTTGTTGGTTTTGTGAGTACGGTGTGTACCCTGAGGACCTGCTCTGTATTTAAGGGCATTTCCGTTACTTTTCTCTTTATTGGAACCTCTCTGTTGATATGCCCTAACTTCAATCTTTTGCTAGTATTCTTCAAGGATACATTCTTCTGAATAATGCACTCTTGGGCGACTGTCATCTTTCCCCTACTATCTAGTTTAAAAGCTGCTTTGTCTCCTTATTAAAAGATTAATGCCAGCGGACTGGTTCCATTCCAGTTAAGGTGAAGTCCATCCCTTCAGAAAAGTTCCTCCTTTCCCCAGAATGTTGCCCAGTTCCTGACAAATCCAAAACCCTTTTCCCTGCATCTCACCTTATTCACGCCTTGAGACTCTGGAGCTCTGCCTGCCTTTTGGGTCCTGCGTGTGGAACAGGAAGCATTTCTGAGAATGCTACCCTGGAATTTCTGGATTTCTTCTTCCTACCTAAAAGCCTAAATTTGTCCTCCAGAACCTCCCTACCACATTTTCCTATGTCATTGGTACCAACATGTACCAAGACAGCAGACTCCTCCCCAGCGCTATATAAAAAACTTTGTCTAGGTGGTGTGTGAGGTCCGCTACCTTCGCACCAGACAGGCATATTACCAGGCGATTCTCACATCCATCAGCCATTGAGCTATCTACATGCCTAATGATCAAATCACCAACTATAATGGCTGTCCTAACCCTTCCCTCATGGGCACAAGGCCTTGGAGGACAGGTCCTAGCTACAGGATACTTCCTGCCAAACCAGGGTGATGTTCTCCTGTCATGTGACCTCTCTCCTCCATGGCCAGAATGGAGGTGGGACCTCAGTACTACCTCCCTGTAGTTCTCATCTTTCTTCCTTATGTCCTCCAAGTCTACTACTCTAGCCTCTAGTGATCGGACTCATTCCCTAAGAACAAACAGCTCGTTGAACCTAGTGCACACATAAGACCCCTCACCAACTGGGAGAAAATAATACATCTGACACTCAATGCAAAAGACTGGAAAACCCGCTTCTCACTGCTGGAATGCTGTCTGCATCTTAGTTTTAAGGTTTTTTTTTTAGGTATTTATGATGTTTACTTAAGTTTACTGGGGATACTTATATTAATAAGGAGGGAGGAGTGGCCTAGTGGTTGGGATTTCTAGTTTTATAGGTGCTCCTTGTGGCCTTGGGCAAGCCACTTAACCCTCCATTACTTCAGTTACAAAAACATAGATTGTGAGCCCTTCAGGGACAAGGAAAACACTGCTTTGACTCATAGAAAAGCAGTATATAAGCTTAGCTAAATAAATAAACTATACCCAATGGGGGTCATTCTGAGCCACAAATAGCAGGGATGGACGTCCTCTTGGGACATCCATCCCTGCTATTCATGCACTTTCCCATCCCAGTCTTCCTTCCCCGCTCGTTGTACAGGGAAGTTAGACGGGGCGGAGAAGTGGCGGATCAGGGGCAGTGTTAGGGCAGGCGGTGGGGGGGTTTATCAACCTCAGATGTATAGAGCTGATTCCGATGTCAGCCATGAACATATGGACAGGCGGTTAGACGGGGAACTTATTCCACCTCCAAGGACGAAGGTCCAGAGCATGGCAGCAGCGGGAGGGAGCAGACAGCATTCACCGCAGCCCGGCCCTGGCCTTGGGAGGCCAGATCGGGGGTCGGCATTGTAGGAGCCGGCAGCAGGGGATCGTGGCTTTACAATGGAGCCACGGTGCCATGGCAACTGGACGCCAAGGCACTGCAGCTCCATTGTAAAGATCAGACTGAGTTAGTCGGGCATGGTCTGTATGTGCAGGCTGGGCTGAATCACGATCCTGGCCTGCCATACATTGACAGAGTAGCACCCATAGCTGCTGTTATTGTATCGATCCATCTCGTTGCTGGCCTTCCTCTTTAGCTTTGACCTTCTATCTTGCCAAGCATGATGTCTTTCTCTAATGATCTCTCTTCGAATGAAGTGTCCAAAGTATGAAAGTCCAAGTCTTGTCATCTGAGCTTTTAAAGAAAGCTTAGGTTTGATCTCCTGTAGTACCTAATGGTTTGTTCTTTGGGCAGTTCATGGGATACACAGTATTCATCGCCAGCACCATAATTCAAAGGCATCAATTTTCTTCCTATCTTTTTCACAGTCCAACTTTTGCATCCATAAGATGTTATTAAAAATACCATGGCTTGAACGAGTCAAACCTTTGTATGGAGAGAGACACCTCTGCTTTTGAGAACCTTCTCTAGGTCCTTCATAGCCATTCTGTCAAGAGCACTGAGTCATCTGATTTCTTAACTGCTTGTTGTTTCTTTATTGATAGGTGATCCAAGTAGGTTAAAGTTGTCCACTATTTCAATTTCTTCTCCATCAAAGATGCACTTATTGATTTTGCCAGTTGACAGAATCTTTGTCTTCTTTACATTAAGGTGCAGGTCCATTTTAAGACTATGTTCCTTGATCTTGAGAAGCAAATGTTTCAAATTGTCTTCACTTTCAGCCAGTAAAGTGGTATCATCGGCATAGTGAAGGTTGTTGATGAGTTTTCTGCCAATCTTCACATCTCAGTTGTCTTCATACAGTCCTGCTTCTCTGATGATTTGTTCTGCATTTAAATTAAACAGGTAGGGGGAAAGGTATGCAGCCTTGTCATACACCTTTGCCGATTTTAAACCATTCTGTTTCTCCTTGTCCATTCAAACTGTTGCTTCTTGATCAATGTAAAGGTTGCGCAAGAGAACTATCAGGTATTCTCATATACATCCTGCCTCTCCCTTCCCCCATCTTATAAGGATTCTGTAATATAGTTCTAAAGTTATACCCCCATTGCTTAAGTTGCCTTCTTTCATCTATGTTCCAAGTTTAAAGTAACCTGTACAAGTTTTTCAGCTGTTCCTTGTAAACCGTTTTGCCTTGTAGAAAAGAGGTATTAAAAACAGTTAAATAAATAAATATATCCATGCTTCCTAATGCAGCCCAGAGTTTCTCATTGTCAAAAGCCTTGCTGTAGTCAATAAAACACATAGATATCCTTTTTGGTATTTTGTCTTTTCAAGGATCCATCTTACATCTGTAATGATGTCTCTTGTTCCTCGCCCTTTCCTGAATCCTGCTTGCACTTCAGGCAATTCTCGTTCCAGGTCTCTGCTGAATAATCTTGAGTAGACTCTTGCTGGCATGTGAAATCAGAGCAATTGTGTGATAATTTCCACAGTCAGTTGGGTCACCTTTCTTTAATATTGGTATCAAAACAGATCTTTTCCAGTTAGTTGGCCATGATGTTGTCTTCCAAATTTCCTGGCAGAGCCTTGTAAGTATAGTAACAGCTGCATCCGATTGCTATAATACGTCAATGGGAATACTATCAATGCCAGGTGCTTTGTTCTTTGATAAGGCTTTCAATGCTGCTTTGACTACTTCTTTCATCACCAATGGTTCCTGATCATAAGGTACAGGTTGAAACGGCAGTTGGTCCACTTGATTTTTATCATATAATGACTCGGTATATTCTTTCCACCTTTTCTTGATCTTCTCTGCATTATTCAACATGGATCCTTGAGCATCTTGTAACATTCCAATTTGAGGATGGAATTTTTTCTTTAACTCTTGTAGCTTTAGGAAAGCCAATCTTGTTCTTCCTATAATAGTTTCTGCTTGCATGCGTCATTATAGTACTTCTCCTTGTCTTGTCTTGCTGCATGTTGGAAATCTCTGTTGAGTTCTATGATTGCTTCTCTTTCTCCTCTGGCTTTAGAGTTTCTTCGATCATCCATTTTGGCCATTTTTGTTTTTTTACTTTTTGTAGAGACTTCTCACTTTCTTCCAATACAGCCTTCTTGATCTCATCCCATAACTCTTCTGGAGCTCTGTCATTTGGAGTGGAGGAGTGGCCTAGTGGTTGGGGCAAGGTACTTCAGGCCAGAAGGTCAGGGGTTCAAATCCCACTAGAGGACAGCAACCTTGGGCCAGAAGGACTGGGGTTTCTAGTCCCACAGGTGCTACTTGTGGTCTTGGGCAAGCCACTTAACCCTCCATAGCCCATGTTCCCTGTAAAATAGTTATCTCCAAGTTATAATGCCCTGTTCAATGTAATTTCAGTTTGTTCAATGTAAACCACACTGATGCAGAATAGCACGGTATATAAGAGAATGTAAATAAATAAAGTTGTATCTAAATCAGCAAATTGATTTTGCAGGCAGTCTTTAAATTCCAGTTGGTATATTCTCAAAGGTCATATTTTGCTACATTCATGAGTGGCTTGCTGTTTTTCAACTTTAGCTTGAGTCTGCATACTAGTAGTTGGTAATCTGTACCACGGTCAGCTCCAGGTTTTATCTTTGTTGATGTTATAGAGCTTTTCTATCGTTGACTTCCACAGATGTAGTCAATTTGATTTTTGCACAATCCATTGGGTGAAGTCCATGTGTACAGTTGCGGTTTGTGTTGCTGGAAGGTGTTTGAGATGAATAGATCGTTGGTCTTGCAAAATTCTATCAATCTTTCTCCAGCTTCATTTCTGTTGACAAGCCCATATTTTCCAACTACTTTGCCTTCTTAGTAGGCCATGTGATCATTTGACGCAAAGTGCCCAATGACAGTCCATTTCAGTTCACTGACACTCAACAGGTCGAGTTGTACACGCTCCGTTTCAGTTTTGACCACCTCCAACTTCCCTTCTCTCATGCTTCATACATTCCATGTCCCAATATGTAAGACATCTTTGAAGCTTCTGACTCTCATTTCATGCACAACTACATCAGCAGTCAGACATCCCGAGGGCTTTGATCCAACCTCATCATACGTGCTGGCTTTACTGTGAAAAGTCTTCAGCTCTTCCCCAGTAGCCAGATGAGTGCCTTCCGACCTGAGGGTCTTCTCTTCTAGCACTATAATTCAATTTCTTTTGTTGTGACTATCCAGATTGCCAGGCCTTTCTTCCACACAGTTTAATTCTAGTGTTGTTGCCGTTGTCACAGAAAGGTGATCCCATTCTGCTGCTGCCCAGATTGGTGGTTTGTCTTGGTCTGGCACCTCAGTTTAAATCTGTCCATCTTGGGAGTTTCTGCCAATAGTTAAGCTACCAATAGCTTAACCTTCAGCATCACTGATGCACACAAGCTCTCACAGCACGACAAGCTGCAAACCAAGTGAGGGTTAATAGGTTTAAGAGCCTATAAAGCTAAGATTATCCCTGAGGGGGGTGGGAGAGAAAGAAGACGTAATAAAAGCTGGCTTGCTACACAATGCCCTGACCTATGCTTCTAAGGTAAAGTTTTACCAATTTCTTATCTTTAAGACAACTTCATAGATCTTTGTAAAGGTCACTAGAAACAAGTTTCTCTTTCTTTGTACTCAGAGACTATTTATTCTATTTGTATTCTGAGCTATACTCAGATTTGATTTAAATGAAAAGCTCTCGTGGTACTATGACCTGACTGACTCAGCAAAAATACCGAATTCTAAAATACACAGATTTATCGGCTGTAACCCAAAGAATTCCCTTTCTCCCCAAAATTTCAGTATATTCCGGAAGATAAATACTTACAAGTGCAGATCTATTTCTAGCTGTAGCAGTCCCTTTTGGTCCTTAAGACTGGATTGCAGTTTTCCTTGCCTCTGACTGCCTTCCAAGCACTGCTTGTAAGCTTTTCACCTTTGTTCACATCAGCAGGATGAGTTGCAGTGTGACTTGTAGCACATACCTACAATATACCAGCACCTCAACATGTGTGGTACCACTTGGAGAGCTCCACTGCTGTCATTATATATATCCTTGAACCTCACCTCCTTCACTTAGCTTCATCCTACCACAGCCAGTTACAAGGGCTATAAAGGGTGAACTCAGAGAGTTCTGTATAATGACCCTTCACATCCCTCTGCCTGGGAGTCACCTATGTGTGGCTGACTCATCCTGCTTGTCCATGGAGAAAGCAAAGTTACTTACCTGTAACAAGGATTCTCCATGGACAGAAGGTTAACTCAGCCACACAATCCCACTCGCTTCTCCTCTAGGATGAACCTGTTTGCAACAATACGAGAAGCCAGGGTCCCCCTATTACCAGGCCATTGTAAGAAATTTAAAAGGAGGCTGGAGAAGTACTGCCCAGCGTTTATAATGTTGTCCTGTGCAAGATGACAGTCAGTTACAAGCATGGATTTAAATTGTAGCATTAATCTGCACATGAAATGTTATGGTTGACCCTGATTTGGAACATCTTTCATAGTCCAATTTGATGATGTTAACACATGGTAGCAGATCATATGACAGATGCAGAAACCCGTCCCGTTCCTCCACAGGGCAATTTGAAAAGTAATTTCTGTGGGCAAAACACTGCTTTATAAAAGTAGCTGCCCTGCAGAAGTGTAAAAGTGTGTGTACATTTCCATTTCATGTACACCCTGCTGTAGTGGGGAAGCATTCCTGGGGCAGTGTTGGGATGGGACTTGGGACAACATATGTATTTTTGCTTTTCAAATGAAGTGTGTAGGGGTTCTGATTTAGGAAGGAGAGGGATTTAAGGACAATAGGAGGTGTGATATGAGGGCAGAAGGCCTGATGGGAAAGGAAGACAAGGACCCGAGGAGGGAAAGAAGGCTTGTAGGCCTCTTAGAGTAGGAACACCAAGTTAGGCCTTTTGAGTGGAGAGCAGCACTGGAAAAGAGCTATGTACGAAAGGAGACAGAGGGAGGCAGGAAAGTGGAAGGGGAAAGCTGTAGAGAAATACAAAAAAAAAACAAACCTCTGACCATTTTAGAAAGGATCAATGAATGCCCTTAGTACATGGAAGTTTAGAGGTGGGGGGGTGAAATGTCAGATTTTCCAACTTCTCTCTGGCCTGTCTAGGTTTTAAAACAGTGTGTACCTTTAAACAAAAACAAAAAACTAAATTTATTCCTAGCTATTTAACTGCTACACAAGTTTTGCTAGCTGCAATACAAACTTGTTTTCTGTCTCGTGTTGCAGTATTTTGCCTGGACATTACGGTATATTTGACCTATCAGAATACCCCAGGCATTTTGTAACAGTCTTCAAATGCAGGCCCTCCTTGTGCCTCATTGCTTACGGAGGACATTGTGCTCTATTAGGGAACCCATTGAGAAGAATTCATAGTATTCGTAAAATGAACATATGTTGGGAAACTCAGCTGCCACAACAGCAAGATATGGAATAATCAAGTCTCTTATTTAAAGTTTAGTTATTCTCTCGCAACAAAAGAACAAAGGGATGCAATTGGAATTTCAATTTGCCAAGGGAAATAGCATGTTAGTTCTGAATGTCAGTGTTTACAATATTATCTCTCTAGAAGAACTCATAAAATTCATATTGGCACGAGAAAGCACAGGCAAAGTATACAATGACTGTCAAAGGTCTAAAAAGAGAAAAAGCTTTCAGCACCAGGACTATACAACAAGTTTGACTCGTTTCGCTAGATTAGCACTTTCAATGCACTGGTACAATGAAAAGCCATTCTTAGTTCTCCGATAGCTGCTGGAGATTGTACAAGAGCTGTAGACTTGCCATCCTTAGCAACCTTTCTACGACACAAGCCAATGGCTAATCCTAAAGACAATCAATGGTGTCGCGGCTCCGATAACGATCGCGAACCGCTACCGCAGCTTTGTAAACAAGCCCCATTGTTATGATAATTATGAAGTGTACTAATGGGTAGTATTTTTTTGCATCTACTACATGCTAAGAGTAAAGATTAGCATGCAGTAAGTGTGCTAACTCTTGGTAACATGCTCAGCATGTACCCTGCAGTTAACACACAGAAAAATCCCTTACTGTGTGGAAACGTTATATGCAATTCGTGTGGGTGCACTAAATGACACTCACTGAGGTGGCTTTAAGCTCACCTGTGCTAACTGCAGCATTGTTATTTAGTGTGTGGTAATTACCCCTGCGCTAATCCCAATGTGCGGTCCACATTCACTCTCTGCCGCAACCCACTCAGTCCTTCCACCCTATCGCATGCCGAGTATGACCATTTTACTGCATTGGCTTCTTTAAGTGTGTGGCAGCTGCTATGGCGGGCCTGAATTAACCAGAGGCATTAACTGTTAGCATAGTTTAGTAAATATGACCCATATGTATGCCCTATATTTACTAACCTAAGTGTCTTTCAAGACCTTGAGCAGAGGATGTAACCTCTCAGAAGAAATGTTCAAAGAGGCAGATGTGCTAAGCATTTTTCCCCATAGACTTCAAATGAGAAAAACCTCTCAGAATATCTGGCTCGATATTGGCTACATTCCCAGTCTTTGGAATGAGAATGGTATACACATGTAGACCTCACTGTGGCCTCACATTGAGGAACTCAGAAAGATCAGGGCACAGAGGGGCTCTCCACATCAGAGACCAAGCATTAGAACGCAGAGACTTGTATCAGTGGGGCAGGTAAGAGCCCCCCAGTTACTACTACGTGGCTACAAGATCCGCCCTTGCACGTGTCAAACCAGTGCTCCACAATCCACATAAGCAGTCAGTGCTTCAGGCACGCCCGTGTCCGGTGGGCCCACACCTAAGGGCCTCGCAAAAGGGCCCTTAGCGTGGATCTTAGCATTAATATATGTGCGACGGTATCCCCCCCATGATTTGACAAGCAATAACGAATTCTAATTGTAATACTATACCCTATATAACCATGGAATTTCACAGGATTGTAAGTGTTACTTATTGAATTTCTTGTATTCCCTGCCTCATAGTAAAACATAGTATGTGACAGCAGATAAAGACCAGCTTGGTCCATCTAGTCTGCCCAGCAAGGTGGCAAGAGTAGGTGCACCTGCAGCTCTGTGCAGGTCACCCCTTCCCATGCCTTTGTTTAGGGATATATCCACCGCTCCATGTATGTCACCCCAATTTGTTGAGATTTAAAAGATAGTTACGTTTTTTTTTATTTTATCCTGTTGCTATAAAGGGATCCATTGTGTCTGTCCCATGCCATTTTGAATTCTGTCACTGTATTTGCCCCCCCCCCCCCCAATTTTCATCAGAAGGGCATTCCAAGCATCCACCACCCTTTCAGTGAAAAAGTATTTCCTGATGTTGCCTTTCAGTTTACCCCTTGCAGTTTCATATTATGCCCTCTAGTTTTACAGCTTTCCAGTCTTTGAAAAAAGGTTTGTTTGTTCATCCATACTGCAAGTATTTAAAGGTCTGTATCGTATCTCCCCTGTCCCTCCTCTCCTCTAGTGTATACATATTTAGGTCTGCAAGTCTCTTCTCATATGTCTTCTGGTGCAGGCTCCAAATCATTTTGGTCGCCTTCCTCTGAACCGTTTCCAGTCTTAATATCCTTTGTGAGATATGGTCTCCAAAACTGAACATAGTATTCCAAATGAGACCTCACCAGTGATATTAGTACCTCCTCATTTCTGCTGGTAATTCCTTTCTGTATGCAACCCAGCATCCTTATGGCTTTCGCTACTGCCTTGTCATACTATTTCGCCACCCTGAGATCATCAGAAACTATCATTCCAAGGTCCTTCTCCTGGTCAGTGTACGCCAACTTATCTCCTATCGCATACAATTCTCTTGGATTTCTGCATCCCAAGTGCAAGATACTGCACTTCTTCACATTAAATCTTAACTCCCAAGCATTAGACTATTCTTCCAGCTTTTGTAGATCTTTCCTCATGTTCTCCACTCCCTCATGGGAATCCACTCTGTTACAAATTTTCGTGTCATCTCCAAAAAAGACAGACTTTTCCATTCAGTCCTTCAGCAATATCACTCACAAACACATTGAACAGTACTGGTCCCAGGACCGATCTCTGGGGCATGCCGCTAATCATCTTCTTTCATCCAAGTGAGTTCCATTTACCATCACCTCCTGTCGTCTGTCAGTCAACCAATTTCTGATCCAGTTCACCACCTTGGGACCCATCTCCAGGCTGTTCAGTTTATTGATAAACCTCCTGTGAGGAACAGTGTCAATGCTGAAATCTAGGTAGATCACATCCATCGCATGCCCTTGATCTAGTTCATAAGAAAATAAGAACATAAGAAATGCCGTTCTGGGTCAAACCAAGGTCCATCAAGCCCAGTATCCTGTTTCCAACAGTGTCCAATCCAGGTCACAAGTACCTGGCAGGTACGCAAAGTCCACACCTTCCACAATACTCATCCTGGGTTAAGCAGCGGGTCCTCTTTAATAATGGTTTATGGACTATTCCTCCAAGAACTTGTACAAACCTTTTTTAAACCCAGCTACACTAACAGCTTTTACTACACCCTCTGGTAACAAATTCCAGAGTGTGATTATGCGTTGAGTGAAAAAATATTTTTTCTTATTAGTCTTTAATGTGTTACATTGTAGCTTCATTATGTGTCTTCTAGTCTACTTTTTGATGGTGTAAACAACCGATCTACATTAACCCGTTACACTCCATTCATTAATTTATAGACTTCTATCATATCTCCTCTCAGCCTTCTCTTTTTGAAGTTTAAGAGCACTAAACTTTTAAGCCTTTCCTCATAGGGGTATCCTTCCATCCCCTTAACCATTTTGGTGGCTCTTCTCTGTACCTTTCCTAATTCCTCTATATCCTTTTTAAGATACAGCAACCAGAATTGCACACAATATTCAAGGTGCAGTCGAGCCATGGAATGATAGAGAGGCATTATAATATTCTTGGTTTTGTTCTCCATTCGTTTTCTTATGATTTCTCGCATTCTATTAACTTTCTTGGCCCCGCTGCACACTGGGCGGAGGGTTTCAATGTATTATGCACAATGATGCCTAAATCTTTTTCCTGAGTGGTGATTTCTAAGGTGGTACCTTGCATTGTGTAACCAAAGTTTGGGTTGTTTTTTCCTAGGTGCATAACTTTGCTCTTGTCCACATTAACTTCCATCTGCCATTTGAATGCCCAGTATTCCAATTTTTCACAATCCTCTTGGGTTTTAATAACTTTGAATAATTTTATGTCATCTGCAAATTTGATCACCTTATTCATTATGCCCAGTTCCAGGTCATTTATGAATATGTTAAAAAGCAGCGGGTCCAGCACAAATCCCTGGGTACTCCGCTATTTACTTTTCTCCATTGAAAAAAATTGGCCATTTAGCCCTACTCTCTGCCTTCTATCTTTTAGCCAATTTATGATCCACAGTAGTACACTGCCTCCAATACCACGACTTTTTAATTTTGCCAAGAGTCTCTCATCAGGGACCTTGTCAAAGGCTTTCTGAAAATCCAGATACACTATGGGGCTTGTTTACAAAGCAGCAGTAGTGGTTTCCGATCGTTATCGGAGCCGCAGCCCCATTGATTTTAATGGGGCCGTGGCTCTGATAATGTTCGGAAACCGCTACCGCTGCTTTGTAAACAAGCCCCTATAATCAACTGGCTCATCTTTGTCTACCTGTTTATTCACACCTCCAAGAAAATATAACAGGATTAGTAAGACAAGACTTTCCTTGGCTAAATTCATGTTGGCTTTTTCCAATTAAACCATGACTATGTACATGATCAGTAATTTTATTCTTTATAATGGTTTCTACTATTTTGTCTGGTACTGATGTTAGACTCACAGGTCTGTAGTTTCCTGGATCACTCCTAGAAACCTTGTGGTCTTGAGCAAGCCACTTAACACTCCATAGCCCATGTTCCCTGTAAAATAGTTATCTCCAAGTTAAAATGCCCTGTTCAATGTAATTTCAGTTTGTTCAATGTAAACCGCACTGATGCAGAATAGCGCGGTATATAAGAGAATGTAAATAAATAAATAAATAAATAAATAAAATAAAATATTGGCATTACACTGGCCATTCTCCAGGTACTACAGTTGATTTTAATAATAGTTCACAGATTACTAATAGTAGGTCTGCAATCTCATATTTCAGTTCTTTTAATACCCTTGGCTGTATACCATCTGATCCAGGTGATTTGGTACTCTTCAGTTTAATCAAAAATAGTTGTAATCCATCTTCTCCTGAGATATCATTCAGTCATATCTCAGGGGTTCTCACAAACTTACACGCAAAACCAATTTCAGACCATTCCCATAAGTAATCAGTATAGTCATGCCAATTCTTGTTTGTATTATTACAAAGACACACATAGAAATCAACACAATAACAACAGGCTCATTTACATCACACTGAGAAGACTTCAGCACCGTTATGCTCCCAAAGACAGTATGATAGAAAACACTGAAATGCTCCCTAATAAATGCCAGATCAGTAAGGAACAAAATACCAGTTATCATAGACCACATCAATGATACTAACCCAGATGTTATGTGCATTACTGAATCTTAGCTTTCTGAAATAAAATTAGGGTCCTATTTAACCAACTAAAGTTCCCAACTATGATGTGTATCATTCTACTATATTAAGCAAACGTGTAGAAGTCGTCCTTAATAATAATAATAATAATAATAATAATAATAATAATAATAATAGAGGAGCACAATGCCTCCCTCTCACTATACAATAACATTGAAGACATAGATATTCTCATTATAGAAAATAGACAATTCATTTTGTCTGCTATATAGACCTCCTACATCTGACCCTTTACAGCCATCTTAGAAATAGTATGCTCCACTGCAATAAAAAAAACAATTAATATTACTAGGGTACTTTAACCTAACCTCCCTACACAACTCTCAAGCGACCACCTTCTTTAATGCCATATCAGACATGTCCTATTAGCAAATAATAAGTGTTCCAACATATAATAAAGGGAATATACTAGATTTAATATTCCTACCTAATAAAAGCTACGAACACCCCCAAACTACTAATCCTCAAACTTTACCTGTTCTGTGGTCAGATCAGCATCTAATCAATTTTTCATTAACATACCTAACTCCTGATCACATTGCTCACTACATAACCAACCATCATACAAAATTTAAGAGATTTCATAGAGAGATGCATTCATAAAGGAAACCCTTCCGAATATCAACCTTGACCTCAGGGATTTAAATGACCTTCTGAGAAACTATTATTTCTAGGGCTGCCACTGACCAATCCCCCAGTCTAACAGAAAACAAAAAAAGATTAAAGCAATGGTACTCGCAGGAAATAAGAGCTTTAAGAAGACACTTGAGGAAGGTTAGAGCGCACATGGAGAATTTCAAAATCTCCTGATGGATTATTTACATGAACACACTAAGAATATACAGTGACTGACTATCAACAATAAAAAGGAATACCACGAAAACATCTTATTGAATTCCCCGATTCGCGCTAGAGAATTATTTGAAATTGTGAAATCCCTGACTCATACCCAAAAATAATAGTACAAACAACCAAATCATAAATCCTCAAGTCTTGGCAAATTACTATATGAACAAACTAAAATCATCAAAATGATCATTTTATACTGTTTCCACTTACTAACTTAACATATCCTAAGATACGATCTGCGTTCCATCAAGTCACTCTTGACTACTTACGTAACATTATATCAAATATAAATACTACAACATCCAGTCTTGACCATTCCCACTCAGCAGGATGAAAGTCATCCACACTGGACTTGCACCAATCATACTTAATATGGTAAACATGTCACTAGCTCAAGAGCACATGCCTAAAACAAGCGATGATCCGTCCCATCTTAAAACATAAGCTACTGGATAAAACATGCCCTACTTCATACAGTTCAATATCTAGCCTTCCATCCCTTGCTAAAATAATTGAGAGAATTGTCCATAACCAAACTTTAGATGACCATCAATATGGATTCAGACTCTTTTACTTGTCCTCTTTAACAATCTGATAAAGGGAATAGATAATTCAAAACAAGCTTTCATCCTTATTTTTGAAGATATTTGAAGATATTGCCTCTGCCTTTGATTCCATCAAACATCATATTCTTCTGGATAGGCTCATGCAAATGGGATACATGGCACTATACTTGTTGGTTCCAATCATACCTATCCAACCACTCACAGCAAGTTAAGATTGACCAACAAACATCTAAGGTATATAACCAACAACAAAAGTTACCGCAAGGCTCAGCCCCCTCTGCCTTATTATTTAATATCTTTTCTATGTCATATTATTCAAAAATTTAAAGTTGGGTATTCCATTTATGCTGATGATATAACGCTACACCTGCCCTTTGACATAACACAACCTAACTTTGAACATACTATATCATGCTTCAATGAAATTTCACAATGGTTAAAATCTTATAACCTAAGGACCACCTATAAAAAATCTGAGGTCCTATTTATTACTAAGCACCAAGGCTTCACTCCACCCCCTAACCTAGAAGTAAAAAATGAAGCCAAATATCTAGATATTACCCTTGATCAAACCCTTAGCTTAACATTCCACATCAAATTAATCACTAGAGCAATTTACAACAAATTGAGGATGATACAACAGTTGCGACCTTTACTATCAAACTATGACTTCAGATCTGTACTCCAGGCAATGAATTTCCCACACATAGATTATTGTAACAGCATATTCCAGAGACTTCCTAAACAAGCTTTACATAGTTTTCGGATAGCTCAACATATGGCAGCACACATAACTCAGAAAGCACACATATCTGACCACATAACCCCAATACTATACAACCTCCACTGGTTACCAATTCAAAGCAGAATTAAATATAAATTGCTGATGACCATTTTTAAATTTCCGAGGAACATAACACCATCGAATCTATCCAACCTTATAAAAATAACGCCAAATGATCTGCTAATTGTTCCCCCAGAATATCGTAAAATGAACCATGCCACAAGCAATAGAGCTTTTTCTTTTATTGCCCCAATTTTATAAAACTCCCTTCCAGAAAAATTAAGGTCTATCACCGACCTGTCCATATTTTGAAAAGATCTCAAGGCACACTTGTTTATTGAGCATTTTGGTTATCTTTCTGAACCTGAAAAGCTCTATCCAACCTAACCCTCTAAACCAATCCCTTCCCAACAATATCCGAGCTCTCATAACCACATTGTAAATAAGTTAATTATATGATATGCAAGTCATCTAGTTCAATACTACAACATATATAAGTTAACATTCCAAGTTATGTACTCAGAATGTTTTGCTTATCTTTCCCTTTACTATATTTTCCAATCAAGTTATAATGTAATGTTTTTTGTTCCTTTGTAAAATTCTTTGATTACCCGAAAAGGCAGTATAAAATAAATAAATGTTGTAATACCAGAGGCGAGTCTCTGGACAGCAGTAGGGAGCGGCATGATCCAGGCTTCGGTAACCGCCATCCTATAAGGTCCGAGCAAAGTGCAGCATATGGTCCGGTGGGCTTCCTTGGGCTTAGGACGGGGTGCGGCCTTTCCTCTTCCTGACTCAGAGCGGGACAGAAAGTCATATAAGTTCTCAGGTATTGCAATCCTACTGAGAGATCAAATCTCAGAGTCCTTGTCAAGACATAGTACAGCCGCATAGCCAAGAGCTGTGCTGGGGAGTTCTGTCACCCAGGTTCCAAGCCAAAGTCTTTCTGAGAACCAACTCTGTAGCTCAGCTGCACAGTCAGACTCTATGTAGCTGCATCATGTTATTCATGTTCAAAAACACAAAGTCTTTAGGAGAACTAAACCACATTGCTTGAGGCACATCCACAAGCTACAACTGTATCAGCTCAGTCCAATTTCAATATGGAGTCTTTCAGGGAACACGACAATGTAGCTGCCCCACCTTTTCACCCTTTAGGTTCACAACTTCCTTACTGAACCTGCCCCAGGGGCCAGAGCTTTCATTGTCCCATCCCCTGTACCTCCATCAGTTCCAGGTCTCCAATGTCCTCATATGCTTGTGTTTCCATGACCTTTTCTTCTTCCCAGGGATCACTGCTGTCCTCACTTGGAAACACTGGAAGCTTTTCTAGATCCTCCCACCTCTCTCTGGTTCTAAAGTGCATTTTCTGGTGAGCCAGGGGAACTTGTCCAGAGGGGAATCCTGGGATGGATCAGTGACCTGGGCATATCCCCTCCTAACATGAATTAGAGTCAGAGGTGCTTTCCCTTCCGGGATCCAGGCCGAGTCTGCCCTATACTTGCTTCTCCTAACTGGATCACCTGATCCTTTCTGTGGTGTTCCTTCCCATCCCAAGGAAGTCTGGGACTTGTAGTCTGTCAGACCCTGCCACTTAACCTAAGGGATTCTGGGTTTGTGCACTGACTCCATGACAATGTCCAGATTCGAACCGCTTCTGCTGCTTATGCAGCTATGTTGTAATTTATCAGAACAGTGTGCTGAAAAAGTCAAATCAAGCCTACTCAGCAAACAAAGCCAGAATACAAAGCCACAGAAACACTGTAAGTGAATTAGAGCCACTATGAAATCTGACCTTTGGATATGAAAGTGTGGACAAAAGGTGGCAAAGAGAAGCTAATCTGGCCTTGGCTAACCAATGTGAGCTATAAAAAGCCTCTGAGCAGGTAAATTATTGGATGACTGGAGGCCCCAGTGTTCAGATATCCCATGACTTGGCACAAATGGGAGACACAATCTTGTATATGTAGCGGCATTTCATACGACTGATAGCTATTCGCAAATTATGATTCCTCAATGTATATTTCTTTATCTTTATTGGCATCAGAGCGGTGTACAAATAATAAAAATAACAGCAAAGTGTAGGAAAAGAAAAGTAATGCCACTAATGGAAAGGAAAGAAGCATAGAGAGAGGAGGGCAGTTCATGGGCGAGCTGAAAGAGGTGCGTCTTGAGGAGGGATTTGAACCGTGGCAGCAAGGGCTCTGCACGCAGGGAGGTTGGTGGGGAGTTCCAAAGTGCAGGGCAAGAAAGCAGAATGTTATGTTTGTTCCAGGCGTGCTCGGGAAACGGAGGCAAGAGCCAGGCGACAGTCCCCTGCTCAGTCTCACTAAACCCATGATTTACATGGCTTTATGGCACATTCTATGTTGATGGGGGGAAAAAAAGCATAGTAAAGCAGCTTCGAAGCTTGAACTGGAATCCCCCACTTTTCTCAAATGCAGGGGAGATTCAATCAATGTCTAGAATATAAAATTCAACCTTCCACAAAACCATTAAAGTTACCCCTGTAAATTGGATTTGTAAAGCAGTGGGACTATCCCAGCTAGCATGCTGATGTACCTCCTCTTACATAAGTGGATTACAATTGTTGCTTTGCCTTCAGTCTCTGTACTGTGTGCCCATTAGGGTAATGACACAGGTCTTATAGCTTTGCTATGTACCACACAGTCCCCAGTGATTTTGATTTTCTGCCAGCTATCCTTGTCAAATGTTCAGTTTCCTGTACATATCACACAAGAAAAAATTACTTTGAGTGCCCATTTGTCGCTAAAGGTCATGCCATAAAGCAGAGATATTTGACTTCCCCGAGTGGGGACATATTATGATGTATAATGTGTCATTTTTCAAGTTGCTGGTGAAGAGCACTTTTCTTTTCAGTCAAACTTAAAAAATGGGATATGATGTCATAGAGAACAAGAGGGTCATCGTCCAATGATGACCAAGGCCATGTCCTACACAACTAAAATGAATATTTATGCTCTGCATTCCACTGCCCCGAACTGGGTAGCCTGGGGTGCACTAAAAAGTATTTGAATTAGAAAACTGAGCAATAAATCATGATGCTAGATTTTTCTCCACCACTGTATCGTGTGAATTAAAATACTGGCATGGATTTCATTAGCAAGGAAGACGCTGCTGAATTCTAATCACACATTCACTGAATGCACTGTAACTCGATGTAAATCTGCATGTCCGCCACCCTGAAAGTGCCATTATACAGCCAACAGCCACATCACCATAGAACAGCTCATTTCATAGTCTAAAAGAGCTAGTGTGAATGGACCAGAGTTAAAAGTCCAATCACATTCCCAACTACACCGCAAACACAGTGCCAGCCCTGAAAGTGTGAAAGAGGTTGCTCGTTCCAGTCACTGACCCTCAGCATTTTTAAGCTAATTTTTAACTTTAGCACAGCCTGCGCAGCAAACTCCATTAAATGGTCAAGGTGGATGATCTCTGAGGCTGGAGAATAAGCAAGCTGGCCAGGTGATACTCCAGAATAGAGGTGCGATTCAAAACCGAAAACCCAAATCTGTGCCTTTGTATCCCTACACCATCTGTGCAGAGGCACCTTTACACCACATAGTATCTGTGCTTTAGTGCACTGAAGCATTCTAAATGCAGAATATTGTATTTGGATAGGCCTACTGAGGTTCCAGTTCACCAATAATTTATCCTCTATAAAACAGAATGGGAGAAAGGCCTTAGTGTAAGTATTATTTGAGAGTGTGAGTCTATGGGAAAGATGATTGCCTACTACTAGCACTACTGATCATTTGTATAGCGCTACAAGGCATATGCAGTGCTGCACAGACACAGGTAAGAGACAGTCCCTGCTCTTCAGAACTTACAATCTAGTCAAGACAGATACACAACAGTTGAGGATAGGGATATATCTAGGGGAATGGTAAGGAAATACATATGTGACTAAGTGGATCAGGATCCAAAAGCAGACTCAAAGAGGTGAGTTTTCAGCCTGAATTTGAAAAGGGCCAGAGATGAAGCCTGACTCAGGTAGTTTGTTCCATGCATAAGGAGCAGCAAGGTGGAAGGAGCGAAGTCTGGAGTTGACTGTAGAAGAGAAGGGCACAGACAGAAGGGATCTGCCCAAAGAGCGGAGTTCCTGAAGAGGGGTGTGGGGAGAGATAAGAGAGGAAAGGTAGTAAGGAGCAACAGAATGAAGGCACTTATAGGTCAGTAAGAGAAGTTTGAACTGGAGAGAGAAACTGAAGGGGAGCCAATGAAGTGACTTGAGAAGAGGGGTTATATGAACATATCAAGGCTGGCAGATTAGCCAGGCAGCTGAGTTTTGAACAGATTGAAGGAGAGAGAGGTGATTCAGAGGGAGACCAGCAAGGAGGAGGTTGCAATAGTCTAGATGGGAGGTGATTAAACAGTGGTTAAGCATCTTAGCAGTGTGTTCAGAAAGGAATATTACAGAGAAAGAAGTGACAGGTTTTAGCTATCGGTTGGATGTGCGTAGAGAAGGAAAAGGAGGAGTCAAAGATGACCCCAAGATTGTGAGCCGAGAAAACAGGGAGTAGTAGAGCATTTTCCACAGAGACTGAGAAAGGAGGAAGGGGAGAGGAGGGTTTAAAGGAAAAAATAAGAAGCTCAGTCTTGGCTATGTTCAATTTCAAACGGTGGTGAGACATCCAGGCAGCAATGTCAGATAAGCGGACAGAGATCTAAGCCTGGATTGCTGGAGAAATTTCAGATGTAGAGAAGTAGATCTGAGAGTCATCAGCATAAAGATGGTACTCAAAACCATGGGAGGAGATGAGTGTGCCAAGAGACTGTGTATAGAGGGAGAAAAGGAGTGATCCCAAGACAGACCCTTAGGGTACACAAACCGAGAACAGGATAGCAGTGGAATAGGATGCTCCAGCACAAATGCTGAAAGTGCAATGGGAAAGATAAGAAGAGAACTAGGATAGCACAGAGCCTTTGAAGCCAAGTGAAGACAAGGCATTGAGGAGAAGGTGGTGATTAACAGTGTCTAAAGCAGCAGACAGGTAAAGAAGAATGAGGATCAATAAAGGCCCCTTGATTTTCCAAGGAACATGTCACTGGAGACTTTGGTTAGAGCCGTTTCAGTAGAATGTAAAGGACTAAAGCTAAATTGCAATGGATATAGAGGGGCTTGAGAGGAGAGAAAGTCCAGACAATGGTGGTGAACCGCACATTCAAGTAGTTTAGAAATGAAAGGGTGGAGGGAGATGAATTGATAATTAGAAGGACAGGTAGGGTCAAGTCAGGGTTTCTTGAGGAGAGGTGTGACTACCGCATGCTTGAAGGCTGTGGGAACAGTTGCAGTGGAGAGTGAGAGGTTGAGAATATGAGAGATGGAAGGGACGACAGTGGAGGAGAAGGAGCTTAGGAGATGGGTGGGAATAGGTTCAGAGTAGCAGGTAGTAAGTTTGGAGGAGGAAAGAAGATATGTGATTTCCTCCTCAGAGATCTTAGAAAAGGAAGAAAGGGTTGCAGAGGTTGAGAGGGAGAGTTGGGAGAGAAGAGGGAGATGACAGGATGGAGTTGACCTTGTGGGGAATTAGTGTAATCTTGTGGACTCTGTATTGGAAATAGTCGGCCAAAGTTTGAGCAGAGAGGAACAGAGGGGTTGGGCATGGAGACACTTTGAGGAGAGAGTTATAAAGGTGAGGGTCAGAGGCAAGAGAGTTAGTCAGGTGGACACAATAGTCTTATTTCATGAGTACTATGGCTAACTGGAAAGAAGCAAGCATGAATTGGAAGTATTGAAAGTCCGCAGGGGTGTGAGATTTGAGTCAAGTGGAATTTGAGTCTTTAAAGCATAAAAGTTAGAGGGGTTATCAAAATGAATGTTAAAATCCATGAGAATAAGGGAGGGGGAAGATGAATCCAGAAAGAAGGAAAGTCATGAGTCAAAGTCAGTGAGAAAGGTAGAAGTGGACTTGTCAGGGGGGTCAATGAATGACAGCTATCTGGAGAGATAGTGGAGTAAAAAGGCAGTTGGAGTGGACTTCAAAGGAGGGAAAGGAATGGGACTGAGGCAGAAGGAGGGGTTGAAATTGGCAGGAATGAGAGAATAGAAACCCAACACCACCACCATGGCCAGTGGGACGAGATGGGTGGGAGAACTGGTAGTCACCATGACAGAGGGCAGCAACTGATGCTGAGTCTTCTGGGAGGAGCCAGGTCTCAGAGTAAGAAAATGGAGAGCATTAGAGGTAAATAGATCATGAATAAAGGCAAGCTTATTTGAGATGAAGTGTGCATTCCACAAGGTGCAAGAAAAAGGGAGAGAAGGGGGGAAAAGAGAGGGATATGAATGAGATTTGAGGAGTTGCATTTGGATCTGTCCTGGGAGTGTGACAAATGTCTAGGGGGGCCAGGGTGGGATTGATATCTCCAGATGACAGGAGAAGAAGCAGAAGAGTATGGGGCAGAGAGGAGATGGCACGGCGCTAACCAGGGTGAGGTTGTTTCAGAGAGAGGAGATGGCTAAATGAGAGGGAGAAAATGAGGAAGCTCAAGAGCTGATGACAGGTACATGACAAGATGGTGGGAGAAGTGAAGATGGTGAAGAGGGGATGATAACGAAGGGGGTTTGAGGTTGTTGCTATGAGGGGAAAAGATTAAGGAGTATCAACAATAGGAAGAGAAAGTGATGGGGAACCATAATAAAGAGATGGAGAGGAGAGCAGAAGTCAGAAGCAAAATATAACGGAAAGGCAGGAGAAAGATCTCAGGGGACTGGGGTGCACCTGTGAGTAATAATGGTAATGAGCACAGGACAGGGGGTGGGTGGACTGTGGGGTGGGAGGGAGGGATAATAAGGAAGAGGAGAGGAGAGGCCACAGACAAACAGCTCAAAATAGGAGGGAGTTGAACAAGATTAAAAACAAAAAATACAGAGAAGGTAAATATCATATTTACAATGATAAAATATATATATATGTAGACAAACAGGACTCACAAGCAAGTAGTTAAATGTCTGACCCAAGTCAGGAGCTAGGAGCAAAGCTTGTAATTTGCACTTTCCACAGCAAGAAAACGCCTTGCCTGTCTTGGATCCTTCATTGTGTTGCATAATTCCATATTTGATGATGTCGGATAAAGACCAAAACAGCTCATCCAGTCTGCCTTGTAACATGCCTGGGGTTGTAGCTGCTTCTCTATGCAGTTACCCCCAAATACCTTTGTTTAGGGTGCAGACAAAGGCATTGTTGGATGGTATCCTGCATAATGGAGACGAATTCTCCAAATGGGTTAGTCTCACACATAGCATGACATCAATGAACGTCACACTCCTATGCAAGGATATATAGAGTATAATCTCAGTCTCTTAGATTTAGTGCCAATGCTCGTAAGGTATTTCCATCATGCCAATGAGAGCTTCCTTCTGAAATTCGAAAGATGTAACATGTACAGGCAACTTGTCAAGGTGCAATTGGAAATTCTTCTTAATCAGGCCCGTGGCTCCCAGTATAATGGGAAATATTTCTGAATCTTTCTGCCACATTTTCTTGGTCTCCGACTGCATTTTTTAGCACTTCAGGATCTTCTCCCTCACCACATGATCAACAGAATAATCACTTGGAAACTCTGTTATCAATGCTGATCTGGTGTTTTTCTCCTTTATCATTATTTCGTGTTTCCTCATATCCAGCTTCCTATCCGTCGGAATGGAAATGTCCCAGGTTATCATAATTTCTTCATTCTCCATAATTCTCTTAGGGTTATGATCCCAACTGTGGCTTGGTCATGCTGACAACTCTTCAACTGCACAAGAAAACAGAGGCCTTAGTTATATCCAATACTTGAAAGAGGCTGGGCCCCAGCCTCTTCTATTTTGAAAGCCCAAGACTATGGTTTTTAGAGCTGTTAGGAACAACACTCACTAAGTATTGATAAGGGAGGGGCTCTTCAGCTGCCACCAACTGGAGACCTGCAATCTTGCAGAGAGTGATTTCCAAAACTTTAATGAACCGTTTAAAATAAACTCATTTGCAAGTAATTCAACACCATCATTTTTACAATTAAATATACTATTTTAGCATGGAAATGCACCACATTAATCTTACATCAGATGAAAAATGAAGTGAAACTGAAGGGATTCTGATACATGAAAAGGCAACTCAATAATTTCTCAGCACTCCATGGTGCTCTTGAAAAACATAATGAAAGCAGGAATTGATTTAAACAACATTTCGTTGGAGCAATGGGGTTTACTGAATTAAATTAAGCTGATGGGCTGTTGTAAGTGGAGGTCTCCGATGGTATTAGATTTGCTGCTGAAATTAATTTTTGCAGTCTCTTGAGTTTTGTTGTTTATTCCCCTAATACCGCAGAGGACCTCAGTCATATTCTTCCTACATCCATCATGATATTCAAATGAATATAAAAAAGGCACAAAGAAACAATTCTTTGTCAGTCCGGGCTTCCTATGGGGGACGTCTGTATGTAGATTACACTTTTAATAAACTTAACTTTCTTTTTTTCACTTCCTGCACAATTGATTAAATCTTTGAACTCTCTTGTGTTTGGGGGCAAAAGATATCTGTGTTAGTTGGGGGGGGGGCAGATATTGCATACAACTTATTTAAATGTGCAGTAATTATTTCAACAAGGCAGAGATCTGTGTTTATTCAAATAGATAGTGGGAAACATCCACATGAGATTGCATGAAATTCATCAATTATTAAGTGCAAATATCCATTTTTGGACAATTGTTTGTGGCAACCTGGATGGTGATAAAAAATGGCGTAACCTCTAGCAGTATATTCTTTCGAGGAGAAGAAAAAAGTCCTTTCCCAAGGAGGCAATCAGAGAAAATCCTTGAGTCAACAATCAATGAAGATCTCAACAAATCCAAATATCCAGTAATGACATTTTCCTCTAAGCATTCAGTGCATTTAATTGTAAGACAGTTTGCCGATGGGACTATAGATCTTATGCATAATGTGGCATAGGGAAATGTTTGGATCAATCAGGTGCACGATTCCACAGACTTGGTCTTAAAAGAGCCCTCTCAAAACTGCAAAAGTTCCATTGTATAGATTGACTGCAAATTTTAGAAAATTACATATGATATTCCTTGGCAGATTTGTTTTGTGTTTTGCTGGGGGGGGGGGGCTTGCAAAATATCCTTTTCTTCTGCTTCAGTCTGCTCTGTTTTTAAGTGAGCTTGCAGATTTAAACCAATTAAGGACCGTCAGTGACTCTGACCTAGCTTGTCAAATGAAAATTTGCTTGTGATACTCTATAAAACACCCATGAGGTGGGCAGAAAGTGCATTTGGCATGCAAGCTGAAGGCTGCAAAAGCATGTCGTTCATGTTCCAGGGCCAGGTCAGATACGGTTGCAGCGGTGGCGTGCACGCATGTTTTCTGTGACTGTTCCAATGTTATGGAATTCCCTCCCAGCGACATTTCATTCAGAATGCAACTTGTTGCAATTTCATAACCTTCCTCTTCCCCTCTGTTTCCTGTTAAGATGGGAGTGGGGCGGAGGGGGAGATGGCAGCAGTGGGGTAGCATTTAGGTTGTAGAGGGGGTTGGGGGTTGGTTTGGGTTAAGTTGGATCTGGGGTTGATTATATTTTATTCGATGACTGTACGCCGCCTAGAATGCTTTGCACTTGGCGGTATATAAATGTTTTTAAATAAATAAAATAAAATAAATAAAATGTGTATACTTGGGCATCTGTACGTGCCTGGGTGCTGCTGTCAATAAGCGTCATGTCCATTCATACAGCAATGTGTGGAGAGAAAGATTAATGCCACCAGTAACCCAATGACCTGACGTACCATTTCCATATGATTAATAATACTGAATTGATCCCATGCTTCACAGCTCTCAGAAGAAGAAACGTTCCCTTAATGCAGAACTACAGTTCTTGCTCACTATCCTGTTACCCTGCAGACACTTCCGTCTGTACATTATTGATTGGAATGATCAATAAATGGCATCCAATGTGGGGCGGCTGCCACACCACAGATAATCACCCAGCACGGGCAAGGCATTACCACGATAATGGAGAAAGCAGGGCTGTCGCAGAGAGCTTCTCTTTCAGCCTGATGAGAAACCAGATTGCGCATTTGCAGCTCGCACTAAGGGTGGGCTCACACAAGCTCCTTGGGGTCGGCCTTCTTCCACTTTCATTTCAAGGCAATATTTTTTTTAAGTTTTCCTTTATAAGTTCAAATGCTCAACTTTGCAAACTCCCAAGAATTATTGTATGAACCAAGGGGAGCCTATAATGAGATTATTCAAGGTGTATTCAAAAGACTGAACCAGGGGAGGGTAAAAATTGAAATGAGTTAAGGGCAAATTCAATTAAAAATCAAGGGAAGCATTCTTCAAGGAGCTTAAAATAGCCTACCGTTGAATCAAGACGCACCTTCAAAAGCAGTATTTAGACAAGGCGGAACACTCTGTCAGCTTCACATTTTGTATTTATCTTGTCTCGGATGTAGCTTTGTATCCATAGGTTTATTAGGCATTTCTGGAAGATCTAAAGAATTACTACTGCAGAGGAAGTAGCTCAGTGTTGTCATTTCTCTCAGTCCAGTTCAAAATAAAGATTTAAAAAAACCCAGCAGTATAAAATCAAGGGGTGGGGGTTAAATAATTCCCACACTTCCAATGTGAGAGTCAAATGGGGCCAGTAGCCCTGAAGATCCAATTTAGCGAACCAGTCAGCTAAACCGGCTAAAATTAGATCCGCTTTTTTCTCCAGCCCCAGAACGCCCTGACAATAAGTGGCTAGCTTTGGGGCATTCAGCTGGCTTCAGAGGGGATATTTAGTGTCGCTGAATATCCTGCTCAGTGAGATTAACGTGGTTTGCAGGTCTGCAAACAGCATTAATCCCTTTGAATATGTCCCCAAAGGTTTATTCAGCAAACAAGAGCCGGGTTCTGGAACAGCACTGCCTAAGCCAGTGTTGTCTTCAGACATGACGAGGCGATTCATGAAGAGTCATTGCTCACTGATGCTCCAGCCCAGACCAGCATAGTGGCTCTGCTCACTGCAACTTGCAACAATAAGACACATCAATGGTGGCTCTTAAACATGCAGGAGCTCCTTTTGGTCTGAGCACATGTGTAGTCACACATGCCTCTATCCTTCCTAGATATACTGTAGTATAAGCCCCAGCGTGTAGGAATTAACAGGCAGATTGTGGGCCACAGACAGCTACATCGCACATCGCATCTCCTCCTCACCCCCTCCTGAACCTGGACTTTTGGCCATTAGTCCTCTCCCATGTTCATACTGCATGCTTTGCAAAGGTCACTATGCCACACAAAATATATCGAAAATGTAAGTTTGCCTTGGGCTTAAAAACATTGCAAAACACTAATTTAAACTTCTTCAGATCCTCCTCCATGTCTGGGCAGAGATTTAACTGTCATTGCCCCACCCAAGACTGGCCTCTGGGTAAGTCTCAATGGCCTGGCTTCATACCAGTTTCATAAAGTCTCTTAGAAACACAAAAACATGATGGCAGAAAAAGACCACATGACCTATCCAGTCTGCCCTTCCATACAAACTACTATACTCCGTTTATTTCTTTTAGAGATCTTCTGTGTTGGTCCCACGCTTTCTTGAATTCAGATAACTGTCCTGGTCTCTACTGCCTCCACTGGGAGACTATTCCATGCATCTACCAGTTTGTTCCTGTTCCCTGGCTTCCAAACTTTAAGTGCCGTTTTTGTCATTTACCTACAGCCAGGAGTGAAAAGGAGTCCCTCTGCTGACTTCTCTGGAGCGTGGAAGGTATTTGTAGCTATCTCATAAATATTCAGCAGCAGCTCAAGGGAAATAACTTTCTGGTTCTTTAGGTATTTCCCTGTCCCTAGAGGCCTTACAATCTAAGTTTGTACCTGAGGATGAAATGACTTACCTAAGGTCACAGCAAGTCCCAGTAGGATTTGAACGCTGCCTTCTCTGGTATTCATCTGTTGCTCTGATCAGTAGTCTACTTCTCAGATTGAAGGCCAGACCCATTCTCTCTGTAGGACTCCAATTCCATGGGCTCTCTGCTTTCTCAAAATGACTTTCCACTTTAGACATTTCACCCTTGGGAGTTTCTGCAGTATTCCTTCTGGTGTTCTGTCTGTCGCCTCCAGTTGTTGCTTCCTATGAAGAATGTCGACCCTGTGGTAAATGCGTCAAAGGGAGACTGTGTCCATCTCCTTGGCAAGCCAGCCACATTCTGAAGAAAGGGCAAGCACATATAGGGATACCACAGAGTGAAAGCACCAAGGTAGGTCTTCAATTGCTGAGAATGATAATTTGCAGAACGGATGTAAAGAGAAGCCATGACCAACCTTCCCGTGAAGTTGCGCGGGAGTCTTATTTGCCATGCTGCTACTGCGGCTAAGGGGGGTGCTGCGATATCATGCTTTTACTGGTGAGGAGCGGGCCCTACACTTGATATCGCAGCACCTCCCCCTACTGGCAGCAGCGTGGGCAGCGGACTCCCACACAGCATCACAGGAACTTTGATGATGACACAGCAACAGACCAGAGAACAGGAATCAACCTAAGCGAACAAGTTGCAGAAAGAAGCCAAAACTAAAGGGAAAAAGTGGATGGCAACTACACACAGCAATAATCAACACAATCAAGGCACAGAAAGCAGCAAGGTGGGCTCTGCGGGATGGAAAACTGGAACACTGAGGTGCACCAAAGAGTGCCCTCCAGCACAGACTCTGTCCTAGAGAAGAACCATAGTATCCAGAACACAGACAACCACCAAGCACTGAGGCATGAAACACCGTCACAGTGCAGACAGACAGCAAACCACAAGGCTAAGCCCTACCTCCTGGCACAGCAAGACCCTCTCTCTCCCTACCCCTGCAGAGACAAAAGCACACCAAGAAGCAAAGGAATAAAGCGGGAACACAACCCACCTGCAATACTCATCTACAAAGCCTGTCATATTGTCACCAACACCACACACTTGTTCACTGTCATATCATCAGTACCCACATAACTCTCAAGCACAGGCCATCGTTATACTGTATCACAAATCCTACCGTTTCTACAAACCTCATTTCCCTTTCAATCCACATTCTTTACATACCAACATGCAAACACAAATGTCCTTCCTTCCACACTAACCCTTCACATAAGGCTAGTCACAAAAACCATATCCAGAACATTTTCCTCCTCAAGAAAGTAATGAACCCACAAACTTTTTCTGAGCAAAACAGAAAATCCCCTGTCAGGGCAGTAAGGATGTGCCAGGAAAACCAGCCCCCCCCCCCATACACACACACACACACACACACTATTGCAATGGGCTTTACGGGAATGGAGCTGGGTCCCATTCACCTTCCTGAGGGAATACAAACTGCTTGCAGCTTCACTCCTCAGGGGTCTTTGCTTCAACTCATAATGTCTCAAGTGTTCACTGCTGCTCCTTTTTTTTTTCTCCTTCCCCTATTAGTCAAACTTCTTTGCTAGTTATGCCTACTTGGCTCAGGGACAGCTGGATGACCTACCACCAGCCATCAAAGAGGCTACTCCCAAAGGAAGGAACTGACTGATCAGTCTCCTCGGGCACCTGTAGCTCCTCTTCTTTGCATCCTGCTTTAACTACATGAGCTCTCCAGTCCTCTGAATGCAGGAGGCATTTCAATGCATAGTAAGTGCTCATCCATCTCTGTTCTCTATCCCGCTCTCTCTTTCTGTCTCTTTCTGTTGTTTATAGATCAAGTGGGTGAGTTTTCTTTTACCCCATTTCAACCCTGGAAACAAGTAAGTGCAAGGCGAAAGAACTCAAATTCTTGGGAAGCTCTTCAACACATATACAGTAGAGCATGCTACTTCTGGTCCTCCTTTATACACTCTCCTGGGATCTCCTTTTTTCCCTACACCTCCGGAACAGAGCCATACAGCATAATCCAATGAAGTTCTAACACTGGGACAGAGTACATCCACAACAAGGGGATTGTAGGGTATATTCGTAGCACAAGAATAAGTTAGACTCTGTTGTTGTCTAGGGGAGATAGCTACTAATATACAGCCCAAAGTTCGGTGAGTTATTCTGGCAATGAGCCACGAAAGAAGTCTGGTCTGCAGATATATATTAGACTTTATTATAGGCAACCAGGTGGAAAAATATACACACACATATATAGCTAATTAGAAACATGAGGTAGAAATTTGTTATAGTACAGAGGATGTGCCAGTAACAAAAGCACCAGAAGTTCCAACAACAGCAGGACACACAGAACACCGTGGACGCCAGCACTGGGATTGCCAGCGAGGGACAGACCAGAGAGGGCAACAGCGAGGGACAGACCAGAGGAAGCCAGCACTGGGTTCGCCAGCGAGGGACAGACTAGAGAGGGCGACAGCGAGGGACAGACCAGAGGAAGCCAGCTCCGGGATCACCAGCGAGAGACAGACCAGAGAGGGCGACAGCGAGGGACAGACCAGAGGAAGCCAGCACCGGGATCACAAGCGAGGGACAGACCAGATAGGACGTCAATGAGGGACCACCAGAGGGCCCCACCATCCGGATCACCAGCGATCATGCATGCAATCTACCAGTGCCTAATAACATACTGCTCTCTACTCCTCCTCATACAAAGAGGCCAGCCAAACACCTATATACCAACACCTATACACCCTCTCCTGCCTCCCGCTGGCCACACCACCACCACACAAGGACGCCACTAGCCCGAGACCATTGAACAGACTACCCAACAGGCTGCAGGCCCCACCACAACAGACGCATGCAGTCAACCCTATACTCTCAACAACCATCAAATGTGCACTGATTAATGCAAGATCAATCCGAAACAAACCAAATACCATATTTGATTACATTATAGAGCAAAAGCTGGACATCATCGAGACCTGGCTCACAGACACAGACCAGGTCATCTTGAACCACTGGACTTCACAGCATTCTACTGCCACAGAGGAGGAGGAATCCTCATTTTGGTTTTTTTTTAGTGCCATCAAGTCAGTGTTGACTCATAGTGACCCAACTACCTCTGGGTTTTCTTGGCAATGTATCACTGGAAGTAGATTGCCAGCCTTTTCTTCCGAGGCAATGGAGGGTAAAGTTACTTGCCCAAAGTCACAAGGAGTGCCAGTGGGAAGTGAACCCTTGATCTTCTGGGTACTAGGCAGTTGCTCTAACCACTAGGCTACTACAGATTCAAAACAGTCACCACCAATACCTCAAATGAGACTAACACAATCATCATATTCAACCATCACATCAGCATTTGCCTCACCTACAGACCCCCCCAATACAACGAAGGAGCATCTCTCAGCAATACTCGAATCCATATGTGCTTGTAGCACCCAACACAAGCCATTGATCACGCTAGGAGACTACAACCTAACCTCCTCACCCACTAAAGAAACCAGAGCATTTCTCAAAGCCATGACCTCCCTAAATTACCAGCAGACAGTCGAAGCCCCATCACACCAACATGGAACTACACCCGACCTGATCTTCATCCCAATTCCGCTAATAAGGCAGAAACAAGCCACTACCCCACTGTCCACCCCAGTTCCTTGGTCAGACCACCACATACTCTCCTTCACCCTACTTCTTAAGAACACCACACAGCAGGCCAAAGGAGAAACCAAACCAAGAAGATTCAAAGCCTACCACAAGGAGACCTTCCTTCAGGAAATAATGCCACAACTACAAAACAATTGCAACGACATTGAGGAAACCATAACCAAATGGAACTCAAACCTATCCAAAGCTGCATCAGCAACTAACAAAGACACACACCCAAAGAAAAAACAATGCCTCCCTGATACTCAGATGAGATCCGAGAAGCAAAACGCACGCTCAGGAAGCTGGAGAGAAAATGGAGGTGTACCAAGTCACACGAGGCTGCACTGCAATACAGAAACAAACAATAAGCCTACAACAATCTAATCAACAACCACTGTCAACAACACCACACCAACCTCATCCTGAAATCAGCCAATAAACCAAGAGAATTATTTAACATAGTACAACAACTCACAAAGGACACCCCGCAACCCAATGGACATCAAGTAGACCCCCAAGAATTCGCAAACTATCTGATAAACAAGAACACAAATCCAACAAACATCACACCTACAGCAGAACACACCCCAACATTGACGGAGAACAACCAGACCTGCGAAGAATCACACCAAGCCTGGACTGACTTCTCTATACTGACAACACAGCAAATAGAAAGCATTGTGGGCTCCCTTAATACAACAACCTCACCTGCACACCCATGCCCAGTGGAGTGGATCAAGGCTTCCAAGAATCAACTAAGCCACCACCTACATAAAATCGTACAGCAATCCCTCCAGCAAGGGTACCTTCCGCAGATTCTAAAGCAGATCACCATACAACCAATCCTTAAAGGCAACTCGCTGAACACCTCTGACCCAAAATCTTACCGTCCAATCTCAAGCTTACCATTTATCTCCAAAATCATTGAGAAAGTAGTACAAAAACAACTGCAGGACCACGTGGACCTTCATGCTCCACTGGACTTGCACCAATATGGCTTCAAGCCACACCACAACATAGAGACTCTGCTCACCTCCCTCTTCGACACCCAACTGAAAGGAATAGATAACATAAAGAACGGTTTCCTTCTAATTTTCATTGACATCTCAGCTGCCTTTGACACAGTATCTCACCACATACTCCTACAGCGCCTCCAAAAAATGGGATTACGCAACAACACCCTGAAATGGTTCACCTCCGACCTAAACAACCGTGCACAGCAAGTAAAATGTGGGGAAAAGAAATCAGCTCAATTTACCACCACGCAAGGAATACCACAGGGATCGGCCCTCTCATCAATACTGTTCAACATCTACATGCAGTCCATATGCAGCAGCATCAGGCAACACAACATACAATATCACCTGTACGCAGATGATATGATGGTGTACACCCCAATCGACCTGAGCACCCCTGACATAACATCAATGACTGAGTGCCTCGAATATATGAACACCTGGCTCGCCGACAATAACCTCAAGATAAACTTTGATAAAACTGAAGCAATGTTTATTTCCAGGAGCACAGCATTCATCCCACCCCAAGAAATCAACATACTACATAGGACAATCACAACAAAGGACGAAGTAAAGTATCTCGGCGTCATCATAGACAAGAACCTGAATCTCCATTCCCACATTAACAAGACTGCAGCAAAAGCGTACCACCATTTAAAGATCATCAGACGACTCAAGCCACTCCTCAGCCAAGAACACTTCTGCACAGTATGCCAGGCAGTCATCACCCCCATACTGGACTACAGAAATTCACTATATCAGGGATTACCCATACACTCAGTACACACACTTCAATTGGTTCAGAACACTGCAGCACGCATAATCACAGGCACGTCCAAATATGAACACATAACTCCAGTACTCCAACAGCTGCTCTGGCTACCCATAATGGCACGGGCAAAATTCAAGGCAACACTAATCATCTTCAAGACCATACACCACTGCTCATCAGAAATTCTACAGACCACAATAACCAATGACACAAGCAGCAGACCCAGGCGAACCCAAGGCACCAACAGACTCCTCACCCCGGCCGGATACCACAAAACGAAGCAATCAACTTCCAGAAGAACCTTTTCACTCTCGGCGCCGGACCTATGGAACTTGCTCCCTGAGGAACTAAGACCACAAAAGGACATCAAGGACTTCCGCAAATCCCTCTAAACCCACCTGTTCATGGCTTCATATGAACAAGAACCTTAACTCCCAATCCACGCAGCCTTGTCGATACAGCCACCATACACCAACATTTCAGACATGGGACTCAGCCCCCAGATATATATGTACACCTTGTCACCTATGTTTAATGTAGACCCCTCGTTATATCCCTAACCACTTTGATTGAAGGATAAGGTGGTATACAAAACTGGCTAAATAAATAAATAAATAAAATACTGAAACTTAGGTCTCCTAGTATGGATAGTGGGAGCTCTATTCCTGGAGACACCGTGCTGTACCTTATATCCAACATTCATGCTCGTACCACGATGGTACACTCTCCTCTGTGATGATTCTTCTGTGTGAGCTCTGTTCTCCCCTTGTATCTGGAGAGCATCTTGACACATTAACTGGGTTAGCTAGCATAATTCCCCTTCTCCATCTCCAGATAACATAGTATTCTTTAACTGCCAACCTCTTGTTCACTGTCTTATCTCTGTTCATACTGAAATATTAACCAGGGGTTCTCTCCTATTGGAAAGTGGAGATTTGTTTGCTCAGAGCTAGAGAAAGCTCCTCACTCCAGATACTGCAGTAGCAACAAACAGTTACAGTTGAATGCCAAGTCTTCCCCGAAAGGACAACCTGTGTGGCACCACCAACAAACCAGTGCAGTCAAGGAACCACAAGACTGATTTCCTGCCTTCCTTTCCAACTTTTTACTACCTTCTTGGATTATCAGATGAAATGCAAGATTGTTCCAGTGAGGCTGTGCCTATGTGGGAGGTCTTGAACCCACTCATTCCACTCTATCAAATCCAATACGTATGGAAGGGACATAGTACCCAGTAAAGGTCAACAGTAACTCAAAGCCCGAGAAGTAGTGACTTCAGCAATGAATACAATTTGCTCTTCCATGGGCAGCCAAGAGCACCTGAGTCAGTGAGCTAAGCTGACCTATACTGTGACTTTTATGTGTGTTGTAGATTCAAGGCTCCTTGCCGTTATTTCCTGACTGTTTTACAGCCTTGGTCACCTTCCTAACAGAGACATTGCCCAGTATACCAGTAAATCTAGATGAGCTAAAGTCTCTTTTCAAAGATGGAAATGGAGCTTGTGGAAAATTTAAATCTGTGTTGAAAAACATTAACTTCCTCATCTAATATTTTATTGCTGGGGTTTGCAGGTGATTACACAGCTCCTGCATGATTAATTCTAATAACTCTCTTCTTTTGCTGCCCTCTCATCAACTTTTCATATTTTCATTTCAGATTTCACTTTGTTTTTCAAAGCCCACCTGTCAGCTTCTTGTATATGTATTTTTCTTGGCGCTGTAAAATCCTATTTGGAGCTAGACAATGTATTTTTTGGCACTGGCCTAGTTTGAAGTTCAACCTATCAACAGTTAATGAATAATTTACAGTAATGCAGAGATTCTCATTTTCAGGCTGACATTATACATTACATTTATTTTAGCACTGCTTAAAGTTTTCTTTATAAGAGGAAAGAGTTATCTCTCTCTTTTTATTATTATAAAATTTTAGCCCCTTTGGGCACAGAACCAAGTCCTCCGCAGAGATTTGTTTTAGGGGGAGCAGTGTAAGGGGTCTTGTGGGTCTGTTCAATGGTATAGGCTTGCTGGATGTGTTCACTGTTTGAATAACTATTTTATGAAGGAGGCTCCTGCAGATCAGTTTCAGAAGCCCTGTATTTGATTAGCCCAAGCTTGGATTTAAGCATAGGCAATGGAGATAACAGCCTACGGCTAGGGCTGGTGCAAGGACTGGAAGTGCCCTAGGTAGGCCCTCCATCCTGCTGTCCCCGACTGCCCCCCCCCCACACACACACACACACACCCATTACTGCCACTGGTGCCCCTCTCTGGGGCTAATAGTGGAGGCCATTGGCCCTGAAACCACGACACAGCACTTACCGTCTATCTCTGGGGCTGCATCACAGTTTCATTCTATTCAATCTTCCGCTTCGGCACCCCATTCTGCCGCAGCCTTCCAGTTTATACAAGACTGGAAGTCCAGGGCCAAAGCAGCAGATTGAATAGAACGAAACCAGGACACAGCCCTGGAGACAGAGGGTAAGTGCTGTGTCACGGTTTCAGCGATAATTGCCACCACCTTCGGCCTCGGAGAGGGACGCCAGTAGTGACAATGGGTGCAGGGGGCGCCCCCAGAGGCTGGCACTCTAGTTTGCCTAATGGTAGCATCGACACCAACTTCAGATAGGCACCGGAGCACTGCTTCAGTCCCAATCAGCCTCAGAGCAGAAGCAGCAATGAATTGACTTTAAGAATCAGCACCGGCCATGGCATGCAAGCTCCAACACTCTGCATAAGCCTACAGGGCAGCACCCTGTTCTACCACATATGCAAAAGGAGGAGGGTGCAGCACCCTAGGATCTGCCCAGAGCGCAAGGAGGGGCACCAGTGGCGGTAATGGCTGTGTGTGGGGGGGAGGGGGACAGTCGGGGACGGCAGGATGGAGGGCCCACCTAGGGCGCTTCCAGTCCTTGCACCAGCCCTAGCCTCAAAACTCCTGCAACAGTGAGAACCAGTGCACAATCAACTAAGAATCGGGCCTTCTCACTATTTGCTCCAACTCAATGGAACGAACTACCACCAATGATACAGGCCATCCCGGATCTCACTTCTTTTAGAAAGGCCTTAAAGACTCACCTTTTCCAACTGGCCTATAACCACCCACCCTAGATCAGCCACACCCTGGATCAGCCACATACATCCGACACACAGCCGAACACTAACCGAGCCTTATTTAATGTAAATAATACAAATGTTTAATGTAAATAATACAAAGATGTAAATAAGTTCCTACAAAGTAAGAATGTGCCTGTACATAATGTAAATACGTCATACATGATGTATGTAAACCCAGCTCATATGTTGTATGTAAACCCAATTCATATGTTTTATGTAAACCGCACTATTATGTAATAGTGCTGCAAATCTTGCTCATGTAAACCGCACTGATCTGCAATAGCGCGGTATAGAAAAACAGATAAATAAATAAAATAAATAAATGGCCCACGCTGATTCTTAAAATCAATTCACTGCTTCTGCTGCACCGCAACTGATTACAGGCTCAGGGAGAGAGGACTGCTGCACTTTTCCCCTGTACTTCAACTGGCAGAGGACAGACTTGGGGGGAGAGGGAGCAGAGTACTTTGACCCCCCCCCCTTTGTCTATGGGCACCGAACAAATACATATGAGTCTGGATTAGGCACAGTGGGCCCAATTCCGTCCCCGGGACTACGATTCAGTGTGGCCTGCACTTGCAGGACTGCACCCGGCTAACTCAGTCAAGGCTCCTCAATGGAGCCGCGGTGCCATGGCATCATGTTGCCATGGCACCGCGGCTGCATTGAAAGGCCACAATGCTTGCCACTGAACTGCAGGACCTCATTCCCCGCAGCCCAACTCCCAATCCGGACTCCAAAGGCCAGGGTCAGGGTGCAGGGACTGCTTTCAGGCCCCTCCTGCCCACTGCAAGCCCCGGGCCTGCCACAAAATGACATATGGGGAAGTTATTCCACCTTGGAGGTTGAATAACTTCCCCATATAAGTCTCTGGCCCTGGACATATAGGGCCGACATTAGAATTGGCCCTGTACGTCCAGGGCCGGTGACCGCCCAGACTCCGCCCCCAAGCCGCCCCTTTCCCGCCCCTGTCTAAATTCCTCGCATAGCCTGCGGGGAAGTTAGTTATGGCCGGGTGAAGACACGAATAGCGGGGATGGACATCCTGTTGGACCACCCAGACTCCGCCCCCAAGCCACCCCTTTCCCGCCCCTGTCTAACTTCCCCCAATAGCCTGTGAGGAAGTTAGTTATGGCCGGGTGAAGACACGAATAGAGGGGATGGACATCCTGTTGGACCGTCCAGCCCCACTATTCGTGGCACAGAATAACCCCCAGTATGTTAAGAACAGAGGTTCTCGCCCAGCCCTTGCAACTCACTCAGCCAATGAAGTTTTCAGGATATCCACAATGAATATGCATAAGATAGATTTGCAGAGAATGGAAGCAGTGCATGCAAATCTTTCTCATGCATATTCATTGTGGATCTCATGCAAAGCAGACTAGCTGGGTGTGTGCTGAGGACCCTGCCCTAGAGGTTAGACTTCTGGAGTTTTAAATCTGTATTGAGCTGCTGAAAAGTAAACATTTTGGCATGCTAGCTCCTTCACTCCATATTATACCCACCTATCCTATGACTTGATACATGCATATTTAAGCGGAAATTTCTAGATTTCCATTCTACTCTGAGGCTGGCCAGCTGCTTAGGCCCTGGAAGGAAGACAGAGCACAACCTTAAGAATTTCTTCACTGCAAAGTGATCTATGGCAATTAAACTCATATACAGGGTGGCCCAAAAAAAAGTGAGAACATCTCGTAAATTAAAAGCTTAAATAGTTTACTTACTTACCTTTTTTAGCTATATAACGTCTTTATTTCGACAATTTCCGGTCGCCATCTTTTTTTTTTAATTTGTCAATCGTTTACATCTGTCTTTTTGAATTTTTAAATAACTTATATGCTACGAGATGTTCTCACTTTTTTTGGGCCACCCTGTATATTTGCAGATATCTTCTAAATTGAGCTGGCTATTAGCTCACCTGAACAGGCTTGGGAAGCCCAGATCTAGAAATCTTTTCATTCTTCTTCTTTATTTATTTAGAGTCTCTTATATACCGCGCTATTCAACATCAGTGCGGTTCACATGGAACATAAAACTTACACATTTCATTGGCTGATCTGTGTTTACAAGGAACAGGTACTAGAACTTGGATAACCTGGGGAAACTATTTACATCTAGACGACGTGACAAGTCGTATCTCGCTAGTCGTAGTCATGAGTGTCTTGTATGGTAAGATTCAATTGTACTGCACAGGCTAGATAGTGGAAGGGGCTATTATAGCACTGTCAGCTGGGTAGTACATGAGCAAGAGGTGGTGCTTCAATGCCTTCCTAAACTGGGCTAGGTCAGGGATTGCCCGGATGATGGGTGGAAGGGTGTTTCAGCATCTAGGCGCAGAGAATTTGAAAGCCCTGTTTGCTGTTGCCTGGGTGCATTGGGTTATTGCTTTCGGGACTATCAGTGTGTTGACCGCTACCGATCTTCTGGACCTGTTAGAGGGCGTGGTTTGGATAAGCTCTGCTAATGATGTGGAGGAGAGCCCATTGATGGCTTTGAAGGTCAGCACTAAGGTTTTGAATGTGAGTCTGCCATGTATAGGGAGCCAGTGGAGATGTTTCAGGATGGGCGTCATGTGGCCTTTCCTGGATGCTCCATGTAGAACTCTCGCTGCGGCGTTCATCGCGAGCTGTAGCGGGTTCAGGGTGGATTGAGGGAGTCCCTGCAGGATTGAATTTGCATAATCAAAGTGTGGTATGATCAACGCTTGATAAATTGTCCGGAAGTCATCCGGTTCCAACAGGAAGCGTAGGTGCCTGAGAGTTCGGATCTTATGGTATACCGCTCTTGCTATGTTGCTTATGTGCACCTTCATGTCCAGGCGCTGGTCTAAAGTGACTCTGAGGTACCGGATCGTGGGTTTGGTCTGTAGTTCTGCTTCCTTGACCTTTAAATAGGGTGGCGTGGTGAAGTTTTGATTCCTCATGATGAAAAGGACCTCTGTTTTCTTATGCTGAATACAGAGGTTTTGGGTTTGGAGCCAGTTGGATACTGCATTAAAGCAGTCTGTCAGTGGGGAGAGGTCCGGGTTCTCTGTCGAGAATGGCATGTAAAGCAGTACATCATCTGCATATATCAAGCAGTTAACATTCTTGTGCTACTGAGGTCAGTGTTACTTAGCTGAAGTCTCAGGATCCATATGGGACTCATCGTGGTCCTCAGTGTTGCCTTTTATGGCACAGAATATTGACAACTAATACATCATTTTAAAGAGTACATTTGAGTATGGATCCCAGACTCAGCTACCTGGCAAACTGGCCCTCTGAATGTGGCAATCACATATAGATAGCACAGTCATTGACCAGACTTTGCTCTTTTCTTATCGGCACCTGTGCTGATGTGTTTTCTGTGCTGTGATATGATTTAGATAGTCACTTTTGCCATACTGTCCATGAACATGGGCTGGTTGACATCTCATTTCTCCAGCTTGTAATATAAATCTGGTCGACTGCTAGATCCTCGGATCAGGGAAGTGACACTCTGTCATAACAAAAAATACCCTTTCCCCACTGAGGTCAGAAGGAACTGTGACAGTGTAACATTTTATTATAACGTGAATGTCAAACCAAATCTGATATTTCGTCCAATGGTCACTAAAACTGTCATTTTAGTCTCCCAATGCTGAAAAGGTTAAAGTCAAGTAGAATTGAATAAACTCAGTTTAATAGTTCAGGGCTGATGAGACCAGGGTGACTGATATTACAGGATTTGCAAATCAATTTATGAACTGTGTGATAAATTGTATAGAATTGAGTACAAGATAATCGCATTATGAAAAAACGAAAATCATAAAAGTGCTCTATCGTCTATCTCGGCATGGATGACAGACGGCTCCAAGCCTGAATAAATGATTCTACAGCAACTCAGTTGCAGAGCGGAGTTAAGAAATGTCTTAGTTTATAGCATTAACACTATATTTTCATGGCAAAACATTGAATGGATTTGAAATACAAACCACGTTTTTATTACAAATCTTTAAAATTCCTGCTTTATTTAGATTTTCTTTACATTATTATCGGTCATTTCTCTATGGCCCAACTATTACAGTCACAAACCATGGGTTTTTTTAGATTCCCTTATCTATATACCCTGAACCTGACCAGTACATTTCATTCTGGCATGATGAACTGGACTCCCGGATGCTTTTTACTTTGTTCTAGAACCATTAGAATAGTAGTGAAAACAAGCAAACGGGGGCCCTTGGGCTCCATTCTCTTTCTGCTTCTTTTTAGTGTTTGGCTGCCCCCTGTTGGAAGTAATAAAGAATTATGACCTCATCTACGATTGTTTTTTATGGGGTTGGGAGATGCTGGTGGTAAGGATCTAGATAGGGTTAGTGCTGTCCAGCAGCTGTGGTACACTGGACTAGGATTAATTTGCTGTTAACTAATCCAGAAAAGACTGAGGCTCTACAGGTTGAGAGAAGAAGACATCTTTTGGAGTTAAATCCCTCCAGATGAATACTATGGCAATACTGTTGTTCCAGAAGGTCTGAAGCTTAAGTGTTATACGTGCCTTGGAGCTTACAGATAAAACAAGAGCTTTATTTACCAGAAAGAAGGGAGGCAAGAGCAGAGAGAGGACAGGAAAAGCACCAGGAAGGTCCCCAAGTGAAAGGATCCAGACCCAGAGAGAAACTAGGACAAAAAAGACAAATTCCCCCTGTACTTTCTATAGCCCTACATCCTTTGTTTTATCACACACCTTTCTAACTTCCATTACCATTTCTGTCTCTGCCAGTTCCTAAAAGGGTCGGCTCCATGCACCCACCTTCCTTTCCATGAAAAAGTATTTCCCAGTGTTGTCCCTTAGTCTAGTTCCCTGGAGCATCCTATCATAACACTTGTACATTCATGTTTTCCAGGTACAAGTGACTTGCCTAAGTCAAATGATGGCACTAAAAGAGAGCGTAGCTTATTGGGGATCATTGAAAGTTAATGTTAAAGATGAAACCTAAGTAGAAATCCCTGGATATGTCCTGACTGATAGCTCAAAGTTCTAACCAGTAGCCTACTCCTCATCCCTGAATCCCCTTGGAGATCATCACTGGAACATCTAGAAGGAAGCATGAGAACGGCGACAGGCAACATATAAATAAAAAGATGTAGGATGAAATATTTATCAAATCTATGAAGACCTAGCAGCATGAGGTCCTGAAATGCTTTCATGTTCTTTCAGTGTCAAGGGAGAAGGTATTTAATCTCTGCTGTATTTTTCTTTTCATTCAGGATTTAAGCAATGTCAACAGCTGTCAGAAAGACAGTACTTATCACCATTATAAATCCACAACAGAGTTACATCAAACCTTGATAAATAATACATTGTCCTCAGGCTTTTTTAAATTTGATTAAAGGTGAAGCGTACACATCATGCAAATGCAAGTCCATAAACAATTTAGAGCTGGCAGGATCCCTAGAAATCAAAGACATGCATTGAAAGGCATTTGATATCACAGTCAATAGGTGTATTTACCTCAGAGATCACTACCCAGCAGGGTTTTCTGACCAAGACAATAGGCTGGATATGCTTGTCTTCAGAAAGAAAAATGTATTTTGCCGTAACGCCAACTGTGATACACACCATCTCTTTTGATGTCATCTCCTTAAAAGAATAAAGGTCATTCTCTTCACGGTAAATTAATGAGACTTGACTGTAGGCCTCCTTGTCATTGCAGTCCCATTAATAGAGACTTCATCTTCTAGAATCTCAGACTATGACAAAGGACCAGTCACCAGAAGCTTTCTTCAGATAAATGTCATATTTATATCTAGTCTTTTTCATATACAAAAGTGGCATTGAATTTGTTCACTGAAATTTTTAATTCAGACTGTTCAGATGACATTATTCTAAACAAAACATAACAGGCTAAAATGATAAAATTTGCTGCATGTGCTCAACGCAACACTGAATGAAGTGCAGAATAACAGGGCTTGAAGGTACCAGAGGAGGTTTTCTCATCACTTTCTTGCCTCCAAGCAGGATCTATTGTACTTAAACCATCCCAGGCAAATGTACGTTTAATCTGCCTTCAAAGCCTGCCATGATAGTCCAACACGCCAACTCAGTAGCAGTGTCCAGCACCTGCTTCTCAGGGGATGTCACCAAGGCAATATTCACAGAATTCCTGATCATTGTAAATCTGGTTCCAGAAGGAGCCATCGTCTCTGACCCCTAGTCAGACTTGAATTTTGTTTGCTATCAACTCTGCTGTGCCTTTGTGCTGTCTGTAACGGATGTTAGGATCTATATTTTGCAGAGGGAAGACTTGCTCTCACATAAGAACAAAAGAAATGCCATACTGGATCAGCCTAAGGGTCCATCAAGCCCAATATCCTGTTTCCAACAGTGGCCAACCCAGGTCACAAGTACCTGGCAGGATCCCAAAAGCTACACAGTTTCCATGCTGCTTGTCTAAAGGGTAAGCAGTGGATTTCCCCAATCCTCTTTAATAATGGTTTATGGACATTTCCTCCAGAAAAAATATTTTCCCCAATTAATCTTAAATGAGCTCCATTCACTTGTTCTGCTATTACCATCCCCACAACATAGAGCAGTGCTTTTCAAACTTTTAACCTATATAACCCCATTTTAAATAACTGAAAATTCACGTGACCCCAGACAATGATGAAACTCCAGCCTCTTTTCCCTCCCTTCACTCATCTAAAGCAATGGCAGCAGCAGGGAGCACAGGGACCCTTGTTGTGCAGTGTGTACTTACAGACCCCAGTACTCAGCATGGGTTTCCAGTCTAACAGGAAGCTTACCCCAGTGAGGGCAAGGGCCTATGAATATTCACTGGCTCACAGGCCACATGCTGACTGGTGACTTGGCATAGGTCACAGTGGGAAATAGCCATGTTTCTGTGACCCCATCTACTGTTGATGTGACCCCATTTGGAGTGCTGACCCCAAATTTGGGAACCATTCACATAGAGGGAAGACTTGCTCTCCCCCTCTCCCTGAGCTCTGTTGACTGTGTGCTATGCCCATCCTCACACCACAGAGGGAAATCTTA
Source organism: Ichthyophis bannanicus (assembly GCA_033557465.1). Taxonomy (NCBI): domain Eukaryota; kingdom Metazoa; phylum Chordata; class Amphibia; order Gymnophiona; family Ichthyophiidae; genus Ichthyophis; species Ichthyophis bannanicus. Next base: position 32,034,164 of record CM066047.1, on the reverse strand, counting down.
CATGCCTCGTCTCCCTGAGCTCTATCTGCTGTGTGCTATGCCCATTCGTACAATGCAGAGGGAAGGCTCTGTTCTACCCATCCCCACAATGCAAATGACCTCAGACTAGTAAGTGGTTAAAAGCAACGACCCAGTGCAACATTGCACTATGGTGGCACAAGCCCAAAGACCAGGATGTGTTCCTTTGAGCAGTTCTGAAGGCGGCAAAGTTGATGTCTTATTTATTCTTACTCTCCTGGCCACATCCATGTCTTTATCTGAGTCTATCCCAGTCATTTGGGACTATAGGTGGCCCTCTCATAATCCATACCCATGCTTCCCTATGGACCGGCAGTTGCTCCATTGTGATATTGTTTGAATTCTACCTTTTCAAAACAGTCCCCATCTGTGTTTGACTTGCCAGGACACTCTTCTTCATGTCAGTCTTAAATGTTAGGTCTTTGAAGAGTACGTATCAGCTAGTTTTGGATATAATCATTGTCAGCCAGGTTGACCTTTTGTTCCTTACAGAAACCTGGTTTAAAGATGGGGAGACTGCAGTTCTCCTGCAACCTTCTCAAAGGCCAGGGTCAGGGTGAACAATCTGGGCTATGTTCAACATATCCATGCCCCAGCTTACTCAGCAGGTCATACTTTAGACCTGTTTTTTTCATTATCTGCTCTATCCACATCTTTGACTTACTTATCTAGTCTTGCTTTGCCCTGGATGGATCATTATCTTGTATCCTTTGACCTTCACCTTTCTTCAGTTTCTTCAGCATCAACCAGAACCACCATTTTTACCCAGAAAATAGGTCATCTTGATCTGGAGCATTTTCTTGATAACTGTCACCCTTTCCCAGATGATCTGTCCTCTCGCAATGGTACAGAGCAAATAATGTTTTGGAATTTCTTCTTAAGCACTACTCTTAAGAAGGCATCTCCATTAACTTCACATCGGATTCAAATAAATAATCTTTGTTGCCTTCCTGGCCTGTGCCTATTAAAAAGAAAAGCTCGTAGGGCATAATGCATTTGGAGGAAAAACAAAACCATAACCAATCTTAGGATTAGTAAAGAGCATCTCAAAGACTATCAGCACATTGTTAATTTAGCTAAAAATAATTATTTCTCAACTCTACTTCAATCTAGAGTCAATAGATCCAAATCATTATTTATGCTTTTCTCTACACTCCATTCAATTGCACATCCTCCATTCAATTTCAATTGAATTACCCTCCTGGCGAAGATCTAGCATCCTACTTTATTCCTAAAGTTGAGGCATCTAGTGTGACTTCAACTTGAAGCCTGCTCACCTTCTTTTGTTCTTTCTGATACTACTGGCACATTTGCCAATAGCACATTATCCTCTTCCTGATATTCTTTTAATCTTACTATCAACTTTAGTCTTCAGAAAATTATTAAATCCATGAATCCAATACATCTGGCCTTGGCCCCATGCCTACCGAATTCATGTTACTTTTCTTACCCACTTTGCTTCCAACACTATATCCAACAATTTAACAGACAATACACTATTATAAAAACACTATGATTCAATTCCAGAGGACCCACAACATGTATTTGTATATAGTTTATTGTACATAGTTACAAGTCAGTTTTGCTATTATGCATTAGTTCATACTGTTAACCTTTACTTTTATTGTTACAAAATGTTCAATGTTACAAAATGTTCGATGTAAAACTAAGCGTCTGCTTTGTGGATTGTTGTTTTATTGTGAACCGCAACTGAACCTTGGAAGTTGCGGGTTATAAATATATGTTAAATAAATAAATAAATAAAACACTTGTTAATACTAGCCTTCTATCTAATGATGTTCCATCAATTTGGAAGCACACCATTGTGCATCCCTTACTCAAAAAGCCCTCCTTAGATTCGCTGATTGTCTCGAATTATAAACTGTTTCTACTCTTTCTTTTACGTCCAAGGTCATAAAAACAATTGTTGTTTCTCAACTAACTAACTTTATTGAAAAATCCCTAGTAATACATCCTAAGCAGGCAGGTTTTCAGGAGGGGCACAGTACAGAAACTGTTCTTATGATATCCAACAGATTCTTGACCAAAGTAAATGTCATTGTTGTATCCTTAAATCTAACTGCAGCATTTGACTTGGTCAGTCACCAGGTATTATGCTTTTGTCTTGCTTCTGTTGTTATAGTGGCATCCTGCAATCCTTCCTCCACAAACAGACCTTATGCTTTGTGACTCCCACTGATTCCTCCTCCTCCTCCTATATGTTCAGCTGTGGGGTGTCACAGAGTTCCGTCGTGGCCCCCACTCTTTCTAAATATTTTTATTAGCCCTTTAGCCACCTTGATCCAGTCTTATGGCATTGCGGCATATTATTCTGCTGATGTTATTCGGCTTGTCACTGCTGTTGACTCCTCTTGCCCACCTTGAAGCCTGTCTGGAAGCTTGGCTACCTGGTTATCCTCAATTAAAAATTAACCTTCAGAAGACACAGGCTGTATGGATCATGTGATCCTCTGATCCACCTCAACTAGTTCCCAGATTACTTAGTCAGACATTATCTTTCTATTCTCAGATTTCACTTTGGCTCTAAATTAAACTTTGTCTCTCAGATTTCTTCAGTTGTTCGGTCCTGTCATTTTGCCTTGCAGCAAATTCATAGCATTCGGTTCATCCTTGGTATTAAGAATCTTCATTCTGTCATTCATGGTCTTGTATTCAGTTGCATTAGTATCTCATCAATGAAACAACTTAAACTTCTTCAAAATACCACAAGAAGAATGATTCACTGCAAATGCAAAAGTGACTATGTAACCCTACTACTCATTGCCAAACAGCGGCAATGTTATTATATCCGGATTTGATAGTTTTGAAAGGTGGGCAAGCAAACTCAGTAAGCATAAACATGAACATGGCTGCAACAGTGAGTTCTTACCCTGAACAGCTTGTTAAGCAGGCTTACTGGGTTACACTTTATAGCAGGAGAGGTTGAACAACTCAGAGAATTCATCTTTTGCAAAAGTGCTCTGAGTGAGTTTGGGCTCAGTAGAGGAGCCACGTCTACTGAATGCAGCCTCTAATGGCCATGACTTAGAAGTGAATGCCCTTTTGACAAAGAGTTCTGAAAGGGTATGAGTCAGATAATGCATGATCCCAGTGGGAAGCTTTTAGTTGAAGAGGTCAGTGATACCTTAGCCAAAATTACTTTGAATATGATCTGGAAATCAAACAAGCTCTGTTTCCTAATTTTAACTCAGAACAAAAACCACCTGGAGTATTAGAGACGAAAGTTGACTTCCATGTGTACTGTATATTCATGGAGCTGGAAACGTTAGAGCAGCAGACTGAATCTCTACTGATTTTTAGGGCAACTCTGGTTAAGGTTGTTATCTTGCTGACTTAAAAAGTAGGAAAAGGCAGCTAGGGGGGCATGGCAAGATGGCCATTTGAGTGTCTTGCAGTTCATAGTATTCATGGGTAAATGAAAAGGCTAAGGCTAAACTGGGGAAAGAGCCCTTAAATGCTCTGATTCAGCCAGTGAAAGATCCAATGAATCTCTTTGTACATGGACAGCCTGCTGTGCCAGGTTCCGGTGGTTCCCACACTGTCTACGCTGAGGTCAGGAGATCCAGCATCCTCTTCAGGTCTGGATTACACCTTGTTCCCAGAAGAGCATCTTCTCCCCTTCTCCTAGTGCAGCGGCAAGGTCAAAGACTCGGGCAGAAGACTCCTCATAGGATGTCAATGTGATGGAGTTCTCCCTTCGAGGGAGAGCGGCTGTTGCCCTAACTGGAGATCTGAGCTCACAGGTTATTCCGGTGTTGGATCCAGGAGTTTATGGAATTGGGGCTGGAACTTCTGAGGCGGTTTCTCCTGCAGCACCCACCAGATCCTTGGTGAGCCTGGTAAGACCAGAAAAGTTTACATTGGATTCTATATGGGATGCTAAAGTAAACTTGACTGTAATGGTGTCTGGTTAGTCCCAACAATTACAAAAGAATATTCAGGAGCAAGAAACTTGTATTTCACAGCAGCAGGTTGCAATGGAGACCATCAAAGCTTCCACTGCAGACCATATGGTTCAAATTGACTTTGTTAGGGACTCTTCTGTTGCTATTATTAAGGACTTATCTACTGTCCATGTTAAACTGAAGGCCTTAGAGAATGCTTCAAATTTAAGATTTGTTAATTTTCCTAAATCCTCTGTTTCTCTATGTAGATATGTTGTTGAGATACTTCAAGTGTCTAAGGAAGCGGTTCTGCCATTGTCTCATACTTATTTACCTACTGTTTGGAAAGAATCTACTGGGAAGCCCCAAGCCATGGACACTCTGATTGTCTCAGCACTACTTGAAGAATCTACAACAGAGGGTATTACATCTGCTACGCTCTTGGTTGCATGTGTATTGTTACCAGATCAGGACTGGCTCCTTAAACATTTTTTTAAAACGTCAAGTTCCTTTCCTTGGATGTTATGTGAGGGTCTTTCCTGACCTGACCCATGAGATTCAGAAATGCCTGAGAGAATTTCTGCTACTAAGAGATGGGTGCTGCATTTGGGGGTGCTTTACTTCTTGGAATCCCCCTGCAAATGCCTCGTTAAATATAACTCTGTTAGTTATATTTTTTTCCAGCCGTCTGAATTGTCTGCTTTCATTAGTACGAGACGTGCTACTTCTCTTCCAGCTATTTAGTCTTGATGTAGATGCCTTAAAATATTGTTCCTGTAAGGATTCCTCAGGATAGCTTTTATTTCTCTTTTTTTCCCCGAAATGGATATATTTCTTTGTTCCCTTTATAAGCCACATGTCCCTTATTATGATGAACTTGTGGGCAGGGGCATCTCAAGGCAATCTGCTGCCTGAGGCGAAGAATGAGATGCCCCCCTTAGAAGGGAACGGGGCTTTTTCAGAACTCCAATCAGGGACCAAACCAAACCAAAAACCCAATTAGATTATATGGAGGGAATGCAAGATGTCTGCACACAGGGCTGTACCAAGCTGCAATCGCGCCCTGTGCGACTTTCAGCTCGGGCGTGCGCCCCCTCCCCCCCCCCCATACCTCCGTCCAGTGCTGCCTGCTCTTTCCCTGCTGCTGCTGCTCTCTGTTTTTTTCACAGCGGCATTGGCAGCAGGGAAAGAGCAGGATGGAGGTATGGGGTTGAGGAGGGGGGCATGCGCCCGATCTGAAAGGCGCCGGCACTTTAAGCAGATCTGTCCCTCCCTGCTCGGACATCATGTCGGAGGAGGGAGGGACCAGACCTGCTTAAAGGGCTGCAAAAAGGCTTGGGGGGTGCATTTCGGCTGCCTGCTATTGTCCTGCCAGTGGCAGCAGGGCAACAACAGACAGCTGAACTGTGCCCCCCAAGCCTTTGCACCCTGTGTGGCTGCACCGCTTGCAGAGGGCTAGGTACGGTCCTGTTTGCACACCAAGGAACTAAAAGAGAGCAAGAACTAACAGCACAGTTTATAAAACTAAATTATAATTCATTTTTATTTTTTTGTTATAAACTGCGTTATAGTTCTTGCTTTTTCTTTTTCAGCATATATTTTGCATCCACAGTGGATGCAGAGCAGAACCAGGACATTCACCCACAGAACTCAATATTTTTTTTTTAAAATCTGATTCTGATCATCTCACTAATAACAACAACAACCACTATTCTCCAGTACCAGGCATATTGTGAACTAATACAAAACCCTACAACAAAGAGCAAACCTACCATGCCATACCATATCAGCACAAACTTCCAAAACTCACGTAAGGAGCCCATCCAAAAAAAGTGTCACTGTAAATACTACAGTGGACCCTGGAACATCCATACACCTATCTGAAAAGCTGAACAAGTCAAATTACTACAGTACAGTATAGATCTTTATGTACAAACTCCATGTTAACAGAACACCTGGCCTCGGTCACACACTCAGAACACAGACCCTCATCAAGTACAGAATAAGTGACTTACAATCTAAAGTAAAAATAAAAATATGTAGACAAAATTTAAACTGAAATCCCAAGAAGCCAGAGTCCACATCCAGTGCAACATCAGATAAATAAGAAATGCAGTTCCCCAATACTGTGTAAAATATAAAGGTAGCACAAAGTCCAATCACTAAAATGAAATAAAATAATTTTTTCTACCTTTGTTATCTGACCATTTTATTCTCTGATCATGCTGGTCCTGATCTGAGGCTTCTGCTTTCCTGTCTTTTCTTAGCTCTCTTTCTGTGGTCTATGGTCCATCTGCCATTTCTTATCTCTTCTTTTGTTTTCTTCACTTCTTTCCATCAGCCTATTTCCAGTCTCTGCAACCCTTCCCAGTATCAGCCCCTTTCCAGTCATCCCTTCCGGTACCTTCCAATGTCAACTTGCATTCCCATGACTGCCACTGGTGTCCATTCCCTTCCAATCTCCCTCCTTCCCCACTGTCCAGCTCCTTTTAGTCCAAATACCATGGCAGCCCCTCTCAGCATCCACTCCCTTCCAGTCCCATTCTGCCGTCCCTCGCATCAGCCCATTTGTAGCCCTAGCCCACAGTTTTCTTCCAAGGCCTGCAGCTCTATCCTCCCCTCCCCACCATCAGCCCATTCCCATTTGAAGCCCCCCCAATCAGCTCACTTCCAGTGCTAGTCCCCCCTCAACCCCATTACCAGTGCTAACCTCCCCTAATCATAGAAACATAGAAACATAGAAACATGATGACAGAAAAAGACCACAAGGCCCATCTAGTCTGTCCTTCCATAACAACAACTACAACAGTCCACTTTCTACCTTTAGAGATCCTCTGTGTTGGTCCCATGCTTTTTTGAATTCAGTTACTGTCCTCATCTCTACCACCTCCACTGGGAGACTATTCCACGGATCCACTACTCTTTCCGTAAAGAAATATTTCCGCATATCACTCCTGAATCTATCTCCCATCACCCTCATCCCATGTCCCCTCGTAGCAGAACTTGCTTTCAATTGAAAGAGGCTCTCTCCCTGAACATTTATGCCACGGAGGTATTTAAACATCTCAATCATATCACCTCTATCCCGCCTTTCCTCTAAGGTGTACATATTAAGATCCTTAAGTCTGTCCTCATATGCTTTATAATGAAGCCCATTAATCATTTTAGTAGCAACCCTCTGCACCGACTCCATCCTGTTCACATCCTTTTGAAGGTGCGGTCTCCAGAATTGCACACCATACTCCAAATGAGGTCGCACCAAAGACTTATACTGAGGTATTATCACCTCCTTTTTTCTGCTAGCCATTCCTCTCCGTATGCACCCAAGCATCCTTCTAGCTTTTGCCGTCGCCTTTTCTACCTGTTTAGCTACTTTAAGATCATCAGACACAACCACGCCTAGGTCCCGCTCTTCTTTAGTGGACAAAAGTACTTCACCTCCTATACTGTATTGCTCCCTTGGATTGCTGCAGCCCAAATGCATGACCTTACATTTTTTAACATTAAATCCCAGCTGCCAAATTCTAGACCATTCTTCAAGCTTAGCTAGATCCCTCCTCATGTTATCTACACCTTCCTGGGTGTCTACTCTATTACAGATTTTGGTATCATCCGCAAAGAGGCAAACCTTACCCGACAGCCCTTCTGCTATATCACTAACAAAGATGTTAAAAAGAATCGGACCAAGGATAGATCCCTGGGGCACACCACTGGTAACATCCTTCTCCTCAGAGTGAGCTCCATTTACTTGTACTCTTTGTCGCCTCCCACCCAACCAATTTCTAACCCAAGCAGTAACTTTAGGGTCCATCCCTAGGGTGCTCAGTTTGTTTATAAGTCGCCTGTGAGGAACAGTGTCAAAGGCTTTACTGAAATCTAAATACACCACATCTAGAGCTCTCCCTCGGTTCAACTCCCTGGTCACCCAGTCAAAGAAATCGATCAGATTTGTCTGACAAGACCTGCCTCTGGTGAATCCATGCTGCCTCGGATCCTGTAATCCGCTGGACTCCAGAAACTTCACTATTTTCTCTTTCAGCAGCGTTTCCAATATTTTACTCACCACCGAAGTTAAACTAACCAGCCTGTAGTTTTCAACCACATCCTTACTTCCGCTTTTGTGTAAAGGCACCACATGAGCCTCTCTCCAGTCCTTTGGCACCACTCCTGACTCCAACGAGGCATTGAAAAGGTCAGTCAGTGGAGTTGCTAGAACGTCCCCAAGTTCCCTCAGTATTCTAGGGTGTATCCCATCCGGTCCCATCGCTTTGTCTACTTTAAGTTGAACTAGTTTCTCACGAACACAGTCTTCTGAAAATTGTTCAAGATGTCCCTCGCTTCTGTTCTTATTTGTGGGTGTTTTCTGAGGTCCTGCTCCTGGTTCTTCATCTGTGAACACAGAACAAAAATATTTGTTAAGCAATTCCGCTTTATCCTTATCAGCTTCTACATATTCCCCCCCTGCACCCATTACCAGTCCTAGCCTCCACTAATCAGCCCATTTCCCGTCCTAGCCTCTCCGATCAGCTCATTTCCAATGCTAGCCCCCCATCAGCACATTACCAGTCCTAGCCCCCCCAGTCTGCCCATTACCAGTGCTAGCCCCCCATCAGCCCATTATAATCCGAACCCGCACTGTTTCTCACCTCTGTCCAGCATTTAACCCCTGCCTGTCCAGTATGTCCCCCTGTCTCTCCCATTTGTCTAGTATGTCTCCGTCTTCCCCTTTCTCCATAATTTTCCCCCGTCTCCCCTTTGTCTAGTATTTGTCCCCCATCTCTCGCCTTTGTCTCTCCTTGTCCTCCTCCTGTCCCCACTCCCTCCACCTGCACCTCTCATCCAGCAGTGGCGGAGGCACTCTGGCTGTTTTAATTTTAGATTTTTCTGCCTCTGCCTTGTCTCTGCCTTCCCACTGCGATATTTTCCTCAAGAATGCTTGCAGCAAAAAAAAAAAAAGCGGCGGGAAGGCAGAGGCAGGGCAGAGGTGGCAAAATCTAAAATTAAAACAACCGGAGTGCCGGCAGCACTCCAGTTGTCCCTGCTGGATGAGAGGGAACCCTTGTCAGTTCCCTTCCAGCTGCCTCCTTCCCCAGTGTCAGCTCCTTTCTCCCCCAATGTGAACCCAGTTGCAGACCCCACCTTCCCGTCATGTCACTTTCCTTCCAGCCCCCTCCTCCCCCTGTGTCATCCCCATTGCAGACCCCCACCTTCCCTTCATGTCAATTCCCTTCAGCCCCCTGTCAGCCCAGTTGCAGACCCCACCTTTCCCTTGTCAATTCCCTTCCAGCCCCCTCCCTCCCTCCATGGTTAGCGATCCATGGCTAAAACTAGGCAAGCTTTTGGCTTGCCTAGTTTTAGCCATGGTGGGTGAGAGTGGTGCAATATTGCTGCTACCCAGTTAGCCTCGGCGGCTCCGCAGCTTGTGCACCAACCCGTGATATTCAATGCCATCGCTGCGGTATTGAATATCAGGGGTTTTGGGTCAGCGGGCAGAGCTATGTGCCAATGCAGTCCTGTCCTTAAGGTCCATTAGTTTTCCCAAGGTAAAATCTGTATTGGGATTACAACTGTTAGAAAAATATATATGCTTACCCAAATATAGCAGCAGCATTTCTGAGAGCAGAGGCTAATGTTTACGCACGCACTCTATTCCACAATACACACATATGCACATAAGCTGGGAAATTTATGCACACTAAGTAGCAGGTGTACATGTGAGCATGCTTTCCCTTTGATAACTGGCAGAACCTCTGCACATAGTTGTCACACGGGTTAGACAGCCTGTTATAAAATTACCTTTTCATTTTTTTGCAGACAGAAACCGGTTCCAGAAGTCCTGTTATCTTAGATCTCCCAACCTTCACCAAGTATGTGCCTCTGCTCTTTGCTAAGTAACAGTAACATTCCTGTCTCGTGATTATTTCACCAGGGTTTCCCCATATCACAATCTGGATTGTTGTTTCTATGAGTTTTGATATCTGTTTGATTCTTTCATATCCAGTGCTTCAAATTCCACTGTTTACATCCTGGGGACCACTGTTCATGACCGATGTTGAATTCTGCTGACATCTCCAATCTCATGAGGTGGTAGGTATATATTCTGCTTCATTTCTGTAAAAGGAATGTGCAGTCATTTTAAAACACCAATAGTATTTAATTTTTTGTTCCCATTTAAATGGCATAAAAACAATGTTTTGTGTCGGTTTAGCATGCACTAAAACAAAACAAACAAAATGATATCAACAGAAATCATAACCCCAAAATGAAGCAATAAATCAAGACAATACAAAATATTTGCAAAATGTTTTCCATGCAGACCCCGATGATTCAAAGGGATCAACCAGTGGTGAAAATTCCTAAGATGTAGTAAATGAAGTCATGACCCTCCAGAAGAGCAGGACCCCAAAGTTGCAGGAGAAAACTACCATGCCTCCCCACCTCCCCCCCCCCCCAAAAAAAAATCTAATAAAATGGGACTTCTATACTTCAGACAATGAAGGGGAAATTCATTCATGTTGATATCACAGTGGCGTCCTTATGAGCCAGTTTTGGTGAAGTGTCCAGTTACCAAGGAACCTTGTGTGTTTCACCTACTGTGAACATTTTCACTTCTGCAGCCCACATTTATCATGGAGACAAATGACAGACAAGTCACAAAAGTCCTTTTGATAAGCTGTGTAATGCGGAGCTGTATCCTTTCACCGAAGAGCAAAGTTGGATTCTTGTCTTTTGAGAGTTCCAGAGTGATGACTCATCCTGCTTTCCTCTAAAATTACATTGATGCTTTCATTGTAGACATTTTTTACCTAAATGCTACACTAATTTCAGTGAGATAGGCTATCATTTCTTTTTATGCTCACATATAATTATCAAATTCACAATATTTTATGTAACATTTGAAGAGAACAGCAACCTATGTAAGCGGATACTACCATCATATTATCCAATGTTATTTTAATATCAGCAAACAATGTACACCAAACCTTTTGTGATTTTTGCAGCTGAATCAATCCACAACAAACTGTGGGGCCAGTTTACGCAAGATTTTAATGTGCATTAAGATTCTCTAGCCCTTTTATTTCTGTGGGCACAGTGATAATGTGCATTAATTTCATTAACACGTGTTAGCTTTTAGTAAATATTCCCCTTTCAACTACAGAACAAATTATGTTCAGACACCCAGTGAGAGAAATTTGCCATTCGGCCTTTTCTTCTTGCCCCCTACATTTTCCCCCTAATAGGTCCAAAAACAGCAATCTAGGTCTGATTCCCCGCAGCTCGGCTTCCGCTCTGTGCCCGTGGAAAAAGACATTGACAGATCAGGCCGCATATACTGGAAGCCATCCTTACAAAATGTCAACATCTTCGGCAGATTTTGGCATTGGATCCTCCCTCTCCTGTAAACATTCATCCCTTTATTTAATCCCGTCCATTCAGGCTTTTTAACAAGCATGCTGAATTTTCAATAGGATATATTGCTGGCAATGCACCTGTATATTTTTCAGGCCCCACAAATCCAGCCAGTCTTGAATTACAAGGCACTGGTTTACTCTGCCAGTTGGACAGAAGTCTCACACCTCTATCTGGTAGCACGCTGTCAGTATTGCTGGCCCTCCCCACAAGCGATCTTTCTAAGCACCATATACAAGGTTTGCAGAAGGTATTCAGACTCATCAGGAGAAAAAACGTCTTTCATAGCAGAGAAGCTGAGTTGATGGCTACAACGCAAAGAATAGGGGAACAAGCACTAATTAGAATCTCAGGCCTGAATATGAAAGCTGGCAGCCGTAATCTGTAGAAGAGCAAATTAATTGGCATATTAAAAAGGAATTTGTATGCAAAATAGTCAAGGAGGCTTACTGTTCAACCAGGCTGGACAATAAGGTTTGGATCCACACAGACTGGCATAACTAAGCTTTAATGTGGGGTCCCGGAAGCTGCAGGGAGAAGTCCATTTCCCCTGCTGTAGGAGGCTGGTGATATCAACATGTCCATCCTCTCCCACTGTGGGAAATTGGAAACATTCAGCCAATTTGCCTTGCAAGTGATAGAAAGAATAAACTATTCTCTTATATGCTGAAAGCTATTGCAATGTAAAGCACTATTCATTGTCCTACCTATAAGTCACAGGGCCCCTTTTACTATAGCCCACAAAGATTATGCACTTAACACGGAAAACAAATGCATGCATTGGCTGTTGAATGCATGGCCAGCATGTTCCTGACAGTTAGCACAGGATGGGTACTTTCATGCGCAGCGCACCGCATATAGTCATCATTGGGCACATTTGCGTTAATCGCCACTAAGCACATCGCAAATGTCCTCAGACTAGCAGCAATGTGTTCTCCACACACACACGCTCTGCCTAGTCCCCTCCCCATCCCACAATGGCCGATTATCATGCAATTTCCCATGTGGTTGCTGGCATGTCCCCATGTTAGTGTTTGGGCTGCCAGTGGCCGTTCATTAAAACACACGTTAACTAGTTACTGGGCCTTAGTAAAGGGGCTCACCCAAATCAAGGTTCCCACAGAGAAGCGTGACTTCCAGTTTAAATGGAAGGCATAGAAGCGTGTTCATCTCATCTGATGGACAGTAGTTTAGAGGGTTAATATCCCTTCACTTGAAATATATGAATATACATAACCCCTCTTGATAGTTAATATTTCAATGCATGTGCCGTATAATAAATAATTAGATTTGGAATATAGAAGGATGGGGACAATGACTTATACACAGGCAGACTGAGTATAGATAAACACACACGCACACATAGTAGGGAGGTAAGGCAATGCAAAGTAACGGAGTGAAAGTGGCAGACCCTGGAAGAACTGGAAATAAAAGGAATTGCAGAGTTTGCACAAAGTCAGTGGTACTGTAGGGATGAGAACTAAGGCACGGAGAGATCAAAAGAGAGAGGCAGCGGCAAACGCAGCACTCCAGCGAGGAGTTTTCAGCTGCAGGCGCAGAACTAACGTTATTGGATCCTGCTTTCATTCAGTAACCCATTTAACTGAATACCCATTACACACATAAGCCAACCTGACGTCAGAACTTCAAAAGTTTAAAAAGTGCATATCAGAAAGTTAGAAAGCTGATGATAAATGACAGGAGATGTCCCTAGACTGTCCACATGACAGAATTCACTCTGGGGCCTCTGCTGCCGTTGATAGAGTCAGCAGAATTCCTGGGTGACATACAGCCTCGTGCTCAGAGCTGGACCTTCTATTAACCTAGATTTACTGCTCTAGGTACATCAGAGGAGTTGTCAGAAAACGTTTTTACTTCAGATAGGCAGATGAGATGTCTCCATGGAGATTTCAATAGAAATCTAAATTGGATTGCAAGTTGTGCTCATGGGACAGCACAGTAAAATTCTCGCGGAAACAGTCTCATGCCTGAAGCTCAGTGTGAACAGACGACACACTAGAAAGCAGATCCTGTTCCCTATAGAACTGTACATACTGCATATTTTTAAGCCATGTGTATGATATGGACATAATATACTGTGGTATTTTTGGAAGGGATGATCTCAGCGCCTAGGGCCAGCCCAATCATTAGGCAAGGCAAGATGAATACCCAGCCTAGAGGAAAGGGGGTTAGGGGAGATATGATACAGATCTTTAGACATTTGAAAGGTACTAACGAACAAACAAACCTTCCCCACATATGTGGATGCTAGAAAATTAGAGGGCATGAAATGAAACTGCAAGGAGTTAACCTCAAAAGCAACATCAGGAAATACATTTTCATGGAAAAGGTGAGAGATGCCTGGAATGCCCTCCTGGTAGAGGTGGTAGGAGCAAACACAGTGGCTGAATTCAGAAAGACATGGGATAAACAAAGAAGATCCATATATAGCAAGAGGAACGTTCCTGCTGAAAGCAAAATAAAAAAAAAGACTTCTACACTTCACAAAAGGCCCAGCGTGGAGGTAACCTGCAAGGAGCGGAAGTTACAACCCAAAGAAAAAAGCGCAGAGCAAGGCTACCCGGCACAACGCGGCACCTACTGCCGTCATTTACGATGTTACTGTACACCTCGAGCAACAGCTTCTGGGAAGGCTGCTAAGAGCAGTAGCAGGCAATGAGAGCCAGACAAGCTCCTAGAGCCCTCAGCACATTCTCTTACGTGTGGGAAGAGCGGGCACACGCATTTACAGACAAAGCAAAGTTTACTGTTTAAAAGTATGATGTCTGATTACGCTTCTTTACGGGATTGTTGGTGGGGTACTGGAATTATCGTGATTTTTGAGTTTTATTATTAAAATCAGGGGGTGGGCGCAGGAATGTACCAAGGGCTGTGCGAGCAGTGTGGCCACACAAGGAACAAGCACAAAAAGGGCACTGATATCATCACTGGGCTTCCAAAAAGCTCAAAAAGAGTGAGTTGCTCCATGTGGTTGGTGTGGAAGGGCACACCAAACTTGTTAGTCGCACAGGGAACTTCTAGCTAGCTTGGTACCGTCCTGGGTGGGCGTAAGGCTGAATATTCACATAGGGCACCCAATACCCTTCCACCAGTCCTGCGATGGTGTCTGATATGATATAGTATTATGTAAGTAGCTCCATCTCATTAGACATAAAAATTATTTATTAGGAAAGTAGTTGGAAGAATGATACCTGCTGTACAGTGAAATGAAAAAGTATCTTTGGGGCCAAAATAATAATAATATCATTTTTATCAGATATTAATTTATTGTGAGAGTCAAGGACACCCTGTGAGCCAAATCCTTTCAAACCTGGAGACATTTCAGAGGAAATTTTAGAAATATTTTTCATGCACGTACAGAAGGCATGCTAGGGGAGGAGTTTGAGCAGGGCATGGGTAGAGTTGCGATTAACCCATTTAGGGCTGCTCCCAAACACCTGTAAATCTCAGCACCCACAATCCGGGTGCTGTTTCTGCAGGACTTGTCCTAGAATTTTATAAAGGCCCAGAGGCGCTTACATGTCTTATCCACCTCCAATCCCAAGCACCTAATTATAAACTTACCTTCCACGTGTGTGGATGAGAGTCAGCCAGTGAGTGGTCAAGCTGGGATTGGAGTCCATCAATAGCTGCATCCTTCTCTAAATGAAACTCCCCTACAATCTCTTCCCTCTCCACTTTGACAAATGAATATATATCAATACTTATATCGATGTTACCATGCAAGTCATCGCACTCAGTATGTCCTATGGAGGCCTTTTTAACGCTGGTGGTTTTCTGTCAGATCACAATGAGCACCAAAGAACATAAGAACATAAGAGATGCCATACTGGGTCAGACCAAGGTCCATCAAGCCCAGTATCCTGTTTCCAACAGTGGCCAATCTAGGTCATATGTACCTAGCAGTTTCCCCAAGAGACACAAGTTCCACAATGCTTGTACTGGGTCAAGCACTGATATCCTGGGTCCCTTCTTAATAATGGTTTATGGACCTTTCCTCCAGGAACTTGTCCAAACTGGAGCCTTTTACAAATTGCTTCCTTTTCCCCATTCCAACTGGAGTGGAAGGGGGAGACCACTGCTAGTATCTTTTGTTATTTTACAAAGTGGCTTCTGCCTTTTATGCTATGAAAAAATAGAGTAGCTGAGCCAATTCCAAACAAGCCATGCTTCCTGGATCTCGGATACCTTCCTGAGGTCCATGCACTTTCCCTCTTCCTGGAGACAAAAGAGCATACGAATTGGCATATTGAATCAGATCAAAGGTCCATCAATCCCAATATCCTGTTTCCAACAATGTCAATTCCAGGTCACAAATATCCGGTAGGTTCCCAAAAACTAGCGACATTCCCTATTGCTTACTCCCAGGGATAAGCCGTGTATTTCCCAAGTCTATCTTCATAATGGTTTATGGACTTTTCCTCCAGAAACTTGTTCAAACCTTTTTTATACCCAGATGTGCTCACTGCTTTTACCATATCCTCTAGCAATGAATTCCAGAGCTTAATTATGCATTGAGTAAAAAAAAAAATATTTTCACCTATTTGCTTTAAATGTACTATTTTGTAACTTTGAGAAAATTGGCCATTTAGCCCTACTTTCTGCTTTCTATCTTTTAACCAGTTCCTGATCCACAATAGCACAAAAGGTTTGGACAAGGTCCTGGAGGAAAGGTCATAAGAACATAAGAGATGCCATATTGGGTCAGACCAAGTTCTATGAAGGTCAATATCCTGTTTCCAACAGTGGCCAATCCAGGTCACAAGTACCTTGTAAGTTCCCAAAGAGGCACACAGGTTCCACAATGCTTGTCCCAGGGTAAGTAGTGGATTTCCCAGGTCCTCTTTAATAATGGTCTATGGTCCTTTCCTCCAGGAACTTTTCCAAACCTTTTTTAAACCAGCTACACTAACAGTTTTTACTACATCCTCCGGTAACAAATTCCTGAGTTTGATTATGCGTTGAGTAAAAATATTTTCTCTTATTAGTCTTTTTATGGGTTACATTGTAGCTTCATTGTGTGTCCTCTAGCTTCTACTTTTTGAAGGCGTAAATAACCTATCTAAATTTACCCGCTCCACTGCATTCAATAATTTATAGATCTCTATCATATCTTCCCTCGGCCGTCTCTTTTCCAGGTTGAAGAGCCCCTCTCAGAATTTTATAGATCTCTATGCAGGACCAGCACGACCATTCGGAGAACTAAGCATTAACCTAAAGCACCGCAGAAGTAGCAATGGCATTAAAACCAAATCTCTCCAGTTCTCTCAGGGGCAGAAGGAGCAGATAATTGAAGGCAGGAACCTCAATGCAACCCTGGAGAGTATAGGTAAGCCCTGCATTGTAATTTCACTGCCATTGCCACCGTTACGAGCCCTGGAAGGGGGGGGGGGACAGCAGGGTGGAGGGTCCGCCTAGGGCTCTATCATATCTCCCCTCCGCCATCTCTTCTCCAAGCTGAAAAAACATATCCTCTGGCCTTTCTTCAAAGGAGAGTCATTCTATCCTAATTATCATTTTGGTCACCCTTTTTTTAAATTTTGCTATATATTTTTGAGATTGGAGACTCTTTAGTACAGTGTTTTCCATTATAAGACTGGGGAGCCAGTAGTGGCTGTTACTGACTCATAAGAATATTAGATATGCCATACTGGGTCAGACCAAGGTCCATCAAGCCCAGTATCCTCTTTCCAACAGTGTCCAATCCAGGTCACAAGTACCTAGCAGTTACCCAAAAAACACACAGGTTCCACAGTGCTCATCGCGGGGCAAGCAGTGGATCTCCCGGGTCCTCTTTAATAATGGTTTATGGACTTTTCCTCCAGGAACTTGTCCAAACCTATTTTAAACACAGCTCCACTAGCAGCTTTTACTACATCCTCCAGCAATGATTTCCAGAGTTTGATAATGCATTGAGTGAAAAATATTTTCTCTTATTAGCTTTAAACGGGTTATGTTGTAAGTGCTACGTTGTAATTCTCATCCTGCTATACATATTCCCCCCCAGCACCTGCTGTTCAGAGCTCTCAGTTCAGGCACTACGCTGCCGGGTTGTCACTGCCCGGCTTGCTTCTGCTACTAAAAACACATTTTATTCAAAAGCAGCAACAGTGAAGGAAAAATATCTGACAGTTCTGTTCCTTTACTACAGCTGCCACTGATCTGCTGCTCTTGACAAATGTAATTCTTTTGTGAACAGCAGCGTCTGCATCTTTAAGGATATGAGGATGAAGCTGCCCCTGTACTCTGTCTCACATTACCAAATCCTGGTCATCAATTTTCCGTCATCAGAATTCAATTTTGCACCCCTCATTCTGTCAAGGTAAATAAAAACAGAACATGAAATCACCTTGCTCACAAAAAAATGTAGATGTTCATATTTGTCTGGGAATAATGAAAAAAAAATTGAAATTTCTTCCCTGGACAAAATGAAGACTGATAAACTTTACTGAGACTGTAAAGAAAATATTAACATTGAAAATGGCACCTCATCAAGTCCAAGAACCTGTAGGCTTTCAGCTGCAGCAAGGAGAGGCTTTTCCGGAGTGAGGGGGGGGGCATGTTTTGGACAAGATGAGGACTAAAATATACCTTACATATCTGCAGTTCCTTTCTTTTTCTCCCCCCCCCCCCCCTTTTCCTTCAATATCTGACCATGTTTTCTCTTCTTCCCTGCAGTACAGCTTGGAGGTGTCTTTCTCAATCTGCCAAACCATGTTAATAAAGCTAATAGAAAGTTTAATCTGTGCTGAAATGACTATTCAGGCTGAGGTCACAGTTCACAGTAAAGAGATGGATTTAACTCTCCGTTGTGCCTATACTCGAGGGTCCTACGTGAATCTTGCAGACTTGTTTTAGAGCCGGTAGTGCCTCTTTCCTCCTTTTACTTCCCACTCGGTCAGAACCAGTACTGGGTTTCTTACCCTGTACGCCTTTATTCACAACTATTCAGGGATTTCACCCCTATTTTAATAGACTGCTACTATTATTTTTCATTTATATCGTGCTACTAGGCATATGCACGTACAGGTAACAGACAGTCCCTTCTCAATACAGCTTACAAGCTATTGAAGATGGGCACACAGATCAAATGTGGGACTAGGATAATTCTTTAAGGGAAATGACTAAAACACACCTAGGTGTTAGACAAGAGAATAAGTGGAGGTGGGGGGAGTCAGCCAATTGCGTTGTCACCACTTTGATTGAAGGATAAGGTGGTATGCAAAACTGTCTAAATAAATAAAAATAAATAAATAAAAGCAGCCTCAAAGAAGTGGGTTTTTAGATTGGATTTCAACAGGACCAGAGATGGAGCCTGATGTAGCAACTCAAGTAGTTTATTCCAAAAATACAGTGCAGCAATGGAATGACCAGAGTCTAGATTAGACAGTAAAAGGGAAGAACAAAGAAAAACATGATTTGCCTTATGAGCGGAGTTCCCAAGAAAGGATGTAGGAAGAGATAAGAGAGGAGAGGTAATGAGGAACTGCAGAGTGAATGCAGTTGTAATCAGTAGAAGTCTAACTTGACGCATCAGCTTGGGCGGTATATCAAGCCTTACGAATAAAGATAACTGTATGCAGAAACGTACAGGGAGCCAATAAAGTGACTTCAGAAGAGGGGTTATGTGAGTATAGTAACACTGGTGGAAGATTAGCCATGCAGCTGAGTTTTGAACGAACTGAAGGGGAGAGAGTTGATTCAGTGGGAGACCAGCAAGGAGCAAGTTGTAATAGTCTAGACAAGAGGGTGGATAAGGGTCTTCGTAATGTGCTCAGAAAGGAAGGGATGAAATTTGCTGATATTAGGGGGAAAGAAATGACAGGTTTTAGCTATCTCTTAGATATGTGCAGAGAAAGAGAGAGAAAAGTCAAAGATGACCCCAAGTTTGTGAGTCAAGGAGACAGGGAGGATGAAAATGTTATCCACAGAAACAGAGAAGGAAGGAAGGGAACAGGTAGGTTTAGGGAGAAAAATAAGAAGCTCGGTCTTGGCCTTGTTTAGTTTCAGATGGTGGTGGAACATCCAGGCAACAAACATCAGACAAGTAGGCGGAGCCCTGAAATCCAAGCAAGGATAAGGTATTGAGGAGAGGTTGGTGATCAACGGTGTCAAAAGCAGCAGATAGGTCAAAAAGGATGAGGATCGATTTGGCCAGGAACAGTTATTACAGGAGTGGAGGAGTAGCCTAGTGGTTGGGGCAAGGTACTTCAGGCCGGAAGGTCGGGGGTTCAAATCCCACTAGAGGACAGCAACCTTGGGCTGGAAGGACTGGGGTTTCTAGTCCCACAGGTGCTCCTTGTGGTCTTGGGCAAGCCACTTAACCCTCCATAGCCCATGTTCCCTGTAAAATAGTTATCTCCAAGTTATAATACCCTGTTCAATGTAATTTCAGTTTGTTCAATGTAAACCGCACTGATGCAGAATAGCGCGGTATATAAGAGAAAATAAATAAACAAACTTGGCAAAAGGCCATTTCTGTAGAACGCAGAGGATGAAAACAAATTGCCATTGATCCAGAATAGCCTGAGAGAAAAGAGAATTGAAACAGGGGCAGTAAACCACATGCAAAAGGGAGAAAGGCCAATAATTGAGAGGGTAGTAGGGTAGGGTCCAATGAAGATTTTTTGAGGAGAGGTATAACCACAGTGTGTTTGAAGGCAGCAGGAACAACTGCAGCGGAAAGTGATAGGTGGAAGATATGACAGCAGGGGAGATAAAGCTTGGTAAATGGTGGGAATGGGATCGTAAGGGCAGGTAGTGAGTGTGGAGGAGGAGAGAAAATGTGCAGTTTCCTCCTTAGTGATTCTTGAAAGGGAAGACAGAGTGTCAGAGGTTAAGGGAAAGATCTGAGAATGAAGCAGGGGAAGGGGAGATAGGGATGACCCAATGGAGAACTCAAGTGGTCTAGGAAGAAATTGAAGGAGGGGTTGGAGGTGGAGAGATTTGAGTGTATCAAAGAGATGACAAAGGTTAGAAACAAAAGAGTTTGTCAGATGGGCACAGTACTCTTGCTTGGGGAGTACTATAGAAGACTGGAAGGAGGTTAGCAAGAATTTGAAATGTATGAAGTCAGCTGGATTTTAGCCAAAGGCAGGCAGCAGAATGGGTACTGGCATATAAGTAGTGGATTTTGGAAGTCAGCCAAAGTTGAAATATAGTATGCCTCATAGGACATAGAATGGGAGGAGCAAGAGCATCCAAATCAGAAGAGGCCTTCTATAAAATTTCGCCATCAATGATCGCTGACCTCATCTGTCAAGCACCTAGTACAAGAGCAAGAAGACCTCTCACTGAAAACATGCTAGTCATACCCAGCGAATCCACAAATTGGTCCCAATCAACGATCAACAGGGCATTTAATTCTTTTGCTCCTAGATGCTGGAATAAACTCCCCCCAGATATTAGAGCAATACGAGATATTAAACAATTCAGAAAGGCTATCAAGCACTATTTATTCACGGAATACTTTCAGCCACCGTAACATAGATCACCTGCAACATATACCTCCAATGCTTAACAAAAGCCCAAATGTATTAGAATTACGCAATGCAGTTGTATATACACTTAGAAATACTTATGTTTTTGTTGATCTCATGTAAATTTAAATACATATGTTTTTGTTGATCTTATGTAAATAGTTTATGGAATGGTTCTACAAATAGAGTATCCCAGTTATCCAAGTTCTTAAACTGTTATCTGTAAACTCATACTTGTTAAATGTACTGAGATGTTCTTGTTCTATGTAAACCGCGCTGATGCCGAATAGTGCGGTATAAAAGAAACTTTAAATAAATAAATAAAGAGGGTATAATGTTATGGGAAGAGATTGATTCATCAACAAACTTAGATAACATATTGGATACCAGAAGAGATGAGACAGTTGAGGAGAGAGCTGAAGGGTCAATAGCCTAAGATTCCTAAACATGTTGGTGAAGAGTGGACAAGATTGTGGCAGGGTGTAGTTAAGAATGAAAGTTTACAGATGATGGTTGGATAGAGGAAGAAATGAGGAGGAGAATTTTGAAGGTGAGAGGTTGGTGAAAAAGACGAGGTTGAAGCAGTTTCCATGCTGGACAGGTGGGGCAATAGAACACAACTGGCAGCTGAATGAGGGGGTTAAGGCAAGAGCTTTGAGGCATAAGAATCAGATAGGTTATTAATATGTATTTGAAAATCCCCAAGAATGAGAGAAGGGAAAGATGGTTCAAGGAAAAAAGAAAGCCAAGAATCAAAGTCAATGCAAAAAGAAGGGGTGGACTTGTCAGGGGACTGATAAATAAGTTATCTGGAGTAGCAGAGTAAATAGGTGGATGGAGCAGACTTCAAAGGAAGAAAAGGAGTGAGACTGAGGAGGAAGAAGCTGAAATTAGAAGGAAGGAGAGAGTAGCAATCCAACACCACTGCTGCGGCCAACCAGGCAAGTTATATAGGAGCAAAGGTAGCCTCAATGACAGAGGGCAGCAACTGAAGCAGGGAGAAGCCAAGTTTCAGTAAGAGCAAGGAGATGCAGAGCATTAGAGAGAAGGAGGTCGTGAATGTAGGTAAGTTTGTTGGAGGCAGAGTGTACATTCCACAAAGTGCATGAGAAAGGGAGGGAGGGAGGAGAAGCATATGAATAAAATATGAGGGGTTACAGTTGGTTCTACAAAGAGAATGTGAGAGATGCCTAGAGGGTCTAAGACTGGAATAGATATCCCCAGATGGGGGAAGGAGCAGGAGAATATGGGGAAGAGAAGAGGAAGCACGACAGTGACGAGGTCGAGCTATTCTAAGAGAGTGGAGATAGCCGAATGAGAGAGAGAAAATGTTAAAGCTTAAGAACAAATGACAGTGTAGAAAACAAAAGGGCTGGAGAGGTGAAGAAAGTAGGAAATGGGTGATAAGGACTTGAGGTTTGAAATTGCTTGAATGGAGGGAAAAGACTGGGAAGAGTTAGTATCCAGAAGAGAAAGTGATGCAGATACATAGGAAAAGATGGGGAAGAGAAAGGAAAACCCCACAGAAGGGTGCAGTACCCATGCCGCAGTGACAATGACCGCAAAAAGCCCCATGATGTTTACCTTGAAACTTAGGCACTGCAGGGCAGTTTGCTTCCACCCACTTGGATGGCCCAATGATGACTTCCTGTTTACAAACAGGAAGTCAGCATCGGGCATCAGAGAGAGTGGAAGCAAACAGCCCCGTGGCATCAAGGTTTCAAGGTAAACATCATGGGCCATTGTCACTGCTACATGCCATTTCTTCTGCAGTTTTCCCTATAAAACCCTAGGCTGCAACAAACAGCCTAGCAAAATTTCATTTTCTTCAGGATCAATCCAGCTCTAGAACTATGCAGACAGAAAAATGTTTGGTGCATTTAGCACAAAGAATGGTAAAGTTGTGATTTCAAAATGAAAAAAAGAGGGAAATAACAAATAAAACCACTCCAGGAACAAGAAGAAACCGAAATCAGATAAGATTATAAGCCCAAGCCTGCTCAAAAAGGTGACTACCAAAATGTGGTCCATCATGATCGGGATTTATTAGGTTTCCCTATAAACCTAGCAAATAACGCAGCTCAGTAATTGCTTGGCCAGATTTTCAGCCAAAAAGACAATTGGTAAATAAAGTATGAAAAAAATCTTAATGACAGAAAAAAAATATAGAGCATTCCTGGGTCAATGATTACTGAGCCTTGAATACATTGCCGGCATCATTAACCAGCTTCATAGGAAAAGCCACTAAATCAAGACTCAGATTGTTCCACTGTGGTCTTCTGTGTTTGCTTTGTTGATCATTATTTTCTGCTGGCTTCAAGTAGTCCTATCTTTGATTGAACTTGCTGTGTTTGTGATTGTTTGTTTTCATCTAGTGCTGCTGGCCTTTTTTTTTAGTTCATTGATGAAAGATCTGGAATCCTTGCCAACGAAAAGAGTAAGAGCTGCAGCTCTTAAGTAGGAAATAGAATTGGACCCAAGGGCTAGTGGGTGTGATGCTAGACAATCAAGGAAAAGGTCTAGGGACTTGTCTAGATGGTCTCACCTGGGGTTAGCTGGAAATTAACAACGGATGGAGAGTTTTTGGTTACCTTTCTCTGGACTGCCACATAAAGACCACCATAAGAGGCAGAATTGGACTTCCATCGGACTATTCGGTTGTGTAACTAAATGTAGAGAAGCAATTATACCAAGTGCTGTTCTTCACATGAGCCCAGGTAGCTAGCAGCTGATGACATTATGATTAGGTCTACATACATGAAAGGTGATTTCCTTAATACCCTGTAAAACTCAACAGGAAACGTTGTTGAGCTCAATGCATGGAATAACAATACTATCAAAACTATAATGCCATGACCGATGAAAATTCAATATTAGGGTATGACAAACTCTGACACACACACACACACACACACACACACCCATACTCAGCCTCCCACCCCCACCCCTCACAGCAAAATGTAAGAGAGTTCCTCTTCTTGACTGAACAGCATTAGATTAGCACCAAGGAGCAGCTCAGAGCAGCATCTGGTAGACTGTAAAACCATTGAAAGAGCAGACATCTGAGCCGGAACATCTGTGGATAAATAGCAAAGCAAATTCCCACCAGCAGAAGTTACTGTTCATTTTAATAGCCTTGTGCTGTTTCCTTCTACAGATGCCGTCTGTTAGCTCCAGTGTCGATTCTCTGGCTTCCTCTAGACTTTTCAGAATCTTTTTCTCTATTTCAGAAACTCCTGATGTGTTAACCCTGTAGTCTCTGTGGTGCTGCTTTTCACCCTCTTCCTTTTCATACATCAGATTTTAAAAAGTGCCATGCTGGATCAGACCAATGGCCCATCAAGCCAAGCATCTTGACTCCAATAGTGGCCAGTACAGTTCATAAGAGCCATCTCCTCCTGTTTTGGAGTAAAATATGCAAAACTGTAAAGAAAAAAAAGACATCAGAGTTCATGAGTACATCGCTTATCATTTCTTTAGCACTACTAGATGTACACAGTGTTGGACATATACATAAAGCGAGGGAGCCCCTGCTACGTAGAGTTTACAGGCTAATCAAGACAAAAGACACAGCAGAAATGAGAGAATGGGGAAGCTCATTTATTATAGAAAATGATTAAAATAAACTAAACTATGATCAGGAGAAGCAGGGGTTAAGATTTAAAATTGGTCCGAAAATGTTGGATTTGAATGAAAGGGCACATGATGCACCAATTCAGGAAGTCTACTCCAAGTGTACTGCACAGCAAGGTGCATAGCAGACAGTC
Organism: Ichthyophis bannanicus; assembly: GCA_033557465.1. Classification (NCBI taxonomy): domain Eukaryota; kingdom Metazoa; phylum Chordata; class Amphibia; order Gymnophiona; family Ichthyophiidae; genus Ichthyophis; species Ichthyophis bannanicus. The sequence continues at coordinate 32,009,564 of CM066047.1, read as the reverse complement.
GGGACATGGAGAAGGCCAGAGATCCAAATGACTTGCCCAATGAACAGGGTTCATAAGGAGAGGTGCAGTAGCTCTTAGCACTGACCACAGTGCTGGACCTTTAAGAACTGTTTCTATATAGCACAAGTGGACAGTTGGTGCCCTAGAAATGGATAGAAGTCCCTATTCTCAAGGATCTATGCATGTGAATGCACATTGCTGCTATTCTGTAAGCATGCACATAAGTCCCATCATGCGTATTTTCCATAGGGGTGTAAAGAGGGATGGGGTTTGGGCAGAGCATAGGCAAGATCTAAATTCACACATGTAGATTATAGAATATTATAACCTATGCACGTTTCGACAATCTAGTTGTATGCAGTTATACCTGCTGTAAAGGCATAACTACACCATCTGGGGTATCCATTCTGCTGCAGATCTTTGTATCATCCACAGAAGGGCAAATTTTCCCATTTAACCCTTTGGCAATATTGCTCATAAAAATAGTGAACAGAAATTGGCCCCAGGACTGACCCTGAGGCACACAACTACTCACCTTTTTTCCTCCAAATGGATGCCATTTACCACCACCCTCTGTCGTCTGTCTGTCAACCAGTTCTTAATCCAGTTGACTACACTGGGATCTAGTCTCATGCCACTCAGTTTATTTATAAGCCTCCTATGAGGAACCATATCAAAGACTTTCCTGAAATCCAAGTACACCACATCCAGCGCATGCCCCACTGTCTACTTCTCTGTCCACTCAATCAAAGAAATGAATCCTTTGGTATGATCTGCCACTGATAAAACTATGTTGCTTTGGATCTTGCAACCCACTGGACCATTAAAAAAGCTTACTATCCTGAATGAAGTGCACATTCTGAGTCAAATTCATTCTGTAATTGGAATCAGTTTCCTCCAGCATTAAAACTCCAGTAGGATTATTCAAAATTCGGGAAAAAGCTTAAAGTGCATTATTTTAGAAGGGGCCCTTCTCAAGCTGGTTCTTTGATTAGCTTTGTCTATCTGTTGTTTTAATTTATATATGGTGTTTGTATGATTTGGTTTTATGTTTGGTAATGTTTTTATTTTATTTTATATTTTAATTCAATATATCATGTGTTTTTTCTGAAGTGTGGAGGATGCATAAGATCCATGGTATAAAAATGTTAAAATAAATCGATAAATCTTATCCTTCAGCAACATCCCATTTCTGTAGTTTTCCACTTCTTCTTTGCTACCATTAGTAAATAATCCACCGAGAGAAAATGAAATGCTTTCCCTCTCCTCATGCTCAGTATTACTCATCTCAGGATAAGGAATGTTCTGGCCCTTCTATCTGAAGGTGACTGGTATATTTATATTAATAGGTCAATTTAAAGCCTTTGCAAAATGCTTCAAGGACAAGCAGAAAAAGCACAATGGCTGCTAAGATATTAGTGTAATAACAGTGTGACATTAATCTCTTCTCACCAACTGGTAAAATCTATTAGAAATGATCATTTTAAAGGAGACTTTCTTTTCTGATGGCACACAGCGATAAATGTGGTGCAGATGATGATTCTCAGCACAAAACAACATTGTTCTCAGGGTCCAATCGTCTGAAATATAAAGAAAAAAAGAAACAGAAGCAGCCTTGGGTAGTCTTTACAGCAGTCTCTACGATGTGCGGCAGAGAGGGGGGTCACAGAGCAATGCAATCACCGAGGCTCAACTGGTGGAATTTATTTCAGGGTTCTTTGAATGGAGACCAACATATACTGGGGGGGCCTTGGCATTTAAGTTCTGTTTTTGCATTTCTTCTACCTCAAAATAAATTAGTCCAGTCCAGGGTTTGTGTTCTGAATTAAGGGCTTATTTAAAACTTGGGGTCACTGATACAATATTTATCACCATTGGCAAAACATCAACAAGAACTATATTACAAACAGTTTACTCCTTCTTTTGCCTCCACCTGTTACAATTTGGTTACTTCTTCCTTCCCTTTACTCTAGGATAGTTCAACATTCTACTTTGAATACTCCGTATCTGATGCTGGAAGTGGAATTCTCTGTTTCTGCACTTCTAATACATATTATGGGTTTTTTTTCCTTCCCTGAGTGGGAACTTCTCTCCTACTTTATTACTCTCTACCAGTGTACCTAGAACTGGTAGTGATGCAGGCGCCAGTCCCTGAAGCTCCTGGCTGTGGCTTCACTCTTCGCTGAAGAGTTCCTGGATTCCTCCTTTCTTTGGAACAGGTAGCCTCTGCAGGTACAGATCCCTGGAACTGCTGTATAGATGTTCCTGGCTCAGATGTTCCTTGATCATCAAGGTGTCTTCATTGTGAAGTTTCTTCAATGTCTCTTTGTGAGTGGATGGCTTCTTGATCAATTACATAGGCAGGACTTCACTCCATTTGACTCAGAGGGGTGCTGGCAGGTATTGCACAGCCACTCCCTTTGCCCTTGCTCTCTACTCCTCTGATCCTATGCCTGTGGCTCCTCCTAAAAGAAATAAGGAACCAGGGTTTGGCTACCTTCAACTGCCCACCCCACAAAGGGTAGACATCTTGCTCCAGCATAGTGCAGTGGCTGTGTGCCCAAAGACAGAGTTCTGCCTTTGGGAGTGGTTTCAATAGATCTTGCAATTTTCCTCCCAGAAGAGTCTCCTCCCAGCAGGATATGACTTTCAGAAGATAATCTTTCCTGTTCAAGAAATTGCCAGATACTGTCCAAAGTATATTGTAGTAGTCTAGTAGGAACACTGGATGATGCTGCTGCTCAAAGCCATGATATCCAAGTAGTATCTATACTGACAAAGTCAACAAATTTTTATTAGAACATTTAGCAAATATTTGTTGACTTCTTCAACAGCAAATGAGGGCTTCAGTTGTTTTTGTGTAATTATGGATCCATGAAAACCTAGAATCTGGAACTACTACATACTAGAAAACAAAGTTAGAATGAGAATGAAATAATTCTCAAAGCAATTTTCAAAGCCTTTTACTCAGCTATATTGGCCAGTCTGTAAAACCCTTTTTAGCCTCCTGCAGGCTTGGGGGAAGGCATTTCCAAGCATGGCAAGAGGGCAGAATAAGCAAAGAACATACACAGACACCTTGTGCCCATAGGCAATTTCCATAGGAAAAATGTCATCATGCTCTGCCTTTATTTCTAATTTCTTTGATTTGCATCTTTCCAGAAAAAAAGAAATGCTCAGTGTAGTGAACAACAATTAATAATTATAGAAAACAGTGTATTAGAAATAAGAACATACTGTAAGTTGAAAAGGGTTCAGTCCCAGAAAAACTGAATGGTGATGCTGTAAGATCTTGGCCAACAGCAGTGATTCTATCTTTCTAGTTCTGTCCCATCAACCACATCTAGCCATCATATCCATCGTCCCAGTGGATTGACTGTCACTGCCTGTCTTGGGGAATTGCCCTGTCCCACTGATCTTCATTCGAAAATTTGACATGCAATTTTTCTACCAGCCTCAGTAACATTTGTACTTGTATCATTATTGCTTCCTGGTTCTCATTGCCTTGTTATGTAGTGTTTCATAAGACAAGGTGTGGAAGGAAGACAAGCTCAAAGCAGATGGGTCCTGTTGAGCGTGGTCTTCTTCTGAGTCAGTCTGAAAGTCTGGGATAGCAATATATCACTGACTTGTCAGTAGGATGAAATGCATATTATTTAGCCTGCAAATTTTCTAAATTATTTGCACACTTGCCATTGACAATGATAGCCAACGTGAGACAACTCATGGCAATGCCAACAGAAATTATTGGGTAATGCTAGATACAGTATAACATATCCATATAGCAATTTTACACAAATTCAACCTAAATATTTTCTTTGCATCCAAAAGCTAACAGTCTAATATATAATATAAATCATTAAATCATATCTCAACAGCACAGACAGATACTCAATCATTAAATTACACTGTTACAAGATGAAAACTGGCCCTATACCAACTACAAAGCAAGGTAGATAAATAGTTGAACATCTCTGGAACATTTCCTCAGACACCTGCCATTCTCTGTAAAGTAGCTATTAAAATACTGCAAATGACTTTCACATGTCATTCTCATGGCTGCCAAGTAGAAAACCAAATGTCGTTAGCATTCCTGCTAGCTCTTCACAACAGGAACACAAGCCAGAATCAATCTGCTACTGAAATTAGCTTTGCCATATGGATTTCATTCTAAGTGGCTGGAAAAGGAGTTGCGGTTGTAAAAGGATTGGGTGGTATAGACTTAAAGTTGTAGGACAAGTATATTACTACATAGAATATAGCATGCAGCTATACAACACTCACCTGTGCAGAGCATTTTGCAAAATCCAATAAATGGATAGAATGAGCCAGAGGCAGTCTAAGGATGGGATGAACGGACCTTGAGGCAGTTTTGGATACGGCTGTTTATCACGAAAAAGAGAGAGATGGGTAAGAAAGAAGAAAGTCAGATTAAAGATTCATTGATTACAGATTTGACATGTGGGACTGAATGATAATACCACTTCATTTTAATCAGCATAGATAAGTCGCAGTGATGGATATGGAATGCTATGTCTTTTTCCAAAAAATAGGACTGGAATTGTAGACTATTTGATCTGCCTCGGGTAGCGATTAGCTTGTCCCCAAACTGATTCAGTCTCCACATTTCCTGGCTTATCCATCTTTGGGGTCTGTTTTAGAAGGACAACCAAAAGGGACTGCTATAGCTGGAAAAAGATCTGCACTTGTAAGAATTTATCTTCTGAAATATACTCTAAATCTTGGGGAAAAGGAGAATTCTTTGGGTTAAAGCTGATAAATCTGTGTATTTTAGAATTAAGTGTTTTTGCTGAGTCAACCAGGTCTTAGTACCACCAGAGAGCTTTTCATTTAAATCAAATCAAAGTATAACAGCATAGAAAGCAAAGTAGAATAGTCACTGAAATAAATTTGTTTCTAGAGAGCTTTTTATTTAAATCAAATCAGAATATAGCTTAGTATACAAGTAGAATAAATAGTCTCTGAGTAGAAAGAAATAAACTGGTTTCTAGTGACCTTTACAAAGAGGCATTCCAGTTAGGAGGAAAAAGATCTGTAAACTTCTCTCAAATAGGTGTTAAAGCCAAGTGACGGATCAAAGGGCAATTTGAAAGGCCCCCTCTATCAAACCAAGGGCTGTGTGAATCACCCAGGAAATTGGTAAGACTTTACATTAGAAGCACAGGTCAGGGCACTATGTAGCAAGCCAACTTTTATTAAGTCTTCTTTCCCTCCCATCCACCCTATGGATAATCTTAGCTTTATATGCTCTTAAACCTATTAAAGGGAAAGAAGGTGCCTATATTCACTTTCTGGTGCTGCTGGCTATCCTCATCAGGAATAGATTAATTAAGGACCTGAGATTAATTCATCTTGAGTTAAATAAAGTCCATTAAATGTATTAGGTATAGATGTATTAGTATAAGTATCCCCTGCAAACTTAAGTAAGTAAACAACTTAAATACCTAAACAAAACCTTAAAACTAAGATGCAGACAGCAGTCCAGCAGCGAAATGGGGGCTTTCCAGTCTTTTGCACTGTGTGTAACATATATGATTTTCTCCCAGTTGGCAAGGGGTCTTATATGTGCACTAGGTGCAAGGAGCTCTTTTCTCTCAGGGAAGGAGTCCGATGTCTGGAGGCTAGCAGACTAAGAGGTCATAAGGAAGACAGAAAGGTATATAGACGAGACCTACAGGGACGTAGTACTGAAGTCCCACCTCCAGTCTGGAAACATCCCTGTTGTCATGGAGGAGAGAAGTCATATGACAGGAGAGCATCACCATGCTGTGGCAGGAAGTGATCCTGCAGATAGGATCTGTCCTCCAGGTGATGTAAACCATCTCACACAAGGAGGTTTCTCCAGGGCCATGTGCCCATGAGGGAAGGGTTAGGACAGCAATTATAGTTGGTGATTCAATCATTAGGCATGTAGATAGATGGGTGGCTGGTGGACGTGAGGATCGCCTGGTAATATGCCTGCCTAGTGTGAAGGTAACAGACCTCATGCACCACCTAGACAAGGTTTTAGATAGCGCTGAGGAGGAATTTGCTGTCTTGGTACATGTTGGTACAAATGACATAGGAAGGTCTGGGAGGGAAGTTCTGGAGGCCAAATATAGGCTTTTAGGTAGGAAGTTGAATCCAGAACTTCCAGGGTAGTATTCTCAGAAATGCTTCCTGTTCCATGTGCAGGACCCAAAAGGCAATCAGAGTTCCAGAGTCTCAATGAGATAATGGTGCAAGGAAGAGGATTTTGGATTTGTTAGGAACTGGGCAATATTCTGGGGAAAAGAGGGTCTTTTCTGAAGAGATGGGCTTCACCTTAACCAAAGCTTTTAAATGAGAAAATAGAGGAAAGCTGACATTCACCCAAAAGCTCATGGTTCGGAAGGTTGTATCCTTGAAGGATACTAGCAAATGATTGAAGCTAGGGCAAATCAACAGAAAGGTTCCCATAAAGACAAAAGTGACATAAATGCCCTTAAGTATGGAACAGACAGAACTTAAAGATTCCAAATTACCTCTGTCTACCAATAACCAGATTAATATGAATAAAATACAATCTCTCAAATGCATGTATGCAAATGCTAGAAGTCTAAAAAGTAAGATGGGAGAGTTAGAATATATAGCACTAAATGAGAGGTTAGATATGATTGGCATCTCAGAGACCTGGTGGAAGGAGGACAACCGGTGGGACACTGTGATACCTGGGTACAAATTATATTGCAATGATAGAGTAGATCAAATTCATGTAGGGTTTCCACTCTGTGTTAGAGAGGACATTGAGTCACACATTATTAAAGTTTTGCAGGAAACAAAATACACTGTAGAATCTCTATGGATCAAAATTCCATGTAAAAATGGGAAGGCGATGGTAGTGGGGGCGTATTACCGACCACCTGGCCAGAATGAACGAATGGATGATGAAATGCTCAAAGAAATTAGAGAAGGTAACAAAAGTTACAACATAATAATAATGATGGGTGATTTCAATTACCCCGACTGGGTCAAGGTCATGGTAGGACATGCTAGGGAGATAAAGTTTGTAGATGAAACAAATGACTGCTTCTTGGAGCAGCTGATTCATGAACCAATAAGAGGGGAAGCTGTTTTGGACCTAGTCCTTAGTGGAACACGATCTGGTGCAAGAAATAAGGGTGCTGGGGCCACTTGGCAATAGTGATCACAGAATGATTGCATTTGATTTAATAAATGGAGGAAGAACAGGAAGTAAATTCACAGTACTACCTTTTAACATTGAAAAGAGAGACTATGAAAAACTGAGGACAATAGTTAAGAAAAAACTAAAAGGAGCAGCTGAAAAGGTTAAAGATTTACACCTAGCATGGGCATTGTTTAAAAATACTATCTTGGAAGCCCAGAAGAGATGTATTCCATACTTTAAGAAAAGTGGAAGGAAATCCAAAAAAAACTGCCAGCATGATTTATAGGTGAAGTTGTTGTGGCCAAAAAAGCATTTTTCAGGAAATGAAAAAAGGAGCCAAATGACAAAAATTGGAAACAACAATAAGCACTGGCAAGTTAGATGCAAGGCATTGATAAGGCAGGCAAAAAGAGAAATTGAAGAAAAGCTTGCTGTAGAAGCAAAAAGCATAATAAAACCTTTTTCTAGTACATTTGCAGCAAAAAAAAAAAACTTGTGAGAGTGAATCAGTTGAACCATTAGATGATAGAGGGGTAAAGGGGGCACTAAGAAGGGACAAGGCCATAGTGGAGAGACCAAATGAATTCTTTGCTTTGGTTTTTACTGAAGAAGATGTAGGGAAGTTACCCATGACTAAAATGGTATTTAAAGGTGATGCTTCAGAAGAATTGAAAGAAATATTGATAAACCAGGAAAATGTATTACAACTATTTGATAAACTACAGAGCAGCAAATCACCTTGACTGGATGGCATACATCAAAGGGTATTGAAAGAACTGAAATATGAGACTGTAGACCTACTATTAGTAATCTGTGACCTATCATTAAAATCATCTGTAATACCTGAAGACTGGTGAATGGCCAATGTAATGCCAATTTTTAAAAATGGCTCCAAGGGTGATTCAGGATACTACAGACCAGTGAGCCTGACATCAGTACTGAGAAAAATGGTAGAAACCATTATAAAGAACAAAATTACTGAACATGTAGATAGTCATAGTTTAATGGGAGAAAGCCAACATGGCTTTAACCAAGGAAGGTCTTATCTTACTAATCTGTTATATTGTTTTGAAGGTGTGAATAAAGGTGAGCCGGTCGATATAGTGTATTTGGATTTTCAGAAGGCCTTTGACAAAGTCCCTCATGAGAGACTCTTGGCAAAATTAAAAAGTCATGGGATAGGAGGCAGTGTACTATTGTGGATCAGGAACTGGTTAAAATATAGAAACAAGCCCCTTAAATTTTAATCATTTTATTTTGTAAGCCATCATGGTGCTTTGGTTAAGGGTGGTGTGGCAACTTTTAATAAAACATAAAAATAAACATTGAATATGCTACTAGAAACATGGCTGCCCGACTCCACCCGTTCTTCACGTTCAGATCATATATCTCCTCTCCTTATCCATTTACATTGGCTCCCTCTCAGATTCCAGTTTCAATACAAGGTACATACCACCGTGCATAGGGTAATTCACACTGGCACGCCTCAATACCTCACTGACCTCCTACACATGCCCTCCGTTCAATTCATAATGATTGCCTATCCCTCCCATCCCCTGCCTGTGCACAACTAAAGCTCACCCGTCACTCTGCATTCTTTTTTCTTGGACCTGCATTTTGGAATTCACTCCCAGCTTTACTCCACGCTGAACAGTCTTTCCCGAAACTCAAAGCAATGCTAAAGACCCATTTCTTCAACCTCGCTTTTGACCTCTCTCCAACCCCAAACCAGATCATATGCCCCTCTTAATTTGTTTGTTCTTATATGCATGTTTTTCCATCCTTTCTGCTTTCCTGTCTACCAACTGATGTTCCTTTCGAACATACTGCAACCCATTTATTGTACACTGCTCTGATGCTATCACCTGGGCAGTCAATCAAGTGCCAAAATAAAGATAAAGATAAAGGAAAAGAAAGAAGCTACATGATAAAGTGGTATAAAAAACCCAGAAATAAATAAATAAATTCCCTCCTATCCCATGGCTTTTTGATTTCTCCAAGAGTCTCTCATAGGGACTTTGTCAAAGGCTTTCTGAAAATCGAGATACAATACATCAATCAACTCATCTTTATCTACCTGTTTATTCACACCTTCAAAAAAATATAAAATGGCTGGATCCAGCCATTAAGCAGACTGTGGACACTCTTGAGTCTGCTACGGGAGGCACTGCTCTTCCAGAGGTCATGGAGAGTGATGTGGCTGAAGAACCTGCGGCTGAAGCAACGGAATTGGTTTTGCCTGCAGAGGGTCAGACGGTGACTAGTCAGGATTTTTCCTTTTCCTTCAAGCTAGAGAAGCCTGCAGTAATCTCTTTCGACTCTATTTGGTCTACTAGTCCTTCACTGGGTAACGAATTGGTTCAACAATCAAACAAGTTGGCCTCACAAGTATCATCTATGGCGGGTTTAGTGACTGGTATTACTACAGAGCTTGCTGGGGTCAAAGAATCTGTGAAGAGTCTACATTTGGAGGGGCTAAAGCATGAAAATTATTATTCTTTGATTGTGTTTTTTTTTTTGTTTTTTTTTAATATACTTTATTTAAACTTCACCACTCAACAATAACAAAGCCAAAACAGTCAAACTCCAGAGGGGTGGACTCTCATCCCCACCCGGAGTCTCATGACAGAGGGTGAAGACAATTTTCAAAGTATAACCCCACCTCCCACCCTCCCCCCCCCTTCTATTGCCCCCCCCTCGCAGTCGCACATCATCCCAAGCTTCACCCATTGATCTCCCCCTCCCTCCACCCCCCGTTACCTACCCATTTGCAAAATCTCATTCCGACATCGGGCCCCTAGCCTTCCAATGTATGGGTCCCACACCATGAGGAAGGAGGTCCAGCGCTTGACACTGCCCCGTGCACGCCACCGCTCTGCCAGCATTAGCTGGTGAAGGCTATTACGCCACTCCCCAAATGTCGGGGGGTGCTGATCGCGCCACGTGCGTAGGATAGGACCCTTACCCACCAGACAGGCCTTTCGCAGGAACAATCGATCTGTTCGCCGGGGCGGATAGGGAAGATCAAGTTTGTCCAGGACCACAAAGGCCCCCGTCCACCGCACTCTTTGCTGCAGTAGCCCAGTAACATACCGTGCTATTCTAACCCAGTAGGGTTGGATGTACGGGCAGGCCCACCACATATGCCATAAGTTAGCTAAGGGAGCCTGGCATCTCGGACAGCGGCCATCGTTCGTCAAATGGCTACGTAAGGCCCGCCTAGGTGAGAAATAGGCCCAAGTTAGGCATTTAAATTGTATCTCTCGCCATCGGGCCCCATCCACCAATACCGCAATCCGCCGGAGAGCCACCAAAATGGTGTGTGGGGGGATCTCCTATTCTTTGATTGTTAAAGATATGGTTCCTATGAAAGTTAAAACGGAACTTTGGGAAATTAGGTCCGTTCTCATAACCTCCGGTTAGTGATCTTTCCGCTTTTCTCTTTGATCTCTGCAAGGGATATGTTGAAGCACTACATGATTGAAACTCTGAGAATTGCTACAGAAGCTTTACCTCCATTGTCTAAAATGTATTATGTGCCTATCAGAAAGAAGAGTTCTGCTGCATTTAAGCAGTCTTCTCCTGTGCAGAACTAAACACACAGAGGTAGACGCGATTTGATCCCGCAGGGCATGTCTAGCCCTCGCGGTATCAGAATCGCATCTAGGCCTGTATGTGCAGGCCAGGACCCAATTCCCATCAGCCTGCCTAACTCAGTCAGGCTCCTGAATGGAGCCACAGTACCATGGTGTCTGGGTGCCATGGCACCATAGCTCCATTCAGGAGTCACGATCCGACCGCCAAACATGGCCAGGGTCAAGCTGCGGGAATCTCCTGCACCCCCTCACCATGTTGATCCCAGTAGGACCTCCCATCCCCCAATGTCTAGGGGGACTTATTCCACCTCTGAGGTGGAATAAGTCCCCCGTTCAGTCTGCCAGCCCCAGACATACAGGGTCGACTTCAGAATTGGCCCTGTATGTCTGGGGCCATGACCGCCCACTACCCGTCCTAACTCCGCCTCCACACCACTCCTTTCCGCCCCCCCCCCCGTCTAAGCTTCCCTGTACAAAATCCTTGTTTGTATGGGGAGGCGTAGTCAGGGATGGCAAGGGAGATGAATATTCACGGGACAGAATAGACCCTACAAGGATCTATGTGAATCAGGTTACAAAAGCAGTCTGGATTTGAAAAGGGGCCAGAGATGAAGCCTGATGGACAGACAAACTCAGGAAGTTTGTTCCAGGCATGAGGATCAGCAAGGTGAAAAGATTAAAGTCTGGAGGTGGCAGTAGAAGAGAAGGGTACAGATAGAAGGGATCTGAGAGAAGAGCGGGGAGTGATAAGAGAGGAAAGCTAGTTTGGAGCAGCAGAATAAGTGCACTTATAGGTCAGTAGGAGAAGTTTGAACTGGATATGGAAACGGATAGGGAGCGACTGAAGCAACTTGAGAAGAGGGGTTATATGAGCATATTGAGTCTGGCAGAAAATAAGCTGTGCAGCTGAGTTTTGAACAGATTGAAGGGGAAAGAGATGATTCAGAGGGAGACCCAGCAAGGAGGAGGTTGCAATAGTCTAGATGGGAGGTGACTAAAGAGTGGATAAGTGTTTTAGAAGTGTGTGTAGAAAAGGAGGGACAAATTTTGCCAATGTTACTGAGAAAGAAGCAACAGGTTTTAGCTATCTGTTGGATACATGCAAAGAAAGAGAGAGTAGAGTCAAAGATGACCCCAAAGTTGTGAGCTGAGGAAACAGGGAGGAGTGTAGTGTTATCCACAGAAACAGAGAAGGGAGGAAGGGGGGAGGTGGCTTTAGGAGGAAAGATAAGGAGTTCAGTTTTGACCATGTTCAGTTTCAGATGGCGCTTAGACATCCAGGCAGCAATGTCAGATAAGCAGACAGAGATCCGGGCCTGGATTCCTGAGAGATTTCAGGCACTGAAAGGTAGATCTGAGAGTCATCAGCATAAAAAGGGTACAGAAATAAGGGACGAAATAAGTGCACCAAGGGACTCAGTTTAGAGAAATGGAGAGGCCCTAAGAGAGAGCCCTGAGGTACATCAACCGAAAGTGGGTTGGTGGTAGAGGAGAAACCACCAGAACATACACTAAAAGTGTGATGGGAAAGATAAGAAGAAAACCAGAACAGAGCCCCTAAATCCAAATGAGGACAGGGTATCGAGGAGAAGGTGGTGATCAATAGTATCAAAGGCAGAATAAAGGTCAAGAAGAATGAGAATTGAGTAGAGGCCTTTGGATTTGGTGAGGAACAAGTCACTGGAGACTTTGGCAAGAGTTGTTTCTGTAGAATGTAGAGAAGAAAAGCCAGACTGCAGTGGGTAGTTTTGAAGCAAACGGGAGGAGAGAGAGAGGTCAATAACTGGAAGGACAGGTAGGATCTAGCGAAGGCTTTTTGAGGAGAGGTGTAACTATTGCATGTTTGAAGGCCACAGGACCAGTTGCAAAGGAAAGCGATAAGTTAAGGAAATGATAAATGGACGGGATGATGGCGGAAGAGATAGAGCTTAGTAGATGAGTGGGGATTGCATCAGAGGAGCAGGTAGGCAGTTTAGAGGATGTTAACCTCTATTTTAAAATTTTAATGTAACGTTGTTATATTCTGTTCAATATAAACCATCCCTGATTTCTGGAAGAGGCAGTATAGAAAAGCTAATAAATAAATTAAATAAATAATAGAGGAGGAGAGGAGATTTGCAGTTTCCTCCTCAGTGATTTCAGAAAAGGAAGAAAGGGTGACTAAAGCTGAGGGAAGGATTTGGGATTGAAGAGAGAGAAGATGAGGCAGAGGTGACCTTGCAGAGAATTCAAGGCTAATCTTCTGAACTTTGTCATGGAAGTAGTCTGCCAAAGTATTGGCAGACAATGAAGGAGGAATTGGGAGAGGAGGGACCTTGAAGAGAGAGTAGAGCATAGCAAAGAGACGGCAAAAGGTCAGAGGCAAGAGAATTAGTCAGATGGACATAGTACTCTTGCTTGGCGAGTGCTATGATCAACTGGAAAGAGGTTAGCATGAATTTGAAATGTAGGTAGTCAGCAAGGGCATGTGATTTAAGCCAAAGGTGCTCAACTGAGCGGGTACAGAAAGTTAGGTAGTGGGTTGTTCAGGACAGAGCATGGAATGGGAGGAGCAAGTACATCCAGAGCAGAGGAGAGTATAGTGTTATAGGAGAATACTCCCCATCAACAAACTCAGATGACATAATGAAGGTAAGAGGTGATAATACAGCAGTGAGGAGAGCTGAAGAGTCAAAGTGTGAAGATTCCTAAACATGTTGGTGGAGAACGGCAAGAGCAAGATGGGGGGGTGGTTAAGGATGAAGTTTAGCAGGTGATGGTCAGATAAGAGCAGAACTGAGGTGGAGAAGTTGGAGGGTGAGCATTTGAAGGGGAAGACAAAGTCAAGGCAGTGACCATGCTTGTGAGTAGGAGTGGTACAGCACAACTGGAGGTTGAATGACGATATTAGGGAAAGGAGCTTTAAGGCATAAGGGTCAGAAGAGTTATCAACATTAATGTTAAAATCCCCAAGAATAAGGGAAGAAGGCACATCCAGAAAGGAGGAGAGCCATGAGTCAAAGCTGGTGAAAAAGGTAGGGGTGGACTTGTTTGGCGGTTGATAAATGACAGCTACCCGGAGATGTAGTGGAGAAAATAGGCAGATGGCATGGACTTCAAAGGAAGCAGAGGAATTAGATGGAGGCAGAAGGAGGGGCTGGAAATGGCAGGAATGAGAGAATAGGACCCCAACACTGCCACCACAGCTAATGGGCCGAGGCGTATGGGAAAATAGGTCGCTTTCATGACAGAGGGCAGCGACAGAGGCTGATTCTTCCGGGAGAAGCCAAGTTTCATTAAGAGCTAGGAGATGTAGAATATTAGAGATAAATAGGCCATGAATGAAGGCAAGTTATTGGAGACAGAATGTGCATTCCACAATGTGCAACAAAAAGGGAGAGAAGAGGGAGAGAAGAGAGGGGTATGAACTAGATTAGAAAGGTTATGCATTGACCTGCCCTGGGAGTGTGAAAAAAGTCTAAGGGGGTCAAGGTTGGTGTTGACATCTCCAGATGAGAGAAGGAGGAGTAGGAGAGAAAGGAGGCAGCACAACGGAAGCGAAGGTGAGGTTCCCTCAGTGAGAGTGGAGATGGCTGAATGAGATGAAGAAAAAGTGGCACTCAAGGGCAGATGATAAGGTAGAAGACAAAATGGTAGGGGAGGTGGGGACAGTAAGGAGGGGTAATGAGAAGTAGGGCCATGGAACTGTAGGAATGAGCGGAAAAGATTAGGGAAAATTAACATCAATGACCCAAAGTGATGTGGAGTCATAGGGGATGGGGAAGAGGAGAGACTGCAAATCAAAGGACATACAGATGGAGAGGGGGGAGAAAGTCCTGGTGGCATCAGGTGCACCTGAGTAATCGTGTCAGAGCAGAGGAAGGCTATGAAAGAGTGTTAGGCCAGGGGTGGGTGGGTAGTAAAGTGTTGAGAAGGGAGACACAGCACTGCAGAGGGCAGGAGCTGGGCAAAGGACAGACATAAGATAGAACACACACTGACAAAACAGAAATATAGACAGAACGATAAACAAGTTAGATTCTGGACAGGCCCCGGAAAATTCCGTGAACAGAACATACAGACTTAGCTGAGGCTTGCAATGAGGGTGCTCTCCCAAGCAGGAACCAGCAATTTTCCACTGATGCACATTGAAATGAACCAAGGGAATCTCAAGAAGGTGCAGTTTATGTTTCTCTTGCAACATCTTGCCTTCATTTCTAATCACTGTGAGAGCTGCTGCTTGGCCTCCTCTATCTCCCAGTCTCATAGTCACAGGAGAACTTATAGCTTGACTTCAGACGGAGGCAGCTTTGGCAGAGATGACACCGAGGAAGGTCCATTTTGAATTTCCATGCACTGAAGCCTGTTTTTATAGGTCCCAATTCGTAATAAGGAGCACAGCACAGCCAAAAGGAGATGGTGTACTGTAAACTCCTCTCGGGGGAATAGAGAGGTAGTAAAAACATGCTGAAATGCAGCCTCATCTAAAGCAATTACTTTGCAAATAAAGTGTACTTGTTTTTCATTCTGTTATTAAACAGCTAATGTAATACTACACTGGTGATTTTTAGTGATTTTTTTTTACCATTACTGCTTTCCTTTGCTTTATGTATAGGCAAGGATCCTTCAGTCCATTGAATCCCACTAATAAGATCTTCTTTTCCATTTATACTGCAAAAACATTGAGCTTGATATTCAAGAGGATAGCTGCAGCTAACTTTAAAGTTAACATCCATAAATCTTTAACACCGCCACGCCACACCTTTCGCTTCCCTTTCACTCACCCTTTCTTGAGACACGCACCCACATTACTGTTCAATACCACTTCATTGACAATTTAACCTTTAAAAATGAATAGCAAATACTTAACATACAATGATTTATCCTCCCCTTGTGGAACAAAACTGTCACAGCCCGGCTACTCCCTCATTCTGAGAGTACTCCCTGTTCTTCTTTGCCAATATAATTGAAAGCCAGGGCCCGCCCTCCTCTTGCCTTGCTCCATGGCAGAGATAGGTGATTGTCCGAGCTGACTGCTGCTCCATGTAGTCAGCCCTGCCCCATCCTGCCCTTCAAAGTGGGACCCCAGGCACTCGACTCTGTTACCTGGCACCCCCTCCCCCCAGCATGGCAGCAGCCCAGGTGCCTCTAAAAATATGGGACCCAATATTCAAAGGCATTTACTTGGTTTACAGAGCTATAAACCATGTAAATGCCCCTAAGTGGGATATTCAGCGGCACTAACATGGTTGGCGTCGCTGAATATCCCAGATTAATGCCGTTATACGCCCCGATGCTAACCACTTAGTATTGGAGCATGTCGAGGGCATTCCAGGGGTGGCACCAGGAGATAACCGTGAAGCCGCTGCCCAGTAATCCCTCAGCAGCGAACATTAGGCACAGCAAAAGCTGTTCTAACTTTCACCACCAGAGCTAAACGGGCAGTACTGAATATCGCCGGCGCACAGTTAGCTTCTGTGCCGCGTGCAGCTCTGTGTCAACCCCAGATATTCAATTACGGTGGCCAGATATGATGGTGGATTGAATATCCGGGGTTAACGTTTAGTTGCTATAGCCATCGCAAATGAATATTGGGCCCATGATGCCCCTCACTATAGGTGTGCCCCTTCACTCTGTGGGCCATATGTCAGAGCACAACGGTGATCGGGGCCACGGAGGAAGCAGGAGCCGGCATCGGGGCTGCGAGCGGGAGCTCCGCCTCATCCCCTGCACCTGCCAATCAGACCAAGGCAGCAACGGTCTGTGGAATCGCCATTCCAACGGTGATCGGGGCCACGGAGGAAGCAGGAGCCGGCATCGGGGCTGCGAGCGGGAGCTCCGCCTCATCCCCTGCACCTGCCAATCAGACCAAGGCAGCAACAGACTATACAACCGCCTTTCCAATGTAGGACCGTGGGGGACCGAGGAACGGCCAATCTATGTTGGTTCTATTTGTTGAAATGTTTTATGTAGTTAAATGTAATGTTGGACAGGTACTGTATTTCCCTATGTATACTGTTATGTATTGATAATGTGATGCATGTTTCCCCTACCTTTGTGTAACCTGTTTTGTTCTGACCGCTTTGATTGAAGGATAAGGCGGGATACAAAACTTGTTAAATAAATAAATAAATATATAAAACCAGTGAAACCATCAGTGAGACGTGCTCGCATTAACCTACTGACGTCGTCTTGCAAGGCTCAACATCAGCTGGTTAATGCAATCACATCATGCTAGTGGCTTCATTGGTTTATATATTGTCACACACTAGGGTCTGATGTGCGCTGCATGGAGGGGACGGCATCCTGGGGCACAGCACTTGCCTTAAAACTCTGGTTGCTGCAAGCAGCTGGCCCATTTGTCCCACACTGCTGGCTTAGTACAGTCTTTAAGGGAATTGGTCGCAGCCCAGCTCCAGGTCTCTCCAGCAGTCCTCAATCAAAATGCAAAACAGTTAATGAAGGAAAAAAAAGACAAGCCAAACTCCCTTGCTGTATGTGCTAAAGCTGCAAAGTGAGCCGGTCTGGGTTTACCTCAGTTCCTTGCCCGGAATCAACCAGTTATCCCCTTCTGGGTAACACACAGGCCTGTGAGGTCCTCTTAGGCTTGTCCTCACCCAGAGCTCTTCTCACTGATCATCAGTAACAGTTCATCTGCAATTCAGGCCCTTCCACTCTTTTCAACCTGGGCAAGCCGTTACTCCTCCAATGGGCTGAAGGAGGGTTGGGGAAACTGCCACTCACATCTCCCCTAGGCCATCCCAAGCCTAGTCCACATCCACAACAAGGCAAGCAAGGAACCTCACATGCTTCATGGTCTAGCTTCCTGATACTCCATGTCCTCAAAGATGCAATCCCAGGTTCTGCTTTTCCTAGCGCCATAGGCTTTGGTACATCAGGAACCGTGGGAAGCTTGCGTGGGGGATGACTCCAGGCAGGTGCCTAGGAAGCCACCTTTCCTACTCCTCATCCTGCCTTGAGAATATCAGCTCCACCTTCTTCCTCGGGTTCCCGGGAAACTATTCAGTCCCTGACTCCACCCCTTGGACCCAGATCTTTCCTTAGTGCAAGGAGATCTCCAAAACCTGTGTTGGATCCAGCTCAGCTCCTTCTCCTCTTGCTTACCCTGGGCTCTTTCTCCTCCTCCCTGCACAGGTGACTCTGACTAAGGGGTATTCTTGGGGCTGGGTGCTGTGGAGTTTTCCACCTCCCTGGATACTGAGACGGGCTAACCCTGCCACAATATATTGTGCTCTGACATATCTGCCCCTGATGTAGGCACTGTTCACTGAAACACGACTGTCAGGCACAATAAGAACATAAGAACATAAAATATGCCATACTGGGTTAGACCAAAGATCCATTAAGCCCAGTATCCTGTTTCCAACAGTTACCAATCCAGGTCACAAGTACCTGTCAGGTTCCCAGATGGTACACAAATTCCTTGCTGCTTGTCCAATAGGTAAGCAGTGGATTTCCCCAGTCCTCTTTAATAATGGACTTTCTTCCAGAAACTTGTCCAAATCGCTTTTAAATCCAGCTAAACCAACAGTTTTTACTATATCCTCTAGTAACGAATTCCAGAGTTTGATTACACGCTGAGTGAAAAAATACTTTCTCCAATTAGTCTTAAATGTGCTACCCTGCAATTTCACTGTGTCCCCTAGTCTTTCTATGTTTTGAAGAACAACTGATCTACATTTACCCTTCTACTCCATTCATTATTTTATAGACCTCTATCATATCTCCCCTCACCCATCTCTTTTCCAAGTTGAAGAACTCTAACCTTTTCAGCCTCTCCTCATAGGGGTATCCTTCCATCTCCTTTACCAGCTTGGTTGTTCTTCTCTCTACCTTTTCTAATTCTGCTATATCCTTTTTAATAAAAGACGCTTATTTTATTTTAGTACCCCTGCTCTTTTTCTGCTTTGCTTTCTTGTGGTGGTGTCCCTTCACTTTTTGTATTGCTCTTTCTGTCATTAATCAGTGCCAGGAATATGTGATCATTTATCCTCAAAGGATACATAGTGGAAAGACACCCAGAATAACTCACAAACCAACCTGGCAGCTTTCAGGATATCCCTAATGAATATTCATGAGATATATTTGCATACAGTGGGGTCAGTGCATGCAAATTTCTCTCATGCATAATCCTTAGCAATATCTTGAAAGCCTGGTTTTCAGCCCTCCAAGGCTGGAGTTTGATCTTTATGTAATATTTATTTAAGTAATAGGTTTTTTAATAGCACTTTATCATTTAAGTCAAAGCTGTTTTTCATTGTAACTTAAGCTTGTTAATGTATATTAAACAGGGACATTGATAACTTGGATCCTTCTGAGGCAATGGAGGGTTAAGTGACTTGCCCAAGGCCACAAGGAGAGCTAGTGGGAATCGAACCCTGGACTCTTGGTGCTCTAACCATTAGGCTACTCCTCCACTCCATGAAGGTACATACTTTTTGTGTATTTGCTATACGCTTTTTCAGCTCTAAACTCTTTTTAGCAACAGCTACAACAACAACTGCTAAAAAAGCAGAAATGCTAGAAATCTTTCAGAAGAGATCTGATCAGTCATCTTTTCTCTTCATAAAGATAACAGTCCTATTCTGTCAAAGGAAAGAAGACAATCAGGATTCTTCCTACTGCACCGACAGCTACTAAACTGCAGCACTGAATGCTCATCAATATTGATTTTATTCCCATCTGCTGGGTAATTTCTGAATATCTTTTATGTTTTTTTACAGTAGTAAACAAATCATCGCAAACGGTTTGGGCGTGATTTATTTGGAATGTTCAGTGCATCACCGGTATTCGTGGTCTTTCCACGCCATCCAAAGCAAATAATGGTCTGTTTTATTTTCTAAAATGGATCTGAGCAAGCTCTACTGTCAGAGGCATAACTACGCCAGCAGAGCTGAAGGGGCACCTCATCTGCATCTCTGCGGTGGCACTAACCAATGGGAAGCCTGCACTGCTGATATCCGATGGCATTACCGGACAGCTGTTGTACACTCCGTTCCCACTAAAAATGCAGAATATACATATTCTCATAAAAAGGGAGGTTAGAAAGAGCAAAATTCGTTCAAAGCACAACTTAGTTGCTGCTGTGACTGTGATATGCATTTTACAGCTCCTTATTGAGCTCTTACCTCCAATCTTGCTGAATTTTATTAGCTGAAAGATTTTTGGTTTTACTGTGCATCTTATAGTTTGTCTCTCAACTCAACTTTTCATTTTGATTTGGGGCCTTTGTCCCCATCCTGTATCTATTGAAAAACACCAAGTGCTTTGTTTGCATGGAGAAATAATGTTGGCAATGCTGCTTAGCAAACATGCTATTCCAGATTCTCTCTAGAAAATGGAATCCCTGCCTGCTGCGAACGGACCCTTCCCCTTGTACAACTTGCAGAAATGTTTTCTGAATGTAAGAGGAACTTTATCATTTTACAAAAATCCTATTAAATAAGGAATGTTAAATATATCCAGATCACTGTGACCTATAATATTTAACACCAGCTCATCGTTAAGGGTTAAATGTTAGTGTGCCAGCAGGGCCCCTGCCCCCCCTCCCCATCCCAACTCCCCTCCAAGGCTTCTCTGCCCACCAGAAAAGAACCATGAGTTCGGGGTCCCACTTTTCCTAGACCTCAAATCCTCTGAAAAGAATTGCAGGATGTGGCATTTCTTCCCTTCCCCACCAGCCATCCCAAAAACCCCTAAAATAAATCATTAAGTTGCAGACTCAAAGGCCTTTCCTAAAAGAATTGTGAAACCTTGAGACCCCCTCCTCCTGCCTCTCAACTTACATAGTAACATAGTATATGACGGTAGATAAAGACGTGGACCTGTGTGGTGCACAGTAAGGTGGCCAGAGTGGTTATAACTGCAGCTTTGTGCAGGTCACCCCTTCCCCCCCCCCATGCCTGTGTTTAGGGATGTACCTGTCACTCCTTGCAGGCCAGCCCCCCACTGCTTATTAAACTATAAAAGATATTTAAGTCTGCTCTGATTTCATCCTCTTGCTGTAAAGGGATTCACTCTGTCTGTCCCATGCCATTTTGAATTCTGTCACTATATTTGCCCCCCACCACCTCCATCGAGAGGGCATTTCAAGCATCCACCACCCTTTCAGTGAAAGAGATTTTCCTGATGTTATTTTTAAGTTTACTGCCTTGCAGCTTCATCGTAAGCCCTCTAGTTTTATAACGTCCCCTTCTTTGAAAAAGGATTGTTTGTTCATTGATACCTTTTAAGTATTTAGAAGTCTGCATCGTATCTCCCCTGTCCCTCCTCTCCTCCAAGATATACACATTTAGGTCTTCAAGTCTCTTCTTAAGCATCTTCTGATGCAAGCTCGAAATCATTTTGGTCGCCTTCCTCTGAATCGTTTCAAGTCTTTTTATATCCTTTGTGAGATATGGTCTCCAAAACTGAACACAATATTCCAAGTGAGGCCTCATCAGTGACTTGTACAGTGGCATTAGCACCTCTTCCTTTCTATTGGTTATTCCTCTCTGTACGCAACCCAACATCCTTCTGGCTTTGTCTACTGCCTTGTCGCATTGTTTATCACCTTGAGATCTTCAGACACTATCACTCTTGAGGTCCCTCTCCTGATCCATGCACACCAACCTCTCATCCCCTTTCGCATACATTTCCTTTGGATTTCTGCATCCCAAGTGCATGACTCTGTGAGTCTACCTGGTAATCCCAAACTCACCAGGCCAAACCCAAATGCTTGCTAGCTGAAAGAAAGCTATTGACTGCTTCCATTGGCTTTTCATGGCGAGATAAGGATGTAGATTGCCAGGCCTTTCTTCCGTGCAGGGGATGCTACTGTTGTTGTCATTGCCACAGAAATGTGATCCTCCTCCACCAACACTGTCCCATACTGCTGCCAGCCAGAGTGGTGGTTTGTCTTAATCTGGCACCTGAGTTGAGACCTGTCCATCTTGGAAGACCCTTCTGGTAGTTGAACTACTGATAGCATAGATCTCAGCATCACTGATGCATGCAAGCCGCAAGCCAAGTGAGGGGAGATAACCTAATATGGTGACATGGTAAAAACAAGGAAACTTACAAGAAAACCTGAATTAAGAGAAACCTATGATAGGAAAAAAAAAGAGCAGCAGCAGCAGATGAAATACTCACAATAGCAAAAGGAGACTTGAGAGTAGCAAAATATCTACAGGAAACCTGGCACTACGGAAAGAACTGCGTTCAACGGACTCTGCAGAGAAAAAAAGACTGAAGGAGTAGGGCAAGGCAGGCACAAAGAGTTTCTAGAAGGAAAAGTTGTTATGTAATTTTTAAGCGTGTATCAATTTTACTATTTAGAATTGTACAAACACTAAGGACACTACAAAGCATGATACCCACCATCTTAACCCGCAGAAATATGCAGACTACATAAAATCGAAAAACAACACCCTGACATGCTCCATCGCACTGCAAACAGATGACCTTGAAACGATAGAGGAGCATCAAACCTGGGAAGACGTCAGCATACCATCAAAACAACAAATTGAGGACATAATGAGTGGCCTCAACACAACAACCTCACCATCAGATCCATGCCCAGTAGCTTGGATCAAAGCCACTAAAACCCAACTCTCCCATCACATTCACAAAATCGTCAAGGATTCACTCCAACAAGGATACATGCCACAAACTCTGAAACACACCATGATAAGACCGATACTTAAAGGCAACAACCTCTGCCTCTCTGAACCAAAATCATACCGTCCTATCTACAGTCTACCTTTCCTTGCAAAAATTATTGAAAAAAACAGTACTACACCAACTACAAGACCATATTAACATTAATGCTCCACTGGACATCCATCAGCACGGTTTTAAACCCCAACACCAACTACTTACCTCCCTCTTCGACAATCTCTTAAAAGGCATAGACAATATAAAGAATGGATTCCTGCTTGTATTCATGGACATCTCTGCAGCCTTTGATATCGTGTCACACGCCAGACTACTACAACGCCTGCAGCAAATAGGATTATGCAAAAATACGCTAAAATGGTTTACTTCATACTTGGAAAATAGAACGCAACAAGTCAAATGTGCACAAAAAAAATCGTCACATTTCCCCGTTACGCAGGGAATACCACAAGGCTCAGCCCTATCATCAATGCTCTTTAATATTTACATCCAGCCCATATGTAACATCATCAAAAGTCACAAGCTCCAATATCACATCTACGCTGATGACATCATGGTGTATGCACCAGTCAACCTACTAGCATTCAACATCACAACTATAACCAAATGCCTTGAAGATATGAACACCTGGTTCGCAGCCAATAATATGACGGTCAACTACGATAAAACTGAGGCTACGTTCATCACCAGAAACACTACCTTCACTCCACCACAAACCATCAGCATTTTAGATACGCTTATAGTAGTTAAAGATGAGGTTAAATATCTGGGCATCACAATGGATAGAGCACTAAACCTGAAATCCCACATTACAAAAACTGCAAACAAGGCCTATCAACGCTTAAGGATCATCAGAAAACTCAAGCCATTACTCCGCCAGGATCACTTCCGCACAGTATGCCAAGCACTCATTACACCTCTGCTTGACTACGGAAACTCGTTATATCAAGGCCTCCCTCAACAAACCCTACACCCACTCCAAATGGTGCAAAACACTGTGGCACGCATCATTACAGACATTCCAAGATCTGAGCACATCACCCCAGTCTTACAGCAACTACACTGGCTACCCATGATGGCCAGAGCAAAATAAAAAATAATCCTAATCATCTTTAAAATCATCCACCAGCTCTCAGCAGAGGCACTCCAATACATCATAATGAAAGATACCTGCAACAGACCGAGAAGAACCAATAAAGACAACATGATTGGCACACCTGCAGGATTCCACAAGACTAAACAAACAACTTCAAAAAGAGCTCCCTCCTTACTAGCGCCCACACTCTGGAATTCTCTCCCAACAAGCCGGAGAGCATTAGATGACCTAATGGACTTCAGAAAGGATCTCAAAACTTATCTCTTTATTGAAACTTATCAACAGACAGAAAACACTCCCCACCCAAAAAGTAATACATCTACTGCCAAAAATTCAATATTCACTCATCCTGAATAGGCATATAAGTTAATGACATAACATCAACTCAATACCCACTCACCACAAACACTCACCCTAAACAAACATAATATAACGTTGTTAATTACCTCGTACTGTCTAAATGTTACCCCTATGATAAATGCAACCCTCCAATTGTACTGTCTAGATGTTGTTAAGTACCCCTATGATGTCATGTACCCCTATGTTAAATGTAGCCCTCCAGTTGTGATGTGACCACTTTGATTGCAGGATAAGGTGGTATACAAATCTGTTTAAATAAATAAATAAATAAATTTTCCATGTCTAGAGTGCACAGGTTTGCCAGGACTAACAGCATATTAGAAACATACAGAGGTCACACAGTGATGTGCTACAGAGGTACACAGGGGTATTCTGCCTCTGCTTATCTCCCTCCGTTACTTAACTGTTACTGTTGTTGGCTGGCTGTCCACCCTCCCTGTATTTTGCGGGTCTCATTGCACATTCTAACTCGCTCCCGCCCACCTGGAAGTGACTTGCCGGCCATGTCCTGCAGATAACCTGGAACAGTATAAAATCACGTCCTCTGTCGCATTTCGTACCATTGATGTATTGATGTGTTATTATCTGCTCATGAATTTACCACATGAAACTAAGAAAAAAATATATGGTACTCCCACCAATCTAATACTGTGTACAAAGGTCTCAGTAGAAAACGCAGCTATTCGTAAAAGATTTTTTAACATCACTCTTACTATATGCTGCTATTTACATCAATGACCTTTTCTTCTTGTACACATTAGCTGTTTTTTTCCGTTTTACTTTTTTTCTTTTTGTCTTATAAATTTGCAATCACGGACAATCCTCAAGTAAAATCATATGCAGACCATGTGGCAACGTATGAAATATTAGTACAACTAGTACTTAACTTGTATGTCACACGGAATGTCCTTCACTTAGCCGAGGTAAGGTCCTTCACATTGCTGGCGGCTGATATTGAAATCCCAATGCCGTACTTCTAAGGCGCCCAAGCGTCTCACAATGCTTGTTTCTTCAGGGGATTGCATGTAGAAATCGCAAACTGAATCAGAGAAAATACAGCCAAACATCATTTTATCATAAACATCATTTCTTCGTTTCATTTAAAACAACTTAACAGTGTCACCGAAAAAGTAATTCTAAAACATACCCTCTTTTTATCTTTATCTCCATTAGTTCACTGCAAGCAGAAAGGAACTGCGGTTACTGAACTGTCCCCACTCCTGCAAACAAAAAAAACGCCGCGCATGCGGCTCGGGGCTATCAGTGATCCTTATAGAGACTTCGTGCTGAAACTCCTCCCCCGTGACAGGTACCACTATCCAAACACGTTATATGCAAACTGACCAATCCATTGAAGTATTTAAACCCAGGGGTTTGACAGTATGCAAAATGAAAATCCAGCGCTGTTCTTCTCGAAGTAAAGTTTGTTCCTTAGTTCTACCTCCCCGCGGGAAATCCACTCGATCTATAGCAAAGCATCTTAATTGGTCAAAACTGTGGTTTGCGGTAATACAGTGCTGCACTAGAGGTGCATCCAACACTCTATTCTTCACACGACTACGATGCTCGATCATCCTCAGTTTTAAAGATCGGACGGTCTTTCCAATATATAACATGGCACAAGGACAGCGCACCCCGTACACTACATAAGTGGACAGACAGGTGGTCGCTTTCTGCAGCTGGTATGTAACGCTTCGATGCTCAAAATGCGCTATCTCCAACGTTATAGCACAAATACTGCAGCTGCCGCATTTCTTGTGTCACACTTCAATGTCCGACGCACTCACTGAGGGCTCCGGACGCAACCTAGATGGACAAAGCCGCTCCTTCAAATTAGGGCTTCTGCTCCACACACAACGTATCCCCTTATCTCGAAGGCCCGGAACCATCTCCAGAATTCTACTGTTTCCTAATGATGCTTTGGATGCCTTTACTCAAGGGAGAAAAGCGAGTGATAAGGTTAACTTTATCAATGTCAGTCACCAACCCGTGCCGCCTGACTTGTCCCCGAGGAGCTAACAAAAGCCAACGATCATTACACTTGGCTCTGGTGTATGCCCGTTGTACCACAGATGTTGGATAACCTCTCAGTAAAAAATTATTTTTCAACTGTTGAGATTTCTTTCGGAAGTCCATAGGATCGGAACAATTTCTCCTATATCTTAAAAACTGGGAGAAAGGCAACTCCTCTTTGAGTTGTCTCGGGTGAGCACTACTGAAGTGCAAAAAAGTGTTCCTGTCCGTCGGCTTACAATAAATAGAAGTATTCCAAGTTACAGGGCCCCTGGTGATCTGTAGATCCAAAAACGTAATGACATCTCGATTGTATGTGGTGGTAAATTTAATATTGGGGTCACATTGATTCAACCAGTGGAAAAAAGAAAGTAGATCATCCTCACTGCCCCGCCAAATCAAAAAGATAGAGTAGTTACTCACCTGTAACAGGTGTTCTCCAGGAGCAGCAGGAATCAGTCCTCACATATGGGTGACGTCGGCGCCGACGGAGCCCTCGTGTGGAGCATTTCCCCAGCTTTCAAAGAAAGCCTTTCGGAATTGCAGCGCGCATGCGCGGTCCCCTTCCCGCCCAAGGGTGCCATCTTGCTCAGTCTGATGACATAGCTAAAAGACAGCAAAAAAATTAGCAAAATAAATCATATGACTGCAACTCCAAGGGGAGGAGGGAGGGTTGTGAGAACTGATTCCTGCTGCTCCTGGAGAACACCTGTTACAGGTGAGTAACTACTCTTTCTCCAGGACCAAGCAGGAAGTCAGTCCTCACATATGGGACTCCCCAGTTTAAGGCTACCGCAGACCTCAAGCCGAAAAAATGAGCTCCCTCTAGCTCATCAGTACGTAAGGAAGGAATCTTCTCTGAGAACGCCCCCGACCGGTAGCCCAACACCAGGGCCGGAGGGTAGGAGTTGCCTAAACCCCAAAGAGATTATGGAGTACTGCCTGTTCGAAAGCACTGTCCCTGCGGGACTCCCTCTCAAGGCAGTAATGGGCCGCAAAAGTCTGGCTTGAAGACCAAGTAGCGGCCCGGCAGATGACTGCCAACGGAACAGAGCGGAGATGAGCCACTGACGCAGCCTTCGCCCTGACACGATGAGCCATGACTCGACCCTCCAACGAGAGGCCGGCTGCCCCATAAGCCCAGGCAATACAGTCAGCGACCCATATGGACAAAGTACGCTTGGAGACAGGTAGCCCCAACTTATCGTGGTCAAAAGAAACGAAGAGCTGAACAGCCCTCCGATGCTCCCGCGTACGATCAAGGTAGAAGGACAACGCCCTCCTACAGTCCAGGGTATGCAGGACCATCTCAGCCCGGTTGGCATGCGGCCTGGGAAAGAAAGTCGGAAGAACCACCTCCTGATTGAGGTGAAAAGGGGAGACAACCTTAGGAAGAAACTTCGGGTGAGTCCATAAGACTACTCTATTCCTGTAGAACCTAGTGTAAGGGGGATCAGACACTAGCGCCTGAAGTTCACTTACTCGCCTAGCAGAGGTGAGAGCTACCAGAAACAAGGTTTTCCAGGAGAGAAAACGGAGAGGGCAGGTAGCCATAGGTTCAAATGGCGGACAAGTAATTCGCTGTAAGACCACATTCAGATCCCACTCAGGGGCTGGTGGACGTAAAGGAGGCTTAAGCAGGAGGAGGCCTCTGAGAAAACGAGCCACCAAAGGGTGGTTGGAAAGAGGCCTTCCGTCCACCGGCGAATGGTGCGCTGAGAGAGCACTGAGGTGAACCCTGACAGAGTTGGACTTAAGGCCTAGATTGGAGAGGTAAAGCAAATATTGCAATACTACCGCTACCAAGCACGAGAAGGGATTTTCGCTGTGCTGAGCACACCATGCGGAGAATCTACTAGGCAGTAGTAGGGGAGCCAGGACTACCCTTTCAGCAGCCAGGCCATCAGATGAAGGGACTGGAGGTTGGGGTGCAAGAGAGATCCCTGTTCCTGAGACAGGAGATCGTGTTGAATCCCCAGAGGAAGAGGAGTGTCCACCGCCAGTTGCAGCAGAAGTGGGAACCACGGTTGCCTCAGCCACCTGGGGGCTATCAGAATCATGGAGGCCACGTCCTGGAGGACTCTGAAAAGTGTTCTGGACACTAGTGGCGTGGGAGGAAACGCATACAGTAGGCCTGTGGACCACGGAATCAGAAACGCATCCGCTGCTACTCTGAGAGGATGCGGTTGTCTGGAACAGAATCTCGGGAGTTGCCGGTTCAGAGGACTGGCGAAAAGATCCATGGTGGGGAGGCCCCACCTCAGAAAGATCTGCTGAACCACCAATGGATTCAACCTCCATTCGTGTGGTTGCAGGATCCTGCTCAGTCTGTCCGCCAGGTAATTTTCTTGACCTGGGAGGTAGACAGCCTTGAGGAGGATTCCGTGATTGACGGCCCAAGAGCACAGCCGTTGTGCCTCCTGACAGAGAAGGAAGGAGCCTGTGCCTCCTTGTTTGTTCACGTAGAACATGGCAACTTGATTGTCCGTCTGGACCAGCACAGACTGGTGAGATATGAGGTGGGAGAAGGCTCTCAGAGCTAGGCGTATCGCCCGTAGCTCCAGGAGGCTTATCTGCTGAGCAGCCTCCCAAGGGGTCCAAAGACCCTGAGTACATGCCCCTTGGCAATGTGCTCCCCAACCTAGAAGAGAAGCATCTGTCGTCAGCACTTGAGAATGCGGAGGGGATTGAAAAACCACTCCGAGTACCAGATTCGGAAGATGAAGCCACCATTGCAGAGAGGAGACCAGCAGGGCGGATATTCTTACTGAGTCTGCAAGGCTCCCTGTGGCTTGATGCCACTGAGTTCGAAGGCTCCACTGAGCAGGCTGCATGTGCAGGTGGGCATTGGGGGTTACATGAACCGTGGAAGTCATATGGCTGAGAAGTCTCAGGAATTGCCTGGCGGAGACCAGGGAATTGCTGTGAAACTGCCTGGCTAGATCCATCAACCTGTGGGCTCTGTCCATTGGCAGAAAAGCCTTTGCCTGAAGAGTGTCCAGCCTTGCTCCTATGAATTCTAAGTTCTGGGACGGGAGCAAAGTGGACTTTGCGAAGTTTATGACAAACCCCAAGTGCTGAAGCAGAGCCACAGTGCGAAGGGTGGCTTGACTGGCCTCCTGGGAAGACCGGCCCCTTATGAGCAAGTCGTCCAGGTATGGAAACACAAAAAGACCTTGAAGCCTCAGGTAGGCCGCCACCACCGCCAGGCACTTGGTGAACACCCTGGGGGCGGAGGTTAGGCCAAAGGGTAGTACTCTGTACTGGTAGTGGTTCCCCCCCCCCACAACAAATCTGAGATATTGTCTGTGGTCTGGATGAATAAGGATGTGAGTATAAGCATCCTTTAGATCTAAGGAGCATAGCCAATCTCCCTGCTGGAGGTAGGGCAGCAGGATTCCAAGGGTAAGCATCTTGAACTTTTCCCTCTCCAGGAACTTGTTGAGGTTGCGCAAGTCTAGGATGGGTCTGAGGCCTCCTGTTCTTTTTGGTACCAGAAAGTACCTGGAATAAAAGCCGTGACCTCTCAGGTGGTGGGGCACCGGTTCCACAGCCTGTTCCTTTAGCAGACTTGCTAACTCCTGAAGGAGTAGGTCCCTGTGCAGAGGGAGTCTCGGAGGCTCCCCTGGAAAATAGGAGGGAGGTACCTGGTGAAAATGGAGAAGATAGCCCTTTTGGACTATATGGAGCACCCAGGTATCTGATGTGACGGCTGACCACCTGTGGGCAAAGTGGGCCAGCCAGCCTCCTGTGCTGATGTGAGCCAGCTGAGGAGAAGAGGCTATGCCTTCTGAGTCAAAAAAACCCACCCTGCTGAGCAGGGGCCGGTGTTGGTGGCTTGGAGGCCTTCTGCCTACGGGGCCCATGACCCTGCCCCTTGGCCTGCTGACCCTGTTGGGGAGCTGCAGAGGCCTGATAATGAGGGTATTGTTTATAGGCAGATGACTTCCTCGGGTAAAAGGTTTTTTTTCCCGAGCCCTTCATTTTCTGAGAAGGGGCAGAGGTTTTTCTGGACAGCCTAGTCCGGGTCAGAGTCTCGGTCTCGAGTTCTGCAGCCTTTTCAGCCATGGGCTTGCCAAAGAGGTTTTCACCTCGGCAGGGGACATCGACCAACTTGTCCTGTACCCATGGCTCGAGATCGGATGACTGTAGCCAAGCCTGTCGGTGGGCACCGATGCCAGCCCCGGCTACTCGGGCCGAAGCCTCAAAGCCATCGTAGGCTGTTCGAGAGATAAACTTCGAGCACTCTCGAATACCAGTGGACAAGGCCTGGAACCTCTGCAAAGGTTCCTCGGAGAGACCAGCAGAGAACCCGGCAGTCTCCTTTGCCAGGTCTCGGAAATACATGCCCATGTAGAGCTGGTATGTCTGGACACGGCAAGCAAGCATAGAGCCCTGGAAGCACTTCTTACCGAGGGCATCCAGGTTCCGGGCCTCCCGGCCGGGAGGCACCGAGGAGTGCATCTTCAGACTTTTCAGTCGATGCATGGCCGATTCCACAACCATGGAGTGGTGCGGTAATTGTGCCTTTTGGAACCCGGGGCTCTTGCGGACTCGATAGATGGAATCGACCCGCTTGCTCAACACCAGCGTCGAGGCCGGGGTCTCCCACATGCGGAAGAGCAGCCGCTCCAGCATCGGAGGAACCGGTACAGTAAAGGCCTCCTTCGGGGGAGAGTCATACTGGAGGGCCTCGAGCTCCTCGGCTCGAGGCTCCTCCTCGGGATCCGCGGGGAAGGCCAAGGCCTTGGCCATATCCCGCACGAAGTCCGAGAACCGGGTATCCTCCGGTGGGGATCGTCTCCGAGGTTCGGACTCCGGCGAGTCCGATGGGACACACCGAGTCCAATAGGTGTCGGGTGACTCTTCGTCCTCCGTCTCCCAGCCCGACTCCTTGGAGGAGGTATCGAGCGGCTCCGGGCGGGCGGGCACCAATGCCATCCACCCCGACGCTGAGGGTACCGGCGTCGACGTCCTCGGTCCCGAACGGGAGGCCGAGGGAGACCGTGGCCGAGGATCGACTCGAGCCTGCATGGACTCGATGATCGGCTCGGCCTCAGGGGTCGACTTGGACGTCGATGTCCCGGTGGTCAGGGCAGATGCACCAGTGAGACCGGCGATCAATGCCCGCTGCTGTTCCATGAAGGCAGCGAGGCTGCTCTCCAAGGCCGTCAACCTGAGTCCGAGCTCAGGAGACCCAGCAGCCCCCGACTCGGGCCCCGACGGCGTCGGGCCCGACGTCGGCTCCCCTGGAGGAGAGTCCATGAGGACTACAGCACTCACGTGTCCAGGAGACTCCATCTCGATACGAGGTTGCTTGGCAGGCCTCTCCGACTCCGAAGACCCAGGACGGCTATCGGGGCTATGCAACCTGGCTCTCGAGGAACCAGGAGCATCCACCGATGCCACCCTCGTGGGTTTCTTCTTCCTGCGCTGTTCCCGCAAAGGAGACCCCCGCTCAGAGGAACCCCGACGCTGCTCGGGGCCGGAGTCCCGAGACGTCGAGGCCTCTGACGAGGTCCGGGCCCGTCCGGACGCAGAGTCAGAGAAGTTCCTATCCTTCTGGTGCTGCCGACTCCTCAACGCCTTTGAGGACATTTTGCCACACGGACCACAGATCATCGGGTCATGATCGGGTCCGAGGCAGCGGAGGCAGCAGTCATGTGTGTCGGTAAGAGACATAAGTTTCTTACACCGATCACATTTTTTAAACCCTCTGGCAGCCATCGGGGGAAAAAGGGACCCTGCGAGGTCAAAAGACCAGTGAAAAAGAAAAAATGGCGCAAACGCTAGTCACGAAGGACAAAAACCGAAAAAGAGAGAGTGGGCTCGATACCGGCATATCGGGCCCAGGCGGGAAAAGGATCCGGTGTCGAACCGAAGGAGAAGAACAAAAACAGGGAAATCAACTTTTTCCTCGGCGAAAAACGAACTACGTCCGTCGGGCTCCGCGTAAAAAAGAAGACTGAGCAAGATGGCACCCTTGGGCGGGAAGGGGACCGCGCATGCGCGCTGCAATTCCCAAAGGCTTTCTTTGAAAGCTGGGGAAATGCTCCGCACGAGGGCTCCGTCGGCGCCGATGTCACCCATATGTGAGGACTGCTTGGTCCTGGAGAAATCATCAATGTAACACCGCCAGACTACTACATTACCACAGTAGACGGACTTTTCCAGCCAGCACTTCTCAAATAATGCCATATAGAGGTTCGCAATAGAAGGAGCGCAAGTTGCGCCCATCGCTACTCCGGAAATTTGCTGATATAGTACATCTTGAAATTGGGGGATGTTAGTGTATAGAGAGACCATGTCCAAGGTCACCAAAAATGTATCCCCACAACCCGCCCAAACAGATGTCCGCCAAGATATTCAAAAAATGTGTGGTGTCTTGGACGTGGTCTCTCTATACACTAACATCCCCCAAGCAGCAGCTTACATGGTAGTTGAACAATTTTTACGTCAGCGAGGGGACCTGAGTGTGGATACTATTACTGTGTTACTACAATTAGCAAGATTGGTGATTTTCAAAAACTTTTTTCAATTTCAAGATGTACTATATCAGCAAATTTCCGGAGTAGCGATGGGCGCAACTTGCGCTCCTTCTATTGCGAACCTTTATATGGCATTATTTGAGAAATGCTGGCTGGAAAAGTCCGTCTACTATGGTAATGTAGTAGTCTGGCGGCATTACATTGATGATATCTTTTTGATTTGGCGGGGCAGTGAGGATGATCTACTTTCTTTTTTCCACTGGTTGAATCAATGTGACCCCAATATTAAATTTACCACCACATACAATCGAGATGTCATTACGTTTTTGGATCTACAGATCACCAGGGGCCCTGTAACTTGGAATACTTCTATTTATTGTAAGCCGACGGACAGGAACACTTTTTTGCACTTCAGTAGTGCTCACCCGAGACAACTCAAAGAGGGGTTGCCTTTCTCCCAGTTTTTAAGATATAGGAGAAATTGTTCCGATCCTATGGACTTCCGAAAGAAATCTCAACAGTTGAAAAATAATTTTTTACTGAGAGGTTATCCAACATCTGTGGTACAACGGGCATACACCAGAGCCAAGTGTAATGATCGTTGGCTTTTGTTAGCTCCTCGGGGACAAGTCAGGCAGCACGGGTTGGTGACTGACATTGATAAAGTTAACCTTATCACTCGCTTTTCTCCCTTGACTAAAGGCATCCAAAGCATCATTAGGAAACACAGTAGAATTCTGGAGATCGTTCCGGGCCTTCAAGATAAGGGGATACGTTGTGTGTGGAGCAGAAGCCCTAATTTGAAGGAGCGGCTTTGTCCATCTAGGTTGATTCTGGAGCCCTCAGTGAGTGCGTCGGACATTGAAGTGGGACACAAGAAATGCGGCAGCTGCAGTATTTGTGCTATAACGTTGGAGATAGCGCATTTTGAGTATCGAGGCGTTACATACCAGCTGCGGAAAGCGACCACCTGTCTGTCCACTTATGTAGTGTACGGGGTGCGCATGTCCTTGTGCCATGTTATATATTGGAAAGACCGTCCGATCTTTAAAACTGAGGATGATCGAGCATCGTAGTCGTGTGAAGAATAGAGTGTTGGATGCACCTCTAGTGCAGCACTGCATTACCACAAACCACAGTTTTGACCAATTAAGATGCTTTGCTATAGATCGAGTGGATTTCCCGCGGGGAGGTAGAACTAAGGAACAAACTTTACTTCGAGAAGAACAGCACTGGATTTTCATTCTGCATACTGTCAAACCCCTGGGTTTAAATGCTTCAATGGATTGGTCAGTTTGCATATAACGTGTTTGGATAGTGGTACCTGTCACGGGGGAGGAGTTTCAGCACGAAGTCTCTATAAGGATCACTGATAGCCCCGAGCCGCATGCGCGGCGTTTTTTTGTTTGCAGGAGTGGGGACAGTTCAGTAACCGCAGTTCCTTTCTGCTTGCAGTGAACTAATGGAGATAAAGATAAAAAGAGGGTATGTTTTAGAATTACTTTTTCGGTGACACTGTTAAGTTGTTTTAAATGAAACGAAGAAATGATGTTTATGATAAAATGATGTTTGGCTGTATTTTCTCTGATTCAGTTTGCGATTTCTACATGCAATCCCCTGAAGAAACAAGCATTGTGAAACGCTTGGGCGCCTTAGAAGTACGGCGTTGGGATTTCAATATCAGCCGCCAGCAATGTGAAGGACCTTACCTCAGCTAAGTGAAGGACATTCCGTGTGACATACAAGTTAAGTACTAGTTGTACTAATATTTCATACGTTGCCACATGGTCTGCATATGATTTTACTTGAGGATTGTCCGTGATTGCAAATTTATAAGACAAAAAGAAAAAAAGTAAAACGGAAAAAAACAGCTAATGTGTACAAGAAGAAAAGGTCATTGATGTAAATAGCAGCATATAGTAAGAGTGATGTTAAAAAATCTTTTACGAATAGCTGCGTTTTCTACTGAGACCTTTGTACACAGTATTACATTGGTGGGAGTACCATATATTTTTTTCTTAGTTTCATGTGGTGAATTCATGAGCAGATAATAACACATCAATACATCAGTAGTGATAGCTCTGTCATTCGACCTATAGTGTTGTTGTGCATTTCGTACCATGGCAGTGTGCATCAAAGGAGCACGCCCAAGGAGCAGGCCATGCTCTTGAGCGTGCTCCTTGGGGCGACTCCGGCAACCCATCCCCATCCCATTCAAGCTCCGTCTGCCATTTGTCCCCTATCATTTACCTCTCTTCGCCTGATAAGCATTCGGGGAATCTCTTCCTCCTACTTTTTCTGTGCATCTGCGCCCATTCTGCCATGTGCATTGGAGCTGCTCCCCCCCCCCCCCATCCATTCCCCATCCATCTGGCCATCTCTCGCACGTACCCAGCAATCTACTCCCCTGTCTCCCTTTACCCATACTCCGATCCCCTCACATACCAGTCACTCCCCTGCAGGCTTCTACTCAGTTTAGCATTAATCAATTGCAGATCCCTTCACTCCAAGACCCTACTGGTACAAGACCTCACCATTCAGCATTCCTTAGATGCTCTGTTCATCACAGAAATTTGGCTGCGGGAAGGTGAAGACCCTCTGCTCAACCATTGCCTCCCTCCAGGCTACTCTGCCTTCTCGACCCCCCTCACCTGGGCCGCAGTTGGAGTGGAGTGGCTGTGCTCTTCCGCTCCTCCCTATCCTTATCTGCACTTCACTACCCCGAATCACTCCTCCTTTGTCCCCTCCCCTCTATTTCCTCCTTATCTACTCCCCTGCCATCCCTTCGTCCCCGTCTATGGGATGCTCTCCTTCTCACCCTTTCTGAAATCACTCTTCAAAACTCCCACCTTGTTATTCTAGGGGACTTCAACGTTCACCCCGATCTCCCCACAAAGCCCCGGGGCAGGGTCTTTCTTACCCATCTTCAGGACTTCGCACTCGCTCAGCATGCTCACTGCCCAACTCACGCAGCTGGTCACACTCTTGATCTGATTCTGACTTCCTCCGGTTTGCCCTCTCTCCCCTTCTCGCTTTCCACCACTCCGTTACCTTGGTCAGATCATTTGTGCATCTCTTTCTTGTTACACCTTTCTTCAGCTCCCCCCTCTCCTGTTGTTCAAACTTCTTCCTCGGCTCCAATTTGGCTGTCCTGTTGTATTATTCCCCCCACCCTCAAGCATTTTCCATCTTCTGAGACTCTCCTCCCCTCCCTTCCGACGCCCGGGTCGAGACATGGAATTCCGCCTTATCCACTGCCCTTGATCAGATTATTTATTTATGTGCGCTTATATACCGCCTTTCTGGAATCAAAGCAGTTTACAAAGAACTTAAAACAGAACACATCAAACCAAAATTTACATGGAACTGAATTAAACAATGTGCTCTAATCTTTAGGTTAGGGAAGAGTTGTGTAATTTTTACTAAGTGGCTTTGGTCTAAAAGCTAGGGGATCTATACATTGGAATATTATAAACTAAGGGAGACTTTGATTGCTTGGGTTAAATTACCGAGTCTCTGAATTAATTTCTTACTATGAAGGTTTTTAGAAGCTTGCGAAAGGCATTAGGGTCCTTGGTGACTCTTATTGTGTCTGGGAATGCTTTCCATAGGGTTGGAGCATATAGTGAAAAAGCTCTCTTGGAAGCTAAAGAGCTGCTATTCCTATATTCTGATAGAATTAACAGAGTGTTCTTACTGCCACTCTGGGTTGACTTGGAGGTTCGATCCCAAACATGATGGTGATTCATCTTGTAGTGTTTTGAAGATTGTGTCTAGTGCCTTAAACTTAATTCTGCTTGCTATTGGTAGCCAATGTAATTGTTTTAATAAAGGAGTGATGTGATCCCATATTGGCGCTTGTAAAATGACCCTTGCTGCTGTATTTTGGGCAAGCTGTAGACGGTGTATAGCTTGTTTTGGAAGGCTCATTAAGATACCGTTGCAAGTCTAGATGTGGGTAGATCATAGCTTGGACTGTTGTTCTGAAGTCATTTGTTGATAGGAGGGGCCTCAGATGTTGAAGCATCTTCAGCTTTGAGTATACGGCCCTGATTGTATTGCTTTTGTGTTTAGAGAAGTTGAGGTGCTGATCCAAGATGACTCCTAAGTATCTTACTTCTCTTTTTACCTCTAGGACTACTTCATTTAATTGTATTGTTTGAGTTGGATTGAAAGATTTGTCTCTTGTTATGAAGATGACTTCTGTTTTCTTGTAATTTATTTGAAGATTATGGTCTGATAGCCATGTGAAGATGTCGGTGAAGCATTCCTCTATTTTTGAGAGATGGCTGTTTAATGTTGATTTGCATGTACAACATACCCCTCTTCGCTCACTGCCACCCCCCAGACCCAACCATCACTCCTGGTACCACCCTGGCCCCTGACTCCATTGTTCTTACATTTGCCACACAGAGCGCATCTGGAGAAAGCAGAGCTCCCCTGATTTCCTTCAGCACTTCCGGCACTGTCAGCGTCATTACCGCTCCCTGATCCATGAGGCCAAGACGTTCTACTATTCTGATTGCATTTCTTCCTCCTTTAACTCCTCCCATCAGCTATATTCTGTCCTGAGATCCCTCTTTGCCCCTCATCCATCCCACTTGCTTCGCCTTCCTTCCACTTTCCCAGACGCCGTCCAGCTTGCCAATATTTTTTCACAATAAGATTCAGTCCCTTCGTTCTTCTTTTTCTGACTGCCCACTGCCTCTTCCCTCGACATCTCCTCATTTCCCTTTGTCTCTGCCCTCATCTCTCTCTTACATATGGTCCTCCTTCTGTACCATCACCTCTGCAGAACTGCTCGATTCTTTCCTCTTCACACAAGACAACCTGCCGTTCCAATCCCATCCATCTGACTGGCTGCCTGAACCCTCCCTCACCCTTATGCCCTCCCATACTTATCATCCTCAACACTAGTCTTTCCTCCTGTACCTTCCCATCCCCCTGGCAACTAACTTTAATTCACCCACTCCTTAAGAAGTCTTTGTTAGACCCCTCTGTCCACACGCACTACCCACCTGTCTCAAACTTCCCCTTTCTATTGAAGATTCTTGAGAAGCTTGTATGCCCAGCTCTCCTCACACCTCGACGCTATGCACATCCTCCACTCCTGCCAATCCAGTTTCCACCCTGGTCACTGCACCAAAACTATTCTGCTTTCTTTCCTCAATGAATTACACATCTCTCATGATCGTGGTGACATCTTTTTGTCTGTTTTTCTGGATCTTTCCTCCACTTTCGATCTCATTGACCACTCCACTCTCCTCTCCCGTCTCCACAACCCTGGTGTCCGTGGGTCCATCTGACATTGGTTTCACTCATTTCTCTCCTCCAGGTCCTTCTCTGTTCTCTCTGGTAACTCTTCTTCCCCTCTTATACCTATTCCCTCTGGTGTACCCCAAGGTTCTGTATTAGCTCCACGTCTTTTCAATGCTTTTCTTGCCCCTTTCACACTCCTAATCCAGCAGCAATGCATCTCGGCATATTGCTATGCTGATGATATTATTCTCTTGCATCACACTGACCCTTCCATTCCTGACTTATCACCTCTCAGCTCTTGCCTTTCATGAATCGCCTCTTGGATTCCACTAACTATGTATACCTCAACCCTGCTAAACTCTTGCCTTTCATGAATCGCCTCTTGGATGTCCACTAACTGTCAATACCTCAACCCTGCTAAAACTATGACTATTTGGTTCACCTTTGGTGGCCCCTGCCCTTCACTAGCCCCATCCCTCCTGAATTACCCCATACCATTGGTTCAGTCATTTAGCTATTTAGGTGTCACTCTTGATTCTTCACTCTCTTTACTCATTCGCCGCTCGTTCTACTCCCTCAGGCAAATTTGCACCATTCTCCCATTCCTGCCTTCTTCATCCCTGATTGCTGTTCTTCTTTCCCTTGTCATGTCTAGGATTGACTACTGTAACATTGCACTTGCTGGTCTCCCCCAATATCAGCCTCACCATCTCCAGCTCTTCCAGAATACTGCCGCCAGGATGATTACCCATGCAACCCGCAGCAATCATGTTACCCCACTGTTCATCCACCTCCACTGACTTCCTCTGAAGTTCCAGATACAGTATAAAATACTCACATTGTTTCACAAGGCCTTGCACACCAGCACCCCCTCTGTATCTCTCAGATACTCTCCACCTCCATTCTCCACATCGTGTCCTCTGCACCATCCACTCCAACCATCTGCAACTTCCCCCTGCCTCACAAGCTCATCTGGAGTCCACTCGTAATTCTGCCTTTTTCTTTCTCGGCCCCACCCTCTGGAATGCCCTGCCTTCTGACCTCCAAAACTCACCTTCCAAAAAATTTAAATCCATGCTCAAAACATACCTTCTCCAGTTAGCTTTTGACCTTCCACCATCTCATGCTTAGCCCCCCACTTCTGCCCGCCACCCCCTTCTTGCTCTCCTCTCTTCCCCTGCCCTCTCTCTCTGCTGAGTGGTTGTACTACTCTTTCCTATTGAACTATGGAGTTCCTTTCTTTTTTTCATTTTTTGTAGTTCATTTGTATTTTGTAAACCGCCCTGCTGCCTGCGTGAAGGCATGCTATATTAAGTCCTCCAGTAAAGATAAAGACTATTAAATGCAGGAGCAATCCCTTCACCTCCCTACTATCTAGAAATCTGCCATTCATTTTATATGCAACACTGTCCATGCCCCCAGGCTTCAGAGAACTCCACAGACACCCTCCCTTTCAGATTAGGCCAAAAATGCCTTCATTGTATCAAGATTCATTCACAGCATTGTTTCAACATCAAGCCCACTTCTTTAACGTTTTATATATATGTTGCATGGCATAACCTTCCCCTTTTTTCCCTTCTAACTCCCCTACTCTACTGCAGTACACCCCCTCCCCCCTAGATGGCCTTCTAAGTTCTCCTCGCCTTAACAGTATTCATTCTGAAAGTCCATGTGGAAAGAGTTCAATGTATTTCTTCACGATTATCTTTAGTTTTGCAAGAAAGGTAGGCATCCATGCTTTAAAAAAACGTTTTGCTTATGATTGAATAATAATAATTTGTCTCTGATTTTTTTAAGACTTTAGTCAAAAGGATCTGGAAGGTTTCATGAATTAGCTCAGGGACACACAAGATTTCACCTCCAGGACAAATGGTTCAGGGGCCTGATAAGGAGATGCATTTAACATTTAGACAAGACGGCTGAGGGATTGCTAGAAATACAAATACAGTATTTAGACCGAACAAGCTGACCAAACATCATTTCCTTCTGATGGTTACTTTTAATGACTATGTTATACATGTGTTTTATTCTTTCCCAATGAATAAAACACAAAACACTTAAGTGCCGACATCTACACTTTCCTTGGCAGTCAACTAAAAGTCCATCAACTGAGCATGCGTAGAACCATCCCACAGCTAGGTTTGCCCTACCCAGAGCAGGATCACATCATGCTCTGATGCCACAAGAGGAAGCCTGTTACCCATGCTTGTCCCGTTCTAGTGATAAGATGAGCTTCAGCCTCGACGGCTGTTGATCTCCTTGCTTGCAGAAACATCAAGTAAACATCTACCGTTATGTGACCAATTAAAAAACCTCAGACACATTTCACAGGCCTGGATCCAGTTGTTGTTTTGAATTTTTAAAATTTATTTCTGTCTGTTTTCTAAAGCAACAGGCTATCCTCTGTTTTTGAAAGATGCCACCTATTTGCCATAAAAATGACAAATCTCCACTATCCACTTTCAAACATGGCTCTCCACGATTCATGAGCCAATCTTTCCATCTCCAAAATACTTTAAAACATTTCCACAGCTCTATTCCAAGTAACAATTATACTGCAGATTGAAAATGGAGCATATTTACAGATTAATGTGTGCCAAATATCATTCTTTCGCATTCATTACCTCACTGCAAGATGGATTGTGATGTTTCAGCAGGTGCCCTTCAGAGTTTTTGAATGAATCCAAGCCATTAGCTCAGGAGGCTTTATCAATGCAGCATCATGTTAAAGCAACTGGAAGGATAATAGCTCTCCATTGCTGTTCAAAGTTCAGGCTGACCTCAACTACTATGCTGCCTAAGCCTTGGGATCCAGCATTTGACGCTGTAATAAACCAGTCATTCAGCATTTTTTCTGTCTTCCTCCTTCGTTCTTTAAATTAAGATACTTTGCAAGTTTGTATGCCTGCAAGATACATTAATAAAAATGTTGTACTTATGCAGTCGATAGATATAGAGAGAGGGGGGGGGTTGACTAGATAAGGAAAGAAACAGTAAGATATAGATAGATAAAAGATGCGTAACTTATAAATAAATTTGGATTTTTGGCCTCCCTTTCCAAATAATACTCAAGGTGGCTTACAGCATTTTTTCGAATTCAAGTACGAGTCCCTTCTGCAAAAAGCTTACATTATAAGGTCCTCATTATTATCAAAGGGGCTTATTTACTAACTGTGAGCTGTACAAATAGGAGCAAATTTTAAAGCTATTTTACTAAGGCAATATAGGTATCTATAACATTTTCTAAAACTGGTACCCACAACCAGCCCCGGTAAAACACAGACCCTCACATACACATTTTTATGAGCTTCAAAGAAAGTGTTGCATATTTTATAAAATATGCACATATATGAGAAGTTCATCCCCGATCCACTGAAACTATACCCCGAGTGCTCTGCTCTGACTGGTCTCTTCATGAAACAAATCGGGGTGTGCCATGCCATTTTCCTTTCTACTCATTTTATTCGGTTTTGTTAAAAAAACGTTCATTTCAGGTTGTCATGTCATCAATGGCATGTACTACAGAAGAATAGTATGCACTACGTATCAC
Organism: Ichthyophis bannanicus; assembly: GCA_033557465.1. Taxonomy (NCBI): domain Eukaryota; kingdom Metazoa; phylum Chordata; class Amphibia; order Gymnophiona; family Ichthyophiidae; genus Ichthyophis; species Ichthyophis bannanicus. The sequence continues at coordinate 31,968,379 of CM066047.1, read as the reverse complement.
ATGACAAAACCACTAACATTTCAGATTTTTTTTCTATCATTTCATTTTTAAAACAACATGAAATGACATAGGAAATGTAAAAAAAAAAACATTTCCTATACCATTGCAAACACATGAACATCCCTAAAAACAAATGCTACCAGCAGGTCTAAAACCAGCCCTCTAAACAAAACTGCAGCATCATAAGAACATAAGAAAATAACATTTATTTATTTATTTATTTAACAGTTTTTATATACCGTCTTTCTACAAGTCAAGACGGTTTACATGAAACAATATAATACAGTATATTACAACTGTTTACAAGGAACAAAAGAAAACAAATAGGTAATATAACTGGATAACAAGTAACAATTAACTATGATACAGAATATGTACAATTGTGGCAGTAGAACTAACTACCATGATCGGGGAACGAGATCAAAGGATGATTTTATACATTAGATAGATATACTTACAGTTAAATTTGTAAAGAATTGTGGACAAGTTTGGAGGAAGGTAGATCATGAAAGTTAGGAATTAGGGTGGGAGGGAAAAATATTCTAGGAAGAGATATGTTTTTAGTTTCCTGCGGAATTCGAGGTGATTCTCACAGTTGCGAAGTTCGGGGGGGAGGGTGTTCCATACGGATGGGGCGTAGAGGGAGAAGGCCCTATTGCTAGTAAGTTGTTTACAGTATCTGTAACATATGCCATACTGGGTCAGACCAAGGTCCATCAAGCCCAGTATCCTGTTTCCAACAGTGGCCAAACTAGGTCATAAGTACCTAGCAGTTTCCCCAAAATACACAGGTTCCACAATGCTTGTATTGGGTCAAGAATTGATATCCTGGGTCCCTTCTTAATAATGGTTTATATACCTTTCCCTCCAGGAACTTGTCCAAACCTTTTTTAAACCCAGCTACACTAACAGCCTTTACTACATCCTCCGGTAACAAATTCCAGAGTTTGATTACACGTTGAGTGAAAAAATATTTTCTTTTATTAGTCTTAAATAGTTTACCCTGTAGCTTCATTGCATTTCCCCTAGTCTTTCTATATTCTGATAATGTAAACAATCGATCTACGTTTACCCGTTCCACTCCGTTCATTAATTTATAGACTTCTATCATATCTCCCCTCAGCCGTCTCTTTTCCAGGTTAAAGAACCCAGCCTTTTTAGCCTTTCTTCATAGGGGTATCCTTCCATAACCTTTACCATTTTGGTGGCTCTTCTCTGAACCTTTTCTAATATCGCTATATCCTTTTTAAGATACGATGACCAGAATTGCACACAATATTCAAGGTGCATTCTCACCATGGAACGATTTAGAATCATTATAATATCTTTTGTTTTATTTTCCATTCCTTTCCTTATGATACCTAGCATTCTATTTGCTCTCTTGGCCGCCGCTGCACACTGGGCCGAGGGTTTTAATATGTTATCCACAATGACGCCTAAATCTTTTTCTTGGGTGGTGGTTCCTAATGTGGAACCTTGCATCGTGTAACCATACTTTGGGTTGTTCTTCCCTAGGTGCATAACTTTGCACTTGTCCACATTAAATTTCATCTGACATTTTGATGCCCAGTCTTCCAATTTATCAAGATCCTCTTGCAATTTTCCACAATCCTCTTGGGTTTTAACAACTTTAAATAGTTTTGTGTCATCTATTAGATAAACTGAAGAGTAGCAGATCACTTGGGCCAGATGATTTACATCCAAGGGTGTTGAAAGAACTGAAATATGAGATTGCAGACCTGCTATTAGTAATCTGTGAACTATCATTAAAATCATCTGTAATACCTAAAGATTGGAGGATGGCGAACATAATGCTAATTTTTAAAAAGGTTTCCTGGGGTAATCCGGGAAACTACAGACCGGTGAGCCTGACGTCAGTACCGGGAAAAATGGTGGAAACCATCATAAAGAACAAAATTACTGAACATGTAGATAGTCATGGCTTAATGGGAGACAGCCAACATGGCTTTAGACAAGGAAGATCTTGTCTTACTAATCTGTTAGTTTTTTTTGAAGGTGTGAATAAACAGGTAGACAAAGGTGAGTCAGTTGATATAGTGTATTTGGACTTTCAGAAAGCCTTTGACAGGGTCCCTCATCAGAGACCTTTGGCAAAACTAAAGAGTCATGGGATAGGAGGCAGTGTACTATTGTGGATCAGGAACTGGTTAAAAGATAGAAAGCAGAGGGTAGGGCTAAATGGCCAATTTTTCCAATGGAGAAAGGTGAATAGTGGTGTACCCCAGGGATCTGTGCTGGGTCCGCTGCTTTTTGACATATTCATAAATGACCTGGAAAGTGGAATAACGAGTGAGGTTATCAAATTTGCAGATGACACAAAACTATTTAAAGTTGTTAAAACCCAAGAGGATTGTGAAAATTGCAAGAGGATCTTGATAAACTGGAAGACTGGGCATCAAAATGGCAGATGATGCATGCAACATTAGTGTGGCTCTTTCCCTGCACGGCACTCCCAAGACTACCCTTGTAGCCATATTCTGCTGTATGCTACAGGTGTTTTTAGGGGGGAGGGGTCACCAGCATCTTTTGGAATTGGCTTTGTTAGGTTTTACAATTTTTCAAAAGTTGGGACACTAGGCAGAGCTATTTTCTGTGAACAGCCTTCTGAATGTAGTGGTGCTAATAGTGATATTAGCTGATTAGCTTTTGAGAGCATTAGATCAGAGTCATACGACGCATCTGGCAACTCTTCTTCTTCCTCAGTTGCCACAGAAACAGTCTCTATATTAAAATCATCTTTTTTGCATCCGCTTCCCTGGTAAGTGTATTGCTAAGCCAGACTGCAGAAAGGCTTTGTCTGCTCTCAAAAGGTACCGAATTGCTCGATGTTTAGTTTAGTTTAAGTCCCTGTCTTCTTTTGCCTTAAGGTGCTAGCTGCCAGATTTCTATTTATAGTCAGACACGGGGGCTTGTTTACTAAAGAGTTGTAAGTGGTTACTGCGGGGGACAGCATGTGCTAAACACCTCCAGTAACTGCTACTGCTCACCAAGAGCAGACAGCACAGAGTAAATCCTGCACCTCATGCCACGCCCCCCCCCCCATGCTGAGCTGTGCCACCCTCCCCCCCAATGCTGAGCTGCGCTGCTGCCCCCTGCTGCCACTGATTGCATCAGGTGCAGCGGCAGCTCAACTCGGTGGCAGGCCATGTGCTTCGGCATATATGGCTGCAGCTTCTGACCACGCCTCTGACTCAATTTCAGAGGGTCAGAATTGGCAGGCCATGTCTGTTGAAGCACATGGCCTGCGACGGGCCACAGCTGCTGAGCTTAGTTGCCCCCCTGATCCCACCACCGGAATAAGCAGCAGCATGGCCTGCTACCCACAGAGGTCTGCCGCCCTAGGCAGCTGCCTAGCCTGCCTAGTGGATGAGCCAGGCCTGACCGCCACTTCAAGAGGTGGTGGTAAGTGCAGCCATGCCACTGGTAGCCTGATAGTGCAGCTGTTGCACTTATAAATTAAATGCTTCTTGTCTGCATTGGTGCTCCCATCCCCCATCACACCTCCTGCTCAACACCCCCCTTTTTAGCACCATCCCCACCCCAGAAAGTAACCATACAAGACCCTGCACCTCCACTGGGTCCTTCCATCAGTAAGCACCCAATTGCAATCCTCACACACAAACACCTGACTTTGCCGAGTCTTAGCTGGGCCTTCCTGGCGATCCTAGTGGTGCATCTCACAGCAGCGGTCCCTCTCTGCTCCTGTCCCAGCTCCAGCATCTTTCAAAGTGCACCAGTAAGCTCAACCAGTAGTCTTACCTTACTACCAGTAGGGGTCAGTACCATAAGACTACCGCTAGAGGTTATCGTCACCATTTTGCAAGCTGCCAGAGTCAGGGACGGAGCAGAGTGGAACTGCTCCTTTCCAATGTACCACTAGGACTACCAGGGAGTCCCAAGTAAGACCTAGGGGGGTCAGGGGTTAGGGGAGGGTTCCAGTCGGGTGCCTTTTGTTGGCAGTCCCATCGGGGGTGCAGGTTTTGAGGGGACTATGTGCTTGGTTGCTTTATGGGACAGAGCTGGTGCTGAAGGGAGTGCTCAGGGGGATTCAGATCAGGGGGTGCATGCGGGGGTCCTCATTTCAGGGGAAGGGTGTGATCAACAGGCAATATTGTGGCTGCAGCTGCTGGAGTTTTCTTTGGGGTTTAGTCATTGGGCCATAAATGCTCCTGCACTACTTGGCCAAGACTAGGAATGTGGTCATGTGTGGGGTCTACCCTGTGCAATAAATGCAGGCAGATGCTGGGTATGCCAGATGCATATACCACATAGGCATCGCACTTACCGCAGTTTTTTTGCTGGAAAACCCAAAATAAATAAAAAACCTTACTACACTTTAGTAAAAAGGCCTCATCATGTGTGTGTGCATGTGCGTGTCATATCTGGGACTGTCTGAACTGTGGGCCCCTGAGATTCAGTGTGGATTAGTAGGAAGGTGGGCCATGTAACATTCTTTCTTTCACTCTGCCGACACACTGACACACAATTTCTCTCTCACACAGAGGCACTGGAATGCTGTTTTCCATGGGGGGAGGGGAGCCAAGCTTCGCCTCTGTGCCAGCCAAACTCCATGTGGCTGCGATCGCCCATCTTCCCCTCCTGTCTGCCCATGGGGATCCGGTCTCCCATGGGCAGACAAGGGGGATCTGTGCTGTGATCAAAGTGCTCTTCTGCCCATGGGGGATGGAATCCCTGTGGGCCACCTGCTACTTGCCAGGTCGCGATTGCTGGCCTTACCATACCCTACTTCTGCCCACAGGAGATCGGATCCTTGCATGTAAAAGTAGGGGACGCCACAATCGCAGCAGCAAAGTTTTGGTGGGTCCAGGGCCCCTGTGGCCCATCCCTTTCTAATGTCTATGTTGTCACACACCCGCTGCCATCACCTCTTCCAGGACAGAATTCAGGAAATAGGAGATGAAGAATACGACTGAGGTTGGAACAGAAAATCCAGAGGCAGGAAGACCCTATCTGCTCCCAGGACCAGTGCTACCACTAGGGGAACTAGCCAGTCACCTAGAGTGCCAGCCCTCCGGGGGTGCTCATTGCCACCATGCTGCCCCTCGACAGGCAATGGCACCAAAGCTCTGGAGTTACCTTCAGCTCCGGTGCCATCTGTGCTTCCACCCCTTCCGACTCCACTTCCTTTAGCATGCATGCTTTTGCAGAAACTGCTTCTGCCCCCATGCAAACAGGAAGTGGAATCGAAGGGGAGGGGGAGCATAATGGCATCATAGTGCTGCAGCTGAAGGTAACGCCGGCAGCATTTTAAGAGCATCGCATGTCCCTGTGAATGGCGGCAACAGCAACAATCAGAGTGGGGGGCTGGAGCAGGGGGTGCAAGGGATGAGGTTTGCCTAGGGCCCCTCAGATCCTTGCACTGGTCCTATCTGCTCCCTATTCCAGCCTCTCCTCTCCTATCCTGCAGGAAGTGCGAGGAGCGAGGAGCGAGGAGTGAAGTTACAGAAGAGCAACTCTGCTCTCTAATCCAGTCCCTCCTTCACTCTAGTTTCTCTCCATTCTTAGGAAGTCTGCAGGGAACAGATGGGAAGTGTCTAGCACCCAGAGATTTCACAGGTTTCTCCAGAGACCTCACATATTAAAAGATCCTCGTACCACCTAATCCTGCGCCCCTCCCAAAATAAGTACCGCACTATTCCCTGTCACAGTTTTGGTTGTTCTCCATGTAGTGTGCTGATCACCAGGCTTAACTCATTGCTCTTTTCTGAGCTTGTCAGTCTTACCAACAATACTGGTGATTTGTACTGGGATCAATGTCACTCCCTGGCCCCTCCTCTATCTATATGTACAAGGGATTCTCAGAGATGCCAAGTCTCACTCACCAGGAGTGTGTCAAGCTCATTGAAGGCACTCTCACTCTGATACTCTCTGAGCCTCTTCTCTCAAATAGTACAGTCTCGGTGCCTGAGCACTAATCCTGATCCCTTCTTTCATGAGAGACAAGACTACGAGAAGAAAAACAAGTGGCCCAGCCAGTAGGAAGAAATCTGAGTTCATCTTCTACCATTCCTTTTCCTTTAGCCCATACCTTTGCAGGAGTCGATCAAGGTGAGTTACAATCAGGAAGGCGCACAATCTAAGGTTGCACCTGAGCTAATGGAGAGTTAAGTGACTTGCCCAAGACCACAAGGAGCGTCAATGGGATTGACTGTATTAAAAGCTCTTAGTGTAGCTGGGTTTAAGAAAGGTTTGGACAAGTTCCTGGAGGAAAGGTCCATAAACCATTCTTAAAGAAGACCTGGGAAATCCACTGCTTACCCAAGACAAGCATTATGGAACCTATGTGCCTTTTTGGGTACCTGCCAGGTACTTGTGATCTGGATTGGCCACTGTTGGAAACAGGATACTGGGCTTGATGGACCTTGGTCTGACCCAGTAGGGCATCTCTATATTCTTATGTAACCATGGTCTTTCTGACGCCAGGGTGCTGCCCTAACCACTGGGCTACTCCTCCACTTCTTCCTACAAGTACAGGTGCTGTGAAACCTATACTCATGCTTTCAGCAACTGACTGGAAAGTATTTTCAATCCAGAGAATTTACCCCATTGCCTCTGCTCTGTCTGTATCCTTTCAGAGGCTCAAACAGATCATTTTATGTTGCTTTTTTCATTGGCAAAGCAACACTACATTTAAATCTTCCTGAATGTAAACCCTGGATGCACCATCTGAAAAAATGTCACTCTTTGGACTTCAAGCTCCGTGTCTGAGGTTGTAAATCTCACTCTTTGGGATGGTTTACCTTTTGCATCTCTGGACTCAGGGTCTCACATGTCTCACAGTGAAGCATAAATCCCTCTCCCTCCGAATCCTGGCACAAGAATACTGCGTCTGGTCTGTGAAAGAGCCCTAGACTGGCCAGCAAGTCGCTGTTCAGAAAGCTGCTTGTTCTGCATTTCATTGGCTCCAGCAAATCTTAAATCTTTGACCTCTCATATAGGTCGTACCTAACTTTAAATAAATATATGCAAGCACGCCCTGTCATTTCACCTCATGGTAATAGGGTTACAGCTCCAACACCATCTGATCCTGACCTCTGTGAGGGTACCTTACATCAGTGATTCCCAAAGCAGGCGGCACCGCCCCCCCGGGGCATTAGGCTAATCTAGGGGGGGGGGCATTGAAAGACAAGGTGGAGGTGTGAGGGTGCTGGAGGGATAAGCACAAAGAAATTGATTCCAAATAGTTGAATAGGCTCCTACTTAGTAACTTTAAAGCAGACATTGAGAAACTGGTATCACTTCATCAAGCCCATCCATCCATTTCAGCATCTTCAATAGATTGAGAAGGTGCACTATTTTATTCAAATTGTTTTTTTGAAAAATGTTAATTGCTTTCCTGTTGTAAATTAAATAAAAATTTCAATTGCATCGTTAATATTATTCAACTATACTATTTATGTTATTAATTAAAGAAAAGCTGTTATCAAAATTTTGAGTAATTGCCTTACTGGGTGAAGGGGGGGGGGCGCTGTAATAAATTTATGAAACCAAGGGGACAGTGGGCCAAATAAATGTAGGAATCACTGCCTTACATTCTGTAAACTGACAAGGCCAGTCACCCCAGCTGGAGAAGATCAACCCAGAACACCAGAGCAAATAGCAGAACCTAGAACTGACTTGCTGAATCAGGGTAGGCTCAGGGGCTTAGTGCACTGCTCGGACCAGGGCTTGCCTGCACACTGCACTTCTGCTGACTCATCAAAGCAGCTCTTCGTTCAGGAATAAAAGACAGACCTGAACAAAGGCACTGCTTCCCTTTCTGAAGCTTTGAGAAGTGCTGCTGAAGCGGCTCTTGTGTTTTAGAAATATCATAATCTCAAGACGCTGTGACATGAGACTTTATGCACCATAAACCCTCAGGCTGCCCTGCTGCAGGACAGCCTCCACCTGCTGTTTCACGGTATACTGGACTTAGATAATCGGTGCCAGAAGAAGGAAGCGTGTAGACTGTACTAAGGGGTGTCACCGAAGGTACCTCCTTGATCTGTAGTTTACTCGAGTAAGAAAACAATAAGGATTTAATCGGACAGACAATACCCATCTCGCTCTGGAATGCATATTATTCCTCTCTTACTGTGTAGCCTGACGTAATGTTCATTATTAAAAAAAAATAAATTAAGAAAACCTATAAAAGGTGTAAATGCTCTGCTGATTATAAAATGTAAAGCAAATCTATTACAGGATTGTCTGTGCTGAAATTATTGGAAACAATGACACAGTAGGGAATGCCATACACTATAATAAGAATGTATTTTGTAATACAATACCATGTACAAGAACTACGTGATGTTAACTGATTAAACAACAACAGTATCTGTCTATTTCTCAGAGATGGAGAGGGGAGCGGGGGAAGGAAAGAGAGAGACTGGGGGTTGACTGAATGGGATGACATACACCGTTAACTTATAGTCACAAATAGCACAATATTGCCCCCTTGTGTTCAGCAATAGGAATGCACTTTTGTATACCGAGTTCATTGTAGGTCCCATTCTTTGTGAATACATGTACACACCGTGGCAACATGTGAAGACATGCCACGTACTGATACATGTTCTTTAACACATTCTGATGATGCTAGTGACATCTGGATGCAGTAAAGTTTGTTTCATTTCATTTTTCTAAACAGCCTTTATTACCTAAAAAAAATGGACTCAAAGCAGTTTATAGCAAAAAAAACCCCGAATATTCACAATTAAAACAAGATATCAAATACAGAATCATCTACCCCTTATTCTCATTAAGGAATAGTAACATATCATATCACAAAATAAACCAGTCATCTTGATAAGTACAATCCATCCCCAAAATTCAACATTATAGTACAATTACATTGCAGATCTAAAATCCCAGATCTAGATACCTAAAAGCAGTCGATCTCCCAGTCAGTCCTGAAGCAACTCCCAAAGGGATAACCAAGTTATCCAATCTTGCCAGCCTAGAGCTCTGCACAAAAGCCCAATTCCTCCAGCCTAGAGCTGTACACCAAAGATCCAGTCCCCCTAACCTAAGTCTATGTACTTAGGGGCAAATGTTATAAGCGACCTGAGACATGGGCAATTTCTTCAAATGAGCCAGTCCTGTGCAATCCTTGACAGTCATGAACTTCACTCCTAAGCAAGGATATGTGGAATATGATCTCTGTTTCTCAAATTTACTGCTAACACTCACCATAGTACTTGCATTGTGCCAAAGAGAGCCTCCTTCTGGAGTTCATAAGATGTAAGGAGTCTAGTACCCAAGGGATCAAGGTTCAGTTCCCATTGACACTCCTTGTGACCTTGGACAAGTCACTTTACCCTCCACTGCCTCGGAAGGAAAGGTCTGGTAATCTACTTCCGGTCATACCTTGCCAAGAAAACCCAGGAGCTGCTGGGTCACCAGGAGTCAGCATTGACTGGACAGCACTTTAAAAAAGAAACAAAACAATGTATGGGTTATTTGTCAAGATGTAACTAGAAGTTCTTTATCAGGCTTATGGCTCCCAATACAATGGGAAATATTTCTGTATCTTTCTGACACATTTTTTTGGTCTCTGACTGCATTTCTTGGTACTTCGGGATCTTATGCCTCTCCACATGATTCACAGAATAATCACTTAGAACAAACACATCTATTAAAAATGCCACTCTGGTGTTTTTCTCCTTTACCACTCTGTCGGGTTTCCTTGCATCCAGTTTCTTATCCACCAGAATGGGAATGTCCCGGGTGATCACAGACTCTTCCTTCTCTGTAATTCTCTTAGGGTCATGGTCCCAATGCTTTTCAGGCACAGTGATGTTGTAGTGTTTACAGAGTTTCCACTGGATGAGGTGTGCTACTTTGTTGTGCCTTTCTGTATAGAAATTTTCCACCATCAGAACTTCACAGTCATCTATGAGCAAGTCACTGTTTCCAGCTCTTTCTTACAGAATTGATATATGTCTGATTTGCCAGTTTTTTCAATGTTCGCTGTAAACCATCTCATCCATAATCTGCTCTCCTGGGCTGCAACTATCAGTCTCTCATCCTTCAATTTCAGTTCACCTCTCCTTAACCATTCATGTGTCCGTTCTTCATCGACAAAGGGTTCCTGGAGTAACACTTTGTATTTCCCACTGTATTTGTGCATTTGCCTCTTGTTTTTCCTCATTTGCTGATTTAATTCTTTGAAGAGATTTTTTCTCTTGTTTTGCAAATTCTGTTGCTTCCTTTCCTGTGTATGTTTGTGGATTCTCACTCATTCCTTCTAGTTGTCGGAACGCTTGTCCAAGTTTGATGATGAAGACAGATTCTGGATGTTTATTTTGATATTTCAACACTTTTTGAGTATTTGGATCTGATGATGCTGTTAGGTATGTCACCAGTGGCCTACCCTGGGTCCTAGGGCATGCAGAGAGGGTCAGGCTGGTGAATATCCTGAGCCAGGAAGTGGGGGTTGTGCAGGCGTAGTAGTACACACCCTCTGGGTAATGAAGTCCCAAACACTCCCCAAGCAGAGGAATAGATGTAACCAAAAGTAGTAAGGTCAAAATGAGGTTTTATTTCCCCGTCCCGGGGTTTGGTAAGCACAAAGAACTTAGGACAAAATAACCATGCATCTGGTACAAAGAAAAGTAAATCAGGAACTGCAGAAAAATAACTCCTTTTTCTTCCAGCTTTCACTATACAGTCCTTTAACACAGGAATCAATAAATGTTTCTTTTCAAAGGCAGCAATGCTCACTTTGCTTCTCAATGCTGTTCCTACAGCTTTATACATCCATCTCAGCAAAGTGATTCTACATTATCTGCTATAGTCAGCGTACAATCCATAGGCTCATCATTTATACATTCAATCTATGGATTCAACTTGCATATCTTCCAGCCCTTCCCCCGCTGGATACATGGGAACACATTCACACTGGGATTTAAAACAATTCTCTTTACCTTTAAGAGAGTCCCGGAGAGCTTTACTATCCCAGAGAAAACTGGTATTCTTTGTTTTCTCCCTGTTCCTTTTACAGAGACCGCTGTCTAGCTTTTGCCTGTAAGGTTTACTCGGCAGTGCTTCTTCAATATCAGCAGTCCCCAGAGATTTGTACCTTCCTCTCACCAAAGCTTCTGGGCACTCCCAAACTGACTTTCTGCGTGGCTTTTCTCTCCAGTTACCTTCAACACAAGGCTGTAACTGAGAGTAGCTTTCCTGTAGTCTTTGGGTTTGAGTTCTCTGTACCTTTTCAGCTGAAGCTTTCCCTGGCCGGTTCTCAGGACTGCTTAAATCACTCTCGGTCTCTCTGCTATCAGTCCTTCTAACTGCTCTCCTTGTTCCTCTGTCTGTTCCAAAGTTTGTTCCCATTCTAGCTCTGCTGCTGGAGCTCACAGCTGCTCCACCAGAACTCCTCTCAGATCCAAATCCAGATCCAGTTCTCCTTCCAGAGCTCGTTCTCCTTCCAGAACTCGTTCTCCTTCCAGAATTCTTCCTGCTTTCTAATGAGTGCTTTTTATCTTCCTTAGGGCTTACCTTCGTTCCTCCCCCACCCAGGTGATTCCTATTACACTCAGGGCACGGGGATTGTATGCAACTTGGGCGGGGGTGCTGCACTCGTGGCTGGGTTTGTTTATATCTCCCCTGGCAACCTGCAGCCATGTGCTTTGCTTGGCTGTCAGAATCTGACGTACTTTCCTCAGTTTCCTCTGACTGCATAGCAAGGGATGGATCTTCCCCATTACAGGTAGACCTAGAGGCCTATGATAGCTCTGTATACGTAATCAGTCTCTGTGAGGCCTAACCCTCCTTCATCTCTATGGATGCACAGTCTTGACATAAATTGATTCTTGTAAATTATCTCATGAGCATGGAGGAGTTTTCTTGTTTGCGCATCCAGTTTTTCAAAATCTTTAAGAGGCCAGTCTACAATCCCAAAGCTGTATGAGAGTACAGGAATTGCCAGCTGATTGATTGCCTGTATCTTATTCCGTGATGTTAAAGCACTTTTCAATAACAATTTTAATCTTCTAAAGTATTCTTTACTGATCATTTCTCTCAGTAATTTCTGCTTGAGTGCCATTCCTTCCTTTACTCCGAGATATTTATATACTCCTTCCTGTTGAGCATTGTATGTACCCAAGTAATCATTTATAAAATCATTTATAAAAGCAGGTACTATCGAGCTGATATTCAACCTATTGGCAATCAGCAATTTCTTTAACTGTGGCTACCATGAGCATTTTATATGGTGTGATGCTGCAAACCCTCTGGGAGCGAAAGAAAATGTTTTAAACCCGGGAAAAGTCAAACACCGACTGCAATGTCCCGAGGAACCATATAGGGGGAGCAGGAGGGACCTCCGAGGAACAGAGGAACCACACCTCCTAGGTCAGGAGGTAGTGCCAGCCCACCTCCAATCAATAAAGAGAGGAGTGCCTTTTAAAGGGAATTGGAAAGGTTGGAAGGCAGAACAGGCCGAACAAGAACAGCCGGAACAGGCAGAACAGCAAGAACAGGAACGAGAACAAGAAGCAGAACTACAGGAACCTGGAGTGGAACCAGGAGCGGAACCAGAGGAGTCAGGACAGCCCTGGAGAAAGGTACAGGCAGGACGGCCTGGGGAAGGATCCCTGCTTAGAGAACCAGCAGAACCAGCAGGTTGGGCAGGACATCCGAATACAGGAGCTGGATATCCAAGAGGAGCAATAATCCCTGACCAACAGTTTTGCAGGAGGCAGCAGCAGCCTCAGAGGTTGGGAGAAAGGAGACCCTATGGAGAAGGTGGGCCAACTCCAGCCCGAGTGAGTGGTAGCCATATTGGGAGGCCAAGTTGTGGCTGTGGCTGTGGCTGTGACTGTGAGCTGAAGCCCACAGCCAAACGCTTGGAGAGCTTAAGGCCTAGTATTCAGGCCGAGCAGGATCCCTACTGGAGCAGGCCTCAAGCTTCACCTGGAGCAGTCCAACCAAGAAGACAAGGTAACCCATATTTTACTAAAAGCAGGGTACAAACTGCAGATGTATGGGGTGTGCGAGGAGCACAAGAATATTATCCTTATGAGAATGTTTGTAAGATAAGGTGCGAGGAACACGAGCCCACTAAAAGACTTGTTAAGGTCCCAGCTGTACAGAAAGCTAAGACAAGACTCTTGCCAAGCAAGGACAGTTCACAGTATCTGAAGGCACAGGACCGACGCCCAGTTCTCAACCCCGAGCATTGGGAAGTTGTGCTGAACATATTTAAAGAACCTTATGGCAACTTACCCACAAGCACTGATTTAGGCTCAGAGGCCTCAGAAGCCGAGCCGATGCAACTGGAGTTTGAGTCAGACCATGAGATGGATTGTAGCTTCTGTAGGAGAGGGAGCCTAGAGTCCTGTCTGAGCAAATAAGCTATCTTAGGAGTTAAGACTGTTTATCTGCTTTATCATTGAATGTGAAGATAACAGTTTTTCTTTACTACTTTCTTTTCCTTTTTACCTGAAGTAAGGAATTTGTGTTTTGATGTTTTTGTAACAAAGCAATTGAACCTTTGTGCATTAACAGGGGAAATAAAAGCCTTTTATTTTCCTCCACTCGGACCTTTTGTTTCTGTGGGATTTTTGGTGACAGAGAACGCTACCAGGCCTGAAAGTCCCTGGGCCCTGCATGATATTGGCCAAAACCCATCCATAAATATTTTTATGCCCCACCTACCTCACTCCAATACGCTGCCCAGGTAGGACAGGTGACAATGGATATTCAGCAACAATATCCAGATACCGGTTGCCACTGAATAATCCGTTTCAGCAGTGATTACTGCTAGCTAGCTAGTGAGCAGTGATAGTCAGCCACTATCCAGATAGCCAACTGAATAAAGTTAGGATGGCATTTTTGGTGACCTGGCATTATGTGGTTTCTTATCTCATCAGCGGACCTAATATCACCACTAACTGGATAATACTGGGCACTGCTCTGCTCTGTCCATGGAGCACCTCGGCATTATATGGATAGTGCTACTGAATATTGGACTCAAAGAGGTTGATCTGGTTAGCAAGTCCTTCTAACCAGATAAACCCTTCTGAATATTGGAACCTAAGAAAACATTCAAGCCAATATTCAGTCACTGTGATCAGTGGGTTTCTTAAAACGCTGACCGGAGCACCAAATAAAAATCTTGATATTCAGCACTAGCATCGATAATGGCCAGCAATGAATCACTGGATAGAAAGGTGGCTGGCACTGCCAGGCAGACAGCGGTGATCTTCTGTCTGCTATCCAGATAGGCATCTGTATAAAGTAAGCACTGAATGCCCCCACTATCTTGATAACTACCAACTGCACCATCGCTCCACCACAGGTCACTTCAATGCTATTTAGAGAGAGCCGAGGAAGCCAGAAAGATTTTCATTGGCACTATCTGGATAGTGCAGCTGAAAGGCACTGAACAGCCCTGGTCAGTGGCACGTAATTGGACAACAGGTTCCGCTCATGAGATAAGTGTCTCTGATTATTTATCCCATAGTACCTACTTTTATGCAATAGTGCAGTGGTTCCAGGAGGCAGAGACTGGGCAGAACAGCTGTAGAGATCAACAACTTCTCTGTAGTGGCTAAAAAAGCAGAAAGTAATAAAGAACAACATTAACTGCTGCCCTGATGCAGAAAGATAAGTAACTATGTCCATAAACTCTGTTTTCAATAATACGTAGAGCAAAAAAGATGAAGAAATGAACATTTGAAAAAAAGGACCTATGATAAAATGAGAGTGTACCTTATTGGTTTTTGCCTAAAAAGTTGCCCTGTTGTTTTGATGGTCCACAAGAAAAATTAATTGGTGCAAGCTCTGAATGTCTGTGTGCTTAATGGTATAAGTTCTAACAATTAAAGCAGATTTTGAGAATTTAAATATCTGGTAGAATAAAACTCCAGTCCTGGTTTTTCTCCAGCAGTTGCCAATGCAATTGTGGATTAAATTTAAGCTATTAGTGGTATTTAAGTCTTTCATGTAGAAGTTTCATTATCCACCTTTTTCCCGATTGAATTTGGTGCGTCTGTCCGTGTCTTGAGATGTCAGGCTTTTTTGCCAATACGTACCCCATTGATGTTCACAGGGCAAGAACTATTTATAGAATTGTTTTTTCTTCCAGTCCTTTGTTGTGGAAAAAACTACCATGATCGATCATCAATTTATTGACCTTTAGAAAGAGTTTTAAAGTGGTCTTATTTCATCAGGCTTTTCCTTAAAGTCTTAAAACAGTAAAATAGGCATCTCACACCCAGTTATTGTTTGATTTTGGCAGCTGTTTTAAATTGTCAGTCTCTGTCTTATGTTTGCAAGATCAGATTATTTCATATGTTTTTAAGCAGAATATAAATTTGTGTAAATAATTAAATGTGCAATCCTTAACCAGCCTACAGCTGTGCTCCAGACCACACTCATGGGCACAACTGAAAGGAAAGAGCAGATAGAAGAACATAGGATATGCCATATGGGTCAGACTAAGGTCCATCAAACCCAGTATCCTGTTTCCAACAGTGGCTAATCTAGGTCACAAGTACCTAGCAGTTTCCCCAAAAGACACAGGTTCCACAATGCTTGTATTGGGGCAAGCAATGGATTTCCTGGGTCCCCTTTAATAATAGTTTATGGACCATTCCTCCACGAACTTGTCCAAACCCTTTTTAAACCTGGCTACACTAAGAGCTTTTACTACATCCTCCGGGAACGAATTCCAGAGGTTGATTACACGTTGAGTGAAAAAATATTTTCTCTTATTAGTCTTAATTAGGTTACACAGCTACAGTGTAACTTACACTGTAGCTTTATTGCATGTCCCCTAGTCTTTCTATATTTTGATTGCATAAACAGTCGATCTACGTTTACCCGTTCCACTTCGTTCATTAATTTATAGACCTCTATCATATCTCCCCTCAGCCGTCTCTTTTCCAGGTTAAAGAGCCCTAACCTTTTTAGCCTTTCTTCATAGGGGTATCCTTCCATCCCCTTTACCATTTTGGTGGCTCTTCTCTGTATCTTTTCTAATAATGCTCTTTCCTTTTTAAGAAACGGCGACCAGAATTACACACAATATTCAATATGATGACAGAAACATTTAAATATGGTTTCAGTAAAGTAAAAGAAGGATCATGGACAAGCAGATATTAGGTCAACAACTTTAGTTTTGATAGCTCTTTAGATTAATGCCAAAGGCTAGAGGAGCAGCCTAGAAGTTAGAGCAATGGGCTGGGACCAGGGAAGCCAGAGTCTAAATCCTACTTCTGTTCCTTGTGATTGTAGACAAGTCACTTAACCCTCATTGCCTCAGGTACAAGCTTAGATAGTAAGGTATGAGCTAAATACAAAGAAATAAAAGAAACATGGAGATCCAATATCATAGGAAAATATCAAAAGCTAACTTAGATAAGAGTGATATCTTTGAACTATTATGCTTTATGATTGGCCACTGGGGCATATCCTCAACCTTCTAGACCAGTAAAACTGTACAAATTGGATGGGCAGTTGATCTTTATTTTCTGTCATTTCCTGTGTGCTTGTGTTAAAAAGCCTGGCTCTCCAGACTCCAGCTGTACACCATCTCTTCAGCTCTAGAATCTACATGAAGACTGGGCCTGGAAATTATTTCAGCACAGATGAGACAGCTCCCAACACCAATTGTTCCTCCTTTATACTACCGTCACAGAGTTTACGGCATTTATTTTTCATAAACCTCTACAGAGTATTTTCACTTGTTACCAATGAGCAGGCTTAGTGGCCCACGGCTCAGCTTTCTTCACGCCTGCTGCCTCATAGCTCCACGGCTACTTCAGCCACCAAAGAGAATCAAGTCTCACTCTGTGTATCACTTACTGAAGGTATGCTCTGTATTCTTCATAAGAAGAAGAGCCACTCATTAAAATGATCAATTCCCTGGGTATGTGTTCTCTACATATATTATTTGCATAATTGTTCCAAGGTGCAGAGAACTTTAGTTTTCATTTCATTAGTGGGGTGTTTCATTTTGTTTCAGTTCTTTATCTTTTATCTTGAATCTCATTTTTAGTGCATGTTAAATGATTTTAGTATGCAGTAAAATCAAACTGAAATGCAATTGTGTTTGCTTTATCTTTTGTTTCATTATGAAAATGACACAAAATGAAACAAGACATGTTATTTTCAAACAAAGGCACATCTCTGAATTTCTGACATTTTCCTTTCCACATCAATTAACTATGTTGGGGGGGGGGGCAATCCGTGGCACGAATAAGAGGATTGGACATGCAGACTGGACATCCAAGCTGTGCTCAGATCCTTACCTCGGATTCTGCCACCAGCACTCCCCACACGTACAGAGCATTTGTGTGGGGAGCACTGGACGTGGGTGGGAGGGGGCAGTTCTGGGATGGAGCGGGGGAGTGTCCAGCAGGCAGAACATACAGGGTTTATTCAGGTCAAGTTCCTGTATGTTCCCTGGCAGCCCCCAGGACATCCAGCCTATTCCACCCCGAAGGTGGAATAAGTCCTGGGGGCGTCAGCGATAACATGGCACAGCCCCCCACTCCATGCTGTCAGTCTAGCTGGGCCCCTGCAGCCACAATCTGGGCCATTGGGCCTCTTGTAGTGCTTGGGCCATGCTCTGCAGAGGCTGATGGGAGCCAGGGAATTCCAAGCCATCCAGCAGATGGCTTGTTGCCATGGTGCCAGAACACCACGTCTCCCTCACCCCGGCAGCAGCGTTCTGGCATGTGGACAGGGAGCTCCCTGTACGTCGATCTCTTCATCTTACAGGGAGTGCCTGGACTTCTATGTCCCCGATTCTGCCATCTCTGATATGTCCGGGTCCCGCAGCGATAGAACCGGGTATATCCCCAACACGTCCAGGATTTGGCCAGGCACTGCAGCCTGACGTGCAGGGACCTGAATCGGCCTCTATATAACCAATGCAATGTCAGAAGCCAAATGACACATCAAATTTCCAGGAACTCTATTTCTTATTGTAAGTTTTGTGATGTAGCTCTGTCTCATTGTGCCCTTGTGCCCGACTCTTGTAGTTACCTTACACATATTTCTATATGGTATCCCCGAGGAAGGCACAGAATCTACAAAAATATATCATGTGTCTGTAAGCATATGGTAACCAAAGTGGATAAAAAAGTCCTACCTGACCCTGAATTTGGTGATTGCCTCACACATGGGTCAGCGTTTCTCACCAGAGATAAAATTCTGTCCTGACACCAGTAGCAAAAGCTTTTTCCGTTGGAAGTTCTTTAGGAGGCACAGGGACTGGGACTACATAGTCTCCAAGTGTTGCCAGGTTATCTGAAGATACTTTCAGAAGAAGAGGAACTGGAGGACATTTGGAAGGGGGAAAGGTTAGAGAGGAGCCTGAAGAGAAGATGCGGGGTAAGATGGGAAAGTGTGCTCTGAAAGAAGGAGGAGGAAGAAGAAGGCAGAGATGCCAAGGGTGACCCATCCCAATGAGCGAGATTGAAGGCCAATGAGTGAGGTTTTTCTTACAGCATGCTCATGGTATAAATTGGGAAGATCTACATGTTGTATTGCTTTGCCAATGGAAGGAGCACCCCAAAATAGTATCTAGCTATCATCAGTTTAATTTTAACTTCTAATTTTTCAATCCTTCCCTCCGGAGCAGAGCTAGGGCACTTTTCTGTAGAACTCAAGATACAAAAAAAAGTCCAATTCTGGTTTTCTCTCAATAAAAGCACCATCAACCCTCTTCAGAAGCAGACATATTACGGAGTAATACCAACACCTCACACAAGTTGCTCAGGATGGAACAGCACAAATAAAGTGCTATCTGGGGAAAAAAGGCAACAGTGTAAATATTGCAATAGGCTCTAAAACATCTATACAACCTACTGGGAAAATTGGAAAAGGCGGATTACTACAGATCTTTATCCAGATACTTAATGCTAACAACGATATCTGGCCTCAACCAAACATTCTAGACCAGTGCTTCCCAAACTCTTTTCAAATGTGACCCCAAGTTAGGTGCCGAAAATGCAGCCCAGATGGTAAACAATGCAAATTATTTCTCAAACAACAGAATAAGCAGAACAATCACTGTATCTTTTAAATATTCAGTGACATATACATATGTAAATCTTTATTTTTTAAAAGTAATTATCTGATGTACTCATCATGTTTGAGGCACACAGACTTGCAAATAAACATCTATTTAGCTTCTCAAACTATTTCTGCAGTACAGCTACTGAGGTTCTTCAGGTGGAAATAAGAAATGGGGAGGGCGGGGGGGGGGGGGGGGACGACAGGATGCCAATAAGTTTATAACTGAGGCTTCTGTATGCAAATGTGTGTGACCAAGTGGATTTGAGTGAGGAGCGAGTGACTGTGTGAGGAGGAAATGGTTTCAGTATGTTTGAGTGAGTGAGTGGGAGGGATGCTTACAAGTGCGCAGTTGGGATCTGTGTGGATGGATAGGGTGAGTGGTTGACAGTCTGGGTGGTTGTTATTAAGTGCAGTAAGTTGCAGTAGGCAGACAAGGGAATCTTCAAGTACATGTGGGATATGTCTGAGTACATGCGTTGAGTGAGTAGGGTTGGGTGTGTGACTGAGTGGATTGATTTGGGTGAACGGGTAGTGAGTGAATGTGTCTCTGCAGGAATAGGGAGGGGCCAGGTGAAGTGTAAAAATTACCTCATTCTCTCCCCTTCTGTCTGTTCTCACCCTTCTTCCCTCCCTTATCTCATGCCACCCTCATTCTCTTCTCTTTCCTCATGTCCCCTCAAACTCAGCCCCTCCCTCTCTCCTCCCCAGACTCACTCAGGGCCACATTTAATTTGTTGGCACCCATAAGCAACAATGGGGTGGGGGACTCCTTTCACCCCCTGACTGGCTCTGCCTCCCCCCCCCCCAATGGACTACACCCATTGCCCTGCTTACCGTGAAACCCAGTGCCCAAACGGCAGCAGCAGGTCGTGCAGCGTCCCTTCCTGTTACTATAGAAACCCTGCAGGGGGGAAGGAGAAGGGGGGTTGCTACAAGGCTTGAGCAGCCCCAGGCTGAATTAACTTGCTGCTGCTGCTGCTGCTCAGGGACCTGGTTGCGCATTAAGCAGGACATCGGGGCAGACCGATCGGGTGGGGGAGTCAGAGCTGATCAGCGACACGAACACTGAGCTGCAGCATCAGACTCAGATCAAGGCAAAACTCTGGGTCTATCAAAATCTGACACTGGAGGCAGTTACCTCTATTGGCTGTGCCGAAAACCAGGCCTGAGCTTACTCCCTCTCTTTCTTACTCTTCCACCCAAGGGCTCATCAATCCCTAGATTCACTTATCCACTTACCCTTAACTTATCACCTCTCAGACCCCAGGTTCATCCTCTCATTCTCAAGCTTTCCAATCCCTGTTTCACCTCGCCAGGCTCAGTCCCTCTCTCTCAAGCACATTCAGCCATCAGGATCAGCTCTCTTCTCTCTTTCCCCCAGACTCACCCACTCCTCCCTCTCCCGAGCCCACCAGCTCATCCTTTTTCTCTCACTACCCCCAGCTTCACTTCTGCCACACTCATTCATCCCAGATTCACACCATCAGTTCTTTTCCTCATCTACTTTCCCTCCCGCTCCCCAGGTGACATTTTTATCCAGTTTGCCCCCATCTCTCCCTCTCTTGCAGACTAACCTCCAAGGCTGATACTCTCATTCTTCCCTAACTCATTACTCCCGCTCTCTTTCAGCATCGTCTCCTCTTCCCTCTCGGTCTCTTTTTTTTTCTTTTAGCACTTTCAGGTCTGCCCATTGAGAGCTGACAAGAGGACGAGGTGCACAGAAATGTCCACACATAGAGCACTAGATGTGCTTAAACATGTTTCGCAGGGAAACATGGAGCCCAGTTAGCTGTGGAATCTCTCCCGCTCTATGCCCCCACTGCTGTGATTCTTGTAACCACCCCGGCCCTTAGAGACAGCACAGCAAACCAACTTACCTTAAAAGTTGGCTTGCTGCGCTATCTCCACTCCCAGCTGAAGTCTCATGAATTCTAATTCAGCCAGATAGGGAGAGCAGCAGACCCATGGAGCAGAGACAGCACGGCAAGCCAACTTTAAGGTTAGTTAGTTTGCCGAACTGTCCTGTGGGCCCAGCGGTGGGTGCACCCCCTCCTGGTTGGCACCCAATGCCCCGCTCTTGGTATGCCACTGAACTACTAATTGTTGCTGCTGGTTGCAGAGCCTGCCCCTCCACCTCCTCCATAGCTGGTGGGCAGAGACTAGAAGACGGAGCTCCTCCCAATGGAAGAAGGTAGGAACAGACCAACAGTTTGGGAACCGCTTCTGTAACAGTTGGGGGAGGCATACAGCAGCCCAGAGAATTTACCCATATTGCGTCTACTATGCCTGTATCCTTTCAGAGGCTCCACAGAAAAGCAAACGTAGTTACCTGTAACTGGTGTTCTCTGGGGACTGCAGGAATCAGTCTTCACACATGGGCGACATCAGCGCTGATGGAGCCCTCACAGAAGCATCTTCTCAGCTTTCAAAGAAAGTTTTTGGGAGATGCCACCACACATGCATGGTCGCCTTCCCACCCAAGGGTGCCATCTCATGCAATCAGATGACATAGCTAGAACCAACAAAAGAAGGCGGCAAAAAAATACAGCAACTCCACAGGGAGGAGGGAAGGTTGAGAGGACTGATTCCTGCTGTCCCCAGAGAACACCTGTTACAGGTGAGTAACTATGCTTTCTCCAGGAACAAGCAGGAAATTAGTCCTCACATATGGGACTCCCTAGCTACAGGCTACCGAGAACCTATAGAAAACCATGGTCAAGCTGTGAACAGCAGCACGTGCATCTGAAGGCAGACTCTGAAAAGACCCGGGTCCAGGGAGAACAATCACTCCAGTAGCCTGATCAAGAAGGGTTGGATGATAGGAGTTGCCTAGACCTGAAGAGATTATGGAGTACGGCCTGGCTGAAGGCGCTGTCCCATCGGGACTCCCTCTCTAGGCAGTAGTGCAGATGGCGGCCCGGCAGGTATCTGTCATGGGGACAGAGCACAGGTTTGCAACTGAGTTTGCCATAGCCCTGACACTGTGTGTCATAACCCGTCGCTCCAGTGGGAGCGCTGCCTGTTCATAGGCGAGGGTAATGCAGTCCGCAACCCAGGTGGACAGGGTCCACTTGGTTACTGCCTCTCCCAACTGACTGAGGTCATAGGAGATGAAAAGCTGGGAGCCTTTGCAGTGGCCCTGGGTATGCTGCAAGTAGGACAGGGCCCTCTTACATTCCAAGGTATGGAGGGTGGCTGCCAGGCTGTTGGTCCATGGAAAGAAGGTGGGGAGCACCACCTCCTGACTGAGGGGGAATGAAGGCACCACCTTCGGAAGGAATTTAGGGTGCATGCGAAGCATGACCCTGTTCTTATAGAACCTGGTGTAGGGTGGCTCTGCCACTAAGGCTTGAAGCTCTCTGACCCTGCGAGCGGATGTGAGTGCCACTAGGGAGACAACCTTCCATGAGAGGTACCAAAAGTGGCAAGAAGCCAGGGGCTTGAATGGCAGCCCAGTGAGCTCTGACAGTACCACATTAAGGTCCCATTCCACCAGAGGTGGGCAGATGGGCCTTCGAGAGCAGGAGGCCCCATAAGAACTGGGCAACGAGGGGCTGCACAGAGAGGGGTGCGTCAAAAGAGCACTCAGGTACATCCTGAAGGAGTTGGACTTGAATCCAGCCTGCGATAGATAAAGCAGGTACTGCAGCACCGTCTGCAGCAGACAGGAGAAACAGTTGACCCATTGCTCTCTGCACAACACCGAGAATCTGCGCCATCTGAAGGCACAGACCCACCTCGTGGAGGTCTTATGAGAAGCTAGGAGAACCTCCTTCACCTCCCTTGGGAGGCTGAAGGGAGCCAAGGCTACCCATTCAGCAGCCATGCCATTAGTGCCAGGGACCCCAGATTGGTGTGATGAAGGAAGCCATCCTCCTGAGTCAGTAATCCCAAGGCATTGAGGGACCGGAGGCTCCATTGATAGGAAGAGCAGCAGCAGGAACCAAGGCTGCTTGGGCTTCTTTGGGGCCACCAGGATCAGCAATGCCTTGCCTGGAGGACCTTGAAAAGGATCTTGGCAACCAGTGGGGTGGGCAGGAAGGTGTACTGGAGACCCCCCCAACCACAGGATGATGAAGGCATCTGCTGCCACCCAGGATGGGTGAGGCTGGCGAGAGCAGAAATGGGGCAGCTAAGAATTGGCCAGGCTGGCAAAGAGGTCCACTAGTGGGATGACCCAGAGCTCTGGGGTCTAGCCACCATTCGTGCAGCTGTAGGACCCTGCTCAATCTGTCCTGGCCCGACAGGTACACCGCCCCCAGAAGCATTCCTCAACTGATCGCATACGAGCAGAGGGCTATTGCATCCTGGCAAAAGGTGTAAGACCCTGTGCCTCCCTGCTTGTTCAGGTAAAACATTGTGGCCTTGTTGTCTGTCTGGACCAGCACTGACTGGTACTATAGGTGGCGGAGGAAAGCTTTGAACCCCAGGAATATGGCCCTGAGCTGCAGCAGGTTGATCTGCTGTTGGCTCTCTGCCCTGGACCAGTTGCCCTACATGTGGAAGCTCCCAGAATGGGCTCCCCACGCCAGCAAGGAGGCATCCATGTTGAGGACCCGCTGGGGCACTGAGTTCTGGAAAGGCATGCCTGTTTGTAGGTGCTGTGGTGGCTTTCCACCAGCTGAGCGACTCCGCCAGCGAGTGGGTCATGCACACCCTGGCGTGAAGGCCCCACTGAGCTACCCTCATATGAAGGCGGGCATTGGGGTCAACATGGACTGTTGATGCCATGTGGCTGAGTAGACGGAGCAGGGAGCAAGCAGATACAGAGCGGTAGCACTGTTCATCTGTGGCCAAAGCTAAGAGGCGAATTGCTCTGTCTAGGGGGAGGAAGGCCCCTATGGACTCCAGATCCTGTGTAGGGGGTCAGGTGGGATTTGGGGCAGTTTATCACGAACCCCAGGTGTTGCAGGTCACTGATTGTGCGGCCCATGGCTTGCTGCACCTCTGCAGCTGTGTCCCCTTTTATGAGCCAGTCATCCATGTAGGAGAAGACAAAGGCACCCTGGAGACGGAGGAAGGCCTTCACCAAAGCTGGGCATTTGTTGAAGACTGAGTGCGGAGGCTAGACTGAAGGGTAGCACCCTGTACTGGTAGTGGTCAACCCCGACCATGAATCTGAGGTACTGCCTGTGGCTGGGATGAATAAGGATGTGGGTATAGGCATCCTTTAGATCCAAGGAGCATAGCCAGTCTCCCTGCTGGAGGTATGGCAGCAATGTGCCCAAGGGAGAGTAATCTTAAACTTCTCTCGCACCAGGAATTTGTTTAGGTTTCGCAGGTCTAAGATGGGCCTTAGGCCCCAGGTTCATTTTGGGACTAGAAAGAACCATGAGTAGAACACCTTGCCCCTTAGGTGATGAAGTACTGGTTCCATGGCTTTGTCCATGAGAAGACCTGCAAGTTCTTGCAGTAGCAGGACCCAGTGCAGGGGAGTCCAAGAGGGATCTCCTGGGAAGAATGGGTGAAGCATCTGGTCCAGGTGGAGAAGGTAGCTTTCCCTGACTACCTGGTGTGCCCAAGCATCAGTGATGATGGCAGGCCACTGGTAGGTGAAGTGGATCAGACGTTCTCTCTGTGGGCAGCTGACCTCCTGAAGGTGGCTATGCCCTGGGAATTAAAAGTTCCCCCCAGGCTATGCTGGAGCTGGTGCTGGGGCCCTTCTGCTTGCAGGGGCCCTGACCTACTACTTTGGCATGGTGGCCCTGCAGAGGAACTGGAGGAGCCTGACACTGCAGGTATCCCCAGTAAGCCTGACCCTTCTTTGAGTATGGAGGTTTTTTCCCTGGGGTTTTCCTTCTGGGGAGGGTAGCAGTCTTTTTGGAGAGTCAAGTCCTCATAAGGAACTCAAATTCGATCTCCGCCACTCTCTCTGCCATGGATTTGCCAAAATGATTTTCTCCTTGGCATGGGACATCTATGAGCTTGTCCTACACCCATTGCTCCAGATCCAACAATTGCAGCAATGCTAGGCATCAGACACCGATGCCTGCAGCAGTTATCCTCACGGTTGACCCGAAGTCATCATAGGCTGCCCGAGTCAGATACTTTGAGCACTCCCCGACGCCCTTGGTCAGGTTCTGAAATTGCTGGAGGTGGTCATCCCCAAGGCCAGTGGAGAACCTGGTAAGGCTCCTTCATCAAGTCCCAAAGGTACATGCTGATATAGAGCTGGTACTTTTGGATCCGGCAGGCAAGCATCGAGTCCTGGTAGCACTTCCTACTGAGGGCTTCGAGGGTAAGGGCCTCCCTGCCCGGGGGCACCGAAGAATGTGCCTTCTGGCTCTTGAGCTGACACATGGCCAACTCTACTACCATGGAGCTATGGGGCAACTGCTGCTTCCTGAAGCCAGGGCCTTGCCGAGCTCGATACATTGCATTGAGCCGACGGCGTCTCCCACATGCAGAGGAGAAGTCTCTTGAGGATGGCTGGGATGGGAATCATCAGTGCCTCCTTTGGTGGGGAATTGTATTGGAGAATCTCTAACTCCTCTGTGTGAGGATCTTCTTTTGACTCCATGGAGATGGCCAGTGCCCTCGACATGTCCCGCACAAAGTCGAGGAACAAAGTGTCCTCTGACGGTGACTGATGCTGTGTCGCCAGAGTGGATGGGTCTGACAGGACATTGCGGTATTTGCAAGTGTCCGGTGATGTCTCATCCTCGGACTCCCAGTTGGAGTAGTTGGTGAAGGATTCGGCACCGGGTCGGCCTGCAGGACAGGACCCGGGTCGGGCCGATATCACAGTGGCTTCATGGCCGGAGCCATGAGTATTTGCCAGTGAGGATCTCGTTCCCGAGGAGTGGGACCATGATCAAGACCTCTGCTGAGGATCGACTCAAGGCGGTGGGCTCATGAGAATCTGCAGGGCATCGGCGCCTGCTGTGTGGTGAGGAAGGCAGACAAATTGTGCTCTGAGGCCACCATCCTGGTTTCCTACTCAGGTGTTGAAACCTTCAAACTGGACATCGGAGTTACCGGGTCCAGTGTCGGCAAGGAGAGGGAGTCCTCAATGAGGAAGGTTGCGACCTTGGCTGGCCGACTCCTCAAGTTCTCTGCGCGGGCTGTGGGACCTAGTGCGGGGCTTGTCCACCTTGTCCGAATCCCGGGAGGAGTTCCTCAAGGATTTTTTCTACTTTTTCCATTCACGCTCTGGAGAACCCCTGTCGGAGGCTCCACAGCCCCGATCAGTAGCCGAGGGATCATTTCACAACTCCCGGGATTCAGATAAGGCCCCGGAGCATGGAGTCATCGGGGATTCCGGGACAGACTCTGAACTTTTGAAGATCTCGTTGTGCTTCTGCTGACGGAGTTTGATGGCCTTAGTGGGCATCTTTCTGCAAAGGCTGCAGGCTTCTGGGTCGTGGTTAGCCCCTAGACACCAGAGGCAGAAATCGTATGTGTCGGTGAGAGACATATTTTTTGTGCACAGATCACACTTTTTAAAGCTGCTGGCCATTGGGGGAAAAAGTACCCTGGCGAGGTGGAAGACCTGAGGAGCAACCAGCGGTGAAAAAAAGGCGCAAATCCACACTGAAGAAAAAAATTACAAAAAAGGGTCCGAGACATGAAGCCGGGGCAAGCGAGCTTAGAGGCAGGAAAGGAACCTGTCGCAACCAGAGAAAAAGGAAACACTTCATTGAGAATTTAATTAATTTTTTCAGGGAAATCAGACACACATCCAGTGTGCTCCGCGGAAAAAAAAAAAAGGAGACTGAGCAAGATGGCACCCTTGAGCAGGAAGGGGACCACGAATGCATGGTGGTATCTCCCAAAGGCTTTCTTTGAAAGCTGGGGAGATGTTTCTGTGAGGGCTCCGTCAGCACTTACTTCACCCATATGCGAGGACTGACTTCCTGCTTGTTCCGGAGAAAATATGCTGCTTTTTTCATTTGTAAAACATTTAAATCTTTCCAGATATATTCCCTGGATGTAACATCTGAAAAAAATCTCACTCGTTGGACTTCGATCTCACTCGTTGGGATAGTTCACCCTTGGCATTTCTGAGAAAAACAGCTTAGTAAATCATGCCCTTAACTAGTTTCTGCGATATCAGAAAAGCATATGCTTATAAGCTATTATTACAATAAACCGGTTTGCTTTCTTTTTTTGTGAGGGGCCCTGCTTAAGTGCATCATATACATGCTGAAAGAGACTGGCCTGCGTGTGTGCACAGCAAGTTAAACCTGAGCAACACTGGGATTGTACACAGATGTGCGTACAGTGACAAAAGACATCCATCAGGCAAAGAATTTATAACTTAAGCAGACCAGGAAACTATCACATGAATTAAAACCTTTGTCCTTATTTTTCTTATTTAAAATTGCATAACAAAGTCTTCAGACCAAAGGATAGACAGACCCCTGACATGCATTTCACTAATGATGCATCTTAGAGTCAGTTGGCATCCCCACAAGATACTGCCCCCTCTCATAATGAGACTCGAAAGGGGTAGCCTCAGCTGGGAATAACATTGGGGAATATTTCTTCAAAGAGAGGATGATGGATCCATGGAACAGCCGTCCAGAGGAAGTGGTGTATGTGATGAATCTAGTCCTTCTGACCACTAGAGGGGGCACTCTAGGAAACTCTGGGACTGAAGCAATCTCAAGGTTCTAGAGTCGCTTGTCACAGTTGCTAGAATCTCCTTAATAAAACAAAGAGAGATCTGCTATTCTGAGTCTGCTGGATTAGGGTTGCCAACTGGATCCAGATGCGCCCGACAGGCTTGATCCAGTCCTGGGTTTACCCCATTACATGAAGGGACATGTAGTCTTGCTTTTCTTATGGAGTGCAATGGAAAAATCAGAAAGCATGCAGTAGGGTAAACCTAGGACTGGATCGAGTGTGTTGGGTGCATCTGGAGCCAGTTGGCAACCCTACTGCTTTTGACTGACAATAAAAAACAGTGGAGGCAAGCAAGAATCATTTCTATGTGGTTGATATGGAAGGACAGACTAGATAGGCCATGTGATCTTTTTCTGTCATCATGTTTTTATGTAAAGTCACAGAATTAAAGAAAGCCCTTGTTAAGCATGGAGAATCCTTAGCTATAAAGAGTTGAAGGGAAAACCAGAGATTAAACCAAGGTTTTCCCTGTAATGATGGGGACGCTGGGCAGACTATTCTGTTTCTATAGGTTGTTTTAAGAATTTTCTGTAGTTATGGATTAAGGGCCTGATTAAGGCTCCCCCCCCCCCACCCCTTCTCAGGCCACGCAGTAAAGTGTGCCAGGCTTTGCACCATTTTGTGTGCTACCACTGCAGGAGTTTTGCGCTTGAGCTGTGCACAGTGCCTAGAGCAGACCGCAGCGCACAGCATATGTAACATTATGACAATGAAGTCATTTGCTATCTGCATGGTTACGGAGAACTGTGCAGAAGACCAGAAAACTGAGCTCAACGCTGGATCTGAGGAAGCAGAAGGGTTGAGCTCGATGTTCTGCGGTCAGTGCTTGTGGGACATGTATGCCTGTCTCTTGTCTTTAACGCTAGGGCACAGGATCCGCAAGTTTTTATTTGACTTTGCTGACAAGGAATGGTCAAAAGAAATTAGCAGGCAAGAGGGAGCTGCGGAGGAGGTGTGCTTATTTCTGACAATATATTGGACCAATGATGAAATCCTACACATAGGCCATATGGTCTTTTTCTGCCGTCATGTTGCTATGTTTCCTATAAAATTGTAGTGAGGGTTTTTTTTTTAAATAATATTAGCTGATTTTGTGGCTCCCTAGGATGGGATTTTTGTAATTTTGATAGTGAAATGCTATTTTGTGCATAAACATCAGTATCATTCTGTGCAGAATAATGTCGATGTTTATGAAAGATTACATTTCAGCACAAACACACAAGGGCTAATACTGGGTTTTTTGAGCCAACGAGAAATCTTGCTGGCACAGACCTGGGTGCATATACATCTGGCATTCTCTCCTTGTTGCGCACACATTTTGCACACAATTTATTTGCATGTCTTTTGCTTACAGCATTGGAGAGCAAACATTTGCTTCAGGGAGCCATACACTGAGCTCCGATGCACAGCTCTAACACAAGGTTTCTACATCAGCTCCTTTGTGTCTGAGGGGGGAGAAGGCTTAGAAAATCAGGCTCTCTGGGATTTTATAAGGAAGGAGTTTTGCAATTGTTGATTGTTATTAATTGTCATTATTTTATTCTGGGCTTGAAATGTTTTATCAGGCTATGTAACTCTGGTCTTCCCCTAGAGAGAATAGGAGCTGGGATGAATGATTTATGCTTTTTCAATTACCTTTTATAATTTTTGTAAACTGATCTGAGTGAGGTTTTGTTTTTTATTTTTTTCAGAAATGATGCCCTACAAATGTACATATGAAAGGAAACTATTAACCAACAGATTAATTTAAACCATTTGCTTTTTACAGAAATGGCAGAAATGCTGCTTTGTGTCAGAATTGGCTATTTCATGCTAAAAGACAGCAGCGGGCTTTTGCTCAGGAACTGATATAATACGATGTGATATAATTAATTATCTTTAACATTTATATTAACTACAGAGGTTGTGTATGAGCTTGAAGAATTAAAAGCACTTGGCTTCCACTCAAGACTGCACTATATTGTAAGAGAAGCAATGCACCCAAAGCTTTGACGTATTCTGGGAAGCAGCTTCATGGCTGGTAGTTACTGGAAACCCTGGCTAATTAAGATAAGGCAGCTTATGTTACAGTAGCAGCACCCTGTAGAATAGCATTCTGCCCCCCTCCCCTCCACACACACACCCCATACATACTTCTGTTCACTAATACAGGGAGAACATACCAAGAGAGCTTTGGTTTCAACGAGGTGTGAAAACTTCAGACAGAGAAGGTTGTTAACATGTCTGAAAAGAAATCACCAGAAAAGAATACTGTCAATGCTGCAGAACAAGGGAAGCCAGCAAAAGGGATATTTCCTTAGAGGACATGCAGAGAGTTTCTTTAGTTCTTTGCAAAGTGTGTTAGTGCACCTGCTGAAAGGAGAACGAATACGATTAGCGATGGGAACTAGAGCCAATGGACATTCACCAGCTAAAGAAGAATGAAAATGAGAATTTGTGGTACTGGGAGAGAAAGAGAAAAAGTGGGACCTTGAAAATGATGTAAGCTTCCATCAATTTTTAACAGTCTATCGCTAAGCAACCTGCAATGTGTTTCATTTGCAGATGTAATGGTATTGTCCCCTAATATTTTGTTTCTATTGGACTAATGGGAAATGACGATCAGTCTGGGTAGAGTCCCACCATATAGTTGTGCTTAAATCTTTAAGGGGTGGATTTTCATCCCACGCACACCACCCCACACCCACCCATCCCATTGGCTGTATTTTCTATATGAACTATTAGTAAGCCTCACTCCTTGCTGCTTTACTCTGTTACATTTATCCTCATCCCCCCCTACACACACACACATAAAAATTAACCCCATATATAACCACCTGGCTTAATTCCTCCCAATCATGGCCTCGCCGTTTTAACTCAGACCTTCTGATTTGTTTCCCACTGTGTCTTTTCTGTCTTGACTAGACTGTAGGATCCCAGGAGTGTGCATTGTTTTGTAAGTATCTCTGTATAGTGTTGTATGTGCCTGACAGCACTATAGTAATAATAATAATAATGATAACAACATTTTTCAACTGACTTCAATGCAACAGATCTAGCAACCCACACTAATGCAGTAAATGAGGACAAATAAAAACTGAAATTGCTCATCCAGTCTGCCCAGCAAAGTTTGTAACTGCTACTCCCTACAGGTTAACCCCATATTATATGCCAAAACCTAAAGCAAGCGGCACCAAGCATTTCTTCATTTCTCTTTATAAGTGTTGCTATCTGGATTCCATGACATCATGAGAGGTTCAACTAGTCCTGATTTTCCAACTTCTACTCCCCAGCAATCTTTTGGCACTCACTACCTTACAGTTAAAATGACAACCTTGTTCTTTAGTTCAAATTATTTTATTGATTTAATCTACAACCAAAGATAAACAAAAGCAACCAACAAAAAGAACATGCTCGCCTACGAATATGGTCATAGAAGTCAGATCATATTACATTGCACCTGATGCCAAATACTGGTCAGTTATGCCAATGCTGCACTTTCCTCAAGGACTTGTGTGTTTTATCTCCATCACTGCTTCATATTTACGACTTGTACAGACTATATTCCACCAATGACTGACATCCAGTATAGAATTATTGTTCCATGCACTCGTTGCCATACATATCGCAAGAGATAACAAGAGATCCAGCAGGTAAGCACCAGTCGCTTGAGACTTCCATTTCAAGATCCAATATGAAAACTATGCATTAAGTGATAGAATCCAGGAAATCCTCCCCAATACAGTGTCCCAAAAGGCCTGAAAATGTAGACAGAAGTAGAGCAAGTGATTACTGTGACAGAAAGAGCATCAGTTATTATTTGCTCTGGAGAAATATTGGCTGCAATCATGGGAGTCAAAAGTGCCCTATGGGCTAAAAGAAAATGGATTACGACAATGAGGCAGATCACGAAACTTGGATGGTCTTGTCCTAGAATTTTTTCCATTGATCCTCCTCCAGGATTTGACTTAGGTCTGCCTCCCAAATTTTCTCAGTTGCTATATTAGACTAACCTGCAGCTGACAGTAATAGCTTATACAGCCAAGAAGCCAATCTGGGCAACATCCCCATCTATACCATAAAATCTTCCACTCCCCAGATAGCTGAGAGTGGACCCAGTGTTTGTTTCATACTTTAAATTGAGTATTTTATTTAAACCAAAAATAAAATCAGATATTTGGTAAACCAAATTCGATCTGCAATTTGGCAAAATACTTAAAAGTGCGAATCAGACATCAACTGTTTAAGCTCCCAAAGATGACATGATAGTCATACCTTGGAATGAGCAGATTTCCTTTGTATCACAACCTTTGAGTTATACCAGAGCAACAGCCTCCTTGAGAAAGGCAGAGCATCTTTCTCTTGATTGTGTTGCAGCTCTCTGTCTCTTAAGAAGACAGGAAAAGAGAGACAATCAAAGGTCACTGTCATAGATCTTATCTGAAGATAAAACAACCTCGCCCAGTCCAAACAGTCCCTAAATGATAAACAATACAGGAAAGCTAAAATCAAAGATTTTTGAGGTGCATTGACTGGTAGGCCCAGTAACACTAACCATGGAACAATCTCGGCTAACATATACCAGTGACCCAGTCAACCACTGTCGCGCTCCTAATCAAATGTAAACCTGCATAACTAATTACACTCATACATCAGTCAACATAGAAATCTAGAACAAGGTAAAAAAAGGAAAAAATAAGACTATAACCACCCCCATTCCCAACCAAGATATACACAGTTGCACCACATCCTGAGGCGGAGTAATCTGCCCAGCACACATCCATTTGACTCATGCACCTGTATCACAAAGAACCTTGAGAAGGACTCATCATAGCCATAACCACCACAGCAGCCCACTCCCGCTCACAGCATATTGAACACTTTGGTGGACCTGTCACATCACCCCAATGACTATACTGTCTTCATCTCTAGTCCCTTTAACCAACTTGCACTTCTTCCCTCTACACCCCGCCTCTCCTACCAATGCTATATATGACCAAGTATACCAATGTACTGTATATAGTTCAGCTCACTGACTCAAATTTGTTCACTCAACATTCGATTGTTACCAATATTTATTCTCTATCCCAAATGTTCCTTGTTCTCAAAACTTTGTTCACACTGTTACTTGTAAACTGCCTTGTTCCATATATTCAAACTTTGTTACACTGTTAACCGCCTTGACATGTTGATAAGGTGGTATATAAAAATAGATAAATAAATAATTCTAGCACTAGGTTCCATACTGTTCTAAAAGATACCATCTGCAAATGCCACACTCCTCCACAGCCGATCCTCAATACGACAACTCTCCCACAGAGTCTGCATACTCAATGTGCAGAAATACTTCACAACCACACATCACTCACCAACGACCCACATGCATCCCATTTCACACCTTAATAACATAACACCAGCAGTAAATACACAACCCCTATGCAATTTCTCCTCTAGAAGTCGGCCAAATATCAATCATCTCACTCATCCCATCCAACAACAATCGCATCAAATAAAGCTCAGTATAAAAATTCCACATTAAAGAAAAGCAGGGCTGTTTGCCTTAACAATAAGCTGTAATACAAAAACAATTGCTCAATTTGAGCAATTGTTTTTGTATTAGTGTTTATATTGCTCTATAAGACCCCGATTTTGTTCTTTTGCTTAACAATAAGATGAACAAAGCATGACATCCTGTCAAAAGCCATATTCCATGCCACCAGAGGAAAACTACAAATATACTATGCAGGCCCTTCACCCCAGGCTGTATTGTTTATACATTGTCCAATATCCAAGCTTAGCTTCCATTCAGCCAGCTAAAATCATAACTGGATCACATGTAGAGTAGTAGTTCCTACAGTCCCTGCTACATCACTGTTACCCTGAGGCCAGTCAAGTGTCCATGCTGATACAAGCACAATCATCCAAGAAGTTTCACAATGCACCTGAATCCTCAAAATGCCGCATAACATTGTTAAAGATGATCTGCATCATTCAGGAAAGAGCAGGCCAAAACTCATTTTGGCTTGGCGCAGTTGTGGACGAAAGGCCAGGAGCTACTTCCATTGAGCCACCATTGCCTTATGTAGATCCAGAAAGATCCAAATATTCCTCCCTTCATAAGTCAGGGGAGGCTTGTAACTTTGTAATATAGTTACCACATGCAGGTACCACCATTAACCTAGGCAGCCGCGTACTGTTCCTGGCACTAGAGAGGATCCAATGTGCCCTCTCTACCTCAAAAGGTTTATCAAAATATAATTCCAGTAATTCAAGTAGGAAGATCTTCATAAATTATACCATGTCTTTTCCTTCCACTGGGGACGCCAATTATTCAAATATTGTTCTGATGGAACCTGTTTAAATCTTCCAAGCTTCGGTCCAGGGCCAGTATCAGCTTTGTTTCTGCAGGTGTAAGACAGAGTCTGCATTAGACGTTGCAAGGTGTTCATCAGCCTCCCTTAGTGGTATGTGGACGGGAGAAAAAGAAGGCAGGCCCTTACCTAGCCATGTGTGAGCGGTGAGGCCGCACAGTGTGCAAAGGCTTAAGGGGCACATTTTAGCTGCCTTTCATTGCCTGCCACCATCACTTTTTCTTCTATCAGCGGCGGCAGGCAATGGCAGGACAGCTAAAACGTGCCCCTTAAACCTTCTCGCCGGCATGTTAAGTAGATCTTTCCCTTGACAGATCTGCTTAGCATGCTGGCATCTTGCACATCGGGCACACCTCTTCTCTCCTGCCGCAGGAGGGGGGGGGCACGCCCGATGTGCAAGTCACACAGGGTGCGATCTTCCCTCGGTACAGCCCTGAAAGAAGGGGTGCACTTTTGGTTCCTCTACTGAGAAAATGCCTCACCACTATCCTTGAGAAGCATCTTCACTTGCAGAATTTCTTTAAGCAACATTTCAGTGCGATTTCTGGCTCCCTTTCCATGGCTATCTTTTGTGGAGGGGGAGCTGTCAAATTTAACCCGCTTGTCCCAGGCCTGATATAAAATTGATTTTGTCTGCTTTTGATGTAGACCTACAGTTTTGAGAAGAGATTATCAAGCAAATTATGCAGAAGATGAGCAGGATCAGACAAGGATAGTGGAGAGTCTTGGAGGGGCTCTTGTTTAAGGCAGCTATCTTTGAGCCAGCTCACTGATGCCTCACATGACAACCTTGTTCCAATAAATCCTTTTAGAATAAACAGAAGTCTTGTCCTCCAAGCTAAGAGTGACATAGCAGACACTACAGCACTCACATTCAATTTATTTATGTGAAAGCACATTTTAGAAAGGACATAGAGGGAATTCACATGTTCACATCAGGACATGGAGATTTATGATGCTATTTTACATCTGCCAAACGTGGAGCCCCTTGTAAAAAAGCTGCAGGACACAGGGCATCCCTCAGCACATCTGGCAGGAGAAGCAATTTCAAGAATTTTCATGAGTTAAAGTCATGGATACCCCCCAACGCCACACACCTAGATGTAATATAGTAACTGACGGCAGATAAAGACCAGTATGGTCCATCTAGTCTGCCCAGTAAGATGGCCGGAGTAAGATGGCAGGAGTAGGTGCCACTCTGTGCAGGCCACCCCTCCCCATATCTTTGTTTAGGGGTGAACCCATCGCTCCATGCAGGACACCCCTATTTGTTGAGAAGTTAGATGGTTCAGTTTATTTTGATTTTATTCTGTTGCTATAAATGGATCCATTGTGTCACTGTATTTGCCCCCACCACCTCCATCGGGAGGGCATTCCAAGCTTCCACCACCCTCTCAGTGAAAAAGTATTTCCTGACATTGCCTTTCAATTTACCACCTTGCAGCTTCATGTTATGCCCTCTCGTTTTACAGCTTCCCCGTCTCTGGAAGAGGTTTGTTTGTTCATTATTTCTCTAAGTATTTAAAGGTCTGAATCATATCTCCCCTGTCCCTCCTCTCCTCCAAAGTGTACATATTTAGGTCTTCAAGTCTCTTCTCATAAGGCTTCTGATGCAGGCTCCAAATCATTTTGGTCGCCTTTCTCTGAACAGTTTCCATT
This sequence comes from Ichthyophis bannanicus, assembly GCA_033557465.1. Classification (NCBI taxonomy): domain Eukaryota; kingdom Metazoa; phylum Chordata; class Amphibia; order Gymnophiona; family Ichthyophiidae; genus Ichthyophis; species Ichthyophis bannanicus. The sequence goes on along the minus strand of CM066047.1, from coordinate 31,932,689 downwards.
CTTTTTACATCCTTTGCAAGATATGGTCTCCAAAACTGAACACAGTATTCCAAGTGAGGCCTCACCAGAGACTTATACAGTGGTATTAGAACCTTTTTCTTTCTGCTGGTAATTCCTCTTCATATGCAGCCCAACATCCTCCTGCCTTTTGCCACCGCCTTGTTGCACTGTTTTGCCACCTTGAGATCTACAGAAATAATCACGCCAAGGTCTTTCTCCTGATCCGTTTCAGAAACCCAAGGGAAATGTACACGATAGGGGGCGAGAGGTTGGTGTGCACGGATCAGGAGAAAGACCTTGGTGTGATTATATGGATTCTCTATATGAAATGGGGAATCTACGTTTGCATTGTAGACCCTGCCCAAACCATCCCTCTCCCTCCCCCAGGGTAAGGGAGATATGTTAAGCATTCCCACATCCTTGGGTTTCTGCTATCCAAGTCCCAATGTGGGAGCAAACTCTTAAAATCCCTGCTTTTGCCAGACAACACATCTTCTCAGCAGCAAAGGTCAGGCCTCCCCGATCCCCTTTCTAACCGCAGGTACCTCCCTTCATGCCAGCCCTTGACTCCACCCTCATAAAATGTCCAAGCCCCCTCCCCCCAAAGTAGACACAATCCCCACAAAGCCATAACTCCCCCAAATCATAATAATCCAGACTCCATAGGCTACCAGATCCCCCAAGGCCCCTAGATACTCCCTATATGACTCCCCCCAAGACAATCCCTACTGATTGCCCCCAGCAGGCCGCCCACCCTCCCAAACCCCAATTGGTGACCAGTGGGAGCAGGAGCAATGCCCACTTGCTCCTTCTCAGCAGGTAATTGAAGCCAAACTGGTGCTGATGACCGCTAGTGGTAACCTTGCAAGGTCATTGGAGTCATTTTAGTTCCAACCTTGTGCCCAGCATCACTTCTGCTCCCACTGGTCACCAATGATCCCCGATATGCCTATGGTCAGGGATCAGAGGGTGAGCAGCCTGGGAAGGGGATAATTAGGGGGATTGGAGGGGGTTGGGTAGGGAGTATTGTGTGTTGGCAGAGACCTTGGGAGGGGTGAGATTGTGTTGCCTAGGAGGGCTGGGCTACTGTGCTTTGAGGTGTTGTGTCTGCTTCAAGGAGGCTTATGTGGTAGTTGTGGCTACTTCGGGTAGGGTGTTGCTGTTACTTGGGGAGGGTGGGAGGGTCTTGGACATCACATTTGGGGGTGGAGTCAGGGGCCAGCATAGAAGGGGATACCCATGGTTAAGGAGGCAATTGGGGAGGGGGTTTGATGTCTGCATCAACAGCTGCCCCTTTCAAAAGTCACTTATTAGTATCTGGGTGCAGATGGAAAGGCTGTCTGAAAACTTTCAGTGAGCTATGGATTCTCTATATGAAATAGGGAATCTACGTTTGCATTGTAGACCCTGCCCAAACCATCCCTCTCCCTCCATCCTTCAAAAGCCTATTCTGAAAAGGCTTTCAGACTTGCATTCCAGTCTACACGTGTACATGCTGCTTTTTAGACGTGTGAATGCTTTAGAATTACCCCCTTAGCAAGCTTTTTATTCTGTCAACCAAGAGAAGCTTTCCCTCAGCAGATTATAATAAAGAAACATCATATCACATCATGAAAATACACAGAGCTACAAAAAACAGATATAAAGTCAAATTCAATTGCAGAAACTGCGTTTCGCATAAACAATCGTGCCTATAGTCAAGTGTCTAATCTGCATTACATATCCATGCAGAATCAAATGGATATGTAATGCATCGGTCCAGCCTCTAAACAGCAGCTGGTTTAAAGAGCTTAGAGAGAAGCAGTGGTAGCCTCAAAAAGCCAGTGGAAGTCCTAAAGTCCCACCAGCATGGAAAGAGGAACAGCGGTTTCAGAGAGCCAGGAGGAATGAGGGAGGCCCTCTGGCAGCAAAGAGCCAGCAGGAGTCGCTGGCTCCCACTAGCATAGAAAACTGCAGGCGTGCAGGGAAGGAAGGCTGCTGATAAAAAGGACAAGAGGGGGCCAGGTTAGAGGAGACAAGGTGTGGAGCAAAGGGAAAGCGTAGTTACTCACCTGTAACAGGTGTTCTCCAGGAGCAGCAGGAATCAGTCCTCACATATGGGTGACGTCTGCGCCGACGGAGCCCTCGCGGAGCAATTTTCCCCAGCTTTCAAAGAAAGCCTTTGGGAATTGCAGCGCGCATGCGCGGTCCCCTTCCCGCCCAAGGGTGCCATCCTAGCCAGTCAGATGACATAGCTAAAAAAGACAGCATAAAAATTTGCAAAAAAAACTAAAGCAGATGATTGCAACTCCAAGGGGAGGAGGGAGGGTTGTGAGGACTGATTCCTGCTGCTCCTGGAGAACACCTGTTACAGGTGAGTAACTACGCTTTCTCCAGGACCAAGCAGGAAGTCAGTCCTCACATATGGGACTCCCAAGCTTAAGGCTACCGGAGACCCTAAGCACAAAAATGAGCTCCCTCTAGCTCAGCAGCACAGAAGGAAGGAATCTTCGCTGAATTATTACCCACCGGTAGCCCACATCCGGGATGGAGGGTAGGAGTTGCTCAGACCTCAAAGAGATTACGGAGGACTGCCTGTCCGAAAGCACTGTCCCTGCGGGACTCCCTCTCGAGACAGTAATGGACCGCAAAAGTCTGGCTCGAAGACCAAGTAGCGGCCCGGCAGATGTCTGCCAGCGGAACAGAGCGGAGGTAAGCCACTGACGTAGCCTTTGCCCGAACGCAATGAGCCGTGACTCGACCTTCCAAGGAGAGTCCGGCTGCCCCATAAGCCCAAGTGATACAGTCCGCAACCCAGATGGACAGAGTACGCTTGGAGACCGGGAGCCCCAATTTATTGGGGTCGAAAGACACAAAAAGCTGAGCAGCTTTACGGTGCTCCCGCGTACGGTCAAGGTAGAAGTTCAATGCCCTTCTACAGTCCAGGGTATGGAGGACCGTTTCAGCTCGGCTGGAGTGTGGTCTGGGAAAGAAGGTCGGAAGTACCACCTCCTGATTGATGTGAAAAGGGGAGACCACTTTTGGAAGAAATTTTGGGTGAGTCCGTAGGACTACCCTATTTTTGTAGAACCGAGTGTAAGGGGGATCAGACACGAGGGCCTGCAATTCACTTACGCGTCTAGCGGAAGTGAGGGCTATCAAGAACAATGTTTTCCAAGAAAGAAAACGGAGAGAACAGGTAGCCATAGGTTCAAAAGGCGGACAGGTGATCCGCTGTAAAACCACATTCAGATCCCAGTCAGGCGCTGGCGGGCGCAGAGGTGGTTTAAGCAGAAGGAGACCTCGGAGAAACCTCGCTACAAGAGGGTCGCTGGAAAGAGGTCTGCCGTCCACCGGCACATGATGTGCTGAAAGAGCACTGAGGTGAACTTTGACGGAGTTGGACTTGAGTCCCAGATTAGAGAGGTATAGCAAGTACTGCAGAATCACCGACACCGGGCAGGAGAAGGGATCCTGAGACTGTTGGGTACACCAAACGGAAAAGCGACGCCATTTAAGGGCGTAGCATTTGCGGGTAGAAGGTCGCCGAGAAGCTAGGACGACCTCTTCCACCTCTGCCGGCAGAAGAAGGGGAGCAAGGACTACCCTCTCAGCAGTCATGCCATTAGATTGAGAGATCTGAGGTTGGGGTGTAGCAGAGACCCCTGATCCTGAGTGAGGAGATCCGGTTGTAACCCCAGAGGGAATGGATCCTCCACCGCTAATTGCAGCAGGAGTGGAAACCACGGCTGTCGGGGCCAGCGAGGGGCCACCAGGATCATGAAGGCTTTGTCTCGGAGAACTTTGAAAAGAGTTCGAGAGACTAGCGGGATGGGAGGGAAAGCGTACAGAAGGCTCTCCGACCATGAAAGTAGAAAAGCGTCCGCCGCAACTCGAAGGGGAAGTGGCTGACGAGAGCAGAAGCGAGGAAGTTGCCGGTTGAGAGGGCTGGCAAAGAGATCCATCGTGGGGAGGCCCCACTTTAGAAAGAGCTTCTGAACTACCAAGGGATCCAGGCGCCACTCGTGCGGCTGGAGGATCCTGCTGAGTTTGTCCGCCAGGCAATTTTCTTGGCCTGGGAGATAAACTGCCTTGAGATGAACGCCGTGACTGACGGCCCAAGAGCAGAGCTTCTGTGCTTCCCGACAGAGAAGGAAGGAGCCCGTGCCCCCCTGCTTGTTCACGTAGAACATGGCAACTTGATTGTCCGTCTGGACAAGGACGGACTGGTGAGAGGTCAGGTGGGAGAAGGCCTTGAGAGCCAGGCGGATCGCTCTGAGCTCCAGGAAGTTGATCTGCTGAGCAGACTCCCACGTGGTCCAGAGGCCCTGAGTACGTGCCCCTTGGCAATGTTCTCCCCAGCCCAGGAGGGATGCATCTGTCGTCAGCACCTGGGCCGGCTGAGGTGACTGAAAAGGCATGCCGAGTACCAGGTTCGGCCGATGAAGCCACCACCGGAGAGACGAGATCAGCGGCTCGGAGACGCGCACTAGGTCTGCTAGGCCGCCTGTGGCTTGTTGCCACTGCTTGCGGAGACACCATTGAGCAGGCCGCATATTCAGGCGGGCATTGGGGGTCACATGGACGGTGGAAGCCATATGGACGAGTAGTCTCAGGAAGCGCCTGGCGGAGACCAGGGGCTGGCTGCGAAAACGGTCGGCTAGGTCCATGAGCCGTTGAGCCCTGTCGAGCGGTAGGAACGCTCGTGCCTGAGGAGTGTGCAGCCTTGCGCCGATGAACTTGAGATCCTGTGAGGGGAGCAAAGTGGACTTTGCGAAGTTTATAACAAAGCCCAAGTACTGTAGAAGAGTCACCGTGCGGCGTGTGGCGTTGGTGACCTCCGGAGCGGACGCTGCTCTGATGAGCCAGTCATCGAGGTACGAAAAGACATAGAGGCCGTGAAGCCGGAGATGGCCCGCCACCACCGCGAGACATTTTGTGAAGACCCGCGGTGCGGAGGACAGGCCAAAGGGCAGTACTCTGTACTGGTAATGATTTCCTGCCACCACAAACCTTAGGTATTGGCGGTGGCTTGGGTGGATGAGGATGTGCGTGTAGGCATCCTTTAGATCCAAGGAGCATAGCCAATCTCCCTGCTGGAGGTAGGGCAGAAGGATTCCAAGGGTAAGCATCTTGAACTTTTCCCGCACGAGGAATCTGTTGAGGTTGCGCAGGTCCAGGATAGGTCTGAGGCCTCCTGTCCTTTTCGGTACTAGAAAATACCTGGAATAAAAGCCTTGACCTCTCAGGTGGTGTGGCACCGGTTCCACCGCCTGTTCCTGTAGAAGACCTGCTAACTCCTGAAGGAGTAAGTCCCTGTGCAGAGGGAGTCGTGGAGGTTCCCCCGGAAAATAGGAGGGAGGAACCTGTTGGAAGTGGAGAAGGTAGCCTTCTCTCACGACTTGAAGCACCCAGGCATCTGAGGTGATGCTGGACCACCTGTGGGCGAAGTGAACCAGCCGGCCTCCGGTGCCGGGAGGAGCCAGCGGAGGGGGAGAGGCTATGCTTAAGGAGTCAAAAACCCCCACCCTGCTGAGCAGGGGCTGGTGGCGCAGGCTTGGGGGCTTGCTGCCTACGGGACCCGTTACCCCGTCCCTTGGCCTGCTGGCCCTGTTGGGGAGCTGCAGGGGCCTGATACTGGGGGTATTGTTTGTAGGCAGCCGCCTTTCTCGGGTAAAAGGACTTCTTTCCCGAGCCCTTCTTTTTCTGGGAAGGGGCGGAGGTCTTCCTAGAAAGCCTAGTCCTGGTGAGAGTCTCCGTTTCAATCTGTGCAGCCTTTTCAGCCATGGGCTTGCCAAAGAGGTTCTCGCCTCGGCAGGGGACATCGACCAACTTGTCCTGCACCCAGGGCTCAAGGTCAGACGACTGAAGCCAAGCCTGTCGGCGGGCACCGATGCCGGCTGTGGCCACTCGAGCCGATGCTTCGAAGCCATCATAGGCTGCTCGGGATATGAATTTTGAGCATTCCCGAATGCCAGAGGACAAGGCCAGGAACCTCCGCAAGGGTTCCTCGGACAAACCAGCGGAGAATCTGGCTAGCTCTTTAACCAGGTCTCGGAGATACATGCCCATGTATAGCTGGTAGGTCTGGACACGACACGCAAGCATAGAGCCCTGGAAACACTTCTTACCAAGGCCATCCAGGTTACGGGCCTCCCTGCCAGGAGGCACCGAGGAGTGCATCTTCTGGCTCTTAAGACGATGCATGGCCGATTCCACTACCATGGAATGGTGTGGTAGCTGTGCCTTTTGGAAGCCAGGGCTCTTGCGGACTCGATAGATAGAATCGACCCGCTTGCTCAGGACCGGCGAGGAGGCCGGACTCTCCCACATGCGGAAGAGTAGTCGTTCCAGCATGGGAGGAACCGGTACAGTAAAGTGTTCCCTGGCGGGAGAGTCATACTGGAGGGCGTCGAGCTCTTCGGCTCGAGGCTCCTCCTCGGGATCCGCAGGGAAGGCCAAAGCCTTGGCCATATCCCTGACGAAGTCCGAGAACCGGGCATCCTCCGGGGGGGACTGCTTCCGAGGTTCGGACTCAGGTGAGTCCGAGGGGACACACCGAGTCCGAAAAGAATCAGGCGACTCTTCCTCTTCAGACTCCCAGACCGACTCCGACGAGGACTCGGTGGGGTCGGCCCGGGCATGGCGCGGCGCCTGCCGCCCCGACGCCGAGGGAGTCGGCGTCGGCGACCTCGGTCCCGAACGGGAGGCCGAGGGTGACCTCGACCGAGGATCGACTCGAGTTCGCATGGACTCGAGGATCGGCTCGGTCTCCGGGGTCGACTTAGACGTCGACGTCCCGGCGGTCGGGGCAGCGGCGCCAGCGAGGCCGGCAAGCAGTGCCCGCTGCTGGTCCATGAAGGCAGACAGTCTGCTCTCCAAGGCCGTCAACCTGAGTCCGAGCTCAGGTGACCCAGCAGTCCCCGACTCGGGCCCCGACGGCGTCGGGCCCGACGTCGGCGGTCTCGGAGGCGAGTCCAGGAGGACCACAGGACTTACCCGAGCAGGCATCTCCGACTCCAGGCGAGGTCGCTTCGAGAGGTGCTCCTTCTCCAAGGACCCGGGACGGCTATCGGGGCTATGCGACCTGGCCCTCGCGGAGCCAGGAGCGTCCACCGACGCCGCCCTCGCGGGTTTCACCTTCCGACGATGGTCCCCGGAGGGAGAACCCCTATCGGAGGAACTCCGGCGACGGTCCGAGCTGGAGCCTCTGGACGCGGAGGCCTCCGACGAGGTCCGGGTACGGCTGGGGTCAGCGATGATCCTATCCCGCTGATGCCGCCGACTTCTCAACGCTTTGGAGGACATTTTGCCGCAGGGCCCACAGATCATTTCTTCATGATCCGGGCCCAGGCAGCGGAGGCAATTGTCGTGTGTGTCAGTTAGTGACATATTTCGGTCACACTGACCACACCGCTTGAAACCACTGGCAGCCATCGGGGGAAAAAGGGCCCCAGCGAGGTCAAAGGACCGGGCTGCCAGGGAAAAACCGAAAACGAAACTGACTAAGTCAGAAAAACCGAAAAAGAAGAAGAGGACTCGTGACCGGCGTCGCGAGTCCGGGCGGGAAAAAGACCGGCGTCGAACCGAAGGAAAAAAAGTAAATTATGAGGAAATATCAACTTTTTCGCGGGGACACGATGGGTACGTCTGTAGGGCTCCGCGGAAAAAAGAAGACTGGCTAAGATGGCACCCTTGGGCGGGAAGGGGACCGCGCATGCGCGCTGCAATTCCCAAAGGCTTTCTTTGAAAGCTGGGGAAAATTGCTCCGCGAGGGCTCCGTCGGCGCCGACGTCACCCATATGTGAGGACTGACTTCCTGCTTGGTCCTGGAGAAGGGGCAGAATTGCAGAGGAGGAACTGAAAAGAGGGGAAGTGGAGTGAACAGGAATGAAGAGAGTGAAAGGTTGGGTAGCCGGTGAAAGAGAGGGGTTAGGAGAGTATATGGTGGAAGGAAGGGAGAGTAAGAGACTGCAAGAGACAAAGCAGGAGGGATAGGGAGAAGGAAGAAGGGAAAGTCCAAAAGGGAGAGACAAGCATAGACGCCACAGCCACATACACATGCAGAGACTTTCAACACACACACATTCACTCACTCATGCACACACACAAATACCCAGACATAGACATGCATGTGCACATACAGAGCTCCTGACAAATGCGGCACGCACACACACTCATAAATACCCTGACACAGACATGCACACACATGCAGACAAGCATGGACACGAATGTGCGCACCCTCGACACAGACACATGCATGCAAAGCGACCCAGTACATGAAGCCCTCTGACACGTGCGAACACACCAAGCTCAGCACGCATGTACTCTTGCCTCACACCCTCATCCCAATGCACACTCATAGTTCCACTCCTCTGACATCCTGCCCTGATGTGTGCACAGATAAACAGTGAAACTCTTCCTCTGGAAATAGACCTACACATCATATCTCCGATTCACAGATACACCTACTTCACATATATGCACAATCAGTCACTATGCGCATTACGCCCAGCCAGACATCCACTTATGCACCTTAACTAGCCTACTGACTTTACTATTGCTGTTTCAACAGAATTCCCCACACAGGCGTGCCAGAGACGGTGAGTGTAGAAACACGCCGTTATGATCGCACTCTTAAGTGTGCACTTCTCAAATTGTTTGTTTTTTTCTAATCCAGCATTCTCCTGTTACTTCCAAGATCTTTCAGTTTAATCAGAACTGAGGTCATATGCACCTTTTCCAGGTAGGCCTGGGTCCACATCCAGCTACAAGGATATGAAGTGCCCTAGGTAACCCTCACCCCTGCCCCCCATGCAAACAGGAAGTCTGAGTGAAAGGGGGCAGAAGCACCGACAGAAGCAAGAGCACTAGAACTGAAGGCTTCTGCTAAGCACTATGTTACTGTTTTAAAGTCACTGTCATTGCTGCATGTTACAGAGAGGGTCAGCTGCAGTGGCAGTGGGCTACCCTTGGAACATTACCATGCTAAGCAACCGTCTACTTCACCTAATGGTAATGACAGCCCTCTCCATGTCTAATGCAGACTGGTTCCCTTATCTTTTGTTTCTAGCCTACTTCCTGAAGGGAAGAAGGCCTACGAGTGGATGATTGTACAATTCTCAGCACAAATCATGGGCTCCAAAGGGCTTCCGACAGGTTTTTATTTTGTTTTGTTTTTGTGGGGCAGGAGATATCCATATATGTGCATGTATAGACATCCTGGAAAGCAGGCTCCATTAGAACTGGGATGACTAGTATGAAAAGGAGATTAGGATTCTGGAAAGCTGGATCATATTCTCACAAGCAGAATCGCCTAAGGTCAGATATCAGAATGCACTGCAGTTCTCAGGCATCCTCTGGTCCACTGGGGAGTCTGAGTCTGAAGACGCCTCACACCTGCCTTTCTGCTCAGCACGCTCCCGCAGCAACAGGGAACACTTCAAACCGACAAGAACGGCAAGTTTACCAAACATACAAACAAACCATCAGCACTTCTGCAAATGTCTTTAAGACTCAGCAGCCTCTGGTAAAGGACAGGCAAGTTTCACCCACCTGGTACATCTCAGCTGCAATACACTGGGATAAGATGACCAGCCAATCAGCAAGAAGACACGCTCCATAGAAGAGAGCTCTCATCACACATGCAACACCTCACGCCCACCTGTGTCAACCGTCAGTGAGCCACAGCAAAGGTGAAAGCGGTGGGAATGCCCCCCCTTATCATAAGTGTTCATCTCTGTGGTGCAGGCTACTGATCTTCTGCGGCTGACACAATTTGGATGAAGGCTTTCCTCATCTTTCATGTACTACCTGAGTGATCTTAAGTCAAAATGTTACCACCTGCTAAGTCAAAGCTTGGTAGGCAAAGAAAGATCTGTCCCCCCAGCTCATGTAGGGGTATGTGGGCAAGAGGGAAGCAGGGGTGTACATAGCCTCACCCACTTTTGGCATCTACCGTGCCTTCCTATATTCCCTGCTAGCCCACTCATTTTTAGTTTTTAGCTTCTAATCTCTTTAGGACGGATATTTTCCAAAGCTCTCAGTCCACAAAATTTCCCACCTCTATGCTCACTGAGGGTTTGTTTCTAGGGTCAGTCTTCCCTGTGGTTTGTTCATATTTCTTTCCACCTTTATAACCAATGTACACTATCATGTAATCTCACAGTCCCAGGTAGAAATAAATATTAATCTACATGCTTGCCCATAAAGTTGCAAAGCAAGCAGTGCTGGAAACCAAGGAAAGATATTATCGCAATTAGTTTGAGTAAGAAACCTGAAACACTGCCACTGGGAAGTTTGGAAAGACACTTAGGATGGTGGACAGAAACAGGTTCAGTGCCGCCTTCTCTTCCAAACGGATATAGGAGTGGCAATGAGCTCCCAGGGTCAGAAAGTCATGGCTATGCCAGGCAGAGAGACAGTGGCAGACACTGGTAGTTTTAGATGCATGTTCCCATTGTACCAACATCTGCTTTTCATTTCTGCACTGCATCCAAGCATTCAAGAGGAAGATCCAATTACTCCAGGTCAAAAAAGGATTAATTAGGACAGCACTTATGACATATCCAGTCCAGCGACAATGTTATAGTGTATTAACTGGGCTATAGTTAAAATAGCCCTCCCTGATGTAGCTTTCAAGTGACTGGGCTATAATAAAAAAAAAATCCCCATAGTTCAACATTACTGTATGCAACTTGGGGTACCGTCTGTGTCATAAATATATAACATTCAACTCCTAGCTTCATTTCTGCATCTAGTTAGGACTGAAATCAGAATCTGCCTAAGTGGTGTCATTCCTTTGTTTATCCCTTTTCTGGAAAGGCCTAACGATGAGTTATAGTGTATGACAGCTCATTAAGACAAACCTTTCTCCGTGTATATCTGTCAGCACTATGTCTGGTTCAGTGTATGCCATAGTCCTTAGCACAACCTGCCAACAAGGCACGCCACACCACAATGTACTCCTAAAAGTCAGTGCTCATTGTGTAATGAACATTAACAAGACTTGATGAAATAACTGGATTTGTTTCCTTAATACCCTATAAAGGTGACAGTCATAAAAACTGACGCTGATAGTACAGCAGGGCTTCGAAAGATAGCAGCCAGCATGACAGAGACACACATCAAGCTTCCTCTGTGAGGCTGCTAAAACGCCAGCTCTCGTGCGTCCAAACTAGCAGCATGCTGAGAAGGCAAGAGGTTTGGACTTTTACTCTTTTTCTTCACTGCAAAAAAATAAAAAATGATTTTGCATTCTCCCCAGAGAAGTGAACTGATCCAGAAGCATCCGCAGAGGGGTTGGAAATCAGAACTCTTGTATTCTAGTGAATTTCTGCCAATCTGACCAAAGGGAAGCAGTTTAACCCACTGTGCTTTGGTTTGGGTTACCCAGCTAGAGCTGGGTGATAATAGCAGAGATAAAAACATTGGCCGCCCTTCGCCCCTCCTCTTTATGATCTTCTTCTGCTTCAGTGCTGGTACTGCTTATTACCCCAGCGATGGCTGCCTCGTTGGAGGTCTAACAATTGCAAAGCACATCAGAATCATGGCTGGAAAACACGGAATAGTTTACAGTGTTATACCTTTGGGGGACATGACTGCACCTGGCATTGTAATGCGTATACCCAGAACAACCCCTTCCCCCAAAAAATATCTAGGAGCATAAAAAACATTGACTGCAGCATTTGAATAATGATCCATGAGTTTTCTGCTGAAAATTCAACTAAATTTAGGAATTTAAAAGTTTTGCTCATAAATTGAAGCTTATCATTCATTTATTTAGATTTAATTTAGCTGTCTAGTACTGAATTTTTTTCCCAGCCCTTAATCCACCCCTGTTGTCAGCCACTTTTTAAGTTCCTGAATTTAGAGGTTTAGTGAAATTTTGAGCAGAAATTTAGGAGCTCAACCCTAATAAATTATCAGAGAGGTCAATTAAGCTGCCTAACTGCCAACATATAAATCCTTTGCATATCAGCCTCATACTTGTTTAACTCTGTGAGTGCAAATGAGCAGGAAGTGTGTCTCTTCTGTGGATGCTTACGTAGCTGCCTACAGACTTATAGAATGAAATTAATATTCTGATTACATAAAGCTGGACATATCAACACTTTCATGGACAGACACGTCCATCCTGTGGGCACCTTCTTCCTGTGGAAGTAATCAGAGAATCTAGCTGGGCAGCAGTATAGTCAGCCGCTGCTCAGTTAGCTATGGCAGTGAAAGTTAGGCCAGCCTTTAATGATCCAACCTTTTGCCACTTAGCAATAACCAGGCAGCAGCAGAACTGTGTTTGTGCTGCTGAGTATTCCTGCCAAGATGATTAATGTGGTTAGCAGATCTACTAACCATGTTAATCATTCTCAGTATCGGGCCCATTGCTTATAAGAACCAATGGACAAGGAATCCACTATCTCTTGCTTTTTCTTTGGGCTTTCAGCTCACTTGAACCTGGCTTCCACTGGGCAAAGCTGCCATAAGCCTTCACTTGCAACTATTTGCATTCTTCCTCCTACTTGTAGGTGTTTCTCTCAACTCAGTCAGTCATTGCAGTTTGACAACCTCGGCCAGGGGCCAAAAACCACCAAACTCATCAAAGGCCAGTGAACATGGGGAGCAGAAGCCTGGCCAGACAACTGAGTCCAGCTCTTCTGGATGACAATGCACAGTCCTTACCACTATGCCACCAAGCCCAACCCAGATCCAATTTCTAGACATTGGTCTTCAATACTGGACTTCTAATTACATGGGTGCAAACAATTATAATAACTCTATAAGGCATTATAGTGAAAAAAAGGACCTAAAACACTGCAGCCGAGTTCAATCCATAACCAGTAAAAGAACCACAAATAAAAGGATGGAGCATTGTCCCTGCAACAGCACTCAATAAATACCAAGCAATAATTACTTGGAAAAGCAAAACCTGCCAGGTAGTGGCTAGGGATGAGACCATACAGAAGCTTGTTACGTTATAATTAATGGCTGCAACACCACCGTTCAGGGCCTTCCAAAGTCCTTAAACGATACTGTAGCCTTGACTGCAACCTTTGCTATGAAATTGCTTTGTCTTTGCCGCCTAACACCATATATCACTTTTAGCTTATTACTGAACAAATGGGGCTTAACAATTCTGACTTTGCACCCTGATATTTCAAAGAACCTGCATTTTCACTAACCCAGAACGTTGGCTCACAGCTCAAAATGCTACAGAAGGAAAAATAATAGGAAAAGAATATGTAGATATTTGTGATTTTCTTGTTTATTTTATAGGTTTGCTATTGCTGTAGCACTGACTCCATGAAAATGAGATTATACCAGCTAGCAAGCTTCCCTAGGCTTTAACATTGCATTCTATACATGACAGATGTGACTCCTACCTTTCCTACCAGGAGGGCAAGTTCTTCACTGTCTACACCGTATGAAGGTAAAAGATGCACCTTGCTTAACGCACATATTTCATACATGTTTCATAAGGTGAAGTATGTGTGTACTTTATAAAACGGTGCAAGTGAACATTAATCTAGACATGAGCACCTATGCCAGCCCTCTGTCTGGTGTAAATACCCACACCTAGAATTTGCAAGAACGTACAAAAATATTGTATTTTATAATCTATGTGCATACATTTGTACTGTGCTGATGGTCTGCCCCGTGCACGCCCACGGTGAAAATATATGCCATCAGTCCAATGCACGTACTTTCATAATAGCAATGACCTGCATTACCCATGTGTGCGGCCATGCGGACACATAAATCATTCAAATAGCATGACTGATGCACGGAAATGCAGGCTTCCTGTAAGTGCAGCAGCCCCGGTTTTGTTTCTTCATTGTGTGTGTATAACATAACCGCTTAGATAGTTCTTAAAGGCGGAATAAATCCTATTAATAAATAACTAAATCTTCAATTTTCATTTGGCTGTAACTTAAGTGGGAAAACGGCAGCTTTACTCTCAGACCAAAACACATTTTTCTGTCATGTGGACTCCTAGCCTGTAAGGGATCCTCCATCAAAATTAAGAAGTTTTGGTGCAACCTGAGGACCCTGAAACTACAGAACCTCGGTTCAGGTACTTTAGGAAATAGGGACCATAATCAGCCAATGCAGGAGCTTGCATGGATGTCTTATGTAATAACAGCAGCTATTAGCTAGTCTAGTCCACGAATAGCTTTTAGATGGATGACTGAGCTTTCACAAATATTAGTATTTATTTTATTTATTTATTTATTTGCATTCTCCTATATACCGCACTATTCTGCATCAGTGCGGTTTACATTGAACAAACTGAAATTACATTGAACAGGGCATTATAACTTGGAGATAACTATTTTACAGGGAACATGGGCTATGGAGGGTTAAGTGGCTTGCCCAAGACCACAAGGAGCACCTGTGGGACTAGAAACCCCAGTCCTTCTGGCCCAAGGTTGATGTCCTCTAGTGGGATTTGAACCCCCGACCTTCTGGCCTGAAGTACCTTGCCCCAACCACTAGGTCACTCCTCCACTAGTAAATGAAAGGTCAGAATATGCAGCGCAAAGGCAAAAAATGAGTCCCAAATTTCCTGGGTTTTAGTTACAACAGAAACTCAGAATTAATTGTCAATAGAACTGTTATGGTAAGTACTACAGATTTTTTTGCAGGTTGGGATAGGGTCAGTGGCACTAGGCTTCCTTTGGGGCCATGATGCAGGCCATGGTCAGGAAATGGTGGGAGGGGGAGAAAAGCACCATATACCTTAATCCATGTCTTCTTCATCTAAGTGAAGAATCAAGATGGCTGCCAAGTAGGTCTCTTGTTAGTGGCTGCCAAGTAGGTCTCTTGTTAGTGGCTGCCCAAAGAAGTGAAGACTGAAAACAAAACCAAGTGTTCTCAGAGTGACAACTTTTAATAAACAGGAAATGGTCAGCTACGAGTAGTAGAGCTTTCCGGATGATACTGTAAAAGTACTAGACTTTTACTTTCTTACAACAATGAAAAATAGGATGGAGTGCTAGTTAATCAGTAGGAGTAAGCCAATCAGACAGAACAGACTATCGGTCCAATCACAGAAAGCAGCTCATGAGATCTCTGTAAGCATACTGGACTATAAAGTGTAATAGTTTAATATATTTTATGTCAACAATGACTTTCTGATATATAATGCCTCAGCAGCAGTAAATGAGCATGCAGAACTCCATTAGCTGAACTGAACTGAAAGGATGGCTTGTTGTATATCTTTTTCTTTATTACAATTTCAGCAGAACAATAAAATCACATGAGTAACATTTATGATTCTTCTGGCTTTCTCAAAATCTGCTGCCTTGAAGCTTCTAATAGAACCTTTACCTCGGCTTCTGAAAACTTGGGGGTTAGTTCCACGTTGTCGTAATCAAAGTCCTCGTCCAGTGAAAAGGGTAGAACATCGTCAGCAGGCAGCTAGGGGGAGGGAACGTCCCGTTACCCAAAGTCAAGAAACAGAAAATTATTCAGGTGTTTCAACTGGAACTTCCAATTAAAATGTACTACTCTGGTTAGAATTTAACGGAGGGGATATTCAAAGCTATTAAAGCAATGACTGGGATATTTAGCAGCACTAACCATGTTAGCTGGCTAGCACCAAGGCATTCCAGGGGGCACCCACTGCCAGATTTTCGCAAAGCAGCAAAAGTTAAGCATATTAAAGGCCGGCCTAAACTTTCACTGCAGAAGTTAAGCAGACAGCGGTGCATATCACCAGTGCCCGGCTGACTTCTTTCCTATCTGGCCAACCTGGATAGTCAATGCCGGTGGCCAGATATGACCCTGGCATTAAATATCCGGGTATAGGTTTCAGCAGCAACAGCTAGCCACTGAAACCACATTAGTCGTTGCCGCTGAACATCCCCTCCCTACCATTACAATACTGTTTTGCTGACATTTCTTGCATATCTTTATCTTTATTAAAACATTTGATAAACCGCCCAGGCCGGAGCATCAGGGCGGTGTACAATCGTAAAAAGGTGACAGCTGCTGAGAAAGGAAGGAAAGAAAAGAACGCCAAATGAAGTTTTGGTGCAACCTGAGGACCCTGAAACTACAGAACCTCGGTTCAGGTACTTTAGGAAATAGGGACCATAATCAGCCAATGCAGGAGCTTGCATGGATGTCTTATGTAATAACAGCAGCTATTAGCTGTTAGCTCCAGGAATCTAATTGCTTCATGGTTCTGGACCAGGACAGAAGATAATGTCTGAGGTAGGGTAGCTTCTATGATATGGAGGGAGAAGGCTAAGTGGGCATGCTAGATGGGCCTTATGGCCTTTAGTTGCCATCATATTCTACTCTTGATCCATTTTAGGACGCACTTCCTGTAGTCCTTCAGTCACGGAATTATTGACAGTAAATGGTTGGTCCCACTGAAGTCTTACAAATGAGTTCCAAGGAGTACTGTCTCAGGACTGATTAAAGCAATCATTACAGTTACTAACAGCAGTGCAGATAAATAGTTTGTAATACTGCAGTACTCCTCTGCTTTGTAGATTATTCTTTTTAAGCAGAAAGATACAGTCATTGTGCCCTGATCCATATCAATTACTTCACCAGGGATTGCAATGCAGAGATCTCATAACCATACCAAGACTGAAAACATCTTGATCTTTTATTTATAATTTGTGGTTGCCTTTCATTGGGAAAAGATATAAATTATTCAAAAATATGAAGAAGGGGTCCATAGGGTGTCAAAAGCTCATGTACAGTATCTTTGACAAATTCTTAACTACTCATGGCTGAAATTCATATCTACCACCTCCTCCAGCTCTGTGTAGTACCTTAAGTACCAAGAGAATGTGAGGGTCTTGGAAAGAAAACTCATTTGTTCCTAATGCATGTGTTCTTTATATTTTACACTACTTTATTTTTATTCTACTTTTTATACATCCTTTCGTAACTAACACCAAAGCACTTTACATGGTGATAAGAAAAAGGTCAACTATAAAACAACAAAAAATATATGCAAAACATTATTAGACTTAGGAGACAAAAGGAAACATTAAATCACAACACAAGGGGAAATCAGTAAAGCCAGACTCTCTTGTCATGATCCAATTCATAGCCTTTCTTGGCCGAGACCTAAGGCCAGTTTAAAGAAATAGTTTTTAAGGCTTGACTTGAACTTCTTATAGGTCATCTTTAACGCAGCTAAATGGACACCAAGTTCCACAGTGTAGGAGCCAAAAAAAAAGCTGAACATTTAGTTGATTCTAAGCAAGCATATGCTACAACTAGGATGGTAAGGAGATTCTCATGTTGGGAACATAGAAAGCATGTAGGCATATAAGTAGATAATGAGAGAGGTATGCCCATATAGAATACTTTGTCAGTTCACTCTATAGGCCATGGGTAGCCAATTGGATTTGATTAATAGAGTAACATGATCAGATTCTTTTAGCAAAATAGAAGTCTTTTATCACTGTGTTTTGAACCATTTGACATTTCTTTAAATTAGAGATTCTAAGACCATTATAGACTGAATGGCAATATTCTAATTGAAAACTCATCAGTGCATGGATAAGCGTATGCAGGGCCAAGAAAGTGAATGATGTAAAATTTAACTCGTAGTCTACGAAAGCTCCTAAGATCTTAATACTACCAACCAAATTAACTAGAGAGTCTAATAACATAGGAACTATAGTTGGGTAAAAGGATCTACCTATAATCCACATAACCAGGGATTTACTGGGATTCAGCTTTAAATGACTGATAGCAAACCACCGAGTAACTGCCTCAAAGCAATGGTTAAGAGAACCAAGACTGGGATTTAAGGGGTCTGTGTATATGACAAGTTGAATAACATCATCATGCAAGAAACTGCTAGGAGGAAGGGAACTGGATTTAGCTCACACCATTTCTCAGAAGTGCAAGACGAGTTACACTCAGGTACAGTAGGTGTTTTTCTCTCCCCGGAGGGCTTACAATCTAAGTTTATACCCAAGGCAATGAAAGGTTAAGCAACATGGAAGAGTACCCTAATGATTGACTGTGCTAAAGTGCTTAAGAGGAAATTAAAAGCACAGGGATCAATGTGGAGCGCTATGGTACACCATAGCTGAGAAAGTGATATTTGGATGAAGCTGAATCAATAGAAACAGAAAAAGATTGATTATCAAGAAAGGGGGAAAAAACATTTGAAAACATGGCCTCCGATATAAAGTTATGCAAGATTAGACAGCAAGAGTTGATGGTTCACCAGATCAAAGCAGCAGTAAAATCTAAGAAAACTAAAATAGCTGTTCTTTCTAAGTCAATAAAATCTTTGCTCTCACAGAGTAATGTGGTTAAGGTGGCCTCCGTGCTGTAACTTGGCCTGAATCCGAATTGACAAAGATGTAATGCATTAGTTTAATCAATGAAATTGAACACTTAAAAGAAAACTGATTTTTCTATGATCTTAGATAGGCAGGAATGGTTAGATTTCGGTCATTAGATACGATGGAAATATTAAGATTAGGTTTTTCAAGACCAGACGAACCATGGCCTGTTCCCTAAGGTAAGTTCAGTCTTGCCTGCCAGACTTGTAATGGTCATGGAAAGTATATAGGGTGAAAATTCCCGAATAGGTTTTGTAATCCATTTAGAAGAAAGCAAATAAAGAGCACAGGCTATATACTGGACAGGGGAAATACCTTTCTAGACTTAATAAAGAAGAAGAGCAGAAGCGAGTGGAATCAGGGTGGACAGCATCCTCATCAGGAGTATGGCTAGCTGGATCTAAATTAGAGTGAGTACTAAGTTTGGAACAGATATATGAAATCAGCTTTCCTGATGGACTAAGATCTGATCAGATAGTACCATGATGGCTCTGTAAGAGATTAATCTGTTGGCATTAAATTAGAGAAGTATTCTCATTTTTCCATTTCATACTGTCTTTAAAGAATTGTTGCTGCTCCTTGCAGAACAACTAATTAGCTGAAGATATGTCACATCCCCAATTTCTCCAGCCTTTCTAGCTTGTCTCTTTAATGACCTTGGTGCTACTGTAAATGATTCCAGGGATGACAGTATTTGCGAGGCTGATGATAACTGTAAAGGGGTGCTACTTCCTCTAAGGCAGTGCTTATGATTAAACTCCAGGAATCTAATTGATCCTCTAATGGAATGGGGTTAAAGTTAGAAGGAAAGCTGGCATGTGCTACTGCCAATCTATCTACACAGACAATGGCCAGTCCAAAGAACAATATGTGCTTAGCCCAGCTGGAGGCCAAGAGCCTGAAAGAGCATATTTGAACTGGATCAAATACTGATGAGTCCAAAGAAGTGGAGTAGCTGTGAACTGGGTCAGGGAAGCTGAGGATCCAAAGTAATGATAACAGCTGATCTAAAGCATAACCAGCCATATGAGTGGGGAATGAAATGTGCTAGTATGGTGCTGGGGCATTCAAAAAAATCAACAAAACTCATCTTGAGATGTACAGGGTTATAAAGGTGAACACGGAAATCTCCCATAATGATCAAATAATTGTAGGAGGCTGTAGCTAGTGTCAAAAATGCATGATGAAGTCTTCTGGGCAGTTGAAAAATTGAACAGAAAAAATGTATAATTGGTTGCATGTTCAATCACACTATAATCTGACTGGCAATCATCAAGCTGAATAGTGGTATATAATTAGAATAAATGAGGACTAGACCACTGCTGACCTTCCCAGACTGAACACAAGAGAATGAGTAGTAACCTGGAGGTAAGCAAGCAGATAAGTAGACAGTATCTCCTTCTGTGAGTCATGTTGCAGTAAGACATAGTGGGCCCGATATTCAGCTGGGCAGGCTATGTGCCGCTACAGTGCATAGCCCTGCCCACCGACCCTTGACACCGGATATTCAATGTCGTGACAACGGCACTGAATATCTGGCATCGCTGCATATGCCCTGGAGCCACCGAGGCTAATCAGATAGCAGAGTTATCGCACTGCTACCTGGATAGCATCCACAGCTAAAACTAGGCAAGCCAAAGGTTGGCCTAGTTTTAGCCACAGATCACTAACCTGGTAGCAGTGTGATATTGCCGCAACCCAGTTAGGGGCAGTCTCTACCTCTGATCTGCCCCAGAACACCCCCAATACACCCCGATGCTAATCGCAGAGCATCAGGGCGGGTAGCGGGCTTTGAAGGGGGTATTCAATGGCATCAATCGTGTAAGTGCCATTAAATATTACGATTTAGGGTTTTTACACAGTTTACTGGGCTGTAAACCATGTAAAAGCCTTTCGAATATCGGGCCCAGTATGTCCAGGAGTAGTCAATCATTAAATTATTAATACAGATTTAGTGTGCATGGATCTTGCACTAAGCGAGCCAATATTAATATAAGAACCATGGACGGTGTTAGAGTTTGCAGAAGCAGTTGGTGTTATAAAAGGATAACAACAGTTACTCATCGTAGCAAGTGTTCTCATGAACAAGAAGGATAAGTCCTCATATATGGCTGATGTCACCAATGGAACCTCATGCAGGAACGTCTTCCAGCTCTTTCTAAAATGTTTTGGATTGGTTCCTCCACACATGCACATGAATTTCTGCCTGGCTGTCGCTGTGCCTCATCTCCTCAGTCTGGTAACTAGTTAAGTCAGAATGCAGCTCTAAGGGGAGCATTTATCCTGTTGTCCACAAAGAACACCTGCTAAAGGCCAGTAACTTTGTTTTCTCTGTGGACAAGAAGGATAATGATCATATATGGGATTCCTTAGTCAATGGCTGCCTTGTAAAATAAAAAGGGGAACGAGGTGTCACAACTAGTACACATCAATGAACAGAACAACTTTTGTCACTTAAGAGCCTTCATGCAACAGAGAGGAACAATGAGGAAGCACAGACCAGAAAGAAAAGGGCTTAGGGGGTGATGGAGTTGGATTCTAATCCCCAAACAGATTCTGAAGTACGGACTGGCCAAATCTGCTGTCGCGTCAGAAGGTCCCATTACAGACAATAGTGGGATGTGAATGTGTGGGCATTAGTCAAAACTGCAGCCTTGCAAATCTCTTCCATTGAGGTTGAGCACAAGTAGACCATCAACAGAGCCCTGGATCAGACGTTATATGCTGTGAAATGGCCCTGCCTGGGTATAAGCCATAAAGATGAAAATCTGCTAGCCAAATCAAAAGAGCATATTTTGTTAAAGGCAGCTCTCAACCTACTAGTGTCAAAAGACACAAAATTTTGGGCAAATGTTCTATGAGCTTTAGTCTGCTCCTAATAGAGGACCAAGACTCTCTTGCAGTCCAACATGTGCAATGTACTTTCCCCTTTGTGAGCATGTGGTCTTGGGAAAAATGTTGGAAGGGTGATTGACTGAACACCACTTTAAAAAGGAACTTAGGATTAGTACATAGCACCACCATATTGCTGAAAAAAATTCATAAACGACACATCCGCTACTAGAGCCTGAAGCTTGTTAACTCTGTATGCTGCAGTTACCTCGACCAAAAGCAAGACCTTCCAGGTCAGGAGCTTCAGAACACAAGTATCCATCAGCTTGAAGGGAGCTTTAAACAGCTGAATTAACCACATTGATGTCCCAAGATACTACAGGAACCTTAAGGGGAGGCTTCATAAGAAGCAAGCCCTGCATAAAATGAACAACTAAAGGCTGTAAAGAGATGGGTTTACATTCTACAGGATGGTGATAAGAGTTGTTTTTTTAACCCAAACTCAGACAAACATAGAAGATATTCAAGCAGTTTCTGTGTGGAACACGAGAGTCTAGGGCCTGTCCCTCACACCAGATGGCACACCTCCTCCATTTGAAACCATATGACCTCTGTGTGGAATCTCTTCTGGAGGCCAGGAAGATGGTGGTAACATCAATTGGCAGTTTCAGAACAGAGTTACCCCTCAACATACAAGCTATGAGGGCAAGAAACTTGATTTTTGGGTGCAACAGAGTGCTTTGATCCTGTGTAATCAATGTTGGCGAGATGCCCAGGCGAACCTTTCTGATGGAAACATAAGAACATAAGATATGCCATACTGGGTCAGACCAAGGTCCATCAAGCCCAGTATCCTGTTTCCAACAATGGCCAATCTAGGTCATACGTACCTAGCCGTGTCCCCAAAAGACACAGGTTCCACAATGCTTGTACTGGGTCAAGCATTGATATCCTGGGTCCCTTCTTAATAATGATTTATGGACCTTTCCTCCAGGAACTTGTCCAAACCTTTTTTAAACCCAGCTACACTAACAGCCTTTACTACATCCTCCGGTAACAAATTCCAGAGTTTGATTACACGTTGAATGAAAAAATATTTTCTTTTATTAGTCTTAAATAGTTTACCTTGTAGCTTCATTGCATGTCCCCTAGTCTTTCTATATTCTGATAAGGTAAACAATCGATCTACGTTTACCCGTTCCACTCCGTTCATTAATTTATAGACTTCTATCATATCTCCCCTCAGCCGTCTCTTTTCCAGGTTAAAGAGCCCTAACATTTTTAGCCTTTCTTCATAGGAGTATCCTTCCATCACCTTTACCATTTTGGTGGCTCTTCTCTGAACCTTTTCTAATATCTCTATATCCTTTTTAAGATACGGCGACCAGAACTGCACACAATATTCAAGGTGCGATCTCACCATGGAATGATATAGAGGCATTATAATATCTTTTGTTTTATTTTCCATTCCTTTCCTTATGATACCTAGCATTCTATTTGCTCTCTTGGACGCCACTGCACACTGGGCCGAGGGTTTTAACATGTTATCCACAATGACGCCTAAATCTTTTTCCTGGTTGGTGGTTCCTAATGTGGAACCCTGCATCGTGTAACCATAGTTTGGGTTGTTCTTCCCTAGGTGCATAACTTTGCACTTGTCCACATTAAATTTCATCTGCCATTTTGATGCCCAGTCTCCCAATTTATCAAGATCCTCTTGCAATTTTCCACAATCCTCTTGGGTTTTAACAACTTTAAATAGTTTTGTGTCATCTGCAAATTTGATAACCTCACTCGTTATTCCACTTTCCAGGTCATTTATGAATATGTCAAAAAGCTGTGGACCCAGCACAGATCCCTGGGGTACACCACTATTCACCTTTCTCCATTGGGAAAATTGGCCATTTAGCCCTACCCTCTGCTTTCTATCTTTTAACCAGTTCCTATCCCATGACTCTTTAGTTTTGCCAAAAGTCTCTGATGAGGGACCTTGTCAAATGCTTTCTGAAAGTCCAGATACACTATATCAACCGACTCACCTTTGTCCACCTGTTTAGTTCTAGAAGAAAAGGGAAAGGAACTAAAAGGGCAATAATGCACAGCAATGACAGAGTCAGGGCAAGAAGACTCACAAAACTGAAATCGGTGCAGAAAGAAAGTCACAGAAATGCGGAGAGCTGAAACCAAACACAGACCAACGAAATACGTCTATAGGACTCCATAGAAAAATGAAGACTGAAGAGATGAAGCGCAGCAGTAACAGGCAGGAATTCATATACATGTGCCCAAGAACTAATGCAAAAGCTACTAGGAGGAGCTGGGAGAGATTCCCTCACGGAGCTCACATTAGTGACATCACCCATATGTGAGCGCTTATCCACGAAGACGATGCATTACCATGGTTAGTGGAACACTGGCCTAGAAGAAGAGGCTCAACAACCTCAGAGGATAGGGATAGAATTTGAGGAGTCCTTTTCCAGAACTGAAGATTTCTGAAGATGTTGAAAACAGTTAAAAGCATTAAGAGTTGCTGATGAACTCAGACTATAATAGAAACCTAGAAACGTGACGACAGAAAAAGACCACATGGCCTATCTAGTCTGCCCTTCCATATCAACCACTACAACAGTCCCCTTTTTTCCTTTACAGATCCTCTGTGCTTGTCCCATGCTTCTTTGAATTCAGATACTGTCCTCATCATCATAATTACAAGGAGTCAAGAAATGCATAGAGGAGCCATCCCAGAGTGCGCCCAAGAAGTAAAACTGCTCCTCAAGCACGTGCCATCATGATAAAAAAAATGTCACACTAGGCTGAAATAAAAATCCAGTGTGCATGTTTATGTTTATTAAAATTTGATGATGTCACCTCCGGGGATAGCAGGGGGCATCGCTAAGAGCAGTGCAGACTGCAGCAAACAGAGACAGCCAGAGAGCACAACGTCTAACTGAATTTGCAACACACAGCACACTGCATGAAACTACAAAGTTCAATAAAGCAAGATCTGCAAATTTCTCTTATGCATATTCATTAGGGATATCCTGAAAACCCGACCAACTCGTGAGACTAAGAGTGAATCCTAAAATCAGTCCTGTATGGGTTAAAAGAAACAGAACTATCAACTATCACAGCAGATAAAGACCATAAGGCCCCTGCAGTCTGCCCAACCTCCCCTCCTGCTGCGATATTACAGAACCTACTTGATTTCCAGCTTTGCCTTCTTCACTACAACTAAACATCCTCCAAGGTCATCTCAGATTTTCCTGAATTTTGATATTACTTTTGCCCCTGCAGGGAGATGTTGAATTTAGAATATAAGTGCTGCCGGCATGGGAGGGAGGGAGGGAGGGCGCCTACATCACCAAACAAAATTATCAAAAAGGTATGTACAAGGGAAATGAGGAGGGAAACTGCGGGAAGAAGTTCCCTCCTCTCTCAGAAATCATCAGCACGAGACCAACACTTCCCCCCCCCCCACCCCTATACTGATGCCCAGTGATGTTTCCCTCATCCTCCAGGCCTACCATTGCCATCTTCATCCCTCACCAGCTGAACGAGTAGAAACTGCAACAGTTAAAACAACATACAGAAAGTGCAGTATAGGGCCCTGTGGCAGTACCATTCCTTGCAGGTGTTTCTGTGACCACAGTGGCAGGGCTGTTCCAATATCCCTGACTGCGTGCCAGCTCCCAGGCCCCAGGCTGCACATGATCATTTGCTGAGGAGAAATGAAGATGGGGGCAGTGACAAGCCCAGACAGTGCATGGCAATAGTGGCGGCGCTCCAGGACCTATCAAAATGTGGTGGTTTCCCATGCTGCCTATGCCTAAAGCCAGTCCTGCATTTATTTATTTATTTTATTCATTTATTAACAATTCTTATATACCGCACTATTAGACATCAGCGCGGTTTACATTGAACAAAAAACATCCGACAATTTACATATGTCTGGTCATTACATTTAACAGGAAGTATAACTTGGCGAAATAGGGGAAACTAAATACAATGAGGGTTATCTGATGAAGGATATCCTGGTTAACTATCTACAATGGTGGTACAATAGTACATGGAACAATTTACTATTTACATTGTGAAGTTGGCCTGTTGCGAGGTTCTATCTGTTTGACCACTTCTGCTATTTGCCTGGGGGTTATGTTCGGAGCTGTCAATGAGATATTTAAGGAAGAGGAAATGTTTCAGTGCCTTTCTGAACTGACTCTGAGTAGCTCTTTGTCTGATTTTTTCTGGTAAGGTGTTCCATAGAGTTGGGGCACAGAATTGGAAGGCTCTGTTGGCTGTTGATCTAGTGCATCTTGTGGTATCATTTGGGATAACTAGTGTGTTTAATTCTGCTGTTCTTCGTGGCCTGTTTGGTGCGAGTGGTTGTATGAGGTTGGAGAGAGAGGAAGAGGTGAGTCCCTTAGCCGCTTTGAATGTTAGCAGTAAGGTCTTGAAGCTGATCCTCGCTTGCATGGGGAGCCAGTGTAGCTGTTTTAGAAGGGGTGTTACGTGATCTCTCCTGGATCACCCGAGGAGTACCCTTGCTGCACTATTCATGGCTAGTTGCAGGGGGCTCAGGGTGGACCGGGGGAGTCCTTGTAGTATGGAGTTTGAGAAGTCGAAATGGGGGAGTATAAGGCTTGATAAATGGTTCGGAAGTCATCCGGTTCAAGTAGCATGCGTAGGTGTCTGAGGGATCTGATTTTAAAGTAGATTGCCTTGACTGTATTGGCTATGTGGTTCTTCATGTCAAGGTTTTGGTCAAGCATTACTCCAAGGTAGCGTATTGCCGGTTTTACTTGGAGTTGGGCATCCTTTACGTTAATACAACTCGGAGGGGTGAAACTGGTGTTCCTCGAGACGAACAGTACTTCCGTCTTTTTGTGTTGTATTCTCAGGTTTTGTGATAAGAGCCACTCTGATATGGTGTCAAAGCAGTTAGTCAGCGGGGTGAGGTCTAGGCCATCCAATGATATTGGCATATATAGTAGTACATCGTCTGCATATATCATGTAACTGACATTAAAGGATCTGATGATGTCGCAGATGGGTTGGATGTATATATTAAACATCAATGCAGATAAGGAGGATCCTTGAGGTACACCTTGACTTTGTTGGAAAGGTTCAGATGTGTCCCCATCATTACTCTGTCCTATCATTACTATGATAGGACAGAGCAACTAAGAAAGCCGCTCCTTAACTCAGCAGCAGAGCCCCTGGCTTGACGCCAGAAGGGTGCAGCGTCATATCCTAGGATCCACAGCAAATGCCAGATCTTCTCATTGTTTTTGTATGGAAACCAATGATCCAGTCGTTATGCTGAAATTATACCACAAAATTTACTAGTAGGCAGCCCTGCATCATTCGTGCAAATCAATGTTTTTCAATTCCAAACCAAGGAAGGTCTATTCTAGTCTGACTTGCAATTGAAGATATAAGGACCTCAGGAGGGCCCAGTTTCCCTTCTGGACTTTCAGGAGTCATCACTATACACTGAACATTACTGCTGGAATACCCTGTCCACAAGGAATATTTCATATATATTGCAAAAGACTTTCCTCATCTGGATTTGTATCTTAATTAAGCACCTTACACCCAGTCAGACACACAAATGCATGAAAAAGAAAACATATAATGTAGGATGAGAGTTCATGCAAATTATAGGCAGTACTGGAAATTTATTGGGTTATATCCTCCTGCCAAACCATCTCATAAGTAAATCTCCATTTTGGTTCCTTTGTGTAGCTTGACGAAGTGTCCCTGTCAAGTCCACTTCTACACCTTCATCTCTTAAAAAAGACAGGGCTAGCCTGGTGGCTCTGTGGCAAGCTCAGTACTGAAGACCTGGGTTTGAGTCCCAAGCCTGTCCTCTTGGGGGGGACATTGACTGGACGTAGGATGTACAAACATCAGAGTCTGCAGTCAAGAATCATCACTAATAATGGTCGGGCTAGGGTTATAGAGGAGTGGAGGAGTAGCCTAGTGGTTACAGCACTGGCTTGGTAACCAAGCAACCAGGGCTCGATTCCCACTAGCACGCCTTGTGGCCTTGGGCAAGTCACTTAACCCTCCATTGCCTCGGAAGAAAGGCCTGGCAATCTACTTCCGGTGACACTGCCAAGAAAACCCAGGAGCTTCTGGGTCGCCAGGAGTCAGGACTGACTCAAAGGCACACATTGCATTTTGCAGGGTTATAGAACATAGAAAAAACCCATGTGATTTCAATTTACATAATATGGACACACTATACACAGATGTATTTTATGCATATTCACTTCAACAATCATGTAAATCTGACTAGCCGGGTGTGCTTCTGGGAGAGGGTTCAGAATCCCCTTATACTAACACTAACACTTAGCCCGAGCTATCTGCCACACAGCCCATAGGAATAAAATGGGCCCTGCAGCAGATAGCTCAAGCTAAGGGTTTATAACAGAGATCCTGTTATAGATGCCTTCTCTCACTTTCTGTCTTATATACAAACCAAATCCTGCAGAAAACAGCTGCCATTCAAGGTACTGTTAGTGCTTCCCTTGATCCCAAGTCCATCTCAGTGCCACTGGGAGGGTTGTGAGCGGTACTTCAGCAACATTCCTAGCTCATGCTTGCCAGTGCTGGGACTTTGGGATAGGCCCCTGATTCATTTAATCCATCATGTTTAAAAGCTGAACTTAGGAGACCAGGCCCAGTGGCTCAGGGCAGCACAGAGGCACCAGGATGATTTCTGGCCAGATCCTCTGCTCCTCAAGTCATCAGCTGCTGGGCCTGCCGCAGAGGAAGCATAACCCTGGAGGGAGGAGGGGGCGATAGGTAATTAGATTTACTAAGTGGCATTTTACAAATGACATTCATGTGCCAACTAGGACATCCAAGCCAGAATGTCTGAAAAACAAACAGGCACGTCCAAGTTGAGGCACGATTTCACAAACGTGGATGTGCTTGATATGGATATCTGTGCTGGTGTCTACATAGACATCCCCAAAGCACTATTCCAGAACCTAAAATCTAGGAATTGCCTAATGGTGAGAGTAGTGGGCTAGGACCAGGGATGCCAGGGTTCAAATCCCACTGCTGCTGCTATTATTGTGATTGTGCAGAGTGCAGGGAACGATGGAGCGTGATCTTCTCTACACCCTCTGGAGGCTTTAGGGCACTTTCCTGATGCCTATTCATGCCCAAAGCAGGTCTAACCTTAGATGCAACTTGACTCTGCATGTCTAGGATAATTCTGACCTCCAGTTTCTTAAGAACACTCCTGCCATGCCTCCACCACACTCCTGTTCAGACTTGGATATCCACAGACCCAGCTTCTAAAATGCCTCTGGAGACGTCTCCATACTTTGGATGTCTCTATGCCCATTTTCAGCTGTCCAAAGCAAGAAGAGGGCTCCAAAAATAACCCCCAGTATGTAACAGTGACAACTAGTGGCCGGATTTTAGGACAAAGATTGCAGGGTTCCATAAAGTGCCCCCGTGCACAGCTCCAGACTACGTAAGTTGGGAAGGGATAAAAATGAGGGGAAAAATCCTTGAGTGGCTGTAAATGATGCTCATGGTTCCAAATCCCAGTCTTTGTTCCAAATGAGCTGGAAACCCAAAGGAGCAGCCAGAAACTTAAAAAAACAAGCTGGAAAGTGCATTCTAAAAGAAGAACACTAGGAAGTGTTTCATTCCACAAGACTCAAGAACACACAATTTAGACATTGTGAGAGAGAGAGTGTGTGTGTGCGTGCGTGAGTGAGTGAGTGTGTGTGAGTGTGAGAGTCTGTGTGAGAGTGAGTGGGAGTGTGAGAGTGGGAGTGTGAGAGAGAGTGTGTGTGTGTGCGTGAGTGTGCGTGTGTGTGTGCGTGAGTGTGCGTGTGTTCATGCGTGTGTGTGTGCATGTGAGTGTGAGTGTGAGAGTCTGTGTGAGAGTGAGTGGGAGTGTGTGTGTGTGTGCGTGTGCGTGTGTTCATGCGTGTGTGTGTGCATGTGAGTGTGAGTGTGAGAGTCTGTGTGAGAGTGAGTGGGAGTGTGAGAGTGTGTGTGTGTGTGTGCGCGTACGTGTGCGTGTGTTCATGCGTGTGTGTGTGCATGTGAGTGTGAGTGTGCAAATGCATGTATAAGGGCAAAGAGTATGTGTGAAATCGAGTGACTGGATTCAGATGGATGGATGTGACTGCATGAATAGTGAATGCCTGGGTGCAGTGTGTGAGTGAATGGTTGTTGTCTACATGAGTGGGAGTGAGGGTTGGAAGAATGTATAAATGGAGGGTAGGTTGCAGGTGGGAGTTCGGGTTTGTTGGTGCATGTGACCCATGTGTATGAGTGACTGGATTCAGATGGATGGATGTGACTGCATGAATAGTGAATGCCTGGGTGCAGTGTGTGAGTGAATGGTTGTTGTCTACATGAGTGGGAGTGAGGGTTGGAAGAATGTATAAATGGAGGGTAGGTTGCAGGTGGGAGTTCGGGTTTGTTGGTGCATGTGACCCATGTGTATGAGTGACTGGATTCAGATGGATGGATGTGACTGCATGAATAGTGAATGCCTGGGTGCAGTGTGTGAGTGAATGGTTGTTGTCTACATGAGTGGGAGTGAGGGTTGGAAGAATGTATAAATGGAGGGTAGGTTGCAGGTGGGAGTTCGGGTTTGTTGGTGCATGTGACCCATGTGTATGAGTGACTGGATTCAGATGGATGGATGTGACTGCATGAATAGTGAATGCCTGGGTGCAGTGTGTGAGTGAATGGTTGTTGTCTACATGAGTGGGAGTGAGGGTTGGAAGAATGTATAAATGGAGGGTAGGTTGCAGGTGGGAGTTCGGGTTTGTTGGTGCATGTGACCCATGTGTATGAGTGACTGGATTCAGATGGATGGATGTGACTGCATGAATAGTGAATGCCTGGGTGCAGTGTGTGAGTGAATGGTTGTTGTCTACATGAGTGGGAGTGAGGGTTGGAAGAATGTATAAATGGAGGGTAGGTTGCAGGTGGGAGTTCGGGTTTGTTGGTGCATGTGACCCATGTGTATGAGTGACTGGATTCAGATGGATGGATGTGACTGCATGAATAGTGAATGCCTGGGTGCAGTGTGTGAGTGAATGGTTGTTGTCTACATGAGTGGGAGTGAGGGTTGGAAGAATGTATAAATGGAGGGTAGGTTGCAGGTGGGAGTTCGGGTTTGTTGGTGCATGTGACCCATGTGTATGAGTGACTGGATTCAGATGGATGGATGTGACTGCATGAATAGTGAATGCCTGGGTGCAGTGTGTGAGTGAATGGTTGTTGTCTACATGAGTGGGAGTGAGGGTTGAAAGAATGTATAAATGGAGGGTAGGTTGCAGGTGGGAGTTCGGGTTTGTTGGTGCATGTGACCCATGTGTATGAGTGAATGGATTCAGATGGATGGATGTGACTGCATGAATAGTGATGCCTGGGTGCAGTGTGTGAGTGAATGGTTGTTGTCTACATGAGTGGGAGTGAGGGTTGGAAGAATGTATAAATGGAGGGTAGGTTGCAGGTGGGAGTTCGGGTTTGTTGGTGCATGTGACCCATGTGTATGAGTGACTGGATTCAGATGGATGGATGTGACTGCATGAATAGTGAATGCCTGGGTGCAGTGTGTGAGTGAATGTTGTTGTCTACATGAGTGGGAGTGAGGGTTGGAAGAATGTATAAATGGAGGGTAGGTTGCAGGTGGAGTTCGGGTTTGTTGGTGCATGTGACCCATGTGTATGAGTGACTGGATTCAGATGGATGGATGTGACTGCATGAATAGTGAATGCCTGGGTGCAGTGTGTGAGTGAATGGTTGTTGTCTACATGAGTGGGAGTGAGGGTTGGAAGAATGTATAAATGGAGGGTAGGTTGCAGGTGGGAGTTCGGGTTTGTTGTGCATGTGACCCATGTGTATGAGTGACTGGATTCAGATGGATGGATGTGACTGCATGAATAGTGAATGCCTGGGTGCAGTGTGTGAGTGAATGGTTGTTGTCTACATGAGTGGGAGTGAGGGTTGAAAGAAATGTATAAATGGAGGGTAGGTTGCAGGTGGGAGTTTCGGGTTTTGTTGGTGCATGTGACCCATGTGTATGAGTGAATGGATTCAGATGGATGGATGTGACTGCATGAATAGTGAATGCCTGGGTGCAGTGTGTGAGTGAATGGTGTGTGAGTGAATGGTTGTTGTCTACATGAGTGGGAGTGAGGGTTGGAAGAATGTATAAATGGAGGGTAGGTTGCAGGTGGGAGTTCGGGTTTGTTGGTGCATGTGACCCATGTGTATGAGTGACTGGATTCAGATGGATGGATGTGACTGCATGAATAGTGAATGCCTGGTGCAGTGTGTGAGTGAATGGTTGTTGTCTACATGAGTGGGAGTGAGGGTTGGAAGAATGTATAAATGGAGGGTAGGTTGCAGGTGGGAGTTCGGGTTTGTTGGTGCATGTGACCCATGTGTATGAGTGACTGGATTCAGATGGATGGATGTGTGACTGCATGAATAGTGAATGCCTGGGTGCAGTGTGTGAGTGAATGGTTGTTGTCTACATGAGTGGGAGTGAGGGTTGGAAGAATGTATAAATGGAGGGTAGGTTGCAGGTGGGAGTTCGGGTTTGTTGGTGCATGTGACCCATGTGTATGAGTGACTGGATTCAGATGGATGGATGTGACTGCATGAAAAGTGAATGCATGGGTGCAGAGTGTGAGTGAATGGTTGTTGTCTACATGAGTGGGAGTGAGGGTTGGAAGAATGTATAAATGGATGGTAGGTTGCAGGTGGGAGTTCGGGTTTGTTGTGCATGTGACCCATGTGTATGAGTGACTGGATTCAGATGGATGGATGTGACTGCATGAATAGTGAATGCCTGGGTGCAGTGTGTGAGTGAATGGTTGTTGTCTACATGAGTGGGAGTGAGGGTTGGAAGAATGTATAAATGGAGGGTAGGTTGCAGGTGGGAGTTCGGGTTTGTTGGTGCATGTGACCCATGTGTATGAGTGACTGGATTCAGATGGATGGATGTGACTGCATGAATAGTGAATGCCTGGGTGCAGTGTGTGAGTGAATGGTTGTTGTCTACATGAGTGGGAGTGAGGGTTGGAAGAATGTATAATGGAGGGTAGGTTGCAGGTGGGAGTTCGGGTTTGTTGGTGCATGTGACCCATGTGTATGAGTGACTGGATTCAGATGGATGGATGTGACTGCATGAATAGTGAATGCCTGGGTGCAGTGTGTGAGTGAATGGTTGTTGTCTACATGAGTGGGAGTGAGGGTTGAAAGAATGTATAAATGGAGGGTAGGTTGCAGGTGGGAGTTCGGGTTTGTTGGTGCATGTGACCCATGTGTATGAGTGAATGGATTCAGATGGATGGATGTGACTGCATGAATAGTGAATGCCTGGGTGCAGTGTGTGAGTGAATGGTTGTTGTCTACATGAGTGGGAGTGAGGGTTGGAAGAATGTATAAATGGAGGGTAGGTTGCAGGTGGGAGTTCGGGTTTGTTGGTGCATGTGACCCATGTGTATGAGTGAATGGATTCAGATGGATGGATGTGACTGCATGAATAGTGAATGCCTGGGTGCAGTGTGTGAGTGAATGGTTGTTGTCTACATGAGTGGGAGTGAGGGTTGGAAGAATGTATAAATGGAGGGTAGGTTGCAGGTGGGAGTTCGGGTTTGTTGGTGCATGTGACCCATGTGTATGAGTGACTGGATTCAGATGGATGGATGTGACTGCATGAATAGTGAATGCCTGGGTGCAGTGTGTGAGTGAATGGTTTGTTGTCTACATGAGTGGGAGTGAGGGTTGGAAGAATGTATAAATGGAGGGTAGGTTGCAGGTGGGAGTTCGGGTTTGTTGGTGCATGTGACCCATGTGTATGAGTGACTGGATTCAGATGGATGGATGTGACTGCATGAATAGTGAATGCCTGGTGCAGTGTGTGAGTGAATGGTTGTTGTCTACATGAGTGGGAGTGAGGGTTGGAAGAATGTATAAATGGAGGGTAGGTTGCAGGTGGGAGTTCGGGTTTGTTGGTGCATGTGACCCATGTGTATGAGTGAATGGATGGGAGTGTATAAGGGTAAGAGAACTGGATTTAGCTCAAGACGAGTTGCATTCAGGTATAGTGTGTATATCACTCAGTGGATTTGGGTGGGTGTTGTGTGTTTGGGTTAGTGTGTCACTGCCTACATAGTTGATGACTGGGTGCAATATGTTTCAATGAGTGCAGTGTTAGAGCCCTCTCCGCTTACCTTCCTCTTCTCCCTTTCCTATTCTTTGTTTACCTTCTTCCCCTTCTCTAAACCCAATTCAGCACTCACATCCTGAGAATTTCTTCCCTGGCCCTCACTTTTAGACACTGGGGCCCATGGAAAATTTTCTGCTGATCTTTCATGGGCATCACTGGGACACAAACAGGAAGCAGCAGCAGCAGCAAAGGGAGACAGGAGATGTTTCGAGGCACCAGAAGAGAGCTGGTAACGTTGGGTTTGGATAAGGCAGCTGTCTGAACCTCTCGTGGCAGAGATAGCCCCTTGCTTCATTTAATTCATCATGTTTAAAAGTTGCTTCTTCCAGTCTGTTTAAGACTGAACTTAGGAGACCCAGGACCAGTGGCTCAGGACAGCGCAGAGGGACCAGGATGATTTCTCACAGTATGCACCTACAACATGTCCAAGATCTTCATAAGTGGGGCCTGGCTGTATGAAACCACGTAGAGATCAAGGCATGCAAGATGGGGGAAGGGAGGACCTCCCTCTTCTGAACATGGGGCCTGAGCCACCCTGAGAATGGCAATCACAATCAACATCCAATACTGTCACTACAGTTCACTCTTCCACTCTTATGGGGCCTGGCTGTTCCTACCACCTCTGCTACCAATTTTTCCGCACTTCAGGTGGTAGAGTCTGATCCCTCTGTCACCACCAGATCCCTCATTGCTCATGTTCTCCTCGGGCATTCTTCATAAACAGTTTTAATTGTATATGCGTAAGCATGGATAGAGAGACAGGTAGGTAGACAGAGACGGACCCTCAACAACAGGCACTTTCATGTTTTAGTAAATGGGCTTAAAAAGGAATGAAGTTATGGAGAAAGGGAAGCAGCAACCAGGCCAAAGTAGAAAGGGGGAATACTGCTGTCTCAGCTAAAGGAGCTACTCCAGAGCTCAGCAACGGAGTCCTGTGTTGGATCCAGAAAAGTTGCAAATTTAACCGAGCTCTCCACATTTGAGAAATTGCATTGTGGTAACTCAAAAGAAGAGGTGGAGGGGAATTGTGAAAATGAAGTGAATTATGTTTCTCAGGTTACAAAAAAGCTTGCTTCCTGCTCCCAAGAAAATGAGTGGAAGCAATGCTTGAATCAACAGCTTTCAATTAGAGCTCCTGTGCATTCAAATATCTAGCTATACTATCAACCCTCAGGACCCATCCAACTTAATTTGAAAAATATGATTTACTATAGTTGACTAGAACTCCCTCTGTCAGCAATACAGACCAGCTGCTTGCTCTTAATCCCAGTGGGTGACCTTTGATTCTATCTATCACATGTGAAGCCATCTCACAGCTCGTCTGGCATGTCTTTTACTGATAAATGAAGAACCTCAGTTTCCCCGAGTTGTTGGCCTTGCTCCTTTCACCCTTACTGAATTCATCGGAGGGAAAAAAGGCTAGGAATCAGCTGATTACACTGCCTTTGGGGGGGTAGAGGCTTCAATATTTTGGTTATTCTTTTTTGATAACTTAGGTGCTTGAAGAAGGATATTGTTCATAGATACGGCATCTAATTTAACAACTCAGTAATTGCAGAAGCTTTCTGGGAAGAGTACTTTATTAGAGTACTCTCCTTTTCGTAAAATTACCCCTGTGATTTATTTGGTGAAAGCAATGCTGAAGGAAAATCATTTGCATTCATAGCTCTACACAATCAACCTAAAAAAGAAAACAACCAACATACTAAATGCTGGTATTAATAACAGGAGCATTTAACTGCAGGCTGTTTGCAAAGCAACGTTGTATATAAAATGCCCTAAGTTTGAGACTAGGAAAAAGTCTATTAATAACCAATGTGGGCTTCACTTTCAGCATGTGCTGGGATATTACCATGCAGGCTCAAATGCAATAAATGTCTGTGTGCACAATTTAGGACCCTTTCCTGGGTGTTAGCTCTAACATTTCATCTGCTGCAGCTCATGCAAGGCTAAGTGGCTCTTTCCCGATTTAAAACGCAAAATGCAAATAGGCCGGCTCCATGTTTTTCCCTGGAGGATGCAATGGGGAAAAGTTTCACTTCACAGATCATAAGCTGCAGAGTCAAGTGCTATATGATTTATTAAAATGTTTCAACCCTCAGAAGATATTTATGCTTTCTGGTTTCTAGACATATCTTTCTGGCTTTTATCTTAACAGAATTAAGTGTTTCCTTCAAGGCCCATAGTACAGACAAGGGGCTTAAGTAGCCATTTCATAAAGGCTTAAAACGCCTCCGCACGCCCAAAAATCACTAAGGGAAAAGTGAAGCATTTGCGTTTCATATGTATAGTTGTTGTCAGCCTCATAGTACGCATGTGCTTGATTTTCTCGTTAGGATTGCGGCATAACCCTCTCGATCACTGCCCAGTGAAAACAAATTCTTCATCTTAGCTCTTTTGACAAGGTCATGAGTAAGCAATAAAGAAAATACACTACAAGTTCTACAGTCCTTTGCTGCGGAGCAACAACCGAGGTAAATACTCAAGATTCAAGGGCATGTCAGAAGATGAACATTAAGAACCGCAAGCCTTTTCCGTTAAAGGAAACAAAATTATTCAGAGTCCCTATTATGCACTGACTATTTTTTTCATTAAACAAATATTAGAGTTGCATGCTTTCTGAAGCTCCTCCCACCAATCTCTCAGTTATTCAGGGGCTACCATCCTGGTCCTTATTCTATGCCTATGCACTCAGGGCTTACAATAAGCAGAAGCTCATGGATAAGCAAATCTGTAAAGGAACTTTTCAATTTTAAACATTTCTGGGGATTCATGTTTGGTTTGCAGAATTCCATCTAAAGAAAAAAAAAACACCTGAAATCTGGACAAGGGCCTCACAGATATTTAGTCATATGAATCAAGTTATTAAGCTTGATGAGTCCACATTCTGAAAGTAAAGCATAGTTACTCATCTGTAACAGGTGTTCTCCTGAGACAACAGGAATCAGTCCTCACATATGCGTGATGTCAGCATTGATGGAAACCGTGCAGATTCACTCCCCAGCTTTCAAAGAAAGTCTCTGGGAGTTAGACCACACATGCATGGTCACCTTCCCGCCCACGGGTGCTATCTTACCTAAGTATGATGACATAGCTCAATCAAGCACAAAAAAAGAAAACTCCACAGGGAGGAGGAAGGTTTGTAAGGACTGATTCTTGCTGTTCCCGGAGAACACCTGCTACAGGTGAGTAACTATGCTTTCTCCAGAAATAAGCAAGAAGTAAGTCCTCACATATAAGACTCCCAAGCTACAGGCTACCAAAAAAACCTATAGGAGCCACAGGCGACCCAAACGGCAAACACTGAAGGGCAGTAAGAAGCACTAAATGGCTTGAAGTTCAGTGATGCAGCCCCAACACCGACACTGGAAACACCTCTCCGGTAGCCTGGACACAAAGGGCCAGAGGGAAGGAGTTGCACTATTCCCCAAAGAGGTAACAAAGTACTGCGTGGCCGAAGACGCTATCGTACCGTGAACTCTCCTCAAAGCAGTAATGCGCTGTGAAGGTATGGACTGAAGACCAGGTGGTAGCCCAGCAGATGTCCTGCAGGGGGATCGAGTGCAGGTGAACCACTGAGGCTGCCATGGTGCACACATTGGAACGTCATGTTACCACGCACAGAGTCCAGCCTGCTCATAAGCAAAAGAGATGCAGTCCGCCACCCAGGTAGTCAGGGTATGCTTAAAGACCACAACCCCTAGCCTGTTGATGTCACAGAAGAGGAATAGTAATGAAGAGTGGTGATGGACCTGTGTCCTCTGGAGGTAGGACAGTGTCTTCTTGAAATCCTGGGTATGTAGCAAGGCCTCCGCTCGGGATGTGTGAGGCCTGGGGAAGAAGGTGGGAAGGACCACTTCCTCGTTCATGTGAAAAGCGGACACCATCTTAGACAGGAATTTCAGGTGAGTCTGGAGAATGACCCTGTTTTTGAAACTTGGTGTAGGGGGCATGGGCCAGCAACGCCTGCAGCTCACTAACTCTCCTAGCCGAAGTGAGCGCTACCAGGAAGACTACTTTCCACACAAGAACTTGAGATGGCATATAGCCAGAGACTCAAAAGGGGGAGCCATCAGCTTCCCGTGGACAACATTCAGGTCCCACGCCACTGGCAGTGGGAGGAATGGGGGGGGGGGGCTATGTGAGGAGAAGCCCCCCTCATAAAACGGCCCAAAGGGGGGGTGACACAGAGTTGGGCTGGCCATCGGCAAGGTGATGATGTGCCGCCAGGACACTGAGGTGCACCCTGACGGAGTTGGACTTTAGACCAGCCTGGGAGAGGTGCAGAAGATATTGCAAGATGTCCTGCACTGAGCAAGAGAAAGGGTTGAGATGCCTGTCTGCACACCAGACATAGAATCTACGCCATTTGAAGGCATCTGCGTGTCATGTTGAGTCCTTGCACAATGCCAGTAGGATGTCCTCCAAGTCCCAAGAGAGGTGGAGGTGTGCTACGGCTAGTTGTTCAGAATCTACACAATCAGGGTGAGGGACTGGAGGGTGGGATGGAGAAGGACCACTCCTTCTGCGAGAGCAGGTCCAGGGCCTGGCCCTGGCCCAGGGGTATCGGGGCCACTTGGAACAACTGCAGGAGCAGAGGGAACCATGGCTACCGGGTCACCGAGAAGCAATGAGAATTACTGAGGCCTAGTCTGCTGAACCATGAGCAAGGTCTAGGGAGCCAGGCAGGTACGCATACAGCAGGCTCTGACCAGCATAGAAGAAAGGCGTCTGTCGTCACCTGTTCCAGGATTGGCCTCTGGGAGCAGAAGCATGGCAACTGCACTTTGTCGTGGCTGGCAAAGAAGTTCAACATCGAGGTCCCCCAATGTCGAAAGATGAAGGTGGCCACCGCTGGGTTGAGGCACCACTCATGGGGCTGAAGGACTCTGCTGAGTTGATCTACGAGCAGATTGTTCTGGCCAGTAAGTAAACCACTTGGAGGGTCATGTCCTTCTCCGTGGTGAAGGTCCAGAGATGAACCGCTTCCCAGTAGAGGAGGTATGAGCCCATTCCCCCCTGCTTGTTGATGTTAAACATCATTACTTAGTTGTCTGTCTGAACGAGGACAACCTGGACTGGAAGACCTGAAGGGCATTTGTCACAGTTCTGAGTTCCAGAAAGTTGATCTGGAAGGCACTTTCCTCCCGAGTACAGGCGTCCTGTGACTGGAGACCATCGCAGTGGGCTCCCCAGCCGAGCTTGGAGGTGTCCGTGGTCAGAACGCATTGGGCCAGTGGGGCCTGGAAGAGTAGGCCGGCCATGAGGTTCTGTTGGCTCTGCCACCAGGCAAGAGAGGCTGCCAGAGGCTGGATGATTCCGACCTGATCCTCCAGTTAGCCTATGGCCCGAGTCCATTGAGAGCTGAGGGTCCACTGGGCCTGTCTCATCCATAGCGGATTACAGGATCCGAGGCAGCATGGATTCACCAGAGGCAGGTCTTGTCAGACAAATTTGGTTGATTTCTTTGGCTGGGTGATCAGGGAGTTGGACCAAGGGAGAGCCCTAGATGTGGTGTATTTAGATTTTAGTAAAGCCTTTGACATTGTTCCTCACAGGCGACTTATAAACAAACTGAGCACCCTAAAGTTACTGCTTTGGTTAGAATTTGGTTGAGTGGGAGGCGACAAAGGGAACAAGTAAATGGAGCTCATTCTAAGGAAAAGGTGGTTACCAGTGGTGTGCCTCAGGGATCTGTCCTTGGTCCGATTCTTTTTAACATCTTTGTTAGTGATATTGTGGAATGGCTGTCGGGTAAGGTTTGCCTCTTTTCAGATGATACAAAAATCTGCAACAGACACCCAGGAAGGTGTAGATAACATGAGGAGGGATCTAGCTAAGCTTGAAGAATGGTCTAGAATTTGGCAGCTGGGATTTAATGTTAAAAAATGCAAGGTCATGCATTTGGGCTGCAGCAATCCAGGGGTGAAATATAGTATAGGGGGTGAAGTACTTTTGTCCACTAAAGAAGAGCAGGACCTAGGCGTGATTGTGTCTGATGATCTTAAAATAGCTAAACAGGTAGAAAAGGCAACAGCAAAATCTAGAAAGATGCTTGGGTGCATAGGGAGAGGAATATCCAGCAGAAGAAAGGGGTGATAGTGCCTCTGTACAAGTCTTTGGTGCGACCTCATTTGGAATATTGTGTGCAATTCTGGAGACCGCACCTTCAAAAGGATATAAACAGACTGAAGTCGGTACAGAGGGTGGCTACTAAAATGGTTAGTGGTCTGCATCATAAAGCATATGAGGACAGACTTAAGGATCTTAATATGTACACCTTAGAGGAAGGACGGGATAGAAGTGATATGATTGAGACGTTTAAATACCTCTGTGGCATAAATGCACAGGAGAAGAGCTTCTTTCGATTGAAAGCAAGCTCTGCTACGAGGGGACATGAGATGAGGGTGAAAGGGGATAGATTCAGGAGTGATATGCGGAAATATTTCTTCATGGAAAGAGTGGTGGATCCATGGAATAGTCTCCCAGTGGAGGTGGTAGAGATAAAGACAGTATCTGAATTCAAAGAAGCATGGGACAAATACAGAGGATCTCTAAAGGAAAAAAAAAGAGAACTCTTGTAGTGGTTGATATGGAAGGACAGACTAGACAGGCCATGTGGGTTTTTTTTGTCATTATGTTTCTATAGACAGGTCTGTGGGGTCACATGAACAGTCGAGGCCATATGCCCCAATAGGTGCAGCATGAGCCAGCTTGATGCCGATGAGCGACCCTGTACCTCCTTTGCTAGGGTCGCCAAACACTGCACCCTATCTAGAGGGAGGAAGACTCTGGCCTGGGTGGAATTCCTACGGGCTCCTATGAACTCCAGGCATTGGGTCAGTAACAAATGCGACTTTGGGAAGTTGATCACGAACCCCAGATGCTGCAGCACCCTCATGGTGTAGTGGGCCATGTGACGTACCTCCTCTGACGAACTGGCCTTTAGGAGTCAGTCACCCAGCTAGGGGAAGATGAAAACTCCCAGCAAGCAGAGGTGAGCAGCAACTACCATTAGGCATTTGGTGAACACTTGGAGGGCCAAGGAGAGGCCGAAGGAGAGCACCCAGTACTGATACTGGCAGTCACCAATGACGAAGCAAAGGTATTAATGGTACCGGTGATGGATCAGGATGTGGGTATAGGCATCTTTGAGATCCAAGCAGCATAGCCAATCTCCCTGCTGGAGGTAGGGCAGCAATGTTCCAAGGGATAACATCTTGAACTTCTCCTTGACCAGAAAGCGGTTTAAGTCCAAAAGCCTTCTGTCTTTTTTGGGACGAGGAAGTACCGGGAGTAGAATTCCATGCCCCAGAGGGGCCCGTGCCCCGTGCCCATGCCAGAGGAGCCGAAGAACTGGCTCTATTGATCCTCGGGCAGGAACTAGAGTTCCTTCTGTGCAGGGAGGTCATGGGAAGTTCCCCTGGAAAGAAGGGAGGAAGTGTTTGGTCAAAGTGCAGAAGGTAACCTTCCTGCACCACTCAGGCTTCGGTGGTGATGCCTGGCTAGAGTGAGCGAAGTGAACCAGATATCCTCCCGCATGCCTTGGACCCTAACCCTTGGGGGGGAAGATGGGCTATGCCCAAGGAGTCAAACCCCCCACCCTGCCTCAGGCTGTGGCTGGGGTGCTGTTTGAGCTTGGGGCTTACTGCTTACAGGGGCCATGCCCCAGCCTTTGGCCTGCTGACCCTGTTGGGGAGCCTGATAGGCTGGAAATTGAGGGTATTTTCCATAAACCTTTTTCGCCTTTGGGTGAAAGGGCTTTTTCCCCAAAGCTTTCTGGCCAGAAGGATCAGCGGGCTTCTGGGACAGTCTAATCCTGGTCATAAACTCTGACTACAACTCTGTTGCCTTGTCGGTCCTCTCCTTGGCAAGGGACATCAGCCAGTTTGTCCTTTACCCACTGCTCCAAGTCTGAGGACTATAACCAAGTCAGGTGGCAGGCACTAATGCCCACTGCAGTCACATGAGCCATGGACTTGAAGCAGTCTTAGGCCGCTCGAGTCTGGAATTTGGAGCATTCCTTGACTGAGGAGATGAGAGTCCGGAAGCGCTCAAGAAATTCACCTGCCAGCCCAGCTGAGAACTCGGAAAGTTCCTTCGCCATGACCCTCAGGTACATGCCCATATACAGCTGGTAAGCCTGGATGTGGGCCACGAGCATCGAGCCCTGATAGCACTTTCAGCCAAACCCACCGAGGAGTGTGTCTTCTGACTCTTTATTCGATGCATGACTGACTACCACCATGGAGTTGTGAGGGTGGCTGTGTCTTCTGAAAGCCAGGGCTCTTGCTAACTCGATACTGGGAATCAAGTCGCTGGCTCACTACTGGCACCATCAACGGGCTCTCCCACATCGTAAACAGCAAGCTCTCCAGGATGGGAGGAATTGACACTGTAGGTGCCCCTCTCGGAGAGGCCTTGCACTGGAGGATCTCCAAGTGCTCAGCGCAGGGCTCATTCTCCGGTTCCAATACAAAGGCCAGGGCCTTTGACATCCCCCAGGCAAAGTCCCTCGGGCAGGGACTTCTGGCGCTCCTGAATGGGAGACGGTTCAGAGGAGACATCCCTATGTAACATGGTCTCCCAGCCTGACTCAGAGCCAGACAAGACCTTGAATCCTGGATGGTCACTGGAGTGATGAGCCGATGGAGAGCGAGGTGCCCAACGTACCAACCCCAAGGAGCTCGGAGTGAGTCGCACCTCAAACGGGAGGCTGACCAACATGGCTCCGAGTGAGTGAATTGTTCCAGCACCAGCTAGATGTCCTCCGGGGAGATCCTCGCAGTGAAGGGTCCTGTTGTCAGCACCGATGACCTGGAGGCTCTGGGCATCGGGCCCAGCTGCACCTCGAGGAAAGCAGCCAGGCTGCATTCCAAAGCCATCATCCTGGCTTTGATGCCAGTAGGCTCCACAGCGACTGGTTCAGGCCTCAAAGGCATCGAGCCCAAAGCTGGCTCCCTTGAAGAGAAAGCACCAATGGTGATCATGTCAGAGAATTGAGTCTGATCTCCCAATGCGGTGAGAGTCTCCTCCCACCGGTGCAGTTTCGAGGGCCAGTCTCGACCATCGCCCTCAGTGTCAAGTCAAGGACTCCGAGGCCAGGTACCCACGGCTCCGGGATCAGACTTCAACTTGGACGATGCCTTGGACCTGCAAAGGAGGTCCTCCGAGGATGACCCCCAGTCCGAAGTTCCACGACCTTGGGGCTCATGTGCACGACATCAAGTCATCAGACGCAGTCTCCAAGGGCAGTGATTCCAGACTCGATGCCGGTACCATGGCAGAGGCCTTCAAGGCAAACAGTTCCCCCTGCTGCTTTTCACGATTCCTCTGGCTCTTGCTCGACATCTGTAGGCAAAGTGGGCAAGTGAAGTTGTGATCCCCACTGAGGCAATTGATAAAGCAACTGTGGCAGTCTGCTATGGATATGGTACGGAGGCATTTGCCACATTGCTTAAATCCGCTGACCGAAGACATAACAGGGAATACAGCACTCGCGAGATCAAATTCAGATGTCTCGGTCAGGGAGGGAAGAAGAAGAGACCCACGCACCAAAAAAGAAATAGAAAAATGCGATGCCAAGGCGAGGGCAAACTCAGATAGGGAACAGACCAGCAAAAAGAGAAAAAATGATAAGAGAAGGGTTAGAAAAATCAACTTTTACCGGGGACGATTTCTGCAGGGCTCCACGGAAAAAAGAAGAATGAGGTAAGATGGCACCCTTGGGCGGGAAGGTGACCGTGTATGCATGGTCTAACTCCCAAAGGCTTTCTCTTTTGATGCCAATGTCACCCATAGGTAAGGACCGACTTCCTACTTGTTCACAGAAAATTCCATTGTCCAGTCTCCAAGAAGGGCAAGTGGGGTAAATATTCAATGGAACAGGAGCACAAACGGATAAATGATCTGCCTAGCTTTTAGCTTATTTTCAGCGAAGGTATGTGTTATGTCAGCATAACCTTTTACAGATATCCATATAAGGTGATCCCTGGATGCAACTTGAATGTACAGCCAAAATGTATCCAACGCTGCAGTTTTGGAATTAAAAAAAAATTCATATGCAGCCAAACACGACGACACTGAATATTGCTCTCATAACATCAATTCCTTTCAGTTCCTACAAGTCCTGGTATGGGGATGCACTGAAAAATAGATATCTGAAAAGAACATATGTTACAAATGACTTACTATTACTACTACTACTATTAATCATTTATATAGCGCTACAAGGCATATGCAGTGCTGCAGAGACAGTCCCTGCTCTTCAGAGCTTACAATCTAATCAAGACAGACAACAGAAAAGAATAAGGGTAGAATAGGGAGCCTAAGGAAACACAAGGGAAACAAGGGATCAGGATCCAAAAGCAGCCTCAAAGAGGCGAGTCT
This sequence comes from Ichthyophis bannanicus, assembly GCA_033557465.1. Lineage (NCBI taxonomy): Eukaryota > Metazoa > Chordata > Amphibia > Gymnophiona > Ichthyophiidae > Ichthyophis > Ichthyophis bannanicus. Next base: position 31,888,934 of record CM066047.1, on the reverse strand, counting down.
TTAGCATGGATTTGAAAAGGGGCAAAGATGAAGCCCGACATACAGACTCAAACTCCTACCTCCTGCGTTGTGCTGTGTGGTGGGTTAGCAAGGCGCCCTGTGCTCATCTGCAACTGGGTAAACTGGGTAAAGGATGGAAGATAGCATGTCTTTTCTTCCTCTACCTCTCCTGGAAGCGGTTCAGATCCTGTGCAAGACAAAGTTTACCGACTTACATTCCCATGCCACAAAACTGTGGGAAATGTTACCAATACATTCTGACAGTAAGACAGCTCTCAGTTCTATTCCAAGCACCTGTTATTCATTTTAGAGCTAGGCAGGCTTGTGGACCCCTAGCCCAACAAGTCTAGAATAACATGTCGGAAATGCATTCATTTTTTTGATATATTTTCAATGCAAATTGTATTGTGTCCACAGAAAAATGGAAACCACTGAATAATCTGAAAGACTAATACCGCAAGAAACAATCATTTGCAACATACATCTGTTTACACTATAATTTTCCTTCATACTCAGTAAAGAGCGAGTGGCTGGTTCCACAGTAATGTTTCAGCAGAGAATGGCCATGTCCTGCAGGAGACATGATCAGCCTGCAGGGGAAGGAGACTGATGTAGACATCATCCTTCCTGGCACAGTGGCAGGGAAAGTTTAGGACCCAGAAGAAATTTCCCTTCCAAACCTCAACCAGGAAGCAAACTAGACTCACCTAAGACAGTAATTCATGCAAAAAAAAAAAAAACCAGGAAAAAAGTCAAACATCAAAAATGGGCATTGTCTCCTGCATTTCTAACAAGCTGCGAGCTCTTCCTTGCCAAGTACAAGCACAAACACTCTGCCCTAATCAGAATATCGGAGTCAATTATTTTCCTTACATCAGCACTGATACGGGTATAGGAATTAAGAGTGCAGGATTCCATAATACGCAAGTCCAAAACAGTTCTCTACACCTCCACTATGAAAACTGTTCCAACTCCACCTGAACAATGACATCTTCTAATTTCATTCAAATGACACAGCATTCAATACATGGTTCAAAATATAAATGCACCTGGTATGTTTTGTTTTTATAGTTCAATTAAATCCTCTTATTAGCGTTATCCATCGGTGGGTGTCCTTTCAATTTAGTCTTGTATTTCCTGATTTTTGTTTGGAATAAAAGGTGTGCGCTTTCCCCCATTTTGCAAGCTCCTGAATTTGAGCTGGTCGTGCCATGGTCATCCTCTACACAGAGATTTCCCAAACTCAGCACTGATGACATTGGACAGGTCTATTCCATTAGCAAAGGAACCTGTATGCAACTATAATAGCCATAAATATTCAATGGGAATATCCTAAGGCTCACCTCATGAAAGGTCTTGAGGGCTAAGTTTGGGAAACCTACACTCTTTTCTTAATCTCTGAAGCTTAAACACTTTCTCTGATAGCTTTGCAATTATTACAGTGTAAGGAAAGAAAACATCACTAGCACCCAAAATTATAGCTGACAATATACAGTTGTGGTCAACATTATTTATTAGCACCCTTGCAGTTCAACCCCTTAATGTCCAATATCTCCTAAAAAAAAAGTAGCCAGTGAAATGGCTTTGGACTATATATGCACACATAAAAGAATCAAATAAAACAAGACAACTAAAAAAGTAAATAGTAGGAAATAGTATAAATACGGGAACAATGCCAGGACATGATTTTTCAAGCACAAAAGTCTAAAGTGGTTCACTACAAAACACTTTCAATAAAAAGTAGAACCAAAAAATTTCATGGTACTATTACCCTAAACATTCTAACTCAAGCATAAAAGAAAACTTATTTTTATTGTTGCACCATTTGTCTTGAAAGGGAAATCCTCTCTCGCAGAAAACTTTCCTTTTTCTCTTTTAATTAAGAGCGAATACCGCTCAAATACCCATCTTAAAACCCAAGAGACAATGCACAAAGCGAATCATCAGTATAACTTATCGTTCGTAGTAAATACTTTCTGGAGGTATTATGAGATCGAGCCACAGTCCCACAAGTTGGCGACATCCACCATCGAAAGAAAAACTGAAAGATGGCAAATCCAGCTCGTCCTCCTACTCGTCACGTTTGAAGAATAGCGGCTGAGGTAACGTCTTACAACCATCATAACTCCTATTTGAGTCTGGGTAAGTTGCAATGGATTGCTGTTATGATGGACACAGCGCTGTTTCCAGCCACCGTAAGTTCACGGCTCTTCCTCAAGCAATTGCACTATTGCTGTTGACTTCTCAGACACGCTAAGCATTGTGGGTCAGAACCTGAATAGGATTAATTTATAGCACCAGATGTTATTCATTCAGGCCACGAATCAATTAACCAATTAAAACAATTAAATGAACTTCTTCCAAACACAATTATAAGTCCAAGCTTTGCTGGAATAAGGTCCAAGTACTGAGCGCCTACAGCAGCACAAAACATCAAAACAACATACCTGCCCCTGTACATTAAAGCAAGTTATACTCTGTCCATTTTGTCAGCAAACTATTACTGGCCCTGAATAGATAGACACTACCACTAGTGTGGTCTATACAGGACACCATAAAATTTCTTGTTTATCTGCTTTTGTGGTTTATTTATTCATATGTCCTTGTCAAGTGAAATATGTAGGTAGAACAACTCGCTCAATTAAACTGTGACTTCAAAAACATTGTTCAAGGTTAAATATGAAAGTTTTATCAGCTCCCGTAGTAACCCATTGTGTGCAGTTGGGTCACACGTTTCAAGATCTGAGATGGCGGATAATAGATCATGCTCCATTAAGTCTGAGAGGAGGGGACCGGATATCGCGATTACAGTATGTGGAGCAGTCTTGGATTTTTAAGCTTAATACAGTGACACCTCAAGGACTGAACTTTGATACTGATTGGTGGAGTTTATTATAATTTTTTCTATAAGTGGGTAGATTAGATAATGGGCAGTATATAACTTGCTTTAATGTACAGGGGCAAGTATGTTGTTTTGATGTTTTGTGCTGCTGTAGGCGCTCAGTACTTGGACCTTATTCCAGCAAAGCTTGGACTTATAATTGTGTTCGGAAGAAGTTCATTTAATTGTTTTAATTGGTTAATTGATTCGTGGCCTGAATGAATAACATCTGGTGCTATAAATTAATCCTATTCAGGTTCTGACCCACAATGCTTAGCGTGTCTGAGAAGTCAACAGCAATAGTGCAATTGCTTGAGGAAGAGCCGTGAACTTACGGTGGCAGGAAACAGCGCTGTGTCGCATAACAGCATCATAACAGCAATCCATTGCAACTTGCCCAGACTCAAAATAGGAGTTATGATGGTTGTAATAAGACGTTACCTCAACCGCTATTCTTCAAACGTGACGAGTAGGTGGACAAGCTGGATTTGCCATCTTTCAGTTTTTCTTTTGATGGTGGATTTCGCCAACGTCTGTTAAGACTTGTGGGACTGCGGACTCGATCTTGTAATACCTACAGAAAGTATTTACTACGAAAGATAAGTAATACTGATGGTTTGCTTTGTGCGTTGTTCCTCGGGTTTTAAGGTGGATATCTGAGCAGTATTCGCTCTTAATTAAAAGAGAAAAAAGTAGATTTGCCACGAGAAATGATTTCCCTTTCAAGGCAAAACGGTTCGATAATAAAAATAGGTTTTCTTTTATGCTTGAGTTAGAATGTTTAGGGTAATGGTACCATAGGAGTTTGGTTCTACCTTTTATTGGAAAGGCATGATTTTTGGCACCTTTCTAAACAATTCAAATTAATTTGAACAGAAGAATCACATTCCCATTGTAGTAAAATTAGATGCACCTGTGATTGACTGTCAGTACTCACATGACTTTAATCAACCAATGAATGATGGCTCTAATGTTTAAAATGGCCACATTCACTCCCTTTTCCATTTTCACAATGGTGAAGACAAAGAGAGCTGCCTGAGACTGTCAGAAAAAGTAATTAGAACTTACCTGCTAATTAGTGTTCCTGAAGGAACGACAGTCCAGTCCCTTAACTTCTGGGTTGCGCAACCCTTCCAGCAGCTTGGAGGCTGAGCCCATACTTTTGAGGATGGTGTGGTATAAATACTACTGGCACCACCCATAGCTCCCAGTAATCTATTGAAAAAGCAGACTTAACGAAATTCCTATTAATAGCCTATGTGTAAATAACAACACACACCACACACTGAACACCAAAAATTATTATTTTTTTTTTTTTTTGAAGAGAAGGAGAGGAGGGGAGGGAGGGGAGGAGGAGGTTGACCTGAGACTGACCGAGCCCTCCTTCACGCCGGCCCACCGGACCTGCGCCAAGGGGCCCTTCTACTTTGACCTGGCCCTAAATTTGGTCCGCTGATCCTCACTTGTCCACTAGAATATTACTCCTAATGCAGAACCGGGTGGGATCAGGGACTGGACTGTCGTTCCTTCAGGAACACTAATTAGCAGGTAAGTTCTAATTACTTTTTCCTTATCGTCACTCCAGTCCAGTCCCTTAACTTCTGGGATGTAACAGAGCAGTTCAAGCATGGGTGGGATCCGATATGCCGGACCGAAGCACCGCGTGCCCAAACCTCGAGTCAGCTGAGCTCTGAACGTCCAGTCTGTAGTGTCTGGTAAAGGTATGCAGAGAGGACCAGGCAGCTGCCCTACAAATGTCCAGCGGCGGCACTAAACTATATTCTGCCCAAGAGGTAGCCTGCGCCCGAGTCGAATGAGCGCGCAATCCCCCTGGAACCTGCTTCCCCTGGAGGATGTAGGCGGAAGCAATAGCTTCCCTAATCCACCTGGAGATGGAGGCCTTGGCCGCTGCCTCCCCCTTGTGCGGCCCTCCAAACTGAATGAACAGCCGTTCGGACTTTCGAAAAGGCGCAGTGCGGGAGAGGTAACGCTTCAAGGCTTTTTGAACATCCAGGAGGTCCAGTCTGCTGTCCCCCCCTGCTTGCTCCTCGGCTGGAAACGACGGGAGCGTAACTGACTGATTCACATGAAAGGGGGAGACGACCTTGGGCAAGAAGGAAGGCACTGTTCGTAAGACCACCTTATCCTTGAAGAACGAAAGAAAGGGGGGCTGGGAGGACAGCGCTTGAAGCTCGGAGACCCGTCTGGCTGAACAAATAGCGACCAGAAAAACCGTCTTCAGCGTCAGATCCTTTAGAGAGGCTTGCTTTGCCGGCTCAAAAGGTGCCTTGGTCAAGGCATTCAGCACCAGGTTGAGGTCCCAAGGGGGGATGAACGATCTCTGCTGCGGACGAAGACGCCTCACCGCTCTCAGGAACCTGGCCACATCCGCGTGAGCCCCTAAGGACTTACCGCGGACCTTACCTCTAAAGCAAGAGATGGCTGCCAACTGGACCCATAAGGAACTGTGCGCTAGAACGTTGTCAAAACCCACTTGCAAGAATTCCAGGACCTCCGGAATGGAGGTCGAAAGAGGTTTCCTCCGGTGCTCCGTGCACCATGCTTCGAAGATGCGCCAAACTCTTACATAGGAGCGACAGGTCGAGCGCTTTCTAGAACTCAACAGGGTCGAGATCACCGATCCCGAATAACCCCGCTTCAGGAGCCGTGCCCTTTCAATAGCCAGGCCCTAAGCGAGAATCGATCCACGTGAGGCATCCGAACCGGACCCTGCCTCAGCAGATCCCTTCTGCAGGGAAGCCGCCAAGGCCGGTCGGCGAGCAACCTCACCAGATCCGCATACCAGGGACGGCGGGGCCAATCCGGAGCTATGAGGATTACCAAACCTCGGTGGGCTTCCACCCGTTGTAGAACCCTTCCGATGAGAGCCCAGGGAGGGAACACATACAGGAGCCCTTCGGACGGCCACTTTTGGGCCAGAGCGTCCAAGCCTTCGGACATCCTTTCCTTCCTTCGACTGAAGAATCGACTTGCCTTGGCTGAGGCATACCGTGCCATGAGGTCCATGACTGGTGGACCCCAAAGGGCTACTATCTGGTCGAAGACCTCCTGTTCCAGCTCCCACTCCCCGTGGTCTATCTTGAATCTGCTGAGGTAATCGGCTGTGACGTTGTCCGTCCCGGCCACGTGCTGGGCTGAAAGAGCCTCCAACCGGATTTCGGCCCACCGGAACAGGCTGTCCGCTTCCTTCTCCAAGGAGGAACTGCTTGTACCTCCCTGGCGTTTGATGTAAGCCACCGCGGTGACATTGTCGGAGAGGACGCGAATCGCTTTTTGACAAACTAGGGGTTCGAGCGCCCTGAGTGCTAAGGCTACCGCTCGTAATTCCAATCTGTTGATGGACCAGTGCGACTCCATTGACGTCCAAAGTCCCTGGACGAACTGGTCCTTGCAATGGGCCCCCCAGCCTGATAGACTTGCATCCGTCGTCAGTAGTAACCACTGCGGGGGTTCGAGAGGCATCCCGCAATCCAGGTTCCTTGAGTACCGCCACCACTGGAGGGCCCTCTTGGTTCGAGGGGCATAGGGGAGTTGCATGGACAAAGGATGATGTTGATGGGACCACCGAAGTAACAGGGCCCGCTGCAGAGGCCGCATGTGAGCCCTGGCCCACGGTACTACCTCTATTGCTGCAGCCATGGTTCCCAGCAATTGAAGGTAATGCCAAACCGTCGGGTTTCGCCTGTTCAGAATTGCGAAACTAGGATCCTTAGTTCCATTGATCTCTTCTTGGATAGAAACACTTTCCCTCTTCCTGTGTCGAATCTTACTCCGAGATATTCGATCTCTTGAGAGGGTATCAACCTGCTCTTTGATCGATTGATGAGCCACCCCAACTCCTCCAGGACTTCGACCACCCTGGTAGTGGCCGAGCGACTCTCCTCTTCTGACTTTGCCCGGATCAGCCAATCGTCCAGGTAGGGATGCACCAGAATTCCCTCTTTTCGCAGGGCTGCCGCCACTACCACCATTATCTTGGTGAAAGTTCGAGGAGCCGTAGCTAGCCCGAAGGGCAGAGCTTGGAATTGAAAATGACCTCTTGGGACCGCGAATCTCAGGAACTGTTGATGGGATCTTCGAACCGGGATATGCAAATAGGCTTCCGTCAAATCCAGGGAGGTCAGGAACTCCCCGCTCCTCACGGCTACAATGACTGACTTCAGGGTTTCCATACGGAAATGAGGCACTTTGAGACAGCGATTGACTTGCTTTAGATCTAGGATCGGACGAAAGGAACCTTCCTTCTTTGGTACCACAAAATAAATTGAGCATTGGTCTGGCGGAACCGGGACCACTGCCCCTAGCACTATGAGTCTTGAAAGTGTGACTTCTATCGCCTCCCTTTTTGCCGGAGAACCGCAGGGAGACTGAATGAAGGCTGGAAGTATTTGTTTTGCAAATTCGAGAGCGTAACCCTCTCGGATCACTTCTGGGACCCATTGGTCGGACGTGACTCGGGACCAGGCGGGAAGGAACTGCCTTAGACGGCCCCCCACCAGCAGGCCGCCCACCTGGACCCCCGTTTTCTCATTGTGGTTTTCTAGGGCCCGCAGAGGAAGAGGAGGCCCCAAAGCCTCTCCCCGCTCCCCGAAACCCTCTAAAGTTCTGACTCCTAGATGGTAAACGGCCCCTAGGGAAGGGGTTCGACCTGGCTGGGCGAAATCTCCGGGGATCCCTAGGCTGACTCCGAACAGGAGCTAGCGAGCGACCTTGTTTAGGTCTGTCCTCCGGAAGCCTGCCCCCTTTGGATTCGCCAAGGTCCTTCACCAGCTTATCCAAGTCTTCCCCAAATAGTAGCTTGCCCTTAAAGGGAAGACGGCTCAGGCGCGCCTTTGAGGAGGCATCGGCTGCCCAATTACGTAGCCACAAATAACGCCTGGCTGCAACTACCGAGGCCATGTTCTTAGCTAGACTCCTGATGAGGTCGTACTGGCTATCTGCCAGGAAGGCAGCCCCGGACTCCAACCTAGCCATAATAGACTGCGCGTCTTCCGAGGTACCCTCCGCTAGCTGAAGCTGCTGGGACCATCTCAAGCAGGCCCGAGCCACCCAAGCTCCCGACACCGAGGCCTGTAAGGCTAGAGCACTAACATCAAAGGCTTGCTTCAGCAGTGTATCCAATTTTCTATCCTGTGGATCCCTCAGAGCCGCACTACCCTCAACCAGGATAGTTGTCTTCTTTGTCACTGCTGATACCGCTGCGTCCACCCTGGGCGACTTCAGCAGGTCTTTGTCAGGTTCTGGCAACGGGTAGAGACGAGTCATAGAGCGGACACCCAAGTTTGACTCCGGTTGATCCCATTCCTCCTGGATCATCTGACGTACCACTCTGTGGACGGGAAAGACCTTCTGTGACCTTCTAATGGCTTGGATTAAAGGGTCCTCCAACGCTTCCTCTTCTGCAGGAGCGTCCACAGCCACGTTAAGCACCTTGAGGGACTCATTAATTAAGGATGGAAGCTCCTCTCTGCGAAACACTCGCACTATGCGGGATTGGTCCTCCTCCGGGATCTCCCCCTCTTCGAGCTCTTCCTCGCCTTCATCTAATTCTTTGTCCGAGACCTCCTCTTCCTGGGAGTCCTGCGAAAGGGAGGTGAGAGGCTCTTCGCTCAGCAGCCTTGCGCGCTTGAGTGGTACTCCTGAGTCCTGTGTGCTTGCCCTCAATGGCCTGGTCCCCCCGCCTTCCCTCGCCTTGCTCGACTCTCCTGTTGCGAACCCCTGTTTACGCATGCAATAGGCCTTGTGTAGCAAGAGGACGAAAATCAGGAGAGAAGAGCTCGCCAGGGCCCTGTTCCCCACCGTAATTAGAGGGAACATTGGGATGGACAGGGGAGGGACGGACAAGACCGAGGCCGAAGGAGGGAGGGAACTGGACCCCCCTTCCTCCACCAGCGGGTCTCCAGATTCCTGGGAAGTCTGAGCCATGGACCCCTGGATTTCCTGCTCTACTGAAGCAGCCTCTGCAGCACAACCTCTGCAGACCCCCGTTTCGGAGGCCGTACCCCTCCGAACGCCGCAGGAGGGACACCGAGGCTTGCCAGTCATGATCTTTTAAAATTACCAGATAGCAAGCAAACAGTTGTGAGTTCAAAGGCCTTTCCCCTCCCCCAATCGTTAAATTGCAGCCCAGCAAAATCAAAGGCCAGAAACTGAAGTAATTCAAGTTAAAAAATAACAAATTTAAAATTAAATAGCATTAAATTTCAAATTAGATTTCAAATTAAATTAAACCCTGCGAATTAATCATTTAAAACTTCCCCCTATACTTGCTGTTTGCTGCTCCGTTGCTGGTTGTTGCTCCCGTTGCTGGCTCGCACGTGGGAGGCCGCAGCCACGTGGAGCCTGAAACCGGCAGCCGGCGTCTCTGCCCACGCCGCCGGACTGCTTAGGAGGCCGCCGCTGAATCAGCGCTGGATGCTGAAACCGGAGGCGCCCCGATGCTCCGACGCGCCGGGAGCTGCCGCGCAAGGCCGCGGGAAGGGTTACCGCACCGCCTCCAGCGCTCAGCCCGAGGGCTTCGGCGCGAGGCAATGGCGAGCCTACGGGGAAGGAACCTTTCCCTCTTCCCAGAAGAGTCGGCAGGCCAAGGAAGCGTGAGGAGGCTTCCCCGGTTGTCTCTGCTGCCGCCGGTAACCCTCCTTCTCCGGGCTGAGAGCTCCGATGCTGGGCAGGATGAGAGGGGGGGGGGGAATAAACTTAAAGGAACAGTACTCTTTAGATCTAAAGAATACCAAACAAATAAATTAAACTAAATGAAACCAAATAAATGAAATTAAATAGAAATTAACTAGAAATTAAATAAAAGGACTCCAGTAAGCCCTTGGCTTACGGAACCCTCCAGCTGCTTGGAGGCTGAGAATACTGGGAGCTATGGGTGGTGCCAGTAGTATTTATACCACACCATCCTCAAAAGGATGGGCTCAGCCTCCAAGCTGCTGGAAAGGTTGCGCAACCCAGAAGTTAAGAGACTGGACTGGAGTGACGATAAGGAATAGCCATTATCACCAGACATCAAACTTCAAAGGGATTCAATGCCATCTCCAAAAACTTTGGGATTCTTGTGTCTACAGTTCGCAATGTTATTAAGAGGTTTTCTGCTCATGAAACTGTCAAGAACTTCCCAGAACATGGTAGGAAGAGGAAAATCAATCCAAGAAGTCTTTGAAGGTTAGTGCAAACTGTCAGAAAAACACTACATACAACATCCAAAGAGCTTAAGGCTTACCTGGAGCAATTTCTAGTGGTGGTTTCAACCCGTACCATACGCCGCGCACTACCATGGGCGAAAGATCCTACTGCTCAAAGACAGACATAAAACGGCACACCTGATCTTTGCCCAAACTCAACTTGAGAAACCACAATCCTTCTGGGAAAATGTTAAGATTAAACCAAACTTGAGCTCTTTGGCAGTGCAGACCAGAGATACATTTACAGGGGAAGAAATGAAGCTTACAAGGAAAAAACATCCTTCCTACAGTTAAATATGGTGGAGGTTCCATAATGTTATGGAGCTGTTTGCTGCCTCAGGAACTGGAGGTCTAGAACGTATTAAAGAAATCATGAAGGTATTTTGGAGCGAAATGGGATCTAGTGTGAGAAAGCTAGGTCTGGGTTGAAGGTCATGGGTCCTCCAGCAGGACAATGACCCCAAAGTACAAAAGAATGATTAAAAAAGGAACAAATGGACTGTTAAACTGGCCAACAATGAGCCCTGAAATCAATCCAATCGAGAACTTTTGGAAAGAGCTGAAATCTGTCATTGGTAAAAGGAATCCTGGAAACATTCATGAGCTGGAACAAATCGCAGTTGAAGAGTAGGAGCTTGTAGTGCTATAGAACTGATTAGTAGAAATAGTAATAGTAGTAGTAGTAGTAAAAACTACCTGCAGACAGATGTATGAAATAGTTTTACCAAAAAGCTTGAACTGAACGACTGCTCTGTGCCCAATACCCATCGCACTCTCACAAATGTATGGCTACAAGAAATGTTTGGAGAATCTCATCACTGCCAAGGGTTATGCAACCAAATATTGGTGAAGGATGTCATTAATTCTGTCCAGGTCATATTTTATTTTTTTCTCTGAAGTTGTACAGACATCTTTTTTTTTGCTGTATACCTTTGAACATACTATTAAAATATTATGATGACATAATGTTGGAATATTTCCAATTATTTCTCAAGATATTGTACACAGCATATCTAAAATGCAAGGGTGCCAATAATATTGACCATAACTGTATGGATCTGTTTAATCAAATAAACAGATTCACCCCTAAGCACAATGCCTGTGCCAGAGATTCAGCATGTTACCTACAGATATAGTCTTGGGGCAGTAAGGTAAGGAACCTCCACTCAAGAACTTACTCCAGAGAAAAAGCTGGTGACATTCTGCCAAGTTCCATTCGCATAGGAGGTTCCAAGAGAGCTGTAGGGCTGGCAGAAACCAACCAGTGCTGTCCAGCTGGCTCAAAGCAATTCCACACAACTAACATATAATGATCTAAATTAAGTCACTAAGTTCTCAGCGAAAGTGATTAACAGCACGAATGGGTTGGATGCTGACAATGACTATACATATAGGAAGACTAAATGAAGTAAGCCTTGATAGTGGAATCCAAAAGTGCTTTATGATGCATATCATTTGGTGTTGCCCAGATCACATTCCAAGATGATGAAGCTCTTGCAGTCCTGGAATTCCTCAGGCAACATTACACTCTGTTGAATGGGATCCTGGTTCCAACTCCAGTGAACAGAGTTCATCCATTCTGCTTCATCCACACCTGGCACAAACTATCAAGACACGGATTTTATTCATAGTTTGAAATTTTTGGGGTTTTTGGAATACATTTATTAATTACTCACCTCTTCCAAATCTGAGCTGAAAGTGAATTACATTAAAATACACAAGTCATTTCCCTGCATAAATGGGCTCGTGATCTAAGCTGCATCTGAGGCAACAGAAGATAAAGTATATTATCCCAGACCACAAACCGTGGGAGTGCAGAAGTAGCCTAGTGGTTAGAGCAGTGGTCTGTGACCAATGAAACCAGTATTCAAATCCCCTGGTACTCCTTGGGCAAGTCATTTAACCCTCCATAGCTTCAGGTACGGGCTTAGATTGTAAGCTTTCAAGGGATAGGGAAATATGGACTGCAACTCACCTGGAAGCGCCAAACAGTATAAAATAACAATGGGAGATGTGGCATTTGAACCGTAGGTCACAATCTGCTTCTCTAATCACTAGATCACTCCTCCTTCATTTCCATTTTTGTTAGTCCTTTTATTCTTTCATGTATTGCTCTAAGCAACCAATCTGACAAGGAAGCATCCGAGGTCTAATTCTCAAGCATAGGTAGATTAAATAGATAGATAGATATGGATAAATGTAAAATTAGTGTTTTTACCAAAGCTGATCTAATCAAACAGCACTGCAAGAACTAATTGGTAAACAATTTAAACAAAAAGCTTGAACTGAACAGCTGCTCTGTGCCCAATATCCATCGCTCTCTCACAAAGGTATGATTACTGGGGCATCTGGAGATCTGACCAATATCCTCAACAGTAGCCAATGATTTCAGCAAGCCATTAGGCAGCTCACCGATTACAGACAGGCCACCATTTCTTATCCTGATCATCAGATACCACACAACTAATACGGTTTTCAGGATATCCACAATGAACATGTATGAAGTCTATGCGTATAATGGAGGCAGCTCATACATATTCATTGTGGATATCCTAAAACCTCAGCTGGATGGGTGATCCCTGAGGACAATGATCTAGAACATTTTTGATATCTGAATCTTTATGAGGGCCATTTCCAAACTGCTTGCATAGTAGCAAAGGCCACCAGTGCCTTTTCATCCAGGACTTTGCACCAGTTTTCAAAGTGAAAGTGCGTGTTAAGAAAAAAGTAGCTACAGATGTTTGCATGTCCTCTCTTTGGGCACTTTTTCCACCAAAACTGTAATCCTCGCTCTCATCCTGTCTCCACTAAATACGGGTGAAATGTTTTGGAACTACGCACATTCTTTTACCTGCACACAGGATGGACAATTTTCAATCTACTCATGGAATTGGCTTTGCAAATTCCCTCTACAATTGAGAAATCTGCTTCAGAATCAATGGTCTAATTAAAGATGACATCTATGAGCCAAGTGAAAAGGGTAACCGAGAAGAGGGCCAAGACCCAGGGAAGCCAGGATTCAAATCCTGTTTCTCCCACCGATGCTTCCTATGACCTTAGGCAAAATCACTTCAGCCTCCATTGCCTCAGCTATAAAACTCAGACTGTAAGCCTTATTGAGCATACAAGCACCTACTAGACCTGAACTATTAAACATTTATAAAGCGCTACATCGAACCCAGCGCTGTACAGACATATAGAAAGTGACAGTCCCTGCTCATCAGAGCTTACAATCTAACAGCGACAACAGAAATACAGACAGAGTAATAATCTAGTTAGGGCACGGCCAGAATGGCTTCTCCCATTACTACTACTAGTACTACTGTGCATTTACTACACACACAGTATAGATAAGTACATACATTCCAATTACACCAAGGGTACATTACAACACATCAGTGTTATATTACAGGTGGTCTGGGCATCATGGTGTACATTATATTACATTAGGGAAAACATATAGAGTATGCTTACATGGTAACGTGGAGATTGAGTCAGTGGAGGCGAAGTGACCGTGAGCGCTCATACTTCGTTGGGGTCATGGAGGCTGGATTGGATCCTTATTTCTTTTTCCTTTACATTGGAATACGTCTGCAAGAGCGAAAGCCGGCCCTGCCACCGTGCCCCGCCAAAGGGCCCTTTGGCGTGGCCCTTAGGTGCGGGCCCACCAGGCGCAGCCACGCCTGCCGGTTCCGGTCTTTTAAATGCTGCCTGTTGCGCCCCGATTTGGCCTTGGTGGGGGGAGCGGGAGGGGCAAGCAGCTCCCGCTTTCTCCCCCGATGTCCGATCGGCAGCATGGTGTTGGAGAGAGAGGCAGTTACCTGCCGGGTCCAGTCCTTTTAAATGCTGCCTGTTGCGCCCCGATTGGGCCTTGGTGGGGGGAGCGGGAGGGGCGAGCAGCTCCTGCTTCCTCCCCCAATGTCCGATCGGCAGCGTGGTATTGGGGAGAGAGGCAGTTACCTGCCGGGTCCAGTCCTTTTAAATGCTGTCTGTTGTGCCCCGATTGGGCCTTGGTGGGGGGAGCGGGAGGAGCGAGCAGCTCCCGCTTCCTCCCCCGATGTCCGATCAGCAGCATGGCATTGGGGAGAGAGGCAGTTACCTGCCGGGTCCAGTCCTTTTAAATGCGCCCCGATTGGGCCTTGGTGGGGGGAGTGGGAGGGGCGAGCAGCTCCCGCTTCCTCCCCCGATGTCCGATCGGCAGCGTGGCGTTGGGGAGAGAACTGCTTGGGTATGGAAATGTAATCTAAATCTAAAGTCCAAATCCCAACTTTTCAAATCTATGATCTGCCAGTAACTCTCTGTGAGGCTTTGGACATGTCACTCTGTGGCCCTGTAGCTCAGTTCTAAATCCTGGCTCTGCTACTGATTATCACTATGGTGGTCATTTTGGAAGCCCTATTCATGCTTTGGACCTCCGAAAACGGGCACAGAGACGTCTCCAGAACCATTTTAGAAGCCGGGTCTGTGGACACCACCAGTATGTGGACGTCCAAAACTGAGCAAGGGCGTAGTGGAGGTTGGCTGGGGCATTCCCAAGACCCTACCTGATCTCAGAAATGTCCGGGACTTCCGTCATTGCATCTAGGTTTAGAGCTGCTACAGACAAACAAGCATCTGAAAAAGTGCTTGCTTTGGCTGAAAAATATCCAAAGGATGTAGAGGAGAAGGCACTCCACCATTTCCAGTACTTGGCACAATTTCAATGATAGCAGCAGTGGGATTTGAACCCTGGTTTCCCTGTTCCTAGTCCATTACTCTAACCATTAGGCTATTCCTAGACACCCAGATTCTGAAATACTATTCTGTAGATGTCCATGTAAACGCCCTCCACAGATGTCCATATTAGTCTTGTCCATGTTTGTGAAATCAGGCCTGCACCTGGACGTGACTGCTTTTTTTTTTTTCAGATGTTCTGGCACTTTGACATCCTTTCTAAAATTTCCCTCCATAAGTTTAGGTATGTCACATTATCTCTTTGCATCCAGGTTCCAGTCTTGGATCTGCTGCTGACTCTCATTATAAGATTAGAAATATACTCCCGTCTCTCTGTGTCTCAGTTCACCAACTTTCATTTCTTCCTATTTTAAAACGCTCCTTAAGTCCCAGGCCCAAGATTTATTCCCAGGAATGGCTATATGTACTAAATGTTTCTAAAGTGCTTCAATTATAAATCAGGCACATTTTTACTTATTTGAGATTCATCTCACATCTTTTCATTAGCGTGCAAGGCAAGTTACATTCAGGTACAGTAGGCATTTTCCTGTCCCCAGAGCACTTACAATCTGTCTCTACCTGAAGCAACATTGGCCCAAGACCACAAAGTGCATTTTTGTTTGAAGCAGGGTTTGAATCTTGGCTTCCCTAGGTCTCCGTCTCGTGCATAATCACTAGGCTACTCCTAGGCTGATAAGGAACCGCCAGGGTCAACATCCTCCTACCCCCCAAATGAACTCTGTGGCCACAGAGGAACCATTCAGATAACCTCACCTCAGGCTATAAGATGTGTTTCAACTGGCTGTAGACTTCAGGCAAACAAAGTACGATTCCTCCTAAACTGCTGGACCCAGAGCATGAGCGCTCAAGCCACAAAGTCACTACAGACCGAGGCCTGCAGGCCCAAAGGCGAAACGGAGATGATAGTTTTCAACAACATTTCCACTTTACAGTTCTACTAATCCCACAGAATGGAACCACCCTTCGCTGGGATAGTGCTGCACCTAGTGACTGCTGCCACCAAAGCGTCCACCATTGGGAAACACAACCAGCTGTCCATATCCTCCTGAGGAAGGGCATACAGCTTGCCCATCGCCTTACCCTCCCTCACAGAGGGCTGTCCGTGGCCTCCCATTATGCCAGGATCATGTGCCAAACCTCCTGCAGAAGAGAAAAGGCCTTAGAGAGCATCCACAAACCCTCCAAGATGGAGTCCACATCCAACATCTCCACCAACACATCGGCAACACGGAGTGCCAAGGAAATCTGGGTGATCAGGGAGGACAAATAACCACAACAGAGTGGATGGATGACCAAAGAGTCATCCTCTTCCATGGGAGAAAGCTCACCCTCCTCCAACTGATGCCAAGTCAACCAGACCCTGCATCCTGCACCTCTCCCTCCAGAGCAGAAGCACCCAGCTGCGCCAAAGCTTCCTCTGAAGACGCCTCATCGTAGAAGCACCAAGGGAAGTCATCTCTAGAGTAGTAATGCCTGAGGGTCATCGGGGTGGGGGGGAGCTGTGGAAGGAACCTCGGGGACTGGTTAGGGCCAACCCCCAACCAGCAGCTGAACAGAGTCTGCTACAAGCAAAAGGCCTGATGGAGAAACCACAAAAAGTCTAGGGAAAATGCACCGGAGGGTCCCACCAGCGATGGAGACCTCTCCTGAGCTCCATCCCTTGAGGATCAGCACTGGAGAACCCAAACTCCCTACAGTGCAACACAATTTGTTCTATGGGCCAACGGAGCTGCCTTGTTCTCTCAAGATGGTGGTGTTTCCCACCATCTCTGCGCTACAGGAAGGGCCAAAGCTGCATGCGCCTCCATTCTCAGCCGCTCCTGTGAGGACAGGTGAACTCCTCCACAAAAGGCTGCCTTCACTCTGCCACACAGTCATCACACAAGTCCTCTGCCAGCACGCCGGCTTGACCTGCTCCACAGGCTAGGTAGCGACAGCTATGGTCTACCATGCTGTACCGCAGCCCAGACCAGGAAGCAGCAGCTCTGGCTCCAGTATGTACTGATGACAAAGGCCCCGGTTTGTTTAACTTTGAGGAAGCTGAGTACGCCTCCAATCTAGCATGGGAGAGCAAGTGTGGCCATAGCAAAAGCAGACACGACCCCTCCCCCCTACTACTACTACTACTATTCAGCACTTGTAAAGCTCAACATACGCAGCGCTGCACAGCTAACATACAAGAGGTAGCCAACATACAAGAGACAGTCCCTGCCCATCAGGGTCATGCTCATCGGAGCTTACAATCTAGTTAGAACAGTACATTAGTTAGAACAGTACAGAGCATTAGTCAGTTCTGCGCAAGGTACGGTGTAGTACAGTTTGGTCTGTAGTTTGGTCATAAACGTTGACGGGGGCTAGGGTAAGATGAGGAAGGAGTCAGGATCTGAATACAATGGTGAAGAGGTGGGTCTTCAACCTGGATTTGAAGATGGCCAGGGAAGATGCCTGGCGCACAGACACAAGTAGGCTGTTCCAGATGTAAGGTACAGCAAGGTGAAAGGAGCGCAGTCGGGAGTTCGCGGTGCAGGTGAAAGGCATTGATAGAAGTAATTTGTTAGCGGAGTGCAAATTTCGAGAAGGAACGTAGGGAGAGATAAGAGATAAGAGGTATTGAGGGGCCATAGAGTGAATGCATTTATAGGTCAGCAGGAGAAGCTTGAAATGGATGCGGAACTGGACAGGGAGCCAGTGAAGTGACTTGAGAAGAGGAGTAATGTGGGCATGGCGAGGCTGGCAGAAGATTAGTCGAGCAGCGTGATTTTGTATAGATTGAAGGGGAAGGAGGTGGCTCACGGGAAGACCAGCGAGGAGTAGGTTGCAGTAATCGAGGCGCGAGGAGATTAAGGAGTGGATAAGCGTTTTGGTAGTGTGTTCAGAGAGGAAGGGGTGGATTTTGCTGATGTTGTAGAGAAAGAACATAGTAACATAGTAGTTGACGGCAGATAAAGACCAGCATGGTCCATCCAGTCTGCCCAGCAAGATTTATTTTTATTTTATTTATGGCAAGAGTATGGTGCACCTGTCGCTCCGCGCAGGCCACCCCTCCCCATATCCTTGTTCAGGGGTAAACCCACCACTCCATGTAGGACATCCCTATTTGTTGAGACATTATATGGTTCAGAAGTTAGATGGTACCGTTTATTTTGTTTTTTTCCTATTTCTGTAAAGGGATCCTCTGTGTTTGTCCCATGCCTTTTTGAATTCCGTCACCGTGTTCGCCCCTACCACTTCCATCGGGAGGGCATTCCAAGCATCCACCACCCTTTCAGTGAAAAAATATTTCCTGACATTGCCTTTCAATTTACCCCCTTGCAGTTTCATGTTATGCCCTCTAGTTTTACAGGTTCCCCATCTTTGGAAGAGGTTTGTTTGTTCAATCATTTCTCTTTAAGTATTTAAAGGTCTGAATCATATCTCCCCTGTCCCTCCTTTCCTCCAAAGTATACATATTTAGGTCTTCAAGTCTCTTCTCATAAGGTTTCTGATGCAGGCTCCAAATCATTTTGGTCGCCTTCCTCTGAACAGTCTCCAGTCTTTTTACATCCTTTGCAAGATATGGTCTCCAAAACTGAACACAGTATTCCAAGTGAGGCCTCACCAGTGACCTATACAGTGGCATAAGTACCTCTTCTTTTCTGCTGGTAATCCCTCTTTGTATGCAGCCCAACATCCTCCTGGCTTTTGCCACTGCCTTGTCGCACTGTTTTGCCACCTTGAGAAACGGCAGGTCTTCGCTACGAGCTGGATATGAGCGGAGAAGGAGAGAGGGGTGTCAAAGATAACCCCTAGATTGCGGGCCGAGGGAACAGGAAGGATAGTAGATCCATCCACATGGATTGAGAGAGGGGGAGATGGGGGGGGAGGAGTTAGGTGGAAAGACAAGGAGTTCAGTCTTGGCCATGTTCAATTTCAATCGGCGATGAGACATCCAGGCAGCGATGTCTGAAAGACAGGCAGAGATCTTGGACTGGATTACCGGAGAAATATTAGGTGTAGAGAGGTAGATTTGGGAGTCATCGGCATAGAGATGGTATTGAAAACCATGGGAGGAGATAAGCACACTAAGGCCTTGGGTATAGAGAGAGAAGAGGAAGGGGCCCATGACAGATCCCTGGGGTACACCTACATGGAGCGAGGTAGGGGAGGAGGAGGAGGAGGAGCCAGAGCAAACACTGAATGAGCGATGGGAGAGGTAGGAGGAGAACCAGGATGGTACGGAGTCCTTGAAGCCAAGCGAGGAGAGAGTGATGAGGAGAAAGTCGTGGTCAACGGTGTCAAAGGCAGCAGAAAGGTCAAGAAGGATGAGGATAGAATAGAGGCCCTTGGATTTAGCCAGGAACAGGTCGTTTGTGACTTTTGTGAGTGCCGTTTCAGTGGAGTGTAGGGGACGGAAGCCGGATTGAAGTGTGTGCAGGAGGACCTGGGAGGTGAGGAAGTCGAGGCAGCGACGTGGCCTGCTCGTTCTAATAGTTTGGATATGAAGGGAAGGAGGGAGATGGGTCAATAGAAGGGCATGTGGGATCAAGTGAGGGTTTCTTGAGGAGGGGTGTGACAACAGCATGTTTGAAGTCAACGGGGACAGTTGCAGTGGAGAGTGAAAGGTTGAGAATATGAGTGATGGAGGGGACAATGGTGAGGGAGATGGAACATAGGAGATGGGTGGGGATAGGGTCTGATGAACAGGTGGTGGGTTTGGAGGAGGACAGAAGGAGTGCGGTTTCTTCCTCAGAGATCGGGGGGAAGGAGGAGAGGGTGGCAGAGGGAGTATGAATGGGGGAGAATTGGGGAGGAGGGGAGGTAGATGGGGGGGCAGGGAATTGGAGGGTAATCTTGTGGATTTTGTCGTGGAAGTAGTCGGCTAGGGTTTGGGCAGAAAGGGAGGGTGGGATCGGGGGCGGGGTGACCTTGAGGAGAGAATTGAGGGTATTAAAGAGACGGCGAGGATCAGAGGCAAGGGAGGTGGTCAGATGGATGTAGTAATCTTGTCTGGCAAGTGTTAAGGCTGACCAGAAGGAGCCAAGCATGAATTTGAAGTGTAGAAGGTCTTCTGGGGAGCAGGATTTGGACCAAGTTTGTTCGGCAGAACGGGCATAGATGCATAGATAACGGATTGTGGGTGAAAGCCAGGGTTGGGGAGTAGATCGTGTGACAGGACGTGGGGTGGGAGGGGCAAGAGTGTCAAGGGCTGAGGATAATGTAGCATTGTATGAGGATAATGCATCGTCGACGGACTTGGAGGATAAAATGGAGGAAAGAGATGGAGAGATGGTGGAGGAGAGAGTCAGGAGATCAATATTATGAAGGTTTCTAAATAGGTCAGAGGAGCAGGACGAGGTTGGGACGGCGGAAGCTGAAGAGTAAATGTTAAGAGGTGATGGTCAGATGAGGGAAGGACTGATTTGCGGAAGTTTGAAGGAGAGGAGCTGGAGAAGAGTAGATGTGTGGCAGTGGCCATGTAGATGTGTGGGGGCAGTGGAGCAAAGTTGGAGGTCGAACGAGGAGGTAAGAGCGAGGAACTTTGAGGCATGGGGGTCAGAGGGGTTGTCGATATAAATGTTGAAATCGCCAAGAATAAGAGTGGGAGAGGAGGGATCCATAAAGACAGAAAGCCAGGAGTCGAAGTCAGTGAGGAAGGTAGATTTGGATTTGTCCGGTTGGCGATAAATAACAGCCATTCAGAGGGGAAGTGATGAGAGGAGGCGAATGGAGTGGACGTCAAAGGAGAAGGGGGAGTGTGATTGGGGTGGCAGGAGGGGTTGTAATTAGCAGGAGGGAGAGAGTAGGAGGCCAACACCACCACCGCGACTAGTAGATCGAGGTGTATGGGAGAACTGGTAGCCCCCATAGCAGAGAGAGGCAATGGATGCGGTGTCATCTGGGGGGAGCCAGGTCTCGGTCAAGGCAAGAAGGTGTAGAACAATGGAGATAAAAAGGTCATGAATAAAAGGGGGTTTTTTCATGACTGAGCATGCGTTCCCATAGGGCGCATGAAAACGGGACAGTGGAGGGGGGGAGGAGAGGGATGTGGATAAGGTTGGATAAGTTACGTGTAGATTTCTTATCAGAGTAGCGTAGGGGTCTATTTCTAGGGTAATGCCGAGATTTAGAGGGAGCAGGGTGTGGGTGGGTGTGTCTGGGTGAGTGTGCTCTCCAAGAGGGACAAGAGGGAGGGGAAATGAGGGGTAAATTGATGGTATCGGGTAGGTTATGTGAGGGATTATTTTTGGGGGAAGGGTTGGAGTTGATATCTGTGGATGAGTGATTGTGGGATAAATGAGGGTGGAAGGAGGGAGGAGCGGGATGTGGATGAGATTGGATAGGGTACGTGAGGAACTTTTTTTAGTGTGAGAAAGAAATCGGGGGGGGGGCAGGGTTGGGGTTAATATTAGCTGATGAGAGAAGGAGAAGGAGTATTAAAGAGCGGGGTAAAGTGGAGATAGTACGGCGGAAGCGAGGGTGGGGTTGCCTTAAAGAGAGGGGGGTTGGTTGAATGCAGGGGATGGTGTGAAGAAGCTCAAGAGCAGGTGCTAGGCTAGGGGGCAGAATGGAGGGAGAAGTGAGGAAGGTAGAGAGGGGGGGGCTGGTTGAATGCAGGGGAAGGTGTGAAGAAGCCCAAGAGCAGG
The DNA here is from genome assembly GCA_033557465.1 of Ichthyophis bannanicus. NCBI lineage: Eukaryota > Metazoa > Chordata > Amphibia > Gymnophiona > Ichthyophiidae > Ichthyophis > Ichthyophis bannanicus. The sequence continues at coordinate 31,867,488 of CM066047.1, read as the reverse complement.
TGTTAGGCTAGGGGGCAGAGTGGAGGGAGAAGTGAGGAAGGTAGGGGGAGGGGAGGGGGAAGAGGAGGGAGGGCGTTGGTAGAAGGGGAGGCGGGGAAGATAATGAAGAGAGGGACAATGAGATGAAGGAACCATGGTAGTGGGCAGCAAGGTCTGAGCAAACAATGGGTAGCAAGTGATAGGCAAACAAGCAGGCAATGGGTAGTAGTTCAATGCAAGCACTGGCAATGGGTAGCAAGCAGAGGGTAAGCAGCAGATAACAGTTCTATGCAACAATGGGTGGCAACAGTATGCAAAACAATGGGTAGCAGTACTATGCAAGCAATGGATAAGCAATGGATAACAGTTCTTCACAGCGATGGTTAGCAGTACGATGCAGGCAATGGGAGCAATGCTAAGTAAGCAGAGGATAGTGGTGCTATGCAGGCAGTTCTGTGAAGGCAGTGGGTAACAGTACTAAGCAGGCAATGGGTAGCAGTTCTATGCAGACAATGGGTAGCAAGATCTAAGCAGGTAATGGAAGGGAAGATCAATGCCAGCATTGGGCAGCAAGTCAAGGAAAGTTACTTGAAGGTAAAGGTGGTGTTGGTGAGATAGTTGGGGTCAGGAGGCGCAGTGTGGAGGAGCGATCGAGCCTACTCGGTTCCAGGCAGCTACGGTGATTAGCAAGAGCAGGGTTCACGGCTTAAACCAGAGCGCTCCCAGGCCCGCGCCTAAGGGCCACGCCAAAGCGCCCTCTGGCGAGGCCCTCAGGTGTGGGCGCACCCGATGGAGCACGCTGCTTTTAAAGGGCCGCTTGCCCTTTGATCCTTCATTGGCAGCATGTGAAAGGGAGCTCCTGATGGAGCAAGCCACTTTTAAAGGGCCACTTGCCCTTTGATCCTTCGTTGGCGGCGTGTGAGAGGGGGCTCCCGATGGAGCATGCTGCTTTTAAAGGGCCGCTTGCCCTTTTGAACCCTCTGCAGCCAGACCTGCTGCACCAAGGTCTGAAATGAACAGGCCAATGTACTCACCAGTTTCTGTCCCCTCCACCTCCCATGCCCCCAACCAGCACCAGCAGAAACTGGCACAGCTCCAGACCTGGCAAGGCCGCCAGATGTCTCCTGTCTCCCATGGATGCTGTCAATTGTCCCTATTTTCTTCTAGTGGGGGAAGTGGGGCAAGAAGGGAGAGAGAGAGAGAGAGAGAGAGGGAGAGAGAGAGGGTATGAGGAGGAAGAGAAAGGGTTGAAAGCCTGAGCCCTAACATCCCCTCCCCTGAAAAAGATCTCACTTGGACCCTCCTCAGACTCAACCAGCTGGCCTAGGTTGTTCGGGAGTCTGGGCCTCAGAAGTGCGCAGCTAGCACAGCAGCCACAACTGCACCCTGGGAATCACTGACTAACCAACTCAGCTGGGAAGGTACCCCTCAGGACGGTGTCCCAGGAGCTTCCAAGGACTAACAACTCCACTTACATGTAACTGGGGAAAACAGCAGACAGAGAGCCCCGCAGCATCAAGGGGAAAATCACAAACACCACTCCACTATCTGCTGGAGACAGAAATACTGACGGATGTCCCTCACTGATGCCACTAGAATCTTCTAGTCTTTCTCTGTCTCCATCATCTGCTGGCAGGGGAACAAAACCCACTTGTCTGGACTGGTCTAGCAGGATGAAGTGGAAGGTGTGGTTTAGCTAGCACTGCCAGATAGGTTTAATACAAGAGATAAAACTTTATACATTCCCATCACTTTACGGCTGAATCAAAAGATGAAGCATTCCAGAAGTCCATATTAGTCTATAATAAATGCCCCACTGTGACATTAAAATAAAGAGAGATTTATCAGGGGGCACTCAAGCAACTAAACCAGATGGATGAGACGATAACAAGGAGAGGAACATACCACTAGAGGTAATTCTCTCCCAGTCGGTTCCTTCATCTAATTTTAGATCTTCCAAAGTGAAGTAGTTATCCACCTTAAAAACGTGAAAGCAAAAACATCAATTAGTTGCTGTATCAGAAGCTCTGAAATGCTGAACGAATATTTCTAAAGTATGTTCTTCACAGTGCCCAGTAGTCTTACCAGTTTAGGGGTAGACTGGGGGTGCCTTGAGTCCTATTCAGTATACAATGGCAAAATCTAGGACTGTCACTGCCAGTGAATTGGGGAAAGGGGGAAAGTTTATTCCGACCATAGTCTGCCTGTGAATACTAAACAACCCAATATGTTTATACATAGCTCAGTTTTTACACTGTTTTTGTATATAGTTTCACTGTGTGTACATAGTTATAGTTTTATTACCCGTTTTCCAAGTTTAAGTTACCTGTTATAATGTAAGCACACCAGTGTTTTCTGATTGTGCAGTTCTGTTACTTGTAAACCGCACTGAAAACAAATAGCGCGGTATATAAAAGATGTTAAATAAATAAATAAATAAATAAATAAATAAATAAATAAATAAAATAAAGGAAAACAAATTCTGGGTAAATGTAAAAGACGACTCATGGTGCTGGAACCTAGCTTTGATTATGACTGGGCTGAAACCCCAAATCAACAGAAGGAAACTGCCACCCCTCCCCCCTCTAGTTATCCCTGCGCTAGGGGGAATGATGCTCACCCTCACTCTTCTTGGTAAACGGACATCAGTTCTGTCACAGCCACCAGATTTCAGGCCTCCAACAAGCACAAGCTGCAAAGCAGAGAATTTCATGGGATGTTAATGATGAAATAAAGGAGAGCACAGGAAAGATAAAAAGACAAAAGGATGAGGAAAAAGAGGACAAAGATTAAGAATCAAGCAGTACTAAAATATCCAGACATGTACTAGAAGACAATTAGAAACGGCTTTCTCAGACACATGCTGCAGTCTGCAACTTGCATCCAGGAGTAAAGCGCTACAAAAGGGTCGTCTTCTGCAGGGGAAGGAAAAGGGTCAGGCTGCTACAGGTGCAACATCGTTTCATGCTCTCATGTTACCTAAATCTAGGACTTAGACATACTGTGCTCACAAAAGTCTTCACTAGACTGCAGTTGTTAAGAGAATTCATAAACCATGGCTTGTGCAGCATCTTGTATTCCAATCAAAGAAACGCACAGGCTTATGTTGGTTTTTGATAACCCGCCTTTTAAGGCCCTGCAATGCTGTATGTTTATCCTTATATAGAAGATCACTTATTATTTCCCGTATGTGATATCAAAATATGTTCTGAACAGTAAAGTTAAACCAAAAATAGAATTTCTTTTGTCGGATCGTCTGTCGTGAGGATGTAACAACACACTCAAATGACAGACCCTCCTTTTATTCAACTTTTATTTAAAAAGCAAGATAACCCGACCTTTGTTCGATTTGTTCACAGAAGATTGGCTAGTGGGCTCATCAGATGGTTTGTAGGAGCCATTTGGGAACTTGGACCAGCTTTGTGATATCCCGTTTCGGAGAATTTGTGAAACATCATCATTTTGAAAATTTATTGAGTCTTCCCATCGGCATTCCATTGGCAACCCCAGCTTATTGGACATTTTTGAGCTCAGCTAAGTGCCTCTCTGTTTAAACAATTCTTTAATACAGATTTGCTTCTGATTAATACGTTTTTCATTCTATGTAAATTAGCATTTTGTCTATGCAGGGGCTTGTCCTTTTGGGCTAATTATAGCCTCCAGCATATTTAGGTCGAACTGACCTTTTTAAATAAAAGTTGAATAAAAGGAGGGTCTGTCATTTGAGTGTGTTGTTACATCCTCACGACAGACGAACCGACAAAAGAAATTCTATTTTTGGTTTAACTTTACTGTTCAGAACATATTTTGATATCACATACGGGAAATAATAAGTGATCTTCTATATTATGATATACTTTTTGGTTCACTTTGTAGAGGTTAGTTTTTGATAGTATGTTTATCCTTGACAAAAGCAAACATTTCCAGTGCAGATTTGCACAACTGCGGAGAGTAGTTTGGGTAAGCACCTGGTCCTCGTCCAGAGCCTGCAGTATGCATGAGGCTGAAGAGCGCGTGGCTTTGCTAGGAGCGGACGTCTCTCCACCAGCATTCGCTGGCTGAGAATCTGCCTGCAGTTCTTCTACAAACTCTCTTTTGGATGTCCTTTTCCGAGGCCCAATCTCATCTACAGTTCAGGGCAAAGAAAATAAGGAACATTATATCAATATACAAAAGAGGTTGTAGAAGTAGTTTGTGGTCTTAGTGTGCTAAAGGAAGGAAGAGCAGCTCAGAGAGAGTAAGCTCATTTATAAAAGCATATTGCCGCCAAAGGTCCTTCAAATCATTCCTCAAGAACATCAGCCTGAATCACACTTGCAACGGACAGTGGGAGATGCAAGTCTGTTTCTTTAACAGCAGCATTTCTGAGAGAGCCTGTGGCACAGAAGGTTTATAAAGCAGGTCACTGGATACACACTTAAGAGTTGTAATGAAAGACCTCAGAACAGAAGGAAACACTTTCACACTGTATCTTTCTGGAAGTTACAGGCCATTCTTTTGCATGCAATGAAAACATTAAAGAAATTGTAGGGCACATCTGATGCTTGCTAAAGGAAATCAGACACGTAAAAGGGAAAAGACAAGAAAGACAAGAGGATGTAGGGATAGAGAGAGAAAGAGAGACCTTTATGTACTAGTTTCTGCTAGCAGTAGGATATGCTGTCAGATAACTGCCTGTCTCAGTAGCTTGTTATCGGAAGCAGAGACAAGAGCATTTAATGTAAGGGCAGAGCCAGGTTAAGCGGTACTGGAATCTGTTGATAAGGCAACTTTCCATTTTACAGCATGAATTTGAAAAGAAAACCTTTCTAAAAAAGGACTCTGAATTTCTTTTTTTAATTAGACTGCTTGTTCAACCCCAAAATACAGGGGGCATCTGTGAGATAAAGCAACTAGATGTCATCGGTGATGGGGTGTCAAAGATGTCCTAGTCTCTGATTCTAATGACAGAATTTGAATTTTTTAACCAAGGTTTGAAGCTCCAAATGACTTGTACATGTCACACTCCTACTTTCACCACATCCACTGCACAGGCTGCCTCGGTGGTTAAAAACTGACACCATTTAGATTCTGTTCTAACACTTGGATCGGACTGCAGAAAATACTAGTCTTTTCACAACTGAAGAGCCACTTCAGAAACCTTGCAGGGATCTAAAAGGTTTTTCAGTAGCAATTATCTGAGAACTTTCCCTTCCAGATTTCCCAAAGCTCTTGGGGTTCAATAGCTGTCTCCCACTGGGACATTCTGGGGGCTGAGCAGGGCCAGCAGGATAGCTGGTTATCTCTGATATCAATCAATAACTGGTTATTCTTAACCAGGTAAAATTAGGAAGAAAAAAAAAGACTGGTCTAACTTTACCCGATTAAAGATAACCGGTTATTGACTGAATATCACAGATAACTGGTAAGCTAAATAGCTAACCAGGCAACCTGGATATTCAATGCCGGGGACTGGATATTTATTTTATTTATTTATTGAACAGGTTTTTTATACCACCTTATCCTTCAGTCAGAGCGGTTTACATTATAACTCGGTAACAGTTTACATTAAAACAATGAAGCGTGAGAACCGGCTGCAGTTTAATGTGGTATAAATATTAACTTATATATTAACTTATGTACATGGTAACTTAAGAGGGGGTGGGCGTTAAGAGGTATGACCTCAGCATTGAATGTGCAGGTTTAACTTAAAACAACCCACAAAAACAAAGGAGAAGGATACTCCACAATCAACGCTGCAAACCACAAATTGTATCTTCACGCAAATAGTTTGATGACCTGACTTGGCCAAGTTTCGGCACTCAGACCTGCATCAGGGGTCAGTCTAATGAGTTGGAATCATCCAATAGCAATTCACATTGCTAATGACAATCAAAAGGTTAATTATAACCTTCATCGTTACACAAAGCGCACCAAGTTAGGTCTTCAAATAAACTATTTGTGTGAAGATACAATTGGTGTGACTGTGGTTTTCCTCCACTCTGTGGCTGGGTTTAAGTTAAAACAACGACAGCCAGCCACTTTGAAAGCACTGCCTGCCACCATTGAATATCAGCCCCTTTGTGTTTTTTAAAGTTTTAGAGAGGCATTTTCAATAGCAGCGGCCAGCCTGAGTAAAACGTCTAGCCATCACCGCTTTAATTCATATCGGGCTCCAGCACCGAATATCCGGTGTGCCTGGACAGTGTGTTTGCTAACCAGGCAGCAGCAACATTTCAGCCACTGTCCAGTTAGCTAACTCGGCTAAATTTAAGCCAGCCTTCAAAGAGTCTAACTTTAGCCGGTTTAAGATAACCAGCCAGTGATGAATATCGCTGCTGACCAGTTATCGCGAGCTTAGCTTCAGGGTGTACAGTAACATTAGGGGGGAATCTTCAGCAGCACAAAATGGCTATTTGCCACTAAATATCCCTGTGATTAATGCGATTAGCAGGTCTTCTAACCACATCAATCACTTTGAATATGTTCCCCTGAGATCATAACTTGAACTAACCCTTCTGCGTACAGGACAGAAAGGCAGCAGGTCTTTTTCCACCATTGTGCTGTCATTAAAGTTATCTGTCAACACTGCCCTGAGTCCGAGACAGTCAAGCTTCATTAGTTCCCTGTATCTATAAATTTAGTGGTGTGGATTTGATGCACCTACTCAGATAGTCTCCATCTCACCCTTTATTCTTTTTATTTCTTTATTTAAAATATTTCTCTCTCGTCAAATCACTATGAACCCGATATTTACAGCTCTGTAAATCATGTCAATTCCTTTGAACTGTGCTAATGCCACTTAGAGGGACATTCAACGGTATTAACATGGATAGTGCCTCTGAATCCCCCGCTTCATACCCTGAGGCTAACCGTGTAGCATTGGGGTGTGTCATGGAAATTCTGAGGTGCACTGGAGGCGGTACCCGTTTCTAACCAGGCAGCGACAATATTGAACAGTTGCCTGGTTAGCAACCTGCAGGCAAAGATAGGCATGGCAAAAGCTAGCCTATATTTACCTGTGGGAGCTCAATATTGCCACTGGTCGGTTAGCTTCTACGGCATCAGACCCGGCACTGAATATCCAGATTCCTTCCTCAGAGCTGATGGCTAGCCGCTGTAATCGTGCTGGCTGCTGGTGCTGAATATTGGGATCTATGTTCTTAGCGAGTTAGATAATCACACACACAATTATTTCACCTTCCTCTTTGATCTTGGTTCTATACATTCCAACTCTGAACAAAAAGTGCCAAGCTAAATACATTGGGTCCGATGCTGAGCTAGGAGGGCTATGCGCCCCTTCGGAGCGTAGACCTCCCCACTGACCTCTAACCCCAGATATTCAATGTCGGAGTCTGATCATATTACACAAACTCTGAACAAAAGTGCCAAGCTAAATACATCGGGTCCGATGTGATATGATCAGATGTGTCATTTTTAAGAATTAGAAATTTAGTGTTTATTATTTTTGGTGAATAAAGGTGATTAAAAGGGACATGTACTGTTTTGGTGGGGACGATTAACCTTATCCTCCTCCCACGGTTTATGTCCGACAAAAAAAAAGATTCAGGGGTGAAGAGGGTTACTTGCGGTATTTTCCTTGAGGATTACATGATAAATGATGGCAGATAAAAACCAAAATGATCCATCCAATCTGCCTAGTTAAGATCTATCCACTTTGGGTAGATGTAGTACAAATATTCCACAGGCAACTCAACACTAGAAGCGTTAGATAAGCCGACTGTGTAGTGGAGAAAGAAAGGCACACAAGTGTCTGTGTGATAGTTCCACATGGTAACTGTACATAAGCTATTATGTTCAATGTAAAATGTTTTCAACTGTTCGTTGTAAACCGCCCCTGATCTCTGGAAGGGGCGGTATATAAAAACTTGTGAAATAAATAAAAATAAAAAATAAAATGTGAGATTATTCTTCAGGTTTCAAATAAAATCTTTTTAGATGAAATAAGAACTGATGGGCCAAGCTTCAGTGATGGTTTCTTCTCCAATTATTATGCCTTTTGCAAATACACCAGCACCTTATGGAACAGTAAAGACTGAATGGGTCTTATGGTGCTGGTCTGTCTGCAAATTCTCTTTCTAGCTTTCTAGCTTGTGTAGCTGGATGTTGCACTTTAATTGACTACATAATCCCAGCACCGATATGAGACAGACAGAAACCTGAATACCCCTTGCACCCTTCACATCAACCAGCAAGACCAGATTACATTTTGGTTTAATTAGCACTTCTTTCATCACCTTGAGTTCAGTATGCTATACAACTACAGCACTTCCACGGCACACTGTCAAGCTACTCACCTGATTTCTGGGTTCACATACATTACAGCAGCTCCCGAGGAGAGAGGGATATGGAGCGCTAGTATCATTTACCAGACAGACTAGAAAGGCACTTGGTCCTTCCCTGCCATTATCTACTAGGCTATCGCTCTTTCCAATCACTTTTGAGCAAACAGGAAATATGAGTGCCACAGCAGATCACAAGAAGTCCGTGGTAGAACCGAGATCAGCTATGGCAAACCAAGATCTAGGCTATGGCAAATAAGGGGTCTGCCCTGGGCCCCCTGATTTGAGAGAGGAAGTGGCCTGTGGGCTGAGAACCAGGGAAACCAGGGTTCAAATCTCTTTTCTGCCACTAGTCCTACTTATGACCTTTCAAAACAAACCAAAATGAAATCCCCAATGGTAACAAAATCAAATCAAAAAAAGTAGAATCACCAAAGAAACAAAACCAGGCTCTCAAAATTATATTTTTGTCAGACAAGCCAGTAAGAGGAGAGAGGACATCTTACCTTCATAATCCGGCCATGTCCATTTTAATCAGTAAGGTTCTAAAAACCCTTGAAAAGCAGTTATCTGTAAAGGCAGGTATGGCAGCAAAACTGCTTATCAGTGAGTGTGTCCAGAACAGAAAACTGCACAATATGCACGTTTCGAATCGATCAACGACCCTGTTTCAAGTGCCGCTAAATACTCCGTTCCACCATTCATTGAAGCTAATCTGCCAATGACCACACCAGCAATAAACGTTAGGCTTTTGAGAACCAGGGGGAAGCCCCCTCTCATTGGATGGAATCAAATCAGGCTGAACCAATCAATCTCACCAAGCCGTGAGGATGGACAGAGTTGAGAGTGTAAATCCAGCGTTGTTCCAACCACTGCAAACGGGAAATCCTTTTGCCCCCATGGGGATCATATGGAACATGATCTATGATCCTCCATTTGAGATCATTGAACTGATGTTGATAAGCCAAATAGTGATCCACTATAGGGGACAAGCGGACACACATCCGCAACCGAGAGGCATGTTCACCAAGTCTAGTCTTAATGGGACGGATAGTATGGCCTACAAAGTAGATCACACGGGCATCATAATAAATAAATCACAAAAGTGGATGTGCAAGAAGTTGACCAGCAGCAACGATATGACCTTCCGGAAACAGAGTCTTCCCAAGTGGTTCCCAACAAAGTAGTAGGGCAAAACTGACGGCATCCACATGGCAAGTCACGATCTTTCATTGCCTCAGGTACCCTCTTATATTGTAAGCTCTTCTAGATAGGGCTATATTGTACCTGGCTACGTATCAACATTGTACAGCACTGTCTATGTCCAGTAGTGCAATAAAATAATTTTTATTGTGTTTCTTTTATATTTAATGATTGTGTGTGTTTGGAACTCACTGAGGACTTTGGATCAGCAAGTAATAAAAGATTTAAACAAAACTGGTAAATATTGCTGGTATTAAGTATGATGATAGTATATAATGTTTCCGCTGACCTGCTGCCATGTCTGAGGTTGTGTAGTATGAACCACACGGTGCCCATAGTATTGTGGGATCTATTGACCCCACACATTTTCAAACTATGAAACAGCTGGTGCAGTGTGAGGCACTTAAAAGGTTCTGTACCCCACACTAGATGATTATCCCCAAGCCCCAAACTTTCCAAGGAGTGGCTAAGGGGGCCAGGACTCCAGATTTCTCAGCCATCACCCTTTGCTGTAGTGCCATACAAGCTCTCCATTTCTACTATTCTTGAAGGCTTGCACTAACAAATCAACAGCCAAAATCTCTTGAAAGCTATGTTTTTGAAATGCATCACAAAAGTTCTATCACTCTTTAAATGTTTGAATTATTTTTGTTTCTCCATGGCATGCAAAAACTGGATTTGTCTGGGTCTCCTGGAGCAAAAGGTTTCCTGTTTGTTTCATTTTCTGCTCAGCTGATCATCTATAAGAAAAATATTATTCATCCACGGCTGAGAGGCTTTCCTGCCCAAACTCTCTGCATCTGAATATCACGCCCATTCAGCTGGATCCCAAGGCATGTGCTCATTTCACCACAATAACACATTGCTTCCAGAGAGAGCAATGATCATGTCTGTGAGCAGGGCTGGCCCGTCCACTATGCAAGCAGGGTGCCTGCCTAGAGTGGCAACCGGGGTGGGCGACTTTGTGCCGCCACTTTGTTGCCTGCAGCATGATCCAAAATGAATACATAAGCCATGAAATCATAAGACATGCCATACTGGGTCAGACCAAGGTCCATCAAACCCAGTATCCTGTTTCCAGCAGTGGCCAATCTAGGTCACAAGTACCTAGCAGTTTCCCCAAAAGACACAGGTTCCACAATGCTTGTATTGGGGCAAGCAGTGGATATGCCCAGGTCCACTTTAATAATGGTTTATGGACCTTTCCTCCAGGAACTTGTCCAAACCTTTTTAAAACCCAGCTACTCTAACAGCTTTTACTACATCCTCAGGTAGCAAATTCCAGAGTTAGATTACATGTTGAGCGAAAAAATATTTTCACTTATTAGTCTTAAATAGGTTATCCCGTAGCTTCATTGCATGCCCCCTAGTCTTTCTGTATTTTGATGGCATAAACAATCGATCTACGTTTACCTGTTCCGTTCCATTCATTAATTTATAGACCTCTATCATATCTCCCCTCAGCCGTCTCTTTTCAAGGTTGAAGAGCCCTAACCTTTTTTAGCCTCTCTTCATAGGGGTATCCTTCCATCCCCTTTACCATTTTGGTAGCTCTTCGCTGTTCCTTTTCTAAGAACGCTATATCCTTTTTAAGATACGGCTACCAGAATTGCACACAATATTCAAGGTGCGGTCGCACCATGGAACGATACAGAGGTCTGATAATATCCTTTGTTTTATTTTCCATTCCTTTCCTTATGATACCTACATTCTATTTGCTATCTTGTCCGCCGCTGCACACTGGGTGGAGGATTTTAACATGTTATCCACAATGACGCCTAAATCTTTTTCCTGGGTGGTGGTTCCCAATGTGGAACCTTGCATCGTGTAACCATAGTTTGGATTTTTCTTTCCTAGGTGCATAACTTGGAAATTGTCCACATTATTTTTCATCTGCCATTTGGATGACCAGTCTTCCAATTTATCAAGATCCTCTTGCAATTTTCCACAATCCTCATGGGTTTTAACAATTTTGAATAGGCAAAAGGACCCAAGCAAAGGATACAAGGGACACTTTTTCAGTCCTGCCAGAATGGAAAAACATGCTTAAGATTTAAAGAGTAGTTTCTCCTGCATTCCTAAGCTGAGAAAATTGATAAATAAATATTGTAGATACATTACAGTAAGTCTATTTAACAAGATTTGATTTACTGTTACAAGAGACACCATCTTAGCGGTTCAAATTAAAGCAAAAGCAAACATAAAGCATAGTTACTCACCTGTAACGGGTGATCTCTGGGAACAGCAGGAATTTAGTCTTCACATATGGGTATCGTCGGTACCGACGGAGCCCGTGCGGAAAATGCTCCCCAGCGTCCAAAAGGAAAGCTTTCGGAAGCATCCCACAGTGCATGCATGCTGCCTTCCCGCCTCTGTACCTCTCTCACTTCAGTTGAGTTTATAGCTGAGACCAAAGGAGAGAAGTAGAGAAAGAGAAAGATAGAGACAACTGCTAGGGGAGGTGGGTGGGTTGTGAAGACTAAATTCCTGCTGTTCCCGGAGATCACCTGTTACAGGAACAAGCAGGAATGTAGTCCTCACATATGGGGAATTCCCAGCTGGAATATGCCAAGGGGTGACCCCAGCAAGCTGCGAACCGAGGTGAGTTGGGTCATGCTTCCTCCCATGGACCTTTGGCATCCAAACTGTAGATGGTGGGTAGGATTTGAATTAAGTATGGAAGAGATGTTGGAGAACAGCCTGGCCAAACGAGGCATCCCGACGGGAGTCCTTGTCTAAGCAATAGTGGGCTGTGAAGGTGTGTAATAAAGCCCAAGTGGCTGCTTTGCAGATGTCATCAATAGAGACAGAACGAAGGTTAGCCGTTGAGGCATGGCCTTCAAGAGAAAGTCCCTTACTCTGATATGTGTAGGATATGCAGTCTGCAATCCAATTTGACAGAGATTTTTAGAAATTGGAAGTCCCAGATGACTAGAGTCAAAAGCCACAAAAAGCTGAAAAGATTTTCTATGTGGCTTAGTTCTTTGGAGATAAAAGGCTAAGGCTCTTTTACAATCCAAAGTGTGAAGATTCCTTTCTGCACTGGAGGCGTGAGGCCTAGGAAAGAATATAGGAAGATAAACCGACTGGTTTAAATGAAAAGGCGAAACCACCTTTGGCAGAAAGTGAGGATGAGTCCTGAGGACTGTAAGGGTAGGGTCTTTTTTCCTTCCCATCACTTATATCACTTACCCTGGGACGTTACAAGGACTACTTTATCATGGTGGAACCTTGTATAAGGAGGATCAGTTACTAACGCCTGTAATTCACTAATGCGTCTCACAGAAGTGATGGCAATTAGGAAAATAACTTTCCATGAAAGAAACTTTAGATCTGAAGTGGCTAAAAGGTTCAAAGGGCAGTTTCATAAGCTGACCAAGAACAAGATTTAGGTCCCATGCTACCGGTGGTGGTTTAATGGGAGGTTTCGTTAAGAGTAGGCCTCTCATAAATCTTGATATAAGTGGATGAGAGGAAATGGGTTGTCCATCGAAGGGTTTATGAAAAGCAGCAATAGCACCGAGATGGACCCTCACTGAACTGGTCTTTAGGCCAGATGTTGATAATTGTAGAAGATACTCTAGTAGCAACTCTACAGGTACTAAAAGGGGGTTAAGTCCCTTTTGTGAACACCAGACAAAGAACTTTTTCCACTTAAAAAGCGTAAGAAAGTCTTGTGGAAGGTTTTCTGGAAGCCAGGAAGATATCCTTCACGTGTTGAGAAAGATTAATATCCTGGAATTCTAGGCTTTCAGTAACCAGGCCCTGAGATGTAGGGCCTGGGGATTGGGATGCAGTAGGGATCCCTCCTCCTGCAACAGGAGATCCGGAGCATTCCCCAACTCCAGAGGAGTGGTTTGAAAGAGACGCAGAAGAAGGGGGTACCACGCTTGCCGTGGCCAATGTGGAGCTATGAGTATCATACAACCTCTGTCTCTCTGAAGTTTGAATAAAGTCTTGGGAATGAGGGGAATGGGTGGGAAGGCATAGAGGAAGTCCTGTCCCCAGTGGAGTAAGAATGCATCTCTTGCCTGACAATTTTGAGCCAGAATTCTGGAACAGAATCGGGGAAGTCTGGCATTCTGCAGAGTTGCAAAGGAGGTCTATATCTGGTGTTCCCCAGATTCGAAACACTCGAGCAAGCTGGTCTGAGTGGAGGGAACACTCGTGTGGCAGCAGCATTCGACTGAGTTTGTCTGCCCAAGATTTTTGAATGCCCGGAAGGTATACCGCAAACAGGTGAATTTGTAACTCTCTGGCAAGGGCCCATAGTCGCAAAGCTTCGTTGCATAGCGACAGAAAGCCTGTTTCGCCTTGCTTGTTCACATAGAACATAGCTACCTGATTGTCAGTTTGGACCAGAACTGTCTTGTTGCTGAGATGGCCCTGAAAGACTTGAATAGCCTTGAAAATGGCTCTTAGCTCTAGGGGGTTTATGTGAAGGGACACCTCCTGTGAGGTCCAAAGACCCCGAGTGAAGAAATCGTGCAAGTGGGCCCCCCAACCCATCTTGGGATGCATCTGTCGTCAGGGTAGTTTGGTATAGAGGCTGCTGGGAAGGAGAGCCTACAAGGAGGTTTTCCAGGGATTGCCACCATTGCAGGGACAAAATCAGACGTGTGGTAGCTCTGATTTTGTCTTATCAGTCAACCCATGGCTTGTGACCACTGAGAGGAAAGGGTCCACTGGGCTGCTCGCATATGGAGGCAAGCATAGGGAACCACATGGACAGTGGATGCCATGTGTCCCAGCAGTTGAAGCATCTCCCGAGCAGTAAGGAATACCTTCGTAGATCCTTGAGATGCTAGATGTATTATACGTAGACAGCGTGGCTGTGGCAGGAAAGCCTTTGATTGCCGTGTGTCTAGACGAGCCCCTATGAACTCTAGGGATTGAGAGGGGGTGAGATGAGATTATGGGAAGTTTATGACTATTCCAAAGTATTGAAGAATTTCCATTGCTCGAGGGAGAGTGAAGCTGGCCTCTGCAGCTGTCAATGCTCCAATGAGCCAATCGTCTAAGTAAGGGAAGACGAATATTCCCAGAGTCCTCATAAATGCTGCTACCACTGCCATGCATTTTGTGAAGACTCTTTGAGCAGAGCTAATCCGAAAGGAAGAACTCTGTACTGGAAGTGTCTTCCTTGGATCAGGAATCGAAGGAATTTCCTGTGATCTGAGTGGATGAGAATATGTGTGTACGCATCTCTTAGATCTAGAGAACATAGCCAATCCTGACTTTGAAGGTATAGTAAAAGTGTTCCAAGGGAGATCATCTTGAACTTTTCTCAGAACAATACTTGTTTACTTCTCTGAGTTCTAGTATAGGTCTGTGTCCCCCTGTCTTCTTTGGAATAAGAAAATAGGGGGAGTAGAACCCTGTCTCCTGTTGGGGTATGGGCACTTCTTCGATTGCTCCTTGAGCTAGAAGTAACATGACTTCCTGCCACAAGAGGTCGGTGGCAGGGCCCTGAGAATTGAACTTTCTCAGAATTGTAGGTGGAGGCAAGTTGAGGAAATGAAGCTTGTATCCCAAATCTTACAATGGACAGAGTCCAATTTTCTGATGTTATTTGTTGCCATCTTTTGGCAAAATGGCATAGTCTGCCTGGAATGGTCAAGAGTTCTGGACCTTTTAGGGGCAGAATGACTAAGTTCTCTAGGTGGAAGTCAAAGACCCTGAGGGGGCTGGGTCTGTTGAGCCGGTTGAGCTTGTGGCTTTCTCTGCTGTCTGTCTGTTGTTGTCCCTTTTGGGAAACATGAAGTGGACAGCGAGTTTGATGGGTGTAAGATTGGTAAGACTTCTTTTTCTTACTGAACAAAGGTTTCTTGAATGTTTTATTTTTTGCTGGGTTGGCTGTAGCCTTTGACAATCTGTTCAAAGTAGTATTGTCAGATTCAAGCTGATTAGCTTTGTCCTGCCAGTCCTTGCCAAAGAGATTTTCTCCTGTGCAAGGAATGTTTCCCAGCTTTTCTTGCACCCACTGTTCTAAATCTGATGAAGCCAAGCAATACGATGAGCTCCTATGGATATAGCAAAGGTTCTGCTAAGACATTCAAAACAATCAAAGGTAGCATAGTTCATAAAATTTAAATTTAGAGACATTCTGGGCATGTTTGACCAGAATAAGGTAGTCTGCTCTTTTTTCCTCTGAGACAGAAGGACTAATGAGCTCTAATTCTTTTGTGACTTCTTCCAGGAACATTCCCATATACAGAATGTAGGAACGTATCCTAGCTCCCAGCATGGAGGACTGAAAACATTGACAGCCAAAGGCATTGAGTGTCCTGGATTCACAGACTGGAGGATTAGAAGAGTGTGTTTTTGCACTCTTGATTCTTCGCATAGCCGATTCCACTACCATTGAATGGTATGGTAACTGAGTTTCTTGAAAACCAGGACAACTTGGCACTCGGTACATAGTGTCAAGGCATCGGGAATGTGAAAATATCGTTAAAGGAGTTTCCCACATTCTCAACATCAGATCATGTAAGATCATGTGAATGGGAAGCATAGCTGCTTCCTTGGGAGTCATAGGGTATTGTAGAATTCTTAATTATTCTGCCCTAAGTTCTTTTTCTGGAATCACAGTGATTGCAAGACCCTTTGCTAAATCACGTATGAAGTCCTGGAAGGACATATCCTCTGGAGGAGACATCCTGCGTTGAGGAGAGGGAGTTGAATCTTCTAATAGATTCACTCTGGTACCGGTAGAATCGTCAGAGTCATCGGAATCGGAAGACTCAAGCACCAGGTGCTCCTGTAATGCATGGTATCGGTACTATTCGAAGTCAGTACTGAAATGTCTTGGTTCCTGATCCCCGATACCAGACATCGGCATGGGGGGGAAAGCAGTACCGATACCTGTGGAACCATCTGTTGCGGTCTTAGCAGTACCAAGGCTGCTAAGAGGGCCGCTAGACTGCGTTCGATAGTGAGGATTCTGTGCTCCATCGCTCCTGCCGATGCCTAGGTGCCAGTACCAGTGGATGCGGCCATGACTCCAGAGCATGGCACCAGTAGTTCCGCAGAGGTCGAGGCCTCGAACATCCTGGAGCCCCGTTAATGCTTTGGAGCTCGAAGACTCCCACCGGGGCTGTTTTGCCGGTGAAATATCCTCAAGGGAAACGCCAGAGGCATCTCGATACTTTGAAGGAGATTTTCCTTTCGAGCACCGGCTAGTTTTACTTTTGGTTACCTGAGATCCATGGGAGGAAGATGAAGCCCTGGAAGACGACGATGCAATTGACATCGTGTCGGAGGCAAAAAGGGTACCGAGTTTTGCAGCTCTATTCTGCCGGCTCCTCTTGGTCATCCTCATGTAGGAGACACACTCCATTGGACAATGTTCAGGACCCAAACATTTCAGACACCAATCATGGGTGTCGGTGACGGACATGGTACCACCACATTTTAAGCATTTTTTGAAACCACTAGCTGGTTTCTCCATGCTTGAAGAAAAACGGGCCTAGTGCCCAAAATAGCGCCTAGCACCAGAAACAGGGAAAGGATCCCTGAAGAAAAATAAAAGGGTTTTTTTTTTAGGTGTTTTTTTTTAAAGAAAGAAGAGGAGAACCGGCAGTACCGGTAGGCGTCGAATGAAGGCAGACGCGACCACAAAAAAAAGGTAGATTTTCTGAGGTGACAGGGTACCATGTCCTGTCGGTTCTGCAGAAAACGAAGAACTGAAGTGAGAGAGATACAGAGGCGGGAAGGCAGCATGCATGTGCTGTGAGATGCTCCCAAAAGCTTTCCTATTGGACACTAGGGAGCATTCCCGCACGGGCTCTATCGATACCAACGATACCCATATGTGAGAACTACATTCCTGTTTGTTCCTGGAGATAATATTTGCCAATAGACTAGACAAGACCAAAATGAAAGGCCATACTAGGAGGGGGATGAATACAACAACATTTCTAGGACAGTGAAATAAAAGAGATTAGTGAGAGGGATCTGATGTCCACCAGGACTAATGGTGAACACAATGAGGGGAATTTTACAACAGATTAAGGCGGTCAAATTGTGGGTCCATGTTAAATGCTATTAAGGTCAGGGCCAGCCCATCCACTAGACGAACTTGCAGTAGCCTAGGATGGCAGGATTCTGGTGGGTGGCATGGTGACCCCTCCTTTCTTGCAATCAACGGCTCAGTGCTGTGGTGGACCTTAAAGAACCCACACGCGCATGAACAGTCATGACCTGCCGTTGCTGCCCCCCTTCGACAGGAAGTTGCATCCGAGGGGGCAGGAGTGTTTTAAGGCCCGCCATGGCACTGAAGAAGTGGCATAGGAAGGGAGAGATCCTTATGCTGCCCCACTCCGTCCCAGGTGAGAAGATGGATGCCAGGGGTGCAGCGCAGCAGGTTGTGCAGCACAGGGAGGCCTGCCTGGGGCGGCAGAAACCCTTTGGCTAACCCTGACTGTAAGTGTGATATACTGGCTAGCAGCAGCCCAGCCATGGCTCCTCTTCACTGCCAACCTTTTCTTTAGTACTTACAGAGCACTCCGTGGTTATAAGAAGAGGGGAGGGAACTATAAAAAAATCAAGCATGGAATGTCCTACTCATATCACCTATACTGCCTCAGTCAGCAGAGTTACAAGGAGTGCAACAAGTGACAAAACAAGGGGGGCAACTGATGAAGGCAGCGGAGATGATGACCACAGGTCTGAGCTAACGAGTCAAGGAAACCAACGACTGCTGCGATTATGCATTCAAAGGTCACAGCAGCAAAACTAGCATTCTTAAAGGATCAAGTACGGGACGAATAATTACAGTAACCATATGTGACTGAATACTGGATAAGGAAAGGAAAAAGACACAGCAGATGCTGCCAAACGGACTGTGAAGGAAAAGCAGCGCTCGAGAGTCACAGGGGACTTGAACAGCTCTGCTGATGCTAACTCCACACAAAGCACATCGCAGCATGCAGCCACCACCTGGGAAAAACAACAGCTTCCTGCGGCACACACAGTGCTAATGCCAAAACAAGCCCACTGGGGGTCCCGTCAGACGTCCACTAATGTGTAACAATCTAGTCAGTGGGATGGCAAGCAAAAAAGCATGATGGGGGGGGGGACGACTCTCTGAAGCAGCTCGTATGGCTTAAATAGTTCCTACATTACTGTCTTGAGACATCTCGTTTTTATATTTAAAGGGTAAAATAAAAGTCCTTTACATTTTTTGTAAAAAAAAGAACTCTCTTTTCTAAGGGGGGAGCATGTAATAACCTTAAGGGGCCCTTTTACTAAAGTTGCTAAGCAGTTACCACAAGTTCACTTTAACAGTTACTGCACACTAATTCCCACATTAATTGCTTATCACCCGTCGGGGCGAGGACTGGGCAGGTTGTGGGTGTAGATATGTACCGTGCTCTGCCAATGTTGCAGTTAGCACAGGTGTACTTAGGTGGCATTAAGTGCATCCACGGTAATTCTGAAAAGTGCAGTAAGGGGCTTTTCAGAAGGGTAACCACAGAGAAGATGCTAGGCATACCCCCAACAGTTACTGTATGACTTTTGCACTTATCACAAGTTAATTTTTACTCAAACGCGAGGTAAGTACAAAATCTTACCTTACTTAAGTAAAAGATCCCCTAAATGGTTGAAGGTGGCACATTCCAAACTACTGAAATTACTATACGTGTTTTTTTACTTTCAGAATTACCAGAAGAAATTATAATATACTAAAAAACAATGTAGCGCATCATACTATATCTTTCTAAATTAATTTTTTGTTGAAGCAATCACAGGTAAGGAGTGGCGCTGCTACTCCCTCGTCCCACAGGGAGGGGGATATTACGAGGACAAGGAAGGCAAAAAAGGAAGATGGGGTAGAGAGCGAGCAGAGGGGCCTCAGATGTGAAAGTGAGCAAAAGGGTGAGGATTCAACAAAGGAAGTAATGGAGGTTGTGAGAGAGGAGAGAATGAACCAGAAGCTGGATTAAGGGATGCATGAGTAAAAGTGGGTGAAGGTAAGAGAATGAACTGGAGGGGTAAGAGTAAGCAATGGGAGATAGGAGTTGAGAGAAGAAAGGCAATGTGACGTGTAGAGGTTCAGAGGCAGAGGAGGGAAGCTTCCAGGAAGAGCAGCAGGAGCCGAATAAGCGCAGGGGCAATGGACTGAGCAGCAGGTAAGGGATGGATGCCAGCTAAATTTGCAAAGGGTATAAGTATAAATACCTTCGTCGTCTGTATTACGTCTTAGGGGCCCGAAATTCAGCAGAGGCGGCTAGTGCGATTACAGCACCTAGCGATATTTAGCTGCTGCCCAGTTAGCTTCGGTAGCAAAAGTTCAAACAGCTTTTGGGGCGCCTAACCTTTGCTGCTGAGGGATAACAGGACAGCGGCTGAATATCACGTATGATCAGTTAACCCTGGGTACAATCCCTGGAATGCCCCAATGCTAATCACATGGCACCATGGCATAAGGCAGCAGTACCCATGGATATTCAGTGACACTAACCATGTCAGTGCTCCTGAATATCCCGCTTAGGGGCATTTACAAGGTCTAGAGGTCTGTAAAGCGGGTAAATCCCTTGAAATATTGAGCCCTAAATATTTTTGTGATAATACTTTTCTTTGTTTTGAAATTACATATTTTGAGAGCAGAGCAAATGCAACGCACGACAAACTGTTTTTAACATGTTGGGAATAAACACTATATTGAGAGGGAGAGGTATGCTACTTAAAACACCAAATGTAAATCAGCAGATTTTCCAATGTAATACCTTAAAAACCCATAAGGTGACATTTTTCTTACCAGTTAATGTCTTTTCCTTGAGTCCTGCTAGAACAGTCCAGACAAGTGGTTATGTTCCCCTACCAGCAGATTGGTGGAGACAAAGAACCAATGAAAAGCCCAGGTTTTATGACATCATAGTCATGCCTTTATTCATCTCAGCCACCAGAGGTCCCTTCAATATTCGTATCAAAGCCTATGGGAGAAATATGGCAAGCCTCACATAACCTCAACCATAGGCAACAATGAATGAACAACAGTAGAGAAATATGTACAGGAAAGTAGTAACAGAAGGCTCTCAGTAGACAATGGACATGCAGAGCCAAAGTATAAAAATCAGAGCGGACTCAAGGGTACCGCAGCAGAAGAACAGAGCAATAGAGTTCCAAGGGAGGGCTCTGGACTGGTCTAACAGGATTCAAGGAAAGGTAAGTAAAATGTCACCTTCCATATCGTCCTGCTAGACCAGTCCAGACAAGTGGGATGTACCAAATCTACAACTCCACTGGGCGGGAAGAAGACAACAGCTCACAGAACCCTTGAGCAAAGACCATGTCTGCCCATGCGTGAATGCCAAAGTGGTAATGCTTGACAAAAGTGGAAAGTGATGCCCACATTGGTAGCCCCTGTAGACATTTGTCAAACAGCAATCTCCACTCCACCCATGAGGTTGCCTGCGCTTGAGTAGAATGGGTACACAAACGTTCCAGAACCAGACGGTTCTGTAAAAGATATGCCGAGGCAAGGACCTCCTTAATCCAGTGGAAGCCTGCTGCGCAAAGAACAACCCCAGATAATCCAATAGACTTTGACATTCTCCTCTGGCAGGAAAACTCTGCCCACTCGAGAGTCAAAACATGCTCCTAGAAACAACAGGGACTGCGAAGGCCACAGTTGGCTCTTCTCCAATTGATTGAATCTAAGAAGGACACAGATCCCTTGGTACGCAATGCTGCAGCTGTCACCATGACCTAGGAGAACCTCTTCAGGGCGGCGGAAAGCCTGAAAGGGAGGGCGATGAACTGATAGAGCCAAGCATGGTAACATGCAGATACTTTGCTGATCTGCCCGGATCGGGATATGAAAATATGCCTCAGCCAGATCCAGAGAAGCCAAGAACGCCCCTCGGCACACTACTTGAATCATGGAGCACAATGTTTTCCATCCAGAAGCGCAGGACAATCAAGTGCTCATTGACCCCCTTGAGGTCCAGAATGGGTTGGAAGGAACTAGTATCCGCCCTAGCCCCACTCATCCAGAGGGAAGGGCATCACCGCCTTTAGGCGCAGCAACTTGTCCAAGATGATCCACACAGCAGCACTTTTGTTTGCAGACCAACAAGGGGAGCTGACAAAGGCATCCGGAATCGGCTTTTTTGATTCCAGAACATAGCCAAACTGAATGGTGTCCAGCACCCAGCGATCCTTGGTAACCCATGCCCATTCCTTAAAAAAAAAAAAAAAAAAGAGGCAAAACTTGCCTCCAACTAGAGGAACTAGGGAATGGGCTGCAAAAATCTCCATTGTGCAGCCCGTGAGGGTCCTCCTCTAGAAGGGACAGAGTCTGGGTCCATGCACTCCACAAAAGGACTGAGAATGAGCCTGAAGCCCAGAGGCAAAGGGGAAGAAAGGTTTTACAGATTGGTAATGATGAGAGAGCCAAGACCCACGGGAATACAGCCAGCATGCCCTCGGTGGACAGGCAGAGGCTGACGAGAAGGAGCACCAGCCCACTTCACAGGCCTTTTGGACCCATCTTCCAGAAGGCGGTAAATTTTGTCTCGCCCAGGTCCTTCACCAGCTTCTCCAAAAGCAACTCCAAACAGAAGCTTCCCCTTAAAACCCAGCTTGTCCAACCAGGCTTTGGAAGATGTGTCCGCTGTCCAGTACCGGAGTCAAATCCAATGCTGTGACACCATCGTCAGGGCACCTGCCGTGGCCGTCAAACATATCAGGCCATACATGGCATCAGAAAAGAAAGGCCGTAGCAGACTCCAATAGAGGGATAGTATCATCCGGCAGAAGAAACTGAATCCATTTGAGAAGGACTCAAGACATAATAGCTGTCACCATGGCAAAACTGGCTCGTCAACAACAAATCCACGTTACGGTCCAGAAAATCCTTTAAGGCGATTTACCTTCCACAGGAATGGTGATCCATTTGGTAACCGTTGTGACCTGTTCATCCACCTTGGGAATGCCAAACCACTCAATGCACTCCTCCTTTAGGAGAGTATAGATCTTCTTACAGACCCTTAACCCTTTATGCAGGGGGTTTGGAGAGTCCCACTCCAACTGGATCCTATCCTTGATCACATAAAGAAACAGGAAGACAGTAGTGGATTTTTGCACCCCTTAAAGGAACGGGTGTACCTTCGGCTCCTGCTCTGTGCCGGAAACATCTATCAAGTTCAAGGTGGAAGAGACCCTGGCAATCAACGCCACCAGCTCCTCCTTTCAGAATAGGTGAATCACACCAACCTCCTCACAATCTCCTGAAAGCGAGAGTACTTCTATTTCCATGTCTGAGCCCAGTACCGAGCTATCTGAATCCAAGTCATAGTCAAAATCTCAGACAGCTCCAGACTGTTCCCCATCTCCAAGGGGCACCCCATGCTGGGGATGCTTAGTTAAAGGCAATTAAACTGGGCTTTCACTCTCCACCTACCCCGCATGAGACTGTGCCCAGGAGCATCTAAAGGCCGAAGAGTCTGAATTTCCACGCCAGAAGGACCAGGCCTGCTGCAAAAAAGAAAGAATTCTGAGGACAATCCAGAGTCCGGAAGCTCTCCTCTCGAACATAACTCCCCAACACCAGGGGGCACAGCCGCCAGAGAGGATATTGAGGAGCTCACAACATGGTCGCTGGATCCTCCAGCCAGCTGAATATTCTTACACATGCTGCCATCTGTCACCTCCCACCCTGAGGCAGGCAAGGTTAGACTAACTATATTCTCCGACTAGCAGGCCCTCCAGGAATGACTCAGTAGCTGTCATGCAAGAACAGCAGAGTCCAGAAGCCATGGATAAGTCACCTTGCTTGCCACAGGTCAAACATTTCCTGGAAGACGACATAGTTAAGGCAAGTATCACAACAGCACACACTAAGGCTGAAGCGGCCTTCAGATCGCCACAAACTGTGCTTTTACTGCGGCACGTGTTAACTGCGCTTTTACTGCCATGTGCGTTACAGGCGCCAGGGTAGAAACGTGTATTGGAGCCGCTTGGGAGGAATGTGCACAAGGATCGCATGATCTCCAGGTGCCCAATAGAGAAAATGCCATTAATGCCTGCAGAAAACAGCAGGAAGCCCCTACCCAGTGCCAACGGTCACCAGCAGTCTACCCCGAATTGTGTCCCCCACAGACGGAATTGGGAGCCCCAAGAAGGACAATGACGAGGTCAAGCCTTGGTATTCACCCCCTGAGAACCCCAGGCATAGAATTCATGCCAGGCTCAGCTTTACTCCCATGATACCATTTCACTGGCTTTGGCAGCACTGCATTTAAGTTGGCTGGCAGGCAGATCCCTCAGAGCCTTCTGCAATCTTCGGGTGAGAGTAAGGGGACAGAGGAGGAGAGATGGGGCACTGAAGTTGTATGAGGCAGATACACTCATCCAGATCCTTCCAATTTCTGGCTGCTCAACAGACTCTTATCCAGGGTAAGAACATGGAGCTGAACCAATCTTCACTCCTCCTATGGCAACCAAAAAGCCCAGTCTAGTGGAGCCTCCCACATCATGCTCTAGTGAGAGATCAACCAACAGGCTGTCATTCACAAGCATGTTAAATCAATCTTTTCCTCTAAAATCTTCAGAATTTTCATCAGAGAGGAGTAAATCTATCCACCATCTGCTGGAGACAAAGAAATACTAAAGGGACTTCTGGTGGCTGAGACGAAGAGAGGCATGTGAGTGATGTCACCGACCTGGGTTTTCATTTGTTCTTTGTCTCCATCAATCTGCTGGTAATGAAAGACGACCTACTTTTCTGAACTGGTCTAGCAGGATATGGAATAGCATCTTGGTTATGGTTATGGGCATGGGCATTTGATATACTGCCCTTTACTTACACATCAGAGTGATTTACATGTGTATACTAAGAGGTACTTTTTATTCCCTTGTCCCCGAAGGACTCACAATCTTAAGTGTACCTGAGGCAATGGAGGGTTAAGGGGCTTGCCCAAGGCCACAAGGAGTGGCCATAGGACTAGAGACCCCAGTCCCTCCGGCCTGAGGTTACTTGTCCCCATGCGGGAATTGAACCCCTGGCCCTCCGGCCTGAGGTAACCTGTCCCAACCACTGAGCCACTTTTGCACTATACAATACAGACAACCGGTGCAAATCTATCAATAAAGATGTGACATGATCTTAAGACCATACTGGTCTTATACTATGTTACTGAAAATGACCCTTTAAACTGAATTCTAAAGAAACCGCAATAATATTAAAGTAACCGCAGGAAGCCCCAAGGGAACATGTTAGAAAATGATAATCTAACAAGGGTAAAAGGTGCAGCCTTCCAGCACAGTTGGAGGCACAGATGGGATCTAGTACTATGTACTTTCATTCACAATTAGTGGGGAAGTTTTCCCCTCCTATTAGTCATTGCAATGTTAGTCCTACTCCAGGGCCATATGCCAAAGTGCTTTCCGTGAGTCCTACATGCCTCTGTTCCCTCTAAGGGCTGTGAATACTGCTTTCACAGCATCACCAGCCCCAGCCAACTGAGGAAGTGGAAGATAAGAGCAGGGAATCAAACCCTAGTCCCTCCACATAACATTGGACTGATCCACTAATTTTCAGCATGCAATATGGTGGAAGTCAGCCCTTTCTTTACCTCTGCAAAGGTGAGTAAATGAGCTGAAGAATTCTTCATACGTTTGCTCATGACTGTTAATGAATCTATTAAGTGCATCTTGCATGATTTCTTCCTCATCCATGATGAATGCTCCAGACAAGGGAACAGGCATATCTCTTGCAGCTCTCCGTAGCAGTCTAAAGCAAGAAGAAAGCATATGGTAAGCCTTAAGCACTCTCGAATAAGCCACATGACTAATACCCCTTCCCCTAAGAGCTTACAATTTGCATTTAAACACAGTGACCCGCTCAGGATCACAAGGTGAGTGGTGAACATAAGGGCAGAAACCAATGGTTTTCAAACTCTCAATTCTTAGCCATCTCCACCACTACACCCTCACTACATTATAACAGGGTCACAATAAGAAAATGCAAAAAAAATCCACTAGAATAACTCAAATGCAGTTTCCAGTTAAGACTCCCAGCAACTTGATGGACTGGAACATAGGACAGTAACCTAATTCCATAGTATAAGACGACCAGAGGCCCACTGAGTTCAACCATCCTCTCTGACTGCTTAGGGAGGAGTGGCTCAGTGGTTGGGACAGGATACCTCAGGCCAGAGGGCCAGGGGTTCAATTCCCGCATGGGGACAAGCAATCTCAGGCTGGAGGGACTGGGGTCTCTAGTCCCATGGCCACTCCTTGTGGCCTTGGGCAAGCCACTTAACCCTCCATTGCCTCAGGTACACTTAGATTGTGAGCCCTTTAGGGACAAGGGAATAAAAAGTACCTGTTAGCATACATGTAAACCGCACTGATTCTAAAGAGCGCGGTATAAAAAATGAAATAAATAAAAAAACATGCTAATCCAAACAGAAGGCATAAAAATTCTTCTGTATCTGTAGCTAATTCTGCAGCAATTTTAAAAAAAAATTCTACTCCAAATATTGCACTAGTCTAAAATGAACAGATGAGCACTGTCGCCTGGCACCAGTGTATTTTAGCTAGCAAAAAAGGTGTCGGTACTATCATGTGGTGCTCTTTCAATAATACATAAGGTTCATGGGTCAATTTGAGAAGGCAAAGAAAAAGGTGCAGGTACTTGGTACAACCAAGAACCCCCTCAAATAAATCTCTACCCGGCACACATCAACAGACATCTAAACACCGTATGCAAAATTTCCCATGAAAAAGTTGAAAAAATGTGAATAACTACACCTTACAGAGATGTAGCTATCTTTCAGTTTTTTTTGCAAACCGCCCTATAAAGCCCTTTTTGTGCAGAGACTTTCACCAAATTCATAAGCAATGGATATTGTATCAGAACAGCTCATTAATTTTTAATCTAAATAAAATTTCACACATTGTGAAACCATGTGCAGACTTTCATTACCAGTGAAGGTGAAAAAATTCACAAACTTGCCTGTGTGCTAAAACACAAAGCCGTGCATGCTAGTGCAAATAACGCACACTATTTCCCCATTTCTTTATTCATGTGAAGCGATGTTTGTGAATGCTTTCACACACATGGATAAAAGTATACACGCACTTTCAATCCCCTCCCAACTTCTGGCAATGCATAAATATATATATACATATATACATATACACACATATAAGGGCTCTTTTACTAAATGCACTTAACGCGGGTTTAGCATGAAAACTAACAAGTGCGAGGCTTCTGTCGGATGTGCCCTAGTGCACAGCAGATGTTCGCACCTCCAGCTATCGAGGTGGCATTAGGTGAACCCACGTTAATGTTAAACACTGACAGTTAACACGCGATATGTAACCCCTATGCTAACTTCAATGCGCTCACCACGCCTATTCTCCACCCTAACGCATCCATGCAGCAGCCAAAAGCAGGACTGCCAGTTACTGCAAAAAACAGCATGCATTAACTGCCAGGTCCCCACAGTAACTATTACTGCAGACTCAGGCATGCATTTAACGCGTGCCACATCACACGTTAACCGCATAGTGTACTGTAGTAAAAGGGCCCCTTAGATATAGATATTTATAGATATTCTTGTTCGCATCTAATTAACCAAATAACCATGTATATAGTAGCCATGTATATAGTTTGTCTATAGTTACCCTGACTTCCACCAAGTTTATGTACCTTGTTCTATGTAAAAAACCAATGCTGCTTGTACCATTGTGTTTATATTTGTTCATATGTAAACCGCACTGAATTAAGAGCGCGGTATATAAGAGAAATAAATAAATAAATAAATAAATATACACACATGCATACACATATACAGGGTGGCCCAAAAAAAGTGAGAACATCTCGTAAGTTAAAAGCTTAACTAGTTTACTTATTTACCTTTTTTAGCTATATAATGTCTTTATTTCGACAATTTCCAGTTGCCATCTTTTTTTTTTAATTTGTCGATCGTTGACATCTGTCTTTTTGAATTTTTAAATAACTTATATGCTACGAGATGTTCTCACTTTTTTTGGGCCATCCTGTATAATGGATACGAGCACACACGCAGGACCACTTATTAGAGCAGCGGTGTGGGACAAAAAGAGTCCAGACGACTTGTTTTTCTGGCGCCTGAATGGTTACGAGTAAAAGCGTGGCACCACCCATGCAAGCTGTCACAGCTGGTCAGTGTTTTGACTTTTTCTTTCATCACAAACACATGGCTTAAAATACACAACTTTAAAACATTTGTTTCCAAAACAACCGCCTAACATTCAATTCCATTTGTGAATGAGAAAGCAGCTCAGGAGGCAGCAGACCGTCTCAGTGGTTTAAATGCAAATTCTTGTGGTTTCGAAGAGGAAGCAATGTTAAGTAATGTTTGTTTTGCTACCCTTCCAGTTATATTGTCAGGATGTAACATTTTCAGCTGTTCCCTTTAACTTCTGTAAACTGACCTCTGTCCTTCTCGAAAAGGGGAATGTGGTAAGTGCAGTTCAGGAGGTGCACACCTAACTTCAAAATCATCGAGTGGTACTGCCGTTTTACTGTACTTTCATGTTATCAAATATTGGAGAGTGGAGGTGCAATAACTCTACAGTGCTGCTGAAAGTGCCTTTACTATTGCCACTAATGTCTAAAATGCTACAAAACACATACATCATTGTACAATAAACTTAAGAGAAAGTCCATGCTCCGTAGAGCTTACAATCTAATCAGGATGGGAAATGTGTTAATAGTTGTTGCGTGCCATTGAGTCAATGCTGACTCCTGGCGACCCAGCCCCTGGGTTTTCCTGGCAAGGTGCAACTGGAAGTAGACTGCCAGGCCTTTCTTCAGCACAGTATGCCATGGTGGTCCTCCATCCAAGTTCTAACCAGAGAAATACTTAAAAAGGGCTCCAGAAAAGCTATCAAGTACAAAGGTCCACACTAGCCCACAGACTCATGATTGCACACAGAGGTAGGTGTATACTGGTCCCACTAATGCCCTATATGGTATATAACAATGTATAAATAAATAAATAGATAAATAAAATATGATTTCTAATATCAAATTCCCTCTTCAACAGAAACCAAGCACTATTACAACCGCTTTAGATCAAGACCTCCAGCAGTAGCTCCCGCAATTGTATACACATTCACTGAAACATCCTCTGACAGTGTGTTGCTACATGACCAGATCACAGACTAACTGATTTTGTTTAGTTTTGGGGAATTTTTTGACAGATTTGCCCCTGACGCAGGCATCTACTGCCGAAACACAATCGTGTTGGACACAATAAAATCTGTTCCAATTCTTTTGTTTCCCCCGCTCTCTCTTTGTTTTGAGCTTGTGCTTTTTGAGAAGGTGTCCCTTTGAGTGGAGAAGTGAAATAACATCTATGGACACATAAAACACACTCATGGAACACCTTAACCATACCTGAAAGAAGTCCCTCCTTACTGTCCCTCTCACATAAGTACCACAGACAGGGTCAGTGCCAGGACTCTGGGTGCTCTTGGCAAACCTTCAGCCTCACGCACCCTTTCCCCCAAGATTCTGATAATTCAACACATCAATCAATTATCCCAAGACCACCCCTTCCACAACAATCTTGTAAAAATGTATCACTGGATATCATGGGGTCAATATTTAAAAGGGTTCCACTGGTTAGCAGAACTTGTTAACCAGCTAAACCCCGCTCTGCCTGATATTCAGCAGAAATATTTTGTTTCGGGGTGGTCCATGTGCAGTGTCTATCCGGTTCGTGGCAAAATTCAGATGCTAACAGAGTAGGCAATTGGCATAAAGTTAGCTCAGGTCAATGGGTTTTTGCTAACCGGTTATCAGCTGAGTATCACTGCTGACTGGGTGGCAAAACCAGATGCCGGAAAGGCTCCAGTGCTAAATATCTAGTTTGAGTTTCGACATCGACAAACAGGTGCTTTAAAAACACTGACCATCACCACTGAATATCAACCCCATGCTTTTAAATATTAAACTTTGCTTTGTATGTATGTGTGGGCCAACTCTCCCTGTTGTCAGGCTCTATTGTTTTGCTTTGACTGCTGCTTCCCCAGGCGATCGCCTAGTCTTGCCTAATGGATGGGTCAGCCCTGACTACATACAATAGTGCAACATTTGGAAAGAAAGAGTCATGGCTATGTCTGGGATTTTGTAAACCGGTCGGTAGAGCAAGAGCAAGCCTACGCAAGTGTAGACATACATATTGCTGTGGATCCTTCCTGCTGTTTACATGGGCCACTGTGGCACCCTGGAATTTCTGGCAATGTTACCCGCCTCTCCCAAAGGTATACATGAGGTGGGGCCCCTTAACACAGTCACTGCAATCCCACCTCTCTACCATGGCCATTAAAGAATGGGATAAACTTGTAGAGTCCGATATCTGGCAGCAGCACCTAGCGCTGCTAAAGCAGTTACTGCTGCACTTTACACCCAGATATTCAATGCTGAGACCATATCCAGCACCGGCACTGAATATTCAGGTTGCCTGGATTGCTATGAAGCTAACTGGACAGCGGTGATATTCAGCTGCTGCCCTCTTATCTTCAGCAGGGAAAATTAGGCCAGCCTTTACTGGGCCTGACTTTCACCATGTTTCAATAACTGGGCAGCAGCCCAATATCGCCAACTTCCAAACAGGCTGGTATTAGCTCCACTGACAAACTAACTAGCTGGAAAATAAATATCTAAATTTACAATTTATCAAAACATAAGACTCTCTATAAAACTCAGGTTGAATTAAAGAACATAAGAGATGCCATACTTGGTCAGATCAAGGGTCCATCAAGTCCAGTATCCTGTTTCCAAACAGCGGACAATCCAGGTCACAAGTACCAGGCAGGTACCCAAAAAGGTCAACAGATTCCATGCTGCTTATCCCAGAGGCAAGCAGTGTATTTCCCAGGTCCTCTTTAAAAATAGAAACATAGAAACATGATGACAGAAAAAGACCACATGGCCTATCTAGTCTGTCCTTCCATATCAACAACTACAGCAGTCCCCTTTTTTCCTTTATAGATCCTCTGTGTTTGTCCCATGCTTTTTTGAATTCAGTTACTGTCCTCATCTCTACCACCTCCACTGGGAGACTATTCCACGGATCCACTACTCTTTCCGTAAAGAAATATTTCCGCATATCACTCTTGAATCTATCTCCCTTCACCCTCATCCCATGTCCCCTCGTAGCAGAACTTGCTTTCAATTGAAAGAGGCTCTCTCCCTGAACATTTATGCCACGGAGGTATTTAAACATCTCAATCATATCACCTCTATCCCGCCTTTCTTCTAAGGTGTACATATTAAGATCCTTAAGTCTGTCCTCATATGCTTTATAATGAAGCCCACTAATCATTTTAGTAACCGCCCTCTGCACCGACTCCATCCTGTTCACATCCTTTTGAAGGTGCGGTCTCCAGAATTGCACACTATACTCCAAATGAGGTCGCACCAAAGACTTATACAGAGGCATTATCACCTCCTTTTTTCTGCTAGCCATTCCTCTCCGTATGCACCCAAGCATCCTTCTAGCTTTTGCCGTCGCCTTTTCTACCTGTTTAGCTACTTTAAGATCATCAGACACAACCACGCCTAGGTCTCGCTCTTCTTTAGTGGACAAAAGTACTTCACCTCCAATACTGTATTGCTCCCTTGGATTGCTGCAGCCCAAATGCATGACCTTACATTTTTTAACATTAAATCCCAGCTGCCAAATTCTAGATCATTCTTCAAGCTTAGCTAGATCCCTCCTCATGTTATCTACACCTTCCTGGGTGTCTATTCTATTGCAGATTTTGGTATCATCTGCAAAGAGGCAAACCTTACCCGACAGCCCTTCTGCTATATCACTAACAAAGATGTTAAAAAGAATCGTACCAAGGACAGATCCCTGGGGCACACCAATGGTAATATCCTTCTCCTCAGAGTGAGCTCCATTTATTTGTACTCTTTGTCGCCTCCCACCCAACCAATTTCTAACCCAAGCAGTAACTTTAGGGTCCATCCCTAGGGTGCTCAGTTTGTTTATAAGTCGCCTGTGAGGAACAGTGTCAAAGGCTTTACTGAAATCTAAATACACCACATCTAGAGCTCTCCCTCGGTCCAACTCCCTGGTCACCCAGTCAAGGAAATCAATCAGATTTGTCTGACAAGACCTGCCTCTGATGAATCCATGCTGCCTCGGATCCTGTAATCCGCTGGACTCCAGAAACCTCACTATTTTCTCTTTCAGCAGCGTTTCCAATAATTTACTCACCACCGAAGTTAAACTAACTGGCCTGTAGTTTTCAACCACATCCTTACTTCCGCTTTTGTGTAAAGGCATCACATGAGCCTCTCTCCAGTCCTTTGGCACTACTCCCGACTCCAACGAGGCACTGAAAAGGTCAGTCAGTGGAGTTGCTAGAACGTCCCCAAGTTCCCTCAGTATTCTAGGGTGTATCCCATCCGGTCCCATCGCTTTGTCTACTTTAAGTTGAGCTAGTTTCTCACGAACACAGTCTTCTGAAAATTGTTCAAGATGTCCCTCGCTTCTGTTCCTATTTGTGGGTATTTTCTGAGGTCCTGCTCCTGGTTCTTCATCTGTGAACACAGAACAAAAATATTTGTTAAGCAATTCCGCTTTATCCTTATCAGCTTCTACATATTCCCCCCCTACACCCTTGAGTCTGACAATACCACTTTTGCCCTTCCTCTTCTCACTAATATATCTGAAAAATGTCTTTTTTTTTTAGTGCCATCAAGTCAGTGTTGACTCATAGCGACCCAGCTACCTCTGGGTTTTCTTGGCAATGTATCACCGGAAGTAGATTGCCAGCCTTTTCTTCCGAGGCAATGGAGGGTAAAGTGACTTGCCCAAAGTCACAAGGAGTGCCAGTGGGAATTGAACCCTTGATCTTCTGGGTACGAGGCAGTTGCTCTAACCACTAGGCTACTCCTCCACTCCATTTCCTCCTCGTTTTGAATCTTTGCCTTCTTGACTACTTTGCTAGCTTATCTAAGTTTTTCCAAATACAGATGCCTGTCTTCCTCTCTCTGTGATCTCTTGTATTTCATGAAGGCCGCCCTCTTTTTCTTCACTTTTTCAGCTACTTCCTTAGAAAACCATAGCGGTTGATTTATGGTCTTTTCCACCAGGAACTTGTTCAAACCTTTTTTAAAGCCAGCTACACTGACAGCTTTTGCTACATCTTCCAGTAATGAATTCCAGAATTTGATTATGCGTTGAGTGAAAAAATATTACCTCTGATTAGTCTTAAATGGGTTACATTGTAGCTCCACTGTGTCCCCCTTGGTCTTTCTATTGTTTGAAGCAGTAAACAACCGATCTACGTTTTCCCGTTCCACTCCATTCATTATTTTATAGACCTCTATCATATCGCCACTCAGCCATCTTTTTGCCAAGTTAAAGAGGCCTAACCTTTGAATCCTTTCCTCATAGGAGTATCCCTCCATTCCCTTTACCATGTTGGTGGCTCGTCTCTGTATCTTTTCTAGTTCTGCTATATCCTTTTTAAGATATGGCAACCAGAATTGCACACAATATTCCAGGTGCAGTTGCACCATGGAATGATAGAGAGCCATAATATCCTTGGTTTTATTCTCCATTCCTTTCCTTATGATTCCTAGCATTCTATTTGCTTTCTTGGCCACCACCACACATTCAGCAGAGGGCTTCAATGTATTATCCATATTGACACCTAAATCCTTTTCCTGGGTGGTGGTTCCTAATGTGGAACCTTGCATCATGTAACCGTAGCTTGAGTTGTTCTTCACTAAGGAGGTCATTCTAAAAGGCTTAGTCGTGATTTAGGACATCTGAAGATGTGCACATGGACATCAAAATCACAGAGATGTCACCACAGCCATTCCACAAATGTTTACAGATGTCTCCGGTGGAGCGACGTCTCAGACAAGGGGGTGTGCTGGAGGCATGTTTGGTGAGGTGCAATGGACTTACATGTCTCCGTTCAATGTCAGGAACGAACACGCATCAGGAAAGTGCTTATTTTGGCCTTAAAACATCCAGAGAGTGTAGAGAAGATAGAGAGTTAAGTGACTAAGATCACAGAGACCCACACTAGGATTTGAACCCTGGCCACCCTGCTCCCGACCCATTACTTTAACCATAATGCTATTAGATGTCCATTTTCTGAGATGCCTGTCTGGGGATGTCTATATAGACATCTCTATTGACGTCCATATTGGCTACATCCGCATTCTGAAATTGTGCCTGAACCTGCACCTGTCTTTTTTTTCCCCCCACAGACGTTCTGGCTTTGACATCCCAGATTGCACTTGGACATCCCATTGTAAAATGTGCCTTCACGTGAATAACTTTGCACTTGTCCACATTAAATCTCATCTGCCATTTGGATGCCATATCTTCCAATTTATCTAGGTCCTCTTTCTATTTTTCATAATCCTCTTGTGTTTTAACAACTCTGAATAATTTTGTGTCCTCTGCAAATTTGATTGATAACACATTATTCCTATTTCCAGGTCAATTATGAATGTTACAAAGCAGTGGGCTAAGTACAGATGCCTGGGGTACTCCACTATTCACCTTTCTCCATTGGGAAAACTGGCCATTTAGCCCTACTCTGTTTTCTATCTTTTAACCAGTTCCTGATCCACGATAGTACACTGCCTTCTATCCCATGACTTTTTAATTTCCCCAAAAATCTCTCATGGGGGACCTTGTCAAAGGCTTTCTGAAAATCCAGATACACTATAGGGTCTATTCTGAGACCAGAAAAGAGGGTATGGATGTCTGATCCGGATATCCAAACCTGCTATTCATCTGGCCAGCGCCAGGGAAACAGAGCTCCTTACACATTCATCCAATCTGTGTGTTTGTCAAATATACATGCAACACATAAGCTGTTGGTGTCCTAGTGAATTGTCTCATGTTGCAGGCTTTGTCAACCCCTTTTGATCACATCACTCAAGCTTTTCTATTACACTTGAATGTATGCAAAACTTCCCTGTACTTAAAAAGTTTATCCCATAGACATACAGCCCAATTCCATAACATGCATGTTCAGCCCGCAGGCAGGTCCAAACCAAAAACGGGCCCAATTTAAACCTAATTCCACACTCACAGTTATAGACGTGTCTGCAGTTCTGGAATCTGAGACATAGACGTTTCTGGTGTGGCAAGAACAATGCACTATGTCGTACGAGAGATGGGCATATGCAACAAATGGCCGTGAACATCCCCACACTCACCATATTCTGAAAAGATGGCTAGCCTGTTGCATGCCAATCTCAAACATAGTATAAAAAGCAAGTGGAAAGTGATATGTTTGTCATGAAATATCTTGCATCACAACAGACATGGCAGTAGAAGAACTCCTTGGTTATTCCTGCATTGGTCATCTCTGAAAACAGTCTGTAACAATGCTAAGTGTGGACCAGAAAAAAAAAAATCAGAAAAGGTTCTCTATAGCTAAAAGGTCAAAACATATCCCTGTCAATAATAAGGGACCCTCAGAATTACAGTATTCAACAGTGTAAATAGCACTAATACATGCCCAAAAGCACCATCATCGGTCTCTAAAAATGTGCACATTGTCCCCCCAGAATTGCAGATAAGCATACCAGATCCTCCCGTGCAACACACACACACACACACACACACACACACACTCTCTCTCTCTCTCACTTGCAGTCAACAAAAACATACTTCTGCCAAAAAGATGCCCTGCACCTATCAAGAACAACTGAACTGCGTTTCTCACCCAACAAGAATCTTTTCTATACTCAAACACATACTATCCCAACATCAACACTCATTTTCAGAACATAGGAATTGTTAAGGAACCCTAGATTAGCTCCTTGGGCACAAACAGCAAATGTCAGCATAGCCAGAATAAACACCATTGCTCTTCTTAATATTTTGGTAGGGGTGCTTATTAATGTTTCTTTACCTTACAACCTTCCCTCACCTCTGCTTTCTAGTCTTTAAAACAGCATCTTGTGTTTTTTCCAGACTGTAGACACACCACGGAGTAGACACGGAGTGGAGGAGTAGCCTAATGGTTAGACACAGAGCGGAGGAGTAGCCTAGTGGTTAGAGCAACAGCCTAGTACCCAGAAGATCAAGGGTTCAATTCCCATTGGCACTCCTTGTGACTTTAAGCAAGTCACTTTACCCTCCATTGCCTCGGAAGAAAAGGCTGACAATCTACTTCCGGTGATACATTGCCAAGAAAACCCAGAGGTAGCTGGGTCGCTATGAGTCAACACTGACTTGATGGCACTAAAAAAAAAAAAGACACACCAGCCTGAAACATAATTGTCACAACCCTTCTTCAATATGGGATGCAATGAAGAGCAGAGCGGAATATTTTCTAACTCCTGGCCTTATTCCATATTCCGCAGGAATAAGGAGGATGTCTTTGGGAAATGCTGAAAACGTACAAAGACCTTTTCTGAATACGCTTTATATGTTTCTGTGGCTGACCACACCCCCCGTTCCACCCCACTCTGAGATCCCCTTGCTAGTGCCATAGACATGCAGGGCTACAGGGGTTTCAGAATACAGTCAGACATTTTCGATGGAAAACCATCTACGGCGCACATCCAAATGGCTCATTGAATGACCTCCATACTGATTCAGAAAGTGCTTCAGCCTTTAGGCAAATCTGGCTGCTCTAAGTAGTCTCCAAATCCTTTATTCCCAATGCTCAACCCACCACTGAAAAATTACCCATGCAAATTATACACACAAGATATATTTTCTCAAAAACTGCACACAGTATTTCTGCTCGACTAGAAAATGCTTCATACAACACTTTTGAACACTTCTGAACACTTTTTGGCCTAAGGTTTTCTTCCTTCCAGAGCCCCTGTGGCTGTTCCATTCAAGAAAATTTACTCCATCAAAACCCCCTCTCCTTCCAGGATCTCCCAAGTCCAGCTTTCCTCTGTTTCTCTAAGAACAGAGCTTACTCATTTTCCCCAGGCTTGGCAATTTCACTTCTCTATTGTCTTTCCAAAGCCTATTTTACATTCATTTCTCTTTATAAACGTTTGTTTCTCTTTTGAATATCTGGCTCAAAGTATGTACTCCCCGGTCAATGCACCACTTTCTCACACACTCACTTGTGTCTTTCAAGTCACAGATATTCTCAGCATCTTTTAGAACTCGCCCTAAAAAAAAGTCTTACAATCTGGTCTTTAACTAGCTCACACAGCCGCTCTCTTCTCTAAAATCACTGGTCAACATTGAAATCATTACTGACTTTAAAAGGCCCTAATCTGTATCATCTTGGTGAGCTGAACACGAATATAACATTAAAAAAAATGTATTGGCTCTCGTTTTGAAGATATTGCATGTAGTTCATTTCTGACGTTTCACCGTGTAAATTTATCCAGTAGGATATCAACAACATCCCAAATAAGCCTTGAATGATGTAATATTGCATCACATTGCATAATACTAGCATGCACACATCATCCAGAGCTGATTGCATCATTTTCTGATGCAATGCAATATTACTGCCAGACAGCTGCTGAAGCCATCTGACGTCAGCAGAGTACTATACGCAGTCGGAAAGGAAAGTAATCTGGTATTCTGTTCCGATATTGAAAGTCTCATGAATGCCTTAAAAATCACTCCTGACCCACAAGACTGGAGACTATTTATAGACTCTTTGAAACCGAGTCTAAAGGCTGTGCTTTTGAACAATGGAAACCGTCTTCCATCTATTCCAGTAGCGCATGCCCTCTAAAAACTGACCTGTACGTTAGTGTCTACATGAAAGAGACAAACGATAATGGAAGTCAGTAGATGCTTTAAGTTAACTATAACAAGTACAGCTGGCACCTCTGTGGTGACTTGAAGGTAGTTGCCCTTTTAATGGGACTGCAGCAGGGATATATAAAATACATGTGTTTCTTATGTGAGTGGGATAGCCGAGAAAGGGATTGGCACTACTTGCGGAAGGAATGGAATCGCAGACAAAACGTAACAGTTGGAGAGAAGAGTATCCAGCACCCAGCTCTGGTTGAGGCTCACAAAATCCTGCTACCACCCCTTCACATCAAACTAGGTTTGATGAAAAACTTCGTGAAAGCCATGGACCGCACTTCGCCAGCTTTCCGATACTGCATGAAAAATTCCCTCGACTCAGTGAAGCAAAGATTAAAGAGGGAGTTTTTGTGTGTCCTCAGATTCGAGAGCTCTTCAAAGATGACCAGTTCAACAACTTGCTGCAGGGTGATGTGAAACAAGCATGGAATGCTTTTCGCCTAGTGTCAACAAACTTTCTCGGGAATGTTAAGGCAGAAAACTACAAGGAACTAGAAGAAGACATGCTGATGCAGTATCAGAAACTTGGCTGCAATATGTCTCTAAAGATCCATTTCCTTGATTCCCATCTCGATTTCTTTCCTGACAACTGTGGTATGGTTAGTGATGAACAGGGCGAACGTTTTCACCAAGATCACAACGATGGAGCAAAGATACCAGGGAAAATGGTCCACTACAATGCTGGCTGACTACTGCTGGACACTCCCCAGAGAAGTTCCTGAACAGCTGTACAAGAGACAGGCGAAAAAATCTAAGAAGTAGTCTATGACTTGGTTTTTTTTACAGGTATTAACCGAAGGCCTATTATATTTACTATTGACATGCATTTCGTGACTAGAGCCAACTTTGCAATTTCACTGTCATATTCGTGCTCAGCATATAAAAATTGATTAGAAATGACTATTTTTATTTCAGTAACATTACTTTTGTAAAATTTGTTGACCAGTGAATTCAGGCACTTTGCTCTTTTCTGTACTGCTCAGCTCTGCATGGTTCTTCATACTTCTAAAGAAAACAATAGCATTTAAAACAATGGAAATGCAACATAATTTTTAATCTTTACTGTGTATAAAAAAGGTAAAATGGGCTGCCAAATTAGTAGAATGCCAAGTCGGAGGAAATGTATTGGTCCTGAAGAAGCTCTGTGCGATAACCTCTTTTGGACCAACCGAAGAATTATCCAGGGAACTTCCAAGACCACACAGGTTCCTTCTTCAGATGATTTGGTTACCATACCTTGCTTTAATGCCAACCCCCCTCCTACCCCCCTTACTCCACTGAGTACAGCATTGTAGCAGAGATTAAAACGCTCATGCGTATATGGTTTATGGTTTAGAGTATTTTCTATACTGCCTTTCTGGGTAAGCAAAGCTGTTTACAAATAATGAAAAATAAGATAGGAAATTGAGAAAAGAACTCCATAATAATAAGAAAAAACAGTCACCAAGTACTGCTTTGTTGATTCATAATTGCAGTCATTATTATAAAATAAGTGTCTTTATCTTTATATTTAACATACTGCTCATACTGGGGGTATCAGAGCGGTTTACAATACAAAATTTGAGACTGCTTCAGAAAAAGAAAGGAACGCCAATTAAGAGACAAGAAAGAGATAACAGAGGCAAAAGGTAAGACAAAGCACTCAATTCAGTGTTCATAGTAAGGGAAAGCACATGGAGGGTTAACGGGGGGGGGGTGGGGTGTGGAGATAATACGGT
This sequence comes from Ichthyophis bannanicus, assembly GCA_033557465.1. Taxonomy (NCBI): domain Eukaryota; kingdom Metazoa; phylum Chordata; class Amphibia; order Gymnophiona; family Ichthyophiidae; genus Ichthyophis; species Ichthyophis bannanicus. Next base: position 31,828,512 of record CM066047.1, on the reverse strand, counting down.
GAGAGGAGGAGGAAGGTCAAATGCGGTGCAAAATAGGTGTGTTTTTAATCTGGTTTTAAATGTTTTATATGAGGCCTCCAGACGGAGGTCAGGGGGGAGCGAGTTCCATAGCCAGGGACCCAGGAAGAAAAAGGCAGAAGAATGGGTGGCTTCAAGATGGGCCTGAGATGGGGAGAGTAAGAACATGCGGTTGGAATGAATCGATCTGAGGGAACGGCGAGGTGTGTGAAGACGAATCAGATCTGCAAGGTAAAGGGGAGTACCGGTGTGAATTGTTTTATGAACATAGATAAGCATTTTGTATTGTATACGATATCGAACCGGAAGCCAATGTAAATGAATCAGAATAGGGGTAATATGGTCGAAGCGAGAGGCATGAGTCAGAATGCAGGCGGCTGTGTGATGAACTAACTGTAACCTACAAAGTTGCGATTGTGGGAGGCCTGCCAAGGAAATGTTACAATAGTCTAGCACGGATACTACTAGGGATAGAAGCAGTGTGGTCATGGAGGGGACTAAAAGAAAGGGACGGACTGTGCAAAGTTGTCTCAAGATGTGAAAAGATCGTCGTACTACCAGGGAAATGTGTTCCTTAAAAGACAGGGCAGAATCCAAGGTTACCCCGAGATAACGCAGAGAGGAGACGACTGGGATTGGGGAGTTAGGGAGAAGAGGAGCAAGAGGGGGGTGGGGGAGCCAAAGGTGAACCAGATAGCACATGTTTTAAAGAGGTTGATGTGCAGAAAGTTAGAAGAGAGCCAGGAAGCAACAGAGGCTAAGCAGGAGTTCAGAGGAGTAAGATCAGGGGAGGAGACATCTGTATGATGAAGGATAATGTCGTCTGTGTAGTAATATGATGAAATACTGTGTTGCTGGACTAAGAGGGCTAAGGGGGGCCAAGAAAATATTAAATAGGAGAGGAGCGAGGACAGAACCCTGGGGGACACCACAGGGAAAAGTGGGAGGGGAGGAGGAAAGACCTGGCAGAACGGAAAAAGACCTATTAGTAAGAAATGAACGATACCAAAATAGGACAGAACCAGAGAGACCGATGTCGTGAAGATGTGCTAGTAGGGTACGGTGATCCACAAGGTCAAAAGCCGCAGATAGATCTAGAGAAACAGCAATAGAAAGTAAACCTTGGTCGTGCGCAGTGTGAAGTTCATTGAGAAAGGATAGTAGGATAGATTCAGTGCTGTGGCCAGGACAAAAACCAGCTTGCCGAGGGTGAAGTGCAAAAGATGCTTCAAGATGGGTGGAGAGTTGTGCAAAAAACAGTTTTTCTAGGAGTTTGGAAAGGAAGATTTGAAATGGGACGCCAATTGGACAGGGAGGATGGATCGAGGGAATCCTTTTTTAGAATGGGACGAACAACTGCGTGTTTCCAAGTGGAGGGGAAGGTGCCAGAAGAAAGACTAGAGTTAATAATGGAAAGAACCAGGGGAGAGAGGGCCAGAGAGGTGTCCAGGAGCCAGTGAGAAGGAATGGGGTCAGAGATACAGGTGGTTTTCCGAATTGTTGAAAGGACCTTATTAAGCTCTGTAGTGGTTATAGGTTGGAATGAGTGCCTGAAGACAGGCCTGATCACATGAGTGCGCAAAGCTGAAGACTTCCCTATTATTTAATACCCCTTGACTAGGAAGTAAACTCAGCTAGTTCAGGAACCAAAATAAATATTTTCCTATATAAGAAGTGGCTAGAGTGAAAGTATGACGAGAGAGAGAACTAGGACAAGGTCCTCGTGTACAGCGACGCAGAAGAAAACAAGCACCTGCATTGCCATTTATGCTAACATTAGCTAAGCATATCTCCTGCCTGGGAATATGGATCTCATCAAATATTATTGCAGCTGAAATTCAAAGGGCAATTTTTGAAGTGATTCATCTGGATAAATTGGTCCATCTGAAAATTGGCCTCCTCTATCCAATTAAAAATATGCACAGGCTTCCTTGGTGTGTGTGTGCACTTTCATCCTTTTTCATTTTTATATGATTTATTATGCATGTTCGTTTTATAATCTTCCTAAATGTTAAGAGTGCAGAACAGAAATGCCAGTAAATAAATAAAGAAAGAAAAGTCTGAGCTAAAGAGAGGCATGACTAGGTGTGTGTTTAGGCAGGGAAGTCAAAGAGCACACACACATTCAGTTTTCAGATTTATGCATATTGCCACTAATTGGCTAGCTAACGATGTCGCCCCCGCTCCGTCCTCAGAATTCCCTGTCGCTGGCCAGAGAGCGATGGCACATTTACAACACTTGGGGGGGGTATATTCAGTGGCATAAAATGGGTCAGTGCCACTGAACAGTCCAACTATGTGGTTTGTAGGACTGCGAACCGCTGCAAGTGCCCTCACACTTTGCAAACACAGTGTAATTTTATAATAGACTGCTCTATATGTGAAGATCAAATAGGTGCCTATTTTATACAGTGACATAGGCGCCTATGTATCTTTATAAATTATGGTTTATTAAATACTCGATATACCACCTCTTGAAAACATTGAAGCGGTGGACAATAAAATCAAAACAAATACAAGAAATTGAAAGGGCTCCATAAAATCATAGGACAGTGTGAAAAATTAGTGAAACAGTAGTGGGGGGGGGGGGGGAAATCGAGGGAAGCAGAACTTAGTTGGTCTGAGACAAGGGCACGTAGGCCTGGTGAAGGCAGTAGGTTTTACAGCAGCCTTAAATTTTCAGTATGAATCCTCCAGATGAATACAATACTGCAGGAAAAGCAGGAAAAAGGCACCTAGACTGAAGCCACGGACATTTACAGCTGCTCAGAAAAAGGGACAAATGTTTGCACGTAAAGCAGACATGAACACATATTTTATAAATCGTGACTCCCCCCATGATCTGCTCAAATTTCTTCCCTGAACACATTTACACATGAATCACATACAGTAGTGCACAAGCTTTTATACCCCTGAGATAATGTTTTGATAGTCCTTTTATGCATGAAAAAATTCTTTATAAAATGACTTCCACTATGGGCTAGTGCAAATTGTGTCTGTGAGAGCTCACTTTAGAGAGACCGCTTATCTTCTTGTAGTGACATCCAAGAGAAAACATCTGCAAATCTATAATCAGCGCAAGTTCAATGTAAAATCACAGTGTATTTCATATCAAAGAAAGAAGCGCAGGAACGCATGGGGCAGGCGTCCACGTGCAGTGGAAGGAGTCATTTCACAAACATACGTACACATGGGGAATAATAGACATCGGAAACCTGGTAACTTACATGTCAGCACTTAACACGTGTCTTTGCCATTTTGCAAATCTAGATGTGCAGATACCACTAATTAGCTACAGAGACCTCTATCTTTCCCTCCTTGCAATCAAGAAAGGGAGGTAAACATTGTGGATGAAGGGAGCTATCCCCCCCTAAATCCCTCTGTAAAGGCAAAGGAATACTTTTTCCCCTATTCGTGTAAGGGAGCAGCTGTAAATCAAGAAGTTGGCAGTTTGTGTCATACATGTGCATCCCCTATATGAAATCAAAGACACACATGTAGATTCTGGTGCTGCCCTTGGCCACGCCCCTGTGCAACACAGACATGATTTGGACAGTCGTGTACAAAGATCCTTTCTAAAATGGTCTTTTATACGTGGATGTGATTTAGTGGATGTATTCACACATATAAGTTGTGAATAAGGTTTCTAAATTAACCCCCTTAATGTCTTCATAATGCAACAGCTCCTTATCCTGACTGTGACATTTCTGTGACGTGAAAATCCATCTCCTCTCACCAACTCTCTCTCTCCCCCTCCCCGTGGGGAGGATAATCATCTGCCCCTTCTAGGAGCAGGTGCAGAACAACCGAAACCCAGGAGCACAACATGCCCGCTACAGCAAGAGAGTTCTGCCTCCAACTAGAGCAAAAAGAATATCAAGGGTGATAAAAGGCAGGAGAGGAACTTCAGACCGAGCAAAGAGAGATGGATGGATCCAAGAAATCGCTGGATTTCAACATTACTTTTCTCTCACTGTAGATGTGTGTTACAATTTGGGGAGAGGGCTTGCTTTTAACGGACAGAGTTAGTCTGTCCTTCCTTAGTTGCTAACAGTGTGACAGTGCTGGGAAGCTTTGGATGAGCCAATACCACCTGCTTCAATTTACAAATCTCTGCTGATGTGCCAACAGAAGCTGAAAGTAGAAACACAAAAAAAACCAGAAAGTTTACAAAAGTGATCCACATAATGGTTAAGGGCCTGCTATTTGAAAGGCGCTGCACGGTTTACATGCAAACGCCTTAAACAAGGATATTCAACGGCGCCCACAGGGTTAGTGTTGTTGAATAACCCCTGCTAAGTCCCCTATGCACCCCGATGCTATCTAGTTCACATCTGGGCATGTTGGGGGCATTGCAGGGGGGGAGACTGTGGCTGACCATGCAGCAGCGATATTGGATGCTGCCCGGTTAGCGACATGCGTCTAAAAGGTAGGTGTGGGAAACCCTCGCTTATCTTTAAGGCGGAGGAGGTAACTAGGCAATCACTGGATATTCAGTGCCGTCACCGCAGCATTAAATATCGGGGTTATTCATTCATTCATTACATCATTCATTCCAAAATCCAGGTGACTGAAATTCGGGCCCCTATAAATTTAAATTAGAAATACAATTTTACTCCTATAAGCTTCCGTGTGTGTTCAAAGTTACTTCCTTTGGTAACATAGTAAATGACGGCAGATAAAGACCAGTATGGTCCATCTAGTCTCCCCAGTAAGATGGCCGGAGTAAGATGGCAGGAGTAGGTGCCACTCTGTGCAGGCCACCCCTCCCCATGTCTTTGTTTAGGGGTGAACCCACCGCTCCATGCAGGACACCCCTAATTGTTGAGAAGTTAGATGGTTCAGTTTATTTTGATTTTATTCTGTTACTATAAATGGATCCATTGTGTCTGTCCCATGCCACTTGAATTCTGTCCCTGTATTTGCCCCTACCACTTCCATTGGGAGGGCATTCCAAGCATCCACCACCCTCTCAGTGAAAAAGTATTTCCTGACATTGCCTTTCAATTTACCCCCTTGCAGCTTCGTGTTATGCCCTCTCGTTTTACAGCTTCTCCATCTTTGGAAGAGGTTTGTTTGTTCATTATATATCTGCTTAAATCTCCTATATGGCACTAATTTCCCTCAGAAGAATAGCAATAACCATTACACAAATTGAAGCAAGATGACTGAAACCGTCAAGAACTGTCTTACTGCCCATAAGTCAAATTGTGTATCTTTGCCAGGCCATAGGCAGCATCTCTTAATACTGCCGAAACCTCTACAATGGCAATGTGTACTCGTACTCAATAGTACACATCAGTTTCATTGGCACATCTTAAAAAGTTTAGTCCACACAAAACTGATTTAACAAGCACAAACCTACAAATTATGTTTATTCCATACAATTGATTTGCACACATTAAAAAGTTAACATAAGATGATAAGAAATGCCTTACTGGGTCAGACCAAGGATTCATCAAGCCCAGTATCCTGTTTCCATCAGTAGCCAACCCAGGTCACAAGTACCTGGCACATTCCCAAAGAGGCAAACACGTTCCACAATGCTTGACCTGGGGCAAACAGCGGATTTTCCTGGTCCTCTTTAATAATGGTTTTTGGACCTTTCCTCCAGGAACTTGTCAAAACCTTCTTTCTTTTTTTTTTTTTTTTTTTATAGCCAGCTACCCAGGAGCTTCTGGGTCGCCAGGAGTCAGGACTGACTCAAAGGCACACATTTCATTACACTAAGCTTTTACTACATCCTCCGGTAATGAATTCCAGAGTTTGATTACGCGTTAAGTGAAAATATATTTTCTCTTATTAGTCTTAAATGGGTTACATTGTATCTTCATTGCATGTCCCCTAGTCTTCCTACTTTTTGATGGTGTAAACAACCGATCTACGTTTACCCCTTTTACTTCATTCATAGACTTCTAGCATATCTCCCCTCAGCTGTCTCTTTTCCAGGTTGAAGAGCCCTAACCTTTTTAGCCTTTCCGTCTCCTTTAACATTTTGGTGGCTCTTCTCTGTACCTTTTCTAATTCTGCTATATCCTTTTTAAGCTATGGCGACCAGAATTGCACACAATATTCGAGGTGCTGTCGCACCATGGAACGATAGAGGCATTATAATATCCTTGCTTTTATTCTCCATTCGTCTCCTTAGCATTCTATTTGCCTTCTTGACTGCCGCTGCACACAGACCATTCTAATGCAGGTGCACATTTTTTTAAAATTAGAACAAGTGTATGAAATGACCCAAAAAAAGCCTGAAAATTGGGGGAAAGTCCAAAAAATCCACTTTTTGCCTAGGCATATCACTACTAAGCAGCATCCCTTTAAATTTTAGCTTTATACAAAAATCTCCATCCAGGAGTACAAAACCAAACGTAATCATTTTTAGATACATTTATATAATAAAGCCGTCTTTATGATGTCAGTACAAGAGTCATTAAGGGAAACGTTTATTAAAGCATGGTAAGTTTTTGCACATGAAGTGCGCGTTAAGTGCACAGGCTTTGCACAATCAGGGCTGTGACCAGCATCTCTCCTATAGTTAGACCACACAGGGCAGACACTTATCACACAGGCTCGCATTCCAGGCCTCCACAGATACTACGGATGCACCCACGTTATCTACCAAGGCATGGAACACGGGACCCAAACAAATTAAAAAAATGCGTCTGTGAGGTGGCACAAATCAACCCCCTCAATCAAGTGCCCCACCTCACCCAATCCCTCCCACCATCAAGACCCCCTCAATCAGAGCCCCCCTCCCCCCCGACCTTTTCCACACTCCATGCACTTTTCATATACCTTTACTGAGAATCCATTAGAAAATCTCTCTTTTGGTCTTTAAAGTTTTGAAGGGCTTGCCCCCTCCTGTATTTAGCTCACTGGGTTGTGCAATATTTTCCTTCTCATGCACTGAGAATAAGCCAGGACAGTCATTTAGTTTATCCGACAATTAAGGAGATATACTTTGCATCTACTTGCATAAGAACATTCCCTGAAGTGCCCCTTCTCTGTGGAATGACCTTCTTTTGGAGCAATAGTTAGAACCCAGTTATTTAACGATTAGAAAAACATGAAAACCTGGTTATTTCTTTAGATTTCTTAATCTGGGCTAGGATTTGGAAATCAACTGTTTTTGCAGCAATTCTGAAAGACAGAGATAACATACTGGTAAAGGATAGAGGTGGAAGGCAACTGGCCAAACCACAGGACCCTTTCAGATGAAGTTGTCCTGGTGGATAAGTTGCTCAGCACTGCTTTGTGGTCATTCTGTATAAGTTAATTTGTCATTTGTTAACCACTTTTCCAGGGGTCACCCTCCATTCAAGGGGTCAAAACAATCATAAAATCAGGAAAACAACTTTTACAGCATAATCGTTATACAATTTAAAAAACTATAAGATAAAAATACAATGCAGCAATGCTTAAACAAAATCTTTATTAATTAATATTAAAATATAGAAACCCGCATTTTGTGATTACCATATAATTCACTGTGCTGTTCCTATTGCTAGGTAAAATGTAGAAAACTGTGGAAACTCTAGTGCTAGTTGTAAAGAGTCTCTGCACTGACTACCAGCTCTGAGGTCTTAGAAAGGGTTAAACCAAAGCTGGCAGACAAGAAAGTCCCAGTGTGAGCTGGAGCTGCAACAGCGGTCACAGACCGTTGCAGAGGTTCATTAGAACATCTGCAGGTAGGCGCTTATTCTCTTGACTGTTTTATACCCTGACTAGGCAGCAAAACCTCACTGTGCAACAGAGCTCTGATGCCCTAAGCCAGCTCCGACTGCAAAGATTTCAGGCAAAGCAAACCCAGAAATAAATCACCTTCTCTCATCCAGGTAGGTCCAATGCCTTCCTCACTTATTAACGTTTATGCAGCCCCTCACCAAGCTGCTGTGTGCTAGGATAATCCTGGATTGCATGAAGTGTAGGCATAGCAGTGACTGTGTAAAATGTATCATCCTACAATATTAATTCATTTGCTGATGCTTTTATACCATTTTCACTGGCACCTGCATAACATGTGACTGCAAATACAGTATACACAGTGTTCATTATGGAGCTACCTAGTACAGACTGTTGCTTTAGAAAATCCCTCTAACTAACCTGTTCCTGCCTCGCTCATTCTTCAGCTCTCTTTAAGCTGCTCAGGAAGAAGTTGGTTCCCCATGATGAATAAGAGCCAAACGGCCATGAAACCCATCTGACATTTTAATGTATAATACTGAAGTGAAGCATCACAGAAATCACACCTATATGTCATACTTTCCTTCCAGACCCAGTCATTGACCAGATTTAAAAGATATTCATGTGGTCTGCTACTGCACTTTTAAGTTGTTATTACTGTTAAGTGCTGTCAACTCAATGCCAAGTCCCGGTGACCCTGTGGATAGTTGTCCCTATCCCCTGGGGTTTTCTTGGCAAGGTGTGACTGGAAGTAGATTACCAGGCCTTTCTTCCAAGTGGTACATCTACAGCACCTAGTTTTCCAAGGTGGTCTTTCATCCAAGTACTAACCAGGTCCGACTCTGCTTAGCTTCCCAGACTGGGCTCACTCTGGGTGGCAAGGTCATAGTGCACTTCTAAGTCAGCCTATAATAATCATCTGGCAAACACCTTTGCCTCCAAACCCCACCATATCTTCACCATGCTCACCTCTCTCCTCAGTTTACCACCACCTGCTTCTATCCCCTTTCACTTTCTATCCAGACACTGGCTGACCTCTTCCATGTCTTACAAGATTTATCTTGTGTTTATTTATTTTAAAACATTTATATACAGCTACCATGTACAACCACAACATTGTGGCTTACAATAAAACATAATACAGGGAAAATACAAAACAACCGACTGTGGCCCCCATCCACCCACTTACCCCTCCCTCTGCTACAGCCTAACTGGGGAACAAAAAAAGTCTTCAAACATTTCCAAAAGCAACCCTTGTCTAATTCCTGCTACATTGCAATGGGAAGCTTATTCCAACCACACTGGCGCAGCCACCCTAAAGACACATCCCCTCCATTTCTGTTGCTGTACCTCTCAACTATTGAGAACCAACAGCAAACTCTACTAGGCCCTCATCCAACTTTACCACTTCCTACCTCTCCCCCTTAGAGAAGATTGCAGAAGCTTTCTTCCCAGAAATCATGGGAAGAAACTGCTTATCTTTTCTCCTCCTCCAAACTCACTACTTATTCCTCTAATCTTATTCCCTTCCTGCTCCTCAGTCCTACCTGCCAGATTCTCAAGCTGTCATATTCATTGCACTTGATCCCCTGCCTTCAAATGTCTTGCGATCACACTACGGTTCAAAGATCTTCAGTGGATTCTACTTAATGCTGTTTTCATCCCATCTCTTCCCTTTTACAACCAAATTAATCAAGCATGCTATTTACCTCCATTGTCCTCATTTAAATTTCTTGGAATCTAGCTTAAAAATTTGGGAGCCTAAGGCTGAGACCTGTCACAGTACACTCACACCCCACTCCACCACATCCTCCAAAAGGTGTTTTGCAACTCCCTTTTTTAAAGGGCCTGATTTACTGTTTTTCCATTTTCTGTGAGAAAAGGTGACATTTTATTTATCAGTTAATGTCCTTTCCTCGAGTCCTGCTAGACCAGTCCAGACGATGGGTTGTGTTCCCCTACCAGACAAAGAACCAATGAAAAACCCATGTTTCACAGGCATCACTCCCATGCCTCTATTCACCTCAGCCACCAGAGGTCCCTTCAGTATTCATCCCACAGCATATGGGAGAAACATGGCAAGTCTCACACAACCTCAATCGTGGGCAACAAGGAGTAATCAACAGTCGAGAACTATGTATAGAAAAGCAGAAACAGAAGGCTGTCAGCAGAAGATGAACTTACAGAGCCAAGAATAAAAATCATGGCAGATCCAAGAGTACTACAGCAGAATAACAGAGCAAATACAGTCTCAGAGGTGCGCCCTGGACTGGTCTAGCCGGACTCAAGGAAAGGACATTAACTGGTATGTAAAATGTCACCTTCCATATCATTCTACTAGACCAGTCCAGACAAGTGGAATGTACCAAAGCTAAAATTCCACTGGGCAGAAAGAAGAAACAGCAGCTCGCAAAACTCTTCAGCCAAAGGCCGTGTCCACCCACGCATGTACATCCAAGTGGTAATGCTATGCCCAAGTTGCTGACTGATAAATGTCTGCAAGGGCTACCGAGCTCCATTCCGCCCACCAGGATGCTTGCGCTTGGGTAGAATGGGGACACAAACCCTTCAAAACTGGCTGATTCCACAACAGATACACCAAGGCAATGGTCTCCTTAATCTACTGTAGTGCCCCATGTCACCCATGTGCGGGCCAGCAAACAGCACAAAAAGATGTTCAGACTTACAAATGGAATTTGTAACCTCCAAGTACTGGAGAAACACCCTCCAGACATCCACAAGGTGAAGATCTTCATCCTTCCCCCGACACTGCTCCTTAGAGAAGGAGGGCAGGCAAACCATCTGGTTCACATGAAAGGGAGAAAACATCTTAGGCAAGAAGGAAGGCACAGGCCAAATTGAAACAGCCTCATTTGAAAAGGACAGATAAGGATCCCAGCAAAATAGAGCCTGCAGCTGCAAAATCCACCTTGTGGAACAAATCGTGACCAAGACGACTGTCTTGAGTGTCAAATCCTTCAAAGTAGTGTGTTTCAATGGCTCAAAGGGCGCCAGCATCAGGGCTCTGAGCATCAGAACCAGATCCCAGGAAGGGATCACAGATGGAGGGAAAGTCGCAGACACCAAGCCCCCTGGAGAAAGCCCAATACGTCCAGTTGCAAAGCTAGACACTTACCAGCCACTAGACCTCGGAAACAGGCCAAAGCTGCCACCTGAACCTTCAGGGAGCTAAGGGAAAGGCCTTTCTCCAAGCCATCCTGTAGAAAGGCCAACAGTGATGGCACCTTGGCCACCTCAGGAGTCAACTGCCGAGCACCACACCATAGCTCAGAGGCACCAGATCCACACGTAGGCTAGCTTGATAGACTTTCTCCAGGCTCAGTTCCTGCAGCAATAGGCCCTGAGACAGAGCAACCAATGAGGAGGCACCTGCAGGAGCCGCATCAGGTCTCCAAACCATGTTCTCCTCGGCCAATCTGGTGCCACCAGAACAATCCTGCCTTGGTGGCATTCTATATGCCAAATCACATTCCCAACCAGGGGCCACGGAGGAAATACGTACAGCAGGTGCTGACTTGACCAAGGCAGGGTCAGGGCATCGATGCGCTCAGATCTTGTCTGTGTTGTGAATGAAGAAATGGCAAAATTTCGGATTGGAGCGGGTTGCCATCAGATGCATTTTGGGGTGACCCCAGTGGCACAGAATCAACTGAAATGCCTCCTGACTCAACTCCCACTCTCCAGGATCTAGAGCGTGATGGCTGAGGAAGTCCACTTCAGCAAACAGGAGAACCATCTTCAGAGCTACCCCGACACTCCTCGTGCTGCACTGCCAGTCGATATAAGCCACCATCGTGGCGTTGTCTGAAAACATTCAAATCGCCTAGCCCTCAACCAGGCGCCGGAAACGCAGAAGAGCCAATCTGATGACCCATGCTGCTTCCCTACGGTTCCAAAGGCTCTGGGCTCCCCAGTCCGAGAGACTGGCATCCATCATCAGCAGAATCCAGGAGAAATCATCCAGCGGCATACCCTTCCTCAGATGGCAGGGCTGCTGCCACCACCTGTCAGCAACACTTCCCTGGTGGCCAGTGGACGCCACGGCAGGTGCGACACAAAAATAAAAGGTTAAGATTGGAGAGTCTTCTAAAGGCCCAAATGGCTCTTGGTCCTTGTAGTTGCTTTAGCTCCAATCTTCAATGAAATGATCAAGCTGAGTGGTGGGAATTAATAAGGCTTTTATTTCCCTTTTTCACAGTGGTACAAAATAGTGGGTTACAACTTTAAAGCAAATGTCCTTAACTCAGGTAGAAAACAAACTCAGGGTTCAAAGCAAAAACTGTTATACGTCACAGGAATGGAGGTGCTCAAACAAATACAGAATGCTCTGCTGGCAATTCACCCAATCACAAGTCTGGCAGTGACTCTAAACTTTCAGAAATACAAAGTGTACAGTCCATCTCATGGTCAGATAAATCTCCTGCCAGTTCCACTTGCATTGGCTCGCTATCAGAAAGCTCTGATTCTATATCCCTGGTTCCTTGTAAAACACATTCAGGGGTTTTGTATATTTTCGGTAGCAAGTCCCAATGTCCTGGCCTAGCCTAGGGCGTCGGCCACGTGCTGTGTGAGGCTTTAAAGTACCCTCTCTCCTTAGAGGTTTTATAGCAGCTTTATCATAGCTTTTACCATTCACAACTTTCTTATTAGGCATACATTTCTCATACCTTGTATGGCAGCAATCCTCAAGTAACCGGCTTTCTTCCACTGCCTGCCTTTCCCAGGCAGCAGCTTGGTGAACTCCTTTTCTATGCAGGTTAGGCTTACCCTGTAGCCTTTGACTTCCTTCTCTTGGTGAAGACCTGCCTCGGTACAACCCCAGCTTCTGGCTTCCTGGCTCAGCGTGGCTTGGCTTCTCCAGCTGATTCTTGTTTGGCTTAGGGTTGCAGTTACAGCAGGGCTTTTGCCTCTGAGGGCAAACAGCTTTCAGTTTGGCTTGAGCTGACACCTCCTTAGGTCCTTCCTCAGCTCCTGGGAAATCACCTCTCCCTCCTGGGAATCCTCTAGCACTCGAGTAGTCAGGTTTCCACTTCCACCTCTCTCTCTCTCTCTTGGTGCTGCCAGTGATTCTCCCCTTGCTTCTGCTCGGGCTGCTACTTCTGCTGCTGCTTCGTCTGTTGCCTGTGCTGCCTCTTCTCCTTTCTCCTTTCCAGTCTTCCACACTCCCCTTATGAAGCCCTCCTGCTTTCGAGGATTGGAAGCTGGTTGGCATTTTTTTGTGACCAGCTGGGTGTGGCTCTTCAGTCTCCCTGAAGACACTCTTGTTCCCTCTAGCTGGTTCCTGGGAATATTGCAAGTCTTTTTCTCTGTGAAAAACACCTTCTTTTCTCTCAACTGGGCTCTCATCAGCCCTCGCTGCATGACACACCGCAGACTGGTCTTCATCATCATCTGGAGCAGCAGCCTATGCTCAAACTCCAGAGAACTAAGGGACCATGGAGTCAGCAAGAACTGTGCCCATGGCACCATCTCTATGGTCGCCACCATCAATCCAAGGAGCTGAAGGTAATCTCAGACTCTGGGGGCCTGTTGCACACAGAAAAGCTCCAGGAAATCCAACAGTCTTCTGACTGTCCCCTCTTGCAGAAACCTCTGCCCATTCAAGTGTCAAAAAGTGCTCCCATGAACTCCAGGGATTGGAAGGGCAATAGTTGGCTCTTTCCCCAATTAATCACCCAGTCAAGGTTTTCCAAAAGGGTCACCAATCAGGACCCTACCCGAGATGCCTGTGAATGGGAACGGGCCCAGATGAGCCAGTCGTCCACATATGGATGGACATAAATCCCTCAGAGCACTGCAGCTACCACCACCATGACCTTGGAGAACTTCCTTGGGGTGGAGGATAGCCCGAAAAGGAGAATGGTAAACAGATAGTGAGAGCCAGACAAGGCAAAAATGCAGATACGTTTGTTGATCCACCTGGATCAGGATAGGAAAATTTGCCTCAGCTAGATCCAAAGAAGCCAAGAACCCCCCTCGGCGCACTTCTTGAATCACGGAGTGCAAGGTTTCCATCCAGAAGTGTAGGATGCGCAGGTGCTCATTGACCCCTTAAAGTCCAGAATGGGTTGAAAGAACCAGTACCTTTAGGACTTTTAACCACAAAATAGATGAAGTGTCTGCCTTTGCCCCCCTTGTATAAGGGAACATGCACCACCACCTTTAGGCACAGCTACCTGTCCAAGGTGGTCCGCACCACAGCACTTTTGATCACAGATCCACAAGGGGAAATGACGAAGGCATCCAAAATCAGTTCTCTGATTTCAGGACATAGGCGAATTGAATAGTATCTAGCACCCAGTGATCCTTGGTAACTTAGCCTTTTCTTTCAGGAATGGGCTCAAGTTTGCCTCCAACCGGAGGAACCAGGGAATGGGCCACCAAACCTTCATTGCACAGCCCAGGAGAGCTCCCCTCTGGAGTGGGCTGAGTCTCTGGGCCCCCGCACTCCACCAAAGGACTGAGAACAAGCCTGAAACACAGAAGCAGAGGGGAAAAATGGTTTTCCATGTTGGTAACGAGAGTCCCGAGACCCCAGAGGATCCAGCCAGCATGCCCTTGGTGGACGGGCAGAGGCTGACGAGAAAAGGGCATCAGCCTGCTTCATAGCCCCTTGGACCTGTCTTCTAGAAGGCGATAAGATTTTGTCTTGCCAGGTCATTCTCCAGCTTCTCCAAATTGGCTCCAAAGAGAAGCTTCGCCTTAAAAGCCAGTTGTGCCAACCAGGACTTGGAGGATGTATCCACTGCCCAGTGCAGGAGCCAAACCCAACACCGTGACACCATCATCAGGGCACCGTTCCTGGCCACCAAACGTACCAAGTCATACATGGCATCACAAAGGAAGGCCGTAGCAGACTCCAAAATAGGGGTGGTATCATTGGGCGGAAGAGACTGAATCCACTTTAGCGGGGCTCGAGGCATCAGGCTGGTACATACCACCAGGTGCAGAACAGCAGCCATCAGTTGCAGAAAATCCTTTAAGGCTGATCCACCTTCCATAGGAATGGTGGTCCATCTAGTAACCGCCATGACTTGCACATCCACCTTGGCAATGCCAAACTACTCAAAATACTCCCTCTCCGGGAGAGTGTAATCTTCTTACATGCCCTTAACCCTTTAAGCACAGAGTTGGGAGAATCCCACTCTGACTGGATCATATCCTTGATCATATCCGGGAATGTTTATGTTAATGTTTATTTATTCATTTGATATACCGACCCCCATGACATCGGGGAAGTTTACAACATTCCAAAAAACAAAAGAAAGTGGGGCAAATGCCCCAGTAGGTGAAAAGAACTACAAAATTTGATAGGAACGGAAGAGGAGAGATACATTCACGCAGAAACAATCAAAACGATAGAGCTAATGGGAGACAGAAGTATATTTCCACACAGCTTGAAGGTGTGTGTGAACCTTCGGCTCCTGCTCCGTGCCAGAAGTATCCGTCAACTTCAAGTTGGATGAAACCCTGGCAATCAATGCTACCTGCTCCTCCTTCCAGAATAGGTGCATCACCCAGGCCTCTTCACAGTCTTCTGAAGGTGAGAGTACTTTTTCATCCACATTAGAGCCCAGTACCGAGCTATCTGAATCCAGGCCATAATCAAAATCTCGGACAGCTCCCAGCTATTCACCATCTCCAGGGGGTTCCCCTCACAGGGGGTGCTTAGCCAAAGGCAATCGAAGAGGACTTTCACTTTCAGCCTGCCCCACATGAGGGCACTCGGGGGCATCCAGAAGCCGCAGAGTCTGAATTTCTATGCCAGAAGGACCAGGCTTGCTGCAAAAAAAGAAAAGAATTCTGGGGAGGACAATCTAGAGTTCCAAAGTTCTCCTCTTAGAAATGACACCCCCCCCCCCCCAACACCAGGGGGCACAGCAGCCACAGACCCACTAGAGGATGAGGAGAGACTCACTGCATGGTAGTCGGATCCTCCGGCTGGCTGGATATCCTTACCCATCGTGCCATCTGTCACCTCCTGCCCTGAGGCAGGCAAGGCCAGACTAACTGCATCCCTTGGCTGAGGGAGGGGGAGGGCAAGCCCTCCAGGAATGACTCAGAAGCTGCCATGGAAGAAAAGCAGAGTCTAGAATCTGGAGATGAGACACCATGTTTGCCACAGGTGAAACAATGTTTTCTGGAAAAAGACATAGATTTAAGACCTCAGCGATCCCAAAAGGAGCACGTTAACCACTTTTATTTGCAGCGCGCATTACAGATGCTAGGGAAGGAGCATGCATTGGTGCCACTTGTGCAGAACGCACGCTAGGACTACACGATTGCCAGGTACACAATAGGTAAAAACACTATTAATGCAAGAAGAAAACGGCGGGAAACCCCCACATCGCATAAACGGTCACCAGCAGTCCACCCTGAATTGCATCCCAAGAAGATGGGATCGGGAGCCCCCAAAAATGACAATGATGAGGTCAAGCCTTGGTACTCACGTCCTGAGAGCCCAAGGCTGAGAATCCGTGCCGGGCTCAGCTCTATTCCCCTGAAACTGTTTTACAGGCTTTGCAGCACTGCATTTAAGGTGGCTTGGAGGCAGATCCCTCTAAGAGCTATCTGCAATCTTTGGGAGAGAGCAGAGGGGACAGAGCAGGACGGAGAGGGCGCTGAGGTCATGTGAGGCTGCTGCACTCTTCCAAATCCTTCCAATTTCTGGCTGCTTAATAGGATCTTATCATGATAACAGCGTGGAGCTGAACCATTTTTCCCTCTTCCTATGGCTACCGAAAGACCACAGTCTAGTGGAGCCTCTCACGTCGCGCTCAAGTGAGAGTCACCCTCAAGGTGGTCGTTCACAAGCGTTTAATCTATCTTTTCTTCTCAATATGATAATTACACTTACCTGGTAATTGTAGTTCCTTTAGTGACGACAGTTCAGTCCTCTACCTCTGAGTTGTCAATCTCCTCCTGCAGCTAGGAGACTGGTATGTCAGAATGATGACATCACTGGATATAGCCTGCTGCACTCCCATCTGCATCCCAGTGTGAACTATAACAAAGCAGACTCAAAGGAGCAACAAATAAGTAGCTAAACCTAACATCCATTTCACTACAAGTAATACCCGCCTTGCCGCCAAGGCTTTCTCACCACCTGCCCTGTCCTCCATAAGGGGACAACCAAAGGAATTGAAGGATTCCAGACTCACCTGTAACACTCTTCGGCTCGCCACCAAACCTGGAACCTCCAAGAAAAAAATCCAGGCGGGAAGGAGGACTGAACTGTCGTCACTAAAGGAACTACAATTACCAGGTAAGTGTAATTATCATTTCCTTATCGTTCCTCCAGTTCAGTCCTCTACCTCTGGGATGTACCAGAGCAGTAATCAATGGGAGGGACCCTTCCAGCCGGCAGCTAAAACAGCCGAGCCGAAACGAGCATCCGAAGCCGCAGCAACATCCAGCCTGTAATGTTTGCTGAATGTATGCAGAGACGACCAAGTCGCCGCCCTACAAATTTCCCCCGGGGGAACTAAGCTATGCTCCGCCCAAGACGACGCCTGCGCCCGAGTGGAATGCGCTCTCAGCTCCCGAGGCACCACACGACCCCGAAGCAAATAAGCGGACGCAATCGCTTCTTTCAGCCAGCGGGCAATGGACGCCTTAGCCGCCGCCTCACCCCTGCGAGCTCCGCCATACAAAACAAACAACCGCTCAGACTTGCGGAAGGACTCTGTGGCCCGCAAATACTGACGCAAGGCTCTCTTCACGTCGAGTCGCCGAAGACCGCGATCGGAGTCGCCGCCCCCCAAGGACCCCAGGACAGGCAAGCACACTGCCTGGTTCACATGGAAGGGAGACACCCCCTTAGGCAGAAAGGACGGAACCGGACGCAAGACCACCTTTTCTCTAGAAAAGGACAGGAAGGGCTCCCGGCACGACAACGCCTGCAGTTCGGACACTCTTCGCGCAGAACAAATCGCCACCAGGAACACCGTCTTGAGCGTCAAATCTTTCAGGGATGCTCGGCGCAAGGGCTCAAAGGGGGGTTCGGTCAGAACCGTGAGAACTAGATTCAGGTCCCACGGCGGAATGCACACCCTGCGCGCCGGATGAACCTTAGCGACCGCTTTCAGGAACCGCCCGATGTCAGGATGGGCCCCCAACTGTACGCCATGGACCTTACCCCTGTAACAGGAAAGGGCCGCCAACTGAACGCGCAAGGAACTGGCTGCCAGACCCTTGTCAAAGCCATTCTGCAGAAACTCCAAGATCAACGGGATGGAAGCCGAGCCTGGTCGAACCTTACGCTGCGAACACCAATCCTCAAACACGCACCAGACCCGGACATACGCTAGAGAGGTCGAATGCTTACGCGCCCGAAGTAAAGTCGCCACCACCGCTGACTAGTAGCCTTTCTTCATGAGCTTAGCCCTCTCAAGGGCCATACCGTAAGCGAAAACCGATCCACCTGAGGCATGAAGAGAGGCCCCTGGCGCAGGAGATCGGCCCTCGCCGGCAGCCACCAAGGCTCTCCGTCCAAGAGACAGATCAGGTCCGCGTACCAGGGCCGTCTCGGCCAATCGGGTGCCACCAAAAGCACCCGGCCTGCATGTGCCCCGATTTTCTGAAGCACTCTGCCTATCAAAGCCCAAGGCGGAAAGACATAAAGAAGGCCGTTTGACGGCCACCGACGAAGCAACGCGTCGATGCCCTCCGACATCCTTTCCCTTCTTCGGCTGAAGAAGCGGGCGACTTTGGCCGACTGAAATTTTGCCATGAGATCCATGATCGGAGTCCCCCACCGGCAGACTATCTGGCGGAAGACAGCGGGATGAAGCTCCCATTCCCCGGCATCCACCTGCACTCGGCTGAGGAAGTCCGCGATGACATTGTCCTTGCCGACAATGTGCACTGCCGATATCGCGGACAAGTGGGAGCTCCACCCACGCGAATAACTCGTCGGCCTCGGCCTCCATTGCGGCACTCCCGGTACCGCCCTGCCGATTGATGTACACCACTGTTGCCGAATTGTCGGAGAGAACGCGCACGGGCTGACCGCGCACCAAGCCCTCGAATGCCTGAAGGGCCCGGAACACTGCCCGAAGCTCTAAGCGATTGATCGCCCACGATGACTCTAGGGGTTTCCAAAGGCCCTGCGCATACTGACTCCCGCAGTGGGCTCCCCAACCCCCCCAGACTGGCATCCGTCAGCAACGGCAGCCATTCCGGCTGCTCCAGCGGCAAACCGCCCGCCAGCGACGAGGGACGAATCCACCACTGAAGGGACTGCCGAACCGAGCACGGGCACGGAAGACGCTTGCTTAACGAATCGGTCTGATGCGACCAACGGCAAAGCAGCGCTCTCTGAAGAGGTCTCATATGAAACCGGGCCCAAGGCACCGTCTCCAACGTTGCCGCCATAGTGCCCAGTACCCGGAGATAATTCCCCGCCGAGGGCGCCGACATCAACCGAAACTGCCGCACCAGGGTCCGCACACCCTCGGCCCTCTTGCGGGGTAGGAACACCCGTCCCCTGCATGTGTCGAACTGGACACCCAGGTACTCGAGCTCCTGAGTGGGCTGCAGCTGGCTCTTGACCGGGTTGACCACCCAACCCAGCTCTTGCAGAAACTGCACCACCCTGTCCGTCACCCGGAGACTTTCCTCCGCGGACTTGGCCCGAATCAACCAATCGTCGAGGTAAGGGTGGACTAAAATACCCTCTTTGCGCAACGCCGCCGCCGCCGCCACCACCACCATAATTTTGGTGAAGGTTTGCGGCGCTGGCGCCAGGCCGAATGGCAAGGCTTGAAACTGGTAGTGATCCCAGGGGAGCGCGAACCGCAGGAAGCGCTGGTGAGCTTCCCGAATGGGAACGTGCAAGTACGCCTCCGACAAGTCTAGAGATGTCAGGAATTCCCCGCGCCGGACCGCTACAATGACTGACCGCAACGTTTCCATGCGAAAGTGCGGCACCCGCAAGCAGCGGTTCACCCCTTTCAGATCGAGGATGGGGCGCAACTGGCCTCCCTTTTTGGGCACCACGAAATAAATGGAGTAGCGACCCATACCGTAGTCGGCCTTGGGAACCTTGACCACGGCTCCTAAGCGAATGAGCCGCTCCAAGGTTTCGCGAACCGCTGCTGTCTTCGAAGGCCTGCGGCAAGGAGACATGACAAAGGAGTCCAGCACGGGCCGGGCCAGCTCCAGCACGTAACCGTGTTGAATGATCTCCAAGACCCACTGGTCGGAGGTGATGTGGGTCCAGGCGGAAAGAAACCCCCGCAGCCGATCGCCAATGGGAGTCTCCCCCGCCGGGACCCGCCTCACCTCATTGGGGCTTACGGGAGGAAGATGCCGGGGCGGAGGAGAAACCTCTACTGGCCCCCCCGAAATCCCCGGAAGCCTTGGCCTCTAGAGAGAAACTGCCCTCTCTGAAAGGCACCGGGTCGAGTCGGCCGAAATTTCCGAAAATCCCGAAACTGACCCCGACCTCCCTGGCCAGGTTTGGCCTGTTTCGGCTTGTCCTCGGGTAGCCGACCCGTCTTAGACTCCCCCAGGTCCTTCACCAACTTATCCAAATCTTCCCCAAACAGCAAGCCGCCCTTATAAAGGGAAGTTTGCTGAGGCGGGATTTGGAAGGGCCATCCGCGGCCCAATTGCGCAGCCATAAGGAACGGCGAGCCGCCACCAGCGACCCCGTACTGTTAGCCAGCGCCCTAATTAAGTCGTAATGCACATCCGCCAGGTAGGCCGCGCCGGATTCCAAGCGATCCAGCTCCTTAGCCTCCTCCAGATCTACGTGCGAGGATTGGCGCAGCCGTTGGGCCCAGCGCAGACACCCTCTGGCTACCCAGGCCCCACAGATGGATGCCTGAAGAGAGATAGAATCCGCCTCAAAGGCTTGCTTAAGCAGACCGTCAACCTTTCGGTCCTGGGCATCTTTCAATGCCGCGCTGCCCTCAACGGGAATGGTGGTCTTTTTCGTGACAGCGGACACCAGAGCATCTATTTGCGGCGCCTGGAACTTGTCCTTAGCCGAATCCGCCAAAGGATACAACCGGCTCAAAGTACGAACGCCGCGAAGCCCTGCTTCCGGCTTATCCCATTCGTCTTATATCATTTTCTCAACCACGCGGTGCACAGGAAAAACCACCTGCGTCTGCCGAACCGCCTGGATGACAGGATCCTCCACATCGTCCTCCACCGATGCTGGAGGAGCAAGGTTCAACATCTGCAAGGTCTCTGAAATCAAAGCCGCCAACTCCTCTCTGCGGAAGATCCGAATGATCTTCGCTTGATCCTCAGGCTCCGGGATCTCCCCTTCCTCCAGATCCTGCGACCCTTCCTCAGGATCCCAAACAGGATCTGCGGATTCCACCCAGGAGTCCTCCACCGGGTCAGTGAGCCGAGCCCGCTTCGTCGCCGGCGACTCCACACCCGCTACGCCTTCCTCCCCTAACAGCGGAGGCAGGGGCGCCGGAGACGCTGCGCGCGGCCTATTGCCCTGCTACCGTAGGCAATAAGCCTGATGCAGCAGCAGCACAAACTCAGGACTGAAGCCGCAGAGACTTGATGTCCGAGGAGACACGGAGTCCCCGGAGGGCCCCGGGAGAACCTCCATATCGGGCTCTTGCGCCGAGACCCGCGGGGAAGCCGCTTTCGCCCCTGCTGGCGCCTCCTGCATCTCTGGTGACTCCGGAGCCTCCATCTGAA
Organism: Ichthyophis bannanicus; assembly: GCA_033557465.1. Classification (NCBI taxonomy): domain Eukaryota; kingdom Metazoa; phylum Chordata; class Amphibia; order Gymnophiona; family Ichthyophiidae; genus Ichthyophis; species Ichthyophis bannanicus. The sequence goes on along the minus strand of CM066047.1, from coordinate 31,807,116 downwards.
GCTCCACCACAGAAGACAGGGCAGCATAGCCCCTGCACACGCCGGTGTCAGCGACCGTGCCCCTCCTAGTGCCACAGACGAGGCACAGAGGCCTGGCAGCCATAGGAAGAACTCCCACGTCCCCTGGACCGCAAGCTGTGACAGGCCATCAATGAAATGAAGAGAAATGGTGAAAAACTACCTTGAACGCTGTTTTCATGTATTTAAGTAGCTCCCTTATCTTTTTTTTTTTTTTTTTTTTTTTTTAACTTGAGCAATTAGCTCTCCAACGAAAAATTGAAGCCCTCCGGAAACAGACGCAAACACCCGGAAAAGGCAAAAGAAACCAAAAGAAAATCAAAATAAAATCAAAATCAAAATAAAGAAAGGAAAACAAAAGCGCAGCAAAGCCCCAACCCAAAAAAACGGGAGACGAACAGCTGCCACGCGGCTGCCTCGCGGCTCAGAAAATGGCCACCGCGAGTGCAAGCTGCTACAGTGAAAAAGGGCGCGAAAAGCACCGCGGCGTCCCTGCTCCTCTGCACCTATGCGGCCTGGGCAAAACGAGCCTCCGGACCCGTGCAGTTGGTCACTCTCCAGAGCGCTGGCCCAGCGTCTGGAACCCCGGGCCCGGAAAATACAAAGAAGAGCAGGAACAGAGCACCACGGAAGCACAAGAACCGCCGCTCCGTGCAAGACCTCCACAAGAAGGGCTCACCTCCGTAAGGTCCGGGAGGGGAGACCTCTGGGCCAAGCGGGGGGGGGGGGGAAACTCGAAGGCTTGAGCTAGAACCCCCCCCAAGGAAGAAAACTCCATACAGGCACAGACAAGCAAGAAAGCCTTTCTTCCTGAGTGAACCTTTTGTGTTATCTTTTTTTTTTTTTAAAGGCACAGTGCCACAACCAAATCCAACCCTCTTAACTATCCTAACTATTCTACAACAACTCCCTGCTCCTTATCCATTCCTCCAGAGAGCCTCTCCCTAAGGCTCGTCAAGTCCTCCTGCTGCAAGGAGACTGGTTACACTGGGATGCAGATGGGAGTGCAGCAGGCTATATCCAGTGATGTCATCATTCTGACATACCAGTCTCCTAGCTGCAGGAGGAGATTGACAACCCAGAGGTAGAGGACTGAACTGGAGGAACGATAAGGAACCTCACATTTTCTTTAGAGACAATCTGCTGGACACAAAGAAATACTGAAAGAATCTCGTGGCTGAGGCGAATAGAGGCATGGGAGTGATGCCATTGAAACCTGGGCTTTTCATTGGTTCTTTGTCTCCACCAAACTGCTGGTAGGTGAACACAGCCCATTTGTCTGGACTGGACTAGCAGGAGGATACAGAAAAGAGCTTAATAAATTGGCCCTTAATGTGCCATTACACAGTGCCAACAGAAGGCAGCGATCCGGGAAACTACAGACCAGTGAGCCAGACATCAGTACCAGGAAAAATGCAAGAAACCATCATAAAGAACAAAATTACTCAGCATGTAGATAGTCATGGCTTAATGGGAGACAGTCAACATGGTTTTAGAAAAGGAAGATCTTGTCTTAGTAATCTGTTATGTTTTTTTGAAGGTGTGAATAAGGAGGTAGACAAAGGTGAATCAGTCGATATAGTGTATCTGGACTTTCAGAAAGCCTTTGACAAGGTCCCTCATCAGAGACTTTTGGCAAAACTAAAAAGTCATGGGATAGCAGGTGATGTACTATTGTGGATCAGGAACTGGTTAAAAGATAGAAAGCAGAGGGTAGGGCTAAATGGCCAATTTTCCCAATGGAAAAAGGTGAATAGTGGTGTACCGCAGGGATCTGTGCTGGGTCCGCTGCTTTTTGACATATTCATAAATGATCTGGAAAGGGAATAACGAGTGAGGTTATCAAATCTGCAGATGACACAAAACTATTTAAAGTTGTTAAAACCCAAGAGGATTATGGAAAATTGCAAAAGGATCTTGATAGCTTGGAAGACTGGGCATCCAAATGGCAAATGAAATTTAATGTGGACAAGTGCAAAGGAGGGTTAAGTGGCTTACCCAAGGCCACAAGGAGCACCTTGGTCTGACCCAGTATGGCATATCTTATGATCCTTCTCTTACCACCAACCCCAATTAAGCACACTGTCAGTAGCATTTTGGTGACCCTTTATAGCTGCGCCTGAGGCAACTTCCCTTTCTGCTTCATATATCACCACGGCCTGGGATCCATCCTGCTTTTAACCTACATCTGAAAGCAGAGTGGTATTTGTAGTGCCTAGTTCTACTCATTAAAATCAGTGCCGTAAACCCCATAACACATCAGAATATGGCTGATCAAATCTAAGACTAACCTAAACTTTCCCCTCCTGGTACCCGGTAACTTAGTTGCTCTGCAAGAGGGTAGTATGCCATAAATCAAAAGGTCCACTTCTCAAGCAATTGTTCACACAACAAGGTGGAAGGTTAGGCGTTTTGCTAATAAACTACAAAATCTGTTTTTACAAAGAAAAATCATTTAAAATCTAAACTATCACAAGTATTTCACGTTTTGTTTTGTTTTTGTTGTTTCAGCTGTTTGTAACTATTTCATGCTGATTTATTTTTGTAAATATGCTGTCCAATTCATGAAGCAATGGCAATCAAATAATAAACATAGATAAACATTAAACCTGTGAAGGAGAAACCTAGTGGTTAGAGCAACAGCCTCATACCCAAGAAAAAAGATACATAACTACATGATATAGTGCATCTGGATTTTCAAAAAGCCTTTGACAAGGTCCCTCATGAAAAAAAAAACTCTTGGCAAAATTAAAAAGTCATGGGATAGGAGGCAGTGTACTATTGCGGATCTAGAACTGATTAAAAGAAAGAAGAGAGTAGAGCTAAATGGACAATTTTCCCAATGGAGAAAGGTGAATAGTGGAGAACCCCAGGGATCTGTGCTGGGTCCACTGCTTCTTAACATATTCATAAATGACCTGGAACTGGGAATAAACAAGTGAGATAAAGCACAGTTACTTACCTGTAACAGGTGATCTCTGGGAACAGCAGGAATAAGTCTTCACATATGGGTACGTCGGTACCGACAGAGTCTGCGCGGGAATGCTTCCCAGCATCCAATCAGAAAGCCTTTGGAAGCATCCCTCCACGCCTGCGTGCTGCCTTCCCGCCTTCCCAACCGTCTCTCCTCAGTTAAGTTTGAAAGCTGAGACAAAGAGAGAGAGAGAGCAAGGAAGGGAAAGATAGAGATAGAGAAAAAGCAACTCCTAGGGGAGGTGGATGGGTTGTGAAGACTTATTCCTGCTGTTCCCAGAGATCACCTGTTACAGGTAAGTAACTGTGCTATCTCCAGGAACAAGCAGGAATGAGTCTTCACATATGGGGGCTCCCAAGCTCAGATGCCTAGAGGGAGTCCTAGCATGTTGCAAGTCTAGAACAAGCCATGCTATTGCTTAAAACCTCAGGCATCCTAGGGATGGAGGGTAGGAGTTGAAAACAGAAGAGGAGCTGTGGAACAGCTGGCAGAACAGGGTTTCTAAAGAAAAAGACCCTGTATAGAGAATATTTTGTAATCTGGGCCTCCCCTGTTGATCTTGCACAAGTTTACTGAGGTACATATGGATCTGTTAAAAGAGCCAGTGAATGTGCTAAAGGGGTACCTCACTGAGAAGTGGAGGTAGTAAAATTAGAGAAAAACAGTGGAGGTCAGAACTATTTAGGGTGAGAAATAGCCCCAGGGGAAAAACTGGGGTAGTATAAGAGGTAGAACTTCAGCGGAGACGCAGAAGGTAGAATGACAGAAAGCTTAAGCTGATCAGGTCCAAATACAGTACAAATTTAGGACCAACAGGAAATATTGAGTCTGACCTAACTGGACTGGGAATGGAATCGGTCCATGTAGGAAGAAAAGGGTATGGAGACCCCTGTATCTGACAAGACGTAAGGACAGACTCAGGAGCGCTAAGCTTTAGATTGACTGAAGCTCCACAATGTCTTTCCTAAATGGGGTCAATTAGGAAAGAAGAAAGGTATATGGAGAGCTTCAGGAGTACCTAACCTACATGGCAGGTGTTAACTACCACAGGATGTGGTTATATGTGTAGACCCCTAAGAATGCTGGCATAACATTGATAGGGGTATTGACCATCTGTCAGGATCATATCGGAATGAAAGGACTGATACATATCTATCTGAAGATATCTCTCAGTAGTTTAAACACATATCTATGTATATATAGATATATATATTGAATATATACACATATAGGACGTATATGCATATATCTACAGGGGATATGTATGGGCAGAACATATCTATCTATCTATCTATCTATCTATCTATCTTTCTTTCTTTCTTTCTTTCTTTCTTTCTTTCTTGGAATGGGAATATTTTTTGTCATCTATATCTATATATGAATATGTAGACCTATAGACACATATCTCCAGGTATGTTGAGGGAGAGAGGTCTATAGAAACTGATCCCCCTAGGAGGAAGATTCATCTAACAGCAAGAAGGTAAATACCTGCTTGAATATATATATACAGAGAATTCTCTTTTCCTGGTTATGAATGGCAGAATCAGAGGAGAGGTCTCCCTGACAAGAAGAAGCTTTGAATAACCAGGATGGCCTACGTGAAAAAGGCAGAGGATAATTTCAGTCTGTAGGCAGGAAGGCCAGATTTCTCCAGAATTGCGATATGGAGAATGGATAGAAGACGTCACTGGAGGAAGATACCCTAGGTGACTTGCCCTTGAGGGCAAGAAGGGTATTAGGCATTCCCTAACTGCCAATGAAGAAAATTATCTCTGAGGAGATGTGGCCAGGGAATTGGCCCTTCTTTAGGTTTTCACGAAATGAAAGGCCCGAGACTGATGTCTCAAAAGAGATTTAAGATGAGATGGTAAGGGTAGGGATACCTACCAGTCATGGAACATGACTGGGGGAATCCTGTTAACCATCTGGGGTTATCTGCTAGGCAAGATACTAATGCTCTCTAGCAAGGGCCCATAGTGCAAAGCTACATTGTAGAGTTGCAGAGAGCATGCTGCAGGTTTGGTTAGAAGAAAAAGTGGCTGTGGGAAGCCAGCAGGCAACTAACTATTCTGCCAAGGACAAGGGGGCGAAGAACAGAAGTTAACCAACCAGGCTTTGATAGAGGGTTTCCCAAACGAGATTGATAACCTGTTTGGGACCTAGCAGTGAGGCTAGAAGGATTGCTAGTGGAGGAGAATCCCTGGTTGTGTGGTGGACATAACCAGTGGCTTAACACTAGGAATTGCTGTATCTGCAGCAATGTACCAGGGCAGCGGAGAGCATCTCTCTTTCTTCTCCCTCTTTTGGATGTGGAAAAACAAACAACAGACCTAGTAGGATTTCCTATTGTCTGATGGGCTGCCCTAAGGTAACAAGGGGGGGAGACAACTCCAGAAGGGAGGATCCCCCTGTAGAAGAAGTAAAGGACTATAGGAGCTTACCAGCGTAAAAGGGGTCCCTCTTACAGACCAACTGGTATAGTAAGAGGGGGGGGGGGTAAGCCAATGTTGAAAAAGACTAACTATGGAGGAAGTCTCTGACAGGTGAGATGATACATGCCAGTACAGGGAAAACAACTGTCTATTAATAGTTGTTAGTTCTCTTTCCTCCAAGAGGAAGAGGAAAACCCTGTTAAGTATGGGCATGATCATCATAAAGACCTTTAAAAGTTGAAGAGAATCTTTCTTAGATTCCCTTGCAAATGTGTTATAAACTATGAGGGTGATTCAATTATCTTTATTGATGTTTCACATTTGGAAAAATTTATAGCGGATAGGACAGTTAGGGGAAAGTAAGGGGGAGTGTAGTTGTTGTTTAGCCTCCGGATAGGTGGGTTATGTACCTTGTTTTCTTATTTGTATTCTTATTATAGTAATGCCTCAGTTGAATCTCAGATATGTGGGCTAAATCGGATTTTGTTTCCTTGTATAGATGTCCTCATGGATAAGTATTGTTATGCTTCTCCTTTGTTTCTGATTGTCTTTATATTTAGTTGGTGTTAAACTGATTAAAATTTCAATAAAAAAAAAAGTTGAAGAGAAAATATCTCCACAAGAGATATGAAGGAAGGTTAGAATAAGTTAGTGCAGACACTGCAAATAAAAAGAAGCAGACTGCTACTCTAACCCCCAATCAAGAATTGCAATGATGAACTATTTGAAGCCTTGCGATTGCTGGGTTTGCTGACCCTGCTGAGGTTGCGGATTCATCAACCCAGGGTGATGTTTCCCCTGTTTGGGAACATCTGTATGATGGGCAGAAGATGGATAAAATTTTCTTCTCCTAGGGGAAGAAATTTTGGCAGGACCTTTCCTACCAACTGGGAAAGGAGAAGGCGTAGAACAGCCCCTGGAAACAGGATAGTCAGTTGTTAACTGAGCAACCTGGAATAAAGACTCCTTGTTAAAGAGATTTTCTCCAGTGCAAGGAGTATTTCCCAGTCTAACTTGTGCCCATTTGTCCAAGTCTGAAGCTTGAAGCCAGGCTTTACGTCGTGCTCCTATAGCTATAGCAGAAGTCCTGCTAACAGACTCAAAGGAGTCTAGGGAAGCACGAGTAAGAAACCTAGAGATATTCTGAGCATGACTAACCAGTGAGGAATAGTCTGCACTCTCGGGCTCTTGAAGAAAAGGAGTCAAAAGATGTAATTTCTTTGTGACCTCCTCAAGAGATAAACCCATATAAAAGATATATGAGAGAATTCTTGCTAAAAGCATGGATGCCTGGAAGGTTTGACGTCCAAAGGCATCTAAAGTTTTAGACTCACGACCTGGCGGATAAGAAGAGTGCTTTTTAGTACTCTTCACCCGCCTCATTGCTGATTCTACAACAATGGAATGATGAGGAAGTTGAGTCTTTTGGAATCCTGGAGAAGGGGGCACCTGATATAGAAGATCAGTTGCTCTGGAAAGTGGGGGTACCTTCAAAGGACTTCCCTCATTCATAAAAGGAGGTCCTGCAAGGAATGATGCAAAGGTAGCATGATGTTTTCCTTTGCTCTTTCAGGACTATAAAGGGATCCTGTATTGCCTTGTGTAGGACCCTGACCAGGAATAGAAATGGCAAGGGATTTTGCCATATCTAGGAGGAAAACCTGAAAAGAAGGATCCCCAGAGGGAACTTCCTTTGGATAGGCTAGATCTGATGAAGAACTAGCGTTGGCACCGAGGGATCTATCCAAGTTTATAGGAATAGAAGATCCTGAATGGTGTAGTATGGAATCCTTATAGGATGAACGCTGGTACTGTGGAATGACGGGACCAGCGCCATTCGGTAGCAGATCGACCATGCTAGGGATCGATTCCAAACTCGGTATCGAGGGAAGCGATCCTGACGAGAGAAGCATGGAAGGCACCGACTGCAATGTTAAAGTGGACCTCGGTACCGGCTTCGGTACCGTATCCGATACCGGTGGATGAAGGCCAGCCGGCGGCAACTCTAATGGTATCGAAGGAACCGAAAGTTGCGGTACCGAATCATCGGAACCGAGCCTTCGGTGCCGACGGGTGTTGGTACCAAGGCGAGTCGGTACCCAGTCCTCCAGACTGGAGATCGATTCCAGACTCGGCATCGAAGGAAGCGAGTCTATCGATGCACGTCTGGAGGGTACCGACGTCGGTAGTAATATCGGTACCGATACTGGAAGGACGGTCTGGAGCGTATCCACCGGCCCCGTAGGTACCGAGGACGCTAGACGACGATCCTTGGTGAGGAGTGTTTCATCCAACACCATTGCCGATGCCGGGGTATCGGTACCGCTCGAAGCGGATGCCACCACCCGGTATGGCTCAGGTATGTTCTGTGAGGGGTGAACCCCAGAAACGACCTGAAACACCACACAGGTTTTGGAGGCCGAAGACTCCCACCGGGGTTTTGAAGCCAGTGGATTCTCGAGGGCAAGGCCATAGGCATCTCCATGCCATGCAATGTAATGCAATGTTCTCTCACATGATGATTATTATGTAAATAATACTATGTTTAAATGTGTGTAAACAGTTAATTTAATTTTTGACCATCCAAGTTGAGCTACCTGTTATCTGTATTTTTACGGTTAACCCACCGTAAAACATAATTGTTCCATGTAAACCGCACTGATGTTGAAGAGCGCTGTATATAAGAGAAATAAATAAATAAATGCATGAGAACTGCCGCTCGAGGACTGGCTAGTATTAACAGACTGTTTTTGGGTTACCTGATCCTGTGTAGAAGAAGATATGGTCGGTACCCTGAAGTTGGATGGGAACTGCGTGTCGAGGGGAACTCGATGTTGAGAACTTCTTCCCACAATACTATTGCCCGAGGGCTCCAGAGGAAAATGGTCAGGACCCAAGCAGGTTAGACACCAATTGTGAGTGTCTAAAAATAAGGTTGTACTGCCACAGTTTTTACATTTCTTGAGGAGAGTGGCTGGCGGTTCCATGAAGGAAAAATGGAGAAGCCTAAGAGGCCTGAGAAACCGTGAGACACTACGGAGAAAAAATATTCCTTAGAAAGGAAAAAATTTTACAAGAAAAGGAAAAAGAAACACCGGCGGTACCGGTGGCGTCGAGAAAGGCAGCCGCGACCACAAGAAAAATAAAAAATAAAAGAAGAATTTTCTGCGGTGACAGGACAACGTCCTGCCGGCTCCGCGGAAAAACGAAAACTGAGGACAGTTGGGAACGCGGGAAGGCAGCACGCAGGCGTGGTGGGATGCTTCCAAAGGCTTTCTGATTGGACGCTGGGAAGCGTTCCCGCGCAGACTCCGTTGGTACCGACGTACCCATATGTGAAGACTCATTCCTGCTTGTTCCTGGAGATTCAAATTTGCAGAGGACACAAAATTATTCAAAATTGTTAAAACCCAAGAGGATTGTGAAAAATTGCAAGAGGACCTTGATAAATTGGATGACTGGACATTCAAATGGCAGATTAAATTTAATGTGGACAAGTGCAAAGTTATGCACCTATTAAAGAACAACCCAAACTATTGTTACACGATGCAAATTTCCACATTAGGAACCACCACCCAGGAAAAAGATTTAGACTTCATCGTGGATAACATGTTGAAACCCTCCACCCAGTGTGCAGTAGCGGCCAAGAAGGCAAATAGAATGCTAGGTATCATAAAAAAGGAGTTGAGAATAAAATAAAGGATATTATAATGCCTCTGTATCATTCCATGGTGCGACTGTACCTTGAATAGTGTGCAATTCTGGTCGCTGTATCTTAAAAAGGATATAATGGAATTAGGAAAGGTACAGAGAAGAGGCACCAAAATGGTAAAGGGGATGGAAGGATACCTCTATGAAGAGAGGCTAAAAAGGTTAGGGCTCTTGAACCTGGAAAAGAAACAGCTGAGGGGAAATAGAGGTCTATAGATTAATGAATGGAGTTGAATGGGTAAACGTAGATTGTTTACACCATCAAAAAGTAAAAAGACTAGGGGACATGCAATCATGCAACAATGTAAGCCATTTAAGACTAATAAGAGAAAATATTTTTTCAACAAGGTGTAATCAAACTCTGGAATTTATTACCAGAGGATGTAGTAAAAGCTGTTAGTGTAGCTGGGTTTAAAAAAGGTTTGGACAAGTTCCTGGAGGAAAGATCCATAAACCATTATTAAAAAGGACCTAGGAAATCCACTGCTTACACTGAGACAAGCATTGTGGAACCTGTGTGCATTTTTGGGAACCTGTCAGGTACTTGTGACCTGGATTGGCCACTGTTGGAAACAGGATACTGGACTTGATGGACCTTGGTCTCACCCATATGGCATATCCTATGTTCTTCTATCTGCTCTTTCCTTTCAGTTGTGCCCATGAGTGTGGTTTGGAACACAGATGTAGGCTGGTTAAGGATTGCACATTTATTTATTTACACAAATTTATATTCTGCTTAAAAACACATGAAATAATCTGATCTTGCAAACATAAGACAGAGAATGACAATTTACTAGGCTTGATGGACCTTGGTCTGACCAAGTTTGGCATAGGGAGGAGTGGACTAGTGGTGGGGCAAGTTACCTCAGGCCAGAGGGCCAGGGATTGAAATCTTGTTAGAGGACAGCAACCTTGGGCTGGAAGGATTGGGGTTTCTAGTCTCACAGGCACTGTTCCCTGTAAGCTGTGCGCGCGCACACACACCTCACCGAGCGAGCGCACATACTTTAGAACAGAGCGCACAAAAATTACGGCTCTGATTCTGATAGAAAGCAACACAGATGTCTTAAAATGTAAAAGTTATGATTGCAATTACTAGAAATTTCCTGCTTCATTTAGTAATAGTCTATTTTCATTTAATTTGATTAAAATCAGTGTGGTGTACATACTGTGTTCTGATGTGTAGTCAAATTTTAAAGTATATAACTCCGAGTTTCGTTATGCGGCGCACAAAAATTTAACCTTCCTTCAAAAGCTGCACACAGCTGATATTTTATGCGCACACAGCCTACAGAAATTTAGAGGGAACATTGCTCACAGGTACTCCTTGTGGCCTTGGGTAAGCCACTTAACCTTCCATTGTACAAAAACACCGAATGGGGACAAGTGAAACAAATTATATATGTACCCAAATGTACACTGCTTTGACTGGTAGAAAAGCAGTATATGGGCCTAGTTAAATAAATATCTTATGTTCTTATGATTCCATTATAGTTGCAATTATTCATTCCTTAGGAGACTAATGAAGTCTTACCCAGACTACAGCGAGCATCATGAATATTACAACATGTCACACATTACATATATAAAGAGCTGAAGAGCAAATAGCAGCGTCTGCAGATGTCTGATAGCTTTCGGGGTAGGTGACATTACCGAGGGCTTAAGAAGCCTCCTGTCTAACGGACTCCGCATGGCGTTTGCATGTAGCTTAAGGAAACTTTGCTTTTCGGTGCAAAGATCCGCCCCCCTCGCTCCTGGGGCGAAATCCGGACTCTCGCTCCCTCTCTATCCACTTCCCTCAAACCAAGAAGAAAAGTAACTGATGCGCAGCTTCACCTGCGGTGCAACTTACACTGGACATTACAGCTTCAGTCTTCCTCCCGCATGACTTTGTCTTGACTGCTTTATCCCATCTCGGGTCTTACGCTTAGTTTGTATTTACTGAATAATTCTGGAAACCGTAAATCTCCGCTTTTGGGGGGTTTGTGTTTTGCTTTCCGAGCAGAGGGGCGCTCCCCTGGCAACCTTTCCGGCGTCCTGCACGACCAGGAGGAGGGAGTGAGCAGGACGTTCCCCGGGGGTGCATGGGACTCGTAGTTCCGCATCCCTCCTCCTGTCCGTAGCGGAGAATAGAACTGGCGGGAACGGAGAACTACAATCCCCCAGAATGCAACGGGAGGAAAGAGCTGCGCCCTTACGGCTCCGCTCTCTCGGCTACAGCGGCTGCGCCAAGGCTCCCCCGGCTACCTCGGTGAACTGGGGCTGCAGCTCAGAGGTTCGCTGCGTCAAAATCCACTTACATTAAGCCAAAATTATACAGAGGCTCATGTCTGAAATATGTATGATGAGACCATTCTTGTATGTCTTTTTTGGTATGCAGAACGATTAAGCTCCTTTTAAAATATATCTATATTAGCTCAGCTGTGCGTTTTTCAGACGACACCCACGCCTGGTTTGCCTAATGGTTGGACCGGCCCTGTACATAACCACTCAAAAAACCCTGTATATTAGTACTTAGTAAATTATTTTAGCAAACGTATTAAACGCCTATGCAAACTTAGCTGGAAGCCTTTAGGGAGCATGCAACAAAAGAAACTTAAAAACAAAGAATCATTGAAAAAGTAAAAGACAAAATAGAATATAAGGTCATATCTTTTTATCAGACTAACAATGCATTTTTGACTAGCTTTCCAAGGTTAAAACCTTCTCCTTTTATTTTATCAACCATTAAAGTGGCCTAACCTAGCAACCACACTATTTAACAAAAAAAAAGTCATCTTACTGTGCTTCAAATTTGACATCCTATAGCACTTGGATATCAGCACTTCTCTCACTTGGTTTGCAGCTTGTCGTATTGTGAGGGCTTGCGTGCATCAATGATGCTGAGAGCTAAACTATCGGTAGTTTAACTACTGTCAGGGTCTCCCAAGATGGACAGGTCTCAGCTGAGGTGCCAGACCAAGACAAACCACCCATCTGGGCAGCAGCAGAATGGGATAGTGTTGACGGCGGAGGATCACATTTTTGTGACAATGGCAACAACACCAAACTTAAACTGCGCGGAAGAAAGGCCCGGCAATCTACTTCTCTATCTTGCCATGAAAACCCAATGGATAGTTACAACAAAGCAAATTGTGCTATGGTGCTGGAAGATGAGACCCCCAGGTCGGAAGGCACTCAACTAGCTACTGGGGAAGAGCTGAAGACTTTTCAGAGTAAAGCCAGCATTTATGATGTAGTTGGATCAAAGCTCTCGGGACGTCTGACTGCTGATGTAGCTGCGCATGAAATGAGAGTCAGAAGCTGTAAAGATGTCTTACGCATTGGAACATGGAACGTACAAAGCATGAACCAAGGGAAGTTGGAGGTGGTCAAGAATGAAATGGAACATGTACAACTTGATCTGTTGGGTGTCAGCGAACTGAAATGGACTGGCATCGGGCACTTTGCGTCAGATGATCACATGGTCTACTATGCTGGAAATGAAAGACAAAGAAGAAATGGTGTTGCATTTATAATAAAGAAGAAACTTGCAAGAACTGTAATGAAACACAATGCAGTCAGCGAACGCTTAATCTCTATTCGTCTACGAGGATTGCCTATCAACACAACTATAATTCAAGTATATGCCCCAACAACAGCTGTAGAAGAGAATGAAATTGAAGAGTTCTATGAGCAGGTACAAGCTGAAATTGACAGAACATGCAAACAGGATATCCTGATAGTCATTGGTGACTGGAACGCAAATGTTGGCAACAAAGAAGAAGGCAAAGTAGTTGGAAAATATGGACTTGGCAACAGAAATGAATCTGGAGAGAGACTGATAGAATTCTGCAAGACCAATGATCTATTCATCTCAAACACCTTCTTCCAGCAACACAAGCGGCGACTGTACACATGGACTTCACCCAATGGATTGTATAAAAATCAAATTGACTACATCTGTGGAAGTCAACGATGGAAAAGCTCTATAACATCAACAAAGACAAAACATGGAGCTGACTGTGGTACAGATCATCAACTACTAGTATGCAAACTCAAGCTAAAGTTGAAAAAGAGCAAACCACTCATGAATGCAGCAAAATATGACCTTGAGAATATACCACTGGAATTTAAAAACTGCCTGCAAAATCAATTTGCTGCTTTAGATACAAATGATAGAGCTCCGGAAGAGTTGTGGAATAACATCAAGAAGGTTGTGTTGGAAGAAAGCGAGAAGTCTCTACAAAAGGTGAAAAAGCAAAAGCGGCCAGAATGGATGACGGAAGAAACTCTGAAAATTGCCCAGAAATGCAGAGAAGCTAAAGCCAGAGGAGAAAGAAAGACAATTGCAGAACTCAACAGAGATTTCCAACGTTCAGCAAGACAGGACAAGGAAAAGTACTACAATGACACTTGCAAGGAAATAGAAGCAGAAACTATTAGAGGAAGAACAAGAGCGGCTTTCCTGAAGCTACGAGAGTTGAAGAAAAAGTTCCAGCCTCAAATTGGAATGTTAGAAGATACTCAAGGTTCTGTGTTGAATGATGCTGAGAAGATCAAGAAAAGGTGGAAGGAATATACAGAGTTTTTATATGATAAAGATCAAGTGGACCAACAGCCATTTCAACCTGTACCTTATGATCGGGAACCATTGGTGATGAAAGAAGAAGTTGAAGCAGCATTGAAAGCCTTATCAAAGAACAAAGCACCAGGCATTGATAGCATTCCCATAGAAGTATTGCAGCAATCTGATGCAGCTGTTACCGTACTTACAAGGCTGTACCAAGAAATATGGAAGACAACATCATGGCCAACTGACTGGAAAAGATCTGTGTTTATACCAATACTAAAGAAAGGTGATCCAACTGACTGTGGAAATTATCGAACAATCGCTCTGATCCCACATTCCAGCAAGATTCTACTGAAGATTATTCAAAAGAGACTACAACCATACCTGGAACAAGAACTACCTGAAGTGCAAGCAGGGTTCAGGAAAGGGCGAGGAACGGGAGACATCATTGCGGATGTGAGATGGATCCTTGAAAAGACTAAAGAATACCAAAAGGATATTTATTTGTGCTTTATCGACTATAGCAAGGCTTTTGACTGTGTAAACCAGGAGAAACTCTGGGCCACATTAAGAAACATGGGTATACCAGAACACCTGATCATTCTCTTGCGCAATCTGTACATTGATCAAGAAGCAACAGTTCAAACGGAACAAGGAGAAACAGAATGGTTTAAAATAAGCAAAGGTGTAAGACAAGGCTGCATACTTTCCCCCTACCTGTTTAATTTATATGCAGAACAAATCATCAGAGAAGCAGGATTGTATGAAGACAACAGAGGTGTGAAGATTGGTGGAAGACTCATCAACAACCTTCGCTGTGCTGATGATACTACATTACTGGCTGAAAGTGAAGATGATCTGAAACATTTGCTTCTCACAATCAAAGAACATAGTCTCAAAATGGGCCTGCACCTTAATGTAAAGAAGACAAAGATCATGACAACTGGCATAATCAACAGGTTCATCGTTGAAGGAGAAGAAATTGAAATTGTGAACAACTTTAACCTACTTGGATCAACTATCAATAAAGAAGCAACAAGCAGTCAGGAAATCAAACGACACATTGCTCTTGGCAGAATGGCTATGAAAGACCTAGATAAGATTCTCAAGAGCAGAGATGTCTCTCTCCATACAAAGATTTGACTTGTTCAAGCCATGGTATTTTCAATAACATCATATGGATGTGAAAGCTGGACAGTGAAAAAGACAGGAAGAAAATTGATGCCTTTGAATTATGGTGCTGGCGGCGAATACTGTGTATACCATGGACTGCCCGAAGAACAAACCAGTCGGTACTAGAGGAGATCAAACCTAAGCTTTCTTTAGAAGCTCAGATGACAAGACTACGACTTTCATACTTTGGACACATCATGCAAAGAGAGAGATCATTAGAGAAAGACATCATGCTTGGCAAGATAGAAGGTCAACGCAAAAGAGGAAGGCCAGCAATGAGATGGATCGATACAATAACAGCAGCTACAGGTACCAATCTGTCAACAATGAGCCACCTGACTGAAGACCAAACACAATTTAGGATAGCTATCCAGAGGGTCGCCATGAGTCGACTCCGACTCGACGGCAGTTAACAACAACATCAGCACTTAACAGCAAATTCTGTTTCGAGTTATTTTGCTTGACTTTTCCCCATTATTTTTTACTTTCTGTTTTATTAAGGGCCATAATGGATGACTCATAATAACGTGAACACATGGTTTCTGAGATTTTAGAGGTTAAGTTACAAATCTATTATTTATTCAAATAAGCCACATGCATTGTACAGTAAAAGTTACACAGTCCAGTGAGAATTATACGGCCTTTAAAATGTCCTTGTTTATTAAATGATGCTTAATAACTGGTGTTTTGCATTCAGTTTAGTTTTTTCCAGCTGCTTGGTGATAGTCAAATGTATGGTAACTGAAAACACCCAATGTCTTTTGCTGTGTGGCAACTTTCAATTTTAGGGCAGTGTTTAATATTAGCTTCTGTGCAAACTAGTGTTAATCACATTTGGCCTTAACACAGCTCTTAAGTTTTCTATGCACTGTATTTCACCGTGTAGTGTTCTGCACACTATAGAGCGTAATTTTTCAAGTACAATTTGTAGCAAAAAACCTGTGAGAGAGTCAGTTGGACTATTAGATGATAGAGCGGTAAAATGGGCACTAAGAGGGACAAGCAGTCCAACAAAAAAAGCACAGTCCACGTACCAACAGCAACCCAGTAAAAACCGTGGAGGCAAGGAAGGAACTATAATACCACCTTTATTTCATAAAGCCAGGCCCGACACAGGCCGTGTTTCATTTATGCCTTCATCAGGGGCTTTGGCTATAACAACATATAAAAATTCATTTAAAACAAACAAATTCATCATAAATATACATATATAAGGCACTCAAAACACTAAAAAATTCATAAAAACTGTAAATAAATAATTAAATAAATAATTAATTAGATACTAACTGCTAAAGTACAGCGAAAGTCTGTGAACCAACAGACAGATAAATAAATAAATAATTAATTAAATGACTGTATACGTATGATACGTGTATAATCACATATATAAGAACTTATAGACACATGGTCACACTAATAAATACTCAATAACTTAATAAATTAGTGACACACAATGAAGTATCTATTTACTCTAAATGAATCCAACTAATAATAATAAATAACATATATATAAAAAGTACATATCATACATATAAAACCATACAGTTATAAAACTCGACTGAAAAAGTTAAATGGCTAAAAAGATCATTAACTAAAAATTAAAAATAAATCAATAAAGATTATTATGTAGTAAATGAACTAAAAAATATATTTTATTAATTAATTAAATCACCCATTTATAAACCTATTTGTGACCAAGAAACAACATAACCCAAGTGAAGCCTATAATTAATAAACGTACTTAATTGAATATTATCTTATTGTCTTATAGGTTGCATGAAATGATAGTATAAATTTATGGTCCACCACAACTATTTTACAATTATACGTTTTTTATTTCTTCACCTGAAAGTGTTTTAATTTTGATTAATTAGATTATTCACCAATCATCCCTCTATAAAATTACATCTATACTTAAAACCATTTTACTCAGAACCATTACAACCCTGCTATCTTCTCTATAATATTATGATTTAATATAATAAACACTGCCATGATTCTTGATCAGCTAAAAAACAGAGTTCTTTAAAATCACCTTGTGTCTTTCTATAAAGGCCTTCTCGCTTGCCGGATATATATGCCAATTCTGGCAAAGTGCCAACTTTGCCGTTGTTTGCTTGTCCGACTTTTAAAATCTGCAGATGCGCGGGAAAACGTTGTCATCAGATTCAACATAAATTGCTCACTATCCATACTCTTTTTAAAAAAATTGAACTACTCTATCTCACAAAACCAACTGCCCAGTCATCGGAAACCCTTCCACCATAATCCAACGATATCTGATACACTGACTAATTCAATGATCAAGACCCTTTCAACAGAATCCCTTATTTTTAATATGTGAATCGTGATCCAAACCACACTCCTATTCATTAATGAAATCCTGAAACGCGTTTACACCCGACATTTGAAAATATTCAATTAAGTACGTTTATTAATTATAGGCTTCACTTGCTCTACCCGTTGCATTTTCCTGGCTTCCGCGTTTCCTCCAGTAGTGTAGTTTTCTGTTTTATTTCTTCATTATTATAATTTTTATTTTTATAATTTTAATTATGGTTATTATTGATTTTTGTACCATTGAAGATTTTTATAGGGTACAGTTAATTGGATTAGCTCTTCTATTTTCTTTCCTCTTTTCCCTTCAGTTATCATTGTGGCAAGAAAATCATATAGGTAAGAATGTGATAAATGATTTTAGTACATCAAATTGTGGGTTATGTTGTTTCTTGGTCACAAATAGGTTTATAAATGGGTGATTTAATTAATTAATAAAATATATTTTTTAGTTCATTTACTACATAATAATCTTTATTGATTTATTTTTAATTTTTAGTTAATGATCTTTTTAGCCATTTAACTTTTTCAGTCGAGTTTTATAACTGTATGGTTTTATATGTATGATATGTACTTTTTATATATATGTTATTTATTATTATTAGTTGGATTCATTTAGAGTAATAGATACTTCATTGTGTGTCACTAATTTATTAAGTTATTGAGTATTTATTAGTGTGACCATGTGTCTATAAGTTCTTATATATGTGATTATACACGTATCATATGTATACAGTCATTTAATTAATTATTTATTTATTTATTTATCTGTCTGTTGGTTCACAGACTTTCGCTGTACTTTAGCAGTTAGTATCTAATTAATTATTTATTTAATTATTTATTTACAGTTTTTATGAATTTTTTAGTGTTTTGAGTGCCTTATATATGTATATTTATGATGAATTTGTTTGTTTTAAATTAATTTTTATATGTTGTTATAGCCAAAGCCCCTGATGAAGGCATAAACGAAACACGGCCTGTTTCGGGCCTGGCTTTATGAAATAAAGGTGGTATTATAGTTCCTTCCTTGCCTCCACGGTTTTTACTGGGTTACTAAGAGGGACAAGGCCATATGGAGAGAGTGAAGGAATTCTTTGCTTCTGTCTTTACTGAAGAAGATGTAGGAATATTACCCATGACTGAAATGTTATTTAAAGGAGCTGTTGCAGAAAAATTCAAAGAAATAGCGATACACTGGGAAGATGTATTACAACTATTTGATCAACTGAAGAGTAGCAAGTCACCTGGACCGGATGGTATACATTCAAGGGTGTTGAAAGAACTGAAATATGAGATTGCAGACTTGCAATTGGTAATCTGTGAACCATCATTAAAATCATCTATAATATCCGAAGATTGGAGGATGGCCAATGTAATGCCAATTTTTAAAAAGGGTTCCAGGGGTGATTCAGGAAACTACAGACCTGTGAGCCTGACGTCAGTACCGGGAAAAATGGTAGAAACCATCATAAAGAACAAAATTACTGAACATGGCTTAATGGGAGACAGTCAACATGGCTTTAGACAAGGAAGATCTTGTCTTACTAATCTGTTATGGTTTTTTTGAAGGTGTGAATAAACAGGTAGACAAAGGTGAGTCGGTTGATATAGTGTATCTGGACTTTCAGAAAGCCTTTGATAAGGTCCCTCATCAGAGACTTTTGGCAAAACTAAAAAGTCATGGGATAAGAGGCAGTTAAAAGATAGAAAGCAGAGGGTATGGCTAAAAGGCCAATTTTCCCAATAGAGAAAGGTGAATAGTGTAGTACTCCAGGGACCTGTGCTGGGTCCGCTGCTTTTTGACATATTCATAAATGACCTGGAAAAGGGAATAACGAGTGAGGTTATCAAATTTTCAGATGACACCAAACTATTTAAAGTTGCTAAAACCCAAGAGCATTGTGGAAAATTGCAAGAGGATTTTGATAAATTGGAAGACTGGGCATCCAAATGGCAGATGAAATTAAAGTGGACAAGTGCAAAGTTATGCACCTAGGAAAGAAAAACCCAAACTATTGTTACACGATGCAAGGTTCCACATTAGGAATCATCACCCAGGAAAAGGATTTAGGCATCATCGTGGATAACATGTTAAAGCCCTCCACCCAGTGTGCAGCGGCAGTCAAGAAAGCAAATAGAATGCTAGGTATCATAAGGAAAGGAATGGAAACTAAAACAAAAGATATTATAATGCCTCTGTATCGTTACATGGTGCAACCACACCTTGAATATTGTGTGCAATTCGGTTCACCGTATCTTAAAAAGGATATAGCGTTATTAGAAAAGGTACAGAGAAGAACCACCAAAATGGCAAAGGGGATGGAAGGATACCTCTATGAAGAGAGGCTAAAAAGGTTAAGGCTCTTAACCTGGAAAAGAGACGGCTGAGGGGAGATATGGTAGAGGTCTATAAATTAATGAACGGAGTGGAACGGGTAAATGTAGATCGATTGTTTACGTCATCAGATTATAGAAAGACTAGGGGACATGCAATGAAGCTACAGGGTAAACTATTTAAGACTAATAAAAGGAAATATTTTTTCACTTAACGTGTAATCAAACTCTGGAATTTGTTACCGGAGGATGTAGTAAAAACTGTTAGTGTAGCTGGGTTATAAAAAGTTTGGACAGGTTCCTGGAGGAAAGGTCCATAAACCATTATTAAAAGGGATACGGGATATCACTGCTTGACCCAATACAAGCATTGAGCAACCTGTGTCTTTTGGGGAGACTGCTAGGTACATATGACCTAGATTGGCCACTTTTGGAAACAGGATACTGGGCTTGATGGACCTTGGTCTAACCCAGTATGGCATATCTTATGTTCTTATTTGGTAAGCATTTTCAGAATTATATTCTGAAGTGTTGATGATTTATCAGACTCGGCTGTGGTCTTACAGTGCCAGTCATGCTAGAGATGTCAGTATCACAGAGAAAAAGATCTCTGTGTCGGATGAGCTGTCAAGGGAAGAGAATACACTACTCCCTCGAAACAGAACCTCCTTTCAATATTTTTTCTTCAAGGAATTCTTAAAACTTTACTTATCTGAATAAGCGCAGAGAGGAACAAACCATAAGGAATCCATCCACGATGTGTGACACATTTCGAGCCAAAGGTGCTGCTTCAGGTGTTTGAAAGACTCCTACTCCAAAACAGTACAGGCGCTTCTGAGAGCCGTTCAAGGCTGCTCTGTTTAAATGTCCGGTGCCTGATGTAAGCATGACGTCATGAACTTTGAATCCACCAATCAACGTCACGCTCAGTTTCTTCAACAGGTAACCAACCGCTTGCGTAATTGGTTCATTCAGAAAAGACTGAGCCAGTCCAATTCCAAATTCAAGCCAAGTGGGGATACTGTCTGTAATTTGAAGATCCAATGTTGTTCAGCCCATTGAAGCTTAGAAGTCTGATCATCCCTTCGCGGATCGCCTCGGACGTGATCAATAATTCGCTTGGGTGACCAATTTCGGGTTTTGGTTATTAGCAATGTCAGTATCACACTATAGCCAATAGATCACAACAATTGAGCCTAGAGTATATATAATGAATTTTTTATTGAAAACTCAAAGCAAATCAACCATTTAATATGAATATTTTCAATTTTGAGACCATTTATAACTACAGCAAAATATAACTTGCTCAGTTAACCCACCAGGTCCATTTTACTCTTTTTATGTTATATCATTTAATCCAAATAATTCCTTTTGAAAGACCACATTTATACTGTATATCTTATTAAAAAAAACAATATTGAAATCCATTTCCTGGTGTCTTATCATCAAGAATGTTCTTTACTGTTTAGTACAACACTATGGACTTGGGCAGTATTTTACTGGTTGCTGAAAGTCCAGAACCCAAGTAACTGGGAGTCTAGAACTAGTCACATGTTACAGTACATTTTACAAGGAATTTTTTAAGACTCCAGGGACCATTTTTATTAAGATTCACACCAGTAACATGAGATCAGCCAGAAATTAGTATGGGGGTGGTACTCGATCTGCGCTATAAATGGAGGCATGCCCGGCCTGTTCTCATGTCGCTAGCATGGGTTTTATTAAGATTCACACCAGTAGCGCGAGATCAGCCACAGATTAGTATGGGGGTGGTACTCGATCCGCGCTATAAATGGAGGCATGCCCGACCTGTTCTCATGTCGCTAGCATGGGTTTTATTAAGATTCACACCAGTAGCATGAGATCAGCCACAGATTAGTATGGGGGTGGTACTTGATCCGCGCTATAAATGGAGGCATGCCCGGCCTGTTCTCATGTCGCTAGCATGGGTTTTGTGCCAGCCCTGCGCTCCTACTGTTTGGCGCAATGAGCATGGGTACAGTTGATGCTATTTGGTGGTGGTAAGTGCACTCATGCTAAGTACAACATCACCTGTGAGCACATGCTAAAAATGCGTGTGCTACCCGTGTTCTACTCGCTTTGCCCCTGAACTGCCCAGTCTGTGCCACAACCTATGCTACTTGAGCAGAGCAGGATTTATAGCACACAGTTCTCTTTACCCAGGTCTGGCCCAAAGGCTTCTTCCACCCTAGGCCGACCCTCCATGCTGCCGCTCCCTCCCACCCCAAAGATTGCAGCACCATCTACCTCCTGGCGTCCATCTCCTCACCTGGGGGGAGGGAGGTGGCACAGCAATGTCTCTGCTGCATTGGGCTTTAAAGTGCCCGTGCTAGCACACTCATGGCCTGCTGCTCCTGCCCCCCCCCCCCCGACACAATTTCCTGTTGGAGGGGGCAGGAAGGCCATGAGCACACAAGTGCATGCACTTTAAAGCCTGGCACAAGAGAGGCATCGCCGTGCTGCTCCCCCCCCCTCCCTCAGGTAGGAAGGTGGATGCTGGGAGAGGAGGGCAGCATGGTGGGCTGGGAGACAATGAACTGCCGCTTCTCTGGGAGGAAGGGAGACCAATGCTGCCACCCTAGGTGATCGCCTAGTGGACAGGCCGGCCCTGTTTTTACCACAGTGCACTTGGTGCATGCTGAACCCCATGCTTCCTGGTAGCAGACCTTAGTAAACATGCCCCCAGTTTCATAACCTTGTAAGTTATTCTGGCTTCCTATATGAGCATTCTGTAAATGGGTAAAAACACGTAGTGAAAAAAAAAAAGATCTTTATTGTGGTTGAGCCACTCAAAGTAAACAGAAATGGCTGAAACTGCTATGCACTACAAATTTTAAAATATTCCCTGCTGCATAAATGTCTTTGGAGTGCAATGTGGATCTTTTAAATTATTTTTTAAAGTTTATAAGTTGTCTTCTGTTGTTTACTCTCATTTCAGGTTCTGTATTGCAAATAACCAGAAAGGATGTCTTTGCAAATGGTATCTGCAGTTAACAATTCCTCCCTCATTCAGCCTGGCTTCTCATTGCTGAACTTTGATGGAAGAGTTGTCTTTTTTGGACAAAAGGGTTGGCCAAAAAGATCTTGCCCAACAGGTGTATTCCTTCTTGACCTAAAGAATAATGAGCTGAAACTTAGGCCCACTACATTTTCAAATGATTCTTGCTATCTTCCTCCCCTTCGATATCCGGCGATAACCAGCATGAAAGCAAGTTCAGAGTCTGAGCCTTGCCAGTATCTTATTCATGGTGGGAAAACCCCAAATAATGAACTATCCACCAAGATGTATATCATGTCCTTCATGGGCAAACCTAACAAGAAGGTGACCTTTTGTTGCACTGAAAAAGAATTAGTAGGAGATGTTCCTGAGGCGAGATATGGTCATTCCATTAATGTTGTCTACAGCAAAGGTAAAAGCATAAGTGTAATATTTGGAGGAAGATCATATTTGCCTTCTGGACAAAGAACTACAGAAACTTGGAACAGTGTAGTTGACTGTATACCCAAGGTGTTTTTGGTTGACCTACAGTTTGGTTGTTGTACCTCTTATACTCTACAAGAGTTTCAAGATGGGCTTTCCTTCCATGTATCTTTATCCAGAAAGGATACCATCTATATTCTAGGGGGTCATTCACTTGAAAATAATATTCGACCTCCAAATCTATATAAATTGAAAATCGACCTTCCATTGGGTAGTCCATATCTGAAGTGCACTGTCTTATCTGGTGGGATTTCATTATCTAGTGCTATTGTAACCCAGACCAGCAGCAATGAGTTCATCATTGTTGGAGGTTATGAATCGAACAATCAAAAAAGAATGGTTTGCAACACTGTTACATTGGAAGATGATAGGATTGAGATCCAGGAAAGGGAAATGCCAGACTGGACAGGGGAAATTAAACACAGCAAGATATGGTTCGGTAACAATATGGGCAATGGAGCCGTGCTCTTTGGAATCCCTGGGGACATTAAGCAACTCATATCTGATACAAACTTTTTTTATATTTTGAACTTTGGAACAGAAGAGCAAGTCATGCAAAGATGTAGTCAAACATCTACAGAAGATCAAGAAGACTCAATTCCTCTGGAAGACTCAGAAGAGTTTTATTTTAATGGAGATGGTGTCTTTGATGATGACACTTATAATGAAGATGATGAAGATGATGAATCTGAAACTAGCTACTGGATTATCTGTTGTGCTACCTGCAATGTTGATATCAACACTTGGGTTCCTTTATATTCCACTGAACTCAACAAGCCTGCTATGATCTTTTGCTCTAACGGAGAAGGTCACTGGGTCCATGCCCAATGCATGGATCTATCAGAAAACATGTTGATCCATCTGTCACAGGGAAACACAAAGTATTTCTGCAATGAGCACATTGATTTTGCTAGGGAATTGCAAACTCCAAAAAAGGTGTTGTCTGTGAAGAAAACACCAATGAAACCAATGCGCACCAAAACCTTGAAGAAGACAACTCCAGTCAAGAAATCCTTCCTGAGAAGACTCTTTGAATAGACATTTCATGTGACATTCATAGCATTGTATTCTATTGTAAGATTTGTAATGCAAATAGCCCACTTAAAACTCTAGCAACTGTCATTCATCTCCCAGGTAGAGACAAGATACATGTAAAAGAAAACTGACTTAGCCAAGATTCACATATCGCTATCCTTGTGTCAGAGATCCATACAACTATTATCAGTGAGAAGTCCCAGGGACGGTATCTCTTACTCTAAAATAGTGTCTGCCATTCCCAGGCACATTTGATAAGAAGACACGGAAAACAGGGGACAACCCCTACGAAAAAGGTCCACGACAAAAAGCAAATAAAGAGGAGCCACAGAATAATTTTATTTAGCCTGACATGGCCATGTTTCGGCACAGTCTGCCTGCATCAGGGGCAAAATAATATAATCCAGCAAACAATATAACTGAATCATAGCATCAGCAAACCTCCTCCCCATGTAGTCAAGGTTCATTGGCCACTGCTGTTGACCTTCTCCCTGTTGGATGTGTGTCAGCCATTTTGCTGATTGAAGTGTATAGGGCTAGCAGCTTCTGCAGACCGGGGGTCCCCACATGATTCAAACTGTGAAACAGGTAGAACACCCTGAGAGAAAAAAAGATGTGAAAGGTCACCCACATGTGCTAGAGGGAATACTGCTTGCAAGTGGTCATATAGGACCTGATTCACTGGCTTTTGTCTCCCATTCTGTGGCTCTGAGATTGGGGGAACGTAGTGAATCAGGTCTGTAGTAAGAGAAACTGAACCCAACTTGTCTTATCTTAGACATCACCTACAAATTTTGCATTTGCAATGTTTTATAACATATTTTTGTATTTTCAAGCTATGTTGGGGAAAAAAAGCTTCTTTTGCATTCCCAGATTGTAATGAAATGGTCCAACTGGTTCCACTGCTGTAAGGGGAGCACCAACCTATCCCAAACCTGGGCTTTATATTTCTGTTATAATTTCAGCTTTCAAATGGTGCCCTGCCCATGGTACCTTGCAAGACTATGATAACACAGTCGTAACAGCAGTAGTGCAGGGTAAAGTGAAAGAATGGATAAACCTTAGAGAAGGTCTAAACCAACTCGGGCCCACTGTCTTTTCCCTGTAAAATAGTTATCTCCAAGTTATAATGCCCTGTTCACTGTAATTTCAGTTTGTTCAATGTAAACCGCACTGATGCAGAATAGCGCGGTATATAAAAGAATGTAAATAAATAAATAAAATCTTAAAAAGCTGGGCCAGTGATGGAGAAACGTAGGTCCCCAATCTCCCAATTCTTGGTTCACTGAATAAATAACCAGTGGCTCCTAATATCCACCCAACCACAACTATATCCCCAATCCATTACTTGTCCCCTATACTCATCTTCACCCCAATCTCTTGAGTAAATACCACATATACTACCAAATTCACCCTCATTCCTTGATCCCTTGAAGTCCTACCCCCAAAAATCCCCCTTTTGCCCAATTCCTCCTCCCAGTATCTGCCAGGTCTCTTTGGTGGGTAGGGGGGGACAGGAATGATCCTCGTTATTCCTGCCCTGGCAGCTTTTGCTTAAAAAATGTCTGCAGACCCCTAGCAGTATTATCATAGTACTACTTCTAGGGGTCAGACTGTCTATTTGTTTATTTAGTAGTATTTAACTCACACCTTTGCAGTAACTCACGGCATGTTACAGTGAAGTACAATAGATATTCCCTGTCCCTGGAGGGCTTACAATCTACGTTTATACAGTATGTGAGGCAATGGAGGGTTATGTGACTTGTCCAAGGCCACAAGAAGTGGCAAGGCTGGTCTCTTTGGTCACAGGCTACTGCTCCACTCCTAATAAGGGCGTGATCCCTTATTTGGCAACCTAACCCCTAGAGTTGGTGCCATGATCCTAGTACAAGGGTCTCCATCTTCCCTTGTTCCAAATGACAACTTCCAGGTCAGGAGAGACCGAGAATACCTCCTATCCCCCACTACCCACCAGGGAGGCCCTGATAGGTGGACGAGGGATTGGAAATTGGGACTTTGAGCTATTCTTAAGAGATTAGGGGTCATGTTGGCATTTATTCAAAAAATTGGGAATTGGATGGTGGGGTCACTTAGGGCCTGATTCTGTGTCTGCTATTCGTGCCTTCCCCCGCCGCATCTAACTTCCCCACCGCTTGTGCGGAGAAGTTAGACGGGGGCGGGGAAGGGGCAGCTCAGGGCGGTCGCTGGCCCTGTATGTCCAGGGCCAGCGACATGTGTGGGGAGGTTATTCCAGCTCTGAGGTGGAATAACTCCCCTGGGTGTGTCTGTTCTGCAGTGCTGGGGCGCAGATGGGGCGGGGGGGGGCCGGATGACATTTCCCGCAGCCTGACCCTGGCCGTAGGAGACCAGATTGGGGGTTGGGCTGTGGGAAATATGCTTATTTCTCTGGTGGCCGGTATTGTGGCTCTTCAACGAAGCCGTGGTGCTGTGGTTCCATTGAAGAGCCTTGACTGAGTTAGCCGAGTAAAGTCCTGTACATGCAGGCTAAACTGAATCACAGTCCTGGCCTGCACGTACAGGACTGTTTGCGATTCTGATTCCACGGGGCTAGACTTGCCCCGCGGGATCAGAATCGCAATCCCCTCTGTATGTCCAGCTCAGACCGGACGTACACAGGGGATCTACATCTGGAACGGAATAAACCTGTTAGTGTTTATTCAATGGATAAGGAATCACCATTGCTGCCACTACATGTTCCCAAAGGGGGGCAGTGGTGGGGAAGGGGGGGGCACAAGAGATAAGGTTTACCTAGGGCACTTCATCTCCTTGCTCCAGGTCTGTTTATAATTACCCCATTATGGCCAAGTAACACATTAATTGGCAAATGATGCATCTTATTTCCATAACACAGCTCAGTAGAGAGGAGCCTGAAATTGTTAAAGACAGTTAATAGTAATTCAAACGTGAGATCTTATATACTGGTGTATTGTAGATTCATATTTTATTGAAATTATGATCTTTGTTTCATCAACATCAAAAATTAATATACCTAGTGAAATCACCGAGGAATTATCAGCTATCATCTCCTAGTCCAAAATGCAAGAAACTGATGATGCAAGAGAAAAAAGAGTTCAAACTGGAGAAAGACAATGTTGTTGGTTCTTCTGATAAAATGTTACCCATTCCACACGGTTACCTATGACCCTGTGACAGAATGGCTGACAGCTATGCTATAGACATCTAAGAGTTCCAGGAAATACGTAGGACATGGAGTTCTTAGATGTGAACCTTGGAGCCTTCGTCAGAATCAACTGAACTAATTCTACATTATTATGCCCAGCTTAGACCACAGTGATGATGTCATTTTTTTCATGATACACATATTTTGCTAAAATAAGTTTATTACTGTGCTTACATTCATTGACTTTTGTAAACTTTTCTATATTTATATATTGTGATTTTAACTCCTGACTACTTTTATACATTTAAAAAATAAAATGTTGGCTTTCTGCTTATACTAGAAAAAAACACCAATCACTTTCCTTTTCGGCAGCTCAGTGAAGTCATTATAGTTTGTCTCACATTGCATGTAAAATCGAGAGTGAAACACACATTAGTTGATTTTACCAAATGGATTCATTTTGTGCACACCATGACAAAATATAACCTCCTTCCTATGTCAGGGTATATTGGAGATTTTATCATTCTCTCAGATTCTAATACTCGTCTCAACATTTGCATTGTTCCAAAGAGAGCTTCCTTCTGGAGGTATAATATATGCACAGGCAGCATATTAACATGCGCTTGGAAATTCCTTTTGATGAGACTGATGGCACCTACTACAATTGGGATCATTTCTGTATCTTTCTATGAACTAACTGCTTAAGATCCTTGCAGGGTTGGCCCATCCACTAGGTAGGCTAGGTGGCTGTCTAGGGCAACTGACCACAGTGGGCAGCATGGTGGCTTTGTGCCACCCCTTTGGTGCCTGTGGAAGACCATGTGCTTTGGTACATATAGCCTGCCGCTTCTGACCCCCCTCCAACAAGAGATTGTTGGAGGGGGATCGGAAGTGGTACGCCATGTGTGCCGATGCACATAGTCTGCTGCAGGCACCAGAAGATGGAAGCAGCTGGGTGTGGTGGTAGGGTGTGGCTTGGCACTGGGGGGGGGGCTTTGAAAGGGGGCTCGTGACCGGAGATCCTGCCTGGGGTGGCAGAAACCCTTGGCCCTGCCCTGGTTCCTTGTATGACTGATGATGATGACAAGAGACTCTCACTAGCTCTACTCCATTCAAGATGATACTCTTTAGTTTCATGAAATAATTATTTAGAAAGGTGTCCAAGATAACCCAGGGGCTGGGTCACAAGGAGTCAGCATTGACTCAACCACTCAAAACAACACCGTGAATGCTTTACAAAAGCAGTAATGGGGAGATGGCAAAAAAGGAGATAATCTCTTACAGAATTTCTCTTATCTACTAGACGCACAGAGCTAGTTTCCTTTCACCCATTCGTTGATCCACGGTTGTTGCAAGGGTTTTGGATGCCCTGGGCAAATCTTCTACTTATAAATGATCAAGCCCATATTGATTATAGCATTAATTTATTATAGAAAAATCTTGAGTATTACATCCCTCCCCAAGATTTTGATAATTAAACTTAACAATTGTGATCATTGAAACACCACCCTCCCTTAGACACCATGTCCTGATATTGAAAGGCATTTACACATTGGAGGCTGTGTGGTGAATGACGGCATTGAATAACCGGGGTAAGAGATCAGTGGTGATGGCTATGCGCCGTAGCAGTTCATAGCCATCCCAATTGAATATCTGGTCCTGTACTTTTAAATATGAAACTTTGTTTTGTTATGTATGTGTGCACCCAGTTTCCCTGCAGATGAAAGAATATGTTGATGGTTCTTTGAGTTTGCATGACTGGTCTTTACCACCCCTCAGAAGATGCTGCTCTAGGCAACCACCTACTCTTGCCTAATAGTTGAGCTGGCCCTGCATTGATCCATCTGAACACACCTATAAGTTGTGTACCAACAGTCACTCTCTTCAGCCACAGGGAATATCTTCCTAATTAGCCAGAAGGGTCCTCTAGGGCATTTCAGGTGGTAGCAGTCCTTGAGCCCACAGCAATACCTTGCATCACCAAGAAGAGGTCTCCCCCTCCACAGCACTATAGTGGCACTCTATCTGACCACAGACCAATGCAAAGCAATGTGTACTGTCCAGTCAATGCTAACTCTTGGCAACCCAGCCCCTGGATTTTCTTGGCGAGGTATGACTGGAAGTAAATTGCCAAGCCTTTTTTCTGCAAATGAATTTGCTGCCCCTGGTATTCCAAGGTGGTCACCCATCCAAGTACTAGCCAGGCCCAACCCTGCTTAGCTTCTGACATCAGCTGAAAGCAGTCACACTTCCTCAAAACACAGCTCTACTTTATGCAACCTCTCTGCTTCAGAGGAAAACCTGCTACGCTGTTCTTTTCTTCCAACAACCTCGCAACTTCCCCTGGCAGATAATACATGACACTTGCCATGCCAGTGGGATTTGCTGGTGCTCATGGTACCATGACAGCACCTGCATGAAGTATCATAAGCACTTCTCCTGAGGTAGAAAGGATCAGATCCTGAAATCCCTACCACTGCTCCTGCTTGCAAGTAAGAAGACAACAAGAGGACAATATAGTCTAATAATGAAAATATCATCGTTCTGGTGCCTGTTCCAAATGCATTACAGAGCACTTTCAGTCTGTTTCTAACTAGGGCTGCTTGGATCTTTCTGTAAACACACGCAACACCGTTAATTCAAAGAAGGTTCCCAATGCACTTTCCAATTTAATATTTAAGAGACATCTATGCCCCCACCTCTGATGGATAGACTAGCAGCACATTTCTTGCATCCACACTGTATAAACGCTTCTAAAAGGAAGAAGGCACTAAGGAAAATGTTGTTATTACCCAATTTCAGCAGGGTTAACTGAGACATGGGGAGAAAAGGACCTTCATTTCGCAAAGGTTCCCTCCCAGTCACTAACAGAGGGCGAACAGCTGTAACAGAGACTCAGAAGCACAGGGAACACTTACTTCACAGCTCGGAATGTCTCCTGGCTTCTGTTTCACGCTTTCAGCCCCTAGACCACATTGCCTCCCTAGAAAGGAAGCATGTCCTTTTGATCGTGATATTGATATTTCTGTGCTGGTCATCATAGAGAATAGGATTGTTGCACTGTCCATTGAAGGCCTATTCAAAGATAGGCATGAGAGTAGAATTCTCGTAATAATGCAAGAACTGCTTTGGGAAAGGTTTGCAAATGAATTAGATCCACTTGCACACAATCCATGAGCTCATCAAATTGGTTCACAAACATTTTTAAGAGATGGCCTGACTACTAGCAAAATAATAATTCAAAAAACAATTGTAGCAGGTCAGTAGAAATCAGTAGGTTCAGCACTCAAAATCCATTTCTGATTTATGTACATTGGTTGCTCTCCTCAGATTTTGCAGAAATCCAGGAGAAAATACCAGTAACCTTGTCAGGTGAAAATCTGGTAAATCTATAGATCCTGTCAATCACAAGTCAGATTACTATTTGCTTGCTTCAAGTACTGAGGGAGAGCACTAGATGTGGTATACGTAGATTTCAATGAAGACTTTGACACTGTTCTACAGAGACAATTTATAAAAAATACTTGAGTGCCCCAGGGATGGACCCAATGTGACCAACTCGGTTAGAAACTGTTTGAGTGGGAGGCAACAAGGAGCACAGGTAAATGGAGTTCACTCCGAGAAGAACATTACTGGTGGTGTGCTGCAGGGATGTGTCCTTGGGCTGATTTTTTTTTAGCATTTTTGTAAGTGATATTGCAGAAGGGCTGTTGGGTAAGGTATGCCTCTTTGGGGATGATACTAAAATCTACAGTATGGTAGACAGGAAAGTCTAGATGACACGAGGAGGGATCTAGCAAAGCTTGAAGAATGGTTGAGAATTTGACAGCTGAGATTTAACATGAAAAAATGCAAGGTCATGCATTTGGGCTGCAAAAATACAAGGCAGTGGTACAGTATAAGAGGGTGACAAACTTCTGTCCATGACAGAAGAGCAAGACCTAGTGGTAATTTTTTCTGATGATCTTAAGATGGATAAACAGGTAGAAAAGGCAACTGCAAAAGCCTGAAGGATGTTGGGTGTATAAGGAGAGGAATGACCAGCAGGAAGAAGTGCCTTTGTATAAGTCTTTAGTGAGATCTCATTTGGAGTACAATTCTGATTATAAACAGGATGGAGTTGGTGCAGAAGGTGGCTACTAAAATAGTCATTGGTCTTCATCCTAAAACATATGGGGACAGAATTAAAGCAAGGCTGGTGCCACCAGTAGGTAAACTAGGCAGTTGCCTAGGGTGCTTGCCCTCTGGGGGCATCCATTGCTGCTGCTCCTGCCCCTTTCCAAGACCAGCAGTGGCACCAAGGGCTCAGAAACCGCAACGCACTCTCTAGCGCTGCATCGTGATTTCTGTCTTCCATTATTTGTTGCTTCTGCCCCCCTCCGACAAAGACTTCCGGTTTCAAGGAAAGGTTTACCACAAACTGTGCTATTTATTTTGCATAATAATGAGCTGCTTTGCATGCATTTTCATACTTCACAGCTCACTATTTAACGTGAAAATTCTTGCACTAATTGACAAATAAGGTACATTGTTAGCATAATGCAGCTTGGTAAATCTACCCTTTAGAACGTAAGTCTTCTGAGGTCATCATGTGACTGACTTTGAGTTACCAGCGAAAAGTTGTAAACAAAATCCAAATTCATAAATAAAACTGCTTGGCACTGATAAAATGCATTTGGAAAAGGTGATCTTATAATTATTATTCTCTGTCAAGCATAGTTTCCATTTCTTGTGGTCTCAGCGCATATAATATAATCTAAGAAAACTGATGTTCATACTCTCACACCACAACCCAACCTCATAGTTCTTGCAGTCATTGTAAGTGGATTTAAGCCAAGAGCTTTGGAAACAATTCAACATCCCTTCCAGCATAAGGCTTTACCTATTTACAGGATTGTCCTTCAGTGATGCAGACAATTTTATTGTTTTTTTTATGTGTCTGACCTCCCTGAAATCATTCTACAGCCAACTCATGTAGTTGGCATACCGTAGCATACCACTTTCAGTAGGAAGTTGGTACAGTATGTGGAGCAAAACAAAACACTCCTCATTGTAATGGTATAGCAGGATTCAGGGGCCAGCTGCCACTTTGAAAATACTCATTTCTTTTGCTCATCTTCTAGTTGTATGAATGCTTCTGCTTATGACAAATCACTGGGACACAATTGAAATCGTCTGAGAGAGGCAACAGCCTGCTTGTCAACATTTTCTTGGTCAATGACATACATGCTTTAAAAATAGTTTTTCTTCAGGTTTGCTGAGTTTGATTCTTGCTTTGAAAACACTGTTTTCTGTGATGCCTTAAGTCCTCCTATTTCTTGCAAAATTTAGTTTTGCGATAAGTAGGAAACACTGATATATGAACTGTCTGTTTTATTGACTTAACCTGTCCACTTGTCTTTTTCTAAATTCAATTCAGATATCACAAGTGGCAGCTTGAACCAACCCTGGTTTTATCTCATTGCATATGTGAAGGTGTGGTCCCAATGTCTCTAAGAAAAAGCTGGACCACAAGTCCACAAATGCAATAGTGTAAAACCAGATTAATGCTGCCTACCTCCTTGTGAAACAGAGCTATCTTCCTCTTTAAGCATTCTTTTACTTTAAGCATGTCAGAGATAGCTCTGTTTCACATCAAAATGTCTTCAACTTAGGATAATATTGGGTTGAATTTAATTTCACAAACTGAATGACCTATATAAGAGTAAGCATAGCCTAATGGTTAACACAGTAGGCTGAGAACCACAGAAGTCAGGTTTTAATCTCACTACTGCCCCTCATTATGTTGGGTCAGTCACATATCCCTCCATTACCTCCAGTACTAGCGTATATTAGAAGCCCTCAGGAGAGAGGAAAATACCTCCATGTTATTTACCTTGAATTCCTGAGAATGGGCATGAGCTCAAGTCTACTTCCCTTTCCCTTCTGCACAGAGCTAAGGCAACCTACTTTGCAGAATAAGGGTATTTGCATGTGTGTAGACCAGTGGTTCCCAACTCATTTCTCAGACTACACCCAGCCTTTTGGATTTTCAGAATACCCACAATTAATATTCATTATACAGATTTCCATGCAAAATGAACTCATGCATATTCCTTGAGAGATCGTGAAAACCTAACTGGCTGTGTCCTAGAGGACTGGGTTGAGAATCACAACTCTGGTTAAAAAGAAAAAATATAGAGAGATAGAGTATGCCTCTCTGTCAATATCCCCTTGAACCCCCTGACATGTCCTGAAAATTTGGTGTGGAGAGGACCCTCAACACAAGTTTTTAGAGGCATGTGTACACACACACACACACACAGGGGGCATGCTTACTAAAGTGTGGTATGGTTTTGCAGGTAGCAAGTACTAAGGAGTAGAAAGCAACATGCAGTACATGCAACAGTCCGGCAGATAATGCACTGACATGTGCTTCAGCATGCGCACATAACACAGATGCTCTTAACACCACTCACTGAGGGACATTAAGTGCACTCATACCAACTACAACATTGACAGTGAACACCCACTGTCACCCCACACTAAGCAGACTCTGCAGACATGCTCACTTTCCGCTCTTACGCCACCCATTTCCCTCCCCATCACGCTAAGCAGCCCATCAGCGCACACACAAGCACCTGTTAACGGTTAGCACAGCTTAGTAAACATGCCCCATAGTGGAGGAGTGGCCTAGTGGTTGGGGCAAGGTAGCTCAGGCCAGAAGGTCAGTGGTTCAAATCGCACTAGAGGACAGCAACCTTGGGCCAGAAGGACTGGGGTTTCTAGTCCCACAGGTGCTCCTTGTGGTCTTGGGCAAGCCACTTAACCCTCCATTGCCCATGTTCCCTGTAAAATAGTTATCTCCAAGTTATAATGCCCTGTTCAATGTAAACTACACTGATGCAGACTAGCACAGTATATAAGAGAATGTAAATAAAATATACACATTCTCATAGGCTAGAAAAGGCCTCTATTCCATAAAATTCAGACATGAGTGAAATGTGAGCAGAGGCCCCTGTCAATTCACATGTCCACTTTGCAACATGAATAAAAGAATTTTCAAAAGGTCAAATAGCTCCATATTTGCTAATTTACAGGACTCAGGAATTTTGTGGGATTAAGGCCAATGTAATTTGTTCCTGGACACGTGGCATGAGATCAGTCACTCAGAACAATGCCGTGGCACATCAAGGAATGACACCAAATAGATCAACCTTTTGTGCAATGAATGAAGCACTGCCTGAAAGCTCACATCAAAATCTGCTGCCAACGTCTACTGCTCGAGTCGTGTTCACAGCACTTCTTAGTACCATTTGACAGCAATCTCATTGAGCCAAAATGGTCCTACAATGGTCTCCAAAGGGATTAATGCACTCACATAAAAGTGGTGCACTCAAAGCAACACCAATAATTCCACGCTTGTAGTGCAGTAATTGTTCTTACTCTGTGCTTGTTATTCACCTAAGCCACTCAATAACAGAGTCAGAC
Organism: Ichthyophis bannanicus; assembly: GCA_033557465.1. Taxonomy (NCBI): domain Eukaryota; kingdom Metazoa; phylum Chordata; class Amphibia; order Gymnophiona; family Ichthyophiidae; genus Ichthyophis; species Ichthyophis bannanicus. Next base: position 31,772,436 of record CM066047.1, on the reverse strand, counting down.
GCGATGTGCAAGCTTCAAGACCATCAGGTAGGCATGGAAATGGACATGTGTCAACAACGCCGCTTTTTATGTGACATGCATAACACTATTTCATGGAAAGCAATGCATCAGCTTTGTATTCTTCAGTCTCCTACAAACACAGTAAAAAGACTGCACAGCAAATTGTTGTAAAAGCTTTTATTCAGTAATTGTGCAAGAATAACTCTAAACAGCAACACAGTACTTGACAAAAGTTGCAGTCTGAATTTAATTGCATTTGCAAATCATTCTCACAGCATGCATCTACAGTAAAGTGGCTGATACAGCTCAAAATTCCTTAAACAAGGAAGCACTTAAAAATAAAGTCAGTGACTTGCATAAAACAACATATGCAGGGATTTCACAAATGATATTTAATAAAAGCAATGCAATGAAAACACGTTTTTCACCACAAGGTGATCATCTGAGGTATTATCTTAACTGCAGCTATCAAAACAGCAAGATAAAAAGTATGCATCAGTAAAATCCAATGCTCTAATGAAACAAATATTTACCAAAATAATTTTTCAAAGGCCAGAGCAATATAACCTGCAATGAAAAAAGGTAATGAAAAAATGCTACTGGTAAACAGTCAGTAACACTCAAAAGTATCTGTGCATTGAGGTATTTATTGTCTGTTCTGTAGTACGAAAAAAAAACCAAGATAGAACCGATCTCCTGTATTTTCATTTATCTGTCTAGTTTACAGTTAGAGCAAATTGGTGAACATGAACCACAGAAAAAAAAACAGTTCACCTGTCGAAAGTGCGTGTGACTGGGATTATTTTACATTATTTTACACCATCCTCAAGTTTTGACCCAACCCTAGTCAGTGCCCTTCTTTCTTAGGTGTGGCTGGAATCTGATATCATTGTTCACCCACTTCTTATAAATCTGCTGTTCCATCTGCTGTCTCATGTGCACTATTATTGCTCTCTCTCAGATCCCAGGTGCCCTGCTACAAAGCTGCAGTGCTGAGTGCTAATTCAGGTGTGGGGAGGTCACTAGAGCACGAATCTGCTGCACAGAATTCAAGAGTTAAAGGATAAGGCTTAAAGCAGCAGTCCAAACTACAAGACCAGTTATCTCTTGAACTGAAACAGAAGATGTGTGTATAATGCTACAGAATAGCACTTGGCACCAAGGGAGAAGCCTAAGAAAACCAGATTTGAGAGCCTTTGAAAGAAAATGTGTTTTCTCACTCCTTCCCTGGTTCCTTCTAACCTGCTGGAAAGTTGTTGGTATACGAAGAGAGCTTTCTGCTAGATACACCACAATGCAGAAGCTCTAACAGGACTTGTTTTTCATTTTTAAACTTTACCTGAAGGCAAGATAGAATTCTGCTTTCCTGTAAATCAGGGGTTGCCAAACCTGCCTCCCAGCCCGTCGGGTTTTCAGGATATCCACAATGAATATGCATGAGAGAGATTTGCATGCGCTGCCTCCATTGTATGCCTATTCATTGTGGATATCTGGAAAACCCGACTGGCTGGAGAGGCCCAAGACAGGTTTAGGAACTCCTGCAAAAATGGTTCAAAGCAGAACTTGCTGATTTCTTTAAACATAAAATGCCCTTATTTGGCAAGAAGCGATTGCAGAAAGGTCCAGCTAGGATGGCCGGCCGCTTTGATTCAACTGTCCCTCGGTTAAAAGCTGCTACACATAATTCCACAAGTGCTAATCGCTTTTAGTGCACAAAGAACTGCACCGCTACACACGGATTGTGGTGTCAGTCACATGACGAGTGAACAGACTAAGGGCCCCCTTTACTAAAGCACTGGCAAGGGTCTGCACTTACTGTGTGTTGAGAGCTAAAGGTAATATGTGCTAAGTGCAACAGTCATGTACTAACTGTCAGAGGTATGCCCAGCATGTCCCCAGCCGTTAACACACAGAACTATACCCTAGCGTACAGCTGCCACAGTATTTACTACTAACGCGGGTGCACCTAATGCCACCCACAGATATATCGTTACATGTGCACCTGCTAATTGTCACTGTGCTCTCTATGCCCACACACTGCCCAAAAGCTGCCCATTCTCCACCCCATCACACAATGGGCAATTAATGCACGTTAGCATTCGGTTGCTGTCATACTTGTGTGTTAATGGTCACCGCGACCCCTGCGCTCATGATTACTGCATGCTATAATGTGTGTTAACCACACAGTGCACTTCAGCTACCTCTCTTCTTAAATCTACCCTTGAAAAGGCAGACAGAACTTAAAGGTATAGCAGACATGTATTAACTGACTCAACTCAGTGGCCAGAAGTCTGTCTTTCTGGCAAAACATCTGCATTGCACACAAATTGTGTTTTGCTGTGTGTTTGTGTGTTACTGGCAAATCTTAACCCACATAGACAAGGAATGATACGGGATACCAGGCTATGCACAGTCTGTACCCAAACAAAATTATTAACTGACACACCACCACTCAAAAACTAGATTATTTACTAGTTTCTCTAGAAAAGAAATCCACCTTATAAAGCCCAAATTCAAAAGTTCCTGCACTTATAATAAACAGAGTTGATCCAACACTATCAAAGAATGAATCCAAGAAATATCACCTAATAAAATTCTGTTCATACTAAAATGGTTCAAAGTCCAACTCCTAACAAAGACCATTAGCATGAACCGATCCTGAACCCCACATACATTTAAACAATTATCCCTATGCACAAGATTATGTTGATGTTAATGTAATTTCGGTATTACTATGTAAAACCAATAAAGTGAGTTAAACACACAAAAAAATGTGTTTTGCCCATGGGCAGCGGAAAGGGGTGGGCCACAGAGGCCTTGGTCCCACCAGTGTTTCGCCCAATACAGCACTAGTAATAGAGAGCTTGGAGACAGGGCTTGAGATTGTTTTGTTTGGTCCCTCCAACAAAAAGGTCCTTCTGCTGCCGCTGGCTTTGTCTGCGCATCTTTGCTAACAATAGATAAAAGGCAGAACTTTAGTCTTTTTGACTTGATTCTTTAAAATTCAGAGGCATGCAGAAGTTACTAGGAGTAAAATTCCACTGGAGAGAACCAAATATTTCTCAGGCCAGCCCCCCAAAACCTTTGACTGCAAAAAAAGAAAATGTATGCCACTCATAAAAATTGTTGAATTTGAGGCGTTTCATAAAATCTAATAGTCTGCTGTTTTCATTTCTGCAAAAAAAATAAAAAATAAAAGCCAGTCTCATTAGAACTGTGGATAAGTTCTGCGTTTCTTTTACCAATCACTTGAAACAGTTCCAAATGTAATGGTGCCAAAGTGACAATGATCACTGGCTAAGCAGTTTTGCAGATCTGTTATTGTGTCTTTCTCTGAATAATTTGAAAACAGGCTGACAATTGCAGGCAGGTGCACAAAAATTAAAATGCTGAGCCCTAAATATTGAAAGGTCATCACAAAATATGCAAAACAGCAAACAGCAAAATATATATAAGCTCATCTGCTGCCCAACCATCAGGCAAACTAGGCAGCGACCTGGGGCAGCATAGAGCAGGGCTTCAAAGCTAAACAATAGATTCTGACAGCCAGGGGGCTTAAGTTTTACCTTGGATGCCAACACCTTGAACTAACTCTGGGGTCCAGCTCTGTTCCCAAGCCACAGAGATCAAGGATATTAGCCTACTTCATACTAATCTTTACTGACATCATGAAACCAACTTCGCTGAATATTTAGGTTAAAAATAGTGTTAAGCATGGTGGCACCCTTCAATGACCTATTGAGCAGCATTTTACGATGTGATTGATGAGGAGGATTTATAAAAGAAGTGAATTGTACTGAATAATTGCTGCAGAAAGAGGAAAAAAAATCATTAATGAGATGCGAGACTGACTCACAATTTTCAGGAAAACTGCCATCTTAATAAAAAGACATCATCAAAAACATAAACTGTGCTAAGACTACTTTTAAAATATGTTGCACTATTGTCTCCACTGCAACTACAGAAAAAAATAGCCAGTTTGCTATCATATATCTGCTTGTTTTTATTGTCAGTTTAATGTTCATTAGAGACAACCCTGGGTCCCCTGACCTATGGACAATGAATGTTATTTTAAATTGTCTGACCAAAGGAACCAATAAAAACAGCATGCCCAATGCCTGCTAAGTAAAGCTGAGCATGCCAAAAGATATTTGAAATACATTTGCATGCCCTAATTTCCACCCATTAGAGAGCTCCTCACACATCTAGCTCTCAACTTTATTCTGTTTGCAGACTTTATTCTAAATCCAGCTGTGCGGTGATCTAAACAAAACATTTCAGACTACATTAAACTCATCAGCTACAGTACTCTGTATGGTGCATTTGGATTTCGGCCAAAGTTCTCAAATAAAAAACACTGGTTGTAGAAACTGTTCTTTAAATTCTTACTCAGAATCCACATGTGCACCCAAACTCCCCTTTCACTGAGCTTTAACGCCGGTCTGGAAAGAGAGATATAGACCTTACAGGATGCCTTCAGAAGGCTTATGTACCAGGTCAATCCAAACAGCATAATGCATTTCAAATCACGCCGTTTCTAAAGAATATTCTAAAACCAGGGAATCATCTGGACTAGTTTCTGTATCTACCGTGAATCCCTGGTTTTTCAATGCATTATGTGCATTCATAAACTTTTGAAGATATTTGGAAGTGTACAACCAATGGTGCTTTAACACGTCTTCCATTTCATAACATTTGGACTGTCTAGCATTCATTTTTCGGAAACGTCTAAACAGTTTGTTTCCCGACTCATTCCCTTCACTTGCCCAAGCACCAATGGAGCCATCTCTTTCAATGATCTCAGGAACATGAGCTAAAGTTTTGTGAAAATAATTTGTGATTTTGCCCCCATATCTATACTTAAACTTGGTAGACAGCAGTTCAGCAAATCGGTGGGAATTGAAGGTATACTGGCAGAGCAACTCTGGACATTCCTTGGATGGGCAAGATGATCGCCACACTGGTTTCATTTTAAGATAAAGGTCCATGAGTTCTCTGAGTGCATCTCGTCTTTCCTCAGAAGGTACCAACTCGCAGACAGCTTCTACCATTTCTTTAGACATGAGTTTTCTGGCAAAATTGCCATTCATCCTCATTACTGGCCTCAGATTCATCTTCTTCCTGAGGTGCTTGTCGAGGGTTGCCTGCCACCTCTGTCTTTCTTCTTTAGATACACTGGGATTCTTGAAAACTTCACCTACCTCAAGCTGAAATATCTTATAGAACTCAGCTGCGTTGCCAATATCACAGTGCAAAGCATCAATGGAAGGTAGAGTTTCAATGAATGGCTTGGCAGAAACACCTTTCACCCTGTCACGTAGTTCATCTACAGACTCATGGTGTGGATTTGACCTCCACATTTCATAACGCTCCAGGTTTTCAGCATGGCTCCTTGTTATGGAGTGAAGGACTAAATTCTGAGAAGCTTCAAGGCGTGTGGCATCACAAAGGGTACAAATATAAATTGATCCAGAAGCTTCAAGGCCTTCTACTTCACGGACAAGTTTTTCATCATATCCTGTGCCTCTAAATATGAATTTAAAAGATCTGAGTATGCCTCCAATTTCTAGCATAAGTTTGCTGTGTTTCATTGCCTCTCTTTCTGCAATGACGGGACTCAAGATAGTGGTCAGTGTCTCATGGTCAGATTCATCGGCAAGCATAAGGCACAATGGCTTGCAGCATAGTTCTGAATTAGGTTTGCTTTCTTCAAAAATTCTCACATTCTCATTATTTTGACCAAAAAAAATATTCATGATAGTAAAGGAAAACCGAATTGCTTTTTCTGGGACAGGTGGTCCACTTCCGTGCTTCTCACTAACATCTCCCATGCCATCGCATGACTCTTTCACCACTACAGTGAATGGGCCACTTAGGTAGTCATCCAAGTCTTTGGATTTCAAGCCTTCCAGTAGTAGCTCTTCTAGGTCTTTTAAGGCAGACACCAAGGCAGCATCATATCGAAATCTTTTTGCAATAGTGTCCACTGGGTAATCATCAACAGACAATGCCAGTCCAGACAGCCCATCTATGATTCCAACTTCTGTGTTAGTAGAAACATTTTTTAGTGGAGGTTTCCACTCAAAATGATGATAACCTGGCAAGAGAGCCTTTTCTGCATTTCGAAGAGCATGGAGTGGTTGAAAGATCTGCCTCCCAGTTATAGCTTTTACAGTTCTGTACATTTTGTGATACTGGCTACAACTGAGAAAGGTATTGACTCGTATAGCAAGGCATACAGCTGGGTGAAGCCCTGCTCCTCGGCCTTGCATGATGGCTTCCAATTCATCAGCTTGTCTGTGTTCATTTTGAGCTCTCAAGGCGAGCAGAAACAATGTCAGGCACACTGATTTGACATCCCCCTCTTCTTCTTTGTCAGCAAAAGCTTTCACTTGATGCTTGAGTTCTCTAAGGCGATGCTTCTGAGCTCTTCTTGTCAAGGACAGCAAGTGCTGCCTTGGACGTCCACCTTTATTGATGTGTGCATAAGCTTTTTTGCCTTTTGTTTCTTCATGGGCAGAGAGATGACGAGCATATTTTCCTAAAGGGACTTCTTCGTCACATCCTTTCACTGTGCATCTCAGCACCAGTGAGTTGAGGATATTCAGGAAAGATCTCACTGGATTCATCAGGTCAGTTGGAAAGCAAGGATATCTGCAAGAGGGACAATAGCTACCCATCACTTTTAGGCATTTGAGGATACATATTCTGCAGAATACATGCTTGCATGTTGTCTGCACTGGATCAGCTAAGATATGCTCACAAACTTGGCAAGAGATTGACTTCAGGAAATCTGCGGGATAATCTACCACAAGCAGTTTTGTACTGAGGTGTATCTTCTGGCAGTTGACGATCTTCTGGATGAGCATCTTATTGTTTCTCAAATGGGATATGTTCTTTTTGGATTTCTTTTGATTGACATGTTCGACACTTCTTTTAAGTTTTTTGGCCAACTGTGAATTTGCTTGAAGCAGATTTTTCCTTTTGATACCACGACGGACAGAAGTGCAAACGCTGCACACCAGTGAATGTGGCTGCCACTCGACTGCACCATTCCTTGGAAAATACACCTCACAGGGGGCATTGCTAAATTTCTGGTTGATGATGCTCCAGCAGTTGTGGCAAAAGTGTGTTGGATGAATAGTATCCACATCGCCTCTGACATCAATCTTGAAAACCTTTGATATAAGATCTGGCCAAGAGGTTGCTCTTCTTTCCTTCTTCTTGAGAACCTCTTGTGTTTCCTCATCTACCGGTCCATGCACTGGGTAGCTTCTGTTATGTGGATCACTTTTAAAGGAAATGCCACATATACGGCAAAGTTGTTGCAGGTTTGCTGTGTGAGTATCATCATTTTCCATCATTTTCAAGCTTACAGGATTTATATCAGTTCTTTCATGTTCTCGTGGTTGAGTTCGTAAGCCTGTAGATGTAGGCAGGGTGTTTTCAAGACTTTGAACGGTTGCTTGCAGCTTAACCGCAGATGGTTTCTTTAAAGAAGACTCTTCTGCTTGAACTTTATTCTCAGTCTGAAGGCCTTCTGAAGATGTCTTTTCAAAAGACCTTATTCTGAATAGTTTGAACTTCCATTCTGAAAATTTAGTATATGTGTGCTGGAGTTCTGCAGGCATGGTACGCCATGGAATAGTTGATAAAGTCGTTTCCATTGTCTCGGGTACTCTACTCCTAGAATAAAACAAAATATCTTAGGTAAGTGAAATATTCAAAATTACAATATAATGAAAATACATCATGTAACTGATTATTTACTTTTACTGCTCAGAAACTGTAATACTTAATTAAAATCAATTGGAACATGATAGGATAAATGTTTGTTTTCTCCAATGAGGACTTCAGGTCAGGTTTCCTCATTTTATTAGGGCAAGAATTACTAGAATTAGTACTGCAAAATAAGTCACATTGACAAAAACAAGTGCGCTCTTTCTCCTCAGATCACCAACTTGGAGATAATAGCAGCTGTCCAGCAGCCAAATGGCTATTATAGGAGATGCTTGTTAATTTTGTCTGGTGGTCAAGCTGGCCTTGTTTGCAGCTGGAACCTGATTTAATGCATTTTTCCCCACTTAGGAAGTAATTCTAAAAAGGATTTTTCATGTGTATTTGCCTGTATATGCGCTTAAAATGCCCCCTTCCCCACATAAAAGTATGTGTGATAACAAGAAAGCATGTACTTTCACATGACTGGGTGTGAGCATGATCAGGGGTTGAGTCTGGGTGGACCACAGGCAGATTTGTGATTTATGCATGTTGTTTATAAGATGCATGTATATGCGCTTACGTGACGCATTTTAGAGAGGGCATCCAAGTGCAATCTGGGATATACAGGGCAAAACATGCAGAAAAATGCCGGGGACGTCTATCTAAAGAAATGCAGATGTCCCCAACACGGACGCCCATGCCGGTGTCCACATAGAAGTCCCTGCTACAAAACTTTGGGTGGGGATGTCTAACATGCTACTTTGCGTATGGGGACATCCATCGGCTTGGCAAGACAAAAACAAGAACCTTCATTCCCCTTCAGTGTTCATTGTCAAATGTTTGGCAAAATGAGCACTTTCCCAATGCCTATTCGTGCATGGAGCGGGTATAACCTTTGACACAGCTTAGGACGTGCTGGGCGTTTCTGAAATCAGGCAAGGATGTCCAAATGCTTGGGAACACCTGGATACACGTCCACCATGCCCCCTTCACAACTTGAACATCCCTGTGACGAGGACATCTCTGAAGCCAGCTTCTATAATGCTTCCAGAGACATCTCTGTGATTTGGACACCTACGTGCCCCTGTGCAGACATCCAAAGCACTACTGGCACTTTTAAAATAATCCCCTTAATGTGCATACATTTGCATCAGCTCCTGCACTCATGCAAATTTACTCAGACTTGTTTTAGTTGTGATTTCTGCAATCTTTGTGCTAGTATTTTATAAAAACACATAAGCACCTTTATGTCTCTATAAAATAAGCCCAATATAGGCACCTATTTGGCTCCCCACTTAGGTGATATGCTATAAAATTACCCTCCACGTGTCTATGAAATCTAAGTCCAATAGATCAGGTCCAGTTGGAAGGAAGCTCAGCAAAGGTGAGCTGGAAGTCCAGCCAGAGTCTCTTGTACTTGTTTCTTGCACTTTCCTCACCAAACCAACAGTTGGCAACATCTACGGCCCTGTCAGTTTCAATCTATCACATTGTTTGTATTTTTATTATTAACTTATTAAGATTTATTAATTGCTTTTATAAAGAGATTCACTCAAGGCAGTGGAGAGTGGATGTAGCTGGACAAGTGAACGTAAGCAATTTACAATAGTAACAGCATAACCAAATCTCAGCATAATACACAAATAGAAAGGTAAACTTGGAAATAGGCAAATGAAATTAACGTAACAGCAATAATTTGATATAGAGTCAGTGCCATACACATTCATGTAACATAACTACGATACAGTGCACCACCAATGAAACAGTTTAATAACAGTAAACCATTCATATAAGAGAACAGATAATCACAATGTCAGTGCCATGCAAATGAAACTTCCAAATGAGCAGCAGAGGAGAAAAGTGTAGCTACGACCAGGGCTGGCGCTATCACTAGGCATACTAGGCAATTACCTAGAGCACCGGCCCTCCAGAGGTACCCACTGCCATTCCTCTCCAGTACCTACAGTGGCAGCAATAGCCTGAAACAGCACCACAATGCTTATCTCAAAACTTTGGTGCCATGGAACGGTTTGCTTCCACCCTCAGCGATGCCGACTTTGGGGGTCCGTGGGGGCAGAAGCAAAGAGAGATAAGCACCGCAGGGCTGTTTCAGGCCATTTCCACTGCTAAATGTCCTAGAGAGGGGTGGCAGTGGAGCCAATGGGAGAGGACTGGGTGAGCGCAAAGGATGAGCCTTGTCTAGGGCTCCTCATCTCCTTGTGCCAGCTCTGGCAGGGGCATATATAGACAGACAAGATGGGTAAGACATCCTCATTGGTGGCTAGATTGAAGGAGGATTGCACCATCACATGAAGTATGTGTGTTAAAGAAGAGTAAACCACTGCATGCTCTAAACAACAGTTACATACATATCATAGTCTTTTCGACACAATGACTACGGTACAAATTTACAACTTGGAATGACCTCTTTGTTATTATATTGGGATTTTTGCATATTTTATTTGGTATTTAAGACTGCATCTCTCCTTCATGTTGTTATGGTAGGTGAATAATCAGGTTTCATAAAATTAATAAAGACCAAGGTAATAGACCAGGCTTTGTAGTGAGACAGCACAGATGAAATCATTCCCCTCCCCTCTCCCTGCCCACATCAAGGAAGGTTATGAAAGCAACGCTTTAACCTCCAGATCCGGCAAAGGAAATCGCAGAACAGGGTTTCCTGGCACAGCATTGCGTAAAACAGGGGTAGTGATTACAGAATTAAAATTGAGAGAGGTTGCATAGCACTTTCTAAGGAATGGGGAATGCAAGTCAGTACAACCAAGGAGCTGTCCCATGTCCTTTTCTCTATACCCTAGCTGTAATATACTAACGTTTGCAGAATTCCCTATGCTTTCCCACTTTATCACCTAACATGCTTTATTCCCAATATCAGGGGACTTCACTCCCATTCCTAGCCGGTCCGTTTTTCTGGATATCCTTAATGAATATGCATGAGATAGAGTTGCATACAAAGGAGGTAGTGTGTCATGCATATTCATTAGGGATGTCCAGGCAGGAACAGGTATCTGAAAAGTGCTGTTTTGGCTGAAAAACATCCAGAGGCTATAAAGAAGAAAGTCCTCCATCACTAATAGCAGTAGTGGGATTCTGACCCTGGCTTCCCCAGTCTTAGCCCACTACTCTAACCTTTAGGCTATTCCTAGATGTCCGTGTTCTGCAGTCTGGTTCAGGGGCTATCTATCTAGATGACCCTTGCGGACGTCCATATCAGGCATATCCACTTTTGTGAAATCATGTCTGCACCTGGACGTGCTGCTATTTTTTCAGAGGTTCAAGCACTTGGATATCCTTTCTAAAATCCCCTTCCATGCCCTTATCCTACATGTTTTACTAACACAGTTAAATTAACTTTTAAGTATATTATCTCATAGATGCATAAACCTAAAGATTTCAAAGTATGTTCGTAAAGAAGTAGTTGAGTAGCAGGCTAAAAGTCACGGGTGTCAGCTTTTGAACCCTACTAATGCCCTCTATGACCTTCAGTATGTCACTTAACTTCTCATTTTCCTCAGGTACAGATGTAGAGATCTGGGAACTCATGTGGTATAACACAAGCCCCATTATTGTCAGTGGGGCCTATTGACTAATTTAGTTCCAATTAGCATGTTTAGAGCCCTTAGACTAGTGGTTCTCAACCCAGTCCTCTGGGACCCCTAGTCCAGTCAGGTTTTCAGGATATCCACAATGAATATGCAGAGATAGATCTGCATACAGTGGAAGCAGTGCATGAAGATCTATTTCAAGCATATTTATTGTGGATATCCTGAAAACCTGACTGGCCTGTGGGGGGAAAGGGGGCGGGTCCCAGAGAACTGGGTTGAGAACCACTGCCTTAGACGGTGGGCCTTCCAGAAACAGGGAAATACCTACAGTACCTAACTCACCTCAAACTACTACTGGAAAAGTGCAAGCCAAAGTTAAATAAATAAATATTCGTATGATTATTAAGCGTAAAAAACATCTTAAAATTTTTCATTTACCTTGGACATACTACAAAATAACCTAGGAAACATTAGGATTTTTGGGAGAGCTCCAGATTCTCAGTGTCTGGCTGGCTCTTTGCATCATTGGACTTGCGGTTCTGCTTTGCCTAGAGACATTGGAGCTACTAGTCCACTGATGGAAAGGGCCAAAATAAGGAGCAGCTTGGCCAGTCCCCAGTGCTTTCTGGTATCCTTATTGAACAAGCTGTGAACTCATTTATGGTCAATAGCTTCTGCTTTCTCTAAATTCAAACTGAAATCTCTGGGTAATTCTGTGCCCCTGTGTATGCGAGAAAGGTAAATTTTGAAGGCATTTCTCATGTTCGTTCAGTGGCTATAAAGCAAACATACAGCCATGAAGCTAGTTTACAAGACACCAAAACTTTAATATTAATGATGATATGAACTGTGCTATCTGTTTAGCTTTTAAAAAGAAGAGATATTAGTTTGTTTCAAGATACACCTTCTGTATAGATTTATTTTGTTTTTAGCATAACATGTGGGAGACGGTATTGGCAAATTTATGGCTGAGAATCTAAGGTAATTGCCATTCTCTTTTCACAAACACATTCTCTCTCGTGGGAAATGACGCAATGACCATGATCCTTTTGACCCTTGCCAGGGTCCACCACTAGTGTATTTGCCTTCCAGGGTGGACCCACAGTTTTATAAGCAATGTGATCCGTTCTCTATTCTAAAAAAAAATTAATCCAGCCCGGTGTATTTCAGCAGAGCTTTCCAAAAGGTACATCACTCCCACCGCATATCCCAAAAGATCTTACAGCACAGTGTCAGAAAACTAGATACTTGTGCCACACCAGGTCCCTTATACTAAAGTTAACGCATATTTTCACATGCAGTAACCGTGCGCAAGGGCCACGGTAACTGTTATCATACAGGCCTGACAGTTACTGCCCGCTAATTACTACGCAAACTGCAAATCGGGGGTGGGGCTTCCACGGCAAATGCTGAGAACAGGCTGGCCACACTACCCTCAGTTACTGTGGAGGCTTAGTTTTAGCACCAAATGCACGTTAAATTAGTAAAAGGGCCCCTTCAGCTGTAATAGATACATGTGTTATTTGCATAGATTCTCCTCGTGTTTACTTCTATACCTGAAACAAACTTTCACTTCAGTGAGGCTACTGTCAGGACAGGGAGTCATGGAAAAAGGAAGGGTTAATTCTTGCATGATGAATCAAGGCCTCAAATAAGACAAAAAGTGACCAAGATCAAAGAGATACAATTTTATTTCTATCATGTATTGACTGAGACAGACCAATTAAGTCAAATACCTTGTTTTCAACTGGCTGTCATAGACAGGAATTAAAAATGACTTGCCCCTGTTCACAAGATGAGTCAAAGGCAGAGAAACATCTGTCCCTTGGGAAAGATTTACCTTCTTGGTACCCGTAGTGGGATGGGGGGATATTTCCTTCTCTCAGAGGAAGTCCCACAGTTAAAAGATCAAATGAATGCTGCCTCTTTGAGCAACACATCCCATCAGACCTAAGCATTCAGCCTTTGCAAGCTGGCAGGGATTCTAGATCCAATCCTGGACCTCTAAGCAGTGTTTCAAAGAGTGTGCCTGCAGGAGATAGGAAGAGACCCCCTTTCAGCCTTGTGCCCCTAGGCCACTAGACCACAATTCTTCCTCTAAATTCAAAAGTAAATATTGATTTTCTGTGCCATTTTTCGATCAGATATGAAAAATAGTTTAAATAGGGTCAGTGGCATAAATTCTGCCCAAGCAGCTCCTGCAGTGCAGGAGGACCCCAAGGAAGAAAGGGGCCCCCACTTGCAGCGGCTCCTGTATCTTCTTAAGTGGACATTCCCCACTCTAGGACCCTTTTACAAATTGTTGCTTTGAGGCCCATAATGTGGAATTCTGCCACTGAACAGATTCTATTTGTTTATCAACATTGATCTAAGAAGACCAATGTTCTAGACTTCAATAGCGGTGCTCAACGACAGATCAAAGAGATGAAGAGCACATTACTAGCACACCACATCCCCGTAGAAGAATGCATCTGGAAGTCTGCATAGGGCAATTGAAACCCTGTATGCATTTAAGTACCAATTATTGTTAAAGTGGTTTTATGCCATTGAATAGTGATGTAGATTGCCGTGAGTCTGTTTGCAACTTTATTGCTCTGTCAGCAGGCCTGGCATAATGGGGAGCCAGTGTGATATCAGCTTGGGGTGCCAAAAATTAAAAGAGTTGAAAGCAATGTTCCCTCTGACTTAAGCTGTTGTCTTATATGCATTTGCAAAGATGGAATTGCATTAAATATATGTTTTGGCAGTTCATTGAGTCCAGGTGGACAGACTATACTTCTGACTTTTACTCCTCGGTCTTAGTGCTGACTGCCAAAGAGCCACTGGTCTAGCACCGGAAGAAGCGCAGAGGGGATAATGTGCTTTTAAATACTTCTGCTACTGGTCAAGCTAGTGACCTGGGCACTCTAGTCATTGACAGAAAGATCCAGACTCCCATTACCCATCCGTGCTGTCAAATTTGATGGAGAACCCTCCATCTAGTTGATCATAAAACATTTCTAGCCATCAAGAGAACTTTCCATAGAAATAAGGTGAATTATTATTAGTATTATTATTATTTTGCCTACTGAACCAAATACAAGGAGGTTAGAGCAACAGCCTACTTACTACCCAGGAGATCTGGATTCAATTCCTACTGGCACTCTTTGTGACCTTGGGCAAGTCACATTACCCTCCATTGCCTTGGAAGACAAGGTCTGACAATCTACTTCCAGTCATTGCCAAGAAAACCCAGGGGCTGCTGGGTTCCAGGAGTCAGCATTGACTTGAAGTCACTTAAAATACCCCACACAATTTAGAAAATCTTTTCAACTTACATGAATGAGCCCTGCACAGAAAACAAAAGTTGATTCGAAGCACCACAAGTCCTTGAGCCGACCCTGTGTATCAGAGAAAGGGATCTATTAGAAAACTTCTTTCAGATTTATTTTTTAAATAAACCAAACATTTTTTTTTGTTTCAACACAAGAGAAGAAAACAAGGCAATCCACTAAAGTCACCCAATGTGATGGATACGCGGTATTACCTTGCTGTCAGCCTGTCGCAGCTGATAGAGAGCAAGACTTGGAGAGCTGTTCAGTTAGCTCCACGCCACAAGACAAAAATCTCACTTGCTGTCTTGCTGGTTCTCTGTTTTGGAAAGCCAACTGCACTTATTTATCTAGTCGTCCCCCTCTCTCCCTCCCAAGTACTGCTCCAGTAACCACAAGTGACTGGCAACTGCGAGCCAATCAGAGCAGAGCCTCTCTCCTCTGGCATTTGTCCGTCTTCCCCTGCAGCGAGTCTTTGTTTAGTAGTCGTAGTAGCAGCAGTAATAAAGAAAACCTGCTCTTAATCCAGGAAGCAGCTATTGTGAAGGTGCCATTATTGGAAAGAGGGTGGTTTGAGCTCCCCAGTGAAATGCACATGGAATTTATAGGGAACTTTTAGGAAGGGGAAAGCTCCATGACAATAAATGTTTACAAATGCATAAAGAAGCCCCATATTCTAATTTCAGCACCCTGGCAAAATATGTGTAAACTCTGCTGAGTTTGAAAGTTGCACATATAGGAGGGCAATTTTGTAACAGGGCTGCGAGGGCACATAGGCGCATATGTTGCTCCTATTTTATAAAGACAATAGACATGCACCTATGTCCCTTTATAAAATGAGGAAGGCAGGCGCACGCATTTCTGTCTGCTCTGAGGCAAGTGCAAATGACCCACCTGAGTTCACATGGATATATCCCACAACTCCGCCCAACCTCTGCACATATGGTACGCTATATAATCATATGCTCTATGCGTCTGTAGTGCACACTTTTATGCACACATATCCCTGGGTATATTCTTCCATGTGAGGTATGTATGCAGCACATCCAAGAAGCAAATGCCACATGTTTATATAGTGAATTCTGCAACACGTGATGCCTAGTGTCTGCTTTAGAAGGGTCATTTTATAAGGAGGTGCTGCTTGGGCACTATTTTACACAGAAACGTAGGCACCTAGCATGTGGCAGGGACTGCACCTTAAGGTAACAGCTGGCATAAATGCCCACACCTATATTCTGCAAGTGTGCACGGAAATTATAGTATTGTGTAATCTACATGCGTGCTTCCATAGTCTGCCCATGTGCATGCATACAATACAATGTGTGCCTTCGAGTCAGTCCTGACTCCTGGCGACATGTGCATAATCACCCACAAAGTGCATGCTGTCAGATTAATGCACGTACTTTCACACTGGACAGTATTGTGTAAGAGGTCATTTATGTATGTATGTGGCTAAAAGATACTCTTTTAAGCACATTCTTGGCATCTAAAACTAGCACCTCCCTCCCCTTATACATTACCCCCTAGTATTCTAAAGTATCCACATCGGATTTTTACTGTACCCTTCAAAGGATGAGATATCCACAGGGTGCACATACAGCCCCCTTTAAGGTGTGAAGTATGAATGTTGTGTACCAGTATCCCTGGAGGGGCAGTGACCCCTCTATAGGTGAGGCTGAGCAATATGTTTGAAAATATGGTCATTTTCTGCATGGACAACACAGACATAATGGTCATCGAACACATTTCAGTAGGAAGCCAATTGGATCCTTTTTTCATGGCAATGACTTCCCACCAAGGCTTTGAAATGTAGGAAGTCAGAAGAGGTGTCAAGCAGCATTAACAATCGGGGCTGGCTTTACCATTAGGCGAGACTAGGCAGTCACCTGGGGTGACAGTTTATGAGGGGCAAGAAAAAGCAATAGCAGTCAAAGCAAAAGAATAGATTCTGACAGCCACACAGACTCAGTTATCGGCACATCTTCTGCGGGGAAAGTGACAAGGCAAAGTTGAATATTTAAAAGTTTGATCTCCATTGAAGCATTTTTGCAGGATAGCTGTAGAAGGGATGGTGTTGGAATAATCAAGCTTCTCTCCGGGTGCCCAGTATCCTTGCACTGGTGCTGTTAACAACTCAGAGAAGATTTGGGTTTGAACATACATCTTCTACCCTTAGCCCTTCTGCTGGTGTCAGTGCAGCTGCAACTTTCAACATCACATCAAAATATTTTTTGCGGGAGGCAGGCATCCATGTCCGCAATGGATGCCAGCCTCAATTGTGCACTTGGCAGATTATTGACTGCAATACTGCACAATCCCTTCACTCCAATGCCTGATTCCGGTGGTTGATTTTGTTATTCTGGCCACGGTTACAAAATTCAGAAGTCAATAACACATGTGCCGAATGTATCCACACATGAGCTGCCACATAGGTCACAGATCAGGAGACGTTAATGTGCCACGTTGGTTTGTTTTGAAGATATCTATCAGTTAATGAAGAGAAGGGAGCTGAAACAGGGTGCCAGGTTTTGTAGGGCATTTCCAACACTGGTGTGTAGGAGGGGAACATCAAAGTAGTGGCTGGAGGGCACGATTTTCCCTGTGCGCCTCATGGCACCAAATACCTATGCTGGGAAAGATGCTGTTTTTGTGCTATGTTTGTTCTACCTTTAGGTTTTCATTTTTTTAAATTCTGGTGCAGGGCTTGAACTTCCTGATTAAATTTTGCCCTATCAAATTTTAAGTATAACAGCAGAGCATAAGATATAAATTTAATGTAGATTTCATTCTGTTGCTCCTGCCTACCTATACCTTATAGGTTAAATGTTCAAATCATATGTGTACATAACAGGGCTGTTAAGAAACTAAGAGCCCCTTCTACTAACAGCACTGTCTGCTGCCATACCCATTATATTCCTATTGGCACAGAGGCAGATATCACATACTAATGTCCATTAGCATGTACTAAGCATTTGTAAAAGAGTCCCTAAGTTTACTAACACCGAAAAACAGAACAGATTTGCAAACCCTAATAGTGGGGCAATTTTGAAACTGTCCATAATGGGATAAAGCCCATAAGTATTTTTTAACCGTGGACATATACGAAATTGAAAATGCCATCTACACGTAATTTCTCTCCCCCTTCCTGGGAGCTGGGCATTGGGTTCATTAGTGCACCTTAAAAAAAAGTGTTTCGACACATTTGAAGTGGCATTTTAGAAGGGACCTTTAGTATGAATCTGGGACGTCCGGAGCAGAACTTCCAAAAATCCAGAGGAGTGTCAGCAATGAAGGGAGGCGCATACAATCCCTCCGTCTCTACCCCAAAACGTGGATGCTCCAGTAACCAGTTCTGCAGACGGGTCCCACACAGATAGCAAGGCTGGGTACATGCACAGGGGTAAGCCATTTCACAAATGTGGACGTACCCGAATTGCACGCCCACAGAATGGGGTGCTTGGCCATACTGGTCTGAGTAGTTCAGAAGGGGAGTATTTATGTGAAGAGACCAGCCCATCCCAGCCTGCCAATTCAGATACTCAGACATGTGCTGGCGGGCCTGTAATATGTTTGCAGTATGCATTTTTGGGCAGGTTTCTTTGGCCAGAAAATATTAACCGCTGCAATGTAAATGTGTTTTGCTCTTCCCCCTGGAAGCATTGTGGCTATGAAACAAGCACCTTGATCATAGTCAGGAGCAGGCATAGACATGGACGCCTCAACAACTAGGGCCAGAAGTACTTGCGCCATTCTGAAATCGCACCGTGATATGCATCTCCTTGGCTCTGCCCAGAGCACATCTTTGCTTTGCTTCACAGACATGCTCATGACAGTGATGTCTACGTAGATATCCACTTTCTAAAACGATCCCAGGGACTGTGATTTGCACATTTAAGTGCCCATTTTCAGGCATCTAGCTGATGAATAGCCTATATATTAACGTTCATTTTAAAAGTTCTATTAGAATGAATGTGTGAAACAATCTAAAAAAGTATCCAAAGATCAGAGAAAAGGTCCAAAAATGACCCCAAAAAGAACCAAAAACATTCCTACTTGGAGCACTTCTGAATATCAGACTGGATGCTTAAAATGTGTCCTAAAATTTACAGCACATTTTCTTTACCTATATGCTAAAAGAACAAGTTAACTCCTGCTAAAAAAAAAAAAATCATATGTAAGAAAATTCACCAGGAGTTTAAAAAAATGTATACTATGTAAAAAGGTGCACTAAAATGGGAATGAAAAGTTGTGCTAAGTCTAATGCACTTTTTTACATCAGCTAAGTACTAAAAACAGTGATAAAGAGCACTGTTATTTAACAATCTTGCAATAGCATTTTATCATTTCAGTGAAAGCAGTTTACATTGTAACTTAAACTTGGTAATGTACATTGATAATGTGGATTTTTTTCTGAGGCAATGGAGGGTGACTTGTCCAGGCCACAAGGAATTGAACCCTGGTCTCTTGGGTGCTTAAGCTAGTGCTGTAACCATTAGGCTATTCCTCCACTCTACTAGCTGCCCATTTACCTGAACTGCATTAAGAAGCGTGTTTACTAAAGTGCACTACAAGTAGCGCAGACCAATCACTCAAGTGTGTCACTGTAAAAAGCACTGTGCGCTAAAAATGTCGCCATGTTAAAAATCCCATGCTACCCGAGTGGTGTGGGTTGGGGCAGAGACTTGGAAATTCTGAGGCAGAGCATGCACGTCACGGGTAGCACGGGTGTTTTTGGTGCATGCTGCTGGCAATAGTGCATGCAGCACAGGTGCACGTAGCGCCCTTGCAATAGGAGGCATTAAGTGCACCTGCACTGATTGCGTCAAGCAGTAGAGGCATGAGGGTAGAGTACAACCCATGCTAGCAACATGAGGACATGCCAGGCACACCTCCATTTCTTAGCATGGATCAAGCCCCAACCCCCATGCTCATGCTGGCGCACTACTGACACAAGCCCCTAAAGATTTTATGCATTAACATACATTAACATATCTCATGGAAGGGCATGGATCGGAGGAAGCAGCAGTGCCCTCTTAGCATAGTGCACCCCAAAAGCCATCCCTGCAAAGGGCAACACCGTACCTCCTCCTATTTAATCTCATTTACAATGCAAAAAAAAATCAGATCACATGGCTCTGGTGTTATATAACAGCACCAGCTTCCAGTTTCTCTCCGGATTAGATTCATAATTTTACTGTTAACTCACGCTGCTCTCCACGCTGGTCTCCCTGTATACCTCCATTCACATCTTTTTCCTTATTGTGCAGTTTGAACCCCACGATCCTTTGGTAAAAGCTTACTGGTGGTCCCCACAAAATCCAAGTTGCATCTCAAAACCTATAGAGGCATGGCCTTCTGTTACCTGGCCCCCCTACCTGTGGAATACCCTCTCATCAGAACTCCACCAGGAGCCTTCCTACTAAACATTCAAGATAGACCTGAAGATCTGGTTTTTCGAACAAGCTTTCTGCTAGAGAAATTTTGTAGTCCTTCTCTCTGGGACTCTTGGTATCTGTCAGCCCTATTCCTTCCTTTCTGTCTTTATGTTCTCCAGCATTTATGATGTTGTCTCAGGCTAGAAGAATGATTGTGCTTTTCCTCTCCCATCCTCTCGTTCCTTCCTCCAGTGACCTTAGCATATCGTTTTATTTTCCTTTTTAGTTTTTCAATGGCTTTATAAGAACATAAGATATGCCATACTGGGTCAGACCAAGGTCCATCAAGCCCAGTATTCTGTTTCCAACAGTGGCCAATCTAGGTCATAAGTACCTAGCAGTTTCCCCAAGGGACACAGGTTCCACAATGCTTGTATTGGTTCAAGCATTGATATCCTGGGTCCCTTCTTAATAATGGTTTATGGACCTTTCCTCCAGGAACTTGTCCAAACCTTTTTTAAACCCAGATACACTAACAGCCTTTACTACATCTTCCGGTAACAAATTCCAGAGTTTGATTACACGTTGAGTGAAAAAATATTTTTTTTTTATTAGTCTTAAATAGTTTACCCTGTAACTTCATTGCATGTCCCCTAGTCTTTCTATATTCTGATAAGGTAAACAATCGATCTACGTTTACCCGTTCCACTCAGACTTCTATCATATCTCCCATCAGCCTTCTCTTTTCCAGATTAAAGAGCCCTAACCTTTTTAGCCTTTCTTCATAGGAGTATCCTTCCATCCCCTTTACCATTTTGGTGGCTCTTCTCTGAACCTTTTCTAAAATCGCTATATCCTTTTTAAGATACGGCGACCAGAATTGCACACAATATTCAAGGTGCGGTCTCACCATGGAACGATATAGAGGCATTATAATATCTTTTGTTTTATTTTCCATTCCTTTCCTTATCATACCTAGCATTCTATTTGCTCTCTTGGCCGCTGCTGCACACTGGGCCAAGGGTTTTAACATGGTATCCACAATGACGCCTAAATCTTTTTCCTGGGTGGTGGTTCCTAATGTGGAACCTTGCATCGTGTAACCATAGTTTGGGTTGTTCTTCCCTAGGTGCATAACCTTGCACTTGTCCACATTAAATTTCATCTGCCATTTTGATGCCCAGTCTTCCAATTTATCAAGATCCTCTTGCAATTTTCCACAATCCTCTTGGGTTTTAACAACTTTAAATAGTTTTGTGTCATCTGCAAATTTGATAACCTCACTCATTATTCCACTTTCCAGGTCATATATGAATATGTCAAAAAGCAGCGGACCCAGCACAGATCCCTGGGGTACACCACTATTCACCTTTCTCCATTGGGAAAATTGGCCATTTAGCCCTACCCTCTGCTTTCTATCTTTTAACCAGTTCCTGATCCACAATAGTACACTGCCTCCTATCCCATGACTCTTTAGTTTTGCCAAAAGTCTCTCATGAGGGACCTTGTCAAAGGCTTTCTGAAAGTCCAGATACACTGTGATGATGTGTGCTCCATTAGCAGTATACCAAATCTTGTGAAATAAATGTAGCTGCTGAAGCGACAGATAGATGGATACAACCTATCCATTCAGTGTTCCTTTTTACTTTTTTATTTGTAAGTGACTTTATACCCCAATGCCTAAAACCCGGATTCAGATGAATATATGGAGAAAGCGTCTCCCCACTTTTCTTTGTATAAGCTAAATCTATATAGAAGTATTTTGTACTTTTAGAAATGCATCTTATTTTGTGGAAGTCAAAATATGCCTGTATCCAATCTGAAAGTATTCTTGAATTGTTCTGAAGTCATTGACTTCGCCCTTTTTATATAGGGAGGCCTTGGAAAGGAAAATCACTGAATATAGGATAGTTCAACTTTATAAGATAATAATGAACAGTCATACGTTTATTTATTTAAACTTTCTTTTATACTGTTTTTCAAGTTGTCAAAGCAGTTTACAGAGAGCATTAACTTGTTACAAAGAACTTCAGGGGTGGGAGTGTGGTGAATACAATATAACTTTGAAACTTTTTACAGTAACATATATACAATGACTTGGTTAGGTGAGGGGTTGGGGTATGGGGGAGGGCTAAGGTGGAGTAGGGAGGGTAAAAGGGTGAAGTGTTTTAGGGTGAGGTTTTAAGTGTCCGTTCCATAGGCTTCATGAAAGAGATGGGTTTTCCGCTTGTTACAGACGTCAAAGAGGTCGTCGATGGTTCTTAATTGGCTTGATAGTGCATTCCAAGTTGAAGGGTCGTATATTGAGAATGTTCTGTTACAGGTGGGAGCTTTTTGTTTTGTGGGAAGTACGTTGAGCAGGTTTAGATTTGATAGTCTTCTTGCTCGTGAATTGGGGTTTCTCTATTGAAGGGTCTGAAGGTCCTTGGCCGATTAGTTGTGGATGACTTTGAACATAGTAACTATTGTCTTGAACTTGATCTAGTCTGAATTAAGAGCCAGTGTAGGGTCTTGCGTATGGGTTTTATGTGGTCTTACCTCAGAGTTCCAGTGATTAGGTGGACTGCAGCATTTTGTGCTAGTTGTAGGGGTGGATTGTTTGTTTAGAGAGGCTATGGAGTATTGAGTTGCAATAATCAAAGTGGGGAGTAATTATAGCTTGGCAAATTGTTCTGAAGTGGTCTGGTGTTAGTAGGGGGCATAATTTGTGGAGCGTCTTCATTTTGTAGTATGTTGTCATGATGGTTCTTTTAATATGTGATTGGAAGTTTAGTCTCTGTTCTAGTGTGACCCCCAGGTATTTAACTTCAGATTTCACTTTGATTTCTTTGCTGTCAATCTTGATTGCTGCAGGGGGTTTGTAGTTTGGGTTGTTGGTTACGTGCAGTATTTCTGTTTTGTTATAGTTTATTGCAAGATGGTGGTTAGCCAGTCATTCCGATACCGCTTTGCAGCAGTTTTTGATTGCTGAGTGATCTGGATTTGATGTGGAGAAGGAGGCGTATAACATCAGGTCATCCGCATATAGGTGGTATAAAATGTTGAGTTGCTTAATGAGGGTGCAGATTGGTTGAATGTAGAGGCTGAATAAAAGTGCTGATAGGGAGGAGCCTTAAGATATTCCTTAACGTTGTTTGAATCTTCTCGATATTAGATCTCCCATTCTGACTTGTTGGATACGGTCGGTAAGGAAGGATCTGAACCATTCAAGGGTTTTTTTGAGATTCCAATTTGTGTGAGTTGTTCAATGGGGTTTTTTATGATTTATGGAGTCGAATGCTGCCATGATGTCTATGAATATTAGTATGAATCCTTGTTTGTGTTTTTCAATTCCTTTGATAAGTGTGTTTAGTAGGGAGGTGAGTGGAGTTTCCACACTATGAGCTAGTCTGAATCCATGTTGCTGGGGGTCCAGAGGGGCATATGTGTTGGTGTATTCTTGAAGCTGTAGTTGTACTGTTTTTTTTTTTAATTATTTTGGCTAGGAATGGGATACTGACAATTGGTCTGATGAACTTGGATTGTTGGGGTTCAGTAATGTATTTTTTAGGATGGATCTAATAGATATAGTTTGAGTTTACTACATGTTGTGTTTCTCATTTCCAGAGACTCTTGTAAATAAGAAAGGGACCTGTTGCTGGGGATCTGAGTGCTGGAGTTGTGAGGGATATAGTTTTTTTTGAGGGGGCCAAGCTATGAGGGCTGTGAGATCCAGAGACATTTGGGCCACTTCCAGCTTTTTGCAGCTCCTAAACATAATAAAAATGTTTAAATATTGCATGTGAAAACAAAATAAGACACCAAAAACAGTGAAACATATCCTGAATATTTCTTTATTTAACACATGCCTTTTTTCTGTACCAATACTCTAATTAAAATAAACAAATGTGTAAATTTCAGGACATCTTTGTGCTTCAGGCTTCTTGCCACCTCCCCCCCCCCCCCTTCTGATTGGCCCTGGTGAGGACTAGATCTATTGGGAAGCCAGGCTGTGAGAGCTGAAAAATAAACATTTAAATTTACTGAAGCCAATATTCAAACGCACTTATGTGACCAGCATGGGGTACTGGCTGCGTAAGTGCTTCTGTTTAAATTTCTAGCCTCACAGAATGCATTTTCAGCAGTCAGACTTGGACAGATAGCTTGGCTCAAAATAGCATAAAGATATATTTATGAGTTTGGCATCCAGCTCAATATCTCCCTCAGAATTTATAAACACCTAAAAACAGAAGCCTTAATTATGCCGTTGTTTATAGCACCTCTGTACAGTATTTGTGCTGCCGCATGTTCTTTTCATTTTTCACCAGCTACGACAAAGCTGTGTAGATCATCTATGCAAGCAATTACTTTAAATGACTAATTGAAGCAAAATATACATTTGTCTATGACTACTTTACAACATGGGAAAAAGAGCAACACACACACACACACACATATGCGCATGTGTTCTCAACTGATTCTTGACTGATTTTCTTGCTCCTTGCGCCACCAAGTGGCAAAATGCATGTCTACATATATGGCTGCGGTCAACGGGACAAGCACAAATCATGTTCTCCTTGGCAGGGAAGATTTACGACAAATGTGAAACTATTGTGACATACTTGAAATAATCATTTCCTGGCTGCTTAAGTGCCATTTTGTACACAAAACCATCCAAGAACTGTAAAATAGGATGTCCACATATAATATCTGAATGTAACATGCCTTGATCATCTCCTGGGAAGGAGTGAGCTAAATATTAATACTAATAAATAATAAATACATAAAATATCTACCATCTGAAGTGCTATGGCTCACTGTTGCCCAACAGTGAGCACATTTTCTAAATACAATCTCTCAGTCTTCTGCATTAGCCTCTGATGCTAGGAAAAACACTACTAGTTCATTTGTCTATCAATCCCCTGGGAGCTGCTTGCCTGCATTCGTAGTCTCATACTATTTCATGTGCTTGCATGACCCCCTTCAGCTCCAAATTACAGATATAAGATGTGCCACACTGGGTCAGACTAATGTTCCAGTTAGCTTAGCATCTTGTTTCCACTAGTGACCCCGAAAGAGTAGGGCCATTCCTTGTGGTTCACAACGAGATAAGTGGGGGCTTTCATAAGTCTTCATGGCTAATAACGACGTATGCAACCAAACTGGAGCAAGGTGCTAATAACAAAACCAATTTATTGAGAAGCATGCTAAAAGCAAGGAGACCTCTTCATTGCAATTGCTTTGAGCAGCAGAGACCTCCAGTGTCCCTACTAAATTACTAAAGGTAACCTAGAGGTGATGTGGTCATTTTCCAGAACAGGGAGGTTACCGTCTGCCCAGTTACATCAGGCAGGGAGGAGACTCCTCCGGGAGGGAAAATGTAGCTTTTATATAAACCACTCCCAAAGGCAGAACTCTGTTTTTGGTAGCCAGCCACTGTATTAAGGGGGCAGGTGTTGGTGGCTATTTCCCCCACTCTTTATACCATCCAGAGGTGACCACAAATACAGGAGTAGTAGAGGAGAAAGCAGAGAGAAAGAAGATGGCTTGAACTGAAGCCTACACCTTGAATTCCTGAGTAACTGTGCAAACCCTGCTCCATCCCCACTAGCTCAATAGGAGAGCAGCTCTGCCTACGTAAGGAGAAGGAGTCAAGAAATGGAAAAAGGGAGCCGCATACTCTGAGAATGAAGGGTTCCATCACAGGCCCATCTTGATAGCACTCGGAATTCCACCTTCTATTTTTTGGAATCATCATTATGGAACTCGCTTCCCTCAACTCTACAGCTTGAGTCATCTTTTTTAAAATTTAAAGCAGCACTCAAAACTCAGCATTTTCAACAGGCATTTAATCTTGTTCCCGAGATTACCTAGCACACACCAACTCTGATATCTCACTTACTTTTTACCTGGATCACGTTGAGATTTCTGCACATTCCCTGGCCTATTGTTTTCCCTATGGGCCTGATTCTCTGCCACAAATAGCGGGGATGGACGCCCCAATGGGATGTCCATCCTCACTATTCGTGCCTTCTCTGCCCGCATCTAACGTCCCTGATGGTTGTACGGGGAAGTTAGACAGGGGCAGGGAAGGAGAAGATCGGAGGCGGAGGCAGGGCGGACAGTGGGCGGTTGCCGTCCCTGGACATATAGGGCCAATTGCAATGTCAGCCCTGTACGTTCAGGGCCTGTGACATGTGCGGGGAGGTTATGCCACATCCGAGGTGGAATGACTTCCCTGGACGTGTTTTTATTTAAATGTCAGAACACGGATGGGGCAGGGGGGGTCCAGGAGGACATTCCCTGCAGCCTGATCCTGGCCTTAGCAGGCCAGATCAGGGGTCGGGCTGCGGGGAATAAGCATTTTTTCCAGCAACCAGCATTGTGGCTTTTAAATGGAGCTGCGATGCCATGGCAACCGGACGCCATAGCGCCGCAACTCCATTTTAAAGCCCTAGCTGAGTTAGTCGGGCTAGTCATGTACATGCAGGTCAGACTGCATCGCAATCCCAGCCTGCACGTACATGACTGATCGCGATTCTGATCCCGCGGGGCTAGACATGCCCCCCACGGGATCAGAATCGCGATCCCCTCTGTACATCCGGCTCAGACTGGACGTACAGAGGAGATCTACGTCTGGAACGGAATGAGCCCTTATATGTAGCTAATTGGCGTTCCTTTTCTTATTCTTGCTGTTTTTATTGTAAACCGCTCTGACATGCTGTAGAAGGGTAGTGTTTATTTATTTAAGGTTTCTTTTATACCACTGTTCATAGTATCACAGCGGTTTACATAGAACTGAACTGTATATCAAGTGTTTAAATAAACCATAAACCATAAGTACATTTCCACAACCTAACTACACCAGAACGAGAAGCACCTGCAGTGCAGTATCGGGGACCTGCGTCTACAGAAAGCACCAGCTCTAAGGAGAAGAGGAAATGAAGGCGTCCATCAGCAACCAGTGACATCAGAGCCAGGAGCGAACACAGGGCTGTACTGGGGTCCTGCGCCTGCATGGCTACCTGCTCAAAGTACACTGAGAAAAATTATTAGAGCGGGCAGGGAAGGGGGATGGTCCCCACAAAGGGTAATGGTAAGGAATATGCAGAGGTTGAGAAAATTGAAATAAAGCGCCAGCACTAGGGAAGGTGTATTAGGCATGAATCTTATGCGCCTAGATGTTGGAATAAACTCCATCCAGATATTAGAGCAATACGAGACGTGAAGCAGTTCAGAAAGGCTATCAAGCATTAGCTATTCACTGAGTACTTCCAGCCACCGTAACGCTATCTAATAGTCATAAGATATACTCATAGGCATAAGCATAAGCACTCCATAAGACATACGCCCTAGAACTAAGAATTTTCGATTACACCTGTACATTCTATTCTCGCTGATAGTTGATTTTACATAAATAGTCAATCGTTATTGTATTGTAAATAGTTACCCTTGTTATCCAAGGTTTTTGCCCTGTTATCTGTAACTCATACGTGTTTCAAATGTACTGAGATTGTATTGTTCATTGTAAACCGCGCTGATGCTGAATAGTGCGGTATATAAGAAACTTTAAATAAATAAATATTTGTAACATAACAGAGTAATATGAGACGTTTCTGCCAGTTGTTGTTTTTTTTATTTTTTTTGGGGGGGGGGGGGTGTTGCTATTGTTCTCAGTGACCCTAAGGTTATTGGTTCTGAACACAGTTATTTTGAAAACCAGAGAGGAGCGCATGGAGTTTTAAGTGTCAAGGAATCCCAGCGCATACTGGTCCCATTCAAAGAACTCTATTTCCAATAGTAGAGACTGAAGGACTGCATTGCTCTTGGTGTTGTGACCACTGTTCACCGTAAGGCATAGGCAATCACTGTAAGAGCTACTCACACTAATTAGCGGTTCCACTCCATTCATAAACCTCTATCATAACTGTTATCAGTTGTTTCTTTTCAAGCTTAATAACCCTACCCAGTTCAGAGCTATTCCTCTTTATTATTTCTATTGTCCTTCTTTGCAAGGCTGGCTGCTTAGGGTGGCAGACTTCTGTGGGCGGCATGGCACGGCACCCATGACAGACCATGTGTGCCGAAACATATGGCCTGCTGCTTCTGACCCCCCTCCAACAGGAAGTTGTGTGCTGCCGCCACCACACCGAGCCACCGATATCATCAGTGGTATGGCACAGTGCGGCTCAACGTGGGGGAAGGGTAGCATAGCACAGCAGGGGGAGGGTGGCACAGCGTAGCGTGGGGGGACACAGCACGGCCGGGGCTTCTGCCTGGGGTGGCAGAACCCTTAGGCTGGGCAGCCCTGCTTCTTTGAACCTTTTCCAGCTCTGCAATATCTGCACAGATTACTCAAGATGCAGTCACACCATGTATCAATACAGAGCCATTATAATATTCTCCATTTTTTTCCAAATAAATACCAACATTTTATTTGCTTTTATGACCACTGCCAAAGTGCTAAAATTGGGCCAAAACTTAAACGTTCCTGGCATTTTCTCAGGCATTATGCTTAGGCATCCCAGATTGCACCTGGACATCCTTTCTAAGATGCCACTTAATTTGAATGGTGATAACTTATAAAGGCACATTTTAGAAAGGTCATATAGGTGACATCAAGAAGGTTGTGTTGGAAGAAAGCGAGAAATCTCTACAAAAGGTGAAAAAGCAAAAACGGACAAAATGGATGACGGAAGAAACTCTGAAAATTGCCCAGAAACACAGAGAAGCTAAAGCCAAAGGAGAAAGAGAGACAATCACAGAACTCAACAGAGATTTCCTACATGCAGCAAAACAAGACAAGGAAAAGTACTACAATGATGCATACAAGGAAATAGAAGCAGAAACTATTAGAGGAAGAATAAGATCAGCTTTCCTAAAGTTACGAGAGTTAAAGAAAAAATTCCAGCCTTGAATTGGAGTGTTACAAGATGCTCAAGGTTCTATGTTGAATGATGCTGAGAAGATCAAGAAAAGGTGGAAGGAATATACAGAGATTTTATATGATAAAGATCAAGTGGACCAACAGCCGATCCAACCTGTACCTTATGATCCGGAACCATTGGTGATGAAAGAAGTCTAAGCAGCATTTAAAGCTTTATCAAAGAGCAAAGCACCAGGCATTGATGACATTCCCATAGAAGTATTACAGCAATCTAGTTCAGCTCTGGGCAGCTCTAGTTCAGCTCTGGGCAGCTCTGGGCAGCAGCAGAATGGGACAGTGTTGACGGCGGAGGATCACATTTTTGTGACAACGGCAACAACACCAAACTTAAACTGCGCGGAAGAAAGGCCCGGCAATCTATTTCTGTATCTTGCCATGAAAACCCAATGGATAGTTACAACAAAACAAATTGTGCTGTGGTGCTGGAAGATGAGACCCCCAGGTCAGAAGGCACTCAACTAGCTACTGGGGAAGAGCTGAAGACTTTTCAGCGTAAAGCCAGCATTTATGATGTGGTTGGATCAAAGCCCTCGGGAAGTCTGACTGCTGATGTAGCTGCGCATGAAATGGGAGTCAGAAGCTGTAAAGATGTCTTACACACTGGAACATGGAACGTACGAAGCATGAACCAAGGGAAGTTGGAGGTGGTCAAGAATGAAATGGAACGTGTACAACTTGATCTGTTGGGTGTCAGCGAACTGAAATGGACTGGCATGGGGCACTTTGCATCAGATGATCACATGGTCTACTATGCTGGAAATGAAAGACAAAGAAGAAATGGTGTTGCATTTATAATAAAGAAGAAACTTGCAAGAACTGTAATGAAATGCAATGCAGTCAGCGAACGCTTAATCTCTATTCGTCTACGAGGATTGCCTATCAACACAACTATAATTCAAGTATATGCCCCAACAACAGCTGCAGAAGAGAATGAAATTGGTGAGTTCTATGAACAAGTACAAGCTGAAATTGACAGAACATGCAAACAGGATATCCTGATAGTCATGGGTGACTGGAACGCAAACGTTGGCAACAAAGAAGAAGGCAAAGTAGTTGGAAAATATGGACTTGGCAACAGAAATGAAGCTGGAGAAAGACTGATAGAATTCTGCAAGACCAATGATCTATTCATCTCAAACACCTTCTTCCAGCAACATAAGCGGCGACTGTACACATGGACTTCACCGAATGGATTATATAAAAATCAAATTGACTACATATATGGAAGTCAACGATGGAAAAGCTCTGTAACATCAACAAAGATAAAACCTGGAGCTGACTGTGGTACAGATCATCAACTACTAGTATGCAAACTCAAGCTAAAGTTGAAAAAGAGCAAAACACTCATGAATGCAGCAAAATATGACCTTGAGAATATACCACTGGAATTTAAAGACTGCCTGCAAAATTGATTTGCTGCTTTAGATACAAATGACAGAGCTCCGGAAGAGTTATGGAATGACATCAAGAAGGTTGTGTTGGAAGAAAGCGAGAAGTCTCTACAAAAGGTGAAAAAGCAAAAACGGCCAAAATGGATGACGGAAGAAACTCTGAAAATTGCCCAGAAACGCAGAGAAGCTAAAGCCAGAGGAGAAAGAAAGACAATCACAGAACTCAACAGAGATTTCCAACGTGTAGCAAGACAGGACAAGGAAAAGTACTACAATGACACTTGCAAGGAAATAGAAGCAGAAACTATTAGAGGAAGAACAAGATCGGCTTTCCTAAAGCAACGAGAGTTAAAGAAAAAGTTCCAACCTCGAATTGGAATGTTACAAGATGCTCAAGGTTCTATGTTGAATGATGCTGAGAAGATCAAGAAAAGGTGGAAGGAATATACAGAGTTTTTATATGATAAAGATCAAGTGGACCAACAGCCGTTTCAACCTGTACCTTATGATCGGGAGCCATTGGTGATGAAAGAAGAAGTTGAAGCAGCATTGAAAGCCTTATCAAAGAACAAAGCACCAGGCATTGATAGCATTCCCATAGAAGTATTGCAGCAATCTGATGCAGCTGTTACCGTACTCACAAGACTCTGCCAAGAAATATGGAAGACAACATCACGGCCAACTGACTGGAAAAGATCTGTGTTTATACCAATACTAAAGAAAGGTGATCCAACTGACTGTGGAAATTATCGCACAATCGCTCTGATCCCACATGCCAGCAAGATTCTACTGAAGATTATTCAAAAGAGACTACAACCATACCTGGAACAAGAACTACCTGAAGTGCAAGCAGGGTTCAGGAAAGGGCGAGGAACGAGAGACATCATTGCGGATGTGAGATGGATCCTTGAAAAGACTAAAGAATCCCAAAAGGATATCTATTTGTGCTTTATCGACTATAGCAAGGCTTTTGACTGTGTAAACCATGAGAAACTCTGGGCCACATTAAGAAGCATGGGTATACCAGAACACCTGATCGTTCTCTTGCGCAATCTGTACATTGATCAAGAAGCAACAGTTCGAACGGAACAAGGAGAAACAGAATGGTTTAAAATAAGCAATGGTGTAAGACAAGGCTGCATACTTTCCCCCCTACCTGTTTAATTTATATGCAGAACAAATCATCAGAGAAGCAGGATTGTATGAAGACAACAGAGGTGTGAAGATTGGTGGAAGAGTCATCAACAACCTTCGCTATGCTGATGATACCACATTACTGGCTGAAAGTGAAGATGATCTGAAACATTTGCTTCTCACAATCAAAGAACATAGTCTCAAAATGGGCCTGCACCTTAATGTAAAGAAGACAAAGATCATGACAACTGGCATAATCAACAGGTTCATCGTTGAAGGAGAAGAACTTGAAATTGTGAACAACTTTAACCTACTTGGATCAACTATCAATAAAGAAGCAACAAGCAGTCAAGAAATAAGACGACGCATTGCTCTTGGCAGAATGGCTATGAAAGACCTAGATAAGATTCTCAAGAGCAGAGATGTCTCTCTCCATACAAAGATTCGATTTGTTCAAGCCATGGTATTTTCAATAACATCATATGGATGTGAAAGCTGGACAGTGAAAAAGATAGACAGGAAGAAAATTGATGCCTTTGAATTATGGTGCTGGCGGCGAATACTGTGTATACCATGGACTGCCCGAAGAACAAACCAGTCGGTACTAGAGGAGATCAAACCTAAGCTTTCTTTAGAAGCTCAGATGACAAGACTTTGACTTTCATACTTTGGACACATCATGCGAAGAGAGAGATCATTAGAGAAAGACATTATGCTTGGCAAGATAGAAGGTCAACGCAAAAGAGGAAGGCCAGAAATGAGATGGAGCGATACAATAACAGCAGCTACGGGTACCAGTCTGTCAACAATGAGCCGCCTGACTGAAGACCGAACACAATTTAGAATAGCTATCCAGAGGGTCGCCATGAGTCGACTCCGACTCGACGGCACTTAACAACAACAACAGTTCAACTCTTACCATACCTACAAGGCTCTGCCAGGAAATTTGGAAAACAACATCATGGCCAACTGACTGGAAAAGATCTGTGTTTATACCAGTACTAAAGAAAGGTGATCCAACTGATTGGAAATTATCGCACAATCGCTCTGATCCCACATGCCAGCAAGATTCTACTGAAGATTATTCAACAGAGACTACAACCATACCTGGAACAAGAACTACCTGAAGTGCAAGCAGGGTTCAGGAAAGGGCGAGTAACGATAGACATCATCGCAGATGTGAGATGGATCCTTGAAAAGACTAAAGAATGCCAAAAGGATATCTATTTGTGCTTTATTGTCTACAGCAAGGCTTTTGACTGTGTAAACCATGAAAAGCTCTGAGCCACATTAAGAAGCATGTGTATATCAGAACACCTGATCATTCTCTTGCACAATCTGTACATTGATCAAGAAGCAACAGTTCGAACGGAACAAGGAGAAACAGAATGGTTTAAAATCAGCAAAGGTGTACAACAAGGCTGC
The DNA here is from genome assembly GCA_033557465.1 of Ichthyophis bannanicus. Lineage (NCBI taxonomy): Eukaryota > Metazoa > Chordata > Amphibia > Gymnophiona > Ichthyophiidae > Ichthyophis > Ichthyophis bannanicus. Next base: position 31,739,589 of record CM066047.1, on the reverse strand, counting down.
ATATTTTCCTCCTACCTGTTTAATTTATACATAGAACCAGGGCCGGATTTACCTTGAGTGAGGCCCTATGCCAACAAAAATTGTGGGCCCCCAGAAAAGATAAAAACGAGCACGCCGGATCAGCTGTGCGCTGTTGGCCCTGACATCATAATTAAACTGGGAATCCCAAAAGCCAAACTTGGAATGTACAACACTGTAGAAATAAAACTATACATTAATTTGCTCTTGTACTAAACAAAGCGCAGACGTTAATGATGCACATTTACCAGAGCTGACATATTCCAATTAATAAATTCAAAATAAAGAGAGATTTTTCTACTTTTTGTGCATTTTTTTTTTCAGCTGCAATTGCTCCAGCCACTTTCTTCTGGTTTCTTTGTGTCTTCTGCTAACTTTCCATCGTCTGCTGTCCATTTGTCCTTTCTTCTCTCTTCTAGTTTTTTTCCATTCTCTCTCTACATCTGCTTTAACATACTAATCTTTCTCCTTTTGCTCTTTCCTCATTCCTATTTCATCCACTCAAATTTTACCCCTCCATCCTCAATCCCCACTTACTCTCCCAATACCCGGCCAATTGTAGATTTTTTATCCCTCCCACACAAAATATTTTTCCCTTCTCCATTTTACTCTTCCAGCCCCATCCCATTCTAATCCTCCCCCAACATCAGCTCCCTTCTAGTTCCAGCCTCACCCAGCATCCATTCCCTTCTAGTCCCTGCATCAGCCCATTTCCAGTCCTAGCAACCCCCCAACCCAATACCAGTCCTAGCCCCCCCATCAACCCACTTCCAGTCCTAACCCCCCATCACCCCATTTTCAGTTTAAGCCCCCCCTATAACCCATTACCAGTCCTAATCCCCCATCAGCCCACTTCCAGTCCTAACCCCATCAACCCATTTCCAGTCAGCCCCCCATAGCCCATTGCCAGTCCTGACCCCCCCATCAGCACACAGTCAATTACGAGTCATAACTCCATCAGCCCACCTCAAGTCCTAACCCCTCCCCATCAGCCCATTTCCTGTCCTATCCCCCCCATAGCCCATTATCAGTCCTAACACCCCCATAGCCCATTACCAGTCCTAACCCCCCATCAGCCCACAGCCCATTACCAGTCCTAACCCCATCAGCCCACCTCCAGTGTTAGCCCCCCATCAGCCCAGTTCCAGTCCCAGCCCCCCCCATAGCCCATTACCAGTCTTAACCCCCACAGCCCCCCTCCAGTCTTAGCCCCCCAAGCCCATTTCCAGTCCTAGCCCCCCCCATAGCTATTACCAGACAGCCCCCATCAGCCCACAGCCCATTACCAGTCTTAACCCCCCCATAGCCCATTACCAGTTCTAACCCCCCCAACCCACAGCCCATTACCAGTCCTAACCCCATCAGCCCACCTCCAGTCTTAACCCCCCCAGCCCATTACCAGTCCTACCCCCCAATGGCTTAGTAAAATTTAATAATAAAATTAAACGCTGGCTGCTGCCGCTGCCGTCGCGGCAGCGGCAGCATGGACTGTCCTGCGGGGCCCCTCCGCCCGACTGAATCCATCCCTCCCTCCCTGCCGGCTTTGAGAGGCGTGAAGGGAGAGTGTCTCCCTCGCGTCTCTGTTAAGCCCGCAGGGGCTGATGGGAAATTTCCCATCAGCCCCTGCGGGCTTAACAGAGACGCGAGGGAGACACTCTCCCTGTGCGCCTCTCAAAGCCGGCACGGAGGGAGGGAGGGATTCAGCCAGGCGGAGGGGGCCCCCGCGGGACAGTCCATGCTGCTGCGGCAGCAGAGGGGGCCCCGCGGGACAGTCCATGCTGCCGCAGCAGCAGAGGGGGCCCCGCGGGACAGTCCATGCTGCCGCGGCAGCAGCCAGCGTTTTTTTTTTTAATTTAATTTTAAGAACCCTAACAATTTTTTCAATTTTTGTGGGCCCTTGTCAGCTGTGGGCCCTACGCCACGGCGTAGTTGGCGTATAGGTAAATCCGGCCCTGCATAGAACAAATCACCAGAGAAGCAGGATTGTATGAAGACAACAGAGGTGTGGTGATTGGTGGAAGACTCATGAACAACCTTCGCTATGTTGATACCACATTACTGGCTGAAAGTGAAGATGATCTGAAACATTTGCTTCTCACTATCAAAAAACATAGTCTTAAAACGGGCCTGCACCTTAATGTAAAGAAGACAAAGATCATGACAACTGACAAAATCAATAGGTTCATTGTTGATGGAGAAGAAATTTAAATCATGGACAACTTTAAACTACAGTACTTGGATCAACTATGAATAAAGACGCAACAAGCAGTCAATAAAACCGACGAATCATTGCTCTTGGCAGAATGGCTATGTAGGGCCAAGAGCAGAGATGTCTCTCTCCATACAAAGATTCAATTCATTCAAGCCATGGCATTTTCGATAACATCATATGGATGCAAAGGTTGGACAGTGAAAAAGATAGACAGGAAGAAAACTGATGCCTTTGAATTATGGTGCTGGTGGCGAATACTGTGTATACCATGGACTGCCCGAAGAACAAATTAGTTAGTACTAGAGGAGATCAAACCTAAGCTTTCTTTAGAAGCTCAGATGACAAAACTTCGTCTTTCATACTTTGGACACATCATGTGAAGAGAGAGATCATTAGAGAAAGACATCATGCTTGGCAAGATAGAAGGTCAACGCAAAAGAGGAAGGCCAGCAATGAGATGGATCAATACAATAACAGCAGCTACAGGTGCCAGTCTGTCAACAATGAGCCGCCTGACTGAAGACTGAACACAATTTAAGACAACTATCGAGAGGGTCGCCATGAGTCAACACCGACTCAACGGCACTTAACAACAACAACAACATAGGTGGAAGTTGGTACGTCCAAGATAAATGTCCAAAATCCCATGGGAGGGACAGCAGTGAAGGTAGGCATATATAAGTGCCTTTTAAAATTGACTTGTCTCCACCTTAAAAGATAAATGTCTCTTTCAAAATAACAAAATAGGGACATGCTGAATAATGTGCTGAACACGTGCAAGTTGTCACTAAATTTTAGAAACTTGCACGTGTCTGATATGGATGGTGATGGTCTAGATGACATAGATGTGCCTGCAAAGGTATTTTAGGAGTGTCACATACACATCCCGGCATGCCATTTTGCAAGCAGAGATGTGTAGTGGTGTGGCAAGCAAGAAATAGGTCTCTTCATTTATCTGCAGTTTTTTTTTCAAAGAGCAAACAATGTTGGGAGAAGGAGAGGGCTTTGTCCTCTTCCTTTGACAGGTATTGGTTTGCCAAAATGAGCATATTTTTGGTGCCTATTTGTACTCAGGGGCAGATACAGCCTTGTAAGTGTCCGTTGCTGATTTTGTACATGTGGTGCCATTCTAAAATTGGGCACATATGTTTACATTTGTAGGAACACCCCTGGCATGCTCCCATGTAACCTGAACGTGATTGTGCCAGGCACATGTAATTTTGAGTCTTGCGAAAATGGTGCTAGGGAGATCCATGTGATTTTCATGTTTGAATGGGTGTTTTCAAACATGGAAATCTTCAATAGGGCTTCTAAAATGATCCTTATAATCAGTTTCATATATCTTCCATTCCACCCCTCAGTGCGACATTTTTAAGTGAGTAAAGCCTCATGGTATAAGAAATTAAGCGCTGCAGGAAGGCCTGACTCCCCATCATGCCCCAGGGAGCTGTGGAATGCCTGCCTCCATCCACATCTAGCCTCAAGGAGCCAGAAATAGCCCTGCCCTCGTTGCTCTGTGGAACTACAGTAAGGCTTCCTCTCTTCCCATGCAGCACTGGAAGGTCTGCTCAGCCAGGAAGAAGAACCCAGCCAGTCATGCAGTTACAGAGAACCATTTTATATATACAGTAGCCAAAGTACAGTAACCATTCTCTGAGTTATTTTTGTAAATGTTTATTTTCTGTGAACAGTCCAGTATATTTAGCCGAAAAATATAATTTATTTTCAAAGAATGGAGTAATACTAGTATGTTATCTGAAAAGCAAAGAATCCCAGTCAATGGAACGCCAAGAGCCAAGCCAAAAATGACACACCCCTAAATTCTTTCAGATGGTATTCAGAACTGCTTCTAATAGCAAGGCTCCAGCAGAAGTAAGTTCACAGCTTCTGAAGTTGCACCGAGGAGGGTGAGTTTGACTCACTTGAGCAACATTGTGCCTCCTTGAGGTGACTGGATGAACACAACTGTATAAATCCAGCATTTAGGTGGATACCACCTATTTCATGAAATACCCTGCAAAAGACCCCAGCAGTCAATTTTTCTGTACAGGCTTAGTATTTAAGTCTCTTGGGAGTCTAGGATTTATAAGCCCTGGTGCACGGTTCAGCTGAAACATTGCCATATCAGGTTAATCCACTGCTCTATATGCAATAAATCTGATTTTGTAAGTAATTTTAGGAAAATGCTGTAAGTAAGATCTGCAGAGCTCCTGTTTCTCATCGTTCACTGACCTACACAGCATACTTCACACTATCAATTTTGGGCTTGCATGGGTATTCCCTATATAAAATATGTAGATTTATGTCCACCCCCCTTCCCCAGCCTAGGTCCCTGACATACTCCTATCTACTTTCGATGTGGCATGGAAAGCTACATGTAAAATTAACCTTTTCTAATTATACACATGTAAATGGCGAATAGGGCTTCTAAATTAACCCCCTATATGTGTGGCCCAGATGGTCCATGTTATACTGGGGGGGGGGGGGGTTTCCATATCTGAGTTAAACATATAGACACCAATTCCAATCGGGGGATGTCCAGATGTCCAAAATCTGGACAGGCCAGATTTGCACCCGATTCTGCACCCACGGGAGCAGAATTGGAGCACCTGGACGGGCCAGATGGGCCCCGATTCTGCAGGCCCAGATGTACTACACCTACCCCGGCTAACCCTCCCCATGCTCCTGCTGGAGCCCCGATTCCACGCAACACACATCGAAGTCCTTTCCCTGCCACCTGAACTCCAGAGGGGCCTGCCAAGATGGGGATCAGGCGGTGAGGTTGCGAGGGCTGCATTGGCTCACGTGTTCAGGGGGGATCCTCTATTGTTGGCCACCAATGTCAGGGGGACTTATTCACCTCCAAGGTGGAATAGGTTCCACAGCCATCCTTCACTCGCCGGACATACAGGGCTGTGACCTGGATAGGCCCTGTATATCTAGGGTCTGGGCCCACCCACTCTCTGCCCCCACCCGCCCCTGTCCAGAGCTCCCCGCACATTGAGTTTTGGGGGCAGAATAGGCCCCAGAGAATAGTGGGGCGATGTACGTCCAAAGCAGACATACATCCCCACTATTCGTAGTTCTGGGTGATCCCCATAATCTATATCTATAGGATCTGAAAATTCATGATCTATACACATTTGCAGCCCTTTCCCAGGAATGCTTCACACCTCACTCTATGAACAGTATTATGCATAAAGGGGCCCATTCCGAACAGGGAATAGCGGAGACAAGCCCCACTATTCCTTCTGCTGCTATTCTCAACCAGAAGCTCCCCGCACATGTAGGGCAGTTGTGCGGGGAGCTCCAGACAGGGGCGGGAAGGAGTGGTGATGGTGAGGAGAGTGAGCGGTATGGGGGCATGGCACACAACCCGGACATACAGGGTCGATTCCGGTCATGGCCCTGTATGTCCGGCATGAAGAGGAGAGACAGGGGACTTATTCCACCCTGGAAGTGGAATAAGTCTCCCCGAGGACAGGGATTGGCACCAGAGGACCCCTCCCCCAAAGAGGTGAGGAGCACCAGGAGGTTCCCTGTAGCCCAGTCCCAGCCTTGGTAGGCCTCTTCGGGGGTCGGTTGGCAAGCAACAGCAATCTTTAACTTTTACAGGGCAGCAGGGTTCAATGCAGGCAGTTTGGCTGGGTTGGACTGGTGGAAGCTGTCTATCCTGCAGCACACAATCAGGGAATGCCCTGCCTGTCCAGCCTTTGCATCCAATTCTGTTCCCACGAGAATGTCTAGCTCCCACGGGTGCAGAATTGGGTGCAAATCCGACCCGTCCAGATTTTGGACGTCTGGAAGGGCCGGACGTGCCCTGATCAGAATGGGGCCCAAAGCAAAATATACATGTAATGATATAGGTAGAATATCACTGTATTTTTTAAAGCAGTTATACATTCAGCACAACACTGAACACGTAACAAAAAAATAAAAAAATGCAGTAAACAGATTTTAATTATTCAAAAATCATTCCAACAACAAAAATTCACAAAACTAAATGTGAAACACTCCGCCATACAAAAAATAATAGACCTATAATTAAAGTCTGTTTTCTGCATTTTTTGATTTATTATTTTTTGCGGAGAGTGTGAAGATTTTATTATATTTCTACTGAAGATGTAATTTCTTTTTGAATATTGATCTATGTATTTATAAACTCACAATGACTTCAGCTATAGAAACATGTCCAAATGTTCCCTGAATTGTCAAATATCACATGATATTTAATATAAAGCAGTGTGGTTGCCGTATTAGTGCATTTTAAAAGTTTTTAAATAATAACAAAACAAAGAAAAATATAAAATGACTTTTTCATTAAGCTCATTTAATACATTTTTTACTAGATTTTGGAAGTTAAAACCTGAGCAAATGACAACATGAAATCCTTTTTCACAGAAAGGGCTGTGATGCCTGAAATGCCCTCCCATTGGAGTGGTGGAGACAAAACCAGTAATGGAATTCTAAGAAAACATGGTATTAACATAGAGGATCCCTATATAGCAAGAGGATGGGCTCAAAGTAATGGACCATTTCTGCTAAAAGATAAACTTTCAAACTTCAAAAAAGGCACAGAGGAGGATATCCTGCACCTTGCGGCAGGGGTAACTCAAACTACATTACTTTGCAGACTAAGGGGCATGTTTACTAAAATGTGCTATCCAGTAGCGCAGGGTTTACGCATTAAAAAGCAATGCAAGAGGCCAATATAGAAGGCCGGAGCTGAAGTCACGCTCTATCAATTATTTATGCTTATTTGCAGGGCACCAATAGTGCATGACTTGAGCGTAGGCATGCAGAAAAGGGATCATATGCAAATTAGCCACAGGTTAGCCTTTCATTAAACTGTGCGCAAATGGCAGCGTTAAACTGCGAGAGTGAGACCAACCACGGGAGGAGTTAAGATGGCGTTGATCAGGGCTTAGCGAGGTGGTCGAGGTGTTATGTGTCGGAAGCAAAAGGGTTTCTCAACCCCTGGTATCTCGACGCCCGATTATTAATGGTCTTCTTGATTCCTTTTTGCTAAGACCACCTCGATTCCCAGCCACCTCATGGGAGGTAATCCCAGCTGCTAAGACGCCGGAGCGGAAGAGCTCCGCCTCTGCTTCGGGAAGTCTTTCTGTCTTCCCCCGATCTACGCCCATCCTCGAAGGTAGTGTGTCTACAGCAGCCTGTTGCGGGCGGCCTGCAGCAGGAGGAACTCTCTGGTCATGGCTCCCTGTTGGAGCTGGGAAGGCCGGGTGTGGTAGCGGCACACTCTTCGGAGACCTCTGCCCCAGATCAGCTTTGGCACACTTCCTCTTCGACAGATCCAGGTGGTGGAACTGCAGCTGAGATAGCTGCGATTGTGGGTGCTGAATCGGCGTCAGCAGGATTGGAAGATATCCTTGGTCGAGATCTTGGAACCACTTCTTTTTCTTTGGAACATCCTACAAATTTTACACGAGTCCATTTGGCAAGCAATTGTCTCATTGGGAGCAGCTATTCTACCACAGATTTCTTCCTTGGTGCTAAAGGTACAGTCTAATACAGCTGCAGTGGAAATGGTCTCATCAAAGGTAACTGTGTTGCAAACTGAGGAATCAGAGGTGCAATCTAGGGTTGTGCTGTTGGAGGAACAGTCTACAATTTTTGTTAAAAACTTTAATTCTTTGAATGTTGAACTTATCCCGTGCTAATAATTTGAGAATTATCAATTTTCCAAGAGTATTAATGAAAACACCGAAGGATATGTTTAAAACATATTTAATTGAGACTCTTGCAGTTTCACCTAATATGATCTCTTCTATTGTGAGTGTTTTATCTACCAGCTGGGAAAAAAATCTGTTTCCTCTGTAACAATTGCAGATCAGCTTCTGAGGCTCTAAATGTTATGGCTTTATTGGAGTCCTCTATGGAGGAAACGTCTATTCCATCTACTTTAATGATTACTTTTGCTTTGTTATCAGATAAAGAGTGGCTCTTAAAGTTATTCTTTAGGAGGCAACATTTACTTTTTAAGGGGTTGATGGTGCAGATGCATCCTGAGTTGTCTAGGCATACCCAGAAGCAACATAGGGAATTTTTGCTACTTCACCCTGGTGTTCTCTAATTGGGGGGGGGGGGGCTCTTTTTTTCTCAAACATCCTTGTAAATATTTGGTAAAATATTATTTGGTTTCTTATATTTTTTGAGCCCTCCCAACTGGTTGCTTTCATAAATGCTCATTGCCTTGAGGCATCCATTGATTCTCCAACTGTTGAGTCGTAGGTTTATGTATTGACTGGGTAGTGTCTTGACTTTTTTTTTCTTCACAGAAATTATGAATTAATATGTTTATTTCTTTAGCTTCTCCTTTTATTTGTGGGCTAGGATGAGCTAACAGTGTTAATTGCTTTGTCAATACTTCTGTTTTGATCCGATTTCTGTACAAGAGGGTTTTTGTTACTTCTTGGTTTATTATAAAAATTGCATAAATTAAAAATTAATAAACTGGGAGAGCAAGCCAAACACATGCACACATTAATTCAGTGCTAGTTTGGCATGCTCTCCCAGAAAAACAGGGGCACCACATGGCTAATTTGCATGAGCCCCAACAGTACTTTGATGGCATTGGGGGCTTTCTCCGATGCCTGGATCATCTGAGGGCAAATGGCAAACTTCCCTCAGATGATCCAGGCATAACAGAAAGCCCCCGATATCATAAAAATACTGTTGGGGGCCGGTGCCCCTGATAGAAAGTGAATCCCTGTTGGCCCAGAGGCCATGATCCCCCCACCCCCCTCCCAACTAAAAATCAACCTGCTGGCCCAGCTGCCCCAAATCCCCCATCCCCACCCGGTATCTGTAGAAATGAGCGGGAGCGCTGACCGCACGCTCCCATTCTTGCCCCGCCCTCTTGAAAAATGGCAGCACCTGGCCCAGTGTGGTGCATATCCTATCTTACATGGCAGTCTGACCTCACCCGGTGCATCCCAGGATGCACCACACGGGATCAGTGCTTCCATTTTTCAAGATGGCAGGGCAAGAGCGGGAGCACGTGGACAGCGCCTCCACTCGTTACTAAAGGTACCAGGAGAGGGCAGTTTGTGGCCGCTGGAACATCAGGTTGATTTTTAGTTGGGAGGGGAGGGGGATTTGGAGCCTCTGGGCCACCAGGTTGATTTTTAGTTGGGAAGAGTGGTGAGTTTGGGGTCGCTGCGCCACCTGGTTTATTTATAGTCGGGTGGGGGGTTCAGGGCTGCTGGGCCACCAGGGATTTGCTTTCTATCAGGGGCACCAGCGTCCGATAGTATTTTGATAGCATCGGGGGAGACATTTCTCCTCAAATGATCCAGGTATCAGGGAAAGCCCCTGATGCCATCAAAATACTGACGGGGGAATGCGCTACATCTTTAAGGCACCTCAGACCTAGGCGTAGAGATATTGTTAGTAAGGCTGGTTGCAAAATCCTGTGCACATTTCTTTGCATCAGATGGAGCCAATATTTGCATATGTTTATTATGTGCAGCTCATTTGCCAATAATTTAAATACTCTTAGTGTTAATTGTTAGGTAGTTTTCCGTTGCTGTTTACACGCGTGTCCGTCTCTTTTCTGCATTTGATGGTAGCAGTAAGTGTGCTTAAAAGTGGCATTATCTATGCTTATAGGCCGCAATAGTTTTCTGCATCGGCCTGTGGCAACTGGGAGGGATGGGGTGTTCCCACTGCAGCACAGCTAGAATGGGCGTTTGTAGCCTGCGCTTCTTGTGTTCAGCACAAGTAGCATAAGTGCAACTAATGCCACCTCAATGGATCGCCTTAGCTGCACCCGTGACCATTTTGCTGTGATGAAAGAGGGTAACAGCAGGAAGATGGATTTACCCACCCCCCTGTAGTTAGCTCTCAGCCCCTTGCTGATATCGTGGCCCACACTTGCAGTAGCAGCATAGAGCTTATTAAACATACACCTAAATGGGACAGACTGATCTTTATCTATTGTCACTGACCATGTTACTAGAAGAGAATCATAAAACCACTGCAATGACAGCCTGAAAGGTGAAGGGGAGAGGAGGGAGAATCTGATGGGGAATCAGAAGGTGACAAAGCAGTAGAATTTTATGGTTTCTAATCTGATAAACAACCCAGAACCTTGTTAAGTCCTTCCTGTTCGTTTCAAAGCATCTGGTCATTCTAAGTTCAAAAGTTAAAGAAGATTATCACAGCCAAGGAGTCAAAGTTTATTTCATTATAACGAATGTCAATGGGCTCGGTTCAAAGGGGAGCTCGAGGAGAACCTACAGACTTCCCAGGGCTGTCCCTTACCCCTGTCTCTCACATAGGGTTGCCAACTGGCTCCAGATGCGCCCGACAGGTTTGATCCAGTCCTGGGTTTACCTCATTGTATGCAGGGATATGTAATTCTGATTTCTCCATTGCACTCCATAAGAAAAGGAAAACTACAAGTAACTGCATGCAATGGAGTAAACCCAGGACTGGATCAAGCCTGCGGGCGCATCTGGAGCCAGTTGACAACCCTACTCTCACATAGGGTTGCCAACTTGCTCCAGATGTGCCCGACAGGCTTGATCCAGTTCTGTGTTTACAGGGAGTGGACTTGTAGTCTTGCTTTTTTTATGGAGTGCAAAGGAGAAATCAGAATTACATGTCCCTGCATGCAATGGAGTAAACCCAGGACTGGATCAAGCCTGTCGGGCACATCTGGAGCAAGTCTGACCGGACTACAAACTAACATGGCGACCCCGACGGCCTGGGTCAGGGAAATCATCAATCCGAGACTGTCGCCGTCGCTTTTCTGATGATGTCACACCCCTTCCCTTCCTCCCACACACAGTTGTCGTTCCGAGGGTTTCAGTGGGGAAGCTTTAGTCTACCTTCGCTTTCCGTACTCATGACCGCACCCTGGGCTCCTCCCCCTGACGGCGACGTTCGGCGCTTCCGGCTTGGCAACCGCCTAGTCGACGTCGCTACCGGCAGGAGCTGACTGACTGGGCCTGAACGTCATCTTCAGTCCCCCTCCCCCCCGTCTCTCCTCCTGCGCCGCCCGAGCAGGTAACGTCTGCGGAGACCCGTCGGCAGAGCCTTGAGCGTCTCCGGGGCTCTCCGTGTGTCTAGGACTTCCGCCACCGGCTTCCATGGCGCTTTCCCAGAGGGGAGGGAGAAGTTCTCTTTTCTTTTGCCTCTTAACAGTTGCTCATCTGTCTGCCTTGGGGTCCACAGGTTTACTTTTCAGGATCTGGAGTTGTCCCACTTTTGGGGAGGGGGGCAACTATGCTATGCTATGAGAAAATGCTTAACACATCTGTCTGCTTCTATGTCCTATTTTAATTTGTTTCTTGTGACTTATATTTAGCAAAGATGGTACTCCAGGGGGCCAAATACTGCTTGAATAGCTACTACTAATGTTCTTGCGTGATATGATGTAATTTTAATGGCACCTGAGACGTTGTACAGTGTTGATGATTTTTAATTTTCATAATACTTTAGGTTCTCAAATGTTTGCATCATGAAACACTTGTTTTCAAGTGTGAGTGGAGGTTTTTATATTTAAAATCATGAACATTATAGCTTGCCAATCCAAATATATTTTAAGTAGGTCACAATAAAACATGAGAAATAATAAAACCAAAAACAACACAAGAAAATAGCCTAAACTAAATATCAAATGCCTGTGTAAATTGTCACACCTTTCACATGCTTTTGAAAGATACAGATGTTTTCAAGCAGTCTTAAGCTCCACTGATAATCTGTTCCAGATATATGAAGCTAAAGCATAAAATACACAAGAACATATAGTGGCCCTCTGAACTAACTCACAGAAAGCATATCCAAGGGGTAATTTTAAAAGTCATAGATTTGGGCATCAAAAATGTGCATATGTCCAAATCCAGAAAAGTATCCCAAAAGTCATCACATAAATGGCTTTTAAAGACATCTCTGCTGCAGGGATGCCCAAGTAGGCAGAGAACATGGGGAGGTGCAGTGGACGTAGATGTCCCCCCCTCTCAATTTCAGAAATGTCACAACGTCTGCGGCCCTGTCCAAGTTTAGACTTGCTCCAGGCATGAATAGGAATTGGAAAAGTGCTTGTTTTGGCTGTAAAATCTAAAGGGTGTAGAGAAGATGGAAGAGTTAAGTGACTTGCCCAAGATCACAAGTAGCAGCAGTGGAATTTGAATCTTGGCCATCCTGATCTTAGTCCATTGTTCTAACCATTAGGCTGTTAGACATCCCCATTCTGGAATACTATTCCGTAGATGTCTATGTAGATATTTATTTATTATATTTATTTAGACAGATTTGTATACCACCTTATCCTACAATCAAAGAGGTTACATCACATTGGAGGGTTACATTTAACATGTGGGTATTTACCCCATAGACGTCCATATTGGGCATGTCCACATTTGTGAAATCATGCCTGAATCTAGATGTGCCTGCTTTTTCTTCTAACATTCTGGCTTGGATGTCCCAGATTGCATGTGGATGTCCTTTGTAAAATGTGTCTTCACATGTACCCTCCTATGAGGCATAAAGCAAGGAGTGACCTGGTGGTTGGGGCAAATTACCTCGGGCCAGAAGGCCAGGGGTGTGAATCCCACTAGAGGACAGCAACCTTGGGCCTGAAGGACTTGGATTTCTAGTCCTACAGGTGCTCCTTGTGGCCTTGGGCAAGCCACTTAACCCTCCATTGCCTCAGGTACAAAAACATTGATTGTGAGCCTTTCGGGGACAAGAGAAGTATATGTACAGCACCTGAATGTACACCGCTTTGACTTGTAGAAAAGCGGTATATAAGCCTAGTTAAGTCATGAGGTCAAACAGTATGATATAATTGGTAGCAAGGATATATCCCCTAAGTTATCCAAGTTGTATTTCCCTGTTCTATGTAAAAACCAATACTTGTTGTTTATGGTTTCTTGTTCCATGTAAACCGCGCTGATACTAAAGAGTGCGGTATATAAGAAAATAAAATAAATAAATAAATATATTCTTATGTCTTTTGATCCAATCTCAGAAATACAAATGCATAAACATATTTTACAGTCTTACTTTAATCCAAAATTTGCTTGGGGCAATTTATATATAATATACAATGCATAAAATAATCCCAGATAAAAAAGTGGTATAACTACATAAAGAGAAAAACAAGAATAAAACCTTAATTTTTCTGTTATTGTGTACATTTTATTTAACATTCAAAAATCATAATCGCATTTTATTCATTTACAAAACTACATTTAAAGGCAAAACATGATTAAGAAAAATCTGATTGAAATAGAGCTTTCAGTTAGGGGGGCATTTTTTCTAAGGGCCCTGTTTACTCAGCATTTTCCCCTTAGACACAAAATGGGGAATATCCTTTAGTTAAACAGGCCACTTCTGGGTAAAGTGTGGTAAAGTTTTGCACTTACTGCTGACGCTCTGTATTTACTCAAAATTACCACCCTATCTCAAACTTAGCTGCCACGTCAAAGATAGTTGAGAAAATCGTCTTCTTTCAGCTTGCAGATCATGTGGACCAGATTCATTTTCTCCATCCTCGTCAATCAGGGTTTCACCCATGTCACAGTACGGAAACAGTCCTGGAAGCAGTCCTCAATGATATTTATAGATCATTTGATCATGGGAATTATACTCTCAAGTTTCGCTGGATTTATCTGTGGCCTTTGATCTGTGGATCACAACCTACTTTTGGCCCGCCTATACGAGGCAGGGATCCGAGGTATAGTGCTTGACTTGTTTTGTTCCTTCCTAAATCATAGATATTTCCAGGTTCATATTCAAAGAGAAGTCTCTACCCCCGAGACCTTTTGTGTGATGTCTCCTGGGGTTCTATTTTATCGTCTTTATTATTTAACATTTTCCTCAGCCCATTAATTACTCAAATACAGGGATTAGGCATTTCATGTTTATGCAGATGACATCTTACTGTTAAACTCTGCTGATGATTCGGTAATAGATTTGGCCCCTCTACACAACTGTTTAGTAACAGTATTCTCCTGGTTATTTGAACACTCTCTTAGACTGAACCCTACTAAGTCAGCCATCTAGTTTACCGGTTCAGATTTTCAGCCTAACTTGCCCCTACGATAGACAGTCAACCTTTAGTATTACATGCCTCTCTTCAATATGTTGGAGTTGTTAGATTCGGCCCTTACTTTCTCCCCTGAAGTGGCCCAGGTAACTGAATCAACTTTCCTGGCCTTACGGCATTTTTGTAGCATTTGTTAATTTTTGGATCACCTGGCCCAGATAATCGTGCTTTTACACACTGTGATAGAGACTTGACTATTGCACTATTGTTTATTTAGGCCTTCCACGGGTTCATCTCTGTCACCTCCAGACCATCCAAAATGCGACTCTTCGTGTACTAGCTCACACACGCAAATTTGATCATATTACCACCACTATTCGTCAAATATCATTGGTTATCTATAAATTCTCAGATCATTTTCAAGCTTCTTACCCTGACACACAAAATTATTCATGACACAGTTGTGGGTTGCTTGTCTACTGTTGTCTCCCTATATGCTCCAGAAGATTTCTTCGCTTGCTCCATGATTTTCATTTATACCTCCCCTCCTCGCGGGAAATAAAGTATGAATCTACAAGTAAATTAGCTTTTTCTGCTGCGGCTCCGGGACATTGGAATGGCTTGCCGGGCCACCTCCACACAGAATTAAATTTAAAGTGCTTCAAAAAATCTCTGAAAACCTTCCTTTTTAGGACTGCTCTTAAGTTTTCCTGAATAGCTATTCTGGTACGACACCCTTTGGGTATGATGAGAACAGCCCTATAGTCGAAGAGAATAGTGTATTTCTCTTTGTCTTATTCCGTTTACCTATCTTTTCTATGCTATTCCTATCTCTTCTATGCTGTCCTGTCTACACTATGGAGTTCCTTTCATTTCATTTCTTTTCTTTTTTATTTATTGTACACCACATAGATTGATATACCGCAACGGTGCATAACTGTGCAGCTGTCGAGAGCTTTTCAGCATGATTCCATACAGTTAGTACACAGAAAAATAACTTTGCCATATAGTATTAAAAGCTTGTAAATTTATTTACATTCTCTTATATACCGCGCTATTCAAATGCATTGGTGACAGCGCCTGGCGAGTTGGCAGAGTCCACACCATTAACCCACTCATTTCCCACCCACTAAAAGGACACGCAGTTAATTTGTGAATGAGCACGTACTGTCGTGCTCATGCGCTAACAGTTACTGCACATTAATTCACATTATAATTGCATACCAAGCATTAGTAAAACGGGTCCCTTACTTTCTGAATTTGAAGAAATGCTCATGCATATTGATTTTAAGAGGAAGATCATTCCAAACTTTAGTACAGTCAAACCTCGGTTTTCATGATTAATCCGTTCGAAAAAGTCTGACTAAAACCGAAACGTATGAAAACTGAAGCAATATTTCCCATAAGAAATAATGTAAATCCAATTAATCCGTTCCAGACACCCAAAAATATTCACAAAAAATACATTTTATAGAGAATAACTATATTTTTACATACAGAAAACAATGAGAAATAAATATAAATGGCTAATGAAATGGATAAATGAACATTTAACATCACTGAAAGCAAGCTAAGTACAGTACTGTACAGTACAGTATGTTAACATCTGGCCTTAGCCACCCCTGACAAGCTGCTGTGCCCAGCTCTCTTCGGAATCACATTGAATTCAGTCCATTAAAATACCTTTACATTATCTGCTCAATGCTTCAGAATGGCAGAAAATCTTAATGATATAGCTTCAGACGTACCCTGCAAGAGAAAGAACTGCCTCCCACATTCATGCAACATCTCCTGCTTACGTTGACAGCTTTTCTTCCCTGCTACCGGGACAAAATCTCAGTCAAAAGACGTTGAAAACCGAAGCAATGCATGAAAACCGGGACAAAATCTCAGTCAGAAAAGACGTTGAAAACCGAAACGTATGAAAACCGGGGCAAATGAAAACCGAGGTTTGACTGTACTCATAAAAGATAAAGCTCTGTTTTTGGTTGATTGAAGTTCGATTTCTCTAAGGAGATGGTGGTACTAAGAGGGCCATTGCAAGATGATCTCAGATGCATATTTGTGTTGTAGGTGATCAGTTTTTCCTGTAAGTGGGCACAACCCAAATTGGTGTAGGGCCTTAAACCTTAATGACCGGAGTTATAATTTTAAAGTATGAAATGGAAACCAGTGTTCGATAACCACTAGCATTCCTTGTGGCCTTGGGCAAATCACTTACCCCTCCATTGCCTCAGAAAAATCCAAGTTATCAATGTCCCTGTTTAATGTACATTACCAGTTTAAGTTACAATGTAAACTGCTTTTACTGAAAGGACAAAGCAGTATAAAAAACCTGTTAAATAATGATTTCAAAATTGGAGTTAATGTGGACCAAGGTCAATAAGCCTGTGGTTAATCTAGCCGCATTATTTTGAATAACTTTAAGCCTGAAGCCTGCATAGTATCTTTTTAGGAAAACCTAAAATTATTTATTTTTTATTGCCAGCATTTAATGTAAATCCCCCCCCTTAAAACAACAAGATCAGCAGAATGTTTTACATCAAAAATTCCAGAAAAAAAAGAAGGAACTACAATAACAAGATCCCCAGTGGGGGTGAGATCAGAGGGAAGGGTTAGAAAGGAATGAGAACCACAGTTTATATAGTTTAAACAACTGTCTACAGATCATTCTCAGATTTAATTTTTAAAAAAACCTTTCCAATATGTTGTAATTTACTGGTATTAATAAAAGCCCAGCCCTGGTTAACGCCTAGTCAGGATTGTGCTGAAGAACTGCTTTTATTTGGCCAGTAGAGACATGAGTAAACCACTGTCTTCAATTTAGTTATTTTTGTAAACTCTCTATTCCTAATTTGATAATGGGTCCTTTTGAGTCCTATCTGTGCTGTGGATGTGTGGCTACCTGTGACTACTCATAGTAGTTTCCATGATAGACCATAATCTAGCTCTTTCCCTTCTGTAGAAATCTCCCTTTGCTTAGCCTGCAGAGTCACAAATGCAGAAGACTGTGATCCTTTAAGAGGGAGACGTGTAGAACTGACAGTAAGTTTTCCAAAGAAAACTGGGGGGTTTCCTTTGATAAAAATAAACAATTGTCTGGAAATTTTGATTATTTTACAGTTGTGATACTTTATGTGGGACGAACACAGAAACCCATTGTGGTCTTTAAAGCCTGTATTGACCTGACAAAAAGTATCACAGAATGCAGTCAGTTTTTCACCAGGATCAATGACTCTTTCACTATGATGCCTACTAGAATACCTCTGCATCCTTCAAGGAAGGAGAGGGAGAGACTTGCATGTATCCATCCTAACCTGAAATGCAGTTGGCTGGATGATTTTGCAATGATTCAGAATGAAGTGGTGGAAATTCCAGTGATACTTCACCTAGCAATTTTTTAGGGGAAGCCAAGCTATATCGGCCCTGAGGATGGAATTAATATTCCAATCACTATTGACACCAAGGGCCTGTGACCCCATCACAGACATGCAGCAATTGGCAGTGATTAACATGTCTAGCTACCGATTGACAGCAGTGCAGGAAAGTGTCCTAAATCTGGGTTTGGGGTTTGTTCCAACGGTGTACCATAACCCTTTTTCAATTTTTTTTTCTTTTTCAAATTCATTCGGCAGCTGTAGCTTAGGGTATTTTTTGCCAAGACCCCAGGAATAGTGGATAATTCTATTGTTCATCTGCAGTCACGTTGGGTACCTCGGGGAGCTATGGACACTGTGATCAGCACATTTAAGGATCTAGTGCTTAAGGATATGGACAATTTGAAGAACCCTTCAGGCACCCCGTAATCTCTCTATGGAGGAACATGCTATAATTCATTAGCTTCAAGATAATTCTGAAATTGTCATCTCTAGGGCTGACAAGAGGGGGACGGCAGTTATTCAGGACCACTTCAGTATAACACTGAAGCCCTTCATCAACTCGCTGATGAGAAATTTTATAGGAAGCTGGACTCTGATCCAACTTAACCAGATTCTTAACCTGTGTATACAAGTTAAGGTTGCGGCTCCTTTTTTGACAGCTAAAGAGAGTGTTTCTCTGGTAAAAGACTGCCCTGCCCTGCTGTCTTTGATTTATTTTTTGCCCAAGATTCACAAAGATCTTTCAGCTCCACCTGGCCATCCAGTTGTTTTGACCAAAAGTCTGTTTTGGAACCTTTCTCTTCCTTTTTTTTTTTTTTTTTTTATTATTTTTTATGCCCTACTGTGAGAAATATCAGATCATATGTTCAAGATATGGCGCGTGCCGTGCGTCTTTTGAAGGATTTTCCCAACATTATTAGAGTGATATTTTTAGCTACAATGGATATCGCTGCTCTTTATTCACATGTACCACAATCTGCTGCAGTTGATATCGTATATGACACTGTCTCTCAGCTGCACATGGATCGATCCATTCCTTTGGAGTTTTTTCATCAATTAACCAAATTGGATTTATTTCATAACTATTTTTAGTATGATGGATCTTTCTATAAACAACTGCATTGTGTAGCAATGGAAGCTACGTTAGCTTTTTCAGTAGATTCATTGTATGTGGTGCGGTTCAAAGATAGATATATAGATATGATACTGTGTATTTTCAATATATGATAATTTGGAAACTGTATCTTGATGATATCCTCTTCTTTTGGTCGTCATCTGAAGAGCTACTGTTGGAATTTTGGGACTGGTTAAATATGCTGGACATGAATTTGCAATTTACTTTATCTTACCATACTACTACTATCGATTTTGTTTGGATGCTAAGATCTTGAAGTCCGATCCCAGATTTGCTACATGTTTATACTGCAAATCTGTGGATAAAAATATCTTCAGTTTCGAAATTGGCCTCTGTGGACCTGCCTCCCTGTGAACCAATATCTACAAGCACGTAGAATATGTTCTTCCGAGGCTGACTTTCGAGGTGAGACTTGTATCCTGATGGCCAGATGTCATTCTCAAGGTTATCCCTCTGTTAGATTCCAGGTTTATAGATGGGCTAAATACACGCAGAGTGATGTGCTGTTGAATTATCAAAATTGTCCTGACTCTTCCAATCAAGTGGTCTGTGTGTTGCCTTTTTCCAGTGCCTCTCATCGGATTGTTCACATTTGGAAATCTCATTGGGGCGTTTTGAGCCTTTGCCCTACTCTTTTTGAATTTCCTAGAGCTGCTTATAAGCGGCGTCCCAATATTGGTGAAATGGTCACCATGCTTAGATCTGTGGCTACTGATCTACCCGGTCATGTACAGTGTGAGCAATTTTTTTTGGTGTCAACTTGCTGTAGTGGGACCGTCTTGGGCTAATCCGAGTGGGAAAGAATATTCCATTAGGTTTGTTATTGCTTGTGATTCAACTTGGGTAGTGTGTTATATGCCCTTGTCCCCTTTTGTATGTCGGGCACACTAAACATAAAGTGCATCTTCAGCTTACTGAGCATAAGTCATATTGTAAATTCTGTACTGATAGCTCGTTTAGTTGATCACTGGTTTGCTAAGGGTCACGCGGTCAATGACTTAGGATGGCGGGTTATTGACTGTGTACATCTGACTTGGAGGTGGGATGACAGACTGTCTATGCTGTCCATTCTCAAACAACTCCACTGGCTAACACTCGCAAACCATATAAAGAACAAAACCCTCTTATTGACACACATGACTATCTACTCTTATCCCCCCCACCTACCTCCACTCATTACTGCAAACACCCCAAATGAACAGAACAAGAGGCCCATCCATAAAGAAAACACTAATCATCCCCCATGCTAGGATCAAATCCAATCAACAGGCTTGTGGATGCACATTTCAGCTGTTTGTTCCCTCGATCTGGAACGCCCTACCCAGCGAACTACGAAACATCCAACCTCAGCTCATTCAGAAAACATCTCAAAACACACCTCTTCTCTGAACATTTCACCCCCACCAAATAAGCCCTTAACCCCCACCCAGATGCATCACTCGCTGTAAACTGAACAGCATTACTCGTCCAAACCATGCCAGATCTGTACATATGTATATACTATGCCACCCCCAGCTACCTGTTGCATGTTGTACATGGTTTATAAAAATGTTAAAATGTTACTGTTTTTCCCACACTGTTCTATGTAATTACTATTCATCTTGTTTTATGTAAACTGCATTGACCCGGCGAAAGGCAGTTTACAAATACAGCTAAATAAATAAATGCTTAATAGGAAGGAAAAAGGTGGATGATCGTTTGCATTCAATTCAACCTGCTGGTTTGAATCAAGAAATAGTGGTTGTCATTTACATGATTACGGTTGCCTCTTCTCTGATTGGTGTTTGCTAGCTATCTATTAGATAATGGGATGGCTTGTGAATTTGAATGGGGGGTGGTTGTTAAATTGGCGTTACGGGGTTACTTATTGGATTAGTATTTATGCTCTTGGTTTTCTGATGGGTGATTTTATGAATGAAATGGTTGATGGGTTTGAATTTTGGTTGGTATGGAAGAGTGATTGTGAAAGGTTTGTAAGTGTTTGGCTGTGCTATAAAATGGGAGTGGCTTAGCTATCTTTAAAATGTTGACTAGTGTGGCAAGGAGGCCTATCTGGAGTCCAGGGGAGGACAAAGAGACAGGGAATTCACCCTAGTAAAGGGCCCCCTTTCACCGAGGCAGGGTAGGAAAGCCACAAACACCTCCAGGAATCAGAAAACTTCCACATGGCCCACATTTCATGCTCCCCCTAGTGGAATGAAGGGGAGAGGATACAGAGCCCAGAACCCCTTAGGCAGTGAATGCTCCAAGCTCGAGTCCGAAGTCAGGCTGATTGCCTTCACCTGGGTAGGGAGGAGTTGGAGCTAGAGCCCTGGAGGTATAAACCTAGGCCAGAGTATGAGAGAAGGGGAGGAGAAGCAGGAAGCCAGACTGCCATGAGCCGAGGCACAGATGCAAGCAAGGGAAGCTTAACTGGTGCTGAGCTGAGCAGAGGAACTGAGCTTCCAAGAGAGGAGAGTGCTAATTGGCATATAGCATGTCTGAAGGAGAGTTTGGTGCCTGTGCTGTGCCTCCTGTATCACCCCGGAGCCTGTGCCTGAACCTGGAAGTGACGCGACTGCGTTCCCGCGGTCGTGACCTTTCCAGGTACTCGGCTGCCTACTTAAACAAGCTGCCTGCGGCGGCGTGCACCGTGGGCGCGTGCCCAAGGAGCAGGTCCTGCTCCTTGGACGAGCTCCTTGGGGCAAGCGAGGGGCGTGGTTTGAATCTTCCTTTTTCTCTAGTACCCCTTTGGAATACGGGTCTTACGTTTCTCCTGACGTGGTTTCTCTGCTTTTTCAGGTCAGTTTCTATATTCAAGTCGGGTAAGTCCTGGTTCTGTGTCTGGTTTGTCCTGTCTTTTCTTTCCGGGTTTGCATTCTGCTCCCCTGACATTATGACGGCTATTCTAGTCTTCTGGGGTCGGCGTCCTGCGCCCTTGGCCATGGCCCTTCCTGGCCCTTCAGCACGCTGCTCCTCTAACCTGATCTCTTGCAGCCGCACTGGCTTTGTCCTGGCAGTGTCCTCTCTCCCCTAGGTTACTCTCGATAGCCTCTACTGTAAAGCTTAGTCTAGCTCTACTGAATTGCCGGTCTCTCCGGTCAAAATCCTTATTGGTTCGTGATCTTATTTCCCATCATACCCTTGACCTTTGCTTCCTTACCGAAACCTGGCTCAAGGAAGGTGATAGACCTATTCTGTCTAGCTCCCTTCCTTCTGGCTTCGCAGCACTCTCAGCTCCCAGGTTGGGTAGAGGTGGTGGTGGGGTGGCCCTACTTCACCACACATCTATTGATATTGAAGAGGTTTCCTCCCCTTCTATCCGGTTCCCTGAGTCTCTTCTTCGCCTTCGCTCCTCACCCCCGCTCTATTTTCTCCTTCTTTACCTTCCCCCTTCTTTGACTGCTGCACGTTGGGATGCAGCTCTTCAAACTATCTCTGATACAGCCTTACAGTTTCCTAATCTTATCATCTTGGGGGACTTCAATGTCCATGTTGATAACCCCAGCAGGCAAAAAGATCGTACCTTTTTGGATCTTTTCCATGACATCCCTCTTCAGCAACATGTACATGGCCCTACTCATATAGCTGGACATACTTTAGACCTACTTCATAAGAACATAAGATATGCCATACTGGGTCAGACCAAGGTCCATCAAGCCCAGTATTCTGTTTCCAACAGTGGCCAATCTAGGTCATATGTACCTAGCAGTTTCCCCAAGGGACACAGGTTCCACAATGCTTGTATTGGTTCAAGCATTGATATCCTGGATCCCTTCTTAATAATGGTTTATGGACCTTTCCTCCAGGAACTTGTCCAAACCTTTTTTAAACCCAGCTACACTAACAGCCTTTACTACATCCTCCGGTAACAAATTCCAGAGTTTGATTACACGTTGAGTGAAAAAATATTTTCTTTTATTAGTCTTAAATAGTTTACCCTGTAGCTTCATTGCATGTCCCCTAGTCTTTCTATATTCTGATAAGGTAAACAATCGATCTACGTTTACCCGTTCCACTCCGTTCATTAATTTATAGACTTCTATCATATCTCCCCTCAGCCGTCTCTTTTCCAGGTTAAAGAGCCCTAACCTTTTTAACGTTTCTTCATAGGAGTATCCTTCCATCCCCTTTACCATTTTGGTGGCTCTTCTCTGAACCTTTTCTAAAATCGCTATATCCTTTTTAAGATACGGCGACCAGAATTGCACACAATATTCAAGGTGCTGTCTCACCATGGAACGATATAGAGGCATTATAATATCTTTTGTTCTCTCACCCTCTACACTGTTACCGGTGATCTCTTCTCCCACTACACTTGGTGTCCCTTGGTCTGACCATTTATGTATTTTCTTCTCAGTCTCCTACTTGTCCTCGGCGACTGCTGATCCACCTACGTCCTCTCCTTGTCCTTCTCTTCGGAGTCGTATTACTCCCAAAACCCTTAGTGTCTTTCCTTCTGCCCCCTCCATCTTCCCATCTGATTTCGCCTCATATTCCTCTGATAAGCAAGTTTCTCTCTGGAACTCTTCTTACTAATGCTTTAGATGATTTAGCTCCACTTCAGCCTTTATCTGAGTGTTTCAGGTCAGCTCATTCCTCATGGTACCATCCTGCTTTACGTCTTCAGCGGACCCAGCTCCGGCAAATACGACGTCGTTTGGGCTCGTCATCCTTCTGCTGAACTGCGTCTCCGGTTCAAGCAACTATTTTCGGATTATCGTCTAGCCGTTCAGTCTGCCAAACGTGCTTATTATGCTGCTGAAATCTCTGGCGGTGCTAATTCCTCCAGACAACGCTTCACAATCTTGCGTAAGCTCTCTGACGTGAGGCCAAACCGTAAGCAAGTAACCCTGGTTCCGGATCCTCAATCTCTGGCCCCTTTCTTTTCTGACAAAATACTCAACTTGCATTCATCCTTTTCAAACCCTTCCCCGCAACCCTCTTTATCTCCACTTTGCTCTCCTTTGTCCTCTGCCTCCTCTGTTTTTTCGCTTGTTAATTGTTGGCTTTGAAGTGTAATTTTTAAAACCTAATTTTTTCCATGGTTTTGTTTACATTGGACGTATCTCATTTAATAGTGACAATACACGTTCAGAGACTGACCGCATATAATAGTGAATCCTCTGTTATACCGACCGATGCTGACCAGCTGTCACTTCCCTTTTCTCCGCCGAATCTTGCTCTAGCTCATACTTGGTCTTCTTTTCACCCTGTTGTCTCTGCTGAGGTACTATAGATGCTGTTTAAATCTAGTAAAACCACCTGCCACCTGGACCCGATTCCATCCCGCTGGTTGTCTGAGCCTTCCTTACAGCTCGTACCTATCATTACCACCATCATCGTCAGTCTCTCATCCGGCCATTTTCCATCATCTTTGAAATCGGCTGTTGTTCGCCCCCTTTTGAAGCAGCCTTCCCTTGATCCTGCTGTTCTGTCCCATTGGCGTCCTGTCTCGAACCTTCCCTTCTTAGCCAAACCTTTGGAACGTTTTGTCTTTAACCAACTAAATTCTCACATTGACGCTACTAATACTCTCCACCCCCGTCAAGCTGGTTTCCGACATGGGCATAGTACAGAAACTGTTCTTCTGGCACTCTTGAACGAGCTACATTACTCTCATCGTTTCCCTCGATCTCTCTGCAGCATTCGACTTGATTGACCACCGAACTCTCCTCTCTTGTCTGTCTGATGTTGGGCTCCGTGGTACAGTGTGGCAGTGGTTTCGCTCCTTCCTCACGGCACAATCTTTCTCTGTCCACTCCAACGGCCAATCCTCTGTTTTCTCTCCCGCTCACCTGTGGTGTACCTCAGGGCTCTGTTCTCTCTCCTCTATTATTTCACATTTTTCTTTCCCCTTTACCCCTTTTGATTCAACAGTACCCAGTGTCTTTTTATGTATATGCTGATGATATTATTCTACTTTTCCATACTTCTCCATTAACTCTGGACATTTCCCAGCTCAACCTCTGTCTTATCCATATTGCTTCCTGGCTTTCAGATAATTTCCTACATTTAAACCCGTCCACATCCACAGCTATGTGGGTCTCGTTGAGCGGTCCATGCCCCACCCTCGCCCCCTCGATTGATTCAACTTCTATTCCACTGGTTTCTTCCTTCCATTACCTCGGAGTGATCCTAGACTCCTCGCTTTCCTTTCATGATCATCTCACTTCCCTTATCTGTCGTTCATTTGCTGCCTTGCGCCAGATCAGGGCTGTCCGCTCCCTTCTTCCCTCAGATTCTCTGGTCACTCTTGTTCTAGCCTTGGTCATTAGCCGCTTGGACTACTGAGTGGAGGAGTGGCCTAGTGGTTGGGGCAAGGTACTTCAGGCCAGAAGGTCGGGGGTTCAAATCCCACTAGAGGACAGCAACCTTGGGCCGGAAGGACTGGGGTTTCTAGTCCCACAGGTGCTCCTTGTGGTCTTGGGCAAGCCATTTAACTCTCCATAGCCCATGTTCCCTGTAAAATAGTTATCTCCAAGTTATAATGCCCTGTTCAATGTAATTTAAGTTTGTTCAATGTAAACCGCACTGATGCACAATAGCACGGTATATAAGAGAATGTAAATAAATAAAATAAATAAATGTCTTTCTTGCTAACCTCCCAAATTTCCAGCTTCAGCGGTTGCAGCTCATTCAAAATGCTGCAGCCCGTCTCATTACCTTTTCCCATCACTTTGATCATATTACCCCTATTCTTTTTCGCTTGCACTGGTTACCCCTCCGTTATCGTTTCCATTATAAATTTCTTATTCTGATACATCGTATTATCTACACCAATAATCCTTTATATCTTGCAGACCGCATCTCCCTTCATACCCCCTACCGTCAGCTTTGCTCTATCCATGCTAATCGTTTATCATTACCCTCTCCATCGCAAGTCCATCTGGAACGAACCCGCCATGCTGCTTTTTTCTTTCTGGGCCCTGTGTTGTGGAATGCACTACCACCTACTCTCAGGTTAGAACCCTCTTACTCTCAATTTAAGATATCACTCAAAACTCATCTGTTTCAGCAAGCCTTTAACCTCTCTCCCGATGTTCCGCCCTAAGCTGCTGTTAGTCTTGTTTTTGTTTGGTTTGCTCCTATGTTTTGTCCTGTCTCCCCTTGGTTTGGATCTGTCGCCTTGTTTTGTAATTGTATCATGGACGTCTTGGTTTTAGTGTATCTACTTGTCTATACTTTATTTTACTCTTTGCTTTCCTATTTTATTATGGCGTTCTTTTCCATGTTTTTGCATTGCTAACCTTTTATTGTACACCGCTTTATGTTTCGACAAAAGCGGTCTATCAAATGTTGAAATAAAGATAAAGGAACAGGAGAGACTCCAAGATTCCCCGGGAGTCTGGTAGCTGAGCACTGTGAGCAGGATGGGGAGTCAGAGCCTATGCAGCTGGGAGAGCCTGAGGTGAAGCTAAATGGTGAGGACACTCCCATGGACTGTTCCTTTTGCCAAGCTTTAAACCTGGGAACAGAGAGAAAACAAGCCAGTCTTGAAAGAGAGTCTACAAGGAAAGGAACCCATAGTCCACAAGCAGGGTGGCTGTGATTCCCTCGTGTTGGTAAAGGGGAAGGTCATGGGGACTAAGGAGCAAGCGTGGAAACTGTGATAAGTTGTTAATCACCTGCTGCTGGAATGAGGACACTGGGGTAAGAAAGTAGCTATTATAACAAAGCTTTCTTGTGCCCCTGAGTTATTTGTTGCTTGAAAGGTTTGAAGCTGAATAGAAGCTACACCATCACGGACAGTGAATGTGATTTTGTTTTTGGTGCTTTACCCAGCAAGGCTAAAAAGGGAATGCAATATCCTTGCTGTTAAAGACTGTATCTTGAGCTATAGAGAACCTTTAAACAGACATTTTTGGGTTTGAGTTTGTTTTTGGACAGTGCTCTACTTCAGAGTCCTGAACAAATATCCTGTATGTGGTATGAACGAACCATTGTGTATAAAATAAATTTCTGTCATTTGCCTTACCTCTTTGAGCCTGACTACAGCTTTCTGCCTGATGCAAACATACAGCCACACAAAGACTACATTTCCCAGAAGGCACTGCGGGGAAATAGTTTAAAAAAGCTGGAAAAAGCAGATAGCAGAAAGTTCCTCTAAAAACCACGCCCCTCTAAGCTAGAGGCAAGTGGTGGTGGCATGACAAACCCTGGCAAGAGAGGCTGCTCCCTGATGCAGATGAGTAATATTACCATTAAAACTCAATATTGCATTGGCATTTGGTATTTGTTATACAATATTTTGAGCCATTTAGCATCTTGGTTATAAAATATCCTCAACCGTAGTATGCCGTTTGATAGTTGATCTTTATTAGATCTTTAATGGGGGGTTTTGTATGCTGTTAATATTCCAATCCCATGGATGATGATTATCTCATACCGTGCTGGCCAGATAGCCTAAAACTGTTTGGGCTTGATTGCGGATATCTAATTATTTGAGGTCCTTAGAGTTTTGGTTACTAAGATTGGAGGGGATGTTTTGATTGGTGTTTTATGGTCCTCTTTCCATATTTTTAGGTGGATATTTTATTGATGATTTTGGAAGCATATCTATAAATCATTTAAAGGAAAATCTATGAGATTATTTCTCTATGATGGTTTTACTAGAGACAGATCGTTGCCAACTGCTGTCTGACATTTCTCTTGGAAAGTTAGTGAAGATGCAAGATTAGATATTGTTAAATAAGAGGCACAATCTTTTTGAAATAGAGCAAAGGGAGAGCAATCAGCATTAGTCTAACAAGCCTTGCCTCTGTTTATCTTATTTCTGAACATGTTGTAGAGCAGAGGATCCCAACCTTTTTTGGTTGTGTTGACCCATTATTAACCTACAGAAAGTTCAGAGACCACCAGTCCATCCCTACCACTCTTCCCGGACCCCTCCCCTCAGTGCCAAACTTGTCTTCCCTAACCCTCTATCTCCTTTCCCCTTCCTGATTCCACTAATCCTTGTCCCTCCAGCCATTCTCCACCAATCTGAGAATCTCTCCTGGGTCAAATAGACCACAGGTTGAGGAACCTCCTGTTTTAGAGAGTATATTCTTGACCCATGTAGGTTGATAGTTTTCTTATTAATCACTCTTCAAGTCCATGATATCTTTACATCTGCTACATGTTTTTTAAACATTCTGTTTTATTAAATTTGAGAAGCCCGGTGCTGCTGGGGTATTTGACCTTTTCCTTATTACTGCTGCTGTTTATGTCCCCAGGATCTTTTATCAAGACTATGATAGTTCTGCCACTGAGGAATGCATTGTCAATTAGTTAAGAGCCATCTTTATCTTGGGGAAGGGACATTTTAGCCATTCTGTATTGCACACAAGTTGGTGTACACTATAGTGGTATATCCCTCCTAGAACTTGTAACAGGAAATGTGTCAGTGTATTAACTGCTTTGTAATAATTTTAAGGTGGACAGCATCACTTCCTGAATACTAGGATTTTCTCCAAGCAGTTAAGTTTGTGAAGAGGATTTGGAAATCCCTGCATGCCTGAAGCATTTGTTGGCTTAGGAACATTTTGTATCTATACAGGAAGAAAAAAGCAGCTTACTATGGGGATAAATCTGACTTTTAGTTGTGTCCCACCGCTGTTCACTTCCTTTTTAATATCAGTGACTTTAAATAAACTGAGTGCCCTTTGGATGGACCCTAAAGACACTGACCAGTAAGAAACTGGTTGAGTGGGAGGCGACAGAGATAGTAGCAAATGGAGTTCATTCTGAAGATAGGGGCATTACCTAGTGACCTGTCGCATAACTCTGACCTTGACCTTGATCCTGTTCTTTAACACTTTTGTAGGCGATATCAAAGGAGGTTTGCTGGGAAAATGATATCTCTGTGAAAGATATCAAAATCTACAACAGGGTGGGATGCCCTAGAAGGTGTGAATAACATGATGAGGGACCTAGTGAAGCTTGAAAAATGGTTGAGAATTTGGCAGCTAAGATTTGATGCTAAAAAAAGTAAGGTCATGTATATAGGCTGCAAAAAAACAAAGGAGTAGTATAGTATTGGGGGTGAAGTACTAAAGTGCATGAAAGAAGAGCCAGGATCTGGAGGTCATCATATTGGATGATCTTAAAGTATCCAAAACAGGTAGAAAAGGTGATAGCAAAAACCAGAAGGATATTTGGGTGCATAGGAAGAGGAATAGCCAGCAAAACGGAAGTAAGGATGAGGTTGAAAATTTATAGGCTAGTTAGTCTAACCTCTGTGATGAGTAAATTATTGGAAACTCTGCTAAAAGAGAGAATAGTGAGGTTTCTGGAGTTCATTGGATTGCAGGATCCGAGGTAGCATGGGTTTACCAGAGGCAGGTATTGTCAAACAAATCTGATTGATTTCTTTGACTGGGTGACTAGGGAGTTGGACCAAGGGAGAGCCCGAGATGTATTGTACTTAGATTTCAGTAAAGCCTTTGATACCATTCCACACAGGTGATTTATAAACAAACTGAACACCCTAGGAATGGACCCTAAAGTGATTGGGTTAGAAATTGGTTGACTGGGAGGTGACAGAGGGTACAGGTAAATGGAGTTCACTCTGAGGAGAAGGAAGTTACCAGTGTTGTGCTACAAGGATCTATGTCTGGTCCGATTTTCTTTTTAACATCTTTGTTAATGATATTGTGGAAGGGCTGTCGGGTAAGGTTTGCCTCTTTGCGGATGATACCAAAATCTGCAATAGAGTAGACACCCAGGAAGGTGTGGATAACATGAGGAGGGATCTAGCTAAGCTTGAAGAATGATGCAAAGTTATAATCCTACGCTCTAATACTGTAATTTTTACTAACGGTTGAGATCCAGAATATGGGGTTTGCTTTACACGGGTCTCAGACTACACCATGGCATTAGTTTCAGGGTATTTACAGATCCCCCGTAATATGCCTGTTAGCATCAATGACCCGACTTATTGCAAAATTTTACCCCTTTCACGTGTCAGCAAGCAGAACATTTAATCTTCTACATAATTACAACTTAGCTCATATCGTTGACGTGCTCTGTAGAGGTGCTTGACTGGTTCGCTTAGTCTCAAAGTCTTTGTTCAGGGAGAGAGCCTCTTTCAATTGAAAGCAAGTTCTGCTACGAGGGGACATGGGATGAGGGTGAAGGGAGATAGATTCAGGTGTAATATGCGGAAATATTTCTTTACGGAAAGAGTAGTGGATCCTTGGAATAGTCTCCCAATGGAGGTGGTAGAGATGAGGACAGTAACTGAATTCAAAAAAACATGGGACAAACACAGAGGATCTCTAAAGGTAAAAAGGGGACTGCTGTAGTTATGGAAGGACAGACTAGATAGGCCATGTGGTCTTTTTCTGTCATCATATTTCTATGTTTCTAATGCCCCAGCTCACACATCACATCTTGTCCATCAGTTCTTGACCAAACACCAAATCAAGCCAATCCATCAGCGTCCTTATTTGCCTGACCTTGCATCCTGTGACTTTTTCTTATTTCCAAAACTGCAATTACCACCGAAAGGAAGGAGATTCGATGACTTGGAGACTATTGAGCAAAATTCGACACAGCAGCTTCACAGCACAATGAAAGAGGCATTTCAAAATTGTTTCCAGCAGTGGCAGAAACACTAGAGGAAGTGTATTTTATCGGAACGGGACTGAGTGCAATAACTGTCAGTGTTATACTTGTCTTATTGTACAAGTGTATATACTTTGTGATCACATCTCGTACTCTTTCTAGTTGAAGTCAGTTTGATAAAGCATTGCTTGGGACAGCAAGCAATCTGGTGAGCGTCGGAGCCTGGATAAATCAGATTTAAACAATCTGACAGATATTTATGTCCATTGTAATGTAGACATGTAAATATTAGACTAAAACTTGAACTTTAGTCCTGTGCGTCAGTAGTAACCAGTGTAGGTTCTCTAGAGCAGGAGAGATGTGAGCATTCTTCAGTTTCAGCAGCCTAGCTATGTCTTTTGAAGAAATTATAGGCATCTAATGCTTTTGTGTAACGCCTCCTAATGGTAAGGAGTTGCAGTAGCAAGTACGATTAGCAGTTAGTCGATGATGCTTATAAAGTCCTTCTTTTCCAAAAGTGGGAAAATCTAGCAAATCATATGAAAATGGCAAAGGAAGTCTGTTCTGCAGTGGAAAGTTAGCATTTTCATTGGTAAGTCTTGGAGTTCATCTGCACATGCTTTGTGTATGGGGGAATGGTGAAAATTTGTCCAAATATTCAGGGTTGTTGGCCAGCATGAGGGACATCTCCACCACCTGGCTTCCCACAATCGGAGAGGAGGGGAAATCTCCTGACCATTTGGGATGCTGTTTGTTAGTTTATTCCAACAAGCAAGCAATACTAAAAAACAATTACTATGTTGTCATTGTTTCCATGTGTCGTCTTTCTCGCAGATGTTTTCCTGGGCACCTGATCTGTTACTATGAGTATATTACACAGTTCTAGCAGCTGTGGCCCGAGTGATTTTGAGGACGCTTGCTGCGCTGCCATGGCCAGCGCCTTCCACGGTGGCACAAAGGACGACAGTGTATGCGGCAATAGCAGTGTGAGCACAGGAACCCACCCCAGCTCTCTAATAGAGGAAACACAGGGCTATGATGTGGAGTTTGACCCCCCACTGGAAAGCAAATATGAGTGCCCAATCTGTCTGATGGCTCTACGGGAAGCAGTGCAAACACCGTGTGGGCATCGCTTCTGCAAAGCCTGCATCATCAAATCTATAAGGTAAGAGCCAGCAGAGGACACCCAAACCTTAGGGGCAGAGAGGCCTCCTAGAGCGAGACTAGATCTCTGGGCTGCCTCTCCATTTTGTCGCCTATATATTTTTGAGCTGATACAAAGTGAATTGTTTATTGTGTGAACTCTTGAAATATTGCACAAAGCAGAATTTGCCACTTTTAAACTTTAGGGTGCTATATAACATAATGAAAATTAATAATGGATTTATGTTCAATTAAAGGTTCTGGGCCAATATTCAAAGCCATTTAGGTAGTTTGCAGACCTGCGAACCAGCTCAAGGGCACTGAACGGGATATTCAGTGGCACTAATGTGGTTGAAATCACCAGGTGCTGTCACTAAACGCCCTGATGCCAGCCGACTAGTGTCAGGACATGTGGGGGGTGGAGGCAGCACCCAAGGATATTCGGCTGCTAGTCTGTTATCCTAAAGCAACAGAAGTTAGACACCTAGAAAGCTTGCTTTAGCTAATTGGGCATTGACTGAATATCGCCACTGCGTGGTCAATCTGGCCAAGCCCAGATATGGCCACGGCATTAAATATCTGGGTTCAAAGTTCAGCGGCAGTGGCTAGCTGCTGAACACCTCTCCTCTTTATTTTCATTGTTCACTGGCAAAGGGTGAGGTTCATTTTTTGTTTTTAAATTTCTGTTTTAATACCTTTCATAAATCCTAGTCCGTGAAATTAAAAACCTTTTTATTTAATGTTGTGTCCACCATAGACATTGTATAATTATGACATAAAGAGCATAGCTATACGTATAGCGGCAGAATATCACACAGTCACAGTATTCCAGAATCGAAAAGGAGGAGTTTAGTTGGTACTGTGCAATGTCAACAGAAATGCTTCTCCTGTCCCTCCCAAATCTCACTCGATGAGAACGCTGTCCGCAGCTTATTGGTGATCCTTTTTATAGCTGCACCCGATGAAACTGGTTTTCTTTCATGGGTCACCATGGCCTGGTAATCCCTGAAGCAAAAGACATCTCTTTGTAACCCTGCACACTGCCTTCTCTCTCTCTCTCTCTCTCTCTCTCTCTCTCTCTCATAGCCCATCTTCCCTCAATCTGCACCCCATCTCTCTCTCTCTTTCATAGCCCACCCAGCCTTTATCCACTCTTTCACTCGCCATTTTTGTCAGTTTAATTTTTCGAGTCATAGCGAAAGCGGCATGTAGCAAACTTCACTTCCACGTTTGCAGGTTACCAGAAGTTCAAGTAGATCTCGCAGTTTCAAAACCCGTGAGACTTGCAACTGCAAGATCTACTTGAACGTCTTGCACGGCTCAAGCTGATTGAAGAGAGAGCCAGTTATGGAAGTGAAGTTTGCAGCATGCCAAAGCCTTTGAGAGGCATAAAATCCCAAGCACCAGTGTGCAAATTAGAAGCGCCATGGTGACATGAAGCCTGGGATGTGTTGAGTCCTGCAGTATTCTACATATAGTCAACATCGCTGCACTGAAAGTACATATTTTTTAAACAATGGTGACTGCTGGGCTTAAATATTGACCTGAACCTTTGCTGAGGATGCAGGAGATGTTCAGTCGGACCTTCTTTGATCAAATTGCCTTGAATAACTGTTAATTGTTTGAAGTTTGATTATTTTCTTTTTTAGAGAACTCCTTTTTGCAGGTAATGTGACACATGGTACTTAACTCTGCTTGGGCAACCTCTCTAGAAAGAGATTTTCTTTTCCCGTTTTATTAAGATGAGCAGCTCAATTTAGAGATCTAAACAAAAGTAGCAAAACCATCAGAAAGGAAGCTTGCTCTTCGTTTTTTGCATCCTCCAAATGCTTAAAATACCTCCACTTCTTCTTTAGCAGACAGACTAATACATTTCAGGATGTGCTTTAGTGATCACATTAGGAGAGAGAGAATTACTTGCCAAGGGCTCGTATTTCCTCATTTCTGAATATTAATTACTAAACACATGGTCTAAGCAATCTTCACCTTTTCAGTTCAGTATCTTACTTCATAACTGCTGGACACATCAGAGTGTGGTTGAGTTTATTCTGATCCTTTCTAATTATGTGATTTGATGTTTTCCTAGTCTTGGGCACACTTTACTCAGCGATGGTGCCTATTGGGGATGGTTCATCAATCTATTTGTGTTTTTTTCTGTCTTCAGTACACATAGATTTGTTTGCCCTTGCTATCTTGGCCTCCCTAGTTATAGATCACCTAAGAAATATTAATTTCCAGGAACAAGCAGGAATGAGTCTTCACATATGGGTATCGTCAGTACCGACGGAGCCTGCGCGGGAACGCTCTCCAGCGTCCAATCAGAAAGCCTTTGGGAGCATCCCACAGCGCCTGCGTGCTGCCTTCCCGCCTTCCCAACTGCCTCTCTCCAGTTCTTCTTTTTCCGTGGAGCCAGCAGGTCGAGTTCCTGTCACCGCAGAAGAATTTTCTTTATTTCTTTTGTATCGCGTCTGCCGCCTTTGACGCTCTACCGGTACCGCTGGTATTTCTTTTCTTCTTTTCAAAAAAAAACAAAACACCTATTTCTCTTTCTTCAGGTGCACTTGTGTTTTGGGCCTTGGGCCCAAACATTTTTTTCCTCAACATGGAAAAGCCTGCCTCAGGGTTTAAGAAGTGCACAAAATGTGGCGGTACCATTTCCGTCACCGACACCCATGACTGGTGTCTAAAATGTTTAGGTCCTGACCATTCCATCACAGATTGTATGTCCTGTACTATGATGTCTAAAAGAGGTCGGCAGAACCGAGCAGCCAAGCTCAGAACCCTGTTTCCCTCTGATGCGGCTTCGCTGGCATCAACGTCTTCCAGGGCTGCTTCCTCCTCCCATGGATCTCAGGTAACTAAACATAAATCTAGCCGGTCCTCGAAGGGTAGATCTCCTTCTAAACATCGAGATGCCTCTGGCGTTGTCCTCGAGGATTCTGCACCTGCAAAATTACCCCGGCGGGAGGCTTCGGCCTCCAAAGCATCATCATCGGGGTTCCAGGATGATCTCGATGGCTTGGCCTCAACAGATCACCTGGTGCCATGCTCTGGGGTACCGGTGGCTTCCACCAGTACCGACTTCCAAGCATTGGCGGCGTCGATGGACCAGAGGATTCTGTCCATGGAACGCAGTCTGGCTGCTTTCCTTGTGGCATCGACGCCCCAGGTACCGCAACAGACTACTCCACCGGTACCGGCTCTAGCACCGCCATCGGTACCGATCCCGGTACCGGTGGCATCGGCATCGGTGTCTGCTATGCCGGTACTCTGTCCTCTGAGGCCCTCCGGTACCGATACCGATACCCCAGTACTGGTTATTCCCGATACCGATCCTTGTCGGTACGGGTATCGGGCTTTGCAGGAGCATCCAGACAGACGATACTTCGATTCCTCTGAAGAGTCTGAGGATTCTGACGCGTCTGTCGATGCAGCGATGCTTATTCCACAGGAGGAGGCCTCTCCTAAGCGAGGGATGTCTCCTCCAGAAGACTTGTTTTTTCAAGACTTCATCAGGGAGGTGTCTCGGGGCCTATCCATCACGGTGGCCCCTGAGACAGAACCCAGAGCCAAGGAGTTAGATATTTTACAATATCCTAAACTCCTAAGGAGACAGCTACCTTGTATGATCTCGTGTTGAGGATGTGGGAAACACCTCTTACCACCTCTCCTCAATCTCGCAGGTTAGATACCATGTATCGTGTTCCTCCTTGTCCTGGTTTCCATAAAACTCAGCTTCCTCACCACTCTATTGTAGTTGAGTCTGCTATGAGAAAGATTAGAAGTGCTAAGAGACATGCCTCTAATCCTTCAGGACGTGAATGTAGAACCCTGGATGCTTTTGGACGTAGAGTCTTCCAGGCTTCCATGCTTACTGCAAGGATTAATTCCTATAGTCTTTACATGGGAATGTTCCTAAAAGAGGTCACTGATCATTTGCAGACTTTAAGTCCTTTCATTTCTGAGGATAAAAGACAGGACTTTCTCACTTGGCTCAAACATGCCCAAGATATCTCCAAATTCTCCAACAGTGCAGCTTTTGACTCCTTTGAATGTGTAAGCAGAACCTCGGCTATTGCCATATGTGCACGTAAAATTGCTTGGCTTCAAGCATCTGATTTGGAGATCTGGGTACAAGATGAATTGGGAAATATCCCTTGTACCGGTGAAAACCTGTTTGGTAAAGATTGGCAAGCAAAGGCCAATCAGATGGATGCTGAAAATTCTGCCTTGGATAGACTATCCAAGTCTACGGCTGCTCCTGTTAAGAAAAGGTTGTTCAAAAAAGCACCTTTTTCTAAAAAAGGAAGATTTTATCCTGCTTATAGTCAGCGGGCATCTTCTGTAGCCAAACGTCAGCAACCATTCAAACAGAGCGAAGCAAAGGCTGCTAGGCCTCCACAGGCCCAGCAACCTCAGCCTCCTCAGGGCCTTTGACTTTCTGCTAGAGAACTTAGCCTTCCTTGCTCTGGAAGGTCCAGAGCCCCCCACCATTCCAGGAAGGTTATGTCATTTTGCACCCAGGTGGGGACAAATTACAGCAGAGCATTGGACACTCTCCATAAGAACATAAGATATGCCATACTGGGTCAGACCAAGGTCCATCAAGCCCAGTATTCTGTTTCCAACAGTGGCCAATCTAGGTCATATGTACCTAGCAGTTTCCCCAAGAGACACAAGTTCCACAATGCTTGTACTGGGTCAAGCATTGATATCTTCGGTCACTTCTTAATAATGGTTTATGGACCTTTCCTCCAGGAACTTGTCCAAACCTTTTTTAAACCCAGCTACACTAACAGCCTTTACTACATCCTCCGGTAACAAATTCCAGAGTTTGATTACACGTTGAGTGAAAAAATATTTTCTTTTATTAGTCTTAAATAGTTACCCTGTAGCTTCATTGCATGTCCCCTAGTCTTCTACGTTTACCCGTTCCACTCCATTCATTAATTTATAGACTTCTATCATATCTCCCCTCAGCCGTCTCTTTTCCAGGTTAAAGAGCCCTAACCTTTTTAGCCTTTCCTCATAGGAGTATCCTTCCATCCCCTTTACCATTTTGGTGGCTCTTCTCTGAACCTTTTCTAAAATCGCTATATCCTTTTTAAGATATGGCGACCAGAATTGCACACAATATTCAAGGTGCGGTCTCACCATGGAACGATATAGAGGCATTATAATATCTTTGGTTTTATTTTCTATTTCTTTCCTTATCATACCTAGCTTTCTATTTGCTCTCTTGGCCGCCACTGCACACTGGGCCGAGGGTTTTAACATGGTATCCACAATGATGCCTAAATCTTTTTCCTGGGTGGTGGTTCCTAATGTGGAACCTTGCATCGTGTAACCATAGTTTGGGTTGTTCTTCCCTAGGTGCATAACCTTGCACTTGTCCACATTAAATTTCATCTGCCATTTTGATGCCCAGTCTTCCAATTTATCAAGATCCTCTTGCAGTTTTTCACAATCCTCTTGGGTTTTAACAACTTTAAATAGTTTTGTGTCATCTGCAAATTTGTTAACCTCACTCGTTATTCCACTTTCCAGGTTATTTATGAATATGTCAAAAAGCAGCGGACCCAGCACAGATCCCTGGGGTACACCACTATTCACCTTTCTCCATTGGGAAAATTGGCCATTTAGCCCTACCCTCTGCTTTCTATCTTTTAACCAGTTCCTGATCCACAATAGTACACGGCCTCCTATCCCATGACTCTTTAGTTTTGCCAAAAGTCTGTGATGAGGGACTTTGTCAAAGGCTTTCTGAAAGTCCATTTACACAATATCAACCGACTCACCTTTGTCCACCTGTTTATTCACTCCTTCAAAAAAACATAACAGATTAGTAAGACAAGATCTTCCTTGTCTAAAGCCATGTTGGCTGTCTCCCATTAGGTCGTGACTATCTACATGCTGAGTAATTTTATTCTTTATGATGGTTTCTACCATTTTTCCGGTACTGACGTCAGGCTCACCGGTCTGTAGTTTCCCGGATCACCCCTGGAACCCTTTTTAAAAATTGGTGTTACATTGGCGATCCTCCAATCTTCAGGTATTAGAGATGATTTTAATGATAGTTCACAGATTACTGATAGCAGGTCTGCAATCTCATATTTCAGTTCTTTCAACACCCTTGGATGTATACCATCCAGCCCAGGTGATTTGCTACTCTTCAGTTTATCTAATAGTTGTAAGACATCTTCCCGATGTATCGATATTTCCTTCAATTCTTCCACACCTTTAAATACCACTTCAGTCATGGGTAACATCCCTACATCTTCCTCAGTAAAGACCGAAGCAAAGAATTCATTCAGTCTCTCCGCTATCGCCTTTTCGCCTCTTAGTGCTCCTTTAACTCCTTTATCATCTAATGGACCAACTGACTCTCTCACAGGTTTTTTGCTACGAATGTACTTGAAAAGGTCTTTATTTCGCGTTTTTGCTTCCGCAGCAAGCTTCTTCTCAAATTCTCTCTTTGCCTGCCTTATCAATGCCTCGCATTTGACTTGCCAGTGCTTGTGCTGTTTCCAGGTTTCATCGTTTGACTCTTTTTTCCATTTCCTGAAAGATGCTTTTTTGGCAACAGCCTCTCTGATCTCACCTTTAAACCATGCTGGCAGTTTTTTGGACTTCCTTCCACTTTTCTTAAAGCGTGGAATACAGCTGGTCTGGGCTTCCAAGATAGTATTTTTCAACAACACCCAAGCTTGATGTACGTCTTTAACCTTTGCAACTGCTCCTTTTAGTTTTTTCTTAACTGTTTTTTCCTCATTTTATCATAGTCTCCCTTTCGAAAGTTAAAGGGTAGTACTGTGTATTTCCTTACTATCCCTCCTCCACTAATTAAATCAAAGGCGATCATGCTATGATCACTATTGCCAAGTGGCCCCAACACTCTTATCTCTTGCACTAGATCTGGTGTTCCACTAAGGACTAGGTCTAATAGGGCTTCCCCTCTGGTCGGTTCATGAACCAGCTGCTCCAAGAAGCAGTCATTTATTTCATCTAGGAACTTTATCTCCCTAGCATGTCCTGACGTGACACTGACCCAGTCGATACCGGGGTAATTGAAATCACCCATTATTATTACTGCACTGTAACTTTTGTTAGTTTCCTTGATTTCTTTGAGCATTTCATCATCCATTTGGTCATTCTGGCCAGGTGCTCGATAGTACACCCCTACTGCCATTGCCTTCCCCCTTTTATATGGAATTTCAATCCATACAGATTCTACAGCAGATTTTGTTTCCTGCAAAACTTTAATCCTTTCTGAGTCAATGCCCTCTCTAACATAGAGCGCAACCCCTCCACCAATTTGATCAGCTCTATCATTACGATATAGTTTGTACCCAGGTATCACAGTGTCCCACTGGTTGTCCTCCTTCCACCATGTCTCTGATATTCCAATCATATCTAACTTTTCATTTAGTGCTATATATTC
The DNA here is from genome assembly GCA_033557465.1 of Ichthyophis bannanicus. Classification (NCBI taxonomy): domain Eukaryota; kingdom Metazoa; phylum Chordata; class Amphibia; order Gymnophiona; family Ichthyophiidae; genus Ichthyophis; species Ichthyophis bannanicus. The sequence goes on along the minus strand of CM066047.1, from coordinate 31,700,712 downwards.
TAACTCTCCCATCTTATTCTTTAGACTTCTAGCATTTGCATACAAGCATTTTAGAGAATGTATTTTATTCATGTTAATTTGGCTATTGTTAGACATGGGTAAATTGGGATCTTTAAGCTCTGTCTGCTCCATACTTGAGGGCATTTGGGCTACTTTACTCTTTTTTGTGGAACCTCTCTGCTTTTGGTAGTATCCTTCAAGGATACATTCTTCCGAACCATCTGCTCTTGGGCGACTGTCTGCTTTCCCCTAATATCTAGTTTAAAAGCTGCTCTATCTCCTTTTTAAAGGTTAATGCCAGCAGCCTGGTTCCATCCCGGTTAAGATGAAGCTCATCCCTTCGGAAGAGCCCCTCCTTTCCCCAGAATGTTCCCCAGTTCCTAACAAATCCAAAACCCTCATCTCTGCACCATTGTCTCATCCACGCATTGAGACTCCGGAGCTCTGCCTGCCTTTTGGGTTCTGCGCGTGGAACAGGAAGCATTTCAGAGAATGCTACCCTGGAAGTTCTGGATTTCAACTTCCTACCTAAAATCCTAAATTTTGTCTCCAGAACCTCCCTACCACATTTTCCTACGTCATTGGTACCGACATGTACCAAGACAGCAGACTCCTCCCCAGCACTATCTAAGACCTTATCTAGGTGGCACGTGAGGTCCGCTACCTTCGCACCAAGCAGGCATGTTACCAGGCGATCCTCACGTCCACCAGCCACCCAGCTATCTACATGCCTAATGATCGAATCACCAACTATAACAGCTGTCCTAACCCTTCCCTCATGGGCACATGGCCCTGGAGAATCTTCCTTGGTGCGAGAGGGTTTTACATCACCTGGAGGACAGGTCCTAGTTACAGGATCACTTCCTGCCACACCAGGGTGATGCTCTCCTGTCACGTGACCTCTCTCCTCCATGGCAACAGGGGTGCTGCCAGACTGGAGGTGGGACTTCAGGACTATATCCCTGTAGGTCTCGTCTATGTACCTTTCTGTCTGTCTTATGTTTTCCAAGTCTGCTACTTTAGCCTCTAGAGAACGGACTTGTTCCCTGAGGGCAAAGAGCTCCTTGCATCAAGTCCATCATAAGGGAGGGGTGCAAACTTCATTTTTCAAGCTTGTCCCCTCACACAAGAGTGAACCAGTTCAATTCTCCGACCTCCCCTCCTCAACCTGTTGGGTCAGGAGATTGCCACCCTTCTTGCCCAAGGGGCAATAGAAGAAGTGCCTCTTTCATCAACAGGGCACAGGGTTCTACTCCCCCTATTTTCTTATTCCAAAGAAAACGGGGCTACAGACCCATTTTAGACCTCAGAGAATTGAACAAATTCCTAGTCAAGGAAAAATTCAAAATGATTTCTCTGGGAACTCTGCTACCATACCTTCAGAGTCAGGATTGGCTTGCTTCTCTAGATCTCAAGGATGCGTACACCCATATTCTCAACCATCCAACTCACAGAAGGTTCCTTCGGTTCCTTTTTCAAGAGAAGCACTATCAATACAGAGTGCTTCCTTTTGGTCTAGCCTCTGCACCAAGGGTGTTCACGAAATGCATGGCAGTGGTAGCTGCATTTCTGCGCACTCTGGGAATATTCGTCTTCCCTTATTTGGACGACTGGCTCATTCGAGCTCCCACTCAGTCAGAGGCCAAAAATTCTCTATCATGCACAATGCGTATCCTTCAGTATTTAGGGCTGGTAATAAACATCCCAAAATCCAATCTAACCCCTACTCAGTCCCTGGAGTTCATAGGGGCGTTGCTGGATACCACAAGGGCAAGAGCCTTTCTCCAGGACCAAGCAGGAAGTCAGTCCTCACATATGGGTGACGTCGGCGCCGACGGAGCCCTCGCGGAGCAATTTTCCCCAGCTTTCAAAGAAAGCCTTTGGGAATTGCAGCGCGCATGCGCGGTCTCCTTCCCGCCCAAGGGTGCCATCTTAGCTAGTTGTCTTTTTTCCGCGGAGCCCTACAGACGTACCCGTCGTGTCCCCGCTGAAAAAGTTGATTTTAGTGATTTATTCCTATTTCTTTCTTCGGTTCGACGCCGGTCTTTTTCCTGCCCGGACTCGCGACGCCGTTGCGAGTCCTTCTGTTATTTTTCGGTTTTTCTGATTTTTGGTCAGTTTCGTTTTTCGGTTTTTCGCTGGCAGCCCGGTCCTTTGACCTTGCAGGGGCCCTTTTTCCCCCGATGGCTGCCAGTGGTTTCAAGCGGTGTGTTCAGTGTGACAGAAATATGTCACTCACTGACACACATGATAATTGCCTCCGCTGCCTCGGCCCGGATCACGAAGAACTGATCTGTGGGGCCTGCAGCAAAATGTCCTCCAAAGCGTTAAGGAGTCGGCGGCACCAGCGGGAACGAATCTTCGCTGACCCCGGCCGTACCCGGACCTCGTCGGAGGCCTCGGCGTCCAGAGGTTCCAGCTCTGACCATCGCCGAAGTTCCTCCGACAGGGGTTCTCCCTCCGGGGACCATCGACGGAAGGTAAAACCCGCGAGGGCGGCGTCGGTGGACGCTCCTGGCTCCGCGGGGGCCAGGTCGCATAGCCCCGATAGCCGTCCCGGGTCTTTGGAGAAGGAGCACCTCCCGAAGCGACCTCGTCTGGAGTCGGAGTTGCCTGCTCAGGTAAGTCCTGTAGTCCTCCTGGACTCGCCTCCGAGGGGCCCGAGTCGGGGACTGCTGGGTCACCTGAGGTCGGACTCAGGTTGACGGCCTTGGAGAGCAGACTATCTGCCTTCATGGACCAGCAGCGGGCACTGATCGCTAGCCTCGCTGGCGCCGCTGCCCCGACCGCCGGGACGTCTAAGTCGACCCCGGAGACCGAGCCGATCCTCGAGTCCATGCGAACTCGAGTCGATCCTCGGTCGAGGTCACCCTCGGCCTCCCGTTCGGGACCGAGGTCGTCGACGCCGACTCCCTCGGTGTCGGGGCAGCCGACGCCGCCGCCTGCCCGAGCCGACCCCACCGATTCCTCCTCGGAGTCGGCCTGGGAGTCTGAAGAGGAAGAGTCACCTGATTCGTTTCGGACTCGGTGTGTCCCCTCGGACTCACCTGAGTCCGAACCTCGGAAGCAGTCCCCTCCGGAGGATGCCCGGTTCTCGGACTTCGTCAGGGATATGGCCAAGGCTTTGGCCTTCCCTGCGGATCCCGAGGAGGAGCCTCGAGCCGAAGAGCTCGACGCCCTTCAGTATGACTCTCCCGCCAGGGAACACTTTACTGTACCGGTTCCTCCCATGCTGGAACGACTACTCTTCCGCATGTGGGAGAGTCCGGCATCGTCGCCGGTATTAAGCAAGCGGGTCGATTCCATCTATCGAGTCCGCAAGAGCCCCGGCTTCCAAAAAGCACAGCTACCGCACCATTCCATGGTAGTGGAATCGGCCATGCATAGGCTTAAGAGCCAGAAGATGCACTCCTCGGTGCCTCCTGGCAGGGAGGCCCGTAACCTGGATGGCCTCGGTAAGAAGTGTTTCCAGGGCTCTATGCTTGCTTGTCGGGTCCAGACCTACCAGCTCTACATGGGCATGTATCTCAGAGACCTGGCTAAAGAGGTAGCCGGATTCTCCACTGGGCTGTCCGAGGAACCTTTGCGGAGGTTCCTGGCCTTGACATCTGGTATTCGGGAATGCTCCAAATTCATGTCCCGAGCAGCCTATGATGGCTTTGAAGCATCGGCTCGAGTGGCCGCAGCCGGCATCGGTGCCCGCCGACAGGCTTGGCTTCAGTCGTCTGACCTTGAACCCTGGGTGCAGGACAAGTTGGTCGATGTCCCCTGCCGAGGTGAGAACCTCTTTGGCAAGCCCATGGCTGAAAAGGCTGCACAAATCGAGACAGAGACTCTCACCAGAACTAGGCTTTCTAGGAAGACCTCCGCCCCTTCCCAGAAAAAGAAGGGCTCGGGAAAGAAGTCCTTTTACCCGAGAAAGGCGGCTGCCTATAAACACTACCCTCAATATCAGGCCTCCGCAGCTCCCCAACAGGGTCAGCAGGCCAAGGGACGGGGTAACGGGTCCCGTAGGCAGCAAGCCCCCAAGCCTGCACCACCGGCCCCTGCTCAGCAGGGTGGGGGTTTTTGACTTCATCAGCATAGCCTCTCCCCCTCAGCTGGTTCCTCCCAGCACCGGAGGCCGGCTGGTTCACTTCGCCCACAGGTGGTCCAACATCACTTCAGATGCCTGGGTGCTTCAAGTCGTAAGAGAAGGCTATCTTCTCCACTTCCACCAGGTCCCTCCCTCCTATTTCCCGGGAGATCCTCCACGACTCCCTCTACACCGAGACTTACTCCTTCAGGAGTTATCAAGTCGTCTTCAGGAACAGGCGGTGGAACCGGTGCCCCACCACCTGAGAGGTCAAGGTTTTTATTCCAGGTATTTCCTGATACCAAAAAGAACAGGAGGCCTCAGACCCATCCTGGACTTGCGCAACCTCAACAAGTTTCTCGTGAGGGAGAAGTTCAAGATGCTTACCCTTGGAATCCTTCTGCCCTACCTCCAGCAGGGAGATTGGCTATGCTCCTTGGATCTAAAAGATGCCTACACGCACATCCTCATCCACCCAAGCCACCGCCAATACCTAAGGTTTGTGGTGGCAGGAAATCATTACCAGTACAGAGTACTACCCTTTGGCCTATCCTCCGCACCACGAGTCTTCACAAAATGTCTCGCGGTGGTGGCGGCTTATCTCCGGCTTCACGGCCTCTATGTCTTTCCGTACCTAGACGACTGGCTCATCAGAGCATCGTCCTCTCCGGAAGTCACAAAAGCCACGCACCGCACTGTGACTCTTCTGCAGTACTTGGGCTTTGTCATAAACTTCGCAAAGTCCACTTTGCTCCCCTCACAGGATCTCGAGTTCATCGGCGCAAGACTGCACACTCCTCAGGCACGAGCTTTCCTGCCTCTCGACAGGGCTCAACGGCTCATGGACCTAGCTGGCCGTTTTCGCAGCCAGTCCCTGGTCTCAGCCAGGCGCTTCCTGAGACTACTCGGCCATATGGCTTCCACCGTCCACGTGACCCCCAATGCCCGCCTGAATATGCGGCCTGCTCAATGGTGCCTTCGCAAGCAGTGGCAACAAGCCACGGGCGGCCTAGCCGACTTAGTGCGCGTCTCCGGACCGCTGGCCTCTTCTCTACAGTGGTGGCTTCATCGGCCGAACCTGGTGCTTGGGATGCCTTTTCAGTCTCCCCCGCCAGCTCAAGTGCTGACGACCGATGCTTCTCTCCTAGGATGGGGAGCGCATTGCCAGGGGGCATGTACTCAAGGTCTCTGGTCCACGTGGGAGTCTGCTCAGCAGATCAACTTCCTGGAGCTCAGAGCAATACGTCTGGCTCTCAAGGCTTTCTCCCACCTGACTTCTCACCAGTCCGTCCTTGTCCAGACAGACAATCAAGTTGCCATGTTCTACGTGAACAAACAGGGAGGCACGGGCTCCTTCCTTCTCTGTCGAGAAGCACAGAAGCTCTGCTCTTGGGCCGTCAGCCACGGCATTCTTCTCAAGGCAGTTTATCTCCCAGGCCAAGACAATTGCCTGGCCGACAAACTCAGCAGGATCCTCCAGCCGCACGAGTGGCGCCTGGATCCCTTGGTAGTTCAGAAACTTTTCCTGAAGTGGGGCCTCCCCACGATGGATCTCTTTGCCAGTCCTCTCAACCGGCAACTTCCTCGCTTCTGCTCTCGTCAGCCGCATCCCCTTCGAGTAGCGGCGGATGCTTTTCTGCTCTCATGGTCGAAAAGCCTTCTGTATGCCTTTCCTCCCATACCGCTAGTCTCCCGAACTCTTTTCAAGGTTCTCCGAGACAAAGCTTCCATGATCCTGATAGCTCCTCGCTGGCCCAGACAGCCGTGGTTTCCACTCCTGCTGCAATTAGCGGTAGAGGATCCGTTCCCTCTGGGGTTTCAACCGGATCTCCTAACACAGGATCAGGGGTCCCTGCTACACCCCAACCTCAGATCTCTACATCTGATGGCCTGGCTGCTGAAAGGGTAGTCCTTGCTCCCCTTCTACTGCCGGCAGAGGTGGAAGAGGTCGTCCTAGCTTCTCGGCGACCTTCTACCCGCAAATGCTACGCCCTTAAATGGCGTCGCTTTTCCACTTGGTGTGCCCAGCAGTCTCAGGATCCCTTCTCCTGCTCGGTGTCAGTGATCTTGCAGTACTTGCTCTACCTCTCTAATCTGGGACTTAAGTCCAACTCCGTCAAAGTCCACCTCAGTGCTCTTTCAGCACATCATGTGCCGGTGGACGGCAGACCTCTTTCCAGCGACCCTCTCGTAGCGAGGTTTCTCCGAGGTCTCCTTCTACTTAAACCACCTCTGCGCCCGCCAGCACCTGACTGGGATCTGAATGTGGTTTTACAGCGGATCACCTGTCCGCCTTTTGAACCTATGGCTACCTGTTCTCTCCGTTTTCTTTCTTGGAAAACTTTATTCCTGATAGCCCTCACTTCCGCTCGACGCGTAAGTGAATTGCAGGCCCTCGTGTCTGATCCCCCTTACACTCGGTTCTACAAAAATAGGGTAGTCCTACGGACTCACCCGAAATTTCTTCCAAAAGTGGTCTCCCCTTTTCACATCAATCAGGAGGTGGTACTTCCGACCTTCTTTCCCAGGCCACACTCCAGCCGAGCTGAAATGGTCCTGCACACCCTGGACTGTAGAAGGGCATTGAACTTCTACCTTGACCGTACGCGGGAGCACCGTAAAGCTGCTCAGCTTTTTGTGTCTTTTGACCCCAATAAATTGGGGCTCCCGGTCTCCAAGAGTACTCTGTCCATCTGGGTTGCTGACTGTATCGCTTGGGCTTATGGGGCAGCCGGACTCTCGTTAGAAAGTCGAGTCACGGCTCATTGTGTTCGGGCGAAGGCTACGTCAGTGGCTTACCTCCGCTCTGTTCCATTGGCAGACATCTGCCGGGCCGCTACTTGGTCTTCGAGCCAGACTTTTGCGGTCCATTACTGCCTCGAGAGGGAGTCCCGCAGGGACAGTGCTTTCGGACAGGCAGTCCTCCGAAATCTCTTCGAGGTTTGAGCAACTCCTACCCTCCATCCCGGATGGGGGCTACCGGTGGGTAATAATTCAGTGAAGATTCCTTCCTTCTGTACCGCTGAGCTAGAGGGAGCTCATTTTTGTGCTTAGGGTCTCCGGTAGCCTTAAGCTTGGGAGTCCCATATGTGAGGACTGACTTCCTGCTTGGTCCTGGAGAAAGCGTAGTTACTCACCTGTAACAGGTGTTCTCCAGGAGCAGCAGGAATCAGTCCTCACAACCCTCCCTCCTCCCCTTGGAGTTGCAATCATCTGCTTAATTTTTTTTGCAAATTTTTATGCTGTCTTTTTGCTATGTCATCAGACTGGCTAAGATGGCACCCTTGGGCGGGAAGGAGACCGCGCATGCGCGCTGCAATTCCCAAAGGCTTTCTTTGAAAGCTGGGGAAAATTGCTCCGCGAGGGCTCCGTCGGCGCCGACATCACCCATATGTGAGGACTGATTCCTGCTGCTCCTGGAGAACACCTGTTACAGGTGAGTAACTACGCTATCTCCCCCAGGCCCCGTTGCCTTCGCTTGGTGCAGTTAGCTTATCAAGCAGAGTTAAAGTCCCATTTGTCTGCTCGAGAAATGTTACAGTTACTAGGCCACATGGCATCCACCGGTGCATGTGGTACCATATGCTCGCCTTCACATGAGGGCAGCTCAGTGGACTTTATCCACCCAGTGGACCCAGGCATTAGACTGCCTGTCAGACAAAATAGCAAACACAAGTCGCCTCATTTTGTCCCTCCAGTGGTGTAAGTCCCCTCAAAACCTGTTGCTGGGGTCCCCCTTTCAGCAGTCTCTACCCCAAGCAACTCTCACAACAGATGCTTCTCCAATGGGTTGGGGAGCTCATCTGCAAGACCTCTCCACCCAGGGCATCTGGTCTCCACAGGAGAGTGGTCTACATATCAATCTCTTGGAGCTCAGAGCAATCTTCCTTGCTCTACGAGTGTTCCACACCCTGCTCAGCTACAAGACAGCCCTTATCCACATGGACAATCAGGTAGCCATGTTCTATGTGAACAAGCAGGGCGGAACAGGCTCTCTGTCACTCTGCAACGAAGCTTTGTGACTGTGGGCCCTCGCCAGAGAGCATCAGATTCATCTTCTGGCAATTTAGCTTCCAGGCATTCAGAACTCTTGGGCAGACAGGCTCAGTCGAGTTCTGCTTCCACACGAGTGGTCCCTGCATGTGGACCAGGTGGCCAGGATTTTTCAAATTTGGGGAACCCCGGACATAGACTTCTTTGCAAGTCCGTGGAATGCCAAACTTCCCCGGTTCTGTTCCAGGACTCCGGCTCAGGCCAGGGATGCTTTCCTCCTTTATTGGGGTCAAGACTTTCTGTATGCCTTTCCACCCATTCCCCTAATTTCCAAAACCCTATTCAAGCTTCAGAGAGACAGAGGTCGCATGATCCTCATAGCACCTCATTGGCCACGCCAAGTGTGGTACCCTCTGCTTCTACATCTCTCTCAAGCTCCCTCCCTGCAGTTAGGGTCTGCTCCAGATCTCCTATCTCAGGCGGATGGAACACTATGGCATCCCAATCCCCAGTCTCTGCATCTCAGGGCTTGGTTGCTGAAGGCCTAGATCTCCAAAATCTTGATCTTTCTCAGCAGGTGAAAGATATTCTTCATGCTTCCAGGAAGCCTTCCACTAGACGTTCTTATGCTTTTAAGTGGAAAAGGTTTAAAATTTGGTGCTCGGAAAAAGGGCTTAACCCCCTTGTGATACCTCTGGAATCTTTGCTAGAGTAATCTTCTTCATTTATCTAATGCAGGCCTTAAGACAAATTCAGTAAGAGTCCATTTGAGTGCTATTGCAGCTTCCCTTAAGCCTTTCAATGGACAGCCTATTTCCTCTCATCCTCTTAAAGCAAGATTCATGAGAGGCCTTCTTTTAACTAAGCCTCCCATTAAACCACCACCAGTGGCATGGGACTTAAACCTGGTTCTTGGGCAGCTCATGAAGCCACCTTTTGAACCGTTAGCTACCACTTCCTTGAAATTTCTTTCTTGGAAGGTTATCTTTCTCATTGCAATCACCTCAGCACGCCGCATTAGTGAGTTGCAAGCACTAGTAGCTAATCCACCTTATACAAGGTTCCATCATGACAAGGTAGTCCTTAGGACTCATCCACACTTTATGCCTAAAGTGATCTCACCTGTTCATCTGAACCAAGAGGTATACCTACCTGTCTTTTTTTTCCAGGACCTCATGCATCAAGTGCAGAGAGGAATCTTCATACCTTGAATTGTAAAAGAGCTCTAACCTTCTACTTACAAAGAACACAGCAACATAGAAAGTCCTCTCAACTCTTTGTTGCTTTTGATCCTTCTCATTTAGGACTTCCAGTTTCCAAATGAACACTGTCCAACTGGATTGCTCGGTGTATTTCTTTCACCTATCAGAGTAAGAACCTTTCTCTGGAGGGCCATGTCACAGCTCACAATGTGAGAGCCATGGCAACCTCAATGGCTCATCTACATTCTGTGTCTATCGCCGACATCTGTTGAGCAGCCACTTGGGCCTCGGTTCATACCTTCACAACCCATTACTGTTTGGACAAGGACTCCCGCCGGGATGCCTTGTTTGGTCAGGCTGTTCTCAAACACCTGTTCCATGCTTAATCAACTCCTACCCCACCATCCCTCATGGGATGCCAGAGATCCAAGTGGGGAAGTGCAGCCCTGTTCCAGGGACACACAACTTCTGGGCTCTCTCCCTGGCATCAAAAGCTAGGGAGTCCCCATATGTGAAGACTCATTCCTGCTTGTTCCTGGAGATAGCACAGTTACTTACCTGTAACAGGTGATCTCTGGGAACAGCAGGAATAAGTCTTCACAACCCACCCATCTCCCCTAGGAGTTGTATCTCTCTATCTATCTTTCCTTTCCCTCTCTCTCTCTTTGTCTCAGCTTTAAAACTCGAACTGGAGAGAGGCAGTTGGGAAAGGCGGGAAGGCAGCATGCAGGCGCTGTGGGATGCTCCCAAAGGCTTTCTGATTGGACGCTGCGGAGCGTTCCTGCGCAGGCTCAGTCGGTACAGACGATACCCATATGTGAAGACTTATTCCTGCTGTTCCCAGAGATCACCTGTTACAGGTAAGTAACTGTGCTTTCAGTTTCAGCACTGCGGACACATTGTAGACTGTAAGACATTTGTGAATATACATACATCCGAAAGTTGTATAAATGCCAATTCCTCTGATGTGGTCAGTTTATATTCTCCAGGACCAAGCAGGAAGTCAGTCCTCACATATGGGTGACGTCAGCGCCGACAGAGCCCCCATGCGGAGCATTTCCCCAACTTTCAAAGAAAGCCTTTGGGAATGCAGCGCACCTGCGTGGTCCCCTTCCTGCCCAAGGGTGCCATCTTGCTCAGTCTTTATTTTTCCGGGGAGCCCGACGGACGTGAGTTTGTGTCACCCGGGAAAAGTTGGGTTTTTTCGGCGATTTTCGCGTTATTTTATCCAGTTCGACGCCAGTTCCCCTTCCTGCCTGGGCTCGGTACACCAGTATCGAGTCCGGACTTGTGGTTTTCGGTTTATGTTCGCGCTCTTTTTGTGTTTTCACTAGCAACCCGGTCGTTTGACCTTGCAGGGTCCCTTTTTCCCCCGATGGCTGCCAGCGGGTTCAAAAAGTGTGATCAGTGCAAGAAACTTATGTGTCTCACCGATACACATGACTGCTGCCTCCGATGCCTCGGACCCGACCATTACCCGCAGGCCTGTGGCCTGTGTGGCAAAATGTCGTCGAAGGCGCTTCAGAGCCGTCAGCATTCAACGTGAGAGAATATTCTCTGATTCCGCGTCCAGCCGGGCTCGGATTTCGTCAGAGGCCTAGACATCTTGGGAGTCCGACCCTGAGTGCTGTCGGGGGTCCTCTGAAAGGGAGTCTCCCTCACGGGAGCACCAAAGGAAGAAAAAGCTTGTGAGGGCGGTATCGGTGGAGGCTCCTGGTTCCTCGAGGGCCAGGTCGTGTAGCCCTGACTGCCGCCCCGGGCTCTCGGAGTCAGAGGCCTTCCAAGCTACCTTGTGTGGAGCCGGAGTCACGTAAGTGCAGTTGTCCTCGTGGACTCTCCTCCGAGGGAGCTGACGTCGAGTCGGGAGCTGCTGAGTCTCCTGAGCTTGGACTCAGGTTGATGGCCTTGGAGCGCAGCTTGGCTGCCTTCATGGAACAGCAGTGGGTGCTGATCGCCAGTCTGACTGGTGCATCTGCCCCGACCACCGGGACCTCAACGTCTGTTGACCCCGGAGACTGAGCAAATCCTCGAGTTGATGAAGTCTCGACTCGATCCTCGGTCAAGGTCCCTCTCGACCTCCCGTGCGGGGCCGAGGTCGTCGATGCTGATACCCTCGGGGGCGGGTGGCACTGAGGTCCACACGGCCGGAGCCGCTTGACTCCTCCTCGGAGGAGTCTGAGTGGGAGACGGAGGACGAGGAGTCCCTGGACACCTTCCGGACCCAGTGCGTCCCTTCGTACTCACTGGAGTCCGAGCCTCGGAGAAGGGCCCCCCCCCCCCCCCCCCCGGAGGATACCCGGTTCTCGGACTTCGTGAGGGACATGGCCAAGGCCCTGGCCTTCCCTGTGGATGCAGAGGAGGAGCCTCGAGCCGAGGAGCTCGATGCCTCCAGTATGACTTTCCTCCGAAGGAAGCCTTTACTGTACCGGTTCCTCCGATGCTGGAACGACTGCTCTTCCATATGTGGGAGGCACCGGCCTCTGCGCCGGTTCTTAGCAAACGGTCGATTCCATTTATCGAGTCCGTAAGAGCCCTGGGTTCCAAAAGGCGCAGCTACCGCACCATTCCATGGTTGTGGAATCGGCCATGCACCGTCTGAAGAGTCAGAAGATGCACTCCTTGGTGCCCCCCGGCCGGGAGGCCCAGAACCTGGATGCCCTCGGTAGAAAGTGCTTCCAGGGCTCTATGCTGTCTTGCCGTGTCCAGACCTACCAGCTGTACATGGGCATGTACTTAAGAGACCTGGCAAAGGAGATTGCTGGGTTCTCAGCTGGCCTCTCCGAGGAACCTTTGCAGAGGTTGAAGGCTTTGTCAACAGGGATCCGAGAGTGCTTGAAGTTTATCTCTCGAGCAGCCTGTGATGGCTTCGGCGCGGGTAGCCGTGGCCGGCATCTGTGCACGCCGTCGGGCCTGGCTACAGTCATCGGACCTGGAGCCATGGGTGCAGGACAAGTTGGTCGATGTCCCCTGCTGAGGTGAAAACCTTTTCGTTAAGCCCATGACTGAAAAGGCTGCAGAAATCGAGACTGAGATTCTCACCAGGACAAGGCTGTCCAGGAAAACTTCTGTTCCTTCTCAGAAAAAGAAGGGTTCGGGGAAAAAGGGCTTCTTCCCGAGGAAGAGTGTTGCCTACAAATCCTACTCTCCACTATCAGGCCTCTCCAGCTCCCCAACAGGGCCAGCAGGCCAAGGGCAGGGGCATGGGCCCCGTAGGCAGAAGACCCCCAAGCCACCAGCTCCGGCTCCTGCACAGGGGGTTTTGACTCCCACAGCATAGCCTCTTCTCTGCTGGTGGCTCCACTCAGCACAGGAGGCCGGCTGACCCTGTACGCCTACAGGTGACCAGCTATCACGTGGGATACCTGGGTCCTCCGCATAGTCCAACAAGGCTACATGCTCCACTTCCACAATATACCCCCCCTCCTACTTTCTAGGAGAGCCTCCAAGACTCCCTCTGCACAGAAACCTCCTCCTGCAGGAGTTGACAAGTCCTCTAAAGGATCAGGCGGTGGAACCGGTGCCTCACCACCTGAAAGGGCAAGGCTTCTACTCAAGGTACTTTCTGGTACCAAAAAGGACAAAAGGCCTCCGCCTATCCTAGACTTGCGAAACCTAAACAAGTTTCTGGAGAGGGAAAAGTTCACGATGCTTACCCTTGGAATACTGCTGCCCTACCTCCAGCAGGGAAACTGGCTATGCTCCTTGGACCTAAAGGATGCTTATATGCACATCCTCATTCATCCAGACCACAGACAATATCTCAGATTTGTGGTGGAAGGAAACCATTTCCAGTACAGAGTACTTCCCTTTGGCCTAACTTCCGCCCCCCCCCCCCCCCAGGGTTTTCACCAAATGCCTGGTGGTGGTGGCGGCCTATCTCAGAAATCAGGGAATTTTTGTCTTCCCATACCTGGACGACTGGCTCATCAGAGGTCAGTCTCTCCAGGAGGCCAGACAAGCCACTCTTCGCACTGTCTCTCTTCTCCAGCATCTGGGCTTTATCATAAACCACACAAAGTCCACTTTGCTCCCCTCACAGAACCTAGAGTTTATAGGGGCAAGATTAGACACTCTGCAGGCAAGGGCTTACTTGCCCGAGGACAGGGCCCGCAGATTGATGGACTTGGCCAACCAGTTCCAAAGCAATTCTCAGGTTTCCGCCAAGCAATTCCTGCGGCTCCTGGGCCACATGACATCCACAGTACATGTGACTCCGAATGCCCATCTGCACATGCGGGCTGCTCAGTGGTGCCTCAGGGCTCAGTGGGCGCAGGCCACAGGCGACCTCCGAGACAGAGTGAGCATGTCCAAACCACTCTTGGACTCCTTGCAGTGGTGGCTACATCTCCCAAACCTTCTCAGGGGGGATGCCCTTTCAGGCCCCAGCGCCGACCAGGGTGCTGACCACCGTTGCTTCTTTAACAGGCTGGGGTGCACATTGCCAGGGCACGTGCACTCAAGGCCTCTGGTCTCCTCGGGAGGCCACACATCAGATCAATCTTTTGGAGCTGCGAGCAATCCGCTTGGCTCTACAGACTTTCTCATGTCCTCTCTCACCAGTCTGTCTTAGTTCAGACAGACAATCAGGTAGCAATGTTCTGTGTAAACAAGCAAGGGGACACAGGGTCCATGCCCCTATGTCAGGAGGCGCAGGCCCTTTTCTCCTTTGCAGTCAAGCACGGCATGTTTCTCAAAGCAGTTTATCTACCGGGTCAGGCAAACCTTTTGGCAGACAAACTAAGCAGGATTCTCCAGCCTCACGAATGGCAGTTGAATCCACTGGTGGTTCAGCAGATCTTCCTACGATGGGGTCTTCCATCCATCGATCTCTTTGCAAGTCCACTGAACCGTCAGCTGCCCAGGTTTTGCTCCAGACAGCCGCATCCCCTGAGAGTGGCAGCAGATGCGTTTCTTATTTCTTGGTCTACGGGCCTACTGTATGCGTTTCCTCCCACGCCCCTGGTGGCCCAGACTCTGTTCAGGATTTTACGGGACAAGGCCTCAGTGATTCTGGTGGCCCCCAGATGGCTGAGGCAACCGTGGTTTCCACTTCTTCTGCAGTTGGCGGTGGAAACCTGATCTCTTGTCTCAAGATCAGGGCTCCCTTCTGCACCCCAATCTCAGATCCCTCAATCTGATTGCCGGGCTGCTGAGAGGATAGTGCTAGCTCCCTTACTTCTCCCTAGGGAAGTTGAGGAGGTGGTCTTGGCCTTGAGGAGGCAATCCACCAGAAAGTCCTATGCACTCAAGTGGCGCAGGTTCTCAGTGTGGTGTGCTCAGCACAATGAAGATCCTTTCTTCTGCATGGTGCCAGTAGTGCTCCAATACCTGCTTCACCTGTCAGACCTAAGCCTTAAGTCCAACTCGGTTCGGGTCCACCTCAGAGCTCTTTCAGCACACCACTCACCGGTGGAGGGACAGGCGCTGTCGTCTCACCCCTTGGTGTCCCGCTTCCTCAGTCCTCCTTTTGCTCAAGCATCCGATTCGTCCCCCTGCCACTGAGTGGGACTTGAACGTGGTCTTGTAACAACTTACTCGCCCACCGTTTGAGCCGATGGCTACTTGCCATTTACGCTTCCTTTCTTGGAAGGCACTCTTTCTGGTAGCTCTTACCTTGGCCAGACGTATGAGTGAACTACAAGCTCTGGTTTCTGATAGACCGTACACAAGGTTCTACAGGAACAGGGTGGTCCTTCGGACTCATCCGAAGTTCCTTCCAAAAGTTGTCTCCTCTTTCCACCTCAATCAGGAGGTGGTTCTTCCGACATTCTTTCCCAGGCTGCATACCAGCCGGGCTGAGACAGTCTTGCATACTCTGGACTGTAAGAGGGCGTTGTCCTTTTACATAGAACGTACGAAGGGGCATCGAAGGGCTACTCAGCTCTTCGTATTCTTTGATCCTAATAACTTGGGGTTACCTGTCTCCAAGCATACGTTGTCCACTTGGGTAGCAGATTGTATCGCCTGGGCGTACAGGGCAGCCGGCTTCTCCTTGCAGGGTTGAGTCACGGCCCACCGTGTCAGGGCGAAAGCCGCGTCAGTAGCTCATCTCTGCTCTGTTCCGTTAGCAGACATCTGCCGAGCCGCTACTTGGTCTTCAAGCCAGACTTTTGCAGCCCACTACTGCCTCGAGAGAGAGTCCCGAAGGGACAGTGCTTTCGGACAGGCGGTACTCCATAATCTCTTTGAGGTTTAGGCAACTCCTACGCTCCGGCCCTTGTGTTGGGCTACCGTACGGGGGCGTTCTCAGAGGATATTCTTATCACGGATGCTGAGGCTCTGCAGAGGGAGCCATTTTTTCAGCTTTGGGGTCCCGGTAGCCTAGAGCTGGGGAGTCCCATATGTGAGGACGGACTTCCTGCTTGGTCCTGGAGAAAGAGTAGTTACTCACTTGTAACAGGTGTTCTCCAGGAGCAGCAGGAATCGGTCCTCACGACCCTCCCTCCTCCCCGGGAGTTGCAGTCATATACTTTATTTTGTGTTTTGCTGTCTCTTAGCTATGTCATCAGTCTGAGCAAGATGGCACCCTTGGGCGGGAAGGGGACCGCGCAGGCATGCTGCATTCCCAAAGGCTTTCTTTGAAAGCTGGGGAAATGCTCCGCACAGGGGCTTCGTCGGCACCAACGTCACCCATATGTGAGGACTGATTCCTGCTGCTCCTGGAGAACACCTGTTACAAGTGAGTAACTACTCTGAATGTGACTCCCTCTTTTTTTAAATTTAGACGCATAGGTCGCTATTGGAATGCATGGCCTGACTAGAGGTGTGCCCCTAGAATAAAGGAAAAAAAGCCTTTGCAACTTTTCTCTGTTCCTCTGAAAGCTAACACTCCTTGTTGTTTTCTCATCTGGTTCTCTTCGATCATTGCACAGTCTCCAATTCCGTCTTTATTCTGTGTTCGAACACCTGTCGAGCATTGCGCTTGATTTTCTCTACCCAGCAGCACCTAAATTACTAATATTGTTATAAGCTTCCTTTTTGAGGATTATTTGGGAAAGGAAGCTAAACATCCAAATTATTGTTGTTAAGAGAGCTAGTTGCAATGCTACTCTGATCAGTGTGTGTAGTGCTTGAGTCTGAATCGGCTCTCTCTCGAGACCAGAGGTCCTGTTGTAGCATCCTAATTCCAGATAGAACAAGCAGAGTTGCTGACTGTGAATCAGAGGAAAAGCCCAGCAAATCTGCTTACCACATCTTTTCCTTTGTTTCTTTTAGAGACGCCGGACACAAGTGTCCTATTGACAATGAAATTCTTTTTGAGAATCAGCTCTTCCCAGACAACTTTGCCAAGCGGGAAATACTTTCACTGAAAGTGAAATGTCCCAGTCAAGGCTGCCATCAGAAAATGGAACTGAGACATCTTGAGGTGCACCTGCTATTAAAGCCTAGACTTGGGCAAAGTACAGTTCTAATATCTGCTGATTACCTAAAGCTCTAGTTCGGCATATACAAAAATTTCTTGAATTCATCTGTGTTTAATCTGCTAGTGCAACATTGCTCTGCTCTGTCTCCAGTTGTTTTAACCTATCAATATCTAAAGTTCAGGGTGGCGGAGGAAAAGAAGGGCTGGCTGTTCTTGCTCTTTTGGGTTTGCAACATTCGGATCCAACCTCTTCGGGATTGCAGCACCATAAGTTCACACTTACCGGAGTGTTTTCCCCCTCCATTTTATATCGCCACTTATCTCAGCCAGGAATCACAAAAATAAGTTATATTCAGAATCTGACTAATGTGGATTTTGGGTCTGGCCACAAGGTGTAGCCACTGAGCAATGGTTGATACTCCTCCTCCTCCTTTGAGGGGCTGTGAACACTGTTTTTCCCGTATAGAGTTCTTTAATTGCTGTTTTATCTGTTTTTATTGTGATGCAGGAACATGAGGGCCGGTGTGAATTTACATGTGTGGAGTGTCCACAATGCCAAGCACCTTTCCAGAGGAAAGTAATTGAAAATCACATGCAACTTGATTGTCCACGGCGGCAGGTCTCCTGTGAAAATTGTGCTATGTTCATGGCCTATGAAGATAAAAAGGCATGTACTGCATATTTTGGCATTTACAGAGCACTTATTTTTGCTGCAAGACTTCAATAAATCAGTGACAGTATTTTATGAATTCTCAAGTTGACTTTTTTTTTTCCCCCTTCAATAAAATTTAGGATCATGACCAGACCTGTCCTTTGGCCAATGTTATATGTGATTATTGCCACACGGAACTCATTCGAGAACAGGTAAAAATGTTCATGTTTTGGATTACCTATTTATTTTTATTTATCTATTGCAATTACAACTTTGAAAATTGCCCAGAAACACAGAGAAGCTAAAGCTAGAGGAGAAAGGCAGGCAATCACAGAACTCATCAGAAATTTCCAACGTGCAGCAAGACGAGACAAGGAGAAGTACTACAATGACATATGCAAGGAAATAGAATCAGAAACTATTAGAGGAAAAACAAGATTGGCTTTCCTAAAGCTATGCGAGTTAAAGAAAAAATTCCTGCCTCTAATTGAAATGCTACAAGATGCGCAAAGATCCATGTTAAATGATGATGAGAAAATCAACAAAAGGTTGAAAGACTATAAAGTCGTCATACCATAAAGATCAAGTAGACCAATAGCAGTTTCAACCAGGGACCATTGGTGATGAAAGAAGAAGATGAAGCAGCATTGAAAGCATTATCAAAGAACAAAGCACCAGGAATTGATGGCCTTCCCAATGAAGTGCTACAGCAATCAGATGCAACTGTTGCCATACTTACAAGGCTCTGACAGGAAATTTGGAAGACATGATTGCTAACTGACTGGAATAGATCTGTTTTTATACCAATACTGAAGAAAGATGATCTGACTGCGGAAATTATCCCATATGCCAGCAGGATTCTACTCAAGGTCATCCAGCAGAGACTACAACCATACCTGGAACGAGAACTGCTTGAAGTGAGATGGATCCTTGAAAGACTAAAGAATACCAAAAGAATATCTATGTGTTTTGTTGACTACAGCAAGACTTTTGACTGTAAAACATGAAAAACTGGGGGCCACATTAAGAAGCATGGGTATAACAGAACACCTAATTGTTCTCTTGCACAACCTTTACAATGATGAAGAAGTAACAGTTCGAACAAAACAAGGAGAAACAGAATGGTTTAAAATTAGCAAAGGTGTACGACAAGGCTGCATACTTTCACCCTACCTGTTTAATTTATATGCAAAACAAAGAGAAGCAGGACTGTATGAAAACAAAAGATGTGTGAAGATTGTTATTGAGTTTTCCACCAATCTTCGCTATGCTGATGATACCACAATACTGGCTGAAAGTGAAGATGATCTGAAACATTTGCTTCTCAAGATCAAGGAGCATGGTCATAAAATGGGCCTGTACCTTAACCTAAAGAAGATAAAGATCCTGACAACTAGCAAAATAAATAAGTACATCATGAAGAAGAAATGAAAATAAATGACAACTTTAACCTGCTTGGATCAGTTTATAAAGAAATGACTAGCAGTCAAGAAATCCGACTACACATTGCTCTTGACAGAATGGCTATAAAGGACCTAGACAAGATCCTGAAGAGCACAGAAGTCGCTCTCCATACAGAGATTCAACTTGTCCAAGCCATGGTATTTTTAATAACCTCTTATAGATGCGAAAGTTAGATTTTGAAAAAGATAAGACAGGAAGAAATTATGGTGCTGGCGAAGAATACTGTGTATACCATGGACAGCCCAAAGAACAAACCAGTCCGCACTGGAGGCGGTCAAACCAAAACTCTTATGCCAGCTTTCCCGCTCGGGGTGCTCCAGCCCAATCGGGGCTGTGGGAGACGGAGGAGGAGCCAGCCGGCATTGAAAATCAGCCGCCGTCGGCGGGACAGCCTCTTCACCAGCAGCCATCTTCTGCTCCCCCGATCGGGGTCGAGCAACCCAAGCGGGCCTGCCAGCTTTCCCGCTCGGGGTTCTCCAGCCCAATCGGGGCTTTGGGAGACGGAGGAGGAGCCAGCCGGCATTGAAAATCAGCCGCCATCAGGCGGAGGCCCACACCACCAAACACGACCAAGGAGAAACCGGGTCCCAAAGCCTGCTACCACTACACTGTAACGCAAGTACTGACAAATCGCACCCTTGGGACCTTTAAAGATTATTAATTTGAATGTCACTAGTTATCAACTATAAAGCCAGCTTACTATCTAATTATACTGCCTTTATACTGCTTGATCTACCTGTTAATTTATTTGCTCAGAATCGGTATTTATACAAATGCTAGATAATCCGCAGTTCCAGGCAAGCACCTTTTCCACAGCCTAGGAAATATTTACCTTACGTGCTGATACTTGTTTAAATATGTCGGTGAAAATTTTTGTTTGAGCATTTGTCCTATACACTCAATATCCTAGTTACCTGACCATCCCATCCTATCCCTCTCCCCAAGCAAAAGCCTTCCCGTTCAAGCAAGAAAATCTCTACGTTACAAACAGAGATCATCAAAGCATCTAAAATGCACCTATTTCTAACCCTTGTCTGTATCTATTTTCTTATCGGCCTCTCCACTGGGTCGAATGCCTATAAATCAGGCTGCAATGCCATTCCCATACTTTGGAGCGCTGGAAAGAGATGGTCAGATAATCCATATCATTCCTCAAAGGACACCGTTCACACACCTCACTCACAGCTGCTCCACATCTCCTTACAACAATGCAAAAAACATCGACCAGCCAAACAACAACCGCCACTTAAATGCGCCCTCATAAACGCCAGATCGATACGCTCAAAATGGCCAGCAGTCATCGATCTAATATCCACTCATGACCTAGATATCTTGATGATTACGGAAACCTGGCTATCCGAACACAACAATGTCCTGCTCGATCAAATGCTACCCCCCCGGCTTCTCAATCTACAATTGCCACAGAACCCATAAGAGAAGAGGTGGAGCCTTCATCATCGCAAGGACTGAATTACAATTCCGCCTGAACAATGCCACCAGCACAACCCACCTTGACACAATCACAATAGAAAATGACCGATACACACTCAACTTATTTTATAGAGCACCAATACCCTCAGAAGACGATCTTTCAGCAATAATTAACATAGCTTGCTGCACGAACAAATCAAGATCCCAAAACTGGCTCTTGGGTGATTTCAGTCTGCCTACCCTACAGGATCACCATGCGACCGCCCTCCTCGAAGCACTAGAAGAGTTGGGTTACAAACAATTAGTAAATGAACCTACACACATAAAAGGAAACAGACTAGACCTGATTTTTGCCCCGAATATCACAGCAGAATCAACTCCTGACATAGCGTTAGACATAACCCCAGTACCCTGGTCTGATCATAGTCTACTCAGATTCCAGCTGCCCAGCAAGCCACACAGTCATAATGCCATCAGAGCCTCAATCCCCCAGAAAATGCCTCCAAGGAAATTTAGAACATTTGCCAAAGAAGAAATACTCGATAAAGTACTTCCACTGCTTGACTGCACTGCCTATGATCTAGATGAAATGGTCGACAACTGGAATAACAGCCTCACTGCAACCTCTAATCGCCCAATCATATGCGAAAAACCAAAGAAACGAGAACAGGCACCTTGGTACTCCAAAGAACTCCGAAATTCTCTAATCCACCTACGTAAACTGAAAAGACGCTGGCGAAAATCACGAGACCCTGAAACTCTCAATGAATATAAAGATCACCTAAGAAAACTCCGCTCTACAATAGATGAGAGAAGAAAACAATTCCACACGAACCTACTGAAACGATCTATAAATAAACCTCACGACTTATTCAACATCGTAAGGACACTAGCGAAAGAACCAACCCTTGACCAGTCTGACTTGCTTCACCCACAGGCAATGTTCCCTCTAATTTTCTGTAGGCTGTGTGCGCATAAAATTTCAGCTGTGCAGCTTTTGAAGGAAGGTTAAATTTTTGTGCGCCACATAACTTCACTCTGAGTTACATACTTTAAAATTTGACTATACGTCAGAATACAGTATGTACACCACATTGATTTTAATTAAATTAAATGAAAATAGAGGATTACAAAATGAAGCGGAAAATTTCTAGCAATTACAATCACAACTTTTACATTTTAAGACGTCTGTGTTTTCTATCAGAATCAGAACCGTAATTTTTGTGCGCTCTGTTGTAAAGTATGTGCGCTTACTCGGTGAGGTGTATGCGCGCGCACACGCGCACAGCTTAGAGGGAACAGTGCCCACAGGCATACTCGGATTATCTTCAATCAAAGATGATTCTAACTGACAAGAGCACACACTGCGCCTCCAGCATCCCACAGTACCACCAACCCCCCCCAGCCACTCTATCCAATTTCAGATTCATATCAAACAAGGAGATAGACATCATTGCCTCCATTAACACATCCACTGCACCCAGCGACCCATGCCCAGCACACTGGATAAGAGAGATGCGGCACAAACTAAGCAAGTTCATAGGTAAAATTCTCAACCAGTCATTCTCATCTGGTGAATTCCCACAAAAATTAAAGAACACATCCATCAGACTATTACTGAAGAATAACAAGATGGATCCATCAAAAGTAGAATCCTATAGACCTATATCAAGCATTCCTATGCTTGCCAAAATAATTGAAAAGGCAGCACAACAACAAATACAGCAACGCATTGACACGGAAGCACCGCTAGACCAAGCCCAGCATGGATTTACAGAAGCTCATGGCGTGGAAAACCCTCCTTATCACCCTTTTCAACACACTAATCGCAGGAATTGACAATGTTCGACAAGGCTTTATCCTCATATTTATGGATATTGCGGCTGCTTTCGACTCCGTAAGCCACCAAATACTTGTTGAACGTCTTATGGAGAAAGGAATTGAAGGAGCTGCTCTAAAATGGTGCAAATCTTTCCTATCCAACAGATGGCAATATGTAAGAACCATTCATGCAGAAACAAGGGGTTCCCCAAGGATCATCCCTCTCTGCATTGATGTTTAACATCTATATGCAGCCCATCTGCTCCCTAATACGCTCGTTCAACGTCCAATGCTTAGCTTATGCTGATGATATCCTGCTATTTATGCCATTTACAATTCAACAGCCAGACTTCTCCCCAATAACAAAATGCTTTGATGCAATAGCGGATTGGTTATACACACAAAATCTCAGGATCAATCACACCAAGACAGACGTCCTCTTCGTTACAAAAAACCAAGCCTTCATCCCACCAACAACATTAAAAGTCAAGAATGCAGAACTGGCAACTAAATCTTCAATCCGCTACCTCGGAATCACCTTAGACCAGAGACTGGATATGAAGGCACATATAAAAAACACTGTAAAAACAATATATCACAAAATACAAACTCCGTCATCTCCGACCACTATTAGACTCTAGTGACTTCCGAACAATCTACCAGGCATTGGTTCTTCCACACTTCGACTACGCTAACAGTATTCTATATGGGCTCCCAAAGACAACCCTTCACCCACTCCAAATGGCAATGAACTCTGCAGCAAGAGTTCTGACTGGGACACCACAAATGAACCATATCACCCCAATTCTGATAAATCTGCACTGGCTGCCCGTTCAAGCAAGACTCTTATACAAGATTCTAATCACTGCCTTCAAAGCCCTGCACAACCAATCTTCCCCAGCCATCAAAGAACTGATTCACTATTCACATCCATGTAGAACCAAACGAACTATAATGGCCAACACATTGCTGATTCCCAAACAAATGACCACTTGCACAAGGACAGCCTCTAACCGAGCTTTCTCAATCTGTGCCCCCTTGGCCTGGAATGCCCTCCCATCCGACATACGTATCATTTCTAGCCAGTCCCAATTCCGGAAAGCACTTAAGCATTATCTATTTGTGACACACTACCCGGAGTCTAACAACGTAACCTATACAACATCAAACCTCTCAATCAACCCAGACCAGACCTGCACAGAAAAGCAGACCCAGCCTAAGCTGGCCCACACTGAATAACATGAGGCACCAACCCAATACATAAACTGTACTGTATTTATTGCGGTAAATAACACTGTAGATATGTTCATTCCATGTTAAATCCAAGTTTTTTACTCCCTTGTTTAATGTAAACTCTGTGTGGCCCCCCCACATAGTAATATGTTGTTTATTGTAAACCGCACTGATATTGTAATGCGGTATATAAGAAAAGTTAAATAAATAAATAAAACTCTCTTTAGAAGCTCAGATGACAAGACTTCGACTTGCATACTTTGGATGACAGATGCAGAGAGAGAGATCATTTAAAGAAAGACGACATGCATGGCAAGGTTGAAGATCAATGCAAAAGAGGAAAGCTAGCAATGAGATGGATCAATACAATGACAGCAGCTATGGATGCCACGCTAACAACAATGAGCCGCCTGACTGAAGACTGAATAAAGTTTTTAGGACAACTATCCAGAGACTTGCCATGAGTCAATACCGACTCAACGGCACTTAACAGCAACATTGGAATTAGCTATACCGCATTAACCATAGTAAGAATGTGGTTTGCAATACAATATTTCAATATATAATATACAATAGTAAAGTTTACGTAACAGTCCAATGTTGTAACATTCAGGAAAATACCAAAACATAACAATAGTACTAAGAGAGGTACAGGAGAGAGAAACCCTGGCAAGGACAGCATGAACCAGCCAGCTTGAGAGAGTTAGTTTGAATACTGGGGCCCTGGTTTACTAAAGTTTGCTTAAAAGGGAAACCAACTTCCTAGCTGTGCTATCAGCCAGCCTGAAATTGATCTTTGTGGTACAAGGCTGATAGCACCTTTTTTTTTTTTTTCTTCATTCATTCATGTCTTGTGTGCCGATGCAGCTTGTTAACTGAAAATTAAAGGAAATCCCTTTCATGCATTTCTTGTTTTGGTAATCTTGTATTTTCAGTCTGCTGATATTTGCTTTCTACTTTTTTAGATGCCTAGTCACTATGACATGGATTGCCCCAGGGCTCCTGTGCCCTGTACGTTCAGTGACTTTGGATGCCCAGAGAAGGTATGCATATTCAATGAAGGACGTAGTTCAACAAAGTTAATGCTTGAATTCATGCTTGTTTTGATGTAACTTGGAATTTTTCATAAAGCTAGTGTAACTGACCCATCAAAACTGATGGGCAAAACCAGGATCTTTATTAGTCTCTGGGTCTGACAGCCAACCCATGGCTGCATTGACCTCTCACTTCCCTGGGAGTCTCCAGGTAGCTCCTCCCACCTTGTCCTCCTTCCCCAAAACAAGGCTCAGTCTGGTTCTCCTCGTTTAGTTTGGCGTTATGGAGGAAACGCCATTGACCACTGTGTGCATGCACGCTAGGCAAATAGTGCAAGCTGTCTGAACTTAGCGCATCTAGTGTGCACTGTTTGCCTGGAGAGCATGCACACAGTTGCTCAGGGATGAAAAACAAATACCACTGTCAAAAAATAAATAAAAATAAAACAGGAAACTCTACAGCACAAACTGCTAGAGAAATATCTGATATATCTAGAACAGAAGTTCCCAGCCTATTAATTTAAATAAATAAACTTCCAAAATCTTCAGGGGCCTCCTTCCATTTCATCTGCACCACTTTTCCATACCCTATAGCACCAAGCCTGCCCTCACTAGCTCTCTTTATCTCCCTTCTCTCCACCAGTCTCTCTTTCTCTCTCCCCTCAGCTAGTTCCCTCCAGTCTTCCTTTTCCCAGCTAATTCCCAATAGTGTCTGGTTTTATTTCTGTTTCTGTGGCCTATAGACCCCTTGTAATGGTCTCACGGACTCCCACGAGTCTGCAAACGACAGGTTGGGAGCCACTGGTCTAGAATATATAGCTCTCCCTTTCTCCCTGCCCTTGGTAAAACAGAAGGCCACATGGTCTTGGGTTCTACTGTAATAATCAAAACTATGTAACATTTCAGAGATGTAGAACATCACCTCTGAAGCAGTCAACGGTAGCACATAGACAATAGACAAAAGACAGGCTAGCTCTGCTTGGAAGATTTGTGCCTTCCAACCCAAGGTGTACTAGTTTGAAGCCAGCAGTTAACAAAACTAGAAAAAAAATCCAAATGTTGCATTTCTGTTCCTAAAAAAGGGACTATAGTAGTTATGGAAGGTTAGACTAGATAGGCCATATGGTCTTTTTCTGCTGTCGTGTTTTATGTTTCTACAATACAGCCTATCCAATCTGCCCATCCATTCCCGTAATTCTGCTCTGCATTTTCTTTCTCAGAGCCTTTGCGCTTGTTCCTTGCTTTCTGAAGTTCTCCACCCCCTCCACGTGGAGGCTGTTTCATGGATCCTCCACCCTTTCTGCTAAGAAATGTTTCCTTAGATTACTCCCGAGTTTACTCCTTTATTACCCTCATCCAAGACC
Source organism: Ichthyophis bannanicus (assembly GCA_033557465.1). Lineage (NCBI taxonomy): Eukaryota > Metazoa > Chordata > Amphibia > Gymnophiona > Ichthyophiidae > Ichthyophis > Ichthyophis bannanicus. Next base: position 31,675,080 of record CM066047.1, on the reverse strand, counting down.
TCCTCGTTCCAAAGCTTGCTTTCAACTGAGAGAGATCTGCATTCTGTGCTTTTTATACCTTTTTATCATATCTCCTTTTTGCCCTCCTCTTCTCCCTCCTGCATCATGTCCATCCTGTTTATATTTTTTAAAGGTGTGATCTCCAGAACTGTACAGTCTCTCTACTGAGATCTCATTTAGAGTACCTATACAGAGGCATTATCGCTTCCTTTTTCCTGCTGGTCGTTCCTCTCCCTCTGTACCCAAACTTCCCTTTGTCTTTTCTACCTGTTTGGCTGCTTTAAGATCATTACATTTTACTTTACGTCACTCCAGTCCAGTCCCGGAATTTCTGGGATACAGGTTCCTCCTGCAGCTTGGAGACTGAACAATGACACTCTTCTGATGTCACCACTATAACCTCCTGAGGGACCGCCCCCTAGCTTCAGTTTGTTCAGTCTCCAAGCAGCTGGAGGTTGTAGAGCCTAGGATCTCTGGGCTCTATAGAGGGACAATTAAGTATTTTATTTCTTTAAATTAATCTTTTATTTCAGTTTAAAAAAAAAAGGATTAGAATGCAGTTAAGAAGGTTACTGCAGCTTTAAGAGCTTGTGAATGCCCTCTCTCTCTCTCCCTCTAGAGGAGTTTACTTTACCGCGTTGGAAACCACGGTGTTTTAAGCTGTATCAGGTCTCCCGATCCTACTTTATTTAGGAGAGGAGCACTTTGAGAAAGTAAGGCATCTTTTACCTTGGGTTTCGTTGAGGGGATAAAGTTTTGCCTTTATCAATTGATTGGCTGTCTCTACAGAGAGCTAATTAAGTTGCCGGTTTCAACGGCACTTCCGGGTTCAATCTGACGTGCTTAAAAGTTTAGTATCGGAGACCCGAGGGTGAAGGAAAGTGGTTTCAGTACTTTTTCTTTTGAATCACAGCAGCTATGGCATTTTAATTGCTGCGTAGATTTAGTAGCAGTTTAGAGTGTTTGAAGACCGCGCCGTTTATGCGCGTGCATGTGGCAACGTTAGTCAACGAAGGCACATTAATTGAATGCTTGTGAGTAGTTTTTGAACTTTGTATTAGGTTTTCTTTGTAGAATAGTGTTGCTAAGGCTGTGTTTTTATTTACTACTTCTTTAAAAAAAAAAAAAAAAAAAAAAGCAGCACTTAAATATGAAATGCCTTCTAAACCACAATGTTTGGTATGTGGTTCTAGAAGGGCCATATGCTTGGACTCAGGAGTTTGCAGATCTTGTGTTCAGGAGAATGCAGATCTGAAAAATATTTTAGAAGCAGCTGCGGAAGGGGTCTTCGCCATTGAGAGAGGTTGATTCTCCTCCGCAGTTATTGCCTGAGCTTGTTCCAGGTCCTTCTTCCATGTAGGATGTACCTATGTTGCCTTCAACTGTTTCAACTTTTTCTTCAGGGTTAGCAGCTTTATTTTCAAAGGAGTTTGTTTCTCTACTTCAGCAAAATTTTAAGGAGGATCATAGGGCATCTGTACCACCTCTTGTATCTGATCTGGGAAGGAAACGTTCAGTTGCTCCTTTGAAGAGTGATGAAACTCCACTAACTGGTAAGAAAACTAGGTTAGGAAAGGATTCAAAGGATTTTTCAATAGCATCTGAAGAAATACATTCGGATCTAGATGGAGATGGTGAGGAGGATTTGGAAGAGGGAGAACTTGTGGAACAGGAGGATCAGTCTAGAATAGTACGTGTTTTTAGGAGGGAAGAGTTACCAGCATTAATTATAGAAACTCTTAAAACATTGAATATGCCTCTCTCAGAGCTAGAGAAGGACTCGGAACTGGAGGATCCGTTGTTACAGATGTTTAGGAAAATGCAGAAAGCCTATCTCCAGGAACAAGCAGGAATAAGTCCTCACATATGGGTACGTCGGTACCGACGGAGCCCGTGCGGGAAAGCTCCCCAGCTTCTTAGAATAGAAGCTTTTGGGACCTCCCACTGCACATGCGCACTGCCTTCCCGCCTTCCTGAACAGCTCTCCTCAGTTTCTCTTTTTCCGCGGAGCCAGCAGGTCGTGTTCCTGTCACCGCTGAAGAAATTGTTATTTTATTTGTTTCTTTAGACCGCGTACCTGCCTTCCCCATACCGATACCGGTATCGCCGGTCTTTTCTTTCTTTCTTTAAAAAATTATAATTCTTTTTTCTTATTTTTTAGCTTTTTGGTCACTTCAGAGAGGCCTCTCGGCCTACTCAATTTCTCCTCCTGGATTTAAGAAGTGTACCAAATGTAATGCTGTTATTTCAGTCACAGACACCCATGACTGGTGTCTGAAATGTTTGGGGCCTGACCATTCCATACCGGACTGCCCATCTTGCTCCCACATGTCTAAACGTGGGCTGCAGAACCGGGCCAACAAATTCCATGTGCTGTTTGCTTCAGAGAATACAGCATCACAGTCATCCAGGTCTTCTTCTCCGGATGGATCTCAGGTAACCAAACCTTCTGTGGGCAAGTCCTCAAAGAGCAAATCTCCTTCAAAGCATCGAGAGGCTCTTAGCTTAGAACTTGAGGACCCTGCCCCAGCCAAACAACCCCGGCGGGAAGTCCAACTTCCAAAAACGCCAATTCAGGGGTCTCAGGTTGATATCGATGCTACGGCCTCGACAGATCACCTGTTAGCCTGCTCTGGGGTACCGGGTCACTCCGGTACCGACATCCAGGCAGCTATGGCGTCCATGGGCGATACTGTACAGTCCATGCAGCAGGCCGTCATGGCTTTCATTAAAGCTGCAACGCCATCGGTTCCGCTTTCAGCGGTTTCCGGGCCCGATACCGGTATCGTCCGCCATGCCGGTATCGAGGCCGTCCACCTCTAAACGCAAGTCGGTACCGTATGGGCTTTCGCTCCATACCGGTTCCATACCCGATACGCCCGATATCGATACCGATCGGTACGCGTATCGTGCGTTAGAGGAAAGCACCGATTCCTCTGAGGATTTTCACTCCTCTGATGATTCTGCTGAGTTTTCACTCAACTTACCTGAGGAGCCCTCTTCTCCTAAAAGGAGAATGTCCCCTCCAGAGGATTTGTCCTTCCAGGACTTTGTTTTAGATATGGCTACAGCCCTTTCTATTACCACATCCTCTGAAAAGGAACCCAGATCCAAAAAACTGGATATTTTGGGATACTCAAAGGCCCCTAAGGAGGCAGTTACCCTGCCTATCCATGAAATCCTTCAAGAACAACTGATGGATTTCTGGGAAAATCCTTTGACTTTGTCTCCTTATTCCCGTAGGTTGGACACCATGTATAGGGTCCCTCCTTCTCCTGGTTTCCAAAAGACTCAATTGCCCCACCACTCTATTGTGGTGAAGTCTGCAATGAAGAAGATTAGGAGTACCAAAAGGCACTCTTCCACCCCTCCAGGACGGGAATGTAAGACTTTGGACTCTTTTGGTAGGAAAATTTTCCAGGCTAGTATGCTTATAGCCAGGATTAATTCCTACAGTCTCTATATGGGCATGTTCCTGGAGGAACTTGCCAAAAAGGTGCGGCATTTTGCCCCCTTTATCCCTGAGGATAAAAAGCAGGGATTCCTTTCCCTAGTGAAACAACTCTTAGAGGTTTCTAAGTTCTCTAATAGGGCAGCATATGATTCCTTTGAGGGAGCCAGTAGGGCTTCGGGCATTGCTATTGCAGCCCGACGTCTTGCTTGGCTCCAGGCCTCTGATCTGGAACCTTGGGTTCTAGATGGCTTACGGAATCTGCCCTGTACAGGTGAGAACTTATTTGGGGAAGAGTGGCAAATCAAAGCCACCCAGATGGATGCTGAAAATGCCACCTTGGAAAGACTTTCAAAGTCCACTTCAATTCCTACTAAGAAAAAGTCTTTTAAAAGGCCTTACTATAAGAAGGCCAGAGTTGCTTCAAATACTGGCCAGCAGTCTTCTCAACCTCGCTATACTGCTAAGCGTCAGCAATCCAAACAAGCACGAGCTAAGCCTGCAGCAGCTACTGTAGCTCAGCAGGCTCCAACCCCTCAGGGGTTTTGACTTGCTCCTAGAGAACTTGCCACTTCTGGTTCTAACACAACCAGAACCTCTCACCATACCCGGAAGGTTGGTTCACTTTGCTCCCAGATGGGAACAAATCACAACAGAACAATGGACCCTCTCTATCATTCGAGAGGGTTACAAACTTCATTTCTCCAGCCTTCCTCCCCATCATATGGTGAGACCATTCAATTCTCCCCCATCTCTCCTAACCCTGTTGGGTCAAGAGGTTTCCTCTCTTCTTGCCCAAGGGGCCATAGAAGAGGTTCCTCTTCCTCAACAAGGGTCCGGTTTCTACTCCCCTTATTTTCTCATTCCAAAGAAGACAGGGGGATTCAGACCAATCCTAGATCTGAGAGAATTGAACAAATTTCTCTTCAAGGAGAAATTCAAAATGCTGTCTCTCGGCATTCTCCTTCCTTACCTCCAGGGTCAGGACTGGCTTTGTTCTCTAGACCTACAGGATGCGTATACACATATACTCATCCATCCATCCCACAGAAAGTATCTTCGCTTTCTGTTTCAGGGAAAACATTTCCAATACAGAGTACTCCCCTTCGGTCTAGCCTCTGCTCCAAGAGTATTCACAAAATGCATGGCAATCGTAGCCGCATTTCTAAGAGGCATGGGAATCTTTGTCTTCCCATATCTGGACGACTGGCTCATCCGAGCTCCAACTCAGTCACAGGCCCAGATTTCCCTGGACCACACAAGGAGCCTTTTGCAGTATCTGGGACTGGTAGTAAACCTTCCCAAGTCCCAACTCATCCCTACTCAATCTCTAGAATTCATAGGGGCCCAGTTGGACACCATCACTGCAAGGGCCTACCTTCCACATGTTCGAGGCCAGCGCCTCCTGAGTTTGGCCTCCCAAGCTCAGTCCAGCACTCACTTGACAGCCAGGGAAATGCTACGCCTACTGGGTCATATGGCCTCCACAGTGCATGTGGTGCCCTATGCTCGTCTTCATATGAGAGCAGCTCAATGGACCCTGGCCACTCAGTGGACTCAGGCGTCAGGAGCGCTCTCAGACCAAATACAAACCTCCGATCGTCTGTTTTGGTCCCTCCACTGGTGGACTTCCACCAAGAATCTGTTGTTGGGGGCTCCATTTCAACCATTGCTACCCCAAGCAACCCTCACAACAGATGCCTCCCAAACAGGGTGGGGAGCCCATCTGCAAACTCTCTCCACTCAGGGCACTTGGTCTCTACAGGAGACCACCCTTCATATCAATCTTCTGGAACTGCGAGCAATTTACCTTGCCCTCAAGGTCTTCCACTCCCTCCTAGCCAACCTCACTGTCCTAGTTCAGACGGACAATCAGGTGGCCATGTTTTACATAAACAAACAAGGAGGGACGGGCTCTCTGTCGCTTTGCAACGAAGCTCTAAGACTATGGGCCTTCGCCAGAGAGCATCAGATTCACCTGCTAGCAGTGTATCTCCCAGGAGTTCAAAACTCTCGGGCAGACAGGCTCAGTCGAGTTCTGCTGCCACACGAATGGTCCCTACATTTGGACCAAATAAACCGAATCTTTCAGGAATGGGGGACCCCGGACATAGACCTCTTTGCAAGTCCGTGGAATGCCAAACTTCCCGGTCTGTTCCAGAACTCCGTGTCAGGGAGCTCAGGCTACGGACGCCTTTCTCCTGAATTGGAATCAGGCATTCCTATATGCCTTTCCACCCATTCCTTTGATTCCCAAGACTCTGTTCAAACTCCAGAGGGATCATGGAACTATGATCCTCATAGCTCCACGCTGGCCACGCCAAGTGTGGTTCCCTCTACTTCTACAGCTCTCCCAGGGATCCTACTTGGATCTGGGAGCTGCGCCAGACCTCCTGTCTCAGGAGGAGGGGACTTTGTGGCACCCAAACCCCAAATCCCTTCACCTCAGTGCTTGGTTACTGAAGGCTTAAGCCTTCAAGACTTTCATCTTTCCCAACCAGTGAAAGATATCCTTTCTGCCTCTAGGAAACCCTCTACCAGGCGTTCCTATGCTTTCAAATGGAAACGTTTTCCATTTGGTGTGCTCAGCAGGGTCTTGACCCTCTGGCACTTCCTTTGAATTCTCTTCTTGATTATCTCCTGCATCTATCCAATGCAGGCCTCAAGACGAATTCGGTAAGAGTCCATTTAAGTGCTATTGCAGCATCCTTGAAACATATAAATGGACAACCTATCTCCTCTCATCCTCTTGTTGCAAGATTCATGAGAGGACTGACTCTCACTAAAACTCCCAGAAGACAACACCCGGTCGCATGGGATATGAATCTAGTGCTCGGTCAACTTATGAAGCCACCTTTTGAGCCAATGTTTTCCACCTCCTTGAAATTTCTTTCCTGGAAGGTCATCTTCCTCATTGCAGTCACTTCGGCTCGCCGCATCAGTGAGCTGCAGGCTTTAGTGGCTAATCCACCTTACACAAGATTTCATCATGATAAGGTGGTCCTTAGGACGAATCCCCACTTTATGCCTAAGTGGTCTCGCCTTTTCATCTTAATCAAGAGGTATATCTACCTATCTTTTCCAGCTCCTCATGCATCCAATGCAGAGAGGAACCTTCATACTCTGGATTGTAAAGAGCTCTCGCTTTTTACCTTAATAGGACTCAGCCACATCGAAAGTCTTCTCAACTTTTTGTGGCCTTTGATCCTTCCCATTTGGGACTTCCAGTCTCCAAGCGTACACTTTCCAATTGGATTGCTCAGTGTATTTCTTTTGCTTACCAGAGCAAAAACATTTCTCTGGAAGGCCATGTCACTGCTCACAATGTGAGGGCCATGGCAACTTCTATGGCTCATCTGCACTCTGTTTCCATAGATCAGATCTGTCGAGCCGCTACCTGGGCCTCGGTTCATACCTTCACAGCCCATTACTGTTTGGACAAGGACTCCCGCCGGGATGCCTTGTTTGGCCAGGCTGTCCTCAAGCACCTGTTCCATTCCTAAACAACTCTGCCCACCTTCCCAGAATGGATGCCTGAGATCCATACGAAGATGGCGAACCTTTACAGGGGATCCCATGCATCTAAGCTAGGGAGTCCCCATATGTGAGGACTTATTCCTGCTTGTTCCTGGAGATAGCACAGTTACTTACCTGTAACAGGTGATCTCTGGGAACAGCAGGAATTAGTCCTCACAACCCACCCACCTCCCCTAGGAGTTGTATCTTTTATCTATCTATCTTCCTGTCCTCTCTCTGTTGACTCAGCTATAAACTCGAAACTGAGGAGAGCTGTTCAGGAAGGCGGGAAGGCAGTGCGCATGTGCAGTGGGAGGTCCCAAAAGCTTCTATTCTAAGAAGCTGGGGAGCTTTCCCGCACGGGCTCCGTCGGTACCGACGTACCCATATGTGAGGACTAATTCCTGCTGTTCCCAGAGATCACCTGTTACAGGTAAGTAACTGTGCTTTCCAGTTCATAGAGTGGTAAAAGAGATGATTCAGCAAGAGTAGAATATTCCTGAGGCTGGTTTAAAAGGATCCAGAGTTATGGCGCGTTTGTATCCTTTACAGGATCGAGACCGTGAGTTATTTAATCCGCCTAAGATAGATGCGGCGGTTTCTGCGGTTACTAAAAGAACTACTATCCCGGTAGAGGGCGGTGCAGCTCTTAAGGATAGTTATGATAGAAAGTTAGACACTTTGTTGAAACAGGTGTTTGATATAAGTGCGTTATCTATTCAGGCATCCATTTGTGGAGCTTGGGTAGCTAGAGCATGTTTGCGTTGGTCTCAGGGATTACATAGTAATACCGAGGGCAGCTCTGCGGAAGAGGCATCTAAGTTAGAAACTGGTTTTGCTTATTTAGCTGACATTCATTATGATCTTATTAGAGCATTATCAAAAGGTATGTGCTCAGTGGTCGCAGCCAGAAGGTATGCGTGGTTGCGTACCTGGGCTGCAGATGCTTCCTCTAAAGCAAGACTTTCTAAGCTTCCTTTTAGGGGTAAGCTTCTTTTTGGAGAAGACTTGGATAAGTTAGTAAAGGAACTGGGAGATTGTAAAGGAGGCAGGCTGCCTGAGGATAGGCAAAGGTTAGGACACACAGTTCAGGCGTATAGAGGACCGTATAGAGATTTTCGCCGTTTTCCTTCTGTTCGTTTTGGTCAATTTCAAAGAGGACGTCAGTATTTCAGGAGTCGGGGATTTCGAGGAGCAGGCAGAGGTTTTGCAGCCTCCTCTCCCTCTGCAAACCCAAGAAAAATGCAATGAGATAAAGGTGTCCTAGGTGGATTTTATTCCGGTAGGTGGTCGGCTCCGGGATTTTTATCCAGCCTGGGTTCCAATCACATCCGATCGGTAGGTGTTGGAGATCGTTCGTTCAAAAAGGATATGCTCTGGAACTTCAGCGTCCGCTGGTAGATTTGTTCGTTCAATCACCTTGCAAGGCTCGCGTAAAGCGTGCGGCAATATGCGAGATCTTGCAAAGACTTTTGAAACTGGAAGCTATTGTACCGGTACCCTTAAATCAACACGGTTATGGTCGATACTCAATTTATTTTGTAGTTTCAAAAAAGGAGGGCTCTTTTCGGCCAGTTTTGGATCTTCACGGAGTAAATCGTTATCTTCGGGTTGCTCATTTCGTATGGCGACGTTAAAATCTGTAATAATGGTGATAAGAAAAGGGGAATTTCTTACATCTCTGGATTTAACGGAGGCGTATCTGCATATTCCCATTCGTCAGGAACATCAAACGTTTTTAAGGTTTGTAGTTCCGATGGGCCATTTCCAGTTTCAGGCGTTGCCGTTCGGTTTGGCAACAGCTCCACGAACATTTACCAAGGTAATGGTATTAGTAGCGGCAGCATTGAGAAGAGAAGGAATTCTTGTTCACCCTTACCTAGACGATTGGTTGATTCGCGCCGTCCGAGGAGGAAAGCAGGTTAGCGACAAACAGAGTAGTGGAATTTTTACAGAGTTTAGGATGGGTGGTAAATATGATGAAAAGCAAATTAATTCCGTCGCAGAATCTGGAACATTTGGGCGCTCACTTCGATACAACGACGGGAAGAGTTTTTCTTCCTCATTCTCAAGCACTAGCACCAAGAAATCTAGTGAAAGATTTTTTGACCAGAAAAGAACCAACGGCATGGCATTATCTGCAGTTACTAGGGATCATGGCAGCAACCTTGGACTTAGTGCCATGGGCGAGAGCTCATATGCGACCATTGCAAAGGGCATTATTAAGGAGATGGTCGCATCAAAAGAGTCCGCTATCAGAGAGATTACCCTGTCTTCCGGAGACGCGTCAAGCTCTGCGTTGGTGGTTAAGACCGGAAGTTTTAGAGAACGGAATGTGCCTGGAGTCTCCAGTTTGGATTCAGCTTACGACAGATGCAAGTCTAGTGGGCTGGGGAGCACATTGCGAAAGAGAGTTCGTTCAGGGTCAATGGACCGCACAGGAGAAGGTGTGGTCAATAAACAGATTAGAGCTGAGGGCGGTAACCTTAGCTCTATGAGCATTTCAGTTTCACGTACAGGGGAAGGCTGTTCGTGTCCTGTTAGACAACGCGACTGCAGTGGCTTACATCAGTCGTCAGGGGGGCACAAGCAGTGTGGCTCTGGAGGACGAGGCAGAAAACTTGTTCGTCTGGGCCGAGAAAAACTTGGATGCTTTGTCTGCAAGCCATGTTGTGGGAGTAACCAATATGCAAGCCGATTTTTTTGAGTCGAGTGAAGGTGGATCCAGGGGAGTGGAGTCTGCACCCCCAGGTGTTCCAGTTAATAATAGAGCAATGGGGAAGTCCGGTGATGGATCTCATGGCAACATTCCAGTCGGCAAAGGTCGATCGATTTTTCAGTCGAAGACGAGAAAGGATGTCAGAAGGTCTGGATGCACTAGTTCAGTTGGCCGGAAAGACAGCTGTTATATGTTTTTCCTCCGTGGGTGTTGATAAGTCGAGTTCTTCAATGAGTGGAATATCACAAAGGGCTAGTGATATTAATAGCTCCAGACTAGCCAAGACGGCCATGGTATGTGGATCTCATGAGATTATTAGTAGACCGTCCTTGGCGTTTACCGCTGAGGGAGGATCTATTGAGTCCAGGACTCTTACACATGCCTCAGATGGATCGATTCTCGCTTACGGCTTGGCTCTTGAAAGGGCGAGATTAAGAGCCAGGGGTTACTCTTCAGCAGTAATTTCTACTTTGTTAAAATCGAGAAGGAAATCTACTTCTTTAGCATATATTCGCACATGGAGAATATTTGAAACGTGGTGTAAAGACAAGTCTTTTGAAGCATTGAAAGCTTCTATTTCTCAAATTCTTTCTTTTTTGCAGGAAGGATTTGAGAAAGGATTAGCTTCATCGTCTTTAAAGGTTCAGCTGGCAGGTTTGTCTTGTTATAGAGGGAAGATAAAGGGTGTATCGATTGGAACTCACCCAGATGTAAAACGCTTTTTGAGAGCGGTTACATTATTAAGACCGCCTTGTTAGACCACAGATTCCGTTTTGGAGGCTTTGGTAAGGGAACCCTTTGAACCACTATCTCGAGCATCGTTAAAAGATCTGTCGCTCAAGGTATTGTTTTTGGTGGCTATTGCATTGGCTAGAAGGATTTCGGAATTACAAGCGTTATCTTGTAGAAAGCCCTTCCTGGTGTTCTTTAAAGGGAAGGTTGTTTTAAGGCCAGTGCCTTCTTTCTTACCTAAAGTGGTATTGGTTTTTCATATGAATCAAGAGGTATCATTGCCAGTATTTGAAAAGAAGAGTAACGGCAATCAACTCAATACGTTGTATTTTATAGATAGTCATAGAGCACTGAAAATATATTTGAAAAGAACGAAGGATTTCCGTAAGATGGATAGGTTGGTTGTTCTCTTTGCAGGCCCAAAGAAGGGTCAGGCGGCTTCAAAGGCTTCTATGTCTAGGTGGCTCAAAGAGGCAATATCTTCGTCATATTTATTAAAGGGTAAAACAGTTCCAGACGGGCTTAGAGCGCATTCAACAAGGGCGCAGGCTGCGTCCTGGGCTGAATACAGTTTGGGGCCACCTATAGACATTTGGAAGGCGGCTACTTGGTCGTCAATTAATTCTTTTGTAAAGCATTATAGACTAGATTTACAGGCACAGGCGGATACCTGTTTTGGGTCGGCAGTGCTTCAGGCTGGTCTAGCGGGACCCACCCGTTAAGTGTTACTACCCTGTTATATCCCAGAAATTCCAGGACTGGACTGGAGTGACGTAAAGTAAGGTTAAAGACTTACCTGCTAATTGTTACTTTAGGAACTCCAGTCCAGTCCCGCATCCCTCCCTGATATGCGTTTGAATTTAGAGATTGGCCTGAAGCGTGTATATATGGCAATTATAGTGAGACAAAAGTAATGTTCCTTTAGATAGAGACGTTTAAAAAAAATAAATAAATAAAATAACTATTTATAGCATATTAAAAATCTCAATTAAAATTTTATTAGCTAAGATAAGTATGAGTAGTGTTTAATTGTTGCTCTGGTGAGTCTGCTTTGTCAATATGAAACTGAAGCCAGGGGGCGGTCCCTCAGGAGGTTATAGTAGTGACATCAGAAGAGTGTCATTGTTCAGTCTCCAAGCTCCAGGAGGAACCTGTATCCCAGAAATTCCGGGACTGGACTGGAGTTCCTAAAGTAACAACAATTAGCAGGTAAGTCTAATTTAACCTTATTGTGCCTTATTTATGTTTGTTTTGGCTTATAAAGAGGAGATGGTAGAAATGTTCCTATTAGTGTTGTCCATTCTGGGGTCTAAACTGTGAAACACCACATGTAGTTTAGGAAGATTGAAGGAGAGCAGTTTTCATGGGGAAATTGCTTCTCTTTAGCTGACAGTTTTACATTGTTCACTGTCCTGGAATTGTGTTAAATGTTTTTGTTGGCCTGCATTGTATTCTTAATTTCTAGATGCCAAGAAATGACTTAGCACGTCACATGCAAGAATTCACTCAGGTACACATGCGAATGATGGCACAGACCTTCCGAAGTCTTCACATCACATCCTATTCAACGACTCCTGTATCCATCATTGATCCTTTGCAGTTCGAGCCAGGACCTTCTGTGATGACTCCTAGCCACTCTTCAGCCTCGCCCTTCCAACATGACACCACCCCTGAAGTGCAGAATTTACGAGAGACAATCCAGCAGCTAGAAGGTCGTCTCGTTAAACAGGATCACCAGATCCGAGAACTGATGGCCAAAATGGAAACTCAGAGCAATACCGTAACAGATCTGAAGCGCAGCATCCTAAAAATTGAGGAAAGAGTGGCCGAGGTGGACTCTCAGCAATGCAATGGGATTTATTACTGGAAAATTGAAAATTTTGGGATGCATCTGAAAGCCCAAGAAGAAGAGAGGCCTGTTGTCATTCACAGTCCGGGCTTTTATACTGGGAAACCTGGGTACAAACTTTGCTTACGCCTCCATCTTCAGTTGCCCAATGCTCAACGCTGTGCCAACTTTATATCCTTGTTTGTGCATACTATGCAAGGGGAATATGACAGCTACCTCCCATGGCCATTCCAGGGCACCATCCGCCTTAGTATCCTTGATCAGTCAGAGGGCACCAACAGGCAGAACCATGAAGAAATAATGGACACCAAACCTGAGCTTCTGGCCTTCCAGCGTCCAATAGTACATCGCAATCCTAAGGGGTTTGGCTATGTGACATTTATGTCCCTGCAGACGCTGAAGCAAAGAACTTACATCAAAGACAATACCTTGCTGATACGCTGCGAGGTAACGACTCGGCTGGACTTGAGCAGCCTCCGACTAGATGGTATTCAATCACGCAACACTGAGAATAGTGGCTTGTAATGGCATTTAGTAAATCAGAAGCCTGAAAGAAGTACGACATAACATGCATTGTAATTGTAGGTCATAAGGGGTTCATCTGTCATCTGATACACTTTACACCAAGTACTCTTATTAGGTATGTTTTTCCAGTGCCACTATGTGAACTGCTGAACTGATACAGAAAGTAAATAAGCTCTGTCCTGTCTTGATTTTTATAAAGCTGTAAAATATGAAGTATTGCTACATTTTTTTTAACTGACTCTTGAATTGCGTGACTGTAGAATCTTCAATTTCTCTGTGAATGTGCAGAAATGAGCCCTCGCGTATGGGTGACATCCACCGATGAAGCCTACACAGGAACGCTCCCCAGCTACCATTGGAAGCTTTTGGGAGGTTCCACTGCAACTGCGTGCCTCCTTCCTGTCTGCTACCGTGGCACCATCTTTAAAGAAGTCACTGTTCCTTATCGTTCCTCCAGTTTAGTCCTCCACCTCTGGGTAGTGCACCTCCTCCTGCAGCTTGGAGACTGGACCAATCAAAGTCTTGACATCACTGGATGTAGTATGCTGGAATTCCCCATCAGCCCCAGTGTGTCCAGTCTTCATGCAGCAGGAAGATGTAGTGAGCCTAGGTGCTGGGCTCACTAGAGAAACTAATAAGAAGCAGGCTAGTTGGGTTTTGTTTAAATCCCTTAATATTTCTTTAAATTTGTTTCTTCTAATTAATTTCAATCACTTTAAATTTCTTTTGCTTTCCAATTGATCAATTTGGTTATGTCCCTTTAAAAAAAAAAAAGAACATAATATTGAAAGAGGGGAGGTATTCAGGGCAAGTGATCCCTTACCTGCCAAGCCGCAAGGAAAATACCTTTCTATTTTAACTCCGAGATCTCTTCTCCCTTGAAGGCACGGGGCAGAGCTACTTGAATGGCACAGGAACAGCCCGGTCTCTCTGGAGCTTCAGGGGCAGCATCTAAGGCACATTGAGGCTTTTGGCTGTGACCCTTGCTTGAACGTCCTTCGGAGCGGTGCTCCGGTTACTAGGAGCTTCACAGCCCCTTGACTGCTGTAGAGGGCTGGCGACAGACCAGGAAAGGTCCGGTGAGCTTTCTCCGCGGCCGGAGGGCCTCCCCTCGGAGCACGCCAAAAGCGCTGAGGAAACCGCGGCCATTTTGAATGCGCCGTTTTTCCAGCACTTCGGTGCGGCACGGCGGCATTGCTGTCCTCTGGGGCAGAGCGTGCTCCCGGCCTGCAATAAGTGTTTAAAACCAAGTAGTATTTAGTTTTTTGCAGGGGCTTAAGTGTGGTGGTGGTTTCTTTTGTTTGTTAAAAAAAAAATTTTGATCCTTTTTCTTGGGGTTCCTTAAAGCTCCTCTCTTTACGCAACAGTCTCATCAGAGTCGCTTGGGGCAGGTTACATTTAGACAATTTGAAGTCTAGGGCAGAAAAAAGAAACAGAGGGGAAGACAGAAGGTACCACAGGCATCAGGACCTTTATTCTTAGTGGCCCCAGAGGACCCTGGGGACGGTCGAGGAGTCAATCTGCTCATGTCGGCGTGCCCACAGTGTATAGTTTGTGGCACTCATAGGGGCACGGTCACCGATACCGGCATCTGCCGAAGCTGCGCATCTGTCTCGGCCAGTGTAGAACAGCAAATGGAGAGTCCCTTGGGGGCAGTTTTCCAGGAGCCCATAGCGGGGATGGAGGGAGCAACATGGATAGTGGGTCCCTCCTCCTCTGCTCCAGAAGCGGCATCAGGGGACCCTAGTTCAGGTTCGGCTCCTGGATCTGAGACGCAGCTGGAGGACTTTTGTCCAGACTTCGTCTTACTTATGCATCAGGCGTTCTGTCTCAGATGGCAAGGTAAGTTGCTGGGGTCCTTACCTATTCCTCCCTCTGCTTCACGGTCAGGACTAGCTGTTCGCGAAAGCCTAGCGCCTAAATCGGCCAAGAGACCGCGTCCACCAGATCCCTCGCCCTCTGTGTCGGGAGAGGAGGCGGAGCTAGACATGGATATAAATGAGAATGAATTGGAGGAGGGAGAGATTCCTGAGCTGGAGGATCAGGCGAGGATCATACGAGTGTTTCGGAAAGATGAGTTGACGGCCCTTATTACGGAAGCCCTGCAGACACTTAGGCTAGCTGCCGATCCCATTATTCAGGCAGTGCGCCAAACAAAAGTGGTGTTTCCTATCCACAAGGTGATAGATTAAATGATTCAGAATGAGTGGGATCATCCTGAAGCGGGACTCAAGGGCATTAGGATCATGAACAAGCTGTATCCCCTGGCGGATAGAGACAAGGAGAGGTTTCGCTCTCTGAAAATTGATGCTGCGATCTCGGCGGTCACTAAAAAAGACCACAATCCCGGTGGAAGGCAGCGCAGCCTTAAAGGATGCGCAAGATAGGAAGGTGGATGGTTTATTAAAACAATCTTTTGAAGCGGATGTGGTTTCTTTGCAAGCTTCCATCTGTAGGGCTTGGGTGGCAAGGGCCTGCCTCCGCTGGGTCCAGCACTTAAGGCAGTCGGGGTCATTAGACCAGGACGCTGTGAGAGAGCTGCAGCGTTTAGAATCAGGGTCTGCGTATTTGGCTGATGTGCATTATGACCTGATTAGAGCCTTATCAAATAGTATGGCTTCATTGGTAGCTGCGCGCAGATCCCTTTGGCTATGAAATTGGGCGGCCGACGGGTCCTCTAAGTCGCTGCTCAGTAAACTTCTGTTCAAGAGGAAACTGTTGTTCGGAGAGGATCTAAACAAGCTAGTTAAGGATTTAGGGGAATTCAAGGGAGGTAGGCTTCCGGAGGATAAGCCCAACAAGGAAAATCTTCCTCGGCCTTTCGGGGTCAGTTTAGAGATTTTTACATAAGAACATAAGATATGCCATACTGGGTCAGACCAAGGTCCATCAAGCCCAGTATTCTGTTTCCAACAGTGGCCCAACTAGGTCATATGTACCTAGCAGTTTTCCCAAGAGACACAAGTTCCACAATGCTTGTACTGGGTCAAGCATTGATATCTTCGGTCACTTCTTAATAATGGTTTATGGACCTTTCCTCCAGGAACTTGTCCAAACCTTTTTTAAACCCAGCTACACTAACAGCCTTTACTACATCCTCCGGTAACAAATTCCAGAGTTTGATTACACGTTGAGTGAAAAAATATTTTCTTTTATTGGTCTTAGTTTACCCTGTAGCTTCATTGCATGTCCCCTAGTCTTTCTATATTCTGATAACGTAAACAATCGATCTACGTTTACCCGTTCCATTCCGTTCATTAATTTATAGACTTCTATCATATCTCCCCTCAGCCGTCTCTTTTCCAGTTTAAAGAGCCCTAACCTTTTTAGCCTTTCTTCATAGGACTATCCTTCCATCCCCTTTACCATTTTGGTGGCTCTTTGAACCTTTTCTAAAATCGCTATATCCTTTTTAAGATACGGCGACCAGAATTGCACACAATATTCAAGGTGCAGTCTCACCATGGAACGATATAGAGGCATTATAATATCTTTTGTTTTATTTTCCATTCCTTTCCTTATCATACCTAGCATTCTCTTTGCTCTCTTGGCCGCCGCTGCACACTGGGCCGAGGGTTTTAACATGGTATCCACAATGACGCCTAAATCTTTTTCCTGGGTGGTGGTTCCTAATGTGGAACCTTGCATCGTTTAACCATAGTTTGGGTTGTTCTTCCCTAGGTGCATAACCTTGCACTTGTCCACATTAAATTTCATCTGCCATTTTGATGCCCAGTCTTCCAATTTATCAAGATCCTCTTGCAATTTTTCACAATCCTCTTCGGTTTTAACAACTTTAAATAGTTTTGTGTCATCTGCAAATTTGATAACCTCACTCGTTATTCCACTTTCCAGGTCATTTATGAATATGTCAAAAAGCAGCGGACCCAGCACAGATCCCTGGGGTACACCACTATTCACCTTTCTCCATTGGGAAAATTGGCCATTTAGCCCTACCCTCTGCTTTCTATCTTTTAACCAGTTCCTGATCCACAGTAGTTCACTGCCTCCTATCCCATGACTCTTTAGTTTTGCCAAAAGTCTCTGATGAGGGACCTTGTCAAAGGCTTTCTGAAAGTCCAGATACACAATATCAACCGACTCGCCTTTGTCCACCTGTTTATTCACTCCTTCAAAAAAACATAACAGATTAGTAAGACCAGATCTTCCTTGTCTAAAGCCATGTTGGCTGTCTCCCATTAGGTTGTGACTATCTACATGCTGAATAATTTTATTCTTTATGATGGTTTCTACCATTTTTCCCGGTACTGACGTCAGGCTCACCGGTCTGTAGTTTCCCGGATCACCCCTGGAACCCTTTTTAAAAATTGGTGTTACATTGGCGATCCTCCAATCTTCAGGTATTAGAGATGATTTTAATGATAGTTCACAGATTACTGATAGCAGGTCTGCAATCTCATATTTCAGTTTTTCAACACCCTTGGATGTATACCATCCGGCCCAGGTGATTTGCTACTCTTCAGTTTATCTAATAGTTGTAAGACATCTTCTCGATGTATCGATATTTCCTTCAATTCTTCCACACCTTTAAATACCACTTCCGTCATGGGTAACATCCCTACATCTTCCTCAGTAAAGACCGAAGCAAAGAATTCATTCAGTCTCTCCGCTATCGCCTTGTCGCCTCTTAGTGCTCCTTTAACCCCTTTATCATCTAATGGACCAACTGACTCTCTCACAGGTTTTTTGCTACGAATGTACTTGAAAAGGTCTTTATTTCGCGCTTTTGCTTCCGCAGCAAGCTTCTTCTCAAATTCTCTTTGCCTGCTTTATCAATGCCTTGCATTTGACTTGCCAGTGCTTGTGCTGTTTCCAGGTTTCGTCGTTTGGCTCTTTTTTCCATTTCCTGAAAGTTGCTTTTTTGGCAACAGCCTCTCTGACCTCACCTTTAAACCATGCTGGCAGTTTTTTGGACTTCCTTCCACTTTTCTTAAAGCGTGGAATACAGCTGGTCTGGGCTTCCAAGATAGTATTTTTCAACAACACCCAAGCTTGATGTACGTCTTTAACCTTTGCAACTGCTCCTTTTAGTTTTTTCTTAACTGTTTTCCTCATTTTATCATAGTCTCCCTTTCGAAAGTTAAAAGGTAGTACTGTGGATTTCCTTACTATCCCTCCTCCACTAATTAAATCAAAGGCGATCATGCTATGATCACTATTGCCAAGTGGCCCCAACACCCTTATCTCTTGCACTAGATCTGGTGTTCCACTAAGGACTAGGTCTAATATGGCTTCCCCTCTGGTCGGTTCATGAACCAGCTGCTCCAAGAAGCAGTCATTTATTTCATCCAGGAACTTTATCTCCCTAGCATGCCCTGACGTGACACTGACCCAGTCGATACCAGGGTAATTGAAATCACCCATTATTATTACTGCACTGTAACGTTTGTTAGCTTCTTTGATTTCTTTGAGCATTTCATCATCCATTTGGTCATTCTGGCCAGGCGCTCGATAGTACACCCCCACTGCCATTGCCTTCCCCCTTTTATATGGAATTTCAATCCATACAGATTCTACAGCACATTTTGTTTCCTGCAAAACTTTAATCCTTTCTGAGTCAATGCCCTCTCTAACATAGAGCGCAACCCCTCCACCAATTTGATCAGCTCTATCATTACGATATAGTTTGTACCCAGGTATCACAGTGTCCCACTGGTTGTCCTCCTTCCACCATGTCTCTGATATTCCAATCATATCTAACATTTCATTTAGTGCTATATATTCTAACTCTCCCATCTTATTGTTTAGACTTCTAGCATTTGCATACAAGCATTTTAGAGAATGTATTTTGTTCATGTTAATTTGGCTATTGTTAGACATGGGTAAATTGGGATCTTTAAGCTCTGTCTGCTCCATACTTGAGGACATTTGGGCTACTTTACTCTTTTGTGGAACCTCTCTGCTTTTGGTAGTATCCTTCAAGGATACATTCTTCCGAACCATCTGCTCTTGGGAGACTGTTGGCTTTCCCCTAATATCTAGTTTAAAAGCTGCTCTCCTTTTTAAAGGTTAATGCCAGCAGCCTGGTTCCATCCCGGTTAAGGTGAAGCCCATCCCTTTGGAAGAGCCCCTCCTTTCCCCAGAATGTTCCCCAGTTCCTAACAAATGCAAAACCCTCATCTCTGCACCATTGTCTCATCCACGCATTGAGACTCCGGAGCTCTGCCTGCCTTTTGGGTCCTGCGCGTGGAACAGGAAGCATTTCGGAGAATGCTACCCTGGAAGTTCTGGATTTCAACTTCCTACCTAAAAGCCTAAATTTTGCCTCCAGAACCTCCCTACCACATTTTCCTATGTCATTGGTACCGACATGTACCAAGACAGCAGACTCCTCCCCAGCACTATCTAAGACCTTGTCGGTTTCGTTCGCCTCGTTTCGCGGGGTCCCTAAGAGGAAGGTTTACTTCTCGGGCCCAAGGGTTCCGAGGGTTTCGTGGTGCCAGTAGAAGATTTGCGGCAGCGGCCACTGGGGCCGCTCGAAAGCCGCAATGAAGAGCGGCGGGTCCCAGCAGAGGGTCGCCTTCGGGGTTTCCTCTCTGCCTGGATCCACATAATGTCCGATCAGTGGGTACTAGAGATCATCTGCGACAGTTATGCTCTGGATCTGGCAAACCCGGTGCTGGACTCCTTCGTGAGTTCGCCCTGCAGAGGGCCTTGGAAGGCCTTGGCAGTGCGTCAGACTTTGGACCATCTCTTGCGGCTAGGAGCCGTCGTACTGGTGCCGGTAGCGGAATACGGTGTGGGAAGCTACTTTATTTATTTCGTGGTGCCAAAGAAGGATGGGTTTCTGCACCCTATTCTAGATCTCAAAGGAGTAAATCGTTGCCTCCGGGTGCCCCATTTTCAAATGGAAACGCTGCGGTCCGTTATTGTGGCAGTTCATGGGGAGAGTATCTCACGTCGCTCGATCTCACCGAGGCCTATCTCCATGTCCCAATCAGAGCATCACATCAAAAGTTTTTACGGTTTGCGCTGCCTTGGGGGCACTATCAGTTTCAGGCACTTCCCTTCGGTCTGGCGACGGCTCTGCACGTGTTTACCAAAATAATGGTAGTGGTAGCGGCATCTCTGCGGAAGGAAGGAAGGGATCTTGGTTCATCCTTACCTCGACGATTGGTTGATTTGTGCAAAGTCCCTAGCTGAGAGCGAAAGAGCCACTGAAAAGGTGGTAGCCTTTCTCCAGGATCTAGGTTGGGTGGTCAATCCGGTCAAAAGTCACTTGACTCCGACTCAGGTCCTCGAGTATTTGGGGGTGCAGTTCGATACGTGAAAGGGATCAGTGTTTCTGATGGAGAAGAAGGCTCAATCTCTCCGGTACCTCGTGCAGGCCTTCAGAAAGCTCTCTGCGCCTACGGCGTGGAAGTACCTTCAAGTGCTAGGGACAATGGCGGTGACGTTGGAAGTAGTCCCTTGGGCCAGATTCCATATGAGGCCGTTACAGTGGGCCTTGCTTCGCCGCTGGTCCAACCAGTACGACTCGTTGAGCAAACAACTTCCTTGTCCTCTGCAGGTCCGGCAGGCTCTTCGGTGGTGGATGTTGCCCGCGTCCCTGCGGGCGGGAATGCCTTTGGAGCAGCCGGAGTGGATTCCACTGTTAACGGATGCGAGTCTCGCAGGCTGGGGGGCGCATTGCGGAGTAGACTTTGCACATGGCCTGTGGTCGGAGGAAGAGAGCAGCTGGTCGATCAACCGCCTGGAACCGAGAGCAGTGTTTTTGACCCTGAGAAGCTTCGAAGCCCAGGTGACGGGGCAAACTGTGCGGGTGCTGTCTGACAATACCGCGACCGTGGCCTACATAAATCGGCAGGGTGGTACCAGGAGCACGGCCATGGAAGAGGAGTCAGAGGGGCTGTTTTCCTGGATAGAGTCTCGGTTACAAGCAATATCAGCAGCACACATCGCAGGAAAAGACAACGTGACGGCGGATTTTCTCAGCAGCATCTGAGTGGATGCAGGGGAATGGGAGTTGCATCCCGAGGTGTTCGCGCAGTTGGTTCTCCGGTGGGGAACCCCGGTTATGGATTTGATGGCAACCTGCCAGTCTGCAAAATCAAGTTGTGTTTTTCAGCAGGAGATGGGAACCCATGTCCGAAGGGATCGACGCTTTGATGCAGCCGTAGCCATCGACAGGTCTGCTCTGTGTTTCCCCCGTGGGCGCTCATCAACCGCGTGGTCCAGCACATCGAAGCGCATCGGGGGCATGTGATAGCACCGGACTGGCCCAGGCGTCTGTGGTACACCGACCTAGTAAGATTGCTGGACAGGGTCCCGTGACAGCTCCTGATGTCGCAGGACTTGCTGTTGCAGGATCCGCTTCTGATGCCTCAGGTGGATCGAGTCTCGCTTATGGCTTGGCCATTGAGAGGGTGAGGCTGAGAAAGATTACTCTAAATCAGTCGTGGCAACTTTGCTTCAGTTAAGGAAACGCTCGACTTCTTTGGCTTATGTACACATCTGGTGTTTGAGGCATCAGGTTCGCGCCGCTACGGCATCGGTACCGGTGGTGTTGAGTTTTTTACAAGATGGGTTTGAGAAAGGGCTGGCCGCCAGTTCCTTATGGGTTCAGGTAGCAGCTTTAGCCTGTTATAGAGGTAAAGTGCAAGGCATGTTGCTAGGAGCTCACGTTGATGTGATACATTTTCTTAAAGCGGTTGCCAGGATGCGTCCAGCATGTCAAATTACAGTTCCGCCGTGGGATCTCAACTTGGTGTTAAGGGCGCTGGTAAAGAAGCCGTTTGAGCCCTTAAGCCAAGCCTCTGTCAAGGATTTGACTCTAAAAGCTGTATTTTTGGTAGCCATTTGTTCAGCAAGGCATATTTCGGAATTACAGGCGCTATCTTGTAGAGAGCCTTTCCTGTGTTTTTCTAGGGAAAAGGTGGTTCTACTGCCGGTACCTTCTTTTTTGCCAAAAGTGTCCTCCCCCTTTCATTTGAATCAAGTGGTTTCTTTGTCAGTCTTGCGGTCGGAGGTCGAGCAAGCTACCGATCGGGGTTTGAATCGCTTGGACATCAAGAGAGTATTGTCGTTACTTGACAGTTTCCAAGTCATTTCGCAAATCGGATCGTCTGTTCGTGGTGTTCGGAGGTCCCAGAAAAGGGGAGGCGGCAGCGAAAGCATCCATTTCTAGATGGATTAAGGAGGCCATTGTCTCGGCCTACATGTTGCAGGGTCGCCCGGCCTTGGTGGGTCTGAGAGCGCACTCTACTAGAGCACAGGCGGCTTCCTGGGCGGAGCACAGTCTAGTTCCTCCGGTGGAGATTTGCAGGGCGGCTACCTGGTCAGCTCTGCATACTTTCAGTAAACACTACTGCCTGGATGTGCTGGCGGCGGTGTTGCGTGCTGGCTGGCAGGGTCCCTCCCGTTAGTACTGCTCTGTTACATCCCAGAGGTGGAGGACTAAACTGGAGGAACGATAAGGAAATTGAAATTACACTCACCTGGTAATTATATTTATTTATTTATTTATTTGCAGTCTCTTTTATACCGCGCTATTCGACATCAGTGCGGTTTACAATGAACATAAGAGTTGCACATCTCAATTTCGTGATTTGTGCTTACAGTGAAACAGGTATAATAACTTAGGTATACATTAAACAGGAAAATTAAACTTGGGTATGCATTAAACAGGTATAACAGGTAAAATAGGGTATAAATAACCAGTCCCTTAACAAGGAGACACGATGAATAAATACAGTCTACTTTATGCAACAATATAATGAGTTATGCGGCACTGCATAAGTTTCTCATGGTGGTTGGAGTGATCAGTCTGGGAATGTGACGTGCATGAGTTTGAGGTGCTGCATTGAGATGTGAGAGTGGGTGGGTGTGTAATCCCCCTGCTTCAGGTCAAAGCCACTGTGTGGTAAGAAATCGGCCATCCTGAAGCAGGGGGATTACTGTGAACACCCCGAAATGTGACACGTTGTATTACTGCTGTTTGTGGTGTTGTTGGAGCAGCCTTTTCAAGTTTATGATTCAGCTAAGTAACTGATGCTGTCTTTAAAAAAGAAAAAGTTTGGTTTTTATTTATTAAAATGGACGGGCTACAACGGTGAGAGGTGAATTCCTCTTTGCTTGGTTGGCCTTTCCGACAAAAAAAAGTTGTTACACAGATTATTTTCACTAATTTTGGGTAGAAGGTTTATTTAAAACCGGGTTCTGTTTTTTGTAATTGTAGGTTTTGACCAGGTTACGGGTATTTTGTGTTTTTGCTTTACTTCCAGACATTGACAGTTTGTCTTTCTCTATTTGGACAATTGATGGATCAAGAATACCACTCTGGAAGGGGTTCAAGAATCACAGTTGACCATTTGGCATTGGAACTACTAGGATTTGTTATAAATTACCCCAAGCCCCACCTTCAATCCATCCAGCAGTTGGAATTCATAGAAGCCATGCTTGACACAACTCAGGTGAGAGCCTTCCTCCCACACAACAGACTTCACAGACTTGACAGCATTAGTGTGGGAGACTCAATTGAGGTAGCAGTTTATAGGATGTTAACTGTACTAGGCTACATGGTCTCTACTGTGCACATCGCACCCTTGGCACACCTCCATATGAAGCAGGCTCAATGGACTCTGAGGACTCCATGAACCCAAGCCACAGGTCGACTCAGGGATCATTTGTATATCACTCTCGTTCACTCACTGCAATGATCCTCCACAATTTGCTCAGAAGTCTCCCCTTCCAAATTGCTCCACCTCAGAAAGTTTTGATGCATGCAAGCTGGGGTGGGGAGCTCATCTTGATGGGTTTCACACCCAGGGCAATTGGCCCATCCAAGAAAGTCTCCACCAGATCAACTTCTTGGAATTAAGAGCATAGCAAACACTCTAAAGGCTTTCTGAGATTGGCTGGCCAACCAAATTGTTCTGATTCAGACCAACAATCAAGTCGAAATGTTCTACATCAATAAGCAGGAAAGAACATGCTCATACCTTCTGTATTGGGAAGCAGTCGGGTTGTGGACGTTTTCCATTGCACATGGGATGGACTTGAGAGCCACGTATTTGCCAGGCAAACAAAACCACTCTGGGAGACAGACTGAGTCAATTCCTCCAACCACACGAATGGACACTGGACAGGGAGGTTGTGGCTTGCATCTTTCGGGAGTGTGGCACCCTCTCTATATATCTGTTTGCCATGCCACACAATGCCCAGGTGGATTAGTTCTGTTCCAGGGTAAAATCACACAGCAGACTAGCCTACTATATTGGGGGATGTGTCTTCTGTATGCGTACCCTCCAATCCCTCTCATTGCAAAAACCCTCTTGAAGCTCAAAACAGACGGAGGTATGATGATTCTCATCGCTCTTTACTGGCCCATATGACTGTGGTTTCCTCTTCTACTACAGCTCTCTATTCAGAAATGACTCCAGCTAGGCCATGCGCTGCATCTAATTTTGCAGGAAGATGGGATGATTTTGCACCCCAACATACAGTCCTTGGCCCTCACGGTATGGATGTTGAGAGGCTAATGTTCTCTGAGTTCAACCTGCCAGCTGGTGTGACTGATGTTGTTTTGGCCTCCAAGAGGGCCTCAGCGAGAAAGTCCTAGTCTTATTCCTAGAAATGGAAGAGGTTTGCTGTGTGGTGCGAGGGTCAGGCCCTAGATCCTTTCATCTGTCCTACCCAAAAACTACTTGAGAATCTTCTGCACCTCTCCAAGTCTGGACCCAAGTCCAACTCCATCAAGGTCCACCTCAGTGCAATTGGAGCTTATCGAGATGTGGAAAGGAAGTCCATCTCAGTACAGTCTTTAGTTGTTCGCTTCATGTGGGAGTTGCTTCTCTTGAAGCCTTCCTACAAACCTCCCGCAGTGTCTTCAGACCTCAATGTAGTTCTTGCACAGCTCATGAGAGCTCCCTTTGAGCCACTCATTTCTTGCTCTCTGATGTTTTTGACCTGGAAGTTGTTATTTTTGGTGGCGGTCACGCCAGCACACAGAGTGAGCAAGCTTTCAGGCTCTTGTAATTCATCCACCTTACACCAAATTCCATCATAATAGAGTGGTCCTGCATACTCATCCTAAATTCCTTCCAAAAGTGGTATTGAATCTCCATTTTAATCAGTCAATTGTTCTACCAACATTTTTCCCAAGGCCTCATGCCCACAAAGGGGAAACTGCTTTGCATATGTTGGACTGCAAACGAGCCTTAGCCTTTTACTTGGAGCAGACAAAACCCATAGAAAGTCCATCCAGCTTCTTGTTTCTTTTGGCTCCAGCAAGTTAGGGGCTGCCGTTTCCAAATGCTCTCTGTGAATTTGGTTAGCAGACTGCATCTCTTTTGCTTATGCTCATGCTCAGGCAGGCCTGAGCCTTGATGGTCATGTCACGGCTCACAATATCAAAGCTATGACTGCATCGGTGGCCAACCTCCTCTCGGTCTCCATGGAAGAGATTGGCAGGTCTGCGACATTCTTCTGTCCACACATTCACATCTCACGGCTATCTAGACGGGAACTCCCTAACGCGGTGACAACTCCTGCCAGTCTGTACTCCGGAATCTCTTTGGGAATTAGAATCCATCCTGATCCACCCCCCCCCCCGATCCACACCCCCCCATTCTAGTCTGTCCAGGCTAACAAAATAAAAAAAAAGAGAGACTCATTGCTATTGTACATAGTTTTAAATTTTGAATTCCTATGGCCAATTGCCATTAAGCGAGTGAATACTTGCCCTGTTGGGTTTTTCTGCATTCTCCTCTGTTTTCGGTAGGGATTCCCATACGTGAAGACTCATTCCTGCTTGTTCCTTGGAGAAAAGGTAGTTACTCACCTGTAGCAAGTGTTCTCCGTGGACAGCAGGAATAAGTCCTCGGAACCCTCCCACTTCCCCAAGGAGTTGTGTTCTGCTACAGCTATACTCTAAGACTATCTTAAGATGGTGCCACGGAGGCAGGTGGGAAGGAGGAGTATTGGAACCTCCCAAAAGCTTCTAGTAGTAGCTGGGGAGCATTCCTGCAAGGGCTTCGTTGTGGACATCACCCATGCGTGAGGACTTACTCCTGCTGTCCACGGAGAACACCTGCTACAGGTGAGTAACTACCTTTTTCTCAAAAGACTTGGTATAGGTGCCTCTTAGGAGAATGGCCAGATTCTGCTTGTATTCACTAGAGGGAAGGAAGTGGAAATGTCTAGAATGTATCAATTGCAAGATCTATTTAATTCTACTACATATGACATCCACAGAAGACGTGGGGGTTTTCTTTGGTAAAAACAATGGAGACTGATGCTTTCATTGGCTAATCCTAGAGTTGAAGAGTTGTGAAAATGCATAGAAAAATAATTTCCATAAACCTATTCTCCCCATGCCTCATAGAGAAGACCTCTCACAGATCTAATCCATCGAGATAGTGCTGAGTATTAGTTGACTTCTTTAAAAGCAGAAGGATGCGCAGGGCACTGGTTCCAGACTTGGTTGGGCTGTGCGCTATTTTCTGGACCTTCACGGCAGACCAGAATGCTTCTTGATCTGACTTTCCTGGTCACCCTTTCTAAATAGGCATTGTGTGTGATTTGATAGTGTTACAAACCTGACTTCGTTGAAGATTGTAAGGGAGTTACTTTGATCCTTGAGTATTGTTTTACTGGTTACTCTTTGAATACAATTGGGTCAGTTTTCAGGTTGTAGCTTTTTAAGACCCATTTTTCTAAAGAAGAATTTATTGTGTATTGGAGAATTTCAAGAAGAAGCTGTAATTTGCTGTCTCACCTGTGGCTGTTGATTATTTTGTGCAAGGTCTTTTATTGGGGGAAAAGAAAGCCACCAGTTTTCCGATTATTATTTTTTTAACCTTAGTGTTTTCCAGCTCTGAAAACTGGCCTCTTTTGAGCTATGACACCATCTTCATTCGCAATTACTTGTGCTTTTTCTCCCTGTTTTTGTATCCACCTCCCTACAATTGTCCAGTTACAGTAACATAGTAAATGACGGCAGATAAAGACCAGTATGGTCCATTTAATCTGCCGAGCAAGGCGGCAAGAGTAGGTGCACCTGCCGCTCCGTGCAGGTCAACCCTCCCCATGCCTTTGTTTAGGGGTGTACCCTCCATTCCATGGTCACCCCTTATCTCAGCAGTGGTCCTTGGCAAAGGTCACAGACTGTGGTTGACTCTGGATTCTGACTAATGAATCCGTACTTTGCCCACAGGGTGCTAGGTGCCAGTATTTCCTCCTTCCAGCTGCTCAGCATACTGTTTCTGCAGAATTATGATATAGCCGAGTAGTTCTCAACCTGGTTCTTTCCTATCTAGTATGCCTGGGTGGAACATGTACAGTGGAGGCTGCATATACAAATTTGTTTTAAAGTATGTATTTTCATCATGATATCCTGAAAACCAAACCTAAGGGGAATGGGGTGAGAACCCCTGATTGCTGTTATACTAATAATGTTTACTAAGTTTTTAGTATCCTTTATTTTAATAGTTATAGTCTCTATTTTCTTTCAAAAAGTAAGGACAGGGATGCATTTATTTTTTTTTCCCGGTTAGAGCATTGAACATTGTTTCACATGCATAACATTACACTAGCAAATTTAGTAACATAACCTTTTTGTTTTCTAATCTAAATAATTAAAGATTTAAAATAGAGTAATGAGGAAACACATTTGCATTGCAAGGCCTGGTGGGAGACAATTAAATCATGCAGTATTGTTCTCATTCTTAATTACAAGGGCCCTGGCTGATTTAATGTTTCTAACATTGTAACACCATCAGCATAAACAATTTGTGTATTTCCTGGTAACACCACATTGTTCGGCCAAAATATTTTATGGTTCAGCTGTTTGTCATTTTTGCTACGTATTTATTATACATGTCTCTTAGATGAGGATGGTGTGATCTATAATCACAAGACACTAAAATACTTCATTAGCAAGAGGTGCATGACATTCAGGTCACATAGTATATTAAAAGGTTTTATATTGATTCTGGTATAAGCAGTACACAGTTGTGAAGTTTTATTTAGAGAAGTGTAAGCTAGTCTTTTTTTCATCTTAAATATGTGACTGAAAAAGTTGATGATTTCATTTACTTTAGTCACAGAATTATTGTTCTGCTGAATTGGTGTAGAAGGAAGGGAAAGATTTGTAATATCCCTCAAATTTGCCTGTTTTTTTTTCTTTTCTGTGTTTTTTTTTGGAGAGGGCAAATCTCACAACATGAGACAATGTTACAAGATTGGATATGTGAGCCATTCTGAGGGCTTGAGCAAGCTGAATTGGATCTTCTCTTTAAAAGAGAGTGAGCCTTAAGGAGAAGGGAGATGTGTAAAAATGGCCGCGGTTTGTCCTTTATCGGTCATGCGCAGTATTATGCATTAAATTTATCTCCGTGCACTCATGACATAATCGGGTGATGCAGAGAAAGCAAGAGACGTCTTTGTTTAAAAGTATATGAAGTAAAATAGTCCAGTTAATTGTATTAGTACAGCACAGTGATGTTTCTTTCTGTTTTGGACAATTTGGCTTTCTATCAAAGTGAAAATAAAACTGAGCTAAACCAGCAATGCATTTGGCACTGCTTTGCTGCAATGGTGGATGACAATGGTGCTTTTATAGCTATAACTGTTCAATGTAAACCGCACTGATGCAGAATCGTGCGGTAAATAAATAAATAATTGTATTTTACTTTGCAAATTATTTATATTTTGGTGTATAGTGTACTGTATCAGGGCAGAAACACCATTCTCTGATCTTCTCTTAGAGTATATCTGAAAAACTCCACTGCAATACTGAAATTTATAAATGTGTTGATATGTAATTAATACATCTGTTACTAAATAAATGTCTTTTATAGTTTCTCTCTCCTTATTTGAATGGGGTAACACGCTTTTAGGGCAGTCATGAAGCCACATATACAATTTACATTCAAAGCCTTTCACTTTAGCTGTATAATTATTTGATGATTGGTGTGGTTAAGTAACTGGCATCTCCAGGCTTCCTGTTTGGGGTTGCTTAGTATGTCTTTTGGGAATACCTAAAGCCCCTTTCTTGTGCAATCAATTGCTACATTACTTAGGACTTTTTCTGTGTTGTGTCATCGGACAGCTCCATTGCTATCGGTTCTGGGAAGAACAAAAATCCCAAGTTCCTGTTTCCCTTTTTTGTTGTTTTTTGAAGCAAGTATGAAAACAAAACTTGAATTCATAAAACACAGCAGATCCAAGCTGTAAGAGAGCAGGCATTTTTCCCTAGAGGGGCTAATAGTGTGATCACAGCAGATCCAAGCTGTAAGAGAGCAGGCATTTTTCCCTAGAGGGGCTAATAGTGTGATAATTGTAAAGTTATAATGGCTTCCTGTTTGTAGATTCTCAAGCCAGTCCTTGGAACGCACCTAGCCTGTCAGGTTTGCAGGATAACCACAATAAATATGCATGAGAGAGGTTTGCATGCAATTTCTTATATGCATATTCAGTGTGGGAACCTGAAACCTGACTAGCTAGGTGTATCCTGAGGACTGGGTTGAGAACCCCTGTACTAAGCTAAAAACTCACTTCTTTGAGACTGCTTTTGCATTCTCTTCACCTTCTGTGTGTTTCCTTACCATTCCCTTAAATATATCCTAGTACCCAGTTGTGTTGTCTCTCTTGACTAGATTGTAAGCACTTCTGAATAGGGACTCTATATAACGCCATGTATGCCTTGTGGTACTATACAAATTAGTAGTTAAAGAACCTTTTATAGCGCCTAACTTGGACTCTTCATCCCCAACAAGCCTTGAATAATCAACCAAAACGTTTGCTGATGCAGGGGGCAGCTTGCAAAGAAATTCTCATGGGTTAAAAAGTTGCCCTTCCATCTGGGGGGAGGAGAAGGACCAGGACCAGGACCAGGCCCAGGCCTCAGCCTCCAAATTACTTAAATGTATTTTAAATGTCTTGCAGGCTGTTTGCATCTGCAAACGCTATGGCCCTTAATATGGGGGTTGGGGGGGGGATTGTGACTTCTAAATGAAACTCTTGCGTGCCATTGGCCTTCCCAGCGTATGCTGCTATTACAAAGCTGCACAAATTTTAAAGTAGCCTGATTTTATCTGAATATTTACTGGTGATGAATTACCTTTTATCCAGTCTAAATATGACTTACATGTACTAGTTAAACACATCCTTTCATAATGTGAGACAGCCGTGCCAGGTTAGCAAGGAAGTCTTTGATCATTAAAAATAAATGAAGATCATTACTAAAGTTGATACCTTCTTGGTGGACTAATTTTTAATAATCAATCAAGACAGAACTCTGTGATATACATATACAACCCTCACTGATCCAATATCATACTAAATTATGGCAGGTAAAGACGAGTATGGTCTATCTAGTCTGCCCAGTAAGATGGCAAGAGTAGGTGCACCTGCTGCTCTGTGCAGGCCACCCCTCCCCATGTCTTTGTTTTAGGGGTGAACACACTGCTCCGTGTAGGGCACCCCTGGATGTTGAAAATGTAGTTAAGTTAATTTTGATTTTATCCTTTTGCTGTAAAGGGATCCATTGTGTCTGTCCCATGCCATTTTGAATTCTGTCACTGTATTTGCGCCCACCACTTCCATCAGGAGGGCATTCCAAGCACCCACCCCCCTTTCAGTGAAAAGTATTTCCTGACATTGCCTTTCAATTTACCCCCTTGCAGCTTCATGTTATGCCCTCCAGTTTTACAGCTTCCCTGTCTTTGGAAGAGGTTTGTTTGTTCATTATTTCTCTTTAAGTATTTAAAGGTCTGAATCATATCTCCATCAATCATAAACGAGGAAAAACACCTCAGATTGTGTCCTGTCAGAGTTGTTAGTCATAAGATGCCCTGTGAGGAAGAGTCCTTTTATAGCCAGTTGAAAGCCTGATGCAGGGTAAGAAAAAACCCTTTATTATTAATTCAGTTTTCATATATAATAACTGAAGAAGTCATTTATAGCCAATCGAAAGCCATGAAGTAGGGCATCTTATGGCTAAGAACTCTGACAAAGGATATAAGTGGTCTTTTTCCCCTCTTTATGAGGGACATCGATCAGTGTTCGTTTTGTGGACTAATTTTTAATATACATTTGACTAGCTTGTGAGTTTTATTCCCCTTATTATGTCAAAGCAAACTTGATACTTGTTAAAATCACATCAGTACCTTAAGTATGAAAACACAA
The DNA here is from genome assembly GCA_033557465.1 of Ichthyophis bannanicus. NCBI lineage: Eukaryota > Metazoa > Chordata > Amphibia > Gymnophiona > Ichthyophiidae > Ichthyophis > Ichthyophis bannanicus. The sequence goes on along the minus strand of CM066047.1, from coordinate 31,644,138 downwards.
ACTACTCCCATAAAAAGCACTCCTCACAACTGCCAGTAAAAGTCAACATACCATGCAAGTATCAGCCACTAACACACTATTTTTCTAATGCATATTATCCCAGTACAGAGCACAAATCCCCTTCTCCCACTTCTGTTGTGGATATGTATACTAAACGGCGTTGGGTTTTTATAGCTAACATGCTATTAAAGTGCAGTGTTAGCTGCAAACAGCATGTCCCCAGTAGATAGCGCCCTGATAGTGTAGAGAAGCAGCCCAGCAGCAGTGTGGTTGCACATAACAACCATTGCGATCATGTTATCTGTAGCTGCCTCTAGCATGACCACTCTTGCTGGTACTGTGGTTTCTGCACAGAGAATTGCATGGGCTGATAGCAATGCTATTGGTGGCATTAACAGTGCAGATTAGTAAACATGCCCCTTAATATGAAGCTGTTAACATAGATGATTGGTTTACTCTTTTGTGTTGTGGTTAATCAAAAGATGCTGAAATAGCTGTGTCCTAAGGAATTTAACATGATGTCTGATTCACTAAACTGCCATTATTTCTTTTGGATGCTGGTTCCCAAACCATGCTGCCTGTTGCATAAGTCTGTTTGTTTTTTTAAATTAAGGGACCCTTAATAAGGCTTCCTGATTGGATCTCTACAGCCTTCAGGTAGGAAAAATATCTGTAGGGTCATAGTATGACCTAGGAAGTCAAATATGGCTGAGAAATCCAATACTATTGTGATACTGTTTTTCTCCTGATACCCAGTTTACAGAAAATCACCCAAAGCCAGCAAAATAAGGTTTGTGCTATAGCTGGTCCTGAAGCCATACTTGTACTTCTCAAACTCATTTAATGGAGTCCCTCTACCTGCTTAATAACCTCAGTAACAATTATATTTTACAGTGGATAGAAGCTGTCCATCTCACCAGGATCCAATAGGCTTTTTTACATTTTATTTTACGTAAAGATCAAGCTACTACAAACTTCTTGGTATTAAACCCCCCTTCAAAGAAGTACTGCCAATCTGAACTAGCCAAAATACTACCTCCTATGTTTTCTTTTTTTGATGGTATATAAAGACCATATGACCCCCTCCATACCACTATTAAGCTCTACAAGTATAGTCCCCTTTTTTTTCCTTTACAGATCTTCCGTTTATCCCATGCATTCTTGAATTCAAATACAGTCCTCCATCTCTACTACCTCCACTAGGAAACTACGCCATGCATCTACCACTTTTTCTGTAAAGATATATTGCTGCATATTACTCTTGACTCTATCCCCTTTCACCTTCATCCTAAGCCCCCTCGTTAGCGCACCAGCTTGATAACTAAGAGATCAGGGTGCAAGTCACTTAACCCTCCATTGCCTCAGAAGCCAGGCCCAGCAATCTACTTCTGGTCCTGCTGCTAGGAAAGCCCAGGAGCTAGCATTGAAGGCATACTTTACATTGCATCTCCCTTCTCCTCCAAAGTATACACATTGAGATCTTTGTCTGTCCCCATATGCCTTCTGACAAAGCACACTGACCATTTTGGTACCACTCCCTGAATAAACTCTATCCTCTTTATATCCTTTTGGTGTGGTCTGTATAATTGGCTGCTAAGATCCACATGATACTTTTACCAAAGACAGTGGAACAGGGCCTAACAGCTTGAATTTATTTCACATGTGGTTTCCCATAATCTGTTCCAGACTAATGTCATGCCCTCATATCTACAGATGGAGACAGCAAAAACTTCACTTTCCCTGTACATGCTGGTGTAACAAGGAAGTCTAGATGCTAAGGACAGAAAACATAGTGACTCACCTGTAGCAAGTGTTGTCCGTGGAGAGCAAGAATAGGTCCTTGCTTATGAGTGACATCTCCAATGTAGCCCCCCATGGGAAAGCCTGTGTTATTTGCTGGGAGGTTTGAGGACCAGGAAATTACCTTCACCTGTGCAGGCAGTAAGTCATCTTCTGGCCTCCACTTTGCTCGATGATGCCTGCCTTCTCCTCCACCTGCTCTTTAAAGAGGTTCTCCCCCAGGCAGGACATGTCAGCAAGCTTATTTTGCACCAACTGTTCCAGGTTGAAAGATTGAAGCCAGGCAAGCCTGTGGGCTCCAATGCCCACTGCCACCATTCTAGACACAATCTCAAAGGTGTCATAGGTTGCCCTGACCAGGAACCTCCAGTAGTCCTTGCCATGGCCCACCAGGGCATGATAGCATTCTAGTTTCTCCAGGGGGACAGAACTGGCACTAGTCGATGAAATCACACAAAGTCCTTCAAGCACATGCTCATGTAGAGCTGGTAAGAGTGTACACGAGCCATGAGTATGGCTCTTTGAACTCCTTCAGAAGGAGATGCTTCCAATGTCTGTCTGTCTCCCTACCCAGGAGCATAGGTCTTGGTTAAGGGCAGACTCTACCACTAAGGAATGGTGTGGAAGCTGAGGCTTCTCAAACCCAGGAGCTTTTTGAATTCTGTACATTGAGTCCAGCCTCCTACTGACCAGTGGCACAGTGAGGGGGATTCTCTCACATCCTCATGCGTAACCGCTGTAGGATGCAGGGCACCGACACCATCACTGCTCCCTTAGGGGTTGAGGCGTATTGGAAGATTTCCAAAACCTCTGCCATGGGCTCATCCTTGGTCTCCAGTGAAAATGGGATGGCCTTTGCCATATATCTCACAAAATCCTGGAAGGATGTCCTCTAGAGGAGACCTCTGCCATTCGTGTGGAGGGGAGCTCAGGAGATCTGCCTTCTGACAAGTTCTCTGATTCCACATTGGTCATCCAGCTATCTGACTAATTCTGACTCCAAAAGGAAGTCAAAGTACCTCAGACTCTGCCTCAAGGCAAGTGTGAGTTTCTATGGGATCAAAGAGGCATCAAGGGCTTCAGAAGCCAAGACACTCAAGAGGGACATGGCCCCGCTGAAAACCAGTGTTGGATATTTTTGATGTCCTGGCGTTGATGCCTCTGCAGGCAGAATGTACGTCTCAAGGATCAGCTGTGCAATGCTCAGTGACGATGCCAAGGGCATGGAGGCACCAGCCAACTGTTTATGCCCATTATACTCCGTCTCTCCTTGTCATCTGCAAATTGCAAGAGGGCTGGTGATCAGGCCCCAATTGGTCCTGGTGCACTTCTGCTGACTGGTTTCTGGGACATGTCCAGGTAGGTGGCTGTAGCTAAATCAAATGGCTTGATGGTGACCATGGGCCCAGTTGGACCATAGAAACAAACAAGTGAGAAAATAAAAAGTTACCAAAAAGCACCAGTGAAAGAACTGCAACCGATTGGTGCCTGCCATTGGTCACATCGGTTCCAATACAATATTTGCCAGGAAGACTCCCAAAGGGGAGAAAAACCAAAATAATGTCCATAGGGCTCTGCAGAAAAATGAAAACTGAAGAAGATGGTGGCAGGTGCCTCCCAAAAGCTTCCAGTTGGAGATGTCACCCATACACGAGGACTTTCCTTCCTGCTTGTCTATAGGGAACTGGATGTACTATAGGTAAGCAGGAATTCTTTACTACACCTTGAATTCTGCACACAAAATTCTGTTGAAAGGTTTGACTTATGATAAACTTTGCATGCTTTGTTTGCAAAAAGACACAGCATATTGTTTTTGAGCAATAATATAAAATACAGAAATAAGTATCACAAAAAAGTGCAAAATTTTGAATTATGTGCAGAATTCTAGCAGGAATAATTATTGTAGACAAATTATGGCAGCAAAGGTCCTAGTCCCCGAGAGGGGTAAATGGGGACCAATGTTTTTGGACCACTGCAAGTAAGGGTTTTAAAAGAGGAAAAAAGTGAAGTATACGTGACATGGAATACTGATCAGATTCCTCATTGCACCATCACCATTGCTGAGCCTTTGTATAGCGCTACAAGACATAAGCAGTGCTGCACAGACATGTAAGAAACATATAGAGAACGCACAAAGTTCTGTTTCCAGCTGCTAGTAAGTAGCAAATCGCACTGGGCTGGTAGGACTCAAGACACTTACCAGGTAAGCATAACTAAATCAAACCTGAACAACTCTCTGCTTGTCCTAAGTGAACCTGTCCCTGTGAAGATAAACACTGTTGGGAACAGGAGATGGTTCATCATACTGTGAAATACCTTGCTAGAAATGAATGATCTGAAAACAGCAGCCTATTACAGCTCTGTGATTAACCCCATCCCACTGAGGAGAAATCCCCCACAATTGGGGTCTAAAACTATTTAACTTGACTGGATAGTAGTAAGAATAAGCAGTAGCTAGTTATAAGGATCTTTATACTAAAGCTTTTCTTCTATCTTTATATCATGGGGGGAAATGCGTCTGACCTCATTTTCAAAAGCATTGACATGGTTTACACACTAGCAAATTAACCACAAAATAAGACTAAGCGCCTAATAAATCACACCCTCTTAGATGAACAATATTCACCCATAAGGGACTCTTTCAAGCCTCACCAACAACTTCTCAAAACAGAAGTTAACATCCTAAATTATATTAAAGGGTAAATGAGATCTCAGGATGGCTATATACCCTACATTTGGCAAAAGATTCCACCATAGGGACAAGCAGACGCTCACATCACTGATCTCCAACCTCCCTCAATTTTTAAATCTTATCAAATAATATACACAAAACAATATCTATTAAAGTATTAAATTCAATCCTGATAAGTACTTTTCAACACCTTATTCTCCAAACATCCAACACCCTGTTTTTCAAAATGTTTGAAAAAAGGGTGGTGTTGGCGATTGTCTCCATAAAGATGGGTGATAGCTGGATTATGAGCCTTTGGCATGAAGTAGGACAGATGTAGTTCTAAATCTGAAACTCCATGCTGATAAGATAAATGATTACTTATCTACTAGTCAAGTTTGGCTGCTAGATTTTTGATGTTTTGCTTTCACTCAGTTGCAGGAGACGTCACCTTATCTCTGTATAAGAATGAACGATAAATTAGAATGGTCCGTTCTGAAAGTTTAAGACACAAATAAATTAGTTAAGTACTTTTCAGCATCAGAAGTATTTATATAACTAAATTGTGTCTCTTTTTGCCAAATGTAGGGCATATAGCCATCCTGAGATCTCATTTACCTCACACGCTACACACACTCTAGCTCCCTGAGCGGGGTTAGTGTCTGAGCAGGACAGCTAACTGCTCCTGCTTGGAAGCTCTGGCCCAATCGGGGTTGTGGGAGGAGAAGGAAGCAGCAATTTTAAAGCTGCACTACTGTCGGCACGCCTGCGCCAGAGGGGCCTTTGGCGAAGCACAGAGGCGGACTCAAGGACACCCTCACCAACAAACAAGAGGACTAAAACCACCTCAATGGACACCACCAACCCTCCATCTAAACAAGTGAGCTGATCCTTGAAAACAAGAAAACCCCAGCAGCTGAAAGACCTCAAAAGGTAACTCCATCATAGTGACCACCCCCTACCTCCCAATAATCCTCCTATTCACACAACTCATCTCTCACCACCCACCAACACCCTGTGGTCCCCTCCACTGCCACACAATCTATACACTACCTTCCACAACACCACACACAGTATGGCTGCAAAAAAGCCAAATATAACACCAGCTCACACAAAAAGCACCAAGCGCACCCAAGGAACATCCACTAATCTCATCAACACCAGATCGATAAGAAACAAAATCAGTACCTTAGCAGACCACATAGAAGCCCAGCAGCCAGATATTCTATGCATAACCAAACATGGCTCAAACCCCCCCCCCCCCCCCATAATAATGTACTCCTCAACCAGCTAGTGCCCCCTACCCACACAGCTTTCAACTGCACACAACAACACAGGAAAGGAGGAGGAGTACTGATCATCACAAGGAACAACCTAAAGTTCAAATGCCAAGCCACCATAGATACATGGCAATGCAATACAATCATTGTTGAGAACAGGCAGCTAGCCCTATGCCTCACCTACAGAGCTCCAAATGCTCCCCCAGACAAACTATCATCTATACTGGAATCGGTTTGGGCAGTCAACAACCTCCACAAACCCCTGCTGGTGCTTGGGGACTTTAACCTCAAAATGTGCAACATCCAAAGATACAGAAGCCTTTCTGTCAGCTATGGACTCCCTTCAATGCTCCTAAATCATTACCACCCCACACACAAGCACGGATCATCCCCAGACCTCATCTTCGCCCCCAACAACCTCATTGAAAAAGACATCATCACAAGACCATTGATCACACCAGTGCCCTGGTCAGACCACCACATAATAAAAATCAATTTACAGTTGACAGACCACAACATTCACCAAGACAAGCCAGTCACACAAAGGAGATTTAAAAGCTTCGGCAAGGATACTTTTCTTTAAGACACTATACCCCACCTGCTCACAAATACAGAGGACATAAACAAACAAATCGAAAACTGGAACAGTACCATCACATCTGCTACCAGAGCCACTGATTCCAGTACACACAAAAAACATGACACGAAAACCAGATACACCCCCTGGTACTCAAAGGAAATCCGATACGCAAAAAGAGCCCTAAGACAGACAGAACGTCGCTGGAGATGCACCAAATCCCCTACAACACAGGATTTATACCAATCAAAACAAAGAGATTACAACAATCTCATCAATCAAAAGAAAAGGGAATACCACACCAACCTAATTATCAAATACGCCAACAAACCCAGAGAACTATTTGATATTGTAAAAACCCTCACCAATGAGCCTAATCCCGAGAAGGCTGATCAAATAGAGCCGCAGACTACCTACAGGACAAGTTCACCGCCTCCCCCCAGATGACAACAGACATCACCTACAAACCTCCACTAACCAGCCATATCTGGGAAAAGTTCAGCATCCCCTTGACCAATCAGATATCACACATCATTGCATCGCTCAACACCAGTACTGCCCCCACAGACCCATGCCCCGTGATCTGGATAAAAGCAGTAAAAGAGAAGTTCCTTCAATTCATCCGCAACATGGTACACAACTCCCTAACCCGAGGTATCATGCCAAGCACTCTAAAGCTAGCAACAATACACCCAATCCCTAAAAAATCCACACTAAGTAAAACCAATCCAGCCACCTACAGACCCATCTCAAGCCTTCCCCTCCTGTCAAATCATTGAAAAAGGTGATTCAACAACAACTCCAAGACCACATCGACAGCCATGCCCCTCTGGACACCAATCAACATGGCTTCCACCCAAACCATGGCATTGAAACCCTACTGATTTACCTCTTCGACAACCTGATCCAGGTTATTGACAATATCAAGAAGGGTGTCATCATGATCTTTATAGACATCTCCTCGGCGTTCAACACTGTCAACCACAGTACTCTGCAGTCAAGACTTCAGGAAATTGGTCTACACGGCACCATTTTGAATTGGTTCACATCTTACCTCACAGACAGAAACCTCCAGGTCAAATGTGGCCCAACCACTTCTCGACCTCAGAGTCACCCAGGGTGTTCCACAAGGCTTCGCCCTCTCAGCCTCAGCCTCTCAACCTCTACATACAACCAATCTGCTCCATCATCAAAAACAACGGAATCCAATACACCATCTACGCAGATGACATTATGATATACACCCCTATCAGCCTTGACAGCCCAGACTACTCCAGCATAGACAAATCTGCAACCGATGACAAGCTGGCTTCTGGAAAACAACTTAACCTTAAATTACACCAAGACAGAAGCGCTAATCATCACCAGGAACTCTGCCTTCACACCATCCTCCTGTCATCAAGCTAAATGACATCACAATACCAATAAAACCAGAAATTAAATATCTTGTTGTGACTCTCAACAAAGAATTGAACCTTCAATCTCACATTGCCAAAACTACCAGGAGCGCATACCTCAAAATGAGAACCATAAGACGCCTCAAGCCAATCCTCTCACAGGATCACTTCCGCACTGTCTGTCAAGCTCTAATCACTCTCATCTTAGACTACTGCAACCACATATACCTCAGACTCTCAAAACAAGCAACCCGGCCACTACAGATGGCGCAGAACACTGCCGCCCGAATAATAACTGGTGCTTCCAGGCACGATCACATCACTCCCATCCTCAACAACCTCCACTGGCTCCCAATCACCTCCCACATCAGTTATAAGGTGCTACTAACACTTTCAAAATCAAACAGAACCTCTCAGCAGACAGTCTAAAACCTCTCATCAAACCTGACACATGCACCAGACCCAGGAGGAGCGACACCTCAGACAACATCAACACACCCAAAGCATTTACTAAAACGAGACAGGATACCTCAAGAAGAGCATTATCCCTGGCCACGCCGGCACTCTGGAACTCACTCCCCAAAAACCTGAGATCAAATACAGACCTAGAGGACTTCAGGAAGATGCTCAAAACGACTCTCTTCACAGAACACTATAAAGACATCATCTGACCTGACCGATGGCCCTCCCCCTCCCTGCAATATGTATATAGTACCTGTACATAGATCTCATTTGTATATAGCTCACCCCGCAATCATATTTTACACTGTCAATTCTAACTGCATACCTGCACCCATGCACTTTTTGATTTGTTTGATTTCAGGATAAAGCGGTATATAAATCCTTTTAAATAAAATAAACTTCTGTTTGATAAGTTGTTTTGAGGCTTGAAAGAGTCCCTTGTGGGTGAATATTGTTACACACTAGCAAACCATGTCAATGCCACTCTGTGAGATGCACAGCGACACTAACACACTACTGCTGAGTATGCGCAGGTGCTGCTGCTACACAACTCCAATGCTAGGCAGTTAGCGTTTGAGCATGCCAGGGATATTCCAGAGCAGCAGCCAACACGCTCTCTTAGTTGAACAATATTCACCCACAAGGGACTCTTTCAAGCCTCACAACAACTTATCAAACAGAAGTTAACATCCTAAATTATATTAAAGGGTAAATGAGATCTCAGGATGGCTATATGCCCTACATTTGGTGAAAAATTCCACCATAGGGACTAGCAGACACTCACATCACTGAGCTCCAACCTCCCTCAAACTCAGGTAGTGCTGATATTGAACTGCTGCCCAGTTGGCGATATGCAGTAAAAGTCCAATGCAGGAAACTCTAGCCTAACGTTTGCCGCAGAAGCTGAATATCACCCGTGCCTGGTTAGCTTTGCAGCAATCCAGGCAACTCAAATATTCAATGCCAGAGCCCGGATATAGCCCCAGCATTAAATATCTTGGCTTTTAAGTTCAGCACTGGCGACTTAGTAACTAAGGTTCTATAATCATTCCAAAAGTTTTGAGCAGCAATAAATTCAGTGTTTGATCAGCTGCTTCACTCGCTAGTTAAGTAGCTAAGTTGCTTTGGAAAAAATGCATCACTACTGTAACGAGTGAAGATGAGTAGCCGCCTAATGTTTAGAGCACTGGCATGGTAACCAAGAGACTAGGGTTCAAGTTCCACTAGCTCTTCTTTTGACCTTGGGCAAGTCAACCCTGCATTGCCTCAGAAGAAAGGCCTGGCAATCTACTTCTGGTCACACTGCTAAAAAAAATCCAGGGGCTGCTGGGTTGCCAGGAGTCAACATTAAAGCAAAAGCACACATTGCATTACTGTAATGAAAATTAAAAGGAACTTTTTATATTCCTATTTTCAACACAGATGACTTGGTTTAGCTGTCTTTTAAATCATACTCTAAATGAAGAGTATTAGAATTTGTTTTGCATGTTAAATTTGAATTCAGAGTACAGGCCAGATATATTGGAAGCTATGTTAAGTATCTTACGTTCTGATTTCTACAAACTTTGGTGCAAACAAGGTCAGAAAAGTTGGTGCTGAAATTTTGCAAAACCACATCTGGCGGGGCCAGTAGGGTGCGATTAGGATAATATGTGCCTTGTCTGAGACGACGTGCTGCAGAGTCGCAGAGATCAGCGGGTAGGGGGGGGAAGGCATATGCAGGAGACCAACCCCCCCCCCCCCCCCCACGACACGGCAAATGCATCCTGAGCTAGGCACATGCTGGAGGAGTGCTTGGAGCAGAAGAGGCGACACTTCGAATTGCTCTCCGACACGAAGAGGTCGAGGTGTGGTGTCCCCCACTGCTGGAAGATGTATGTGGCCACTTCCGGATGTAGCGACCATTCGTGTCGGCTCAGTTGGTTGGCTAAGGTGTTCTCCTCCCTGGGAAGGTATGAGGCTTGGAGGTGGGACCCGTTGGCCAGAGCGAGGGACCAGATAGCAGTTGCTTCCTTGCACAGGGATCTGGACCCCATGCCCCCCTGCTTGATGAGGTAGAACATGGCTACTTGGTTGTCTATTTGTATGAGGATGACTTTCCCTTTGAGCTGGGTTTGGAAGGCCTTCAACGCGTACCTGATGGCCCTGAGCTCAAGCAGGTTGATGTAGAGGCTCTGTTCCCTGGTCATCCATAATGCTTGAGCGCTGAGGTGTAGAAAGTGCGCTCCCCAGCCTGTGGAGGATGCATCCATTGTGAAGACAATCTGATGCAGTGGTTGCTGGAGGCTCTTGCCCCGTGTGAGATTGGACTGGTGGGTCCACCAGCGGAGGCCTTCTATCGCCCCGCTGTCCATGGGTACTTGCATGGTCAGGGGCTATGAAAGCTGATTCCAGTGGTCGCATAGGTGCCATTGGAGGCCTCATGTGTAGCCGTGCAAGCAGGAGGACAGGTGGTTGCAGCCATGTGCCCCAGGAGGCAAAGGATGGAGCATGCCGAGGTTGGCCTGGACGCCAACATCCCTCTGGCCAGGGATACTATGGCTGCTGCACGCTGTATGGGTAGGGGGGCTTTCGAGGCTTGGGTGTCGATGACAGCGCCTGTGAACCGCACTCTCTATTGTGGCTCCAGTTGAGACTTGTCTGAGTTCAGAAGGAATCCGAGGTCAGACAGCAACTTGGTCATCCTTCGCATCGCTACGGAGCCGATAAAAGGAGGACAGCTGTTTTTCTGTCAGATCCAGGGTACCCAGCACACAGAGATCCTCCAAATCTATGGCATATGTATTCTTCCCCCCTTCACCATGGACCAACAATACTTACTTGGAACTGGGGGGACATCTAACAGAGTCCTCTTCATATATTGCAATCCTGAAAAATAGTGACATCTGACCTCTAAGGGTACTGCTAGAATGTACCACTAGGCATCAGCCTGCTAAATAAGAAAGTGTTTCCTTATTTGGCAGGCTGGCCTCCAGTGTATGTTCTGATGTACCACTAGAGGTCAGACATTGCCATTTTTTAAAGATGAGGCAGGAGCAAGTGGACAGCTGTTTGCCTCCACACCAATAGGTGATTTGGAGGAAGAGGGATCGGTTTTTGGGGTCAACTTGGACCATCAAGCATTGATTTCTAATGGGAGGATATGGGTTCAAGGCCTATTTGGGCCACTATGGAATTTTTTCCCTACAGAAGCAGCCGAAGTGAAATGATGCACGTCATCTTAGTTACCATTTTGCTCTCATATTACAGACTACAGAGTTGTAGTTAAGATTCAGTACTGGAGGAGGAAGTGATGTCAATGCAGACAGCTGAGTAATCTGCTACGATGTTGATATCCACTAAAAGGGGAAAAATTACACCCACAAGTGATAAATGTACTAAAGTTGGAGGATTTAGAAAATTGGGCGAGGAGAAACAATTTAAGGATCAAAGCGGTGCCGGAAGTGAATGCATATAAGGACTGGGTGGCGATAGCCCAGGATATATGTATGGCTGGCCTAAATAACAATGAGGCTGTCTGAGAGCGAACACCTATTAAATTAGATAGGGTGCATTGAGCACTCGGACAGGTGAAAGGGGATCGACCACAGGACATCATAATGCGCGTTCATGATTATGCCCTGAAAAAACAAATTGCTGCTACGATGTGGGCTGCTGGCTGGTTCGACGGGAAAGGCCATAAAGTTGCAATTTATGCAGACCTCACATTGGCCATGTTACAAAGAAAAAAAGACATGGCGGGAGTATACAGCACACTGCAAATGGCTGTATCCAATGGGGGGGAGGGGGGGGCCTTTACACTGAACGGTGTTACACACAGAGCCAACACATTGCTAGACCTAGTGACAGCAATGAGAGAGACGGGCTTGGCAGATGTTCCAGAGAGGAGCCCAAATCTAGTGGGACCAGTAGAACACCCTGCAGTGGGTGGAGAGGAAAGACAAGCAGCGGAAGGTTAATACAGACAGCTGAAGGACTTGTAACAAAAAAAACAGCCTAAGGCTATTAGCCCTATGAGAAGAACATTGTGTTGAATGGGTGGGGAGGGAAGATTGAGGGGGTGGGGGAGGGGGTGGTATGGATAGAATGATTAAGGAAACTTGTGGGGTGACTGAGGCTTGCATGAGTGTATGGTTTGTGGCAGGCAAGGGAACTGAGGGTGATTGGAAAGGATGTTAATGGAGTGGGGGGAGGGATAAGTGGACAGTATGTAGTATTTGGTGAAAGCAGGCAATGGATGCCATTCTTCCTGGCTCAGAGACTGAGCTGGGTGAGCTCAAATGTGAGGGGAGGGGAGGGGAGATGGGGTATGGGAGGGAGGGGAAACCAGTTCTGGGAACAATGTGGGGGGGGGGGAGCACTAGTACTGGCTATGGGGATTAATGGAAAGAATGGGGGGAGGCTTAATGTTGTGACCTTCAACGTAAACTCCTGGCAGAAAAATGGTCTTTGCTGCGAGAAAGTTGCAGATTGGGGGCAGACATTTTACTGGTAATTGCTACCTCTACATGGGGTGGCGGAGGCGGCAAGAGGATGAGGGAAAAGCTCCAGCTACTTCTGCAGAAAACAGGGACAAGGGATGTCTGGGTGTCACTTGATGGATAATAAGAGGGATTACACCTTTTACTCCCACCCTCACAGCACATAGACCAGAATTGATATGATTTGGGTGGGTGCAGAACTGTTAGAACACTTGGAGAGGGTGGATATTGGACAGATAACGTGGACAGATCACACTCCAGTCTGTATTGAGATAAATATAAGGCAGGGTGGGGGGAGGTTTAAAGTTTTGGAGACTTAATGAGTCTCTGCTGGGTGACCCCGAAGGAGTAGAAAGTATGAGGACAGTGATTAAAGACTATCTTCAGTATAATTGAATGGGTGAAATGTCCTAGGCCGTAGTGTGGAATTATCTTAAATCTGTCCCACGAGAGCATTTTATTTCACTGAACTCCAAGAAAAAGAATCAGAGAGCAAAAAAAAAGAAGAGGAAATCCATGAGGCTTTAAAGAAGCTAGTGACATAACATACCCAGAGGGGTGGGAAAGATCTCTTGAGACAAAGCATGGCACTGCGAGCAGAACTTGAAGCTCTGAACATGGAGGATTGGGCTAGGGAGCTGCAGAAGCTGAAACATTCCTTTTTTTATATCAGGAAATAAACTGGATTGGTACCTGGCCAGAAAGCTTCAGGGTGGAGAGTTCAGCAGCACATTGTGCACATCAAAAATGCAATAGGAAATTTGGAGTGCAGGATGGACAAGATTCAAGAGGTATTTTGTGATTTTTATTAAAAAACCAAAAACTTTTACCAGTTGGAACACGAAAATCACAATATTTGGCAGAAGCACACCTTCCTAAGCTGGGGAAGAGGGAGAGCAAGTGACTCAAAAGAGTGGATAGAGGTGTTTCAGGCTATAAAAAACTTGGAGGGAAAAGCGCCAGGGCTAGATGGTTTGACGTCTGTTCTGTATAAAATGCTTTCAACCGAGTCTCTCCTATGCTGGTGGACATATTTAATAGGGTGGTTCAGGGGGAGAACCTCTCCGACTCTATCGCAGTGGCAGGTATTACTGTTTTACCCAAACCAGGTAAAGATTTTGGAGTGTGTGGCTCCTACAGACCTATTTTCTTAATAAACTTAGATGACAAAATTCTAGAGAAGGTGTTGGCCAATGGGGTAGGTATTTTTGCATCCTAAGTGATCAGTGTGGACCAGGCGGGATTTATACTGGGCCGCTAGACCAGTGATAATATTCAGAAACTATTAAATTTGATGTGGGCAGCCCAGAGGATGAAAACCCCTCATTGCTGATGTCCATCGATGCAGAAAAGGCATTGGACAGGGTAGAGTGGGATTAATACATTTGCAGGGCGACCTCCAACAGTGCTTGTGGAAGATGTTTCCCTTCCACTGGGCGAAGAGCTATATTAAATATTTGGGAGTTTTGGTGGTTAGAGATTGGAAGGACCTGTGGAATCTTAATTACGATCCCCTGATTCAGAGGATGATGGATGACCTGGTAAGGTGGGATAAACCATACTTTTCATGGTTTGGTTGGGTGGCTATTGTGAAAATGAACATTCTGCCATAGATTTTGATTTTGTTTTTGTTTATGTCCTTGCCAATAGAGGTGCCTTCCTGGGTGCTTGTGCTGCTACAGATGTGAATTTTGTCTTTTATTTGGAGTTGACGACCCCTGAGAGTATGAAAGGAGGTGCTTTGTAGGACTTGGAAGGGTTGGCAGTACCGGATTTGGTCCACTACTATCATGCATCCCAAGTGAGAGCTATTTTGGGATGGAGTTGGGGAAGTGAAGAGCAGCAGTGGGGTCAGATAGAACAGGAACTTGCCGCAAGGGGAGAAGCAGCCCCATCTCAATTATTTATGGCAGCACGGCAGACAGGGCGGGGGGGGGGGTAGTGAGTGTGAATCCCTTTGTACAGTACACCCTTCAGGTCTGGCGGTGTGTGAAGGCTGGGCCAGTAGGAGGAGGAGGGGGGGATCCAGCTGCAGAGGATTCTCACCTATGGAGGACTTCGGGAAAGGGCCATTTTCAAGGGTGAACTCACAAGGGTTTAAGGATGGTGGGACAATTGCTGACAGAGAATGGGCAGTTGAAACCATTTAAGGAGCTACAACAAGTCTATGCCCTAGAAAAGGGAGACTGGTATGGCTACTTTCAAGTTGCCCATATGTTGGGGAGACTCCCAGGGTCCCCACGGGGTGGACTCTGGGAAACCGCCTTTGAAAAGCTTTTCCCGATCCCAAAGTCCTAATAAAGGGTTGGTATCTCGGCTGTCTAAAGGGGCTGGCTAGGAGCCTGTCATTGGTGTGGTACATGGATGCATGGGAAACACATTTGGGAAGAGAAAGGGATGACATAAGATGGCGGAATATACATAGGACCATCAGAATATCATTGTATTCCTCAGCCAGCCAGGAGTATTGAACGTCTGTTACACTAGCCCAGCTGTGCAAATGGGATAATGCACTTATTCCACAGTGTTGGGCAAGTGACAGAGTGGGCAACTATCTGTATAGATGGTAGACGCTTGGAATAGTCTCCCAGTGGACACGAGGACAGTCTCTGAATTCAAAAAAGCATGGGACAAACAAAGAGGTCCTCTAAAGGTAAAAAGGGGACTATTGTAGTTAATATGGAAGGATAGACTAGCTAGGCCATGTAGTCTTTTTCTGCCATCATGTTTCTATGGTGAGCATGCCCCGTGATACAGCCCACCTGGGTGTGAATGGGCAAGTGGGTCTGGGAAATAGTGGGATGGAGGATCCCACTTACCCCCAGTGTGAATGAATGGGAATCAGGAGGAGGGGGGGGGGTACAGAGAGGCTTATTCAGCTGTTTGCGATATGTATTGGAAATCAGGAGTGGTCGGTGGAGGGACAACAAATATTGTCTCATCTGCATTATGTGTGCTAGATGTGTAAGTTGACTGCTCTTAAGAGCCATAATTTGGCCTCCTTTCAGAGTACATGGAAGCCCTATATGACAAAGAAAAATGCTGAATGCTAAACGAGGTAGTCTTAGAACTGGAGGTGGTTGGGGACCGGGAAGGAGGGAGATAGGTTGCTCTGTGGGTATGTAAATAATCGCTACAGTAGCAGGTGGAGCAGAGTATTGCATACAGAGCAATTAAGTCACTGTTAAATGTTTATGGGAACTGCTACACCTGCTGGCTATATGGTTCGTACAGATGTTGTTCAGAAAATCTTTTCGTTTTGTGTTGTTTTTATTCAACATTAAACTAAATTGGAAAACAAAATCAGTACTAGAGTCAAAGTAGAAAAAAACAACATTATGCCAAAATGCTCCTGCTGTTAAAAAAAAAATAAATAAATGCACTACAATTACAGATTTGGGTGTTTTTGCATGCCAACTGTTCTATCTTTAGAGTGGTGGTTTTATTCTGGATTTTTTCCACACTCAGGAGTCAGAGTAGTATGCGAAAATCTGAAGTAACCCATCACGCAGTCTTCGGGGGACACAGCAAACTAGTTAGATTTTCAGGATAGCCACTGTGGTTGTGCATGTCAGGAAGTTACATACAATGGAGGCAGCGTCTGCGTATCTCCGTCATGCATAGTCATTGTGGTTGCTTTGAGGGCTTGGCTGGCTGGTGCATCTGAAGGACTGGGTGAGAACCTCTGCATTGAAGCATAGCAGGGTTTCTTACATCAGCCCCCTAGTTAGATTAATGTATTTATTTATTTGGCGTCTCTTATACCGCGCTATTCAAATCAGTGTGGTTTACATATAACAGAACATATACAATGCAGGCAGGCTGTATTGTATTTACAATGAACAGGGACTATAACTTGGACATAACTGGGGTAATTATCTACAAATTATTTACACTAGTAACAATCTGAACATACTAATATTTACATGGAGTGGCCCTTTTACTTATAATCGCTGTAGCTCCTGTCATGTGGCTTTTCAGCTAGGTAGATCTGCCATGCCATTTCACAATACCTATACTTTTTACTGTGACAAAAAGGGATGTTCCAGAGATGTAAGATAAGTGGGAGAGAAATCTATTAGCTTGTCTGAAAGTTGGAGGTTTTGTACGTAAGTGTATTTTATTCCCACCCTTGAGCCAATAAAGTATTTTCATCTTTTCAAATATAAAGCATGCAGTTATCTTGTGTTTAAAGATAGGTGCAGATGTACTTTTCAGCTTATCTGTTAGTCGTTAAAATTTACCCAGATATGTTAAGGGAGCTTTTTCCTATTGTTCTCAGGTAAAGAAGAGATTGAGGAAGAAAGGGCTGAGGTCTATAGAATAAGAGTGGAGTAGAACAAGTTGTGAATTGGTTATTTACTCCTTCAGAAAGTATAAAGAGTAAGGGGCATGCAGTGAAGCAATAGAAATCTTTGTTTATGGAAAGAGTGGAGATGCTTGGAATGGTCTCCCAGTGGAAGTAGTACAGACAAGGACTGTATCTGAATTCAAGAGAACATGAGGCAACCACAGAAGATCTCTAAAGGAAAAAAGGAAAGGAAAAGACTGGAACAAATCAGCATCGCAGGAACCACACTTCATTGGTTTAAGTCATATCTACAAAACCGCACTCAACAAGTACAAGTAGGCACAGATACTTCATCAAGCTTCAGAACAGGAGCATGGTATCCCCCCCCCCCCCCCCAGGGTTCCACCCTGTCCTCACTCTTATTCAACCTCTATGCAACATACTCAGAAAATTCAAAGTAGGATATCACATTTACACCGATATCATGCTTTACGTCCCCATAGACACCACACCACCAACCAACGTGCACTCCCCTCCTGCATTAAAGAAACATAAGCCTGGCTAAGTGCAATGAACCTCCGGATCAACTTCAATAAAACAGAAGTCCTCTACATGACAAGGAACCCAAACTTTAACCCACCACTGACTCTCCCAATGTGCAAAACAGACCTACTGATTAAAAAGGAAGTGAAATACTTAGGAGTCACCTTAGATCAATCACTCAACATGGCATCCCGCATAAAGCTAACCACTAGAAACATACGAGGTGTGACAAAAAAGAAACGAGATTGTGGCAGCCATGCCCATGACTCTGCCAGTTGGCTAACCGCTTATGTCACTGTGTTGTGCAACATCACGCTACTATTCTGCTATAATATTTTTCATCTCTCATTCTGTTTTTCTTTGTAGCACACTGCTCCATCGCTTTGTCATGCAACTGGAGGTGGCAGAAATATGGAGCTAAGAATCAACTTGAAATTTCTGGTTAAGTTGGAGAAGGGCCCAACTGAGTATCTCCAACTTCTGGAAAAGGCTTATGGAGAAGATGCAATGTCAAGGCCAGAAATCTTCAAGTGGCACAAACGCTTCAAGACTGGACGTGAGGAGGTGGAGGATGACCCCCAAGTCAGAACAGCCTTCCACGACAAAGACGGCTGAGAACATTGACAAGAGTGAACCAGATAGTGCGGAGTGATTGCAGGTTGATGGTGTGGATGATAGCTGAGGAGCTCAGCCTGAACAGGGAGTCAGTGTGGACCATCTTGGTGCAGGAGCTGGGGATGCAGAAGATGTGTACCAAGATGGTGCCCAAGCTTTTATCGGATGACCAGAAGGAGCACCGGGTCAATGTTTGTCAAGACTTGCTAGAGAAGATCGGAGAAGATCCAGAGTTCGTTGGCCGAGTCATCATAGGAGACAAGACTTGGGTCTTCCAGTACGACCCTGAAAGCAAGAGACAGCCTGCAGTGGAAGACTCGACTGTCACCCAGACCCAAGAAGGCGCACATGTCCAGTTCAAGGTCATGCTGATTGCATTCTTCAACCAGAAGGGAGTGGTCCATCATGAGTTTGTGCCTGAGGGTCAGACAGTCAACCATAAACCTCTTCCAGCAGGTCCTCAATTGCCTCCATGACCATGTTCTGCACAGCAGGAGGGCTCTGTGGAGAGACAAGTCGTGGCTGCTCCACCACGACAACACGCCCACACACTGTGCTCAGTATGAGGCAGTTCTTGACCACCCTCCTTATTCCCCAGATCTTGCAACGTGCGACTTCTGGCTCTTCCCCAGGCTGAAGGCTGTGCTCAAAGGAACTCATTTCACCTCTGTAGAAGAGATCAGGGCCACTGTGACAAGGGAGCTGAGGGACCTCAAGGAGGAGGACTTTACAGAGTGCTTCCGTACGTGGCAGAAGCACATTAATTCTGGGGGGTGGGGGGATTATTTTGAAGGGGACAATGCGTAATTTCTCTGTAGATTTTGTAATAAAACATTAATGGGACAGCCTCATTTCTTTTTTGTCACACCTCATATTTTTTAAACTATGAACATCTTTGACCATTACTAGACCCACCTGACTTCGGGCACTAGTCACACCTCACTGTGACTTCTGTAACAGCCTATTAACCAACTGCAAATAGCACAAAATGTCACAGCCAGGATCATCTGTAAAGTCCCCATAACTGACCATATCACCCCCATTATGTACAATCTCCACTGGCTCCCAGTCACAAGCAGAATAAAATTCAAACTACTGCTGACCACATTTAAACTGCTAAAAAAACATATCTCCCTCATTCCTATCCACATTAATTACCCCTTCAACAGAAACAAGAACCAAAAGAGGATGCTACAGGAACACCATTAAAATCTGCCCCCCCCCCCCCGAACTACAGTAAAACTAAGCAATCCACTAGCAATAGAGCACCCACACTATGGAATGCCCTCCCTGATACACTGAGATCCATCAAAGATCTCCAGACATTTAGAAAACACATAAAGACACTCCTATTCATCAAACATTTTGGCAATGACAGTAGTAATAACACTATATACCCCACTTAACACCCCCCCCCATTTCGATACAAGACACCCCCCCCCCTCCACACAATCTACAACCCTCTCTTTCAACCACAATAATAAAGCAACCTACGCTGCAAATAGTTCAAATGTAAATAATTCTCCCACGTATTATATTATCCCTGGTTTAATGTATCCCCACCAATGTTCAGTGTATACTGTTGGGTTCATTGTAAACCATCCCTGAACTCAGGAAGAGGCGGTATATAAAAACTGAAATGTGTGGAAGGGCAGAGTGAATAAGGCCATATGGTCTTTTTATTTTCTTTTTTGTGCTGTTGAGTCCGTGCTGACTCCTAGTGACCCTGCTGCCTCTGGGTTTTCTTGGCAATGTATCACCAGAGGTAGATTGCCAGGCCTTTTCTTCTGAGGCAATGGAGGGTAAAGTGACTTGCCCAAGGTCACAAGGAGTGCCAGTGGGAATCAAACCCTTGATGATCTGGGTACTAGGCAGTTGCTCTAACCACTAGGCTACTCCTCCACTCTGTATGGACTTTATCTGCTGACTTATTTCTATTTAAGACTAATCAGAGAAAATATTTTTTCCACAAAATATGTAATTATGCTCTAGAATTCATTGCCAGAGGATGTAGTAAAAACTATTAGCATACCAGAAAAAGGTTTGGACAAGTTCTTGGAGGAAAAGTCCAGAAACCATTATTAAAGTAGTTTGGGGAAATCCATTTCTTATCCCTGGGATAAACAGCATGGGATTGTTTACCTTTGGGATATTGCCAGATACATGTGATCTGCATTAGCCACAGTTAGAAACAGGATTCTGGGCTTGATGGACCATTGGTCTGACTCAATATGGTAAATCTTATGTAGTTATGGGAGAGCCTGAAAAGCTGCACATCACCACTGGATTGTTTTCGCCTTGGTTTGGTAAAAAGGAGTCCGTCAGCTGGAGGTAGAATAGAGAGCTGTGCTCAAAACAAATAGAATTGGGCTCCAAAGGCAAATTTTAATGATTGCTCATTACTACCTAAGCTCTCATGCACAGAGTATACAACTCAATGAGCTTTTTTCTGCCTTCCACTTAAAAATCTCTTTCCTAAATATTTCAGCAGAAAAGTTTGAGCAGCTGAAACAAAGGCAATCTGTGGTGTTTAGGAGAGTTCCAGTACTAAGAATGGCCTACTTCCTTTAGAAGGAACATCAGTTAGGCGCTGCTTCCTTTTTCTGTCATAAGGGCATGATGTTAAAGTTCTCGCACAGGGTTTTCCAACACTAGGGTATTGCATTAGCAGAAACAATGGGGAGCGCAGACACAGCAAGAGCTGGTGAATAGAAAAGATGAAAGCAAGCTGAGGGGCAGATCTTTTGGAAAGAGACACAGAATGGAGGCTCTTATGGTGTTTGGCTGGCAACAGCTGTTTCCTTCTGTGATCTCTATCACACCATAGGCTATGCTGATAATAGATTTTTTAGATAGGACAGGAGAGTGGTGAAAGACCAAGCGGTCCATTACCTCTTCCTCAGATTTATAATCCATTCCTCTACCTCAAAGATCCTCTGTGCTTGTCTCATGCTTTCTGAAAATCTTATTTTGTCATTGTCCCCTCCACATTTTCTGTCAAGAAATATTGCCTCGGATCAGTAGTTCTCAAACCAGTCCTCATGATACACCTAGCCAGTCAGGTTTTCAGGATAACCACAGTGAGCATGCACGAGCGAGATTTGCATCAAGGAATGGATTCTGCTGTGGGATTCTGCTGGGCCTTTGGGACCTGTATTGACCATTATTGGAGACAGAATGCCAGGCTCAATGGACCTTTGCTCTGCCTCAGTATAACACATCTGTTTTTATTTACTTGTTGGCCACTGCAAGATCATCAGAAATAACTACCTCTAGATGCCTGTCTTGCCTATATGGTATCACCCAGTTCAACCTTAATGCATAACCCTGCATTTTTTTAGCATCAAATCTTAGCTGCCAAACTTTAGACCATGCCTCAATTCCTCTCTATGTTTTCCACACTTTCCAGAATGTTTACCCTGTGACAGATTTTGGCATCATCTGCAGAAAGAGAAATGTTTCCTAATAGCTCTTTTGCAATGCTGTTTACAACTCCATTTACCATTGCCCTTTGTGGTCTCTCACTCACAGTGACCGGTTAAGGCCCATAGTAGGCCGAGTTTGTTTATAATCACCTCTGCAGAATCATGACAAAAGCCTAAATATCTAGCATTCTCCCCTGTCCAACTCTCTAAGGTCACTCAAAGAAATTGCTGAGATGTGTCTTTCTGGCAATACCCCACTGTTTGGGTTTCCGAAATTCACTGGATTTTAGAAACTGTGTTAGCCTCTCTTTTAATAGCTATTCCAGTCATTTACCCACCACTGAGGTCAAATTAGCTGAACTGTAGTTCCCAGTTATCTCCTTTCATTTCTATGAAGAGTCACTATATCTAGCCATCTCCATTCCTTTTACAAATGCGTCTTGAGTTAGGAGTAGGTTCAAATGTCAGACAGTAATGGTGTCAGAGCTTTAAGTTCCCCTAATATCCAGCCCCCATTACGTTATCTATTTTTAGTTTAAATTAGCTCCTCATGAACAATCTCCTGAAAATCATTTGAGGTCTACTGCGCTGCCATTCGTAACTGTTTTTGTGGCCCTGCTGCAAGCCATTGAACACCGAACAGAAATATTTGTTAAGTAATTCTGTTTTTTCTTTGTTAGCTTCCATGGGGCCGATATTCAGCAGCAGCTAGCAGTGTTAAAGTGGCTGGTAGTAAACACTGTAGTTTAGACCCAGATATTTCATACTGGGGTCATATCCAGTCATCGACATTAAATATACGGATTGGCCGGACAGCGCTGCAGCAATATTCAGACGCTGCCTGGTTAGCTAAAGCGGCTAGCTGTTGTTGTGGCTGTTGTTAAGTGCTCTCAAGTCTGTGTCGACTCATGACAACTTCTGGATAGTTGTCCTAAAAACTGTATTTGGTCTTCAATCAGGCGGCTCATTGTTGGTACAGTAACACCCATAGCTGCTGTTATTGTGTCGATCCATCTCATTGCCGGCCTTCCTTTTTTGCATTGACCGTCTACCTTGCCAAGCATGATGTCTTTCTCTAATGATCTCTCTCTTCGCATGATGTGTCCAAAGTATGAAAGTCGAAGTCTTGTCATCTGAGCTTCTAAAGAAAGCTTAGGTTTGATCTCCTCTAGTACCGACTGGTTTGTTCTTCGGGCAGTCCATGGTATACACAGTATTCGTTGCCAGCACCAAAATTCAAAGGCATCAATTTTCTTCCCATCTATTTTTTTCACTGTCCAACTTTCACATCCATATGTTGTTATTGAAAATACCATGGCTTGAACAAGTTGAATCTTTGTATGGAGAGAGACATCTCTGCTCTTGAGAATCTCGTCTAGCTCCTTAATAGCCATTCTGCCAAGAGCAATGTGTCATCGTATTTCTTGACTGCTTGTCATTTCTTTATTGATAGTTTACAACTTTAACCTACTTGGACCAACTATTTCAATTTCTTCTCCATCAACAATGAACATTGATTTTTGCCAGTTGTCAGGATCTTTGTCTTCTTTACATTAAGGTGCAGGACCATTTTAAAACTATGTTCCTTGAGCTTGAGAAGCAGATGTTTCAGATCATCTTCACTTTCAGCTAGTAATGCGGTATCATCAGCTTTAGTGGAAGTTATTGATGAGTCTACCACTAGTCTTCACACCTTGATTGCCTTCATACAGTCCTGTTTCTCTGATGATTAGTTCTGCATATAAATTAAACAGGTAGCGGGAAAGTATGCAGCCTTGTCGTATATCTTTGCTGATTTTAAAACCATTCTGTTTCTCCTTGTTTCATGTGAATTGTTGCTTCTTGATCAATGTAAAGGTTGTACAAGAGAACTATCGGGTGTTCTGGTGTGCTACTACCACTGAGCATTTGTATAGCGCTACAAGATGTACACAGCACTGCACAAGCATGTAAGAGACAGTCCCTGCTCATCAGAGTTTACAAGCTAGTGAAGACAGACAACACA
Source organism: Ichthyophis bannanicus (assembly GCA_033557465.1). Classification (NCBI taxonomy): domain Eukaryota; kingdom Metazoa; phylum Chordata; class Amphibia; order Gymnophiona; family Ichthyophiidae; genus Ichthyophis; species Ichthyophis bannanicus. The sequence continues at coordinate 31,620,591 of CM066047.1, read as the reverse complement.
GTAGATGTAGACAGGCAGGGCTGGTGCTAGTTCTAGCACCCCCCTGCAACCTATAAGTTGGCACCCCTCCCTTATTATTAATGTTGGCTGCACCCTACCCTCCTTTTACCCAATACCGCTTTGTGAACTCTTTTCAAGCGATATTAGTATTTCTCCTTCAAATCCAGTGTTGTAAAAAAAATTGCAGCAAAAGAGAAAATGCATAGAAACATGACGACAGAAAAAGACCACATGGCCTATCTAGTCTGTTCTTCCATATCAACAACTACAACAGTCCCCTTTTTTCCTTTAGAGATCCTCTGTGTTTGTCCCATGCTTTTTTGAATTCAGTTACTGTCCTCATCTCTACCACCTCCAATGGAAGACTATTCCACGGATCCAACACTCTTTCCGTAAAGAAATATTTCCGCATATCACTCCTGAATCTATCCCCCTTCTCCCTCATCGCATGTCACCTCGTAGCAGAACTTGCTTTCAATTGAAAGAGGCTCTCTCCCTGAACATTTATGCCACGGAGGTATTTAAACATCTCGATCATATCACCTCTATCCCGCCTTTCCTCTAAGGTGTACATATTAAGATCCTTAAGTCTGTCCTCATATGCTTTATAATGAAGATCACTAACCATTTTAGTAGCCACCCTCTGCACCGACTCCAGCCTGTTCACATCCTTTTGAAGGTGCAGTCTCTAGAATTGCACACTATACTCCAAATGAGGTTGCACCAAAGACTTATACAGAGGCATTATCACCTCCTTTTTTCTGCTAGCCATTCCTCTCTGTATGCACCCAAGCATCCTTCTAGCTTTTTCCGTCGCCTTTTCCACCTGTTTAGCTACTTTAAGATCATCAGACACAACCACCCTAGGTTCCGCTCTTCTTTAATGGACAAAAGTACTTCACCCCCTATACTATATTGCTCCCTTGGATTGCTGCAGCCCGAATGCATGACCTTACATTTTTTAACATTAAATCCCAGCTGCCAAATTCTAGACAATTCTTCAAGCTTAGCTAGATCCCTCCTCATGTTATCTACACCTTCCTGGGTGTCTACTCTATTGCAGATTTTGGAATCATCCGCAAAAAGGCAAACCTTACCCGACAGCCCTTCCGCTATATCACTAACAAAGATGTTAAAAAGAATCGGACCAAGGACAGATCCCCACTCAGAGTGAGCTCTATTTACCTGTCCTCTTTGTCGCCTCCCACCCAACCGATTTCTAACCCAAGCAGTAACTTTAGGGTCCATCCCTAGGGTGCTCAGTTTGTTTATAAGTCGCCTGTGAGGAACAGTATCAAAGGCTTTACTGAAATCTAAATACACCATATCTAGGGCTCTCCCTCAGTCCAATTCCCTGGTCACCCAGTCAAAGAAATCAATCAGATTTGTCTGACAAGACCTGCCTCTGGTGAATCCATGCTGCCTCGGATCCTGTAATCTGCTGGACTCCAGAAACCTCACTATTTTCTCTTTCAGCAGCGTTTCCAATAATTTACTCACCACGGAAGTTAAACTAACCGGCCTGTAGTTTTCAACCACATCCTTACTTCCACTTTTGTGTAAAGGCACCACATGAGCCTCTCTCCAGTCCTTTGGCACCACTCCCGACTCCGAGGCATTGAAAAGGTCAGTCAGTGGAGCTGCTAGAATGCATAACCAAAATAAAAATACTTAGCAGTAAATACTTAACAAAACAGGCTGTGATAGTAAAAAATAAAATAAAATAAAATAAAATCTGATTCTGGTCATCTTACTAACAACAAACAACATTCTCCAGTGCCAGGCATATTGTGAACTAATATAAAACACTGCAAAAGTCACTGAAAATCTACAAGGCCAAATCTATCATTCCATACCAGCATGCACTTCCAAAACTCATACAATAAGGGGCCTACCCAGAAAAAGGCAGCACTACAAATGCTGCAATGAGCCCCAAAACCTCCATACACCTATTTGAAAAGCTGTACAAGTCAAATTACCACAGTACAGATCCCTACGTACAAACTCAATGTTAACAGAACACCTGGCCTTGGTCACATACTCAGAACAAAGATCCTCACCAAGTAAAGAATAAGTGACCACAACCTAAAGTAAAAATAAAAATATGTAGACAAAAATTAAAATGAAACCCCAAGAAGCCAGACTCCGCATGCGGTGCCACTCTAGATAAGAGAGGCAGTCCCCAGTACTGTTTGAAATATAAACATAGCGCAAAGTCCAGTCACTAAATTGAAAATAAAATTGTTTCTACCTTTGTAGCCCGATGATTTTTAATCATGCTGGTCCTGATCTGAAGTTTCCGTTTTCCTCCGTCTTCTCTTTGCTCTTTTTCTATGGTCTATAGTCCATCTGCCATTTTTTGTGTCTCCTTTTGCTTTCTTCATTTTCTTCCATCAGCCTTGTTCCAGTCCCAGTAACCCTCCCCAGTATTAGCCCTCTTTACAGCCTCCCCTCCCAGTACCTTCTAGTGTCAACCCCCTTGCATTCCCAGCACCGCCACTGGTGTCTATTCCCTTTTAGTTCCCCTCCTCCATCACACAGCCCCTTCTAGTCCAAATATCATCCCAGGCATCAGCGAACGTCCAGTCCCAGTGCCCCCTCCCATGTCAGTTCCCTTCCAGTCACCCTTTCTTCTGTCCATCTGCCTTCCAGTGCCATCCCTGTGTGTCAGCTCCCTTCAATCCCCCACCTTCCCCTCTTTTCCGCTCTTCCAACCCCCCATGTGAGCTTCCTTCTAGCCCCACCTTCCCCCTGTCAGTTCTCTTCCACCCCCCCCCTCCTATTATCCAGCTACCTTCCAGCCCCATCCCCAAGTGTCTGCTCCCTTCCAGCTCCCCCCCCCGTGTTTGCTCCCTTCCAGCTCACCCCTCCATGTCTGCTCCCTTCCAGCTCACCCCGTGTCTGCTCCCTTCCAGCTCACCCCATGTCTGCTCCCTTGTAGTCCTCCCCCCTGTCTGCTCCCTTGTAGTCCTCCCCCCCTGTCTGCTCCCTTTCAGCCCCACCACCCCCCACCCCCCGTGTCTGCTTAGATTCATCCTTCGAAAAAGAAAGCAGCCGCGGGAACATTTCTCTGTTCCCGTGGCTCTGCTCTCTTTTAAACTGCTGGGTCGCAGAATTTCTAATTGCAAGAATAAGCATTTCCTGTTTCTTGCTATTAGAAACTCTGCGGCTGCTTTCTTTTTCGAAGCGGTGGGTGGCGGGCGGTTAGCAACAGCACCACCCCGCCCTCCTGCCACACTTACCCGGCTTTCCGGGTAGCAACAGCACCACCCCGCCCTCCTGCCACACTTACCCGGCTTTCCGGGTAGCACCTACCCTGTAGACAGGGATATATCTGGGGGGCATGGTAAGGAAACACAAAGGACATCTGGTGAGTCAAGATCCGAAAGCGGCAGTGAAGAGGTGAGTTTTCAGCCTGAATTTGAAAAGGGCCAGAGAAGCTGCCTGACGTACAGACTCAGGTAGTTTGTTCCAGGCATAAAGAGCACAAGGTGAAAGGAGCAAAGTCTGGAGTTAGCAATAGAAGAGAAGGGCACAGATAGAAGCAGTTTGCCAGAAGAGCAGAGTTTCCAGGGAGGTTTAAGGAGAGATAGAGGAAAGGTACTGAGGAGCTGCAGAGTGAATGCACTTATAGGTCAGCAGGAGAAGTATGAACTAGATACGGAAACGGATAGGGAGCCAATGAAGTGACTTGGGAAGAGGGGTAATATGAGCATGACAAGGCTGGTGGAAGATTAACCGTGCAGCAGTGTTGAACAGATTGAAGGGAAAAGAGATGATTCAGCGGTAGACCAGCAAGGAGTAGGTTGCAATAGTCAAGACGGGAGGTGATTAAGGAGTGGATAAGTGTCTTAGTAGTGTGTTCAGAAAGGAACGGGCGGATTTTGTTGATGTTACAGAGAAAGAAACGGTAGGCCTTAGCTATCAGAAAGATGTGTGTGGAGAAGGAGAGAGGAGTCAATGATGACCCCAAGGCTGCGAGCCGAGGAAACAGGGAGGAGTAGAGAGTTATCCACAGAGACTGAGAGGGGAGGAAGAGGAGAGGAGGTTTCAGGGGGAAAAAAACAAGCAGCTCAGTTCTGGCCATGTTCAATTTCAAGCAGCGGTGAGACATCAAAGCAGCAATGTCAGAAAGGCAGGCAGAGATCTGGGTCTGGATTGCTGGAGAGATTTCAGGTGTAGCGGTAGATCTGGGAGTCATCAGCATAAAGGTGGTACTGAAAGCCATGCACCAAGGGACTGGATATAGAGAGAGAAAAAGGAGTGGACCCAAGACAGATCCTTGGGGTACATCAACTGAGAGCAGGATAGCAGCAGAGGAGGATCCACCAGAACAAACACTAAAGAGTGATGGAAGAGATAAGAGGAGAACCAGGATAGTACAGGGTATCAAGGAGAAGGTTGTGGTCAAGTGTGTCAAAAGCAGCAGAGAGGTCAAGAAGAATGAGGACTGAGTAAAGGTCCTTGGATTTTGCCAGGAACAGGTCACTGGAGACTTTGACAAGAGCTGTTTCAGTAGAATGTAAAGGACAAAAACCAGATTGTAAAAGATCCAGGAGGGCTTGAGAGGAGAGAAAGTCAAGGCAACGGTGGTGAACCACACATTCAAATAGTTTAGAAACGAAGGGGAGGAGGGAGATGGGTCAGTAGTTAGAAGGACAGGTAGGATCTAGTGAGGGTTTCTTGAGGAGAGGTATGACCACAGCATGCTTGAGGGCTGCAGGGACAGTTGCAGTGGAGAGCAATAGGTTGAGAATATGAGAGATGGAAGGGGACAAGTGGAGGAGATGGGGTTTAGGAGATGGGTGGGAATAGAATCAGAGGAGCAGGTAGTGTGTTTGGAGGAGGAAAGAATGTGTGCAGTTTCCTCCTCAGAGATCATAGAAAAGGAAGAAAGGGTAGTAGAGGTAGAGGAGGGAAAGTTGGGAGTAAAGAAGGGGAGGAGGGAAAGTAGCTGAATTTTTGGGGAATTGGAGGGTGATCTTGTGGATTTTGTCATGGAAATAGCCAGGGTTTGGGCATTCAGATCCTGACTCCTTCCTCATCTTACCCTAACCCCCATCAACGTTTATGACCAAACTACAGACCAAACTGTACCACACCGTACCTTGCGCAGAACTGACTAATGCTCTGTATTGTTCTGACTAGATTGTAATCTCCGATGAGCGTGACTCTGACGGGCAGGGACTGTCTCTTGTATGTTGGCTACCTCTTGTAGGTTAGCTGTGCAGCGCTGCGTGGGTGGTGCTTTAGAAGTGCTGAATAGTAGTAGTAGAGGCAGAGGCACCTTGAGGAGAGAGGAGAGTAGTAAAGAGATGGCGAGGGTCAGAGGGAAGAAAGTTAGTCAGATGGATATAATAGTCTTGTTTGATGAGTGCTATGGTTGATTGGAAAGAGACAAGCATTAATTTGAAGTGTAGAAAGTCTGCAAGGGAGCTGAATTTGAGCCAAGCACACACAGATGAATGGGCACAAGAATGTAGATAGCAGGTAATGGAAGAAAACCAGGGCTGGGGTATAGTACGCCTCACAGGACGTGGCATGGGCAGAGCATCCAGAGGAGAGTGCAGCGTTATAGGAACCTACTGCCTCATCAACAGACTCAGATGACATAGTGGAGGAAAGAGGTGATGAAACAATGGAGGAGAGAACCAAAGTGTCAATAGCATGAAGATTCACGAAGATTTCTAAAGAGGTTGGAGGAGACAGGATGAGATTGAGGTGGTGAGTGGTGAAGAGTGAAGCTTAGCAGGTGATGGTCAGATAAGGGAAGAACCGAGGTACAGAGGTTTGAGGGTAAGCAATTAGAGAAAAATACAAGGTCAAGGCAGTGGCCATGCTGGTGAGTGGGGGGCAGTAGTGCAAAGCTGGAGGTCGAATGAGGAGGTAAGGAAAAGAATCAGAGGGGTTATCAACATGAATGTTAAAATCCCCGAGAATAAAAGTGGGGGGAAGAGGAATCCATAAAGAAGGTAAGCCATGAGTCAAAGTCAGTGAGAAAGGTAGAGGTGGACTTGTCAGGAGGTCGATAAATAACAACTACCCGGAAAGGTAGTGGAGTGAAAAGGCAGATGGTGTGGACTTCAAAGGAGGGAAAGGAGTGAGACTGTGGCAGTAGAAGGGGTTGGAATTGTCAGGAAGGATGCTTTTTAATGTGGCCCAGAGTTTCTCATGGTTTACACAGTCAAAAGCCTTGCTGTAGTTGATAATACTAAAAGGATATCTGTGTTTTATTTTCTCTTTTCAAGGATCCATCTCACATCCGCGATGTCTCTCATTCCTCGTCCTTTCCTGAACCCTGCTTGCACTTCAGGCAGTTCTTGTTCCAGGTATGGTTGTAGTCTCTGCTGAATGATCTTGAGTACAATCTAGCTGACATGGGGGATCAGAGCGCTTGTGCGATAATTTTCACAGTCAGTTGGATCACCTTTCTTTAGTATTAGTATAAACACAGATTTTTTCCAGTCAGTTGGCCATGTTGTTGTCTTCCAAATTTCCTGCTAGAGCCTTGTAAGTATGATAACAGCTGCTCCGATTGCTGTGATATTTCAATGGAAATGCCATCAATGTCTGGTGCTTTGTTCTTTGATAAGGCTTTCAATGCTGCTTCAAAACTTTCATCACCAATGGTTCCAGATCATAAGGTACAGGTTGAAATGGCTGTTGGCCCACTTGACCTTTATGATATGACGACTCTGGATATTCTTTCCACCTTTCTTGATCTTCTCAGCATCATGCAACATGGATCCTTGAGTATCTTGTAGCATTCTAATTTGAGGCTGGAATTTTTTCTTTAACTCATAGCTTTAGGAAAGCTGATCATCTTCTTCCTCTAATAGTTTCCGATTCAATTTCCTTGCTTGTGTCATTGCAGTACTTCTCCTTGTCTTGCTGCATGTTGGAAATATCTGTTGAGTTCTGCGCGTGCCTCTCTTTCTCCTCTGGCTTTAGTATCAGTTCAATTTTCAGAGTTTCTTCAGTAATCCATTTTGGCCATTTTTGCTTTTTCATCTTTTGCAAAGCAGTCTCACTTTCTTCCAACACAACCTTCTTGATCAGGGCCGGCCCATCCCTTGTGCAAGAATGTTGTTTGCACAGGGCCCCGCATTTCAGGGGGCCCCGTGCAAACAACATTCTGCATCTGCCGGTAAAAAAAAAACTTGCTACTGCTGCTGCCGTGGCAGCGGCAGAATCTAGCGTCCCGCGGGGCCCCCACTGCCCGGCAGAGTCCTCCATGCGGCCTCAGCTCCCTAAGGTGCCGGCTTTCAGAGCTGCGAAGGGAGAGCTTCTCCCTCGCGGCTCTGTTAAGCCGCTGGTGTTGATGGGAAACAGGATTTCCTGTTCCCAATCAGCCCCGCAGGCTTAAACAGAGCCGCGAGAAATGGAAATTCTCCCTTTGTGGCTCTGAAAAGCCTGCGCTGAGGGAGCTGAGGCCGCATAGAAATGGGCTGATGGGGGGGCTAGGACTGGAAATGGGCTATGGGGGGGAATAAGACTGAAAATGGGGTGATGGGGGGTTAGGACTGGTAATGGGCTATGGGGGTGGGGCTAGGATTGGTAATGGGCTGGGGAGGTTGCTAGGACTGGAAATGGGATGAGTGGAAGGGGGGCTTGAACTGCAAATAGCTGATGGGGAGGGGGCTTGGAATGGAAATGGGCTGTGAGGGGAGGGAGCTAGGACAGGAAATGGGCTGATGGAGGGGCTAGGATAGGACTGGAAATGGGCTGTTGGGGGGATGATAAGATTGGAAATGGGCTGTGGTGGGGGCTTGGATTGAAATTTTATTTATTTATTTATTTACAGTTTGCTATATACCGTGCTATTCCAAATCAGTGCGGTTCACATAGAACATTTAACATACGCATTTCATAAGGATGATCCGCGTTTACAATAAACAGGTGGTACAACTTACATCTGTGCCTTAGTAACTAGGGGTCCATTTGTGCTACTTTGGTCAGCTCGATGCGTCGGTTCTAGAGGAGCAGTCATCGGGGTAATGCAGTAGGAAGAGGTGGTGTTTCAACACCTTTCTAAACTGTGCAAGATCAGTGACTGCCCGGATACTGGGTGGGAGGGAGTTCCAGCATCTTGGCGCAGAGAATCTGAAAGCCCTGTTCGTTGTTGCCTGGGTACAGTTAGTTATTTCTTTTGGGACTACTAGCTTATTGACTGCTGTTGACCTTCTAGATCTATTGGAGGGGTTGAGTTGTATGAGTTCCGATAGTGATAGCGGGGAGAAGCCATTTATGATTTTGAAAGTCAGTATCAGGTTTTTGAAAGTGAGCCGGCCTTGTATGGGAAGCCAGTGTAACCGTTTCAGGATAGGTGTCATGTGGTCACGGCTGGATGCCCCTTGGAGAACTCTTGCCGCTGAGTTCATTGCCAGCTGCAGGGGATGCAGGGTGTCTTTAGGGAGGCCATGGAGTATGGCATTTGCGTAGTCAAAGTGTGGTAAGATTAAGGCTTGGTAAACTGTCCGGAAGTCGTCCGGTTCAAGTAGGGCGTTGAGGTGTCTGAGTGTCCGGATTTTATGGTATACTGCTCTTGCTAAATTGCTTATGTGGGCTTTCATGTCTAAACGTTGGTCCAAGGTTACTCCAAGGTATCTGATCGAGGGTCTGGTAACAAGTTCCGCTTCCTTGACCTTCAGGTAGGGTGGGGTGTTGAAATTCGGATTTCTTGTGATGTTTAGGACCTCAGTTTTCTTATGCTGGATTCATAGGTTTTGTGTTTGTAGCCAGCCTGATACTGCATTAAAACAGTCGGATAGTGGGGAGAGGTCGGGGTTGTCTGTTGAGAAAGGCATGTACAGGAGAACATCGGCGTATAGTAGGCAATTCACCTTGAATGACCGAATGATGTCGCAGATAGGCTGCATGTAAATGTTAAACATCAAGGCGGAGAGAGAGGATCCCTGCGGGACTCCTTGATTTTGGTGGAACGGCTCTGATATTGACTCCCCTGTTTGCACATGTTGCCATCTATCTGAGAGGTACGACTTGCACCACTCTAGTGCTGAATCTCGTATCCCTTTCTCATGGAGGGGACTTGTGAAGGGGCTAGAACTGGAAGTAGGCTCATGGGGGGCTTGGATTGGAAATGGGCTGAATGGAGGGGAGCTAGGATTTGACATCGGCTGATGGTGGGGCTAGGAAAGGACTAGAAATGGGCTGATGGGGGGACTCGGATAGGACTGGAAATGGATGGGGGAGCTAGGACTGGAAGTGGCCTGAAGGTGTGGCTAGGATAGAATTGGAAATGGGGGGCTAGAACTGGAAATGGGCTGATGCGGGGACTAGAAGGGAGCGGATGCTGGGTGTGGCTGGAACTAGAAGGGAGCTGATGTTGGGGGAGGATTAGAATGGGATGGAGCTGGGAGAGTGAAATGGAGAGGGGAAAAATATTTTTTTGTGGGAGGGAAGACAAATCTACAATTGGCCGGGTATTGGGAGAGTAAGTGGAGATTGAGGATGGAGGGGTAAAATTTGAGTGGATGAAATAGGAATGAGGAAAGAGCAAAAGGAGAAAGATTAGTATGTTAAAGCAGATGTAGAGAGAGAATGGGAAAAAAACTAGAAGAGAGGAGAGAAGAAAGGACAAATGGACAGCAGACGATGGAGAGTTAGCAGAAGACAGTGGCTGGAGCAATTGCAACTGAAAAAAAATGCACAAAAAGGTAGAAAAATCTCTTTATTTGGAATTTATTAACTGGAATATGTCAGCTCTGGGAAATGTGCATCATTAACGTCTGTGTTTTGTTTAGTACAAGAGGAAATTAATTTATAGTTTTATTTCTACAGTGTTGTTGTACATTCCAAGTTTGGCTTTTTGGGTTCCCAGTTTAATTATTGTCTTCCTGTTTCTAAATTGTGATTCCTTGTTTGGTGATGGTCTGTGTTCTGCATGTGTAATTGAGCTGAGGCATTCTGTTTATGTAATTCCTATTTGACATTGCCACTTGTTCTCTTTCCCCAGTAGGTCATGTAGTGTTATTCTCTGAAATGTATTGGTTTAATATTTGCAGTGTTGCCTTTTGATAGCTAATGGTGCTTTGTGAGTCCAGGTAGTGCTGTTACGATACGGCGGGTTTGCTATGGGTTCTAAATGGGCAGTGTTTGTAGTAGTTCCTAATGTGCCTGGCGGTTGGCACTAGATTATAGTAATGTAGAAATCTTTTAGTCTTTCTTTATCCATACACTCCTTAAGAGGCATGTTTACTAAAAGTTAGTGTATGGTAACATTATGCAAATATTTATGCAAATGAGGCCCCGCACCCCCCTTGGGCCGCCCCTGTTCTTGATGTCATCCCATAACTCTTCTGGAGTTCTGTCATTTATATCTAAAGCAATATATTGATTTTGCAAGCAGTCTTTAAATTCTGGTGGTATATTATCAAGGTCATATTTTGCTACATTCATGAGTGGCTTGCTCTTTTTCAACTTAGCTGGAGCTTGCATACTAATAGTTGGGAATCTGTACTACAATCAGCTCCAGCGTTTGTCTTTATTGATGTTATAGAGTTTTTCCATCCTTGACTTCCACAGATGTAGTCAATTTGATTTTTATACAAGCCATTGGGTGAAGTCCATATGAACAGTTGCCGCTTGTGTTGCTGGAAGAAGGTATTTGAGATGAATAGATCATTGGTCTTGAAGAATTCTATCAGTCTTTCTCCAGCTTCATTTCTGTTGCCAAATCCATATTTCTTCTTTGTTGCCAACTTTTGTGTTTTAGTCACCCATGACTATCAGAATATCCTGTTTGCCTGTTCTGTCAGTTTCAGCTTGTACTTGTTCATAGAACTCATGAACTTCATCCTCTTCTGCAGCTGTTGTTGGGGCATATGCCTGAATTATAGTTGTGTTGATGGGCATTCCTCATAGACTAATAGCAATTAAGCGTTCACTGATTGCATTGTATTTCATTACAGTTCTTGCATCACCATTTCTTCTTTGTCTTTCATTTCCAGCATAGAAGACCATGTGATCAAAAGATGTAAAGTGCCCGATGCCGGTCCATTTCAGTTCACTGACACCCAACAGATCAAGTTGTACACGTTCCATTTCATTCTTGACCACCTCCAACTTCCCTTGGTTCATGCTTCATATGTTCCATGTCGCAATATGTAAGACATCTGTGCAGCTTCTGACTCTCATTTCATGCGCAGCTATATCAGCAGTCAGACGTCCTGAGGGCTTTGATTCAACCACATCATAAATGCTGGCTTTACTCTGAAAAGTCTTCAGCTCCTCCCGCTTTGATTGAAGGAAAAGGCGGTATAGAAAACTTGTTAAATAAATAAATAAAATAAATAAATTGAGTGTCTTCCAACCTGGGGGTCTCATCGTCCAGCACTATAGTGCAATTTGTTTTGTTGTGACTATCCATTGGGTTTTCGTGGTAAGATACAGAAGTAGATTGCCAGGCCTTTCTTCTGCACAGGTAATTCTAGTATTGTTTCCATTGTCACAGAAATGTGATCCTCCGCCGCCAACACCGTCCCATTCTGCTGCTGCCCAGATGGGTGGTTTGTCTTGGTCTGGCACCTCAGCTGAAATTTGTCTGTCTATCTTGGGAGATCCTGCCAGTTAGGACAGCCTTTATTCTCCCTAACTAGCTGCTTTAAGATAACTGGTTAACAGCTGTATGTTAGCATCATGGTACCTTGTGACAATAGAGGGGGATATTTAGCAGCACCAACCAGCTGTGTGCCGCTGAATATCGCGCTCAGCAGGTCAAAACCAGCATTAATTACTTTGAAAACATCTCCTTTGTGTTTATCCCCCTCAGCTCCAAGTCCTGCAATCCCACTTCTGCACTTCATGTCATCACTGGAATATCTGGGGAAAAACAGTCTTGTCCCATTTTACTGTATTAGCTGCTTCTACTTTCCCAACTTTCGTTGTTTTTCCAGTTATTTTGGCCTGTTTTCTTCTTATTGTAGCCTCTTCGTTGACGGAAGCTAACAATCCTCACCTTTATGGCTACTTGTCTGGGAAACCACAGTGACCTCATTTTGTGCTTTTTTTTAATTTTCATCCCTTACACTATCTCTTTTTGGTTTTGCCTGTGGTTTTTCTACATTCCCTAGTTTTTCATGCCTTTTGCCATTGTGGCAACTGCACACTGTAAGGTTTGTAGAGAGGGCAGGTACCACAACAACTCTGGAGAGTGAGCTTTACTACAGTAATACCATACCTTTTGTAAATGTGTGATTCATCGTCTAATTTGTTATTAGAGAAGATCTTTAAGTACCAAGAAATGCAGAGTCCAAGAAAATGTGGCAGAAACACACTGAGTTATTTCCCTTTGTGTTGTGTGCCGCAGGCTTCATTAAGAAGAATTTCCAAGCATACCTTGATAAATTACTAGTACATTTTACAAACTCCAGGAGGTGGCTCCCTTTGGCACGATGCAAGTACTATGCCTTGCATTAGCAATAGATTTGAGACGGAGATCATACTTCACATGCTCTGGCTTAGAAGCGAAGGTCATAACTGTCACGGTAAGTGCAAAATGAACACATTTGGAGAAATTTCCCCTAGCATACCAGTTGTAATTATGTAACAATTAATTAGAGCCCCACTCAAGAAATAAGTTAGCCGTGCTAGGCATTTTCTTCTTCTTTTATTCCATCCTCTTGGAAATCCCTTTCCTACGGAAATATGTCTCAAAGGATAATTTGATTTTTTGATAGCTGATTAGGCTTTAGTATTTAAATTTAAACCATTTGTATTTGTTACAGATGCATTTTACTCTGGTTTCTAATTCTTTTAATATATTCTTATTTAACGTTACCGATTTTGGTTCTGGATTCTCTCTTGTACCCTTCCTTGGTGACTTTGACAGAAAGGCATGTTATAAATTAACATGCTATAAAAGAAGAGATGACAAAATGCCAATGATGGATTCAGAAGTTACAGGAAGGACGTTCTGCTCCCTTTTTTTTTTGGCAAATATTGCCTTTGACCTCGCAGGCTGTAGCATTTCCATTCAGCATGCATGATGGTTGACACCTTCATACCAGTTTTGCTTGCATGTACACAGATATATCAACACAAAAGAGCACTTATCTATCCTCTAAGAACTTGCGTAGCCCAATTTAGCAATATCCTATTGTAGTAAGAAATTAATAATCTTGGAAGATCAGGACTTCTAGTAACAGTGTAATGTTTGTTGGCCTGTACCCAAGAGTGTAAAAGGAATGACTCTTCCTAATACTGTTGCTCAAGGCGATCGATGTCCCCTGGCACCTGTTCGCACTCCCTGACCTTTGTACAACATACAGCATGTTTTTGTTCTATGGGAAATGTTCTAGCAATTGCAGATATGACCCAAAGGTTCAAACAAGCAAATACAGGTAAGTAATCATGTCTGAGATGGCAAATCCCCATTTGATAACTGGAAGGCAGATTTTGGTAAATAAAACAAAATACAACAGACCTTTTCTCTTGCTGCTAAATGGGCATACCTGGGCCACAGGGCAGAAATTTGGGAGGGGGCTCCAATGTCCACAAGCAGGCTGTATTTCCTTCAGTTTCTTAGAGGTTTGCTCTATTTGCACCCCCCCATCCCCCCCAAATCCCATGCTGGTGCTGTCTGCAAGATCCATTTGACTTGATGACAGCTAGGCCAAGTCACAATTGGCTTAAGGAATACCATCATTTATAGATTAAATGCTGTGGATGGATAGAGGGTGGGCACTTAGTACACATTTATAGATCTGGGGGCAGTTGCATGACCCCTGCTCCTGCCCTCATGAGCTTTTTGTAAAAAACTAAAGGGCTCCCTTGAAAAACCTGCTTGTTCGCTCCAAACTTGGGATGGTGATTGTGAGATTTAATGGCAAATTTTCTTGGTAAGCAGGTCTCTGCCATTCAGGCCTCTGTGAAAGTTCTAGATGGATGTTTTCTAAAATGTATATACCACCTGTCCTCAAAAGCTACAAGGCAGTTTACAATCAAATATAGCAAAACAGTGACACAGTTTTAATTAATCAGCATAGAGGAGTAGCCGGGTGGTTAGAGGAAGGCTTGATGCCCACTATCACTCCTTGTGGTCTTTGGCAAGTCACTTAACTTCCGGTTACACTGCCAAGAAAACCCAGGAGCTGCTTCAGTACAATCAGTCATAGTATTCTGCTATGGCTCATGTAAACATTGCGATTTGAGTTATTTTTGGCTGGGAGTATCCCAACTTTGTCAGGAGCAAGAGGATATGGGTTAGAAACTATGCCGATGGGGGTCCCTCAGGGTCTACAATTGTTGTTTAACAAATATTTACAACTTTTGGGAGTGGTTTTGCAATCCCTAGGTTGGGAATATCAGACGTATGCTGACTGCATGCCTCTTCATACAGACATTTGTTTAGTTTGTGAGAAAAGTCTGGAAGGCGATGCAGCATGGGTTGGCCCAGAACCTGTTTGCACTTAATCATGGAAAACCCAAGCAGTTTTGAGTGGGTCTGGTGAGTTTTGGAGTGATAGTTTTTCTAGTCTTTATCATTCTGAAGCCAGGAATTTGGGATTATTATTGAATGCTAAAGTAACCATGTGAAATCAAGTCAATGCTGTGGGAAAATATTTTTATAATTTGCATTTAATTCACTGTTGGAAGTATATTCTACTCCATAATGATTTCCAAACAGTTTTACAGGCTTTGGTCTCGGTGAACCTTAGGTAGTGCAATTCATTGTAGCCTGGTACCCCTGTCTTTTACATGTTACAACTGATCCAAAATGCTGCAGCACGGCTCCTGCCCAATTGTGCATATGATTAGCATATTAGTGTCTTGGTGAAGGCTGTGCATCGACTGAATCTTATTTGCCATCCTAACGTTTCATGCAATTCTTCAGGTGCACACTGGGACCTTATGGTTCTCGGATACAGGTTCATTGATGCTGTCTGTTCCTCAGACACATTTAACTCCCACTTAGAACTGAACATTAATTATCCATCTTTGAGCCTCGTCTATGGAATTCATCACCTTTGTTTATTTGGCTGGGAGATAATTTGCTCTCTTTTCATGACAATTTCTTTAGTCCCTCTTTCCTTGACTGATTTTTTTTTTATATTATTGTTATTTTATAGATGCATTGTTATGAATTGCTTTAAAAGAAATATGTGATGAATGCTGCATATAAAGATTCGGGTATGTGTGTGCATGTGTTCTAGTTTGTGTGCATATGGTGATGAGACAACAAGCAGACTAATGCGTTTTCCTCATCAGAAAAAGAAAAAAGATGTAAGAACTGGTCTTTATACCTCTGCAAACAATCTGCAGGCTGGAACCATGAGTAAAGCCAAAGGTTGTGATAACCTGAGCAATGACATTAGGCTCTGAACAGTGGCTCTCATCTGTACCTTGCAGCAGGCATCATGTCTGACATGACCCAGGGAAGAACGATTGACACAAGGTCATAGGATGATTGCAGTGGCTTGGCCGGAACCTGGGGAGAGAGGATCTTGCAGACACAGGGATAACATGAAGCAGAAACTATATAAATATTCCTGAGTTACTGCCTCCCCCCAGAGTACTCAGGAGGGGGACTCACTTTGGGCAGTGGATCCTGTTAATTGTATACATGTTATACTTTGTCCTCTTTCCTTTAGGTTCTAAATCGGGGTCTTAGGTAGTAGCTTAAGGAATGCACACTGCAGTAGGATTTATAATAAAGGTGCTGGAATTCGTTAGCAGTTATGTACTGAGCTCCTTTCTAGGTATAAGAAGTGGGGTGGTTATGTACATTTTGTCTACGTATATGTGAAGGCGCATTTTAGACAGAACTTGTAGATCAGCATTGAAGTGGCAAGGAAAGGATGTGCTCAGTTCTGATAGTATTTTAGGAACAGCTCTGATAAATGTAGAGCTGTTTCTAAAATACACATCTCCATGCAGCAGGAGGGGGACCACTTCAGAATACACACATGAGAAAAAACACGGGGCACTTCCGTGTGCAAGCACTGGCATCTCACAACGACCACGTGTAAAGCGCAGAACTTACTTGCAGATCTGGGCCATTTTGTAAACGTGCGTAAACAGAGGTTCTTAAGTTTGGAGAAATCTCTCTTGCTCCCATTTCAGGTTGGAGGGGGAAATAAACATTGGGGGAGTAAGGGAGCTATCCACCTTACTACCTCCTGTAAAAGGAGCACATTTTAAAAACCGTATTTGTGCCAGGAAGCAGATGTAAATACTGACATGGACGACTTTGGGCTCTGAAATCAGGAATACACGTGGAGGTTTTTGTCCCATCTCAGGCATGCTCCTTACATGTCCCCATCTACTTTTGATGCGGTGCAATCAGCTATGTGTAAAATTTCACCCTTTCTAAAACAGTAAATTTATATGTGCATATGGCTGCTTCATTTATATCACGAATAAGGCTTCTAAAATAACCCCCTAATCTACTGGCTTACTCCGTTCCAGACATACATCATCCCCTCTGTACATCCGGTCTGAGCCGAACATACAGAGGGGATCACGATTCTGATCCCACGGGGCATGTCTAGCCCCAAGGGATCAGAATCGAACAGTCATGTACGTGCAGGTGACCTGCCCAACTAACTCAGTCAGGGCTTTAAAATGAAGCCGCAGAGCTGTAGCGTCTGGTTGCCATGGCACCATTTAAAAGCCACGTTGCCGGCTGCTGGACAAAAGTGCTCATTCCCCACAGCTTGGCCTCCTAAGGCCAGGTCAGGCTGCAGGGACTGTCCTCTGGTACCGCCCCCCCCCCCCCCCCCGAACAAAAAAATCACGTCCAGGGAAGTTATTCCAACTCGGAGATGGAATAACTTCCCTGCACATGTCACTGGCCCTGGACATTCAGGGCCAGTGACCGCCCAGACTCCATCCCCGAGCCGCCCCTTCCCTGCCCCCATCTAACGTCTCTGCACAACCGGCGGGGAAGGTAAATGAGGGCAGAGAAAGCACGAATAGACGTCCATCCTCACTATTCATGGCACAGAATCAGGCCCATATTGTTTCAGAGCATTTGGAAAGAGATGATCTAACTATAAAGGGTTGAATTACTAAGGTGTGCTAATGGAAATGTGCATTACTTCACTATTAACGCACGTTATTATTAATTAGGTTTCACTGAATAACATGGGACCTGTGCTAAAACACACCCTAGCAGTGAATTAACGTGTTAATATTAGTGCACTTTAGTAACTAGGCTCATAAATGAGTTGACCCCTATACTTGGATCACAATCATTACCTATATCACTCTTCGATAGAGCTCTAATCTTTCATAGAATTTAATAATCCATATGTCATACTTACATTTCTGACCTTGCAGCTATATTTATGGCTACGTCATCTTGCTTTTTCCTTTTTCTTGTGTAATTGATGACTAGGCCCAAGGGTTTCTGATGCCCTAGGCAGGCCCACTGTACTGCTTCTCCCTGGCATACGTCTTCTACCTGGAGGGGAGGAAGCAACATGGCAATCCCTCCCTTTCTTCAAAACAGCGGCCAAGCCGCCACTTAGCATCGCAATAGGCCTTAAAGCCGCCACATGCCTGCATTCACATCTGCTGCTCCTGCTTCCCCCACCTAGTTCATGGGCCAGCTCCGAGTCCAAGTGATCATAAAACCAGTTCTCCTTGTACAGCCTACCATTAAGGACGTAATGAAGTAATAAGTAACGTGAGAAGGTTACAAATAAGGAAAAAGCTAGTATCATTAAATTCTCCAACTCATCCAGATACTCAACATAGTGCCATTGTGAACAATATTGGATATACAAATTGAATATTATTACACCACAATGTACAGTGTGAATGTGGGACTAGAATGGAATTCTTTACTCTGATAGTAAGCAAATTTGTGGCAAAAAGATTAGAGGAACACATCTCCTTTTAGAACATGCAAATCTGGAGTGAAGGGCTTGGAAGAAGATAAACTGAAGTGTACATAAAGAAACCAGAAGTACATTGTGTACTGGGAGCGCTGGACATGCCAGGAAAGGCTGAACTAAGCACAGTACACAGAGGAACAGCTGATAGATCAAAAGTACACCGCAGACCACAAGACAAATAAGGTGAAATTAGACCTTACCTGCTAATTGTCTTTCCTCGAGTCCCTCCAGTCCAGTCCAGACATGTGGGTTATGCTCACCTGCTAACAGATGGAGACAGACCCACTGGTTTGACATCACAGCATAAAGGGTCCTGTGCAGCCTCAGTCTGACCAGTATTTCTGTAACAAAGCAGACTCCCCAACTACAGAGTATTAAATGATCAGCCAATACAAAAAGAAAACAAAGAAATAGCATACTCATCGAAGGACTCCTGTTCTGAGGAGCAACTGGAAGAAGAGACATGTAGGAACATTTTCAAGTTCATAACAAAAGAACTTCTGCACGCGAATGGTCTGGGAATCACATGAGGACTTAAACTGATTGAAATAGATACATGAGAATACCGCATGGCTTCACAATCCCTCAACATCTGCCACTGTGTGCAGCTGAAACTGAAACCAAAGTAATATAGGGCAGGTCCTGCACTAGACTGGAGGGACTCAAGGAAAGACAATTAGCAGGTAAGGTCTAATTTTGCCTTCCTTATTGCCCCTCCAGTCACATGGGAAGTATCAAAGTAGTACCTAACAATAGGGGGGGGGGGAGTAACAGCCCTGAAGAAAGACTTGTGGAGCATCAATCTCCGCACCGGAGATGTGCCCAGAAAGTAAAACCTGAAGAAGGCAGAAGACACTCTTGACTCTGCTGCTGAAGCCACGCACACCATGGCAGTAGCCACTGCTATTCTTCCTAGAACCAGGTGGATGTCCGTTCAACAACCAGTACCCTCCAGAAGCAGCTGTCTATGACACTAGATAATGAGACTCCCCAGAAAAATTATATCCGAGCCTTTAAAATACAGCAAGTGAAAATAGAAATGCCTGATCAACCTTGAATACAAATAGTGGAGAGAGACCTGGAGCTGCCAGAAGCACCAACCTTCCAAGAGACTTAAAAGATTCAAGCATCTGAGCCAAGATGACTACCTCATGCCAGTCATGAAAACCCCAAATTCTCCTCACTGAGGTTAGAGCTTAGACTTGAAGAAGAAAAATCTTAACTGCCATCTAGTCTGATGAGACGAAAGGGTAGTAGAGGCCTTAGGAGCATTCAGCTCCGCACACTATCCCCCTTTCTCTTTTTTTAATTTCCGTTGTTCTTGACTACAAAGAAGATAGGACTCAAATCAAAGCTTTCTGGGTAGACATCTGGCTGTTCGTCAACTACTCCCCAAACATGAACGAGAACACGAGAGAAAGACAGAGAGAAAAGAAAAGGAGTCAGGCAGTAGCCAAACTGCAATCATAGAAGTTACCACCAAGTGATCGACAGCGGACTCCTGAGCCAAAGGGGCCATGCATGTTACACATCCACAGAGACCATGAACAGTAGCTGAGAGTGCACCAAGATAAAGAATGCAATTGACAGTCACTAGCCTACCACAAGAAAAACAGCACAGGCCCCCTCCCCTCCCCCCCCCCCCCATGGCACTGAACACAGCACAGGCTTTGCAGTCTAAGTGAACCACCTAGCTACTGCCGGCCTCTAAGTCTCAAGAGAAAGCCCCCAAAATCCTTCAATGGAAAAAGTATATCACAGACTTGGCTCCATACCAAGGATCCCTGAAGGTTTGCCCAAAGCACAACTGCGTTAAAGTACCTACACGGCCTGCTCCCTAACTGGATACCACCACAGCAGAAGGGCTAGGGCTAATGAAATACACATATTTAGCTAAGCTCACATGCAAACATCCCTTGCATGTCTAAACCAACTCTAAATCACCGAACCCTGGCTCATTGAGCTGGTTGCCCACTGTCGCCAAGCAAGCTATTGCAGTTCAGTAAGCAACTGCAGCGGAACAGACGCTCCATATCTGCGACTCCTTGGAAAACCTCAGCAACAGAAATTCCTAAATCTAAAGGAGTCTGACTGAGCTGCTCTTCTGCTAGATGGAGACACTACAAGCTAATGGAAGTTTAAAGAAAATTGGATCGACTGAGTATTGAAGCTCCCTTCGCTGAAGCACATAGCATAGCCCACCTTCCCGGAGATTGAGTGAAGATGAAACACTCATGAGGGGAAGGTCAATCTGTATGGCAACAAGATGTGAGGCAGCCATAGCCGCCAAACTCTGTCCCCAGGTCAGCATCTACCTTGCATCGCTGTCACCCACCAGGGCTCCCAGAAAACCTGCATCACTACTACTACTACTATTGAGCATTTATATAGTGCTACCAGTCAAATGCAGCTCTGTACAGACACACATGCAAGAGACAGTCCCTGCTCGTCAGAGCTTACAATTTAGTCAAGACAAAGCATATAGCAATAGTCTATTAGGGACAAAACAAAATATGGCATTTACAATTTAGTCAAGACAAAAGACAGAAGTCGGTGCAAGACAGAGGACAGAAGTCAGGATCTGAAAGCGACAGTGAAGAGGTGGGTCTTTAACCTGGATATGAAGAGGGTTAGGGAGGGTGCCTGGCATATAGACATGGATAAGTGTTCCAGGTGTAAGGTGCAGCAAGGTGAAAGCGAAGTCTGGAGTTAGGGGTGCGAGTGAAGGGCCTGGATAGGAGTAGTTTGTTAGAAGAGCAAAGTTTCCGAGAGGGGTTGTGAGGAGAGATGAAAGGTAGTGAGGTTCTGTAGAGTGAATGCATCTAATAGATCAGGAGGAAAAGCTTGAACTGGATGCGAAAGCGGATAGAGAGCCAGTGAAGTGACCTGAGAAGGGGAGTAATGTGGGCATGGTGAGGCTTGCAAAAGATGAGTTGAGCAGCAAAGTTTTGAATAGATTGAGGGGGAAAGAGATTGCTCACAGAGAGACCAGCGAGGAGTAGGTTGCAGTAGTCGAGGCAAGAGGAGATTAAGGAGTGGACAAGCGTTTTAGTAGTGTGTTCAGAAAGGAAGGGGCAGATTTTGCTAATGTTGTAGAGAATAAAACAGCAGGTCTTAGCTACGAGCTGGATATGTGTGGAGAAGGAGAGGGAGGAGTCAAAGATAACCCCCAGATTGCGGGCTGAGGGAACAGGAAGGATCATGGAGCCATCCACAGAGACTGAGAGAGGAGGGGAAGTTTTGGGGGGGAAATATAAGGAGTTCAGTCTTGGACATGTTCAATTTCAAGCGGCGGTGAGACATCCAGGCAGCGATGTCGGATAGGCAGGCAGAGATCTTGGTCTGGATTGCTGGAGATTATATAGGTGTAGAGAGGTAGATTTGGGCATCGGCATAGAGATGGTACTGAAAGCCATGGGAGGAGATAAGCATACCAAGGGATTGGGTATAGAGAGAGAAGAGGAGCGGACCCAGGACGGATTCTTGGGGTACACCAACTGGGAGCGGGGTAGGAGAGGAGGAGGAGCCACCAGAGCATACACTGAAGGAGCGATGGGAGAGGTAGGAGGAGAATCAGGATAGTACGTAGCCCTTAAAACCAAGTGAGGAGAGAGTATCGAGGAGAGATTTGTGCTCAATAGTGTTAAAAGCAACAGAGAGGTCAAGAAGGATGAGGACAGAGTAGAGGCTCTTAGATTTAGCCAGGAATAAATCACTGGCGACTTTGGTAAGAGCCGTTTCAGTGGAGTGTAAGGGACAGAAGCCGGACTGCAGAGGGTCCAGGAGGGTCTGAGAGGAGAGGAAGTCGAGGCAGTGGCGGTGGACTATCCGTTCAAGTAGTTTAGATATGAAGGGAAGGAGGGAGATGGGTCGATAGTTAGAAGGACAGGTGGGATCAAGTGAGGGTTTCTTAAGAAGAGGTGTGACCACAGCATGCTTGAAGTCTGCAGGGACAGTTGCAATGGAGAGTGAAAGGTTGAGGATAAGAGAGATGGAAGGCACAATGGTGGGGGAGATGGGGCTTAGGAGATGGGTGGGAATAGGATCTTAGGAACAGGTGGTGGTTTGGAGGAGGAAAGAAGGAGTGTGATTTCTTCTTCAGAGATCGCAGGGAAGGAGGAGAGGGTAGCAGAGGTAGTAGGGATGGGGGAGGGGAGAATTGGAGAGGTGGAAGAGGGAGTGGGAACTTGGAGGGTAATCTTGTGGATTTTCTCATAGAAGTAGTTGGCCAGGGTTTTGGCAGAAAGGGAAGGCGGGACCAGGGGCGGGGGCACCTTGAGGAGAGAGCTGATGGTATTGAAGAGACGGCAAAGATCAGAGGCAAGAGAGTTAGTCAGTAGGATGTAGTATTCTTGTTTGGCAAGTGCTATGGCTGATTGGAAGGAGCCAAGCATGAATTTGAAGTGTAGAAAGTCTTCCGGGGAACGGGATTTGATCCAGGCACGTTCAGCGGAATGGGCACAGGTGCGTAAATAGCAGGTATTTGGATGAAAGCCAGGGCTAGGGTGCCAAACGTCTCACAGGACGTGGGATGGGTGGGGCAAGAGTATCCAGAGCCGAGGAGAGTGCATTATAGGAGGTTACTGCCTCGTTGACGGATTTGGAAGACATAATAGAGGAGAGTGATGGAGAAATGGTGGAGGAGAGAGTCAAGGGATCAATATTATGAAGGTTTCTAAATAGGATGGAGGAGATAGGATGAGGTTGAGACAGCGGGAGCTGAAGATTGAAGCTTAAAAGGTGGTGGTCAGATAGTGGAAGGATTGCGTTACGGAAGTTTGAGGTGGAGGAATTAGAGAAGAGTATTAGGTCAAGGCAGTGGCCATGCAGGTGGGTGGGGGCAGTGGAACAGAGTTGGAGGTCAAACGAGGAGGTAAGGGTGAGGAGCTTTAACGCAAGGGGATCGGAGGGGTTATCGATGTGAATGTTAAAATCGTCAAGAATAAGAGTGGGGGAAGAGGAATCCAGAAAGACGGAAAGCCAGGAGTCGAAGTCGGTAAGGAAGGTAGAAGCAGACTTGTCAGGAGGGCGATAAATAACAGCTACTCGGAGAGGAAGTGGTGTGAAGAGGCAAATGGATCATGCATCACCAAGGTCTCACTCTCTTGGCACAGCCACACAGCAATCAGCCAGCCGAGGAATAGAACAAGATGGTAAGATGGTCACCACCTGACTTACTTTCTTGCCAATCCTTAGACCTGTGTATATCTTGTCTTTTTGTTTTTCCATGAAGTTCATGGACTTCACAGTTCTAGGTTGTATTCTTCGGCCAACATGTTTATTTGGACTTGACAGACCACCTTTCACTTGACGCAGCAGGGCGGTGTACAAGTTAAAAATAAATAGCAGCACAGGCAGAGGAGGAAAACCATTCTCTAACAGGAGAGAATAAAACATTCATACCAGAGAGGGAAGAGAAGAGGAGGAAGGAGAAGGCGGGAGAACAACAGCATAAAAGCCAGGTTATAGTTGAGGTCAAACACAGGTAGGTCATATGCCAAAAACAGACTCCCTCCCCCAGAAGATCTGACCTGCATAAGACAGGTGAGAAAAATTAAGCCAGAACCATAAACGCCAATGTAGCAAGGGCTAATTTAGTTAAACTTGATATACTACCTATAAGCAGGAGGAAAAAGATCCATAAATGATTATTTAAAAAGGTCCTTGGAAAAGAAAACAAAAACCAGAAAAGTGAACAGATACTGTGACCTGGATTGGTCGGCGTTGTAAAATAAGATACTGGGTGGCCCGACCCAGTCTGGAAGAGCCTAACATATTAGGGAGAAACTGACCAAACCAAACCAAAGGCACTATAACTTTACCAAGCACAAATCCAGCATGGATTAGCAGGGACCACGACACCCAAAAAGCAATATGCAAGATGCCCAGGCATGCCTGCGAAGAGGAGCAACAGTGTAGAAGGAAGGGCTTCAGCCCCCTCACTGTTGCAGTGAGCCATAGAATAAAAATAAAACATGTCATGAGCGCATGACCAAAGGCAAATCCTCAGTCCCTTCCGAACCCTAAAACTGCAGCACCGTCAAGCCCACCCTGTCAGTATCTCCCCTGTAAAGTCTACCGCCGTATGCAGAAAGGGAGAAAGTGCCACATAGCCCCGGCTGCCGGACCAGAAGTGAGCTGAAACTTGGCTAGAGAAACCTGCTTCCGGTTTCTTTTTAACATTTTTTTCTAGGTGGTGGTGGTGTTCTCTAACCCGCAGCTGGGCTGCATAGCAACTGGGGCTTCATAGCTGACTATGCCCACGCTATCATGTTTAGTGTGAGGCTGGTATCTATTGTATAGAAGTACAGAGATCTTAGCAGGTTCAGTCTAAGAGAGGCAAGGGACATAGTAATGCCTTGAGCAGAAAACGAACTAGAACCGTAACTGAAATGCAAGAGCTGATGCTGCCAGCCTTCCATCTAAGGCGATTCCTACGAGAACCCAGATCCCCTCAGGAAGAACCAAGGCGAGCCTCTCAGCCCCCTCAAATCAAGACCGCCAAAAACTTGACCGCATGCACCAAGCGACCCTGCAAAAAGCTGCTTAAAGCTACTTTCCGGAAGTAAGCCCAGAGGCCATCATTGTAATATCTGAAACAAAAAGTCAGTCTCCTGTTCCCTTAACCCAAGGTGTCAAGAGAACTGCAGCATACGCCAACCGGCTACATTAAGCAGAAATACCCCCGCCACTAGGAGCTTGGGGTACACCATAAATTACCAGAAGGAAAAGTAGAAACCAAACAGCTAGTTGCTGGAATGTACAGAACAATGCTAGCAGATCGTAGCTTGGTGTACACAATCACGGGAAAGAACTGTACCATGCACGTACAAGCCGAGGACTGCTATCTTATCCATTCAGCTATTATCCAGTTTTTTTCCCAGGTAAAATTAGTTTCTCTTTCCCATTGATCTCTACTCACCTAATTGCAATAGGAGAGACCAGTCTAGCACCCTGTATCGCGGAGGAGCCAAACAATGCAGGACACCCCAATTATCCACCAGGGTAGTCCTCCTGCAATCCAGGACACTAAAAATGGTCACTAATTGTGCCACAATAATTCCAGGCCAGTGGAAGTTGGCTCGGTCCCCTCTGAACGGCTATTCAGCATGGAGCAGCTGCTAAACAGTCTAAGGACAGTGTGAAGGAGCACTCTATTCAATCTAGCTTTGTATGTTTAAAAAAAAAAAAGTATTTCAAACAGAACTGGAGCAAAAACAAAATGGCGGAAATTCACACCAAAAATAAGCCACATTCCCCTATATAGAATGACAAACTTGTCATGGAATGCTTGTTCTGCATGGTGCTGGTTTGTTTGGGTTTTTTCCCCAAAATTTACTTAGCAACAAAGAGCCCAAGAGACAGGGACCCCTTAGTGGCCCTTCCCACTAAAAACTGACATGTCGCCATAGCAGCTGCTGCTAAAACCAAGCCCTGGAGCTGACGGATTCTTGCCCCATTTAGCCAAAAAACAAACGAACAACAGAAAACAAAGAAAACAAAACAAAAACTAAAAATATTAGAATTATACCTTCGGGTCTGATAACGCGGGAAACATGGTACTACGCCCAAGCTTCCCGTGGTGGCAGACCATACTGCAGCCCCCACCGGGACAAGCAGCATCTGTATAACTACCTTCTTCCCACCGAAGGGAACATCGGCATAAAATTCCCCCATAGCTTCTGCAAGCCGCCACATCCTTCTCAGCAGGAGAGTGGGAAAGCAGCACACTGCCACGTATAGCCTTAGTGCACCTCCTCCTGAAGGAGAAATAAGGAGAGAGAAGGGGTCAACAACCAGGCTGTTGTAATGTAGTTTCCCCAGATATAGGACGAGGGCAGATGGGGGGCGGGAGGGGGGGAGACCTGGTACCACTAGAATCTGCACCCCCAGGGCTGTGCTGCCAGCAATAGCCGACCAACGCCCCTTCCTCAACATACTCTTCTCCAACCCAGTTCAGACTGCACAGTCCCAAACAACCTCCATCTGCTGGAGACTGAGAAATATTGGTCAGAGTGAGGCTGCATAGGATCCTTTATACTATGACGTCAAAATCAAACCAGTGGTTCTCTGTCTCCATCTGCTGGCAGGCGAGTATAACCTACGCATCTGGAGGGGCAATAAGGAAGTGTAATTTGATGTAAAACACTCTGAGGAAGGACTTGTCTTGAAAGGGTCCGAAACGTGGTGCTATGTTGGGTATTCAGATGAGCCAGAAAGTTTAAACGATAAGAGCATAATAAAATAAGGACTGAATTGAGAGGGCTACAAATAGGGGAAAGTTAATAACAGAAGCTGTACAAGGAGAAATGGTTTTAAGATCACTTGGAATATGCAAAACGCAAACAAAGGACAAAGTAAGGCATTGTAGCCATACATATAGCTGCAAGGTCAGGAATTTAGATCCAACAAAACTGGACTATTAAATTTTATGGAAGATTAGTGTTCAATCAGAGAGGGATAGCTTCCCAAATAGTCAACAGCTAAATGCCCCCAAAAAGGCCAAGTCTGTTTGTGAAGCTGGTTGTGCTCCATGCCTAAGGAAGGAACTGTGCTCAGTGGGTTGGCCACCACTGATAGTAACCATAAATCAGTCCAAGCATGGGGATCAGGTTCATGGGCAATTATATATTATGTATCAATATTTGCAAACCAACTGGGGCTAAAGTTATGAAGTTATAACACACACACACACAGACTAACTATGGTTCTTCATGTAACTGAAAGCTTTGTTTCCATTTAAAAAACAATAATCATTCTTCCCTACAAATACAAGATTCCAAAACTTTATTGTGCAAACATCTGCAAAAAAACCCAAAGCTTATAAAAGATAATCAAGTTGATCCCCAGCAAGTCACTTCATTATTAAACATAGCATTGAGGTTATTACTTTTATAGTTATTTCTTTTTCTGGAACCAAATGGCGTATTAATACTCAGAAAACATGAATGCAAACTGCTGCATTTGCTGGAATATAATTGCAATGGTATTTATCTTCAATCTGACCAAAGACCTACAAGCAAGTCAAGTCATACAAAGGTTTGCAATCACAGAGAGGTGATGGTTTTCATGCTTATCTTTGAAATTCCAGGCAAAATGTTTCAAGGAAATTGACAGAAAAATCTGTATTGAGCTAAGGTATGAGAATTAGCTACGCCCATCCCATCCCACCCCTCGTCCTCCTAGTGACACACAGACCAGAAACACAAGCTGTCCTGTCATATTGCTCTTCAGAGAAAAGTTGCACGTTTCTACTTTGTGCGATTTCCTCTCAACACCCAAAAGGTTGCTTTGGTTTTACAGATATTGGCTTAAAACAGAACCTAGTAACAGATGGATGAGGAAGGAGACATGAAAGTCCTCCTCATAAGGGACAGGAGTGGGGGACTCGGAACAGAGTAAAGGGTCTTATACTAGTCATTAATTACTGCTTTCTTTAGCCCCCTACAGCATGGGCACACGGTCTCAATTCCTGGACTGAGTGGTGATCACTCCAGATGGGGCAAGAAAAGCAATTGCCATGTCCGGCAAATCTTGTAAACTCTTCCTGATCATTTCACCAGTTTATCTTGCTCTATACTAGCTTTCAATACTAAAGCACAACATTTACTAGGTAGCAGAGTAGTTAACACTCAGTTACAAGCAAAATGCCTTCTGGTCTACTGGCGGCTAGCTAGACTACTTCATTTTTCTTCTAAAGTTATTTCCTCATAATTGTTTGAGTGGTCCTCCAGGAACATTTTTGCAGTTCTTAGCATGGCTTTTGTAAACTATTATGTACAAGCAAAAGTAATCCAATTTAAATACTTTACACCGCAAAAAGGTTCCGTTTTCTTAGTGTAACTACATCAGCACACTAAATCCACATGAGCTTTGCTGCTGAAAAAACCCTTTGCACAGTCTGTGCTACTTACAAAGTGCCCCCTCCTGTGGCAGAACTGGAACTGGAGGATGTTAAGTGTCAGTCAAAATGTTGGAAAGATTGGTTAAAAGAGTAAGTGATCGCTATAACTTTCATTCCTAAAAATAATCCAATTAGTTTGTATGAAAGCAGCCATTTCAGAGATTTCTGGAATATTGATAGCTCAATCTGCACTGACCTGATGCAGAGAGCAAGAGTTCTTTATAGCTAGCATGAGCCGGAGGTATTAAGCTTCCCAAATTTGTCCCAACCATAGTCATTTTGGATATCCTGAAAATCCTGGCTAGCAGGAAGATTTAGTGAATCAATACAAAATGGAAAAAATATTTTATACATATGGCCTTACGATAGTCCAGTAGCACTTGCAAAGTATTTTTTGACCCCAATTTCCAGTTTACATTAAATTCCAAACAACCCTCTCTGTTATTTAAAGTTATCTAAATCACAGCTACTGTTCCAGTTGTGTCCTTGACTGAGCCTTCTCAGGGCACCTACATTTCACAAGTAGCAATCAGGGGATTAAAGGGTTAATAAGGGACAAGGCATACCATTTTTTCACAAGGATAATAGCATTCTACCAAAAGATATTTTACATTTAAAAAGGATAGACAATATTTTATCATGAGTACTATGCAAATTTTGGTCCATTTTTAATGACAATTTTGCATTGCCCCATTGCAGACTCGGCATTTTTACAATTTCCACAAATATTAGCAGATAAATCAGAAATAGCAGTAAACCAGTAGTAGAACTTACAGTCCAGATTCTTTCCCAGTAATTGGTGAGAATCTACGACCGCTCCTTCCTCCCTGTACATCTACGACCGCTCCTTTCTCCCTGTACATTCTCTGCCCCCAATACCCGCTTCTTGCTGCTCCGAGGTCTGGTAGATGCCAAGCATGGTGCCAATAAATAACTTAAGCATGCCCTCGGGAAGTATTTCTTCTGTCAGCAGCTTGAATAATAATGAAAAAAAGGTGGGCCCAGTGTCTGAACCCACTTCTGGCTACTGCTGAAGAAAGCAGTGTGCTGACATTTTCCAACACAATTTTAACATCCCTAAGCAAAACTGTTATAAGAAAATCTAGTTTTGGCTGTAAATACGGAATTTTCACCAGTTCCTTCCTCCTGGGCAGAACTTATCCACTAAATGCTGGAACAGTATGTTAAACAGTTCAAAGTTTCCATGGAAAACGGTCTTGCATAGGCCTGAAACCATAATGGTAACAGAAAAGCTGCCAGAAATCCTAGTTACTATGATAATCATGGACCAGTGGCAGCGCTGTGCTCTGCTATGTGAAGGACCTGAGTTCAGTTCTCAGTTTACATTTCCCATACTTCAGGCCAGCAAAGTCTGTGGCTACCTTTTATACGTTCCTGGGGGTGAAGGAGTTCTACTCATTGTGCAATGCTGACACCTAGTGACTGGATTTAGGGACTGTGATGGCAGAGTTTTGGAATAAGGTGTGGTGCACAGTCCCTGACAGAGGGGCTGTCACTTTGATGATGATTTGGCTAAGTGAGTTAGATGGGATATAAAATAGAGAAAATCTCTGCGTAGTTGTGGATGAAGGCTCCGGGTAATGGATCACAGTCTTGCTGCTGATTAAACCAGAAACCTAGTGGAACAGGAAGAAACTGCTCCAATCCTCCTCCCATCCCCAAAAAGAAAAGAAAATTAAATTAAAAAAAAAACCCACAAGCTGGGCACTGCACAATCCCACTACAATAAGTTGTACAGATCAGAGGTACTGCTGGACCATCATCTATAATAGTGCTGTGTATACATAAGCATCTTGCAATCCTAGCAACACATTCTTTTCTAAAAAAGGTTTAACCTTTCTTCTCCTGTAGCAGGAAGACGGCCCTGCATATTTATGATCACCTCTTTCTGCCTGCAAATGCACAATCAACACAACACAACCAACCTGAAGGAACTAGAAAACCAGAGATCAGGAACCCACATTTTCTAGCAATCATATTCTCAACCATCCTAGCCTGATGGACCATTTCCAGTGGTGGATTTATACCCCCCCTACCACCCAGTGACACATGGACAGCTGCCCACTGTTCTTTACCCCTTCAGCTCGTTCAGATAGGATGGCGCAGCAGCTGTCAACGTAGGACAAATGACTCACACAGGCAGTGCGGCCGCTTCATGAGGGCATCTTCCAGTCCATCCAGGAACGCTTCCTGCAGGAGATGCTGCCAGTATGCACAAAACTAGCCCATTTAGGCAAATTGCACCCCCTATGAGGCATTTCTTTTCCTAATCGCTCCCAACACACACAGGTTTCCTCCTGGAGTTCAGAATCTGTCATTAGCTGAGGGACGTGTAATTTAGCTCTGGAGACTCCTCCACAGTTACAACCACTAGACCTCCAGGACTGTCCGCTATATTGGGTTCACTAGCACACTGCCGATGACCGATGTTGGGCTGCAGCAACAGGCACTGCTCCCCATTTTCATGCTCCTCCACCAGTCCAGTGTGCATCATGTTAGCCACGGCCAGCAGCTGAATATCAGAGTGTGCGTTGGGCACTGTGTGGCGCCGGATGCTACCGCATTTCTCTAAGTATGCTTCTCCTTCCTGCTCAGTCAGTGGTGTGAGGGAGTTCTCGGTGGTGCGCCTAGGGGTCAACAGCTGGGGATTGCAATTCAATAAATCCATCTGTGAGCGAGATCGGCAATACTGTTTTTCTGGAAAGGTGAAAGAAAATAAAAGGCATACAGTATATATTAATAGTGCATCATCCTGTGGTATCCCTAAAAAATACCTCAATACCTCAAAATACTCTCCTGTTCACACAATACTATGGCGAAAATATGGTCATAATGCTACATCCCTGGACTTATCCCAAACTCAATCTGCAATGCCCTCAACTTAAGAAAATGCCAACCTTCACCCCCTGTAAATAGTTATTTGTACTATGTACATAGTTTTACTATACCTTGTCCTTGATTAAAACCATGAGTGTTTTGATTTGTTTTATGTATTAATGTTCACTGTAAAGCACCCGTGATCACTGCAAGGGGCGGTATTAAAAGTAATGCCAAATAAATCCTACCCAAGCCTTACAGAAGCAATGATGAACTTAGTCATCTTCTCATGAATGTATAGCACTACTGAACAGCACCATGTAGTAATTTGAAAAGGAAAACTATCAAACTCTAAACCCAACAAAATAATGAAAGCGTAAACAGAAGATAGACATGTGTATTCCTTTCGCTGCTCTTCTACTAACAAGAGAAACCGCTGCCACATGGTTCCTCTGCAGCTTCTAACCCTGCTATCGCGGCTACGGCAAACTCTAATTCATGTTACTGTAAACTCAACCGAAGCTAACATTAGAAAATGTGCTGCTGGGACAGTAACTTTCACCACAAAATGCAAGGCACCAAAATGCCGGAGGCTCCAGCAAAGCACAAGACACAGGCACTGGACAAGGGGAGCAGAGATTCAGGGGGCAGAAGCTGCTGCCGTACACACCCAGGATCTGGCTGAAAATATTTTCAGATCCCCAACATTCTGCCATCAAAAAATGCTACCGACGTAATAGCACTGCACTGCTTTGCTTCCACTGACGTTTGCATTACAACATGACCAATCACTAATTTCAGGCCCCTTTGTGTGTCTGTTACACACGCAGATCTTGGAAGGGGTATTTTTCAGTATTGCCAATTAAAACCATCTGCAGCTAAGAAATAGCTACACAGCAACCAAGCCCAGATGTCAAATAGTCTAGTCATTAAAAAGGAAATTAGTCTAGTGAGCTTCCAGGAAACACGTGAGCAGGTTCCTGTGCAAACTTAGCACTGCAATACACCATCCCCATATTTCCTGCTGGTTTATTTGGAGGGTTCTCTTTTGAGGGGGTCACATCAGAATGTTGCTTCCTGTACTCTGACGCCTTCTCCAGCACAGTCTGCAGTTTCCATTCTCGGTTTTCCAGATTGGGGAATTTTCAGCTTAAGTTGGAGCCTCCCCTGAGGAAAAGCTGAGTCAGACACAGTGGGAAGTGCAATAAAAAAAGACAAAAAAAAAAAACTGTGCTGCGAATCCTTTTCCAGCCGAGCATCAGCAAGAAATAATCAAGCACTGCTCTTCCAAAACTACTAGCAGTTAGGATGGAAATGTTTTCTTTTCTTCAAAGAATCTATGTAAAAATAATAGCAGGAACCCTAATACTTTTAAGGAGCATTCGTAGTGTATAGTAATGTCCGGCAATACTGTATATAATGCACAATAAAACAGGTTCACAAGAACGTGTAGCATGTGTGACCGCAGTCACAAGGCGCTCTGAAGATTACCAAGAGCCTCAGTGTCTGGTGTGTTCTATTGCAATGCAAGGTACCAGTTACTCTAGAACAGTGACTGAAATAGACAGGGGAGTGATTTTTGTAGATGGCTGTCCCCACGGGGAATGGTCAGAAGATTTAGTGATGAACCAACTCTGGTTACAGAGATATAAACTGAGAGACTTGGGAGAGAAAATTGTCTGTCTCCTTTTTGCCAATGCTTCCAAGGCTGAGCACAGGGCTCTTGAGGTTGTTGGGTACTTGGATCCTAAGCAAGGCCTGGACCAAAAGGAAAAGTGAGATCCTTTGCTGGTTTTGATTCTTTTTTTTCCAAGAAAGGGGAGGGGTGAATTGGAAGCCTAAGGCCAATGGTAGCATATATAGTAAGTATTAGTGTATGTGTCTCATATCCCCGCGTGTTAAATGTATCCCCCAATTGTGTTGTGACCGCTTTGATTGAAGGATAAGGCGGTATACAAAACTGTCTAAATAAATAAATAAATAAATAAATAAATAAAATAAATATTGGGGGAGAGGGCGTACAGTACATTAGTCATGTTCCAGGAGTGGCCTTGATTTATTAGAGAGTGGAAGTTTGGTGGACAACCCATGGAGTATGGGAGACTGCTTCTTGGAGTACAACTCCCCACCTCCACCTCAGCGTTCAGGAACACAATGAAGAAATGGGATAGGAGAGTGGGTATAGTGAAGTCTTATTGCAGGTTCTATGCCTACCGGAATTCTGCAAACAAAATTCAAACTTCTATGCCAAAAGATCTGAATTATGCAAAATTCTGCATGCTTTGTCAAAATAACAAAAGCATATTATTTTTGAGTGATATATTTTTATGTAGTGTATTTCAAATTAAGTATCACAAAGATTACAAAATGCTGAATTGTGTGCAGAATTCCAGCTGGAGTAAGGTTCCTGGAGAAGATGCTTACAGAAGAGAATGGTGTGACGATTACTGCCTGGAGGAGGAGTCCCAATGGGACAGTGCTTTTGGCCTGGGGGTATTCCTTCATTTGTTTGGAATTTAAGGCAACTCCTGTCCTCTGGCCCTTTTGTGTGTCCAGGCTACTGGAGAACTCGTTTTCCTAGTCAACGCTGGGGTTGCCGCTGATGTCTTGCATCCAAACTGTACTCTTACTTTTCTTCACAGTTCGTTTTTTCGGTAGCCTCTAACTAGGGAGTCCCCTATGTGAGGACTGACTTCCTGCTTGTTCTGGAGAAAGCATAGTTACTCACCTGTAACAGATGTTCTCCAGGGACAGCAGGAATCAGTCCTCACAACCCTCCCTTTTCGCTGTGGAGTTGCTTTTCTTTTTGTTGCCGACTTGAGCTATGTCATCATACTGAGTCAAGATGGCATCCTTTGGCAGGACTGCAGCCACACATGAATGGTGGATCTCCCAAAGGCTTTCTTTGAAAGCTGGGGAGATGTTACTATGTGGGCTCCGTCCCATATCTGAGGACTGATTCCTGCTGTCCCTGGAGAACACCTGTACAGGTGAGTAATGATGCTTGGAATTTGGGAACCTGATATATACTTGTGACCTGGCTTGACTGCAGTTGGAAACAGGATACTGAGCTTGAAGGACCATTTGGTCTGACCCAGTATGGCATATCTTATGTTCTTCAGCAGAATTCCAGTTGTAGATGTACAAAGAAAACTATGCATCCAGACGGACTGACCCTTGACACTAGGCGGCATTGCTTGATGCACAATATTCCTAAAAGCAGAAAATAGACACTGGGTAATTGTTTTTAAATATTCTTCTCAGGCTTTGAGAATTCTATTCTTTTCAGAATTTGTATGATCCTCTGTCACTACTTTTTGTTCTGCTTCACTTCTTCACAAGTGCAAAGTTCTGCACCTAGGGAAGAACAATCCAAACTATGGTTACACGATGCAAGGTTCCACATTAGGAACCACCACCCAGGAAAAAGATTTAGGCGTCATTGTGGATACCATGTTAAAACCCTCGGCCCAGTGTGCAGCGGCGGCCAAGAGAGCAAATAGAATGCTAGGTATGATAAGGAAAGGGATGGAGAATAAA
The DNA here is from genome assembly GCA_033557465.1 of Ichthyophis bannanicus. Classification (NCBI taxonomy): domain Eukaryota; kingdom Metazoa; phylum Chordata; class Amphibia; order Gymnophiona; family Ichthyophiidae; genus Ichthyophis; species Ichthyophis bannanicus. The sequence goes on along the minus strand of CM066047.1, from coordinate 31,586,448 downwards.
ACAAAAGATATAATGCCTCTATACCGTTCCATGGTGAGACCGCACCTTGAATATTGTGTGCAATTCTGGTCGCCGTATCTTAAAAAGGATATAGCGATTTTAGAAAAGGTTCAGAGAAGAGCCACCAAAATGGTAAAGGTGGTGGAAGGATACTCCTATGAAGAAAGGCTAAAAAGGTTAGGGCTCTTTAACCTGGAAAAGAGACGGCTGAGGGGAGATATGATAGAAGTCTATAAATAAATGAATGGAATGGAACGGGTAAACGTAGATCGATTGTTTATGTCATCAGAATATAAAGAGACTAGGGGGACATGCAGTGAAGCTACAGGGTAACCTATTCAAGACTACTAAGAGAAAATATTTTTTCACTCAACGTGTAATCAAACTCTGGAATTTGCTACCGGAGGATGTAGTAAAAGCTGTTAGTGTAGCTGGGTTTAAAAAAGGTTTGGACAAGTTCCTGGAGGAAAGGTCCATAAACCATTATTAAAAGGGACCCAGGATATCACTGCTTGACCCAATACAAGCATTGAGGAACCTGTGTCTTTTGGGGAGACTTACAGGACCTTGATCTGACCCAGTATGGCATATCTTATGTTCTTAAGCAGCTGTTAGGTTCCACAGTGCTTCCAACGTTATAAGAGCAGGTTTCTGCAACCCGGTACCTTGGGAAGGCTGAGTTCCACCAACAGATCGATTGCAGGAAACGATCATCCAGCCTCACTGGTTAAACCCTGCACCTGATGACTCTGAGACGCCGCCAAATTGTCCTCTTCTCTCCTTCGGCGTACTCATCGGCACACTGCAGGGGGGAACACAACTCCAGCCGGCTCTGCACTTCCAGGCTGCAGGGAAAGGGTGCGCTGCTCGGGGGAAAAGCCAAACTCCCTATGCACCCAGAGCCAATGACGACACATACACTGGCTCCACCAAAGACGCCACTCCAGGATCACAGGGAAGAAAACCGTAAGCATCCAAAGTTCATTGCACTTCTCTGGTAGTAGGTGCTAAGCCCAAGGGTAGGCTAGTCTGTTTTCTCTTCCGTCTTCCCCTATTGGGTAGCAGGAACACGAAACAGGAAAGGGGATCTCAGATTTGCCAGCAGTGCTCCTCTCTGCGGATTCAACCCACCGCCATCTTGATTTCCCCACCAGTAAACCTCCACAAGTTATTTTCTTGCTAAAACTGTTTAACCTGTTATCAACTACGTTCCATGTAAAGTTATACACGTTATTGTTCCCTGTGCACCGCTGTAACTAGTAGATACAGCGGTATAGAAATGTTGCTTGCAAAATAAATAAATAAGAGCTCTTACCTGTCTATCCATCGTGGTGCTGGCGTCCACACAGTGCTACGGGCAGAGGCAGTGGATGCAGACCTCATGGGTGTCCGAGGCACACATTCTTTTCCCACAGCCTGGGCTTGACAATCTTGCACCTCTCCGATAATTTCTTGGTGGGCTGTCTTACTTCTCCCATTTTTCCATTGCTTGGTTGTGAAGTTGGAGAGCAAAAGGGAATCCATCCATTGGGCAAAGGTGGAAAAACAAGGTTGAGGAGAAAATGGCACTGGCTGGGGATACTGGACGAGGTGAGGGAGGGGGCATATGCTCAGAGGAAACCTTTCTAAAAGATGTTTTCTGAGATCTGGACATCATCGGATGACATTGCACATTGTGTCGCCGAGTTATCCTGCTGTCCAAGAAAATCTCCATTATGGGAAAGTAAAGTAAACTTGCTGACTCGCCTCTTCCGTTTCCTGGATTGGCTGGAAATGAGGATTGTGCAGAGCAAGTGTTCACAGCCTTCAGAAACAAGAGAGATGTATAATCATTGCATCATCCTGGAGGCTGGACTCAGGGCCCACGATTGCAGAGTTCTGGAAGAAGCCTATATATGTAAAGGCCACAGCCCAGGTACATCAGTGCAATTACCAGACTAGATATGCTGCTGATAGAAGGGGGAGGTTATAAACCAGGGGAAGGTTCCCAGACAATTCATCATGAATGAAAGCTCACGGCACCAGAATCCCAGCTCTGGGTTGTCATTGAGCTAGAAGCATAAAGGGAGAGGGACAAAAAAAAATCCCATGATTGAAAACATCTGTCCATCAAAAAGCTCAAGGCAAACAAAAAATCTATATGTCCAGATTTCTACTACAGGTCTGAAGGCAAATGAGAAAATGCTGTACATCGATGGAATGTGAAATCAAACGTGCGTGCCATCTCGCTGCTTCTGAAATAATCTAAAGATGTGTGTGGCCTGAATGCTTAACCGGCTTTAGGATTTCTTCAGCAGCCTGGACGGATAGGTGGTACTTTACAACCATGTGGTTGGACTAAATAAGCTTGTAGAACAGAGTTTAATTTCAGAGGACAGATATTAGTTAGAAAGCTGAGGGCCCCCCTGCCACTGGAAGCTTGCCGAGGCCGATTCTGTTTAACATGTACGCTCTCAATTTCCACCGGCCTGAGACAGAGCGGGACTTGAATGTCAGCTTTGTGTACTAAGAGCATCTGATTCCACTTATCCAAATCAGATCCTTTAGAGGCTTCATGTTTACTTCATTTGTTTAAAATGCGGCTTGGATGCCTTTAAATTTCTTCGATTACAGAATTGTAATGATCAATGGAGCCAGTCTCATAGGGCTTCATGACATCAGAGCTGAAGAACAGTCGCTTATAAAACTGAAGCAACAGTGCTTTCTCTTTCAAGGGTCTCCATGTGCCAGGACCCTCACTCCTACTGCAGAAAGGACCCTGGTTTTGTTACAGATGAAGAAGCCTAGTTAGATGTCAGCTCCTGGCTGGAGAGAGAGAGAGCTGAGGAGTTAAGTGATACCCTGGATTGCCATGCCCTGGCTCCACTACGCCAGCTGCCACATATGGGTGTATGGCATCTTTAAAATCAGCATTCCAAGCCTGCCAGCTCCAAACACTGAAATATCCCTCTGGGGGCATGTAGCAATAAAGTAATGTACTATCCCTTTATACTAACAGGTGTACGCCACATGAGTCACGAGATGGCAGGCACCCAGAAATAGTTAATTCCCTTTTTGAGGGGGGTGGTCAGATGCCATGCAGTCACAGGACACCTAGAAATAATCTTGGAAATTGTGAATTCTTCATCCTTGGGTATCTACAACCAAGATGGCAAGATGGGGTGAGGGGGGGCAAGACCAGTGCTCCGCCACTAGGGCCCATGCCTCCTAAAAAGGCCATCTCTCCATTATTAAGCCCTGCTCTACATGAAGGAGGGACAATGCTCCCCCTCCTCCTGTGATGGCCACCACTCTGACCAGGCTCCACTACCAGAAAGCCCTGATGCACCTCTCTCCTTGGGAGCGGCTTTCAACTTTCTAATGGCAGCAGTTACAGTTCTGCAAGGTCTATGGCTTGACAATTTCAGAACATAAGAGATGCCATACTGAGTCAGACCAAGGTCCATCAAACCCAGTATCCTGTTTCCAGCAGTGGCCAATCTAGGTCACAAGTACCTAGCAGTTTCCCCAAAAGACACAGGTTCCACAATGCTTGTATTGGGGCAAGCAGAGGATATCCCGGGCCCCCTTAATAATGGCTTGTTTAGTGATTCCAGCTAACAGGGATCCTAGCTTGCTAAGTCCATGTCCTACTATTTAACCTGTCCCATCTTGGTCAGATCTTCTCCTTTCTTAGGCATAAAGCAATTGCTTGGCAAAGATTTAGAGCAAGCAGGCCTGGCGCAACCATTAGTCAAGACTAGGCGATTGGCTGGGGCTGCAGCTTCTGAGAGGCAGCAAAGAGAAGCAGCAATCAAATCAAAGTAGATTTTGATAGTCACACAAATTCAAAGAGCTATCAACACATTCTTCTAGCTGCAGAGAGAAAAGGCTCACACATACATACAAAGCACAGAAACGCCATACTAGGTCAGACCAAGAGTCCATAAGGTCCAGTGTCCTGTTTCCAACAGTGGCCAACCAAGGTCACAAGTACCTGTCGAGTTCCCAAAGAGACACAGATTCCATGCTGCTTATCCCCAGGTAAGCAGTGGATTTCTCTGGTCTTTTAATAATGATTTATGGACTTTTTCTCCAGGAACTTGTCCAAAACTCTTAACCCCAGCTATGCTAACAGCTTTTACTACATCCTCCGGTAATGAATTCCAGACTTTGATTATGTGTTGAGTGAAAGTCTCATTTTTACAGGATTATTGGGGGAGCTGTAGTGCTGGGATGATCATGCCTGAGTTTAAATTATCAGAATCTCAGGGGGTTCTCCATTGTAGCTGTGGGTTTTCTCCTCTTTCAACCCACTATGTGTACATAGTTTTAAACATGTTATATATAACTGTTATTGTTGAGTTTCTGTTATAATGTAAACCGCTCCTGATCACTGGAAGGAGCGGTATAAAAACGTAAACAAACAAATAAAGGCTGAAGGTTTGCTTAGTGCACCCAATACCCTTGCACCAGCCCCAACAGTAGGCAAACTCTCTCTTCCTGCATGTAAAACACATTTCTGAAAGCTTCGTCCCTCTCTCCATCTAGCTCAGCCTTCGGGTTGTGTTACTGTTTATTTGTGTAGTAATATGGGACTGACTATCTGTGCAAGTCAGGATCTAGCATTTCCCACTCTTACGCAAATCCCTCTAGTCTGAAATGTCTTACATGCTATGGACAGGCTCACATCACATTGTAGGAATCTGCAAGTCTTGTTCTTTTGATTTACAACCCGGGAAGGGGAGGGGGGGGGGCAGGGAGGACACTTTTCACTGTTTTGGATCCTCCCCCCTCCACCCCCCACCCCCCATCTGCAATTGCTCCGTTTGCTTCCTTTGAAAGAAGAAGCAGGGAGTGAGAGACTTTTCTGGTTGGTTCTCATCAGACTTCTCTGTCCATCTAAGGCCTTATACAAAAGCAGAAAAAAAATATACAGAGGAAAAATGAAGAGACCTAAAATCAGGTTTTCCAGGTGGGCAGTCCTTTGCCTAGGCACCTCAGCAGCAGGAAATGAACATGTCAGCAGTATTTGCAGGGGTCAGGCAGCTGCTCAGACCTTCAGCACCAAATCAGATCCTTGCAGGTGGCAGGGTACCCGCTTCCCAATTACAAAAGAGCTCCTTGGCACCAGGCCACATTACTCCCGGCTGCTATTCTTAGGGCTGCTAGTCAGTGCCGAGGAAATCCGTGCAGGGATTATGCAATTGTTTTGGGCCCAGTGCCACAGTGGCCGTACACAAACGGACACTGTGCACTTCTCTAAAATGGAAGTCATAGGTTGTTGTTTTTAAACAAACCCCAAAGCCCAGCAGAGCTTTTTCCCCTTTTTATTTTTGAAATATGTGTTTTGCTTCTAAACTAGTTACAGCTTTGAGCATGAAGTAAATACAAAGACATGCCAACAGAGTTCTTATGGTGCCAGTGTTTGGCTTCCACCAGGTTATTTGTCTGAACAAATGATCGGACACATTACTTCAGTCCTGCACCCTCCTATCAACAGTGCACAGGCAAAATATTTGGGGAGGTAAATAAAGACTTCAGCATCTAGGAGGTAATTCTGTAAGCAGTGGCTAGATTTATCCATGTATTTGCACACAGTAACAGCACCTATTCTATAAAGTCAATCCACTTCAATTTCACTTTATAGAATACTAATGTACATGGCTGTGAACACACTTAAAAAGAAGCAGTGGCCACTTAAACCTGGTCCAGACCAGGTGTTAATGATCATATGTATCTTAAGCTTGTGAAAGCACACACCTACTTTCAGAATAGCACTCGACTGAACTCTATGCATAAATCGCTGAAATAGCATAGTTACTCACCTGTAACAGGTGTTCTTCAGGGACAGCAGGAATTAATCCTCACAAATGGGTGACGTCAGCGCCAATGGAGCCCTCACGGAAGCATCCCCCCCCCCCCCAGCTTTCAAAGAAAGCCTTTGGGAGATGCCACCATGCATGCGTGGTCCCCTTCCCGCAGAAGGGTGCCATCTTGCTCAGTCAGATCACATAGCTAAAAGAAGCAACTCCAAGGGGAGGAGGAAGGATTGTGAGGACTGATTCCTGCTGTCCCCAGAGAACACCTATTACAGGTGAGTAACTACGCTTTCTCCGGGAACAAGCAGGAAGTCAGTTCTCAACCCTCCCTGCTAAAGCCCGTAAGGAAAAAACACAGTCGCCCTCAAGAGGAGCCACGAGCAGCAGCAATCGAGTCCGCAGAAACAGACTGCAGTAGGACCAGAATGTCCGATAGAACCAACACTCTGGTAGCCTGAACACAGAAGGGTCAGAAGGTAGGAGTTGCCTAGATCTCGAAAAGATTATGGGGTACAGCCTGGTCAAAGGCACTGTCCCGTGGAACTCCCTCTCCAGGCAGTAATGAGATGCGAAGGTATGGACTGAAGACCAGGTGGTGGCCTGGCAGACGTCCAGCATCGGGACGGAGCGCAGGTTTGCCACAGAGGCCACCATGGCCTGACACTGTGTGCCATGACATGGCCATCTAGCAGGAGCACAGCCTGCTCATAGGCAAGAGTGATGCAGTCCACCACCCTGGTGGACAGTATTCGCTTGGTCACCGCTTCCCCCAGCCAACTGGGGTAGAAGGAAACAAAAAGCCGAGAAGCTTTGCAGCGGCCCAGTGTAGATTGAATGTAGAAAGTCTCTGCCCTGCTGGAGTGAGGCCTTGGGAAGAAGGTGGGTAGCACCACCTCCTGGTTGAGGTGAAAAGATACCACCACCTTCGGAAGGAATTTAGGATGCATACGTAGCATGACCCTGTTCTTATAGAATCTGGTATACGCGCTCTGCCACTAGGGCTTAGAGCTCACTGGCCCTCCGGGAGGAGGTGAGCACCACCAGGAACATGACGTTCCACAAGAGGTACCTCAGGTGGCAGGTAGCCAGGGGTTCAAATGGCAGGCAGGTGAGCTGCGACAACACTACTTTGAGGTCCCACTGTCACTGGAGGGCAGAGGGGGGGTTTGGACAGTAGGAGACCCCTCAGGAAGCCGGTCACCAGAGGCTGGACTGAGAGGGACTTGTACCCTGACGGAGTTTGACTTGAGCCCAAATTGTGAGATATGAAGAAGGTACTGTAGTACCATCTGCACTGGGCAGAACGGGTTTAGCCATTGCTCTGTGTACCACAGCAAGAATCTGCACCATTTGAGGGCATAAGCTTTCCTGGTGGAGTTCTTACAGGAGGCCAGCAGGATCTCTTTCACTTCTCTTGAGAGATGGAAAGGAGTTAAGGTTACCCTTTCAGCAGCCATGCTGTCAGTGATAGGGACCGCAAGTTGGGGTGCAGAAGAGAGCCCTACTCCTGAAACAAGAGCCCTGGGGAACTCTCCAGGGGGATCAGAGCCTCCACTGACAATTTGAGGAGCAGCGGGAACCACGGCTGCCTGGGCCACCATGAAGCCCCAGGATCAGTGCTGCAAAGAGCCTTGAAAAGGGTCTTGGCAATCAACAGCATGGGTAGGAAGGAGTAAGGAGATCAGACGCCGTCAATACTCAAACTCCCGAGGGCGATCACAAAATGCTCGCAGGCAACTAGAAACAGAGCTTTCGCGCTATATGCACCCACATGCTGGAACGCCCTGCCACCTGCCATCCGGGCTATCAATGACCTCACCCAGTTTAGGAAGGCATTGAAGCAATATCTGTTCCTCCAGCACTACACCGAACCTGATGACAACCCGCAGTCAGTCACACTCAGGACCCAGGTTGACGCCCGTGACGCAGCCGCTCCACGAGTCTGAAGCCCAGCCCGCTAGACCCTGATCCCCTCGACGGGTAGAGATATACACCCCTGCCTTGTCACCATGTATATAGCTGAGCCAATGTGTAAATTGTGTGGAGCTGTCCTCATAACATGACAGCAAGTTATCTTGTACATAGTTACCCTGTTAACCCTGTATATAATCCCCCGTTTATTGTAAGTCCAGTGTAGGCCTGCCTGCACTGCACTGCACAAATCTGTTACCTGTAAACCGCACTGATTTTTAAAGAGCGCAGTATAGAAGAGACATTAAATAAATAATTAAATACATGAGGCTTTCTGACCACAAAATGAGGAACGCGTCTGCCGCTACCTGGTACAGGTGGAACTGATGGGAGTAAAAGTGGGGCAACTGGTAATTTCTGGGCTGGCAAAAAGGTCCACCCATGGGGTCCCCCAGAATCTGAAGAGTCGGGTGGCCACTCGGGGGTCCAGCTGCCATTCGTGCGGTTGGAGGACCCTGCTCAGTGTGTCCGTCAGGGTGTTTCCTGGCCTGGTATGTATACAGCCCGTAGGAGTATTCCCTGACAAATTGCATAGGAGCAGAGTGTCATCACTTCATGGCAGAGGGTGCGAGACCCCGTGCCCCCCTGCTTGTTCACGTAGAACATTGCCACTTGATTGTCCATTTGGATCAGCACCGACTGGTGCCTTAGGTGGTGGCAAAATGCTCGGAGGGCTAGATGTATTGCCCAAAGCTCCAAGAGGTTGATCTTCTGGTTGCCCTCTGCTTGTGACCAGTGAACCTGTGTGCCAAGTTCCTCGCAGTGGACACCCCATCCCAGTAGGGAGGCATCCGCTGTAAGGACCCTTCGGGGACTTGGAATTTGGAAGGGCATCCCTGCTTGAAGGTGTTGCGGGTGTTGCCACCAAGTCAGAGATTCTGCCAACTGATGGATTACTGAGACTCTATCCTGGAGGCAGTCGGTGGCTTGTGTCCATTGTTCTTGAAGGCACCACTGGGCAACCCTCATGTGCAGACAGGTGTCTGGGGTGACATGGACCATGGAGGCTCTGTGGCCAAGTAGGTGCAATAGGAGCTGAGCTGACATCAAGGGACGGTGTTGCACATCTGTGGCCAATTCCCTGAGATGGTGGGCCTGATCCAGGGGGAGGAAGGCCTTTGCCTGAACTGTGTCCAGCTTTACCCCTATGAACTCCAGACATTGTGTCAGGAGGAGGTGGGACTTGGGATAGTTTATCATGAATCCCAGGTGTTCCAGGACACGGATGGTGCGTGCTGTAGCTTGCTGCACCTCGGCGGCCATGTCTCCTTTTATAAGCCAGTCATCCAGATAAAGGAAAACAAACACCCCTTGGGGACAGAAGTAGACGATCACTACTGCCAGGCATTTGGTGAAGTCCCTGGGGGCAGATGCCAGGCTGAAGGGTAGTACCCTGTACTGGTAGTGGCCTCCCCACCATGAAGTGAAAATACTGCCTGTGGTTGGGGTGAATGAGGATGTGAGTATAAGCATCCTCATTAACCCCAAGCAGCATAGCCAACTCCTTGCTGGAGGTAAGGCAACAATGTTCCAAGGGAGAGCATCTTGAACTTCTCCCTCACCAGGAATTTGTTCAGGTCGCGCAGGTCTAGATGGGCCTTAGGACCCCTGTTCTTTTTGGCATGAGGAAATACCTGGAGTAGAACCCCTTGCCCCCGAGATGTTGGGGTACAGGTTCTACCGCTTTTTCCTCAAGAAGGCCTGCGAGTTCCTGCAGTAGGAGGTCCCAGGGAAGGGGAGTCTTTGGGGGCTATGTCTGTACCAGGTGGAGGCGGTAGCCCTCCTTGACCACCTGAAGTGCCCAGGCATCGGAGGTGATGGTTGGCCACCTGTTGGCATAGTGGATCAGATTCCCCCTCTGGGCTGCTGTCCTCCTTTGGGGTGGAGAGGCTATGCCCAAGGAGTCAAAAGCTCCCCCCCCAAGCTGGGCTGGAGCCAATGCCTAGGAGCCTTCTGCTTATGAGGGCCTTTGCAACATCTCTTCACCTGCTGACCCTGCTGGGGAGGGCTGAAATTATGGGTAGTTTTTATAAGTAGCCCCTTTCTTCAGGTAAAATGACTTTTTGCCCGAGCCCTTCCATTGGGGAGGGCCAGTGGTCTTTATGGAGAGCCTGGTCCTTGTCACAAACTGTCTCCAACTCAGCATCCTTTTCCGTCATGGGTTTGCCAAAGAAGTTCTCCCCTTAGCATGGGACATCAACCAGTTTGTCCTGAACCCATTGTTTGAGGTTGGAAGACTGTAGCCAAGCTTGGCGTCGGGCACCAATGCCCACCGCAGCTACTCTAGCCACCGACTCGAAACCAATATAGGCTGCTCGAGTCATGAATTTGGAGCACTCACGGATGGCTTTAGCCAGGTTCTTGAACCGCTGCAGGGGTTTCCCTTGAGAGACCAGTCGAGGATCCGACAAGCTCCTTTGCCAGGTCTCTCAGATACATGCCCATATACAGCTGGTAGGCCTGGATCCATTTGAGGGGCATCAAGCTCTGGTAGCACTTTCTGCCGAGGGCATCCAAGATGCGGACCTCCCTACCCGGGAGTACCGAAGAGTGCATCTTCTGGCTCTTCAGTCGATGCATGGCTGACTCCACCATCATGAAGTTATGTAGCAGCTGTGCCATCTGGAAGCCAGGGCTTCAGCAGACCAGATACATCGAGCTGAGCAACTTGCTCACAACAGGCACCGATGTTGGTGTTTCCCCACATACGGGGCATTAGCTATACCAGGATGGGTGGAATGGGCACCGTGAGTGATTCCCTTGGTGGGGCCTTGTATTGGAAGATTTCTAGTTTCTCTGTCAGAGGGTCCCTCCTCCGATTCTGTTGGGAATGCTAGAGCCTTTGACATGTTCCACACGAAGTTGAGGAACGCCATGTTATCGGGCGGGGACCAACACCAGGGCTCGGAGGTTAGTGAGTCTGAGGGGACGTCGCAGTGGCGATGGGTGTCGGGGGGACTCCTTGTCCTCTGTCTCCGATTCAGAGTAATCGGTCAAAGATTTGTGGGAAGGGCGGCTCATGGGCTCCGGATTCGAGCCCTGCCCGCGTCCCTCGGAGGTCCTGTGGCTGGTGCCATGTGCACTAGCTGGGGAAGACCTCAGTCCCGTGGAATGGGACTCTGATCTAGACCTCGGTCAAGAATCAACTCAGCCTCCAGGGACGTCCTCGACATCGAGGGTCCGGTGGTCTGGGCGGAGGTACCAACTGTACCAGACAGCAACACCTACTGCTGGTCCATGAAGACACACAGGCTGTGTTCCAGGACCGCCATTCTGGTTTCCAGTCCAGAAGACTCTACAGATGTTGGTGCAGGCACCGAGGAACTCGGGCCTGGCGCTAGTTCCCCTGAGTTCAGACGTCGAAGGCCAATTTTCATGCGATTCCTTTTGGGCGACCTTGGTGGGCCAGTCCTGCTCCAAGCCCTTGGATGAGCGCCATAGATTTCAGGACCTGGCTCGGGGCTTACCCTAACTTCCAGAACCATCCAGGGATGCTGCCTTTAAGGGTCTCCTCTTCTTCTTGTGTTCCCTCGAGGGAGACCCCCCCTCTCTGAAGGCCCACAGTGTTGAGAGGGGTCCGTGGGAGTCCAAGGCTTCAGATGGGGCCTTGGCCTTCAGAAGCACCGGGGACTCTGGGGAAAACTTGTTATGATGCTGCTGGCAGCTCTTAAGGGCCTTGGAAGACATCTTTTCACAGAGACCGCAGGCTGTGGAGTTGTGGTCCAACCCTAGACAGCGTAGGCAGCAGTTGTGTGTGTCAGTGAGGGACATGATTTTTGTACACTGATCACACTTCTTAAAGCTACTGATAGCCATGGGACAAAAAAGGACACGCGGTGCTGCCAGTTGGAAAAAAAGGCGTAAAGGCGCCGAGGAGAAAAAAAGTATATGGACCTGAGACTCTATGCCTGGGCAAAGGGCTCGGGTGGCGGGAAGAATACTGGTGCACAACCGGAGGAGAGTATGAAACTCAGGTACAAGATAATCAGCTTTTTCTGGGGGAAAACAGACGGACGTCTGAAGGGTTCCTCAGAAAAAAAGGAGACTGAGCAAGATGGCACCCTTGGGTGGGAAGAGGACCACGCATGTGTGGGCATCTCCCAAAGGCCTTCTTTGAAAGCTGGAGAGATGTTTCTACAAGAGCTCCGTCGGCGCTGATGTCACCAATATGTGAGGACTGACTTCCTGCTTGTTCTCTGAGAATCCAGGCATGTACATGCGAAAACATACACTGAAATCTAGCCACATCTAACAGAATTACTCTCCACAAGGGTAATTTTATAACAGGTGCCACCTTGCCCTATTAACTGACACCCTATCTTTATCCTATTTTATAAACTACATAAGTGCCTATGTGTCTTTATAAAATTCGAATATGAATCCAGCAGAAAGCTCATCTAGCCTGAAGGGGAAGGCATTACGCATGCACAGGAGCAGACCTAAATGGTATGCGCTATTTTATAAAATACTCATATAGCCTGCAACTCCATCCAAACCTACCCTACCAGTATGCACCATCTTGAACCCTGCTTACTCCTAGGTGTGCCTAATCTCATAATCAGGCCTTTTCCATGAGGGAAAGGGTTGCAAAATGACCCCTTTGCTATACATTCAAAAAGCAACCACCAAGCAAACTCTTGCAACATCCTGTGGGAACAGAGACTGGGATCAGAGCCCCAGAACACAGAGCAGCCGACTTCAATCAATCTGATGAAAACTCTCTCTCTTCATGGCTCTGACTCAGCTCCCGTGTGCCCCTGCTGATGCATAGCAATGAATCTCAACTTCTACCCCACCACTGAAAGTCAACTTTGCAAAAATATTCCATAAACTTCAAAACAGAACCTGACTCAGAGGTCTGGATTAGCTAGGAGGACTGTGTTCTGACTGATGGAGTCTAATAAAATGTCAATTTTATTGTTCACAAAAAGCGAAGAACAAAAGGGGTCTTTTTGGGCCTTCTACTGCTTTGTCAAATGCACATATGCTGGTCTTTCCTGCACCTAACTTGCCTGACAGTCATCCTGCAAATCAGTTTATGGGAATGATTTCCCTGCATGCACAAAAAGCTGCTCTCCCTTCACTTTCCATGCAAGAATGTTATCACAATAAGCATAAATCAGCAGAGAGACAGCAAAAAGGTAGGAGAAGTCCATATTTATAACAGCAATATTTTTTCTAGTGCTATTTTTCAAGTTTACAATTTACAGCAATAATGCACAAATCGACCTGTCAGTATAAAGCAGTGTAATTTCTCAAAGCACAAAAATTATTTTTCAGCGAACTGGGGTGGCACTTGTCATCAGAGCGCCTTAAGCACAAAAAGGGAAATGCATTCACAGAAGGCAATTTTTAAGCGATTTTTCTTAGGTACCTAAGCAGCTACCTGGGTAAAAAAACAACACAAAAAAAGTTGTCCTCCCTCTCTATGGGGCATGTTTACTAAAGTGCACTAATAGTGCGGGGTTCACTATGCGTTAAGTGCATTGCAGCTGCGGTAGAAATCCCACGCTCATTGCTCCGCATGGGTTAGGGTAGAGACTGGACAGTTTGCACACTGCAGCGAGAGAGAGCCTATTTAATGTACAAGCTCATTGGCAATGTTGCGGTTAGTCTCCTTGCTAAAAACAGGACTTAACGTGCACTAGCTTAGCACATTTTAGGAAAGGTGCCTGTGCATCGTCTATGTTTTATTGTTTAAGGGATGGAATACACTAAAATAAAAGAAAAGGGGTGTAATAGAATGGATGGGCAGAGCTAGCAGACACCTCCGGGGGTTCTTCCCCCCCCCCCACCCCACCTTTTATGGTATGAACATTGCACTTACTACAGATCAGTTGCAAACCTTGGGATACAAAAGTACCTGCCATGTTATCTGATCCTAAATTTTCAAGGCCTTTCTTCAGACTGGTGGCTGAGAAAAGTTGAGCATGGTTTCATGCCGACAGACAGATCGCAAAGGATGACACGTCATTTGCAGCGGGGAATATCCCTTTTTGGTACATGGTGAACAGCAATGAAGCTGCACATGGAGTCGTTATCAAAGAAGGTGGCCTTAACAAGCAGGAAACACTCATGCAGAAGTCATCGTGTCCTTAATTTTTTTAATTGCTCTTAATACCCAAGATCCAGCAATTCACAGATATATTCAATGTACAAAATTTAGGTGAAGCAATAACCTATAACCTTGGCAGATTCCGTTTCAGAATGAAACAGAGAAGTCTTTCAAGACCTACCAAGAAGTTATCTCCCCTTGCCCCTGCCAGAGCCTTTTGCAGTTCTATTATAGGTACCATCCACGCCACTTCCCAGTTTTCAGAGAGGTTCAGCAGGTAAATTTATGCAGTTGGCATCAGCTCACTGTAGTGAGCCAAACAGAAATAATTATTCATATGGTAGGAGGCAGGCCGGGAACTCTCCAAAACGTTTTTCTTTTTCTTTCCCCTTGCTTTATCCCTGCCTACACCTTCTGTGTTTGTCTTGACTAGACTGTAAGCTCTGATGAGCAGGGACTGTCTCTTACATCTCTGTTCAGCGCTGCATACGACTTGTAGCGCTATATAAATACTCAGTAGTAGTAGTAGTTATCTGGAAATCAGCAAAATCCAGCCGCTCTCCAGAAAATGTATCCATTTAAGTTAGACCAGTGAAATAGTACACCTAACCTAAATGGATAAGGGACAGCGCCGTCACGCCACCAAAAGTGTATACTCAGTGGTGCTACTTAAAGTAGACTGTGTTACTGAACATGCAAATACTTTGCTTTAGCCGCTGAATATCAGGCCATGTGTCTTTATACACTGTCTTTTATCTAAACATTGTTATACGTAATTGCAAAACTTCAGCAAGAAGGGGAGAAACAGATCAGTTTTTGGTGCCTGATCTGTGCACCAGCTTTCTAGGACAGCAGGAATATTGACCTTTATACAAGTTGGTCACTTCTGTACGTGGCTGATGGGCAACCGCAATCACAGATCTGGAGGTGAAAGAGAGAGCTCTCGCAACTTGCAGATCTTTGCGCCAACTGCTTACCAAATAATGGAGAGCAAAGACTACCACCACCACTGATCAAACCAGCTGGGCTAGAAAATAAATGGTAAGCGGCAGTCGTCCTTTAATAGAATTCTAGCATGCCTCAGGTGAGCTGTGCGCTAGCCTCAGACCTTCAAATGCCCAAGAGGTGCAGAAAGGTTAGGAGCCCATGATCATAGGACCCACCCTTCCTGTTTAATGAAGGCTGTTAACAAGAACATGTGATATTTCGCAGACTTCTCCTTTTAGGATGTCATTTTCTGCAAGTGTGACGCTCGCTGCAGGCTAGATAGAAGAAACAGTTTCTTACCTGGCACATGGTTTCCACTGCTGAAGTGTGGATCACCGTATGTGCCCAGATATGGGGAAACCACCTGTTTAATCAACTCCTCCAACCGTAGGTAACCAGCACTCGGTCCTGTGGGCTCGTGGACACCCTACAGAGTGAAACATGAGAACTCTGGACATCAATACAGTGGACAATGACTTGCTGGTACAGCACCATGCAAACAAGTAGCAATGCATCAGTGACAGACGTGCTTCCAGTGCATTGCTGGTGCCCTCTTTGCACACGTTTGCCATTCCATGCACTTCAGTCACTGAAAAACCAGCGCACATTGTGTTAGCGTTGATCAACACTTAAACTCTGATGTGTACCAGAATGTAAGTAATTTTATAAAAACATTAACGCATGTTTTCATGCATTTGTTTTATAAAAGTCAAGTAAGGCATATTTCTATTTTATCAGAAATACTAGGGCATGCACGTGTAGGTGCGAGTGTTTCCAGCAGCGCCAGGGCTGGCACGTACCAGTGTAAATACTCTGCCTACACTGACCTTGTGCAAACCCACATGAAACTAGCATTAGGCAAACAGGGTCTACACGGTTTCACCAGTCGGTACTTGATAAGAGGTCATTTACAGGCATAAATGACAAACACTAACATTTACACATCTATTTACCACTTAAATCTAAGCGGCTCCTTATAAAAATATCTCAAAGTCCTTTTATAAATCCTTAGAAAATTAGGTCACAGCTAGAAGTATGTGAAGTACAGGCCGGTCTGTATCTGTAGAGGAGGCATGATCCGGGAGGTGGGGGGGGGGGGGAGAGCTTGGCAAGTGCACAACTGGAGTGGAAAATTATACTTTCATTTTATGTAACACACATGGCCACATGCTATCTACTCTTGATCAGATGTAATATCCATGCTTTCAGTCTAGGCACAATTTCTGGAGAATTTGCGCTAGCATTTTATAAAGACATATAGGCGCCTATGTGTCTTTATAAGCTAGACACAATCTAGGCACTTTCCTGCCCTATTAACCTTGGTGTCTAGTTATAAAATTACCCCTGAATGAATTGTAGGAATAATGAAATGCAAATCAAGCACAGCAGAAGCAGTGACACATGTAACAAGTCTGTGCTGTCAAAAATTAACCTTAAAGCGTACGACAGACTGCAGCACTGCTTACAAACCAGGACCAGCGCCGGACCTAGCCCTGTGCGAGTGCTGCAGGTGCACAGGGAGCAAAGAAACAGGGGCGCATTTGGGGTGCCAGTCTCAGCTCCCCCCACGCTGACTGCCCTTGCATTGCCTTGGCATTGGTGGTGGCAGCAGCATTATCCAATTGGAAAAAAAGTGTGGATCTTTCTGACTGCGCACTTGAATGCAGGGCTGATCCCTCCCTCCTTCGATGTACGCTCATGTCAGAGGAGGGAGGGACCAGACCAGGCCAGCCATTCAAGCGTGGCATTGCGAAGACCTGGGGGTTTTTCAACTGGATGTTGCTGCTGCCACCGCCGGTTGCGCCAAGGGAACACTAAAAGCGGAGTGAGAGCCGGCTGGATATGGGGGTAAGATGGGGAGATGCATGGGGCACACTAGAGGTGCAAGTCACACAGGGTGCATTTATGGCTTAGTACAGCCCCGACCAGGACAAACTGTTTAAAAACTCATTCTTGCGATGCAAAATTGTGTGTCAAGCTGGCTAAAATTCCCTCTGGTCTGTAATAGCTCTGCAAAGTATAGATAATCCACAAGGTTTTGGAATAATATCCTGAAACTAAATATGTTTCACATAATTGGCTGGTGAAACTAGTCCACTCTGGCAGATGCTCCCTGCCTGGGGGAAGTTTGGGCGAGGTTCCTTAGAGTACGGACAGGTCTCATGGCTGGAAGCGGACTTGGAAGAGCTGCAGAGATGTTTCCTGCCAATCCTGCCCCTCCCCAGCGACCTTGGACTCTAGGACTGCATTTCGTTCTCTCAGTTACAGAAGCTGCACAAGCTATGAGAGAGAACTTGGCTCCTACTCTCTGCATCCCAGGATTGTAGATCGAGCCCCCTGATCCTCCCCCCCAATAAAATATAGAAGGAATTTGGATTTAGCTCATGCCTTTATCAGTAGCAGCTCAAGGCAAGTTATATTCTGCTTCCAGTAGATATTATCCTGTCCCTGGAGGGCTTACAATCTATGTCTGTACCTGAGGCAATGGAGGGTTACATAATTTGCCCAAGATCGCAAGCAGCATCCATGAGGTTTGGCTCTCAACCCACAGCTCTAATCAGTAGGCTAGTCCTCCATTCAGTCTTATTTTCCTGAAGCAAGCACTGGAAGGTGAAGCTAAGCTACCCTATGAACATACTAAGGCTTGCAAGACCACCCTCACCAAGATAACAAAACTTATAAATGATATGCCTGGGTGGAAAAGGCCATCATTTTCACCACATTTAATCATAACGAGTGATTTGCCCATATGACATTATTACAGAACTGACGGGAGACAACACATCCAGATTGTGTAAATAATGCCCAGGGACTATTTCTTATTTACCAAATTACCAACAGCACAGAACAGCCAGAGAACCGCCCACCTGAAGTATCAGCAGCATTTGCACGATGGAAGACGGGAGCTTTGTCTGCACCAGGGGGAGGATTTCTTCCAAATTCACTTTTAGCAAAACCAGGTCTCGGAATCCTAACAGTGTTATCTGGCGAACAGACAGTTCCTGACCCTAAAGAAAGATTAAGCAGCGTTTACTGTACTGAAGGTCATGTACAGGAGGAGACCCCAGTCTACAACAAGATCCACACAAGGACATGACGACCAGCTCCCTGAGTTAAATTCATAATGCTTCCCCTGTAAGTCTAAGCAAGGTGCTAGAGGGTGGCGATGAACAGAATACAAGCACAAGAACCAAATATTCAAAATACAGATGGTTTTAAGCATTTCCTTATACAGCCATGAACCCACAGCTCTAGCCAATGTCCAGCAGTCATAATTAAAGTCGTTTTAGGACGTTTTCCAAATGGTTCTGCCGATGACGTGATAAACAAGACCATCTCGCCCAGTTCCCCTCCCTCAGACAGAGTTCTAGCCCTGATGTACCACTGGCGCTACGTTCCTGGCAAGCCACGTGGCTGGAGGGCTCCCATGCAGCTTGGCGGGAACGTTGCTCTGGAGTTCAAATGGTCTGCACCAGCATTTTGACATCAGCAGAACCAGAGAACGCATCATGAAGCTAACATACAGCAAAGCCTCAGGAAACCGCGCTGCTTCACTTTTGCAAGATGCTGAACCTCAGCCAGTGATGGTGATGTTAAACTACAATCACTCATTGCAGCAATTTCCTCATCACTTATTACTGCCAAATGTTTCTAAATGGTTTCTAATGAAGCAATGTGGTTAGTGTCTGCTTAGATATGTAGAAATAAAAGGTCAAACAAGCTGTTGGCGAGACTGGACCAAGTCAGCACATACAAACAGAGTTATGGTCTAGCCTGCAGCTTCTTGGTTAGCCTTTATTTTTATATGGCTTTTAGGTGCCATTGGTCTAAAAGGTTGTGAATGTTTAGAAGCAATTTTAAACCAAACCAGCCACCTTAATGGCCCAACAGGAGATCAAAACCCTCAGCTACTACAGTTCTCAATTTCCCATTAACCTATTTCTGATTTGCAATGCAAAGTATGACTCCCCGCTTTCTTCTCTGTTCTCTGCCAGTCCAGGGTTAGCCAAAGCAACTATCCAGTTAATCATTAATTGCTGAGAGTTAATGCTGCTGTTGGCAGCTTCAGGAACATACAAACAAGATCTTAAGTTGAATTAACAGCTGGAGGGCTCAGGAAATGGTTAATCAGAGATCAAAACATTGAAATAAGGTCTGCATTTTCCACAGGGTATAAAAAGCACAGGAAGGTAAAAGGTGCAACTGGTACGTGCTTTGACAGTCATTAGGGAACTGTTCACCACCCATCTCTATCTTATCTTTACCATTCCCCTAGATTTCCCCTAGTCCCTATCTGGATTAGACTGTAAGTCCTGATGAGCAAGGAGTGTCTCACATGTATATATACGGCACTGTGTATGCCTCGTAGCACTATACAAATGATAGTTAACAGTAACTTCTGCCAGTAGTACAGCTAATTTGTACATTACGAGTCTCCGGAGTTTGTGTGACTGTTAGGACCCATTGCTCTGCTCCGACTAGAGCTGCTCTTTACTGCCTCTCCCCCCCCCCCCTCCCCAAGAAGCTGCTGCCCTAGATGACCACCTAGTTTACCTAATGGTTGGGCTGGCCCTGCTCGGAACAGTTGTAAATTTGAGTGTAAGCTATTCGGGGTGGTGCTATTTTATAAAGGCACATAGGCACCTGTTGCCTTTATAGAGCAGACATAAAACAAACCTTTAAAAAGTTGTTGTTGTTGGTTTTTTTTATAAGCGGGTCCCTAAACATCACTCCCTAACTGCACAGGCGAACTGAAATAAGCACTGCAGAATGTCCTATGTTTGTAACCGATGACTTCAGACAATGGCCCCATCACTGCCTGACACGTCACCTACACATCGTACGCTGCCACACAATATTCACATACATAAAGAAAGTTTCTAACGGGGACATAATCCACTTGAATGCACAAAGGTCAAATGAGTTCTATGCAAAACATTTTTAGTGGACTAGCTTAATGCATCAGTGATCAGATTTCGGGAGTTGCAGCTCCTTCCTGAGCTCAGTGATGCTGCCATGGACCCAAGAACGGTGAGCAGTGCTCTCACAAGATAATTACAAAACATTTAGTTAGCTGGGTATTAGTGCCTAGCTCTAGAGCCCGTCCCCATTCCCCCAGAGAAGAGAGACGTAAATGTTTAGTGCTTACTTGCAGGTGAACTCAGGAGGTTTGTATTAATTCACTGCTTACATGGAAGGCAATCTGGGCGATGTGAGGTTTGGGTTTTTTACACTAAGACACAGGGAACTTAGTTTCCTCTAATCCCTGGAACCAGCAATGCATCAGTTCCTCACTCCCCAAGACCCACTAACTCCTCTATAGGGCTAAGCTTTATGAACCTGCAAACACTATGAAACCATTGAACTCCGGCAGCTTTTATAAAACCTGGGTGATTTTCCACTTGCCAGCCAGCTCTGCAGCTTTTTTCTTTGCACTGCAATAAGAGAGAGACTTGTGTACACACGGCCCGATATTCAAAAGGTATTTACATGGTTTGCAGACCTGTAAACCATGTAAATGCCGCTTAGAAGGATATTCAGCAGCACTTATATGGCTCATGATGCAGAATATCCCCAATTTAACACCGCTACATGCCCCAATACTAACTGCATTGAGGTGTGATGGGGGCGTTCCGGGGAAGAGCAAAGGTGGTACCAGTCGCTAACCGGGCAGTGGCAATATTGCCACTGCCCGGTTAGCGACCACAGGTAAAGATAAGCCAACTTTTGATCAATATCGCCACTGCCCAGTTAGCTTCTGCAGCATCCTTGGTTGTGCGGCGATCCCGGATATTCAATGCCAGGGCATTGAATATCTGGGGTTAAAGTTTGGGGGCAACAGCTATGTGCCGTAGAGGCGCATAGCCGCTGCAAATGAATATCGGGCCCACAGTTCTTAACCACCAGTTCTACAGCACATTCCATGTCCTCTTACCTGCACCGGGTAGAAAATGGCCTGGATAGTGGGAAGAGTCTCTGTAAAGAAGTGATCCCAGGCTTCAGACAGGATGACAGCACGATTTTCCCCTGAAAACATAAGAGTAACAAAAAGCTAAGAAGTAGGAAACCATTTACTTTAATTGTGGACAAACGTGTCGTGCGCTTCTCCTTTACTTAAGTATATAAGACGTTTGGAGCAAATATACCAGTAGGTTCAGGAGCATGAAAGAAAGATGTGAAAACACAATAGCCGACTTCCTCTTTCTTCTGGGAATTCAGACACTGAAGCCTTTTGTTTGCAAGTATGCAGAGTCGCAAATATAGGGGAATTACTGAAAGATCAGATCGCCTCACCTAAACATTTCCGGTAACTAGAATTTAGCAACTGGATGCCATTCTAACAGTGACCTGCTGAATCGCAGCCGACTGTCTGGACAGGCCACAGACTCTTGCATGCATTAGACTTTTAAGGGGATAATGTCATGCAGTTTTTTCATAGGTAAGCATTACTTTGCTTGCAGAAAAGGGCTTTTAAAATAATCTCATGGTATGTGCACATAGCAGTACATGCTTTTATGCTACCCGTGTGCCAGTGTGTTCAGAGGCATAGTTCGGGCAGGGCATAGGGGCGTCATGAAGTATCTCCTGTACTATAGTTTATAAAATACGTATGTTGTGCATATACATTTACAGAAGAGGTGTAAATGTACATTGTGCATTTTAGCCATGATTATAAAAGCAGCCTCACAAAAGCTGCAACAAAGACACATACAGTAGGCTTCTGTGTTAGCTTTAACAAATAGCCTTGAAATAGGCACCTAATTGGACTTCCTGCCTAGGGGTCCTGTTATAAAATTACCTTCTAAGTACATAATGGCTCTCTAAGCAATCTTTCTAGTATATTTTATGTTATTTTATTTCGAGTGAAAACGAGTAAGATATAAGTAGTGGGGGGAAATTGTATGATTATTGCAAACACCAAGATATTGGAAAATGTAAGGCGGAAAGGCCAATTTGGATAAAATTAAGAGCCATCAAGAATGTTTGTTTTACTTGTTGAGAAACTAGGATCAGCCTATCCTCTCCCTCTTCTTTGCCAAGTGAGCAGGAATCATGTACTTCAGAGCACTCAGCAACCAACCACAGGAAGGTGGGCTATTAAGAGGAACTTAAATATGACCACAGAGGGAGGCTGGTCGAAAGATTCAGCGCAGCAAGGTGTAGAGACTGGAGTCAGGAAATGGTGATGGGAGAAGGGCATAGCTAGGAGCTCACAAGGAACGTGTTTACAGGGAGATGAGGAGCTGCAGAGTGAAGAGCAGGGATTGGACAAGAGAGTCCAAACCTACAGCCAAATGACAGCACACAAGATGGAACCCAAATAAGGTCAAGAAACTAGTTGAACTAGAGTGTGCCGGGGATGTCTACACTTAAAAAATAGTTATTGCTCACTAAAACGTTTGCTGGTCTAGAAAGTCAGCCAGAAGAGACAGAAACACACTGGCCCTCTATTGCCTCCCCCAAGCGTTAGAACCTCTTAAACAGAAAGTTAGGGAAGCAAGTGCAGCGGGATCTCCTTTGCAACTTTCAGCACAGTTTTGTCCTTCTAGCGCAGAATGTTTCAGGCGCACCAGGAAAGCAGAGAGGAAATAGCTTTATGAAAAATCACCATGTATTTGAAGGTTGCACAGAGTTCCAAGCATGCATTTGGGTATATATTAGTCAGTCAGGCCAGTGAAGCTGAAACTTCCCCTTTTGTCTGGGTTTTTTCAGACATTTAGCCCTAGTTCTCCTCCCTCTGCCTGTGTCAGGACATCACTACTATTCTTCAGCTCAGCATTTCGAGAGATTATGTATAAACCACAGGACAAAAAGTAACAATGCATACACAAACGATAACTAGATGTAACACGCCTCACTCCATGAGTCATTTTGGACTGTCTGTTATTGTACTGAATGAATTTCAGGTATCTGGCCCTAAGGGTTTGTACACCTTGTCCCATCTTGTCCACGCTTCGCCTACAATGTCATACTTACCTTCACAGAGCTTCACCTTTTCTTCGATAAACAGCAGTCCCTTGGCAAGCAGCTGGTTCTGCAAAACATGTCAATGGAGAGAAAAAAAAAAGTACACATTTTGAAGATTTTTTCTGTTAATGCCTGTGATCTGCATTTTTACGCTGCTCAAAAAAATGCATTGAAAATTTTTAAAAATTTAAAACCCTCATGTCGGCATTAATAAAATGTATTTGCCAGACACCAGCTGTCAAACAAACTGAAACACATTCAGCAACCAAGGATGTTATAATGCCTCTGTATCGTTCCATGATGCGACTGCACCTTGAATATTGTGTGCAATTCTGATCACCGTATCTTAAAAAGGATCTAGCAGAATTAGAAAAGGTACAGAGAAAAGCCATCAAAATGGTAAAAGAGATGGAAGGACACCCCTATGAGGACAGGCTTAAAAGGTTAGGGCTCTTCAATTTGGAAAAGAGACGGCTGAGGGGAGATATGATAGAGGTCTATAAATTAATGAACGGAGTGGAACCGATAAATGTAGCTTGGTTGTTTACTCCATCAAAAAGAAGAAAGACTACAGGACACACAATGAAGCTATGATGTAATCCATTCAAGACTAATAAGAGAAAATAGTTTTTCATGCAGTGCGTAATCAAATTCTGGAATTCATTACCAGAAGATGTAGTAAAAGCTGTTAGTTTAGCTGGGTTTAAAAAAAGGTTTGGACAAGTTCTAGAGGAAAGACCCACAAACCATTATTAAAGAGGACCCCAGAAATCCACTGCTTACCCCAAGAGAAGCATTGTGGAACCTGTGTCTTTTGGGGAAACTGCCAGGTACTTGTGACCTACATTGGCCACTGTTGGAAACAGGATACTGGGCTTGATGGACCTTGGTCTGACCCAGTAGGGCATCTCTTATGTTGAAGGTGTACTACTACTACTACTACTACTAAGCATTTATAAAGCGCTAACAGGCGCACGCAGCACTGTACAAGGAACACACAAAAAGACAGTCCCTGCTCAAAAGAGCTTACAATCTAAAAAGACAAAGCAAGAAAAGGAGTAGAAAAAGATAAAAACAAGGGCAGGAGAGAGAGGACAAAGGAAAGAGGTAAGAACAAGTGTAAGAGGAAGAAAGAAAGGTGAAATAAAAGAGGGAAAGGCAGGAGAACAGCAAAATCAAGAGCCAAAGGCAGAGGCGAAAAGATGAGCTTTTAACTTGAGTTTGAAGAGGGGCAAAGAAGATGCCCAACGTATAGACAAAGGAAGTTTATTCCAAGAGTAGGGAGCAGCAAGGTGAAAAGAGCGGAATCTGGAGTTGGCAATAGAGGAGAAGGGCATAGCAAGAAGCAACTGGGAAGAAGAACGGAGTACACGAAGGGGGAAATAGGGAGAAATGAGAGAAGAAAGGTACTGAGGAGCCACAGAGTGAATGCACTTATAGGTCAGAAGGAGAAGCTTAAAGTGAATACGGAAACGGATAAGGAGCCAGTGAAGAGATCTGAGGAGAGGAGTGATGTGGGCAAAACGAGGCTGACAGAAAATCAAACGGGCAGCGGAGTGCTGAATAGACTGAAGAGGGAAGAGATGAGATTGAGGGAGACCAGCAAGAAGGAGGTTACAATAATCAAGGCGGGAGGTGATTAGGGAATAGATGAGGGTTTTAGTAGTGAGCTCAGAGAGAAAGGGGCAGATTTTGCCAATGTTGAAGAGAAAGAAGCAACAGGTCTTAGCGATGAGTTGGATATGAGAGGAGAAAGAGAGCGAAGAGTCAAAAATAACACCCAAATTGCGAGCAGATGAAACAGGTTGGAGAACAGAGCCATCAACAAAGACTGAAAAAGAAGGAGAAAGGGAAATTTTAGGAGAAAAAAAACGAGACGTTCAGTCTTGGCCATGTTCAATTTCAGGCGACGATGGAACATCCAGGCAGCAAGAGATCCAGGACTGGAAAGCAGAAGAAAGATCAGGAGTAGAGAGAGAGATTTGGGAGTCATCAGCATAGAGATGGTACTGAAAACCATGAGAGGAAATAAGCGCACCAAGGGATTGGGTATAGAGAGAAAAAAGAAGGGGACCCAAGACAGAACCCTGGGGGACACCAACCGAGAGTGGGGTAACAGAGGAGGAGGAGCCACCAGAACATACACTAAAGGAGCGATCGGAGAGATATGAGGAGAACCAGGAGAGAACAGAGTCCCTAAAGCCAAGCAAGGACAAAATGTCAAGGAGAAGATCATGGTCAACAGTGTCAAAGGCAGCAGAAAGGTCAAGGAGGATAAGGACAGAGTAAAGGCCTTTAGATTTAGCCAGGAACAAGTCACTGGAGACTTTGACAAGAGCAGTTTCAGTAGAGTGCAAAGAACGAAAACCGGATTGTAAGGGATTGAGAAAAGCATGAGAAGAGAGGCAGTCAAGACAACGGTGGTAAACCGCACGTTCGAGCAGTTTAGAAATGAAAGGAAGGAGAGAGATGGGCGATAATTAGAAGGACAAGAGGGATCAAGTGAGGGTTTCTTAAGGAGAGGCGTGACCACAGCATGTTTAAAGTCAGCGGGACAGTGGCAGTGGAGAGCGAAAGGTTGAGAATATGAGAAATGGAGGGGACAACGGTAGAGGAAATAGAGGAGAGGAGATGGGAGGAGATAGGATCAGAGGAGCAAGTTGGGAGCTTGGAGGAAGAGAGAAGAAGAGCAGTTTCATCAATAGTATTAAACGGCAGATAGGGAGCAGGCAGAGGGGCGGCATACTAAGTGTATCAGTAGCTTGTTGGGCTAAGCCAGACAGAGAGGATGCTGGGCAGGTCCTGCCTGTAGCTTGCTGGGCTGAGCCCAATGCAGTAGTTCCAACAATATCAGACTCCTCAGTTAATTACACAAGCTCTAAAACAAGCTAAACGGTATATTCTGTACCTTCAGTAAACATGCCTCTTACTGAGCTTTAAAGTGTTCACAGTGTGGGGTTTAGTGCATGGTAAACAGTTAGCGTGCGATCACAGTATCCCGTGAAAACCACTCAGTGAGCGAATGGGCCAGGGGCAAAGAGTAGGCGTTGCCTCTGCATTGTGATTAGCAGGGTGTCATTAGCATGCACTATGTTTATGTTTATTACATTTTGATATACCGCTCAGGCCAAAGCATCAGAGCGGTTTACAATATTACACAAATGATACTGAAAATATGAAAAGAACGCCATTAATAAGATAGGACAGAATAAGAGATATCGTGATAGTCAAGGAAATAGAAGAGACAAGAGGAAAGGCTCATTATAACATCCAGAGAGGCAGAGTATCATACCACCACAGCTCAGTCCTTCCAAACAGACTTCGCCATATTCTTCTCTCATCACAATTCAAGTCAGGCAAGAATACAGCAGTTTACCCGGTCCAACGTCTAAGGGCCATGCCAAAGGGCCCTCTTGCGAGGCCCGCAAGGCGCGGGCGCGCCGGTGGAGTGGCGGTTAAGCAGCCGATGGTGCACTAATCGCTATCTCAGTGGGTGGCGGCAAGAGCGTCTGTGTTAATTGTAGTTTCAGATTTAGCGTAGTGAGGCGCTTCCCACCATAGTTACTGTTTAGGGAATTGCAGAAAACACTCCCAACATTTACAATGGGTTGGCCACACCTCCCGTACTAATTCTTAGCACTAAATACACACTAAGATGCCAATTCTTAGCACGATTTAGAAATGATGTCCCAAGTGCTTTTGTGGTAATCTTTTTTAGCTTGATTAAAAACACAGAGGAGTATGCCTTGTTGTCTATTTCTTCCTACTAGGTTCACAATCGTCTTGGGAACCTTTGCAGAAGGACTTTAAAAAACGAAGCAATCAACCTTCTATCCCATACAAAGTAATCCATTCTGCATGCAGTGTATATAGGATGGTGCGTAACTCTACAGGTCTCCTAGTTCTCAAACAATAGATGAGTGATTAATGACCTAATCCAGAATTTAATGACCTCATTTACGACAGCAGAGTAAATGATTAAGCCTCCTTGTTTATAAATGGTTAATCAAATTCAGCATATCCACCAGCAAGAAGGTAACTGTCCTTCCCAGTTCTGCTATAGTCTGCCCAGAAACACATTCGAGGATCCTTCTAACCAAAGACCTACTGAAAACTTTCACCATGAAGACAATCAAACTAGAAAGCATCATGAATACATTGCTAATAGCAGCCATACTAATTTTTATAGCACTACTGGACATACGCAGTACCGTGCAGTGGTGATAAGTATTCCCAAAGAGCTTACAGTCTAACTAGGTACCTGAGGCAAAGGGAGATTAGGCGACTTCTCCAAGGTCACAAGCAGAGTCAGTGGCTAAAGCAGGATTTGGACCCTTTTTTCCCCTGGTTCTCAGCCCATTATTGCAACCTCTAGGCCAAGTCCTGATATTCTAAAACTTGGATCTGTTAGGTGGATCTTTGCATTCTCTTCATTGCCTAAATTTGTTACCTTTGTAAGAAATTGAATCTTTGCAACTCTTTCATTTCAAAGGTTTCCAGTATAAATTTTCTCCTTTTTCCTTCCCTCTTCAAGAACACTATAATACTTGGTTTCTATAATCTATTTTGAGCAACATTTCTGTCTTATAGCTAGAAAGAAAATTGGACTCCTTGTAGATTGTACAATACATTTTCTTGATCCAAACTCACACTTATTCAAATAATGTCCAAAGATAATCCCGTTGACCTTTTCACAAAGTAATTTTGTGGGAAGGCTATTCAGAAAGATTTGCTTAGTTCAGATGACACTGAAATTTGCAACAGGGTAGATATCATGGAAGATGTGGATGCCACGAGGGGCTCAAGGAATGGCCTACAATTTGGCAGTTAAAATTTAATGCTAAAAACATTGCAGGGTCATGCATTTGGGCTGCAAAATCTCAAGGGAACAGTACTGTTTACAGGGCCAGTGCAAGGATATGAGTTGCTCTAAGTCAGCCCTCAATCTTGCCACCCCCCCCCCCTACCCTCTCCAGGACCTGCAACATCAGCAATTGCAGTAAAACAGTAATGCAGATCTTACCGAATGCCTCCAATGCTGCATTGCTTTCGTTCTCCTTTGACCAGTCGCTTCCACCCCCTCCGACGCAGACTTCCTGTTTGTTTCTCATGCAAATAGGAAGTTTGCGTCTCTAGTTGCAATAAGGATGCCATTTTGCAGGCTATTTATCTAGAACAGCTGTTATGTTGATTTATTGAACAACAGACGGATACCCATGCTGACCCCTGATGCAGGCTAGTTTGCCGAAACTCAGGCAAGTCGAGTCCTTCAATAAACGTCCTATTGTTTTGAATATACATCATGTTTGGCCATTGTCTACTCCATTTTCTTTTGGTTCTGGTCTGTTCTGTCTTTTGGAGGATGCCATCTTTTTGATATACATGTGTAAACACCATTTTAGAAAGGGGACTATTTACAAGCGGGGATGCTCACCATATGGTCCTTTCCATCTGTGATATCCTCATCCTTCCACTGTAACTGTTCCTGCTGTGGTTACACCTCTCCTCTAAAAACCTTCCCTGGGCCCCATCTGCCCTTCCAATTAGCAACCTCTCTCTCTCCTCTGTTTCACATCCAAACTATTCTAACAAAGTTCACTGCTGCTGTTTTGACATTTTCCTCTCAACTCATTCTGGATCCACTGCAATCTGACTTTCGTCCTCTGCATTCTACAGAAACGACCTTTGACAAAGTTTCCAGTGATCCGTTCCTGGCCAAATTCAAGGGCCTCTACTCAATTCTCATCCTTCTTGATCCATCAACTGCTTTTGAAAAGACTAATCAACACCTTCTCCTCAATAGCCTATTCTTGCTTGGATTTCAGGGCTGTGTGTCTTGTATCTTCTTCTCTCTCCCATCATACTTTTAATGTATACTCTGGTGGATCCCCCTCCACACCAATCCTGCTTTCAGTCAGTGTACCTCAGCAATCTGTCTTGGGGTCCCTTCTCTCCTTGATCTTCTACAACTGTTTTCAGTATCATCTCTACACCAGAAACATCTCCTGGAATCCAGATACAAATCTCAGCCTGCGTATCTGAAACCGTTTGAAACTGAACAGGGCCACGACACAGCTTATTTCCCCCAAAACCCACCCTTTTCTCTCTTTGTGCAGATTAACACTGCATCCTCCCCATTTCCTTGGTGCTCAATTTTGCGGTCATCTTTGACTCTCTCTTTTTCTACATATATCCAATATAGAGAAGAAACCAACAGGTTTTAGCTATTGCATCAGCAAAATTCATCCCTTCCGCTCAGAACACACTACCAAGACCCTTATTCGCTGTCTCGTCACATCCCATTTAGACTTTTGCAACCTGCTCCTCACCGGTCTCCCACTGAATCATCTTTCTCCCCTTCAATCCATCCAAAACTCAGTTGTATGGATACTGCATATTCCTGGGCCTGCATGCAACCAAAAATGGCTTTTTCCAAGAACGTAGGAAACCACAGAGAAGACAAGCCTTGGTAATGGGCTGCTGAAAATGCCCCCCATTTCCTCAGGGGTAAAAAGCATGCACAGGATGGAAGCAATAATACACATAGGGGGCGTAATACAGTAGACTTCTGCAGCTTAATGCAGCGTTTTTGTGCAACTAACACAGTGTTGGTTGCAAACACGATGTTCTACCTGTTGGGGGTACACACCGCATTTCCCAGCAGATAATGCAGTGAAGTTGCAGAGCACAGCCTAACAGCATCGCAGATGCACATAATACCACCCACTAAGGCAGTGTTATCTGCACCCGTGTTGTCTGCAGATTTTATGGTTACCGTGCACTGTTGATGCCTGCAGTAACAGCCTGCTGCAGACACACCCACTCTCCGCACATTCCCCGCCCACTCTAGCTCTTAACGCGGTTTGAGCAGAAACACAGAAAGTCACTGCGCTCTGCTAGCATGTGCTATCTGGCCACGTTATCAGCTTAGTAAGCATGCCCTCTTGTTTTTGCATTTTCAAAACCGCACCACTTAATTTTTGCAGGAAAGAGGTAGGTATAAATCTCTTCAGGTACCATTTTACTGAGCAATTTTCAAAAATGTAAAGTACATGCATGCTTTTCCTGCGAGGACTGGTGTACAATTCATGGGTAAAAGTTACCCACGGACTTTTCACTTGCACTTCCAGTTCTGAAAATTGCTCTTTCAGTGACCACTGGCATTATGCATGTGGCAATTCTATGCGAGCTGCTCCTTATGTCCACAGGGGGAGGACTTCCTACATGTATTTGTGTCTGGTACTGACCTTTAAAAGCAGTGATTCTCAACCTTATCCTCTGGGTTTTCAGGGTATCCACAATGAATATGCATGAGATAGATTTGCATACAGTGGAAGCCGTGTATGCAGAACTCTCAGGCATATTGATTGTGGATACCCTGAAAACCTGACTGGCCTGGGGGTCCCAGAGGATTGGGTTGAGAGCCACTGCTTTAAAGTAAGTTCTATGCATATTGTACAGTAGTCAGACTATCGACTCCAGTAAATCAGTCAAATTCTGGTAAATATGATGGAAACCTTTCCAGATTTGTAAGGTTTCACATTAAGATTATGTTACTTTATAGTGTAGTACAGAATAAAGAGAACTGAAGCAGACTTATTTTTAGCTGCAGATACTCTATGTGTGGTTTGAAGCAGTCTCGGGAAACTTATTTCTAAGAGCCATTTCTAAATGAATATGTAAACTGAAACGTAATATCAATCTGAAACCGAGTTAGCGTTGTTCCTTTCACCATTTCTGCTCAGTGTAGGTAGAGGCTGCTGAATAAATGCTGTTACCACAATTTTCTGCTTCTGATAACACCCCGTAGCAAAAGTGCCACAATATATATTGCCGAGTCTCCTAAGTGACCTTTTTATTTCAGTCAAAGCAATTTACATTGTAACTTAAATTTGGTAATGTAAATTAAACAGGAACATTGATAACTCAGATTTTTTTCTGAGGCAATAGAGGGTTAAATGACTTGCCCAAGGCCACAAAGAGTTTTAGTGGGAACTCAGCCCTGGTCTCTTGATTCCCAAGCCAGTGGTCTAACCATTATACTACTCCTCCACTCCCCATTAGGGCCCATTTCCTCATGCTTGCTCCGAATTCTCATGTCAGTACAGGAAAGTGAACGAGGCACTGCAGACAGGTTAGCTCGGTTTTAGCATACAATTTTGTGTGCTACCAATGCAAGAATAAGTTTTGAGTCAACCGTGTGCAAAGGCTCGAGCAGACAGGAGCGCACGGCGTATTTGAATGTATTTAAATATATGCTAATGAGGCAGCTATGCAAAACAGATGCAGAGAAGTGCGCAGAAGAACAGGCGAAAGAGCACAATGCTGGGACTTCAATACAAGGGTTAGCTCATAGGTCTGCACCGACCCAGCCACTAGGACAGCAGCTGGGGGGGGGGGGGGAGGGGGCAGGGGGGCAGCAAAGAACAGCTACAGTCAAAGCAAAACAATGGGTCTTAGCCGCAAAAGCTCAAAGACTCAACAGTGCATACTTCCATCAGCAGGAAGAATGGACAATATGCAAAACAGTCCATTTATCCTTGTAACTGGCTTTTGGAAATTTCCCTCATTTTGTCTCTATTTAATCAAGTTTCATATTTAGAAATACAATGTCCAAATATGCGTTTTATAGTATTTTCTGGGAGGGATGGTGTTGAGATAATTATGATTAAATTTAATTATCAAAATCGGGGGGTGGGGAGATGCTATGGATCTAAAAACTAAATATGAGGAGGTGCAAGGCTGAATGTTTCCCCAAGGCATCTAATAACCTTGCATCAGCCCTGGGCCTGTGGGATCAGTGCTACGGAGAATTTATGCCCGCTTCTTGACCCTATAGCATCTGCAGCGTTCTTCTGGCTTTGCTGACGGCAGTGATGAAAAAACCAGCAGGGGAAGTGTAGAATAATGTTCTTTGCATGTGCTGAACTGCTGTCTGGCGCCTAAAACATCAATATTATTCTGCGCCAAACTTCAACGTAGAATAATATTTCGGCATGCCAGGTAGTGCCAAACTGGTTTTTGGGGGGGTTTTCTGTGCAAGATATAAGTGCTGCTAATGCAGGCTGCAGTGTGAATGTGCTAGGCTGGCTCTCCTTGTTTAATGCAGACTTTGTGCTCACAATTTGCATGCCGTTAGCTTACAGCGTTGAGTAAAACGTCTACAATAGATTTGTGCTGTGAAATCCTGCACTAAAACTTCAGCGCTGAGTTCCATCACAGGATTTCTGTATTATATAAGAACCTCCTTGAACTATAAGCTCTTTGACAGTAGGGAGCTCACTTATCTCTGCTGGGCTTCCATGAAAAAAAAAGGGGTTTCGGTTACCCACAGCATGCAGCACAATCAGTCACTTTGTCCCTAATTAGTACAGCGCTCTGGAAACACCCAGTAACCCCCCCCCCCCAGTACTACTGGAGCTTGGCCCAGCTACCTTGTCATTTCAGGATGTGCATGTCACAGGAGCCACAGTAAAACCTACTTTGCATGGTTTAATATAAAACAAACCTACCTCATTTCTTCCCTACCTGGAAGTAGTCGGTTATAAATGAGCCAAGTTCACTTTTCAGTAGCCGCCTGGAGGGGGGGGGGGAGGGAGGGAGAAAGAGGAAGAGAGACTTAGTGAAGCAGAGGGCAGGACAAGGAAACCAGGGAGTCACTAATTGGGGTGAAGTCATTGCAAAAGCAAATTTAGGCTATATTAGAAGCAAAAGCAACAAAGTCAACTTCTGCATTTTTTTTGTTTTGTTTGAGACTGAAGCTCAGTATTTCTTACCAGTCTCCTGCACATAGTAATGAACTGGGGCAGTTACCTATCCAAAGGTCCGCTTTCCATGCCACGGGACATGTTTCTGATGACAGGAGTCATAATTAGAGAGAGGTGAGACCTGATTTTGGTGTCTTCAAGGAAAGGAACTGTCTGTTTGTGGATAGTGACTCATGATTAGATTTATGGATGCACAAGTAATTAGAGGAAGCCGAATATGGAGCAATCACCTACAGACGGTCAAGGTTGCAAGCTGACAGATGGGAGAGATCCTTAGCTTGAACTTACCCTGGCAAATTGAGTGGCCTGTGCAATCCTTATTTCCCATTGCTCACTAAGTTACCAGGTCAGAAATGGAGAATTGGTTAATGTTCATGGATCACTATTCACAAAAATACAGCTTCCTGAAAATACCCAGAGGCAGGCTTCAAACACCTGCTCATTGCTAGCTTTCCAAATCCTTTGCTTTTGGAAAACATCTTGCATGGCTCTTTCCAGCTGAAGCAGATTTAATCCTTTGCGGCATCTAGGACAGAACATGACCTAACCTGTGATGCTTCATCTTCTCCTCTAAACCAGGCAAGACTAGATGGTCACCCAGGAAGCAGCGAAAGAGCAGCAGGCAGTCTAAACGAGACCCTAGATCCCGACAGTCAGACACACTCAAAGAGCCATCAGCAGGGAGAGCGGCACACACACGGTGTCCAATTATACATTTTTATAGGATTGTTATAAGGTGGGGGGGGGGGGGGATGTTGGGATCATGATTCTTGTGTTTAATTAGCAAAATCTCGGTGGGGTGGGAGGGAGGCGTATACTCTTGCATTGGCCCTGAAAATAAAAAAAAGAGAGTAGTGACATTGTGAAAGTCAGACTTGCCTCTTGCACTACTCACTTCACCTACACATAGGAACAAGTTTCTCTTTATTTTTTTAATTTACATCTGCAGTACTTCAGCTCAAAAGTATTAATATAATACAGAGACCTGGAGCTGTTCTCACTCCGTCCTCCTGTCTGGATAACCACAAACAGCGCAGGAAGCATCTGACACTAATCCAATGTGCAGAACTTAAAGTTCAAACTAGCTGCTTTCACTTCTTTTTTAATTTACTCAGGAAAGAACTTCAGCCTGAGACATGGAGGTGAATGACATCAAATGGTGCCCTAGCTAAGGGCTGCTGTTGGCCCGCCTCCCTCACCCTCTTGAGTTCACATGCTTGCAGACTGACCGGTGCCATCTCCCTTCTGACTTGGCATCCAAGGTGGTCACTCTTTTTGCCCAGTCCTGTTTTGCAAGTTGCCTGTTTTGTGGCTGGGTGCAGAGTGAGGGAGCACGAGATGTCGAGTTGGGCCAAACCAGCACTTTCCCGGAGCCTTGTTAATAAATTAATTGCTCGTTTCTTTTATCTTTCTCAGCTACTTATTAAAAAACAAAAAAACAAAAACAAACACAAACAAACACAAACAAAGAAAAAAAATACCCACCACACAAAAACACTTACAAACTATTGATCTTTAATTTCTGACTGATTGACCTCCTGCTTGGGCAGCAAATAGATGGCTCAGAGGTCTTTATCCATTTGGGAAATCACTAATTTTTAGAAGACCATGTTCATCAAGCTACAGGTACTGAGGCTATGGAGTAGAAAATCCAGAACACAAAAATATAACTTATATAAAGGAAAATAATCTCCATGGGGTCCCTTTACTAATGTGCACTAAGTAATTAATGTGCGTTTTTGCACATGGTAACTGCACGCAAGGACTCGTAGTAACTGTTACTATGGGGACATGACAGTTACCATGTGGTGATTTCCATGCTGCCAATTGCTCATGGGGGGGGGAGTAAATGGGGGAGTTTGGGGCAGAGAGTGGGAAGAGAGAGTACAGGCAGACATATCACACACTGTAAATATTGCAATTAGTGTGTGTGCAATGAACACCACGTCAATAGGTGCCCCCGCAATAACCGAGCCACATGTTAGGGTACACATCAACTCGTTAAGTGCTGGGAACATGGTGGCCACGCCCCCAACAGTTACCATGGAAACTTTGCATTTAATGTAGACAAGTCTTAGTGCTAAATACACATTAAGTACACAAAAACCTAAACGCACTTTAGTAAAAGATCCGCTATGGCTAGTTAAAATAAAAGAATCTGCAGACAGTTTAATGACGCTGGGTATTTGTGTCTCCGAAGTTTATAAGCAGCAGTGCGCTCGAGTCCCACTTAAACACAGAGCCTTCTAAACTCCCTTTCCCATCTTGCCCTGTGCCTCTGCTCTGGGAAAATACCCAGTAGCATCCCGGCACTACTGGTAGCCATGTGCCTCCTCCTAGCTTCTGTTACCGAGAATTCTGGCGGCAAAATGAGGCATGGAAGAGTTTCCCATGGCCCATTTCATTTTCCTCATTATGGACTAGTAATTGTAAAAATAGACAAAACAACTGAGCAATTCTGTGGGCTCCAGAAAGCTAGTCGATAGGAGGAGGGACATGACATCTCCTGCCTGGCTTCCTGCGAGCTATTTGTCAGAGGCTGAGCTACCCAAAAAGGTGCCATTTTCACTTCTACAGCTCCCAGTTTAGAGCTTTACACAAATTCCAGCATTTTCTCTTTGGTGGGAAGAGGGAGGAAGGGAGGGTGCGGGGTTTGACCCAGCCATGTCCTCATGTCTTTGGGCTTCTGGTTCAATCTGAACCAGACTTCCGCCAGCTACAGCAAAGGGAGTTTTCCTTTACAACCGCCCAGGATTTTATCCCCGTTTCCTAATCCTTTTATTTATTTAATTGTTCCCCCCCATTACTTGATATATTGCCCAAGGACCAAAGGCCATCACGGCAGTTTACAGCATTCAGCAGAAGGGGAAAGAAAAATAAAGTAGGAAAAAAGGACAAATAAGGGGAAACATTCTAATTTCATAACAGGTGGACAAGTGGGGGGCAAAAAGGGTACAGGTGCAGCCTTGGTAAAAGACAGGCACAGGAAATAGGAGGAGGAGGAGGGGGGGGGGCGGGAGCTGGAGGTCCGAGGGAAAGCTTGTGATAAAAGCCAGGTCCTTAAGACCTTTTTCCCTCCTCACCAAGCCCAGTCTGTACAGTAACAGCCCTCCTAAGTTGTAGAAAAGATCTAAACCAAAAATAGAAACGCAGGAAGGTAATTTTCACAATAATTATTAATCATCTGGTGTAGAAGGAACACTCCAGAGCTGGGAAAGCAGTGTTTTTCCTACACCAGCTGCTTTCTGAGTGATGGTGGGTCCCGATGAGTTAAGCACGCAACCCAAGTCTGGCCAGTAGAGGTGTTACTCTTGGGCTATGGAAAGATACACTTTCCCCATCCCAGGGACTGTGAATGCAGCATCGAACCCAGGTCCTCTGAAAAAGGCCAGCCCCGTTTCATTGTTAACCTTCCCAATCCATCCCAGACAACCAGGTTTAAGTGGGAAAGAGAAACATGCATCGGGAGGACCTGCGCCGTTAGCAGGGGGGCTGCCATTTGTGCTCACAACCAGCATCTGCTTTTACATTCCTATTTCACTAGGCTGGCCAGTGTCCTAAAAGGAGTCCTCACGATACAAAGTAATTGAGTGAATGCAGTAGGTCCACCAAATGGCTGGATGGACTGTGTAACACCGCCTCCCCATGGAGGGCACCATTCCTGCAGCTTACCGGATGCTCTCATTCAGGGAGTAAAGTTCATTATTTTGCAAGCCTCCCCCTTTGAATACATTTATCACTGCCTTCTGAACGCTGCCAAAAAAGAAATGAGAGAGACAATATTACTAGTCATTTGTATAGTGTTACAAGGCATACGCAGCACTGTATATGTAGATGTGAGAGCCAGTCCCTGCTCCACACATCTTACAATCTATGCAAGACAAATACAAGAAAGAGGAGACTAGGGTAAAACTAAAGGGCAATGGTTATAACTCCTGAATGGTAAAACAGGAGAATAAGGGGGAAGGGGGGGTCAGAATCCGAAAGTAGTTTCAACAAGGATTATAAAATAAGGATAAAAACCTGGATGCTTGTAAATGAAGACGCACATCGCTGTAACCCATAAATACCCATGTGTGCAACACTCTCCCCTTTCCCATCCCAACTCCAGCCCATGAGAAGCTAGTGAGATTGTTCTGAAATATTCTACAAAATTTAGAAAGATTCCCATTCAGTCCTTTCATCTATCCAACACATCAACGCTTTACAATTTTATCCTCCTGTAGTCTCTCTCCATATTGGGCAGGACACCTCTGCACCTCTCCCCCTGACTTTGTTAAATTTAACCAGTCAGCTTGCTTGTGATCATTCGCCTTATAAGCTCCTGCATTATGGAACATCCTACCCCTATAGCTCAGAACTACTGCAGATATTATGGACTTCAGAAAGCTTCTAAAGATGCTCCTGTTTAAGGAGCACTTAGGGGAATCACAGAAACATGGACACAGCCATTAAGAACTAACAGTCCTCTCACTGCACCGGTTGTGAACACATTTATTTATTTATTTATTTACATTCTCTTATATACCGCGCTATTCTGCATCAGTGCGGTTTACATTGAACAAACTGAAATTACATTGAACAGGGCATTATAACTTAGAGATAACTATTTTACAGGGAACATGGGCTATGTATAACGGACATGGGCACATGTCCGTTATACAAGATGACACTTGTTCTCATCCCCTACCACTGTTCCCTCTAAGCTGTGCATGTGTGCGCGCGCACACACCTCGCCGAGCGAGCGCACATACTTTACAACAGAGCGCACAAAAATTATGGTTCTGATTCTGATAGAAAACACAGACGTCTTAAAATTTAAAAGTTGTGATTGTAATTACTAGAAATGTTCTGCTTCATTTAGTAATCGTCTATTTTCATTTAATTTGAATAAAATCAATGTGGTGCACATATTGTATTCTGACGTGTAGTCAAATTTTAAAGTATACAACTCTGAGTGTCGTTATGTGGCGCACAAAATTTTAACCTTCATTCAAAAGCTGCACAGCTGATATTTTATGCGCACACAGCCTACAGAAAATTAGAGGGAACATTGTCCCCTACCCTCAGCTATATACTGAAGTTATATTGTTCAATGTTGGGTTGGCCTTAGGCCCTTGTTGGCGAGTTCTCTGTAATGTTATGTTATGTTATTTGTAAACTGCCTTGATCATTGGAAATGTGGCATATAAGCCTGTCAAATAAATAAAATTACTTGGCTTTCCTGAGGTTAGCAAGTGAACTCTCAACTTTTCGCAAGTCTCTAAAGACACAATTATTACAGCTGTACTATGAGCACATCTCATAGGATTTTAAGGATTGTCTAGCAAGAATTGCAGTGGCAAAGGTCATTCTTCCCAGTTGGCACCTTGCCCTTATCCCTCCCCTACAGAAACATCATTGTTTTCATTCCTGTTCCATGTAAATTATGGTTCTGTTACTGTTCATAGAGCGGTTAAATAGATAAGGGCAAAACTATCCCCGAACATGTGGCTGTCTATTAGGAATCTTAGTAAAAGCATTTTCTCAGGTACCAACATGGTACTTTCCAGAAGAAAGGGAAGGGCCTGGGATGGACAGCAATTTGGGAATCCCTCAAGCATAAAGAGAGAAGTCTTAAAATGAAGGGAGGGGTGGGGTGTGTCCATGATTTTCAAAATTTCACTAAAATCCAATTGAAAACTGATGGCACCCTTTTACACCCCTCCAAGAGATGAGATGCCTTATATTCATCTAACGTGTTTCTTTACAGCCAATGACACTGTAATTTCACACATTTGTCTCATAATTTAAAAAAATACCTCACAGGTGTGTCATTTATTGGGAAGCAGCAGCAGTAGAAGAGATCAGTAAACCAAACTACTAGGCCCTATGATTACATTTACTTGCACCACTGAGACTATGTTATATCCATCATGTAAACCTGCTTTCCTCCAGCATTATCTCGACAAGGTCACGTGGATGGTGGGGTATGCAGAACTTGATATGACGAGCTATAGCAGCTGTGTCTTACCTGTTCCATGCCGAGTTGGAGCTCAACTGCATGGCTTGTCTGCTTGCATGGAAGCGCGGAAGATCACTCAAGACTGGCGAGCTCATAAAGCGAGGTCTCGGCCTCCGGAATGAGCCCATCTTGTTGAAGGGAATTGTGAAGATGCAACTTCTGGTCATAGGCCCGCGTGTGGATTGCTTCTATAAAAGTGACTTGGGATGGAGTGGGATGAAGCCATATAGAGTCTTCCTTTTTCCATTTCCAAGTGGTCCAATCTACCGAAGACAGGAGACATCAGTTTAGAAATATTCTGCAAAACCCCTCCCTCTCCACCCGCTTCACTCAGTTCTTCATATGGGATATTTGCAAGATATTGAACAAAATTAAATTATTTGATCAGAAGTCAGAACAAAAAATAGCAAAGGGTCACATGTTCTTATTTCCAAACTACTTCAAAGCCATGGAGTGTCTGAAGCCTGTGCAAATATTGCTAACATCCAGCAACTTGTTTCCAGAGTGTGCCCAAGTCTCCCTCAAATTCTGTGGTGTCCCTCAGTGCTGCCTGCAGTTTAAGGGATGACTTTAGGATACATTACCTTCATTCTAAGTGTTCCTCACAACATCAAATCTTTTTCTACCTTCTGACAAAGGAGGGCCATGGACACAAATGGGACCTTTGGTACAAATGGCAACACTTTCTGATTTCCACTTTTCCCATCAACACCTGTGTCTCCGACTTCCCTCCCTTGAAATTTGGTCAGGATCTATGAAAACCTATCAAACTAAACTTGGTGGCAACGGGATCTTCTACATGATTCCAGTTCTGTACAATGGTTCCTGTCCAATTTCAGCCTTTGTCCAAACAGCCATCATTCTACCTCTGATGACCAGCTCAAATTTAACCTGTGAAGAAGGCCTGAGCCTCCTCACTGGCCAATGCTACAGATCATCTATAGCTGTTGAGGAAGCACCACTCCATCAAGCTTAGATAAGCTGGCTAGTTTCACAGCTGAATTATTTGACAATCTTCTCTTGCTGGCCCCTCCCTTCCTATCTGAGCCCTTCACTGAAACTCAGGAAGTACCAACCTTCAGCAGAGTTCACTGCAACAAACTGAGTGGTCTCCTTTATGGGTACAGAAGTTCGAACAAACAAACAGCACACCAATTTCCGAGACACTTCAAACTATCCTCCTCTGCTTGTTTTCTGTTTAAAAGCCATTATCCATTTCTGAGGCACTTATCCTGCTGGCGTTCAAGTACAAGCATTAAGAAGCATTTACATCCGGACAGAAATTATTTATTTATTTATTTGTTTACATTCTCTTATATACCGTGCTATTCTGCATCAGTGCGGTTTACATTGAACAAACTGAAATTACATTGAACAGGGCATTATAACTTGGAGATAACTATTTTACAGGGAACATGGGCTATGGAGGGTTAAGTAGCTTGCCCAAGACCACAAGGAGCACCTGTGGGACTAGAAACCCCAGTCCTTCCGGCCCAAGGTTGCTGTCCTCTAGTGGGATTTGAACCCCCGACCTTCTGGCCTGAAGTACCTTGCCCCAACCACTAGGCTACTCCTCCACTCCAATAATCCAATATATATCTTGGAGCTTGTCAAGAGCTTCCTACAGACCTAAATATGAGAATGATCTGCCCCAGGTACCTGAACTCCAACACTGGTGGCACAACTCAGCGTTGGGTACGATACATCTAAGTATCAAGTGGCAACTGTAAAGTCACAAACACAGGACCATCACATTAAAAAATCCAGAGACGAGATACTGTAGGCAACATAACCACCCATGATGGATGAGGAACTGCATTAATAAGACATGTAATTAGCTGTAACCTCAGGAACAACAGGTACCATATTCAGAAATAAAAACAGATCCTATCTCCAAATCCATAGCCCCAATAAAACGTAATGACAGTAATAGAAGGAACAATGGGGACGATTCCCTCTAAGGTAATAATTCAGGGCTTTGCAAATCTACATGCTTTTAAATCGGGGGGAGGGGGGTCAGTGGGCGTAACCATTTCCAGCAAGGCATCTGCCCCCTGCAGTAGTACTCCCTTAGCTCCCTACTGGAGCCAGATGATTTCCGGACCATATACCAAGCACTGATCCTGCCGCACTTTGACTTTGCCAATTCCATCCTACAAGGTCTCCCGCAATCCACACTAAACTCGCTACAACTGGCCATGAATGCTGCAGCAAGGATTCTTCATGGAGCCTCCAGAAGAGACCACGTGACTCCGATATTAAAACAGCTTCATTGGTTACCTATACACGGAAGGATTATCTTCAAAACATTAATCCTCTCATTCAAGGCAATCAAGCGCCTTTCCTCCACAGCACTTACGGATCTCATCCATACAGTGCCCCCCAACAGAGCTAGGAGGTCAACAGCCCTAAATTTATTAGCAACCCCGAAGACCTTGACAAAATGCAATAATACAACAGCAAATAGGGCCTTCAGCCTTTACGTCCCCAAATGTTGGAATGCACTCCCACCAGACATTCGAGCTATAGCAGACCTGACCCAATTCAGGAAGGCAATCAAATATCACCTCTTCCTCCAATACTACCCAACCAGCGATGAATTTAGTTAGCACCACCTAAGAAACACCGCCCTTTTGCAGCCCATACTCACAAGGTCTCAAGTATTCAAAACGGATTCATCATTTATTGTGCAATTCAACAATGTTATAGGAATTTTACCTCATGTATATAGCATATTTCATGTAAATAGTTCATGTATATAGTTCAGCCCCTGTTATCCAAGTTTATATTCCTGTTCGATGTAAAACCAAACAGAATGTGTGTATTGGTCACTTTGTTATACTGTAAACCGCGCTGATACCGAATAGTGTGGTATATAAGCAACTGTAATAAATAAATAAATAAATAAATAACCACCCCGGTCAGTCTTTAGTAGGCATGATAGAACTTGAGGCATAGAAGAAAAACCACCTGGTACAGAATATACGCACATAATGTAGGTTAATTCAGCTATCTTCCTGTGGATGCTGCAAAGATGTGTGGGTTTTTTATCTATCACAGAACGGACAGTTGTCACACAGCTAAAAAATAAAATAAAGAGCTGTTTTTTGCACTGGAACTCCTAGGCGTATGCCAAGCATACAAGCTTGTAGCTAACATTATCTGAACATTGCTTCGGGGGGGGGGGGGTATTTTTGTTCTTAGAACACAGGCAGATTTTAAGACTGTATAAAAGGAAACTGCAAATGCTCAGAACCAAGGTAAAGCTGGACCACTGTTCAAGCCAGTTTGCTTCATATATAAATAGATCAGCTGCCCATTTAATGACATGTATTCACTGGGTGCCCTAAACAAACCCTCAGTCTTATGCCCCTCCCCTGAATTTTCATAAATTAAACTCAACAGTCATGATAATAGAGCCCCCCTCAAATATCCTGTACAAGCACATAATTGGATATCATACTGTTAAAATATTAAACTTTGCTTTGTATATATGTGCGCGTGCACTCTCCCTGTGGCTAAAAGGTGCTGATAGCTCCGAATGTGTGTAGCATAACCAATCGTCTGACGAGAGAGTGTCCTTTACTGCGGCAATCCCACCACTACACAGTAAAATGCCCAATCACTGAAAAGAAAGCCAACCTGACATGGGTAGTAATTGACTGCCACTCCCCCCCCCCACTCCCCAAATCAATTTCATGAACCTGCATTCCATTTCTGCGTTTCTGAGAAGGCACCAAGTGGTACCCTAGTTGCACTCATTGGGATAGAAGTTATTAGAGTATAACTAAACTCCAATACAACAGGGTGAGACGTTCGTCATAATGTGTTTGTTTCCTTTTAGAATTTCCCTGCTCCGTTTTCCACAAAATCAGTATGCCAAATGTTTATAATTATAAACTGGATACGATATTACGGGGGAGGAAGGGTCAATTTTGCTACCTTACCTATGATATGTACTTCTGGACCAATTTTATAACCGCACATACTTTTCACTCTGCAAACATCAAAATTTTGAAAAGCAAAAAGTAGGCACCCACGTCTGCTTTGAAAGAGAACCCGGGCAAACTATGTTCTCTCTTTTACTCCTGCTCTCTGGCACACTCAAATGTTTCTAGATTAGAAAATCCAAATCTTTGTGCCTACTTTACAGTATGGGCCTAAAGTGCAAACTCTTTTCCAAACTCAGTGTCGGGCATGACTCTTCAAAACAGCCAGTAAACTTAGTCTTGGAGATCCGTATCCACAGCAGATTATTTGTTACCACTACCCTGTATTTTTTATGATTTAACACACCGCTATTCATTCCCAGTTCAAGGACCACCAACAGATCAGGATGCATGAGAGAAATCTGAGATTTGCATACAACAGGAGCAATGGCATGTTCATTAGGAATAGCCTTAAAACTTGACCTGTTGTGACCCTCTAGGGCTGGCAGCAAGCCCAAGGATCTGTAAGGACAGGTTGTCAAATTAATTTGACTTAAGCGTTTTCATTGTACTGGGACAAAACCAAAAGCTATGATTTAAGAAAAAACCACCATGAAGTCATGCAATAAATTGTGGGTTGTGCTGGAAAACAGCCACGTAACTCTCTCAGTCTAACTAAAGTAGTGGTATTCACTCCCAGTCCTGAAGGGCTGCAAATGGGTCGTGTTCAGGATACCCCTTATGGATATACATGAGAAAGATTTGTATCTCATGCATATTCATTAGGAGTGTCCTGAAAACCTGACCCTTTTGCAGCCCTGGAGGGCTGGGAGTGAATACGATTACTTTAGTGGAATTAGAACAAAATCCAGAGAAGAACTACCAAAATGGTAAAGGGGATGGAAGGATAGCCTTATGAGGTATAAGGAGAGGCTTAAAAGGTTAGGGCTCTTCAACCTGGAAAAGAGACGGCTGAGAGGAGATATGATAGAGGTCTATAAATTAAATTAATGAATGGAGTGGAACAGGTAAACAGATCGGTTGTTTACTCCTTGTGACAGAGACGCCCGTCTTGAACCCATGAGAATAGAAAAGGACCTGGAAATGGACTTAGGGGAGAGCCCAGTTGTGTATTTCAAGGGTAACCTGAATCCTGCATACACC
Source organism: Ichthyophis bannanicus (assembly GCA_033557465.1). Taxonomy (NCBI): domain Eukaryota; kingdom Metazoa; phylum Chordata; class Amphibia; order Gymnophiona; family Ichthyophiidae; genus Ichthyophis; species Ichthyophis bannanicus. The sequence goes on along the minus strand of CM066047.1, from coordinate 31,542,802 downwards.
GATACCCATGAAATCCGTGCCTGGCCTGGATCTCAGGCCCCGCGAAGGGAGAGAAAGAAGAGAGAGAGAAAACCCAGGGTGCCACACCCAGACTCCTATGAGTTCCCTTCAGGCATGAGAAGAGATTATTATCACCTGGGAAGGGCTAGAAGGGAGGAGGAGGGGCTCGAACCCTGGAGGTGGAAATATAAACCCCTGTTAAGGCAAAGAAAGGGAAGGCTGGAGAAACAAGGGGAGCTGGAGAAACAAGAGGCTCAGGAGTGTCAAGAGAAGCTGGAGACGCAGCGGAGCCATAGAGGAGAGCCCTGGGAGGAGCTGAACCACAGGGAACCCAGCCGAGGAGACAGGCCGAAGGCTGAAGGTACTGATCGACTGTCTCGGGTAGAGCTGGGAACAGGAGTGACTCTAGGACCCAAGAGGGAGCTGTTTACTGAGCACTGCTTTGAGAACTCAGAACGGGACACTGCTCCAACAATTGAAGATATGCAAGTCGATACTGCTGAGGATGACTCGAGGGCTATGGATATTCCTATGGACTGTACTTTATGCCAAGCGCGTTGAACCGTTATGCTGAGGGCTAACACTTTCTGAGAAGGTCTCCTAAAGCTGGAAATAACAAGACCCAGAGAACCGACAGGAGGCCGGGGATACTTTTGCTAGCACACGGAGGTTTGTGACGCAGCCAGGAAAACTTGCAGGGAAGCTAAAAAGCTTGGTGAATATTTGCTGCCCGTGTCTCCCATATTTTGGTTTAAACTTAATCCGGGAAGGGAGTTAAGAAGAAGCTTTTGTTCCAGTGGGACTAAGTTTTATTGTTGCCATTAATGGTTTTACAAGGTAAGGCTAAAAAGAGGCATTTTTACCCTTGCTAAAGAAGTGCTGTTTTTCAGGGCTGAGAAACGTTTGAAGCAGCTGTGTGTGTTTGAAGCTTTTCTGGCGGTTTGTGAGTCTGATCGCCACGGATGTGGCCTTTCTTTTTGTCTTTTGGTGTTTTTCATTAATTTTTTTCTTCAGCTCCCGCTCAATGCCATTGCATCAGCTCTTATATATTGCTCCAGCATAATGGATATGGCTTGATGTGTTTCTGGAAGAGGTTTGTGCAGTTTTCGCTGACTATAGGTGGAGCGCAGACTTGAGCTCCCTGAAGAAGCCGACAGGCGAAACATCTGATGTCGGGGCTCCCTGCCACCTTTGATTGGACTTTTCTGTTTCACTGGTGTCATCGATTTCAGCGTTGGATCATCTACTCATCATCAACCACTTTATCAACCACTTATCCTCTACTTCACTGATAAGTTGTTTTTGCTTACTTTTTGTTTAGAGCCATTGCTTTTCCTTTTTAGGAGCTGCAGTATATAATGATTATTACATTGGGCAGTTGGTTTTAGCTGCACCAGTCAGGAGCTTGCTTTGTTGGAGGTTTTTTTTTACCATTGATGTAAGCAGAGTCTTACCATCTGTTGTGACATGTTCTATGTCTTTTGGTAGACTCGACCCCCCCCCCCCCCTGGGCTATAGGTTGGTGGGTTGCTGAGGTCTTTTTTCCTCCTACAGGGTAAGCCCCTGTTGTCTGGTGTTCAGTTTTTTTTTTCCTCTTTTTCTTTTTTGTGGTATGTGTCTTATGCCCTTTTAATTCTTTTGTGCCTAGTTTGGGGTTTATGTGTTTGTTTGTTTTTGGTGAAGCTTGTGAAGCAGTTATGCTGTTCTAGTGCTGTATTACCAATAATCCTGCATAAGAAGGAGTCCTGTGTACAGTGTACTTGAACTTTTGCGTAAAAAATAAAATTCTGTCACTTTGCCTTACCTCCGGACCATGACTACAACTTCTTCTTGAAGCCATTTTTGAAGGCAAACTACATATCCCAAGATACGCCTGGGGAAAGTTAGTTTGCCCAAGCCAATCGAGAGAAGTTCCTCCGATACCACGCCCCTCTAGGCTAGAGGTGGGTGGTGAGGGCGTGACATCCTCCAAAAAGTAGATAGACTAGGGGACATGCAATGAAGCTACAGTGTAACCCATGTAAGACTAATAAGAGAAAATATCGTTTCATTCAACATGTACTCAAACTCTGGAATCCGTTACCGGAGGATGTAGTAAAAGCTGTTAGTGTAGCTGGCTTTCAAAAAAAAAAAAAAAAGGGGGGGGGGGATTTGACAAGTTTCTGGAGGAAAGGTCCAAAAACCATTATTAAAGACGACTCAGGAAATCCACTGCTTGCCCTGGCACAAGCACTGTGGAACCAGTGTGTCTTTTTGGGAAACTGCTAGATACTTGTGAACTGGATTGGCCACCGCTGGAAACAGGATATTGGGCTTGATGGACCTTGGTCTGACCCAGTATGGCATATCCTATGTTCTTATAGGAATGAATACCACTGAACTGAAGAGTTAGCCTGAAGAAGAGAATTTCACACTTCAGTATACAATTTGGCTGATCCGGAGAGGTCTACTCAGTTTACTAGGACTGATAATTCAGCACAAGCCCAGTGAAATGGCTCAGAGATGGTGATTTTCTACTAGGCTGTCAATCTACAACTTTTGGAATATGGAGGTCACTACTGGTCCCAAACTTTCACTTAAGTGATAGCACCTATTGCATACATGGATTTCTTTGTGCATACACACAAACCAACCTGTGGTAAAGCCAGGAGAAGAAATGGAAGCAGTAGGGTGGTAGGGCAGTCAGTCTGTGCCACCCGAAAAATCAGCAGAGGTGCCAGAGGAAAAGCCTGTGTGCGAGACCCCAACTCCCGAGGCAGCACAATCTTCAGTGTGCCCATGGAGACCCCAACCCCAGAACACAGCAAAGTCAGCAGTGTGCTGGCACTGACATGACCCCCACCCATAAAAGAAGAGGGGGAGGGGAAGGGAAAGGGAGAGAGTGCAAGGAGAGAACACACACACACACCCACTCACACTCAGCCTTCCATCCATCACCCAACTCCCCCCAAACAAACAATGCCCCACCAGTCTCTCACCTTCCACTTCCCCACACATCTTAGACACACTGTTTCACTCATATACACACTGCCACCCTACTGAGACCCCAATGTACCATGTTTATTTTTATTAGTTTACATTGTAACTTAAACTTGGTAATGTACATTAAACAGGGACATTGAGCTCTCCTAGGACAAGCAGGATGAGTCAGCCACACTTGGTGATGTCATCTGACAGCGCCGAGATGGAAGTACTCTCCATAGCTCAGAAGGGCTTTTGCCCTTCTGAGCATGAGCCAACTGCCCCCCCCCCCATGGCCCACCCCTAGCTAGCCAGTTTCTGTTCTTCCGCCTTGCCAGCAAGATGGATTTTTCTACTCCCCAAATGAAATACACCCGTCTTCTCAGTCAGCTAAGGGAAGCCCTACACCAAACTCTGAGCCTGAGCGATAGCTCATCATGCACCGTCCCTGCCTTCTAATCCCTGGTTGTGGCCTTCCAGTCAGTGGTTGGTACAAAGCCTCCATAGGCAAGGCCCAGGGCTTCAGTCACACTTGTTTGTTCCACTTCAGGGAAGTGGAGCCCCCTCTACTCCTAGGATTGGAAATGCCATTGGTCCAGGTCAAGGTAGTGGCAACAGTGTGGTGCAGTACACACAACCAGTATGTCTGGAGCAGAGAGTCACAGGTTCAAGTCCCAGCTGTGGACCTTGCAGAACACGTCTGGCCAGCACCTGCTGGGCCCTTCAGCCAGCTTCAGCCTCCAACAGTGAAAATCATCACCGTCAGAAAGTACTCGCTACCAGCAAGTGCCAACCCCTAGGGACTACTGGTTTGAGGCATCATCCAACTGGAGCGGCAGACCATGAACAGGTCACTGTCCCCTCCAGTGATCAGCCGCACTATCCTATGCCCTGTCACGGTCCTCTCCAGCAGTAGGTCTTTCCAGGACCCTGCACTAAGACCAGTAGACAATATGGTACATGCTACACCCCTGCTGGCGTGAGGCAGCAGGAGCTCTGCCCCGGTACCACTCCATTGCCACCTCGGGTACAACCACCTAAGTCTCATATAATCCCGCATAGCAGCCCAACTGCGTTACCATGCACCAGGATGACATATCTCCATTATCCCAAGTGGAGGAGTAGCCTAGTGATTCGAACATCATCCCAACACCCAAGAGATCTGGGTTCAACTCCAGCAGGTGGACCTTGCGACCTTGGGCAGGTCACCTCTTTCCCTGGAAGTGACAGCACAGTGGCACACCCTGTACAGTTGCTGTATACAGAAATGAAGGTTGTGGTATCATGTACTGCCAATGAACTAAGTGTCCAATGGACCAAGTGTCTGTGGTAACATGGTAGGCCAAAGAGCACATATACACCAACCTGTTCGCATCGCAAACTATTGGAAGGCCTGGCTTTCCCCTCTGGATCCGGCTTCCCCTAAAGAACCTGTGCCGGCTCGGCTTACTTCAAACCCTGCAGATTTGATTTGCACAACTAGAAGGGGAGTGTAGAGCAAGTGCAAGACTGGTCAGGCCACACTCCATGTTCATTGCCCTATTACCTGCAGTGTCGCTTCACAAGAGATATGCAGCTACTTAGGATGGCCCGTTCATTCGCTATGTCTATACTCCCGGGCCTGATCTTAGGCTATGTCAAGGCTCCCTTAATACGGTCACCTTCTGATGGAGGCCTCCGTCCTCAGCACCTTGCTGACCCATGACTGCTGCACCATCCTTATTACGCGACAGTCAACTTAACCCCCCCCCAGAAAAAGGGGAAGGTAATAGGGTACAAACTGTGCCATCTGTCAGGCCTCATAGAGGTAACCTCCCACTATGGCTCTCATCACCAGAGACTTGCTTGAACAAGGGCCTCCTTCAGACAAAGGCGGCCTCTACCATGCAAAGATTCTTGGCGTTGATTACACCTGCAACGAAGATCTGGGCATGGTACACAACCCTCTCCCTGGCTCACCACCTGGTACCCTCAAAGACCAGGGAATGGTACACAACCATCTCCCTGAGGCCGCTTGCCCTACCAGCAAGGTCTCCAATAGGTATTGGCCCAGACCTGCACCCTAACCAAGCGAAATCTGGCTCATAACGGGCAGCCCTTATGATCAAAAAATAAATAAATATTTATTTATTTATTTAGATATATATTGTAATGGTGAAAGTCCCCAGGAGGAGATGGAGGTGGAGGAAAATCCTGTTGAACTAAATGACACTGCACTTGTGCACAGGATTTCCAAGCCAAATAAGAAAAAAACACAGCTCTCTGCGGAGCTCAGGCCACGCCCCAGCTCAGAGGGAGAGACAGGCTTCCTCACTGATTGGTCACACCTGGGGGAAGGACAGGGAGTGCCGGGAAGCAAATGCTTTTTAAATCCACAAACAAAGCAGAGAGATAGCACGGGAAGAGGCAAGGAAACAGGCAAGAGAAGTGGCAAGGGACGTGGAGAGGAAGGAAAAGAGCAAGCAAGAAAGGAACCTTATGAAGAAGGTGAAGGAGAGAGAGAGCCTTGGAGAGGACGTTACAGCAAAGCAGAACCTTGGAGCAAGGGAGCCAACAAGGGAAGCCATTGGAGAGACGGCAATTGGACATACAGCAACAAGGGCTATAGCAGCTGTAGAGGAAAGAAGGAAGAAAAGCCTCTTCAGAGCAGGTACCTAACTGGCACTGGAAATAGACATAAGGAAGCTGAATTCCAGAACCTGGAGGATAGCAGGAGAAAAGGGTTCAGCAGTTGTCTAAGAAACCCTGCCAAAGGTAAAGCTAGCATTTCTAATGCTGAATCATTGTTAGAGAAGCCATTTGCCTTAGCTACTGTCCAGAAGGCAGACCCAACACCTTTAACGGATAATAGGTGGGGGGAGAGTCTTACATACGGGGGAAGCTATAACACTGACAAAAGCAAAACAGCCGAGCCTTCAGAGTTAGAAGCTATAAGCAAGCTGTTGTCAGAAGGAAAAGGTTTCTCTCCTAATGCTAATGTGCCTGTACACGCTGAATTGCTCCTGAACCAGTTCAAGGAATTTCTGGAGGAAAGAAAGTCAGGGAGAACTGTTAAACTTGGCCACCGTTCCAGCAGAACCACCCTCCGCATGCACCTCCACCTGCCTGGATCAGCCAGGGACACAAGCAGGGGCTCAAGCCATGCGGAAGATGAACATAGGGCCCAGGCCGCGCCAAAGGCTCCCATAGCCAACCTGTGCCCCATACATCTACCGCATGTCTGCAAGACCTGGACCTCGCTAGACTGCTTCCTCCGGCTTGGATGCTCCCAGCCAGGCCATTCAACCGACTCATGGCCGTAGCGGTATTAATGCTTTCATTTGCACGGCTCTTATAGCACAGTCATTATCAAGGCTCCTACCCTTACTCGCAGTGACCACCTCAGTGCTATGGGCTGTATTAATGCTTCAGCTCCCACCACTCTTTAACACACTCTTGCTCGCAGTAACCACCTCCCTGCGGTGGCTGCATTGAGGCTTCAGTTTCCCACCACGCTATCCTTGCTTGCAGTGACTACCTCACTGCCACTGCTCGATGCACAGATGCGCCTTGAGACTGCATACTTCACAATCACTGAGGCTATACATGTGCGTATTGGTCTCCTTACTGTGCGCATTGTGTCTCCTTCTCTGCAACTGCACAGGTGTGCCGTGACACTGCATACTTTCACATTCACTGATGCTACACATGTGCGCATTGTGTCTGCATGTTTTCCACGTTCATTGTTACTACACCCTGCATCACATGGGCGTATGCCCATCATCACTACATGTTTGTACGGCAAGCATGCACATTGCACATTCTGGCACCACTTCCAGGTACACTACGGTGTTGCCCTGCCTAATGGGATATGTCAGGACACATCCATACAACACTCAGCCTGAGAAAGTGTCATCCTGAAGCTGATCTGGGTCTCGACCGCCCCTTCCACCACAGTGCTGACAGCTTGGGAGGCACCAAGTGTGGCTGACTCATCCTGCTTGTCCTAGGAGAAAACGAGGTTACTTACCTGTAACAGGAGTTCTCCGTGGACGGCAGAATAAGTCAGCCACACATACCTGCCCTCCTCCCTTGGGAAGGGGTCAACCTCTGGACCAGTGCCCATCTCCTAGCGGCAAAGGCAGCTTGTGACGAACTGGCTAGCTAGGGGCGGGCCGGGGCCAGTTGGCTCATGCTATGGAGAGTACTTCCATCTCGGCGCTGTCAGATGACATCACCAAGTGTGGCTGACTTATCCTGCTGTCCACGGAGAACTCCTGTTACAGGTAAGTAACCTTGTTAACTTGGATTCTTCTGAGGCAATGGCGGATTAAGTGACTTGCCCAAGGCCACAAGGAGTGCTATTGGGAATGAACCCTGGTCTCTTGGTTACCAAGCCAGTGCTCTAACCATTAGGCTACTCCTCCACTGTATTCCCCACAAAAACAATGTCCGAGTCTTCAAATGGAAGAAAGGGAACATGCCATTGTGCCATAGGAAATGTGCACTTTCTAGGACATGCACACAAATATTCATCAGCTGTATGTGCATACAAAGGATCCAAGAAAAAATTACTAATCTGTATAACTTGGCGACCCTGAAAACCAGGCTGACTGCAACCCTCAAGGACTGGAGTTGAGAACCTCTGAAAGGCAAATTTTGCTTTTTGTTGCTGCTCAATTTGCTTCCCTTCAAGTGTAAAAAATGCAGAGTCTTAAAAAGAAAATTAAATCTCAGCTTCTACAGTGGAACAAAAGCTTACGTTACTGGAGGCATCATGTCCGACTGAATTGCATTAAAGGGGAACATGAGCAATGGCAGAAACTGATGTGCTTCGATTCGATCAGGGGTTCTCAACTCAGTCCTCAGGACACCCCAATACGCACAAGAGATCTTTATGCACCATCTCCCTTACATGCAAATCTCTCTCCTGCGTATTCATCACAGATATTCTGACATCCAGACTGGCTGGGTTGAGTATCAGTGGATTAAACTTAACAGCTACAATATTGGAGGATGTGCTAACATGTATGTTTGTCATCCATGACGATGGAACTTCGAGTGCCGTATACCGAAATATGTTTAAGTTTACCTAAAATCAATCACAAAACCCAATAGCACAAGAGAACTACAGTGGTGTGCAAAAGTCTGGAATCACTTGTGAGTTTTGCATTTTTCGTACTAACGTTTCTTTTTTAATTTTGCATTAGCCCAGCATATTCATCTTTCTACCACATTTAAAGGGATACATTTGGCTATTAGAGTTGACTTTTTTGCATTCCTTGCTTCCAATTTAAATACTTTACAGACACTGGGAGATAGCTACTGCGATTTTTGTGGATCCTGCATCAAAACTGGATCAAGATTATCCAATATACACACGTTATTTCTGACCAATCAGGGGGCTGGTTTCACTGACCAATCATAATGCAGATATCTAGCCAACAGTACAGCTATAAAAACATGCGGAATTTTTGAATTTCATATGCTTTCTTGATCGACCATGAAGATGACTCAGACCCTGACGTTGGAGGAGCGTGATCGTGTGTCCTTTATGAGCGAGGAAGGATTTTCAAGCCATCAGATAGCCAGGAAAGTTGGCTGCAGTCAGAGCACTGTTAAGATTGTACAGAAGAAAGAAATGGGTTCAGTGGTGGACAAGCCTCGTTCAGGTCTTCCACATGCATCAACATCACGCCAGGACCGCGCACTACGACGCATTTCACTGACTAATCGCAAGTTGACCTCTCCTCAGTTACTTCGAGAGTGGGCAGACAAGAGTGAGGTCAGTGTCAGCTCATCAGCAGTTTGTCGCCGGTGCCTTCAGTTTGGTCTCCGGGGCTGCAAAGCACGGAATAAGTCACTGATGACTGACATACAAAGGCGCAACAGGATCGTGTGGGCGAGAAAGCACTCAACCTGGGTCGACTGAAATGTGGGAAAAGGTGCTATTCAGTGATGAAAGCACCTTCTGCCTGTTTGGTAACCAGGCCCGCACCTATGTGAGGAGATTTCCTGGAGAGGAATTCAAGCCTGAGTGTCTCAACCTCACTGTGAAGCATCCTTTGAAGGTCATGGTCTGGGGCTGCATGGCTGCCAGTGGCGTTGACCATTCCATCAACGATGTAAAGACGTCTAACGGGACCAAGTACATCACCATATTGCAAACGTGCATGGTGCCATCAGCACACCAACTGATTCCTGGCCAGTTCCTGTTCCTGGATGACAATGCACCCTGCCATCACTCCAGACAGGTGATCAGCTGGAAGCAGCGGAACACCACCAAGTCAATGGACTTGCCTGCCCAGTCTCCAGATCTGAATCCAATCGAGAACCTGTGGCACAAGGTGGCCTTGGGAATATCCAAGAGGCATCAGACATCAAAGCGTAAGCTGATTGAGTCACTCATTGCAGCTTGGAACCGCGTTGTCACCAACGATCACCTTGTCAGACTGGTTCATTCAATGCCAACAAGGTGCAGTCAGGTGATCAAGAACAAAGGGTGGCCCATCAAATACTGAGCCATCACCGACACATAAAAATGGCCTTTTTCAAGGCCACATACATTAATTTGAAGGAAGCCTGGCGTGCATCCATAATATTTTAAAGCATACTTACAATAATATATCGTTGGCCAACGATGTACATTATGCGATTTTCACAGAAAATCTATCAACAGGACAACTATGGGGAACAAACTCAGAAAATAAGGGCCAAACCAATACTAAAAGTTGGCCCTAATAGCCAAATCTATCACTTATCATGAGATACACAGAAAAAGCCACTGGGAGGAAAAAGAAATTAAGATACAAGGTCACGAAGTTGAAAAAAATGTGAAATTTACAAGTGATTCCAGACTTTTGCACACCACTGTAGATAGGCATCACCTCACAATATTCTTGCTAATATGAAATTAATTATAAAACACCATCAAATTTCATTTGGAGAGCTAGTTTTTCATAAACAAACTACAGCATGCTCAAATTGATATCAACATGATCTGTCCCACATATTTCATCATTGCTCATATTTCAAGCCCATAGGGCATCCTTGTGCGTTCATATATTCATATATCTTATTATGCTTTCAGAAACTCATTTATTAAATAAACTGTCATATATCTTGCATAGAACAGCATCAGTTCATCACACCACAACACTAATTTGACAAATCGTGTGTCATCACTGCACTAATGATCTGCTCTCCTCAATCGGCTCCAAACTCTTCAGTGACCAACATAGCGACTAGATTTCAAGAAACAAGGAGCCAATCAAGCTCAAAGTTTAGCCCGTTGGGTAATAAAGAGTCCATCCAAAAAATCCACTGTTAGTGATTGCTCAATTATAAAAAGCAGGGGATTTTTGGATGGACTTTAATAACTAATGGATTATACTTTGAGACTGAATGGATGTCATTGTTTTTAAATGAGTGTGAGCTTCTGATTTGGTTCCTTGTTAGCACACAGTGTTCAGCAAATGGGAGGAAGCCTGAAGATCATATGTCCTAAGGTGTGAAACTCGGCTGCTATAACAGCAGATCATTTGCAGCAAAAAGCGTGATCAGGAACATCTCATCTCTCTGTCAAGTTCAACTTCCCAGTCACTAACTGCAAATCGCACGTTGGGCAGATTAGGGACAAATAGTCTTCATGGAAAACATGTTTAGTTAGCATGGGGAGGGGGGTATATCACGTGCTATCAAATGTCACATTTAGCATGGTTGCAATGAACGCCAACTCGATAGGTAGAATTTGGGGGGGGGGGGAGCGCAGCTGTACATTAAGTTCCAAAATCATGCTAGAGAGTTACTATGGAGGCTTGCACTCAATAAAACACTAGGTTTTTGCACTTAATGTGTGTTCACATTAGTAAAAAGGCCCTTAGGTTTGTGAGGCAACGGAGGGTTAAGTGACATGGAGCCTCAGTGAGGTGTGAACCATGGCTTCCCTGGCTACACTAACCATTAGGCAACTCCTCCACTACAAATATTGCTGACAGTTCCTAGTTTTGTATGTTAAGTTTTATTTGTATTTGTTTTTATTTAGCGTTTCTCTCACACCTTTACATTGATAGGTCATGGTGAGTTACATTCAAGGACTGTAAGAATTTCCTGGTCCTTAGAGAGCTTATAGCGATCCACTGAACACATATTACTCATGTGCATTAACCTGCATTAATGTGTTCAGAGCTATATTTAATAACGTTTGCATATTAAAGTTGCAGCCTGTGGTAAGTAGCATGCACTATTTACTAATAACAGGCCATATCGGCATTTGCACACTAGTAAATCTAACCCCAAATTTGAACCTGAGGCAGTGAAAGATGTAGTGACTTGCCCAAGGTCACTCGACAGGTTTTGAGCCCTACCTGCCCTGATTCACAGCTTTGGTCACTTCTCCATTTGATTGGCACTTTTTAAAAAAAAATAGCTTGTTAAGCCTTAGTTTGAGAACTATAAAAAATATCCCAGAATGAAAAACTGACTCCTTCCCCTCACTTTCCAGCATCTTTGCAGAGGGCAGGCTTTTTAAAGAAATGTCACAGCAAACGGCCGAGTGAAATTCCACAGCGCTGCATTAAGTGAACAATGAACAAAAGCAAACAAAAAAAATCTTTCTGTAAAATATCTATTCAGCTGTCCTACAAAGCAGGGTGGTCAGGAGAGAAGAACGTGAACAGCCTGACAGGAAACACAAGCATGCTTTATAAATAAACTTCAAGTAAACGTGGTACTCAGGCTCTCGCTTTTCATCTGATCCTTCCAGCTAGTGCAAGGATGACTCGGATCTATCCAACTGTGTAAAACTGCAGCCAGAATTCATAAAAGGCAGCCGAGATGAAGACTACTGCTACTATCAATGACTTATAAAGTGCTACAAGGCATATACAACACTGTACAAACACGTAAGAAGACAGTCCCTGCGTGTAGAGCTTACAATCTAGTTAAGACAGACAGTACAATACAAGAGAAATAAGGGACCAATAGGGAGAGGAAACACAAGGGGAACATGAGATTAGGATCCAAAAGCAAAGGTAAGCCTTTAGCATGGATTTGAATTGAAGAGGGAGAGAGATGAGATTTGATGTACGGATTCAGGAAGTTTATTCCAGGCATAAGGAGCAGCAAGGTGAAAGGATCAAAGTCTGGAGTTGGCAGTGGAAGAAAAGGGCAAAAAGAGAGGAATAAGCTACAGGAAGAGCGGAGTTCACGAGGAGGGGTGTAGGGGGAGAGGAGAGAGGAAAGCCAGAGGAGCGGCGGCGGAGTTCACGAGGAGGGGTGTAGGGGGAGAGGAGAGAGGAAAGCCAGAGGAGCGGCGGCAGAGTTCACGAGGAGGGGTGTAGGGGGAAAGGAGAGAGGAAAGCCAGAGGAGCGGCGGCGGAGTTCACGAGGAGGGGTGTAGGGGGAGAGGAGAGAGAGGAAAGCCAGAGGAGCGGCGGCGGAGTTCACGAGGAGGGGTGTAGGGGGAGAGGAGAGAGGAAAGCCAGAGGAGCGGCGGCGGAGTTCACGAGGAGGGATGTAGGGGGAGAGGAGAGAGGAAAGCCAGAGGAGCGGCGGCGGAGTTCACGAGGAGGGGTGTAGGGGGAGAGGAGAGAGGAAAGCCAGAGGAGTGGCGGCGGAGTTCACGAGGAGGGGTGTAGGGGGAAAGGTAGTGAGGAGCACTAGAGTGAATGCATTTATATGTTAGAAGGAGAAGTTTGAATTGGATACGGAAACAGAAGGGAAGCCAGTGAAGTGATTTTAGAAGAGGGGTTATAAGAGTGCATCGGGGATGGTGGAAGATTAGCTGCACACCAGAGTTCTGGATAGATGGAAGACGAGAAAGACCAGCAAGGAGGAGGTTGCAATAGCCAAGATGGGAGGTAACTAAAAAGTGGACAAGATGACGCCTGTCACCTCTTCTCAGGACCTTATCAAGCTAGAAATGTGCCCTGTGTCCCCCCTCCACCCACTCATGTCCCGTAACGTCCTCTTTTTGAGCTTCCTGGAAGCCCAGTAATAATATCACTGCCCCTTCTGCATTTGCAGCACACGCGCAGCTCTAGGTGCGGCTCTGCCTCTTCTGTTCGAAGGGCAAGATTAAGGCATAGCCGCCTAGGCACATCCCTAGGGGCCAAAGGTTTAGGAGGAAGCCACTCAAATGTGTTATTCGTGGCTCCCAAACAGTAGTGTAAATTCCACTGAAGCACCCCAGAGAAGAAGAAGAGAGCTCACTTGCAGGCACTCCTTTAGTGCTCTGGGGGCTCTTCAAGGCCCCCAAACCACTAGCCAGAGCTAAGCAAACACTTAGAGCGGCAGCAGTTAAAGCAACACAATGCATCTCGAAGGTCACACCAGCTCAAACAGCCCTCAGCACATTCTCTGACCTGCCGGAAGCATAGGCACACACATACATACAAAGCAGAGTTTAATATTTAAAAGGCATGACATCCTATGATGTATTTTAAACAGGACTATTGTGGCAGGGGTGGGGGCGAGATGATCACAGTTATTGAGTTTAATTATAAAAATCTCAGTGGGGGGGGGGGGGTGGATTAAGTCTGAAGGTTCATTAGGATGCATAATACCCTTGCACCAGCCTGGGACTCCTTCAGAATTTGTTGCTGGGATGCCCTCAATTTGAACTTCCAGCACTGCTCCCAAAACAAATATTTGTCTGTTAAGTCAGCTGCTGGTAGAGAAATGAATGGCAGGGGGCAGGGGAGAGACTAAATGCCATTACCCATGGAGTTCTGCTTATTCTCCCCACCCCCCTCTGCATTGTATTCCAGCTGCGAGTCATGGTCACCAGACTTGCTGCTTCCTCTGCCATCAGAACATACAGGGTCCCATCTGTCGGAGGTTTGAATTTATATCATGATGGGGCCCCTTCCTCCACCGCACTAGTTTTCCTACAGCCTATCAAAGGGTTAATCTTGCCTTGCCTGTCTGAAAAGATGGCATACCAGTCGGCTGTCACTGAAATTGTAGGTTGACCCTAAATGTGGGTTATGTTAACTTGAAAGTCCATATAAAAACTGAGCTGACGTGAACTCACTGGAACCAGAATTAGAATAGGGCTGTAGCACTCCATCCTTTACTGGTAGTCAGTCAGGGAGCCGAGATCTCGCCCCAAGAAAACACTTCCCACTAATCTCAATGCCATGTTCTGCGCAATCTTCCACTGCCCACATTAAATTTGTGGGTTTGATCTTTGCTGCAAGGTCCCTGGGCACACCCTGAAGTCCTCAAGGACCACATGTCATAAGAACAGACAGAAACAGGCACAACTCAAATGGAAGGCTAAAGTCTCATTCAAGAGCTCACCTTAAACCTGTAGGATCCTATCCAGCGAGACGTCTTCTCGGCACCAGGCTTTTCCATGCCTATGCACCCCCAGAGTTATGCCCTCCTAGCTAAGGGACTTCGAGATGGTGCATGCACCTGCTAAGTATCTTTCCAAGAGTCGGAAATCGCAATACAGCAAGTGGATTGCGCTCCTGTAGAAATCCTGTAATGTAGCATATCTTGCACAGTTGGAAACAAACAGGGGTGGCAACAGCAGCAATAGAAATCTAATAGCCCATTAAAAGTTTTTATGTCACATTCAGAGGTAATTAGAGAACATTCAGGTAGAGCTTAATCCAGTCTAAATACACTAACTGCTGTTTTCCTTTAGGAGACCAACGTGGGAAACTTCTAACAAAGTGAAGACTGCTTCTCTCTTACCATTTGCTGTGAGCTCCCTTTATGACAAACCTCTCCCCGCATTACAACACTCTCTTTCCAAGTCCCACTGTACTCGTGAATCTCTCGGACTCTTATTCTGCTGCAAATACTTCTTCAATGGAGGAACAGAACACTAATTCTAGTTTATTTTTTGCTTAGCTTGCGAATCGGTTTCCTTCTTGGAACCGACAACCAGGATCTATTTCTCTCTCTCTTGTTATTTATTAGATTTTCTCAAATGTTTCTACTCTTTTGAAGTTAGAGATGGACACTTTAATATTTGCCAATACCAGCTTTGATATGGAGGGCGTTAGCTCTAAATGTTAGTCACGCTTCCCTCCCTTGGTCACAAACATGCACATGACAAGTTAGTAACCATCATATCAAACAAGTAGTGCAGTGTCTTCCTGTTTCCTTTGCTGCCTTGATCAGTCTGTATTCTTGACCGAGCAGAGGGCATTCCATGGTGAAGAAAGTCACCCTATAGGTGCAACGCCGGCCTCAGAGTTGGTTCCAGATGTTGACACCCTAGGCACACCTTCAGCTTTCACCTTCCCCCCTCCCCTCCGGCTATTAAAATATATGGTGCAGATTTCTATGCCCTGTTCTTTGACACTCCCCCCCCCCCAACAAAGAAGTTGCCACCCTAGGTGACTGCCTAGTTTGCACAGTAGTTGGGCCAGACCTGCTTATATAGCTTGAGGTACATTACTGCAGCAAAAGGATCATTAACCCCACAATCAAAAATCAAGCTTCCAGTGTCTCATTTACAGATGGTGAATTCTAGAACTAGAATGGAGGAGAAGCATAATGGCTAAAACAATAGGCTGACAATGAGGGAAGTTGTGTTTGAATTCCGCCGCCTTTCCTTGTGATCATGGGGCAAGTCATGCAAACTTAGGTCCCCTTTTACTTAGCCTTGAATTTCTGAGGAAATCCTGAGCTAAATCCATTTCCCCTAAGTTCTCCCTAGTCCTTACGAGTCACATAACAGGTCCAGTTTGTAAGCTAGCCAAATATATATCCATGAGCAATATTTGCAGGCATTTAGGTTAATCTGCATATGTAGTTACTTTGAAAGCTGAAATTTGCTTGCAGCTCTCAAGGACCAAAACTGAGAATCCCCATTTGGAACTCCAACCTCTTCCTGCAAAGATAAAGCCGTGTCAGAGAAACCATTGAACTGCACATTATTAGGCTGAGGAAAGTTAATTTATACCTGTCATCTTGCTGGGCAGACTAGATGGACCATACTGGTCTTTATCTGCCGTCATTTACTGTGTTACTATGTTACATGCATGTTTTGTTTTTTGTTTTAGTAATGGTCAAGCCCTGCAGCAGACAGCATGTACTAGCTATTAGTAAACGACTCCCACCCAGCATATGAGAAATATTCCCTGTTTTCACAATTGCAGCTTTTCGGTAACAACCTAACCTGAAACAAAAACATCTGGGGAGTAAACTCCAACCAAATTCCAAATAGCAGAAAATGGCACAAAAATCCTGCAAGACACCATGATGTAAGTTATGCCAGCACATATTACAGGACCCTACAGCCACCGATGAAGAAGAGACATGCAAAATAAAAGGCTCATGCTCTTTTAGGAATGTAGTACGCATATTCCAATACAAAAAAAATAAAAGAGAAGGATGGTACACTGGTGAAACCAACCAAAATTAAGGACATGCATCAATCTTCATACTGTACATGCAGATACACCTTAAAATTATACAGAGAAAAAAAAACCAGAATGACAACTCGGTCAGAGAACATTTCCGAAGAAGGAAGATGGATTCCCTTAATAACCTTACAGTTAGAGTACTTAAAAAGGAAGGAAATTTGAAATGAGGATGATTGAAGACTTTGGGCATGATACTGAAAGCGATTAACATGGTTGGCAGACCTGCTAATTGCATTAATCGCGGTTGGCGATGCTAAATATTCCTAGATGCCGCCACTGAACATTCCGACGCCAGCAATAACCAGGCAGGAATATTCAGCTACTGCCTGGTTATCGCTAAGTGGCAAAAGTTACACACCTTGAAGGGCGGCCCGACTTTCACCGCCAAAGCTAACCAGGCAGTGGCCGAATCCTGCTCTCTGGCCAACGTGGATACTGAATGCTGGTGGACGAATATGGACCAGACACTGAATATCCTTCAGCAGTGACGGCTAGCTGCTGCCGCTGAATGTCAGGGTCCTTTGAAACCAACACAAAAGGACTCAGAGATAAAGATAAGCAGGATGAGTCAGTCACATACGGGCACAGATTCTCAGGAGCACTGCATCCGTTGCCTGGGCTCTTCCCATTGGGTTGAGGACTGTCCAGACAGTGCAAGGATGTGTCGCCTGACCTGGCGCACTGGAAGGCGTGCACTGCAAGATTACCTAGCTTCACTGCAGCAATCTTCCCAAAGAGGTGCCGCTGCAAGGTCAGGTAAGGCCGCCTTCTCCTCCACCACATCCAAGCGGTCTCCAACCAGTCCCACCCAGGCAATGGACCCAGCTGTCATGAGAATCAGTACCAGTGTGTGGCCGACTTATCCTGCTTTCCGTGCAGAACCCCCCTTACAGGTAAGCAACCCCGCTTTCTCACTCATTTCAACGTAAGTGCTGCTATCTTATCAGCAGTCTTCTACCCCTTGTCCCTTTTACTAAGCTGTAAAGACATATGCAAACATCCCAAGACCCAAAAGATGAGTTTGTATTATTTAAACCCAGTATAACTGTTCCTTCACTGAACAGAGGATAATTCTCATAAGTTTGTTGCATTTTATGTGTTAGTCTAAATAAAATGCATCACCCCTAACTTGTTTATTGATCCTCATTTCCACAGATACTATAGTCAGTTTAAGGTGGTCTTTAAATAGTTTGTCTGGAAGAGGTTCAGTGTAATTGAAACCTTTTTACCACATAATTGCTCTGCAATCCAAAAATACATTCAAACATTTGCTGCAGACAGAAACTCCACAGCGGCAAGCTGCCTAGTCTAGTGGTCACTTTCTGACTCAAAAGCTGCAAACCCTCGACCCTGGTTTCATAAGGATGCTCCTTTAAGTCTAGACCAGTCGATAGAAAAAAAAAAGGGTCAGTCCAGTAGCTCAGATTCAGATAACAGAGACTACAAGAGGCACGTTCAACAAGGGGCAAGAATGGAGGAATAGCCTAGTGGTTAGAGCTGCAGACTGAGAACCAGGGAGGCTGTGATCGAGACCGTGGATGCTCCCTGTGATCTAAGGCAGGCCACTTGATCCTCCGATGCCTTAGACAGGAAGCCCTCTTGGGAAGGGAAAGAACTTATTGCCTGCTTGTAGCACACCTTACATTCTAACTTGAGAAAGGCAAGTAATAAATGTAAAATCAAAATCAAGAGATAAGGACAGCACCAAAGGAATTTTTCAAGGGCTCACATAATTTCAACAGAACAGTTTATTGGATGGTGAAGGGTCAGAAATAAGGTTAGTTTTGGTTAAAGCAGATGTTCCCAAATCCAGTTCTTATAGACCCTGGACATACCTGGTTTTCAGAGCAGCTGATAATACCCACCTGGTCCTGTGTATACTGAAGAGCAGACCTGTGGGGGGGGGGGGGGGGGGGGAGGGACGGACATGAATTTGAAAAATAAGCCAACCACATGTATCTGAAACTGACATTTATTAATTTAGTTTAGTTAGGAACACGCTGGGGAGGGCTTTTTCTTTCAACAGATAGCCAGATTAAGAACAAAACAAGGAGGAGTGTGTGCTTTACCTGCTATTCTTCCTGTTGGATTGGACTGTTTGCTCCCACCCGGTGCGTGCTGAGGTCACGTGGGCATCTGCGGGCTATAAGAGCTGAGCCCCCACCGCGGGACGCGCCCGAGGGCACGTGCTCCGAAGGGGCGTGTCCAAAGGGGCAGGCCCAGCCCCTTTGGAGCCCCTTCGGAGCACGTCAGAGCTTCTCCGGAGTTTATTGGAGCTTTTTGTGGTCTACATAAGTCCTTGTTTGTATGGGGAAGCGTAAGAAGAAACTTACTTCCCTGATGTCGTCTGGTAAGGCGGTGAAGGTAGTAGGACCCATGGACAGTCATGTTAAGTCCGTGGTTTCCTCCCTAACCGCCCAATCACCTTTGGAGTCTTCTATCTCCATTAGCTCCTCCTCCGGTGAGTTGTCTCCTGATCCGCGACGGGTTGTGACTCCACCCAGCATAGAGCTTTTACCTCGGGATGTGAGTTCTCCTCGGGAGGATGAGGAGGACTCCATACCCAGAATTTCCCAGCTCCCGGTCTCCTTCTTGAAGGTAAATGATGTGGTTTCTGTTTTGCCTTTACCTTTTGACTTTTCTGCTAATTTGGATGCTCCCACGCCACCAAAAGAAATATCACTTCAGGATATTTGGCAAGTTGTTTCTCGGACTGAGATTTCTCTGAACTCTTCTTTATTAAAACTATCTAAGTTTACGCATGAGACTGTCACTGTCCTGAATGACTGTCAGACTAGATTGTTCCAACTTAGCCAATCTAAAACTAAAATGGAAGGTTTAATCTCCTCTGTGCAGGGAGTTTTGGCATCTTCAGTCCAGGACTCCCTATTATTACATCAACGTGACGAAGTGTTTGAAAATGCTTTGCGGGTTAAAAATTTACGTTTGTTAAATTTTCCCCGCACGCATTATCTGTCTCCCACTATTTTGTTTTTTAAATATTTAAAAGAAGTCCTGAAAATACCTGACTCAGATGCAATGTTTCTGTCCAAAATTTACTATTTGCCTTCTGGGGTTAGGGAACCCCTTAGGACGGATTCTGAGACAGGTGTTTCGGCTCAGCAAGGAGTTGATCAATTGAATGCACCTAGCTTAGATTTATCTGAATATTTAGAGACCTCTATTGAGGAGATTCCAACCCGAGCAACTTTGTTGGTAACATTTGCATTGGAGAAAGACAAAGATTTAGTTCTGCGTACTTATTTTAAATTTCGTCAGGAAAAGTATTTTGGTCAGGTAATCCAGATGTTTCCCGATGTGTGTCGTACTACTCAGTTAAAACGCAAAGCTTTCTTTTACTTAGACCTCGGGTCCTGGCTATAGGAGCTACCTTTACGTTAAAGTATCCCTGTAAATGTGTTATAGTTCATCAGGGCAAATCTTATGTTTTTTTAGATTCTCTTCAATTAGAGACCTTTTTGAAGGGGTTGGTATTGGAGTAAATTTATTTTCTTTTACTCTTTGGTGCTCTTGCTAAGTTAAAAGGAGTCTTTGTATTATTTCCAATCTAATTTGTGATTTTTCTTGTATAATTTCCTTGTATTTCACACTCCATATTGTGGGCTGAGTGTTCTTATTTGTTGTATAAATCTTGTATGTACTTTGTTGATTGCTTGTATTACCTTTTGAATACCTTTAATAAAGAGGTTTGAAATTCAAAAAAAAAAAAAAAAAAAAAAGAAAAAAACAAGGAATGTGCTTTGGAGAATGTTTCCCCGTGAAGAGATGAAGTCTGGTTTCTCAGGTTATTCAGGAGCTAACTAGCTTGAAAGTCAGATCAGAAACCAGCAATGTAGGTCAGGCAGAGAATCTTTGTATGTTTAAGCCTGGTAGGCGATCATTTAACAGCTGTCTAGCAACACTGAACAAATTTCAGAATTGATACATGCTAAAGAGATGAAGACATAAAAGGAGAAAAATCCTTAAGATTCACATAAGAACAAAGAAACACGCAGTATAACGTGTATGGAGAGAGAAGATCCTCAAGTACTTAGAAATGCAATTAGAGACCAAGAAAATATGGCAGAAAATGACAGAACTGGTCATGATGACGTAGGGTGCCTCCAGCCTCATTAAAAAGCTTCCAAGTTCACCTTGAAATGTTGCCTTGGGTGCATGATGCCTTGTGAACTCCAGAGGGCAGCTCTTTGCACAATGCAAGTAATAAGGTGAGCACTAGCAGTAAATTTGAGAGAAGACAATTGTATCCAACATATGTTCGCCTAGGAGGAAAGTAGAGAAGAACCACCAAACTAAGGAGGATGGAAGGACTCTCCTATGACGAAAAGCTTCAAAGGTTAGGGTTCTTCAGCCTGGAGAAGAGATGCCTGAGGGGAGATATGATAGAGGTTTATAAAATCCCGAGTGGAGTAGAACCGGTAAACACCAAACAATCGTTTTCTCTTTCAACAAGTACAAAGTCGAGGAAGGTGTCATAAAGCTACAAAGCAGTATGTTTAAAACAAATAAAATATTTTTCTCTCAAGGCATATTTAAGCTTTGGAACTCATTGCTAGAGGGTGTGCTAAAAGCTGTTACTGTAGCCGGGTTTAAGAAAGGATTGGACACATCCCTGGAGAAAAGTCCATAAGCCAGAAAGAAACCACTGCTTATCCTTGGAAATAAGTAGCATGGAACTGGCTACTTTTGGGATATGCCAGGTATTTGTGACCTGGATTAGTCATTGTTGGACATTGGATACTGGGCTCGATGGACCTTTGATCTGGTCCTTTATGGAAGTTCTCTTGTTCTTAAGCCCATTTGGAAACAAATTCCCAGAAACCCAGGCTTAACGTCCAACATGTCCCATTAAAGTAGGGTTTTTGTTATTTTTCTTTAGACAAAAGATTAGCATCAGCTGGGGCAAGCATCAGCTTTCACCTCCCACTCCAACTGCGATGGGGGAAAGGACACTCATTCAGAAAAGTTCCAGGTCAGCTTCCAGGCAGAGATCACCACTTAATAGTAGAGTAAGCCCTAAGCTTAACAACTGGACAGACTATTAAAAACAAAAACAAAAAACCCCCAGCAACAACACACCTTTGATAACATCTCTTACTCTTGGATTAATAAATTGCCTTGAAATGTACAAAATGAACCTCAATTGACGAGGTTCATCACATTCACCATGAATTTTGAATATGGACAATATGTTATTCATAGCATTAAGATCCAACAAGGAATATTTTGGAGAAATTCCCCATCACCAATCCTTGTTTTGTCTGGCGCTGAATCAGTTAAGTATTTTTGTTAACTCCTTGAATTATAGATTTAGCCTTAATCTCAGAGACTGACCTCCAGATAACATTGTTCCTGAAACTGTCACTTAGTGGAACAACTGTGTATAGTAAAGAGCTTTTCAAATATGAGGATGAGATTCACCTCAACAAATGTGCAAAGTCAACTTTTTTTAAAGGAAAATAAAAACTGAACACACACCTCTCTGACTGTAAGAAAGGAACTTAAGATGCATACAAATACCTCAGAATAGAAGATGCAACAATTCTATACAAATCACTAAGAACAAGGATCAGAGTACTACAGAAGACAAACTTGATATTGAAAAGTGCTTTAACAGCCCAAAACAAGATACAAGCTATCAACTTGTAATCCTTGCATAGTCGTACCATTTTGGAACTGTACTCTAGTCCCATACATCTCTTGAACAGTTGGAAGTAAGAACCATTGTATGGCAAGACTATATATCCTGCAAGCTGAAGGTGATAAGAGTTGTATAGAAGGTAATTCTGCAACAGCTGCTTAATGCACATTTTCATCCATGTATTTGACATCTGTTTTACAAAGTAGATATGTATGTGCTGAAATACACATGATAAATGTAGGCACGACTACTTACACCTACTGTAGACGTGGTGTAATGCTTGCAACTACATCTGTTGGAAATGCACACAAGTTATAGTATTCTATAACATATGCATGTAAAATTCGCACTCTGTCTATCCTCCATCCCTGCATGCACTGACTCAGCACAGTTACTTACCTGTAACAGGTGATCTCTGGGAACAGCAGGAATTAGTCCTCACATATGGGTACGTCGGAACCGACGGAGCCTGCGCGGGAAAGCTCCCCAGCTTCCCAGAAAGGAAGCTTTTGGGGCCTCCCACTGCACATGCGTGCTGCCTTCCCGCCTTCCTGACCAGCTCTCCTCAGTTCGAGTTTATAGCTGAGACAATAGAGAGAGGAAAGGAAGATAGATAGAAGATACAACTCCTAGGGGAGGTGGGTGGGTTGTGAGGACTAATTCCTGCTGTTCCCAGAGATCACCTGTTACAGGTAAGTAACTGTGCTATCTCCAGGAACAAGCAGGAATAAGTCCTCACATATGGGGACTCCCTAGCTAAGATGCCTGGGAGATCCCCCTTCCAAGGGTTCACCATCTTCGTATGGATCTCAGGCATCCATCCTGGGAAGGAGGGCAGGAGTTGTTCAAGAATGGAACAGGTGTCTGAGGACAGCCTGACCAAACAAGGCATCCCGGCGGGAGTCCTTGTCCAAACAGTAATGGGCTGTGAAGGTATGAACCGAGGCCCAGGTGGCGGCTCGACAGATCTGATCTATGGATACAGAGTGAAGATGAGCCATAGAAGTGGCCATGGCTCTCACATTGTGAGCTGTGACATGGCCTTCCAGAGAAATGTTTTTACTCTGGTAAGCAAAGGAAATACACTGAGCAATCCAATTGGAAAGTGTACGTTTAGAGACTGGAAGTCCCAAATGAGAAGGATCAAAAGCCACAAAAAGTTGGGAAGACTTTCGATGTGGCTGAGTCCTGTTGAGGTAAAAGGCAAGAGCTCTTTTACGATCTAGAGTATGAAGGTTCCTCTCTGCACTGGATGCATGAGGAGCCGGGAAAAAGACAGGTAGATATACCTCTTGATTAAGATGAAAAGGCGAGACCACTTTGGGCATAAAGTGGGGATTCGTCCTAAGGACCACCTTATCATGATGAAACCTAGTATAAGGTGGATGAGCCACTAAGGCCTGTAGTTCACTGATGCGGCGAGCCGAAGTGACTGCAATAAGGAAAAGGACCTTCCAGGAAAGAAATTACAAGGAGGTAGAAACCAACGGTTCAAAAGGTGGCTTCATAAGCTGACCTAGAACTAGGTTCAAATCCCATGCTACCGGAGGAGGTCGGATGGGAGGCTTAGTTAGAGTCAGGCCTCTCATGAACCTTGCAATAAGAGGATGAGAGGAGACAGGTTGTCCATTTAGAGGTGTTAAGGATGCTGCAATAGCGCTCAAATGGACTCTCACTGAATTCGTCTTAAGGCCTGCATTGGAAAGATGCAGGAGATAGTCTAGTAGAGAATTCAAAAGGAAGTGCTAGAGGGTCAAGACCCTGTTGAGCACACCAAATGGAAAAGCGTTTCCATTTGAAAGCATAGGAACGCCTCGTGGAGGGTTTCCTAGAGGCATGAAGGATATCTTTCACTGGTTGAGAAAGATTAAAGCCATGAAGGCTTAGGCCTTCAGTAACCAAGCTCTGAGGTGTAGGGACTTGGGTGCCACAAAGTCCCCTCCTCCTGAGACAGAAGGTCTGGCGCAGTTCCCAGGTCCAGAGAGGGTACCTGGGAGAGATGCAGAAGTAGAGGGAACCACACTTGGCGTGGCCAGCGTGGAGCTATGAGGATCATCGACCCGTGATCCCTCTGGAGTTTGAACAGAGTCTTGGGAATCAAAGGAATGGGTGGAAAGGCATATAGGAATTCCTGACCCCAATGCAGGAGAAAGGCGTCGCTGGCCTGAGCTCCCTGACACGGAGTCCTGGAACAGAACCGGGGAAGTTTGGCATTCCACGGACTTGCAAAGAGGTCTATGTCCGGGGTTCCCCATTCCTGAAAGATTTTGCGTATCTGGTCCAGATGTAGGGACCATTCGTGTGGAAGCAGAACTCGACTGAGTCTGTCTGCCCGAGAGTTTTGAACCCCTGGAAGATACACTGCCAGAAGATGAATTTGATGCTCTCTGGCGAAGGCCCATAATCTGATAGCTTCGTTGCAAAGCGACAGAGAGCCTGTCCCTCCTTGTTTGTTTACGTAGAACATGGCCACCTGATTGTCTGTATGAACTAGGACGGTCAGGTTGACAAGGAGGGTATGGAAGACTTTGAGGGCAAGGAAGATTGCTCGCAGTTCCAGGAGGTTGATGTGAAGGGTGGTCTCCTGTGGAGACCAAGTACCCTGAGTGGAGAGGTGTTGAAGATGGGCTCCCCACCCTGTTTGGGAGGCATCTGTTGTGAGGGTTGCTTGGGGCAACAAAGGTTGGAAGGGGGTCCCCAACGACAGATTCTTGGTGGATATCCACCATTGGAGGGACCAAAACAGACGTTTTGAGGTGAGTATTTGGTCGGAGAGCGCTCCTGATGCTTGAGTCCACTGGGTGGCCAAGGTCCATTGAGCTGCTCTCATATGAAGATGAGCGTAGGGCACCACGTGTACCGTGGAGGCCATGTGGCCCAGAAGTCGCAGCATTTCCCTGGCTGTCAAGTGAGTGCTGGACTGAGCTTGGGAGGCCAAGCACACCAGACGTTGGCTCCGGACCTGAGGAAGGTAGGCCCTTGCAGTGGTGGTGTCCAACTGGGCCCCTATGAATTCCAGAGACTGAGTAGGGATGAGTTGAGACTTGGGAAGGTTTACCACCAGTCCCAGATACTGCAGAATGTGTCTCGTGCGGTCCAGGGAAATCTGGGCCTCTGACTGAGATGGAGCTCGGATGAGCCAGTCGTCCAGATATGGGAATACAAAAATTCCCAGACCTCTTAGAAATGCGGCTACAACTGCCATGCATTTGGTGAACACTCTTGGAGCAGAGGCTAGACCGAAGGGAAGTACTCTGTACTGGAAATGTTTTCCCTGGAACAGAAATCGTAGATATTTTCTGTGGGATGGGTGGATGAGTATATTTATTTATTTATTTAGACAGTTTTGTATACCGCCTTATCCTTCAATCAAAGCGGTCACAACACAATTGGGGGATACATTTAACACGCGGGGACATGAGACACATACACTAATACTTACAGGGAACATGGGCAATGGAGAGTTAAGTGGCTTGCCCAAGACCACAAGGAGCACCTGTGGGACTAGAAACCCCAGTCCTTCCGGCCCAAGGTTGCTGTCCTCTAGTGGGATTTGAACCCCTGACCTTCCGGCCTGAAGTACCTTGCCCCAACCACTAGGCTACTCCTCCCTCCCTATATGTGTGTACGCATCCTTGAGATCTAGAGAACAAAGCCAATCCTGACTCTGAAGGTATGGAAGGAGAATGCCCAGAGAAAGCATTTTGAATTTCTCCTTGTATAGAAATTTGTTCAATTCTCTCAGATCTAGGATAGGTCTGAATCCCCCTGTCTTCTTTGGTATGAGAAAATAAGGGGAGTAGAAACCTGTCCCTTGTTGAAGAAGAGGAACCTCTTCTATTGCCCTTTGGGCAAGGAGGGAAGAGACTTCCTGACCCAACAGGGCCAGGAGAGATGGGGGAGAATTGAAGTGCCTCACCATGGTATATGGAGGAAGGTTGGAAAAATGAAGTTTGTAGCCCTCTCTGATGATAGAGAGGGTCCAGTGCTCTGATGTAATTTGCTCCCATCTGGGAGCAAAGTGAGCTAACCTTCCGGGAATGGTGAGGGGCTCTGGTTGTTCTAGAGCCAGAAAGGTTAAGTTCTCTAGGGGCAAGTCAAAACCCCTGAGGGGGTTGAGCCTGCTGAGGAGTGGCAGACGCTGCAGGCTTTGACCTTGCCTGTTTAGGTTGCTGACGCTTAGCAGCAAAGCGAGGCTGAGAAGATTGTTGGCCAGTATTTGTGGAAAATCTGGCCTTCTTGTAGTAAGGCCTCTTGAAAGACTTTTTCTTGGCAGGAGTAGAGGTAGACTTAGAAAGTCTATCTAAGGTAGCATTTTCTGCATCCATTTGAGTGGCTTTAATTTGCCAGTCTTTACCAAACAAGTTCTCACCTGTACAGGGCAGATTCTGTAAGCCATCCAGGACCCAGGGTTCTAGGGCAGAGGCCTGGAGCCAAGCAAGTCGTCGGCCTGCAATAGCAATGCCCGAAGCTCTACCGGCACCCTCAAAGGAATCAAAGGCTGCTCTGTTGGAGAACTTAGAAACATCTAGAAGCTGTTTCACCAGAGAAATGAACTCCTCCTTTCTATCCTCAGGGATAAAGGGGGCAAAATGCCGTACCTTTAGGGCAAGTTCCCTTAGAAACATGCCCATATACAGACTGTATGAATTAATCCTGGCTATAAGCATACTAGCCTGGAAGATTTTCCTACCAAAAGAGTCTAGGGTCTTACATTCTCGCCCTGGAGGGGTAGAAGAGTGCCTTTTGGTACTCTTAATCTTTTTCAGCGCAGACTTCACCACAATGGAATGGTGAGGCAGCTGAGGTTTTTGAAAACCAGGAGAAGGAGGGACCCGGTACATGGTGTCCAACCTACGGGAATGAGGAGACAACGTTAGAGGAGCCTCCCATAAGTCCATCAAGTGTTCTTGAAGGATTTCATGGATAGGCAGGGTGACTGCCTCTTTAGGAACCTTGGGGTATCCTAAAATATCCAATTTCTTTGATCTAGGTTCTTTTTCAGAGGATGTAGTAATAGAAAGTCCTTTAGCTACTTCTATAATGAAGTCTTGAAAGGACAAATCCTCTGGTGGAGACATTCTCCTCTTTGGGGAAGAAGGCTCTTCAGGAAGAACAAGAGACATCTCATCAGAGGAGTCAAAATCCTCAGAAGAATCAGAGTATCCTCTATTTGCTTCCAACGCACGATACGCATACCGCTCGGTATCGACATCAGGTGTACCGGGTATGGGATCGGTATCGGACGAAAACCCGGATCCGGCATGGGAACCGATCTGCGTTTGGAAGACGATGGTCTCGGTTCCGGTATGTGGGACGGTACCGGAACCGGACCCGGAACCGCTGGATGCGGTACCGAGGGCGTCGCAGCTTTAATAAAAGCCAAAATGGCCTGCTGCATGGTCTGAACAGTATTGTCCATAGACGCCACTGCTGCCTGGATGTCTGTACCGGCATGGGCCAGTACCCCAGAGCAGTCTAACAGGTGATCGGTCGAGGCCGTGCCATCGATGTCAACCTGTAACCCCATAGATGGAGCTTTGGAAGCCAGAGCTTCCCGCCGGGGTTGTTTGGCTGGGGCAGGGTCCTCCGACTCAAGATTGAGGGCCTCTCGATACTTTGAAGGAGATTTGCCTTTTGAGGACCTGCCCGGAGAAGGTTTGGTTACCTGAGATCCATCCGGAGAGGATGACTGTGATGCTGGATTATTTGAAGCAAACAGTACATGGAATTTGTTGGCCCGGTTCTGCAAACCACGTTTAGACATCTGGGAGCAGGACGGGCAGTCCGGAATGGAGTGGTCAGGCCCCAAACATTTAAGACATCAGTCATGGGTGTCTGTAACAGAAATAACAGCACTACACTTGGTACACTTTTTGAAACCAGGGGCTGGTTTCTCCATGAGGAGAATTTGTGTAGGCCTGAGGCCTAACCGAAGTCACCAAGTTGTGCTAAAAGAAAAGTTTTTGGTTTTTTTTGAAAGAAAAGAAAAGAGAGACCGGCAGTACCGGTTTCGGTATGGGGAAGGCAGGTACGCGGTCTAAAGAAACAAACTAAAATAAGAATTTCTTCAGCGATGACAGGAACACGACCTGCTGGCTCCACGGAAAAAGAGAAACTGAGGAGAGCTGGTCAGGAAGGCAGGAAGGCAGCGCGCATGTGCAGTGGGAGGCCCCAAAAGCTTCCTTTCTGGGGAGCTTTCCCGCGCAGGCTCCGTCGGTTCCGACGTACCCATATGTGAGGACTTATTCCTGCTTGTTCCTGGAGAT
Organism: Ichthyophis bannanicus; assembly: GCA_033557465.1. NCBI lineage: Eukaryota > Metazoa > Chordata > Amphibia > Gymnophiona > Ichthyophiidae > Ichthyophis > Ichthyophis bannanicus. Next base: position 31,514,543 of record CM066047.1, on the reverse strand, counting down.
CAAAAGCTATGCACCATTGCCCAAACTCATGAATTTAAAGAATAGCAACCGCCTACACTCTGCATGTACGTGCTCATCTCCATGCACAAGTCATTTAGAATACGCATATGGACGGTGTGCAGATGTCTGCAGTTTGTTAGAGAATTACTTCTGTAAGAGTGTCAATTATAGTCCTCCAGACCTACTTAACAATATATCCAAAGACTCAAAGGGTTCAGGTATGAAAATGAACAGCCTGAAGGACATTTCGTCCTTAAACCTAGAAAACCATTCTGCTAAGTAGAAGGAATGAGTGAGATCTTTTACCAGCAGAGGTGGGGAACCAGGAAGCAGAATTTGCAAAACAAAACATACACTTTAAAGGGCCAACAAGGAAAACCAATTGGCTAATACAGAAATACAGTAGGAAAGACAAAAGTTACTTACCAAAGAAAACCCTGAACATACTGCAAATGGCGCAGAACGTGGCGGCTAGAATCATCATGAAAAAAGGTTTTGCTGAGCACATCACACCAGTGTTGATCGAGCTACACTGGCTCCCCATTACAGCTCACATAAAATATAAAACCCTAATAACCACATTCAAAAAAACTCATGCATAACATAGCGCCATCTTTCCTCTCCAACCTAATCAGCGCACAACCTCTCAACAGAAGCAGAACCACCACCAATTTAAATACCCTCTGCGTACCGAAAAATATAAGATCTGTCAAAACCGGTACAAGTAACAGAGCATACTCATACACAGCACCAGCACTCTGGAACCAACTGCCGCCTGAGCTACGAACCAGCAAAGACCTGATGGACTTTAGGAAAAAACTCAAGACTCACCTATTTCAGATTCATTACAACATGATATAGACAATGTGGGCTACCCAGAGAGCCAAAGATGTATATATGTAAAAAATGTACATATGTAAATAACTCCTCCCTACTTATGGAAGGAAACTCATTTACCTAACTGCTGTGTGTTGTGTTGTGCTTATCCTATCAATCACCTTGTATAGAATACAAATTTTTCTGTCCTGATCAGACAGCTCCTATATGTAATCTAATCCACTACTGATCGCTGGAAGTAGCGGTATACAAATGTACGCTAAATAAAATAAATTAAGCAATACAAGTAGATCAAAGCCTGACACGGCTAGGGTTATGTTCGTCTCTCCTTAACCAGAGGCCACGAGAACCCAGGGGCAGGATAGTGCACTTGAAAGAACAGAGGAATACAGATTCTGTAAGACCTATCTTCTCACTAGGTGCAACAAGCTGCTATCAGCCTGTACAAAGGTTGCAGAGCTTGTCCACTGGAAATTGCATAAGCACTAACATTTTAGCAGAAAACCACTGGGGCTGATGTGAGCTGCAGCACATTCAATTAAAGGTAATGTAGCTTCCACCTAAAAAGAAAAGGGAGATGGAATGAAAGCATGGCAAGTGGTGTCCATTGAAGTTATTTGGTTAAACTGGCACCATTGAAGATGGCGGCTTCAAGATAACTGGATAAAGTTATCTTATTAAGTTTAGGATAGTGATTATTCCAACCAGCCTTACCCAGATAGTGCCCATGTGCAGCTCTATCTGGTTAAAAATTTGAACCGCATTCTCAGCGAGCTTTCAACAGTTCTCCAATGGGCTAACTTTTGACCAGATGAATTGTGTGAACAAAGGTTATCTGGTCTGCATGGTAGACAATTCTAGAGCAAAGCTATGTCCGCGTTCCTCTTGAAGTTATCAAGACAAGTCTTTTAGACACTGACCCCAGTGGGATCATGATTCCTTGACTTGCAGCACATGAAGAAGTTGCAATTATCACCTGGCACATTCGCATTACAGCTGATGCAAGAAAAGGAGGCCTCCAGATAGAGGAGAGAAGTCCGGGCCACCACCACCTGTTGATAAACAGCTTGTGTTCAACCTAAGGAAAGCAGATGATCTTCAAATAGCAAAAGAAACACACTCGGAAACCAAGAGGGCATTGAATTGATCCCACCTGTAATGCGTTGTCGTGGCTTTTTCTCCATAAACAGAACCATGTGTGTTGTGTCACATCTTTAAATTAGTATTTCTTAGAATTATAGATAGTCCATAAACATTTCGACTAACTAAAACCAACTTCGGTGCATACCTTGAGCGGTGCAGGAGTAAGCTAGTGGTTAGAGCAGCAGACTGGAAGCCAGGGTTCAAATCGCGCTTACACCACAGCTACTCCTTGTGATCTTGACTGACACTCCCTTGCCTCTGCTACAAACTTGCCCTGGGGACGGGAAAATACCTTCTGGATCTGAAATGTAACTAGCATGAGCTACATCCACATAAGCAAACACATTCATTACATCCTACCAACCCTGGGAGGCGGGTGGCTTTGGCACAGTGTAAGATTTAAGGTGCTACATGTCTAACATAGGTTGCTTGTAAGCCAGCGTGTGCGTAGAACTAACCCATCTGCAAATGCTGTCACTTGACTACATACTCACTGGCCTTCTACATCATAATATTAAAGATGATACTAAATATAGAAAGGATAATGATGGGGGGAGGGGGGTGCACCATAAACCTGACAAGGGGATGCGCCTATGTCCTAGAGCAGTAGTTCTCAACCCAGGCCAGTCAGGTTTTCAGGATAGACCACAATACAATGGAAAGCACGAGAGAGATCGGCATGCACGGCTTCCATTGTATGCAGATTCATTGTGGATACCCTGAAAACCCGACTGGACTCCAGATACCAGAGAACTGGCTTGAGAACCATTGTCCTGGAGAAATGAAGGGAGGCTGACACTGGATATGGAGAATATTTATGGGCCAGAGGGGAAGGGTAAAGCCAAAATCTAGTAGCTTATAAATAGACACAGTTCAAGGAGAGTTGCAAGATTTATGAGCTCTCAGCTTTTGCACGGCAGATCCACCAAGGCGGTGTTTATTTCAAATAAAAAAGTCACACGCACATAATTCGAGACCTTAATGCCCAAGGCTAACCGAGCCCCAAGAGATCTGAGGAATGGCAGGTCGCGTATCGCACAGTGGAGCAAGAAAGAGCATTTTTCTTAAGTTAGTTAAGTTTTCTTAAGTTATCACGCTACGGAACAGTAGACGCTAAACATAAGACTGTACGTATTAATACAGCAGGAGAACGGGGAACCTGGAAAATAGAAAGATTGCAAACCCTTTAAGGAGTGACACCTCCCCCTCCCCCTCCGACTCCTTTAGTGCTGATACTAATTCTTTTTTGCATCCTGGCTGCCCCCTCCCCACTTTACCTTGTACCGGTTAAGAATTATAAACGGATATCTCCTTACAACATAGAGTGAAAGCTAGTGGACCTCGGAGGCTTCTTTACGCTTTTTTCCTGTAGTCCATGTACTCTCAGCCCACCATCACAAACGAACATGACCACGAGTTTTAACAGAGCAAACTACTCCTGGTCTCCTGCTCTCACATCTGTCCGGAGTTAATTCATTTACTGCAGCAAAACGAAACCGTCCAGGCCTCCTCCGGATTAAATGTTGGGCAGGCGGTGGGAGACTGCGAGTGTTTGCAAATGACTCAGGCGACAGAGCCACGTTTGCATCTGAAACGGAAAATGCTCAAATCGCTCTCAGCAAAACCACAGCACAACTTTCCAGCCAAAGCCCCCAGGAAGAACGTCGCCTGCCCGCAGCCCCTCTGGACAAACCAAGCGGATAATTCCAAGCAGCTGCTGGGTTTCAGAACGGGGATGCCGGAGTCCGGGACTGCTTTTCCGTCTCCCCCACCCCATCCAGCGTCCCAGGATGGAAACGGGGAAAAGCCTGTGAGCTGGGATAAAGGAAGCACTCAGTCACCCTGCCCCAGGGGCGCCGATCCGCCACATTTAGCCGGAATTTCACACTTGGACACACGTGCACACCGGAGTCCTGCACAGTCCGCACTTGCAATCTCAGGAAGTTTGGCTTCTTGCGACCTTTCTCAGCCTAGAAATCCGGGAACCGGTTGCAGCAGCTTGGAGCTTGCTCCGCCACCCTTGGGAGCGAGTCCTCTGGCTGCGCGCTCTGCAGCGCTCGGATAGACATTAGCGCGCACTCTAAGCAGCGTTTCAATGCTGGCGCCCAGGGGCCGCCTCCCCAACTTCGCCTGCAGTCTGCAAGAAAGATGTGCGTTGCAGCAGCGCATCTGTACTACTACTATCGGGGGGAGAGAGTTTTCAGCTCCAAGACGAGAAGTATCCTGCGAGTTGGAAAGTTTTCATTGAGCCTTTTCTGTTTCACGAGAGTGACTCTTGCCCGAGAAATGTAACAGAATAGATCGGCCACGTTTCTGAATCCTATTCTGAGCCACTCTCGGATTTGTGGCCACCCTGTCGTGATTCATTATGGGATCTGCAGTACTGACTTGAATGTGTACAGTCTGTGACTACAAATACCATGTCTGTTCAAAACCAGGACTGGCCGAAAAAGTCTCTCCCCTGGAACTGGGTAACTTGGCAGCATTGTAGTGATGAGACTCGGTCTTGTGCTTGCAACATTTTCTAGAGATAAGACACTGAAACAGGAGCTGGGTAAACGGGTCTTGCTTTAAGCAAAACATCAGAAAGATCCTGATACATCCCAAAAGTAGTCGGGTCCATGCTACTTCTCAGGGATAAGCAATGGTTTTCTCTTGGACTATATTAATAAAGATTATGGACTTTTCATCCAGGGATTTCATCCTCCGGCAATGGGTTTCAAAGTTTAATTATACATTGAGAGAAGAAAATATTTTCTCCTATCTGCTTTAAACATAGTTTTTCATAAAATACAGTAAGTTCACTCCACTCAGACTTTTAAAGACCTCTGTCACATCTCCCCCAAGCTGAAGAGCCCAACCTCCTTAGTCTTTTCTCATTTTGGTTCCCCTTCTCTGTACCCTTTCTATCGCTGCTATATCTTTTTTGGGATGTAGAGATCAGAATTGCACACCATACACAAGGTGCAGTCACACCATGGAGTGATACAGAGTCATTATGACATTCTTTGTTTTATTCTCTATTTCTTTATTCTTAATCTTCTGTCTGCTTTTTTGGCCACTGCCACACACTGAACAGAAGATTTCAATGTATTGTCTATGATCGCACCCACATCCTTTCCCTGGGTGGTGACTTCTAATGTGGGAGCAGGGCTGGCCCATTCACTAGGTGAACTAGGCAGTTGCCTAGGGCAGCAGAACCTGGTTGGTGACATTGCTAACCCAACCCCCTGGGAAGCAGCAGGTGAACTGCATCAGCGCCATGGCGGGCTTTAAAATGCCCACGCTTATGCGCACAGTTCCAGCCTGCCGCTCCTGCCCACCCTCCACGAAAGTTGCATCAGAAGGGGGCAGGAGCGGCAGGCCATATGCACACAGGAACTTTAAGGCCCGACGCAGTGCTGAAGCGGCAGTTCAGCCACCACCATTTCTGTACAAGGTGGGGTGGCATAGCAGACTGGACGGAGACGCAGTCTTTTTTTTGGGGGGGGGGCAGTACAGAGGGTCTGCCTAGGGCAGCAGAAACCCTTGTGCTAGCACTGTGTGGCGCCTAGCATTGTGTTTCTATAGTGTGGCTTATTCTTCACTTTGCACTTGTCCATGTTAAATTCCATCTACCTCTCACAATCCGCATGAAATTTAACAACTTTGAATAATTTGGTGTCCTCTTTAAATTTAATCACTTTGCTTATTCTTCCCAATTAACAATTTGGAATTGTTCATTTTAATTCTATATTTAATTAAAAAGTACAGATTCCTGGGGTATTCTACTAGTCACTTTCACCCACTGAGAAAACAAACCAACGTTATCAGTCACTTCTGCCCCCATGCAGAAGGAAGCCTGCATTGCGCATCAGAGTGGCCGAAAGCACACACAGCCTCACAGCCCGAGGTTTAGGGACATCATTGCTGCCACTACAGGCCCTGGTAAGGGGTGACAGCAGTGGCAAACAGGGGGGTGCCTAGAGCACCTCGAATCCTCGCACCGGCCTGGTGCTGCTTCTCCACCAATTTGATCCATTGTACCATTGTGATGTAATTTGTACCCCGGTATCAGGAGGAGGGGGGAGGGGGCTATTCAAAGGCATTTACAGGGTTTGCAGCCAGTTAGCGGGATATTCAGCAACATTAACTCGGTTAGTGCCGCAGGATATGGCCACTCCCAGTTAGCGTCTAGGTTCTGCGGCTACTGGCCGGATATGGCCCCAGCATTGAAAGTCCAAGGTTAGCATTCAGTGGTAACAGCTATGCACTTTACGAGCGCTAGCCACTTCCACTGAGTATCACCCCCCCCCCCCCCATAGTGTCCCTTCAGTTATCCTCCTTCCACCAGGTCTTCAAGATGCCTCTTCCAAGTGCCACTGCCGCTGAACATTACACCCAGATATTCAATGCTGGGGTCACATCCAGGTTCCGGCACTGAATATCTAGGTTGCGCAGGTATTGTCAGGTGCCCCCAGAACAGCGCGATGCTAACTGGTTCACAGCGGGGCACGTTGAAGTGGCACTAAGCAGGTTAGTTCCGCTGAATATCCCAGGCAAGGGGATTATCACGGTTGGTAGGTCTACTAACCGTGATAATCCCTTTGAATATTGGGCCGTAACTCTCCTATCTTATTTTTTATGCTTCTAGCATTTGTATAGAGACATTTTGAGGTACATTTGTTTAAATTTACAACCTTCATATCAGTTGACTGGGATAATTTGTCATCTTTCAATGCTTTCTGCTCACTTTTTAAAGGCATCTGGGCTCTCTTAGCCTTTATTGCAACCTCTCTATCGGGATGTCCTAACTTCCCTGTTTTGTTGGTATCCTTCAAACATACCTTTCTTCAAACCCTGCGCTCCTGAGCAACTGTCTGCTTTCTCCTAGTTTAAAAGCTGCTCTATCTCCTTTTTGAATGTTAACGTCTGCAGGCTGGTGCCACCTTGGTTAAGGTGAAGCCCATCTTTGCAGAATAGGCTCCCCCTTCCCCAGAATGTAGCTCAGTTCCTAAAACCTTCCTCCCTGCACCACTGTCTCATCAATGCACTGATACTTTGAAGCTCTTCCCTTCTTGTGGGTCATCTGCGTGGAACAGAAAGCATTTCTGAAAACTCTACACTGGAGGTCCTGGATTTACATTTTCTATCTCAAAGCCTAAACTTGACTTCCAGAAACTCCCTCCCACATTTGCCTATATCATTGCTGGCAACATGTAGCAGGACAGCCGGCTCTTCTTCAACGCTCTCTAAAATCTTATCTAGGAGACATGTGAGGTCCACCACCTTCTCATCAGGCAGAGAAGTGACCGAGTGATCCTCATGCCCACAGCCACCCAGCTATCTACATGCCTAATGACTGAATCACCAACTAGCACAGCCTGGGCAGAAGACCCCTGAAGACACATCCTCGATGCAAGAGGATAGCTGGCAAGCTGGGGTTGGGACTGATTCTCCATGGACAAACAGGAAGCGTCAGCCACACCAGGTGACAGATGTACAGCGCCATGTACAGAAGTGCTCTCCAGTGCTCAGATTTCTGAGCATGGGTAGGAGGTCCCACCTCCCCGGCCCGCCCCTAGCCCAGCCAGTCTAATTTCTTCTGCCTTGCCATCAAGACGGATTCTCTCCATTTCTTCGTCAAAACCCTTAGAATCGCTGATTCTTACCTTAAAAATGCCAAAACCGGGGTTCAAGAAGTGCCCACGCTGTGGCAGGAAGATGAACACTACCGACAGCCACGACTACTGCATCAGATGCTTGGGGCCGGATCATCAGGTACAGGACTGTTCCAAATGTTCCTGCATGTCGCCCAGAGCACGTAAGCATAGAGGTCACGCTCTCCAGGACTATCTGGCTGCTTCTGAGGCTCCCATCACTGTTTCTGGCTCCTCTCCAGCCCCTCTGCAACACCTGGACTTGCAACGTGCTTCTGGGTCCCTGGCTTGGGATGCACCGCTCGCGGCCTCCTTCCCTGGCCAGCTGCCTGCCTCCCAGCCTGCGCTTTACCCTGCTGCCCAGCCGGAGCTCCAAATGGTCTCCTCGCCGCCTCCCGGGCTCAACGGACACTTGATGGACCCCCCAGAGTCCTCCACGAGGCAAGCACAAGCCAGTGAAGATGGCGCCCACAGCATGCAAATAAGCCCCGCCCACGGGTTGCGATTGGCCAGGCTGTGGACCTATTGGGAAGCTCCCTTCGTGCCGACATTCCCCGGTGCAGGGAGGCTTCCACAGAGCTTCGGGACCGCCCCTCTGGCTGTAGACATCACCGCGCCAATGCAGAGACGCCGGACCGGCCTTCCCACAGCGAAAGAGGGAAACCCCGACGGTGCAATTCAAGGAGCAGCAGCAGGGGAACGCGACGCCGCAGCAGGCATCATCACTCAAGCCAGAAGCTTCGCAGCAGGCATCATACCCCCAGAGCTTACAGGCACCGGAGGCAGCACAGAAGATCCTGCAGCTCAGGCGAGAGCCCCTTCAGCAAGCATAGAAGGCTCAGCAGCTCAGACTCTAGCTACTGCTCCCCCTACAGGCATAGCATAGCTCTTTCATCCAGAGACGTTTCTTCTTCTAGAGATAAATCTGATGCTATTCTGGAGATCCTTTCGCGTCTGGTCAATCAGACCGCCCCGCAGGACCCCAAACCAGACCTGCCTGTCTGCGCATCTCCAGCAGTTGCTGCAACCGCACCACAGGCCTCAACAGCCAGCTACCCATGGACCTCATCAAGGTCGCCTTCCCCAAGAGACCTCCCATCCGATGCCAGCGAAGGGGAAATCATTGACCCTACTCCCGTGGGGTCCGCCGCTTCCAAGGAGTCCGCCGGCTCGGAACCTACTAATGACAAGGAGGACTCTAACACTATAAGCCTGCCGGAGGACCTCACCTATCCAAAGTTCTTGAAAAAGGTGATGTCAGCCCTGAACTTTGCTATGGACAAGGCTGCAGAGGAGCCGTAGCTACATAAGTACCTACACGGCCCAAAGCCGGCCATGGCCTTACTCATACATCAAAAACTGCGTGACAACCAGCTTTCACTGTGGCAGACCCCTGCCTCAGGACAGGCATGCTCTAGATGGCTAGATGCAAAATACCAAGTTCACCCTACCCCTGGCTTCCTCAAGTAGCAACTCCCGCACCAGTCCATTGTCGTGTCCTCTGCCCTCAAAAAAGTCAAGTCTTCCAGGAACCTGGCCAACCATACACCTGGATGAGACGGTAAACTCCTGGACGACATCGGGAAGAAGGTCTACCAAGGAGCCATGCTAAGCGCCAGAACTGTGGCTCATCAATTCCAACACATCCACTTCCTGGATGGGTTGCTGGCATCTCTAAAAAGCCACCTCTTTGCCTTACCCAAGGACTTGCAAACCAAAACCTCCTTATCTGTCCTGGACATCACCGAATGCAGCAGACACCTGGTGGCCACCGCCTTTGACACCGCCATCAGGACTGCGGGCAGCACTATCTCAGCTCGGAGATGGGCCTGGATAAAAGCCTCCGGGTTAAGAGAGGATACCCACGACAGGATTGCCAATGCCCCATGCACAGGGGAATCTCTTTTCGGGGACAAAGTCACAGACACCGTCAATGACCTTAAGGAACATTGCAACATGCTGCAGACACTGGCAGCAGAGGGTCTGGAACGCCCCTCCACTAAACAAAGGAACAACTACTACCGGAAGCCCTACTACCCCAAGTGCTACAGCTCCACTCGGAAGTGGCAGATGCAGCGCAGTTACAAACAGCCCTACCAGTCCTCCAACAACCAATGTCAGAACCAGAGGGAACGCAAGACCAAGAAGCAGTCTGCCTCCCTGCCGGCTAAATCATCCTTTGACAGTGGGCGGGCTTCAGCCGCAGGGGACAGGATCCCTGCCACCCCCCTGTAGGGGGCCGCCTGTCTGCATTCCTTCCAGCCTGGCAGGCAATCACCACCGACAAGTGGGTGCTTCACATCATACAGCAGGGATACCGCCTACGCTTCACATCCCCACCTGTTCAGCACTCGCAACCAGCAAGCGAGATGCCAACACAACTCTTGCCCATGATGTCCGAGCTGCTGCTGCACCTCCTCGCATCCCGAGCCATCGAAAAAGTTCCCGACAGCGAGGTCGGCTCTGGCTTCTACTCCAGATACTTCCTCATCCCCAAGAAGTCGGGAGGAGTTCGCCCAATCCTCGACCTGCGCAAACTGAACAGATTCATCATGAAGGAGCACTTCAGGATGTATTCCCTCAACTCCATCCTACCTCTCATCCATGCACGTGACTGGCTTGCCTCCCTGGATCTCCTGGAGGCATACTCGCACGTCCCCATCCACCCCTCGCATCGGAAATTCCTCCGCTTCAAGGTGCAGGATCAACACTATCAATACAGAGTGCTTCCCTTCGGCCTGTCCCCAGCACCTCGAGTCTTCACGAAGTGTATCGTGGTAGTGGCAGCCCACCTTCACAAGCAAGGCATTACCGTCTTCCCTTACCTCGACGACTGGCTCCTCTCAGCACCATCAGCTCTGGAAGCGTGGGTAGCGATGCGCAGGACCACCAAGCTGCTGACAGGCCTCGGATTCCTCCTGAACCTGGGATAGTCTCAACTGGAACCGCGGCAGAAGGTGCAATTCATAGGCGCGGTCATCAACACCTGCGCCTCAAAAGCATTCCTGCCAGTGCAACGAGCAACAGCCATAGTATCTCTAGCCAGAAGAATGTTGGCGTCCAAACTAACTTTGGCACAATCAATTCTCCGCCTTCTGGGGCACATGGTTGCAACCACCTCTGTCCTCCCGCTGACGCGTCTGCACATGGGACCTCTCCAATGGCACCTGCGCGACCACTGGAACCAACTTTTACAACCCCTGTCCATGCGGGTACCCATTGACAGCAAGCTGTCAAAGGCCTCTGCTGGTGGGCTCACCAGCCAAACCTCACTCGGGGCAAGAGCCTCCAGCAACCACAGCACCAGATTGTCCTCACAACGGACGCATCCTCCACAGGCTGGGGAGCACACTTTCTGCACCTCAGCACCCAAGGAGCATGGACAACCAGAGAGCAGAGCCTCCACATCAACCTGCTCGAGCTCCGAGCCATCAGGTACGCACTGAAGGCCTTCCAAGCACAGCTGAAGGGGAAGACCATCCTCATCCATACGGACAACCAGGTAGTGATGTTCTACCTCAACAAACAAGGGGGCATGGGGTCCAGGTCCTTGTGCAAGGAAGCAATTGCGATCTGATCCCTGGCGCTAGCCAATGGATCCCACCTTCAAACCTCGTACCTTCCCGGGGAGGAGAACACTTTAGCCAACCAGCTGAGCAGACAATTGGAGCCACACGAATGGTCCCTGCATCCGGAAGTGGCCGAGGGCATCTTCCAGCGGTAGGGGCACCATGCCTCGACCTCTTCGCGACGGAGAGCAACACGAAGTGTCGCCTCTTCTGCTCCAAACACCCCTCCGACCAATGCCTGGCACAGGATGCATTCGCCATGTTGTGGGGGGACTGGTCTCCAACATATTTTATTTATTTATTTTTATTTATTTAACAAGATTTATATACCATCTTTCTACAAGTCAAGATGGTTTACACAGAACATTTTGGCAGTATGTTTCAACTGTTTACAAGGAACAAAGTAACAGGAATACATGGGAAAAAGGATGAGAACTAATTACAATGAACATGTGCCTTTCCCCCCCCCACCCCACTGATCTCTGCAGTGCTTCAACGCATCATCGCGGACAAGACGCACGTGATCCTGATTGCACCCTACTGGCCACGCCAGATGTGGTTCTCCCTCCTTCTCTGTCTCTCGCTAGAGACCCCGACAAGGCTGCTCCTACGGCCGGACCTCCTCTCTCAGAACAACGGGACCACGCTACACCCCAAACTGCAAGCCCTTGCCTTGACAGCGTGGAGATTGAGCGGAGACATTTGTCGGCCCTGAATTTGCCGACAGAGGTTCAGCAAGTGGTTCTGGCGGCAAAACTCCCGTCCACTCGCAAGTCCTACAGCCTCAAATGGAAGCGCTTCACTATCTGATGCGCCCCCCGAGGGCTGGATCCAGTCTCCGGCCCCATACCGATGGTCCTCAGGTATCTCGCATCCCTCTTCGAGCTCGGTCTGAAGACGCAATCCATAAGAGTACACCTTTCCGCGATTGCGTCCCTTCACTCTGGTGGAATGGGTGACAACGCCTCCATTGCTTCGCTTCCCATCGTGGCTCACTTTATGAAGGGCCTAGCCAACCTTCGGCCCCCACTACAGCCGCCGGTACCAGCCTGGGATCTCGGCACCGTCCTCCAACAGCTGACACTTTCACCCTTTTGAGCCACTTCCAACGACGGACATGAAATTTGTCTCGTGGAAAGCACTCTTCCTCGTCGCAATAACCTCCGCCCGGAGGATCGGCAAGCTCCAGGCCCTGGTGGCCCATCCTCCATATACGCAGCTCCATCCAGACCGCGCATCCCTGCGCACCAACCCTAAGTTCCTTCCAAAGATTGCCACCTCCTTCCACATCAACCAGACCATCAATCTGCCCTCCTTCCTCCCGGAACCTCACGCCTCCGAGGGGGAGCGTAGGCTTCACACATTGGACTGTGTCAGAGCCCTGTACATCTACCTAGATAGGACGAAAGATGTAAGACAAGGGACACAGCTCTTCGTATCCTACGAACCCAACAGACTGGGCAGGCCCGTGACCAAGCGGACCCTGTCACTCTGGATAATGTCCTGCATCGCCTTCTGCCTGGGGCGGGCTGAGTCCAACGCGGGGGACCGGATAGGAGTGCACCAGCTAAGAGTGCTGGCGGCGTCCTTTGCCAACCTGCGCTTCGTCCCGGTGGGCGACATTTGCAAAGCTGCCACCTGGTCCTCTGCGCTAACCTTCCAGAGGCATTATTGCTTAGACCTCAAAGCACAATCGGACAGTGCCTTCGGTCGTGCCGTCCTGATGGCGACCATCGGAACATAGACTCTGGTTTGGTCGCCATCTGAGTAACCGCCAACATTATTCTTTGATTTCAGATCCCACAAAGGAGCTTATGGAAATTATACATGACCTGGTGTCTTTTGCGTTTTTACACAACTGGATAACAAAAAGAGAATCTGATTTTTTGATCAACACTCACCCTATTCTCCCAGTTTTTTACCTGGTTCCAAAAGTTCATAAATCTCTTGAAAGTCCTCCTGGTCGGCCTATCATTTCTTGCAGGGATTCCATTTTAGAGCCATTATCTAAATTCTGCGATTTATTTGTGCAGCCTGTTGCAGCTCGTGTTACATCTTACATCAAAGACACAAGGGATTTTTTGCATCAACTCTCCTTTTGCACAACGTTCTCATCTTACACTTTCATGGTTACATTAGATGTCCAGTCTCTCTATACCAATATAGATCAAGCTGAGGTATTGGAGGGTTTGCAATCTCACCCTTTTGAGTTACCGAACCGCATCCCTCGCGAGTTTATTTTGGATTTGCTTTCTTTGGTGCTCCAAAGAAATCACTTCCTTTATCGCCAGCAGTGCTATCTTCAAATTTTTGGGATAGCTATGGGTGCCACGGTGGCCCCTTCGGTGGCAACTATCTATATGGGGTGGTTTGAGGAGTCTTTTGTTTACTCTCACCCTCTATTTCAAAACATCCCGTTCTGGCGACGGTTTTTAGATGATGTCTTCTTTTTGTGGACGGGGACATCAATGGATCTGGACATTTTTTTGTCATCATTGAATTCATTTAAACAAAATATTCAATTTACTGCCCAGATTCATTCAACATCTATTCAATTTTTGGATGTTCAAATTGAGCTCACTGTTGCTGGTTTTCGCACCTCGTTGTTTCGCAAAGAGGTTCAGAGAAATACCCTTTTAAGATTTGATAGTTATCACCCACCAGCGCTTAAAAGGGGTTTACCATTTGGGCAATTCCTCCGTCTTCGGCGGATTTGCTCTGACAATACAGATTACAAACGGGCTGCGACAGATTTGAGTTCACGTTTACTCTCGAGAGGCTATCCCATTAATTTAATTAATCGTGCTAAGAAACGGGCCAGAAACATCCACCGCGAATGGTTGTTTGCAACCTCTTCTTCTTCACAAGATCAATTAACACAGGTTACTGGAATTCTTCCCTACATTTGTGGCTCAAGGAATGTTGTTGATATTTTACATCGCTTTTGGCCAGTATTGGCTGTTCACCCCTGTTTTCGGCGTAATTTACGCATAGCCTATACTCGGGCTACAAATTTGCGGGACTTCATTGTGCACACTGTTCCTGTTGAAGATCGTCCAGCACGTTTTCATGCTTTAGCTGGTCATTCTGCATGTGGGGCTTGTCCTTATTGCGCTAATACATTAGCTGGTTTGTCATGGACTGACCAACATACTGATAAACTTTACATCACTCGGTGGCGAACAGACTGCTTGTCATCATTTGTTGTATACTTGATAGTGTGTCCCTGTCATTTATACTATATAGGACGCACTTCGAGATCTTTCAAAGTGCGTCTTGGTGAACATGCATCTCGTTTACGCACACGCAACCTGTCAGCACCACTGGTTGATCACTGTATGACAACATCTCACAGCTTCTTTGATCTTCATTGGCGCATTTTGGACTATGTCCCCCCTAATCCACGAGGGGGAAATCGTCTTCAAACTTTACAGCTATTGGAGCAACGGTGGATTCATCGTTTAGCAACTGTGACTCCCTCAGGATTGAATCAACAGTTAGACTGGTATACGATCCTCTGATTTCCCTTGTATTGCCTTTGATGGGGGTGTTTGACAGCATACTCTAAACAGCTGGGGGGGAGGCGCTGAGCAGTGCTCCTCCTTCCCTTCGTTCTGATTCAGCTTTTGTTCTGATGGGCAGGCCCTTATCCGGGCATTTTACACCTTCTCATGATAAAAGCCGCTTGCTGAAGTTACTCTGGACGGCTCTTTTGGCTAGACAAGGCTGGGACCTGATGCAGGGGTTCTACTGTTTGACCCCGAAACGTGACACGTCGTTCCTGTGGCTGTTATACTAGTCTTTATCGCCTGCTTTTTCTACAAAGGATATGGTGTTTTGATTTCACCGTTTAAATAAGTGTAAATTTTAAACACTTTTCATACGTTGTTTTCTACATTAATTAAAAAGGACTGGCTGCAGCGGATTGGGGTGGTTCCTTTCCCCTCTCTGTGGTAGCTGCTCCGACAAAAAAATTTGTTTTGCTTCACTATAGGTTTAGTTCATCTCGGTAAAGGTTTTTTATTGGTCAAAACATAGACACGTAGACTCTGGACTGCTCAACGTTGATCAACATTGGTCAATGTTACTGTCTCCCTGTACTGTTCACTAGACTGTTGCACTATGTTACTGTGAAATCACGCTATGTCCTAAGTTTTGCACATATTTGCTGTCCTATGTTATTGCACATGTTTGCTGTTCACTGCACCTTTGCACAATGTTCCTGTGGTAATGCATTTCGCACGAGGATGGCGTATTGCCGTGCCCTGTACTGTGCTGCATACTAAGTTGGTGTCCCGCAGGACAAATAAAGATCCTCTATTGAAGCATATGTCTGCCTCCCTCATTCACCACAGCGCGCTCTTGCGTAGCTAGGGAGTCACCTGGTGTGGGTGACACTTCCTGCCTGTCCATGGAGAAAGCAAGGTTACTTACCTGTAACGGGGGTTCTCTGTGGACAGCAGGATAAGTCAGCCACACATCCCACCCACCTCCCCTGCTGAGGTCGGCCGACCGGCTCGCTCCCTAGCTCGATGTCGGAGCTAGTAAATCACTGGTTGGGCTAGGGGCGGGCCGGGGAGGTGGGACTTCCTACCCATGCTCAGAAATCTGAGCTCTGGAGAGCACTTCTGTACATGGCACCGCCTGGAGGATGTCACCTGGTGTGGTTGACTTATCCTGCTGTCCATGGAGAACCCCCGTTACAGGTAAGTAACCTTGCTCTAGGGATGAGGGGAAATGTGACAGAAAAGGTCTGGTGGGGAAGGAGAATGGAAAGAGACTTGAGACAGTGTGAAGGGAATTCAGAGAAGGACACTTGGAGACAGGGGGGATTTGAAAGAAGAGTGTTATGAATAGGGAGGGGTGTGAAAGATACTGGAGACAAGTGGGAGAATGAGAGCGCGGATGGGGAATTGGAAAAAAAGAGATTGGAGAATGGGGGGTGCCGGCTGTATGCTTTTTGCCAGTGCCATGCAATTGTGTAATTAGGGTCTGATATAGTAACCTTTCTTTCCCTTAGACAGAGATGGGAAAAACAGCCTTAGTAAATCAGGTCTTAAAGGAGCCGCATCAGACCTTGGCACGGCAGGAAGAGGGTGTGTGTGAAAGAGGTCTCACTTGCTGGTTTCTAGACTAAAAGAACATTTGCCAAATTGAATTGTGTGTATGTGTGGTGGGGGAGCGATGGGGGAGGTAGGGGAGGCTTAAGGTTCATCAGGAACACATACAACTCTTGTAGCAGCTCCCAAAATCTTCTACCTCATGCTACACTCTCTTTAACAGGTCCATCTAGAATCTGCCAAGTCAAACACAGAGACTCTGTGTGAATTACTGCACAAACCCTTCAACTCAAAACCAGTATCTGCTACTGACTTGCTAAATTTTTTAGATGTTCATTTTCATCTGTCCGTGCTGTTTAGCAGAATAAAAACAGAACACTTTTATTAGTTTATCTTGCTTTTCCCTATAGAAATGTAAGCATCCTTTGTAGGACTGGTGTCTCTTTTTCACCTGAAGTCAAAGAAGCAACTAAAGGAGAGGGGGACCATAAAAAAATGTTCCCCCTCCCCCCCAAACCTGCTACAACTATCTTTTAGAGCACCGGGTTTGCAAACGCTCTATGAATGTCTATCCTAAAGTGGAGAGAAGGATAATTTCTTGATTTTCAATAGTGTGTTATGATCACTTAATCCCTATGAAAAGAACAGATTACCTTCACAACCACTCTCATAACAAGATGCCACTAAGCTTAGTATCTATACATACTGTATATAGTTATAGCGTTGTAAACAGTTAAATGTAAATAGTTCTTATACTGTTCCATGTATGACCTGTTCCGTTCACTGTAAACTGCTTTGATAAACTGAAAAACGGTATATAAAATGTTAAATGAATAAATAAGTAAAATGAATACTGTATCGACTGTCCCAGTCTGACTATGAAAATGTTTTAAGTGACCATTAACAGATACTAACATTAACTTTGTAAACACAGTTTCAGTCCCGTTCTGTTAAAACGTTTTTACACATCCTAACATTGAACTCAAGTCTGCATTTACCAAAGAGGATCAAAACCTATTTGATATTTCGTACCATCCTATGAGTCACCCGACCACCATCTCCCTCAGTCACTAACCTGAACTGTAGCCCACCATCTTTTCCATCCCATCGCTGAACTGCAAAGCGTGCCTCTTTCGAGATGTGCCCGTCTGTTTTAGTCAATGGCAACTATAATTGGGAGGTGCGGTTGGAAGCCTCATGGTTAAAAAATTAAAAAAAGCAAAACAAAAAGAAAATCCCACAATATCAATAACTCCTAATGGAGAATAGGTGGAAGGTCTCTGTAAATTAGTGTGAGCTTCAGAGTGGACTTCTGTGAGCAGGCTTGTTCCTGGCCTTAGTGTCTGAAACACACAAGCCTTGACAATCTTCTCCAACCCCTGTAGGCCTTGTGAGACTCTTAATCTAACACAACCCTGGAAACAGCAGGAGGGGATTAGAGTGGCTAGCTTAGATGTTCGGGGAAGCTATATATAGAGCCTCTGAGATCCTTGCCATTGGTGCACTATTCAATTAGACTGTTAGTCTAAGCAGCTTGCACTACTGCACTTTAAGGAAATCTTTGGCTTATGAGCAAAAAATAAAGAAATCTATAAGGCAGATTTGTTTTATATCTTTCTTGACCTGGTTTAAGCATTTTGGAAGCATGGTGGACATTGGACTCAGGGCTCAGGTTAGCTTGGCTTTACTTGTCTGAGTTGATGTTCATTAATTCATCCAGCCAATTCTTCATCAGTGTTGAAAGATTCATTACTTTGTACATGGATTTGCAAGAGTCTACGATGAAGGAAGATGGAGGACTGCAAGAGATTCAAGATTCAGCTTTTAGAAATGCACCCTAGGCAGCAGGCTATAAGATGTGTACAAATGTCCGCTCTTTTTCGCATTCATGGGCTTGTAGTCTGCTCTGAGCAATTTTTACCATGAAGCGTATCAAAAGCCACAGCAGACATGTCCGTACGGAAGATAATGTGTGCTGCAGTACAATCCATTCACCCATGATATCATCCAACAAATACACAACGTAGGAGGAAAAGACACCGCAACAAGAATGTAACAGAGTCTGAATGTGACCCCATCTCTTCCTTTCCTCACCTCTTCCATGCTGCGTTTTTTGGTTTGTATTCCCCGCGTTTAGCGGTGGTGTGAAGGTTCCTTTTTCTCCTCAGTTTTTTCCAGCCATACTATTCAATGGTAGGACAGGAAAGCTGAGGGCTCAAACCCACTCAATTTCACATTACCTAGCACACATGTCAATCCCCAGTGTACAGACCGGCAGCTATGAGCGTGTCTGTTACTGTCCTCTTATTGCTATTATTATGTCTTTTTTATTAGTATTAGTATTATATATACCAATAAATTGTTCGCACCCAGTCATATATCAAATGAAGAAATGGAATGAGATGGTCCAGTCATGTTGTGTGGGGTCTCTCTGGTTTTCTATGTCTGTCTGTATGTATGAGTGTGTGTGCACCTAATGTATCATGTTTATTTGCATATACTGGACCTGTGTGTCTCCTGGGCCTTCTTACAGGCTTTGCTCATTTTATTTTTCTGGCATTTGGCAAATCATAATTTAAGTATGTTTTGTGATCATATTGGGCTACCGTAATATATATACGATTCTTGTCGGGAAGATTTTTCTTGCATGCAACCATCAAAACCTGACAGAGAGCTTCTCTAGAGCTTGATTGTCTGTCACCCTGTTGTCTTAATAAGGAAGGAATGTAAACCACTTAGAACAGGAGTTCTCAACCCAATCCTCGGGACACGTTTAGCCAGTCAGGTTTTCAGAATAACTGCAATGAATATGCATGAGAGAGATTTGCATACAATGCAGAGCTAAGCGTTTCCAGGGGACAGGGTGAGAACCTCTGGCGTAGCAGGACCTTTAGCCAAATTGGCAGTATATAAAGTTGTAATAAATGAAAATACATGAAATAAAATGGCAACACAGCCCCCCTGCCCCCCACAAGCATACACTCATACCTCCAGTAAAGTTAGCTTCACTGGCAAAGTTGGACCATGCCCAGACAAATCATAATGGTGGTGGGGGGGTATTTCTGCAGCGGTGGCTAACGCGGCTAGCTGTTCCCACTGTCAACTACACCAAATATTCAGTGCCAGCATTGCATATTTGGGTTACCGGAGACCCAGGAAGCTAACTGGGCAGTGGCATATTGAGCTGCTGCCAGGTTAGCGATGCCCCTCTGCTCTATCCTGGAACGCCCCAGTGTTAACCGCATAGCACTGGGACATGTAGCAGCGGTGCTCCTAAATATCCCTCTTATATCCCAAGTCTGCAGACCGTGTAAATGCCTTTGCATAGCCCCCTCTATAGTTTCACCAAGCCTCTCATCTGTTCTGAGATGTTTCGGAGCACAAAGAGGTTGGGTGCAGTCACATGTCAAGAGACACAGATGCAATGCAGCTCTTGGTATTCTGTCTGCAATCGCATTCATCTCCACCTAGTTCTTCTGTTTACAAGAAACTGGAGATACCATCAAATGCTTTTTCTGCTAGCAGGAACCTGATGGTGGGTTGGGTGTGTGCTGGGTGGGGGCTTGAAAGGAAAGGAAAGCATGAAATCTAGAAGCTACATGACTGCCAGTATCAGTAAGTGAGTCCCAGGCCCAGCTGCTGCTCTCCAGCCTCTTTGGGGAGGAGCAAGAAACCCAACCATCGCACAACAGTGACACCTATTGATCAGGCAGAGGATAGACATGTGCTGAGTTAATGGAGGAAGTTACAGTCTGCAGCCCCTAGTTAAGGACTGTTGTTTCCATGAATGGGTTAGATAGAGGAAGGAGGCTGATTCTAGTGAGCTGGAAGCCCACAGGAGGCATAGAAAATTGCCACGGCACAAAAATTATATGAGATGGTGACTTTATGAAGACTTTGCTACCAGGAAGCCTCACTGTGTAAACAATAAATAGCAGAAGATGTCAAGGGGTGATGAAAGAGGTTAGCTTGAGTAAGAGATGTGTAGCATAGGCTCCTAACAGCACACCCCCATACCTCAGAAACTAGCGAGCTCTAATGTCATCCTCTCTGTCCTTTTACCACAGGAAGTCTGTGTCTTACCATAAGAAAATCTACTGGCTCCCCATTTCCTGGTCTAAGATTATTCTCTGTTTCTTCTAGCCATATGCAGAGCATTTACAGAGGAAGCCAAGCCCTGCCCACATAGGAAACACCAAGAGCACCAGTCCATGAATCCAGGAACAGATAAAAAGCAGAAAGATTCAATTCGGAACTTCTAGGATAACGCAGGAGGTTAAGTCATAAGAGGCACACCCGAGTCCCCCTCCTAAATACAAGCGACCTAACTCTGTTAATAGCTTCTTCTGAGATCTATCACTCGGTTGGCAGTATTTTAATTCCAAAGTATTTGAAATGTTTGCTCTAGTCACCGATTCACAATTAATGCCTCCACGTTTCTCTTGCACCTAGGAATGTGCTCTGATGATAACCCAGCCTGTGCATCTTGCTGAAGGTTGCTGGGACATCATGGTCTCTCTCTGTGAAACTGTATGAGGACTAAAATACTGAACAGAACAACTTCAGCAGTTGGAGAGCACACACAGCTTCTTGGGCTTTTGAAGGCCAATTTCAAAGCCGTTGATCCAGGTAAAAGGCGGTTCTGAAAATCATCTTCCCTCAATCCAGCCGAAAGTTTGTGTGGGGTTCCGTAACGTGTATACTATTAGCTGGATTCGGAACAGACACTCCTAGGTGAGGGGTGTGTTTGGGACAGATTTTGTAAATGACATGACTAGAATGAAACTTAAAACCTATCCAACAAAATTTTGTCCACAATGAAAGTAGGTGCAAAAATCCACAGGAACGGTACCCGCATGTATTCTTTGGAAAGGCGCTTAAGCACAGGGTTTGAGCTATGACCTGAAAATAGTCGATTCTCAGTCTTTTGCCTTAGGGGTAATGCCTGAGCACCTGACTCCACTGGGCAGATGATAATTTAATTGCCAAAACAGAAGAATTATATCTTCCCTTGAAAAATCTTTTCTTTTGCGAGCACTTTGCCGTTATGCTTCTAGATAAAACCTTTGTGAATAGCCTAGTACAGAAGTATAGAAACACTCTTGATCAGTCTCATTCTAATTAATTGTGTTTAAAAGCTTTCAAACAAATGAGTCGAGGTCATAAAGGGCAACTGAGGCTTGTGCAGAGTAAACCGCGCAATAGTGTGCACCTCTTCCCATGCAGAGCTCAGTGCCAAAGCAGGGGGGACTTGTGCAAAAAAGGGTGTGCATATTAGGGCCCTTCCATTTAAATTAAGTATTACCCCTCAATTCAGGGAAGCGTTCAGAAGCCTCTAAGATTTAACGCATGGTTCTTTAATGCTGCGAATTTAACTCCCGGCCTGGGGGAGTGTAAAACGTTAGCTCACTATTCCCGTGGCTAACATTAGTGACGACGACCTTGCCAGTTTTCTATTGTGCCGGCATGGGTTGCCTGTGACTCTCCTTCTGGATCACCTAGCTCTAGAGAAACGGAGAGAGGAGACATCATGCTCGGTGACATTATGTGGGGTTGTGCATAAAAATACACCTTTCATGCAAAAAATATATGAAGGCCTATGATTATTCTGCTCAGAACTCAATAGAGATGTGCACAGGCAAAACAGTTTTGGCTCTTTTTGGAATTTTGGACTTTTTCCTAATTTTTGAATGGCTTTTTTTTTATTGATTTCATCGGCAAATTGATTGTACGAGCGTTAATTTATAAGTTCATGAACGTTAAATCAATTTTGCATGCACTCATTTTTTTCAGGTGCACTAAGAAACTGAATGTGCTTCTAATGAATGCACACCCCTAAGTCTCAGTTTAAGATTTTTCTTGCAAAACCCAATGCAGGAAATCTATGTACAGTGACTACCACAGATTTGTGCAGATCTGTTTATTCTGCTGCAATTTGCATATTATTAGCTTCCTGCATCTGGAGTAAAGCCGTGTTTTTTAATATGCATTAACAAACTGCAACTGGCTTTCTGTACACATGGTTAATTATATTGGCATCAAAGGCATTTAGGGGAATGTCTGGAAATAAATGCCACAGTGAATAGTCAAGAGATACATTTGCAGTCCTTTGGTGTCAAGATGAGGTTAGTTTGCATATCCTTGCTACTCTGCAAAACCAGATGTGCTTAGGGGTCTTGGATGCAGTACAGTGATTGAGAGCCATATGGATGGAGGGACTTGTTTAACTTGGAAACAAGGTCTTTGCGACCATTGGAAGAGGCCCTGACATGAAATGAGCTTGCATCATGCTAAATATGCACTTGCCTCCTCCCCCACTCACTCTCCCTTCCCTCCCAAAATAAGGTTACCAGATGTCCCCAATTTTCGGGGATTGTCCCCAATTTTTGAGCTTTGTCCCTGACTCCCACTTGTTTGGCAGCCTCTTGTCCCTGATTCCAGAAATGGGGCAGAAGGAGTAGAAAAAAATTATTTTCAATTTAGTGATTTGAATAAGTTAGTGTTTTAGAATTTACATCCATTATCTTTATAGTTTGCACAGTAGGGTGGGAAACGCACCACTGTTTCTATTTCTCTGTCGATTTGTCTGCTTGGAAGTGATATTGTCGCCATCATAGGATGGATGGGGGCAGGGTAATGACTTCTCTTCCCTCCTTCACATCTTGTTACTCAAACCTGGAACTAAAGGCCCCCCCCCTCCTCAACACCCCCTTCCCCCCCTCCCAGACAAGTGTCCCAGATTTGCCTACAAAACATTTGGCAATTTTAACCGCAAAACTCTCCCCATTCCCCTCTCCCTGCACGTTCTCTCTTTCTTCTTCACCCCCTCCCTCGCACCCTCTCACCCCACCCCCTCCCCCTGGCACCGTCTATCTCTGTCATGTACTATAGAAATAATGGTAATTGTTATTGACTAGCCTGGTGAAAGGAAATCTGGATCCCAGCAAGCCAAGGACATGAGAAAAGGAGAATAAGACCATTGTAATTTATGAACTGTGACAGTATTATTATTCTGTTTTAATATTATTTTCTTGCGTCCTATTTAGAAAAGAAAGCAGAGAATACATTGCTCATGTTAGTTGGGTTTAATTGTGCTGCCACCTTGTGGTTACAGATGGCAAACTTTCAGCTAAGGGAAGAGGGAAAGTTCCAAATCTCTTTCGCTCAAATTCAGAGATTGTGACATATTTATTTAGTTAGTTATATTTTCCTCATGCCTTTCCAGTAGTAGATCAAGGTGAGAAGATATTTCTGACTGGGGAAGGTGATGGATACAGGGGCTGTCTGAGATCTGTGCTAGGACACTAACGGGTCTTCTGACATTGCTACTTCCCAGCATCTGTGTCTCTCAGAATGAGCCTCAAAATGATATTTTGACAGTTGCCAATACTCTCTCTTACTTGCCCCAAAATGTTACTTGTGCTTCTCTTCCTCTACCCTGCATGCTGCCTGACTGATGCATTTCAGTGGGAGATCAGGACCCAAAAGATCTTCTGAAGGGGGTTTTGGATGTCTCCATAGAGCTTCATCTTTCAGTAACCATATTTATTCCTGCAAAGGCACGTTTTAGCTAACATGTGGAGATCAGAATTGAGACGCTGAGGTCAGGACATACTGCAATTCTATGGTGTTTCAGAAATGGCTCTGCAAAACATCGAAAATACACCAAAGGAAATACACGACACATGGGGATTGACATCCACATGTAGTCGGGGAAGCCATTCCACAAATATACATGGGAACTATGAACAGAGCAAATCCGGCAACTTCTCTCTCCTTCAGCTCATTTTGGAGGGGGAAGTAAACATGGGGGGTTTAAGAGAGGTATCTCCCTTAATCCTGTCTCTAAAGGGATGGCCAAAAGAAGCACTTTTTAAATGCCTATTCATGTCAGGAGGCAGGTGTAAATCCAGACATAGGCAATTGTGGGCTTACATGTGCATCCCACCCAGGCTGCAGCCCCGACATGCCTCTTTGCAATTTTGACATGGTATGGATCTTTTTAAAAATGGCCCAGGGATGCATGTTACTTTAGAAGCCTTATTCATGATTTACAAATGTAACTCCCTTAATGTAAAAAAACAAAGACAGAATCAGAGTTCTGTACAGTGTTGCGAGAGTGAATGAATGCGTGCACCGTGAACATTGACTAGGGACATGCCAAAAGCAAATTTTACTTTAAAGCAAGTGGCTGCGTGAATGTTTCTTCCCTTTTACACATTTGTCAGAATATTCTCTGTGACCCCAGGCAGGGTTGGTGCAAGGATCTGAGGTACCCTCGGTGAACCTTCGTTCTTACCACCCCCCCCCCCCTGCTCCCAGGACCTGCTGCGGGCGCAGTGATATAAAAACAGCAAAGCAGCACTTACCCAAAGCCTCTACGCTACCTGTTGCCGCATCGAATGGTGGGCTCTCTAGGTGACAACCTAGTTTTACTAATGGGCAGCGCCGACCTGGACCCCAGGAGATCCATCCTTAGATTCATCAGAATGGGGGAGGCATTTTGAGGGGCCAATTTCAGTGACTCACATACTTTGTAGCTAATTTTCAATGAGACATCACACAGCTAGCTTTCCCTTAAAGGTTAGGTAGCATCATCAGGTGTGTACAGATAACCTGTGGAGAGGAAGGCGGAGTCAAATGATGTGGGTAATTTTGAAAATCTCATGCACATCGGCCATTTTTCCTCCCTTGCCCCCTGGAATGTGTCTATTGTGGAACCTCTGCCCAAGCTGCTAGCAATAGAGAAGGGAAATCCTTAGAGAAAATGGTTTTGAAAACAGTTCTTTGAGGAACAAGATCTTGGTTACAAATTTGGTGTGATCTGGACTGGACCCCATTTTTAAAAGTTTAGAATTCAGTCTGATACAGTAAACGGTAAAGAGCACAACTGCATCATTGATTGTAATAGATGTCTGTCCCTCCTTATCTCTTGCACCTGAATATTTAACCTGATATACAACTTCAAAACTAAGTTGTAAGAACATAAGACATGCCATACTGGGTCAGACCAAGGTCCATCAAGCCCAGTATCCTGTTTCCAACAGTGGCCAATCTAGGTCATACGCACGTAGCAGTTTCCCCAAAAGACACAGGTTCCACAATGCTTGTATTGGGTCAAGCATTGATATCCTGGGTCCCTTTTTAATAATGGTTTATGGAACTTTCCTCCAGGAACTTGTCCAAACCTTTTTTTAAACCCAGCTACACTAACAGCTTTTACTACATCCTCCGGTAACAAATTCCAGAGTTTGATTACACGTTGAGTGAAAAATATTTTCTTTTATTCGTCTTAAATAGTTTACCCTGTAGCTTCATTGCATGTCCCCTAGTCTTTCTATATTCTGATAAGGTAAACAATCGATCTACGTTTACCCGTTCCACTCCGTTCATTAATTTATAGACTTCTATCATATCTCCCCTCAGCCGTCTCTTTTCCAGGTTAAAGAGCCCTAACCTTTTTAGCCTTTCTTCATAGGAGTATCCTTCCATCCCCTTTACCATTTTGGTGGCTCTTCTCTGAACCTTTTCTAATAATGCTATATCATTTTTAAGATATGGCGACCAGAACTGCACACAGTATTCAAGGTGCGGTCTCACCATGGAACGATATAGAGGCATTATAATATCTTTTGTTTTATTTTCCATTCCTTTTCTTATCATACCTAGCATTCTATTTTCTCTCTTGGTCGCCGCTGCACACTGGGCAGAGGGTTTTAACATGTTATCCACAATGATGCCTAAATCTTTTTCCTGGGTGGTGTTTCCTAATGTGGAACCTTGCATCGTGTAACCATAGTTTGGGTTGTTCTTCCCTAGGTGCATAACTTTGCACTTGTCCACATTAAATTTCATCTGCCATTTTGATGCCCAGTCTTCCAATTTGACAAGATCCTCTTGCAATTTTCCACAGTCCTCTTGGGTTTTAACGACTTTAAATAGTTTTGTGTCATCTGCAAATTTGATAACCTCACTCATTATTCCCCTTTCCAGGTCATTTATGAATATGTCAAAAAGCAGCGGACCCAGCACAGATCCCTGGGGTACACCACTATTCACCTTTCTCCATTGGGAAAATTGGCCATTTAGCCCTACCCTCTGCTTTCTATCTTTTAACCAGTTCCTGATCCACAATAGTACACTGCCTCCCATCCCATGACTCTTTAGTTTTGCCAAAAGTCTCCGAAGAGGGACCTTGTCAAAGGCTTTCTGAAAGTCCAGATACACTATATCAACTGACTCACCTTTGTCCACCTGTTTATTCACACCTTCAAAAAAACATAACAGATTAGTAAGACAAGATCTTCCATGTCTAAAGCCATGTTGGCTGTCTCCCATTAGGCCATGGCTATCTATATGCTGAGTAATTTTGTTCTTTGTGATGGTTTCTACCATTTTTCCCGGTACTGACGTCAGGCTCACCGGTCTGTAGTTTCCCGGATCACCCCTGGAACCCTTTTTAAAAATTGGCGATCCTCCAATCTTCAGGTATTGCAGATGATTTTAATGAAAATTCACAGATTACTAATAGCAGGTCTGCAATCTCATATTTCAGTTCTTTCAACACCCTTGGATGTATACCATCCAGCCCAGGTGATTTGCTACTCTTCAGTTTATCTAATAGTTGTAATACATCTCCCCGATGTATCGATATTTCCTTCAATTCTTCCGCACCTTTAAATACCACTTCAGTCATGGGTAACATCCCTACATCTTCCTCAGTAAAGACCGAAGCAAAGAATTCATTCAGTCTCTCCGCTATCGCCTTGTCGCCTCTTAGTGCCCCTTTAACCCTTCTAGCATCTAATGGACCAACTGACTCTCTCGCAGGTTTTTTGCAACAAATGTACTTGAAAAAGTCTTTATTTCGCAATTTTGCTTCCGCAGCAAGCGGAATTCTCCCTTTGCCTGCCTTATCAATGCCTTGCATTTGACTTGCCAGTGCTTGTGCTGTTTCCAGTTGTAATCTGATAGGACACTATACCCTTTCAAAGTATCCATAGTTTTTCCTTAGACTTTAATGGGAGCACGGTGTCTACAACTAGAGGAGGCGGCAGGTGTTTCCAGTCTTTCCACTCATGTACGTGGGGGGATTTAATTCTGCTAATGTGGGGCAGAACCAAAGATGGAGGCTGGACTGGTCATTATCTGCCATCATTTCCTGCCACTATGAGGGTGGGGCTGCAGAAAATATAGAAGAACCATAACACACACCTCCCTCTTATCTGGATCATTTTGGGGCACATTGTAAATTTCTCATCAGTTTGACAGCCTCATCTCAAAAAGCCCCAACCATCTCCACAATGAAACAATCACTCAGAGGGGTGAAATGGCAAAAGGAGAATTCATATCATGGAAAATGAGCTGTTCTGGGGCTGTGTGCTGCTTTACAGAGGGGTCAAGATTCAATTCCTGATGGAAATGCAAAATATTAAATAATTAAATAGTAAAGAAAATGTATCCTTCTAATATTAGCCTGGGCTTTGGACAATAGCTAGAACCCCACTGTCTCAAACAGTTTTTCATGGACTTCCCCAGGTCCCCTGTGACAGGTGGAGGATATAAAATATGGGGAAAGGTGGGGGAAAATATCAACAGGTAGCTGCAAGAAAAGCTCATGGCCCAGATCCCAACCCTGGAAATACAAAAGGAGCAGGGAAACTGGTGAAAGAATGACATTTACCTCTCTCGCTAGTTTTCTTTTCTTGCACGTCAGTTGGTACAGGAGCTCCTCAGACTGTGGTTCATCTGGTCTAGATGACTTCACTCTGGGTTCACGTTGGGTCATGGTACAAAGTTCAACTTATAGATGGCTCTGCTTGCTGCGTCTAGAGATTATTTTTGGACTCCATCTAATGTTCACTTTTATAAAATTGATCAGAATATCCTGCAAATGTATGAAAACAAGTCACTTGAGTGATCTGTCATGCCTACTAGCCCCCCTTCCTCTGAGGCCGGAAATGCCAGTCTTGTTGGGGGACCCTCCCCCCTCCCCCTCCTCCTTGTGGTTCATTTTACTAGCAGCTGTGTGTCAGCTGTTGTCTGCTGTTAGATTTTATAATGATTGCTGATCTCTCCCTCACAGGAGCTGTAAGCATTCAGCCCCTGGCTATCTGGTTTTATGGCTGGAAGTGAGCAGGACATAGCCAATGTAGGAAACTCTCCATTCTGGGGGTTCATTTTCGAACAAACTGCACAATTGTAAAGTGAGCACATGCTCTTATTATGTGCACTTTATATTCATCTTCAAGGACAAGCTTCCTCGATGCTCTCTCTTTGAAAAGGCACATGGGGAAAGTATGTGTGCTAAAAAGGACGCCTCAACTTCACGTTTGCAAGCAGCTGAGCAGGACCAAAAGAGAGTAAACACATTTCAAAGTGCCATCCATCCATGCTGTTTCCCTTCCATGACCTAAAGGACCCCATAGTAAGGTTTCTTTTTCTCAAAGGTATGCACGCTGTGAAAACTGGTGCCCACGTTCAGCCAAACCATTTTACCCAGGTAAATTACTATTGACGCGAGCAAATGGCTTTAGAAATTGCCCATCCCCCTAACACCATGATTTGGGCTTGGCTCATCTATCGCCACATCTGAGCTCTCCAGACCTCTTTGCTGCCAATTACAAAGCTGAAGGAACAGCCGCCTGGCACCATGTTGGCGCCATGTTCAGAACTGCAGGGAGTCATGAAATCCAAAAGGGGAGGGGGAATACAGGTCCAGATGAAAGCAGCATTTGACATCCAGAAGTGAAGGGGGGCCCCATGTTGGAGGCTTGGGCGGCCAGGTGGCTACTGACACTGCCAAGGCTGGCACAAATTGAAATCCAACAGATTTGCCCTGTTCAGTCCTTTGCTTCTCTCTTTATAGCATAACACTGACTTTGCATTTCTTCAACTTCTAAACAATAACACGTTTGCCTCTGGCATCAAAGTAAACAGCATTTAGAAGCATTTCCTGTTTGTGAGCCCTGCTACCTCATTTTGGTCTGAGCATATCTTCATAAAAAAAGTGCCGGCTGATAAATATACAGGGTGGCCAAAAAAAAGTGAGAACAACTCGTAGCATATAAGTTATTTAAAAATTCAAAAAGACAGATGTAAACGATTGACAAATTAAAAAAAAATATGGCAACCAGAAATTGTTGAAATAAAGACGTTATATAGCTAAAAAGGTAAATAAGTAAACTATTTAAGCTTTTAATTTACGAGATGTTCTCAATTTTTTGGGCCACCCTGTAGGTGCCTCATGTTAATAAAAGATTCAGGTATCTGGAACAAAGTGAAATGAAATCCAAACATCACCCCCGCCCCCCCCCCCCCCCCCCACTTAACACTTAAAATAAATAATGTGAATCTCCCAGTTAAAAATGAAGTAAGATACCTTGGCATCCTACTAGATCAATCATTCTCCATGAACAAGCAGGAAGCGTCAGCCACACCAGGTGACGTCCTCCGGGCGGCGCCATGTACGGAAGTGCTCTCCAGAGCTCAGAGACTTCTGAGCATGTGCAGGTGGCCCCACCTTCCCGGCCCGCCCCTAGCCCAGCCAGTCTAATTTCTTCCGCCTTGCCATCAAGACGGATTCTCTCCATTCTCCTCGTCAAACTCCTTAGAATCGCTGATTCTTACCTTCAGAATGCCAGAACCAGGATTCAAGAAGTGCCACGATGTGGCAGGAAGATGAACACCACCGACAGCCATGACTGCTGCATCAGATGTCTGGGGCCAGATCATCAGGTCCAGGACTGCTCCAAATGCTCGCGCATGTCTCTCAGAGCACGCAAGTATAGAGGCCACGCTCTCTGGGAGCTTTTGGCTGCATCACATGTGCCTGATGCTGTTTCCAGTTCCTCTCTGGCCCCCCTGCAACCTCCGGGTTCTCTGCAGCATGCTCCTCCAAGTTCTCCGGCCCGGGATGCACTGCCTGTGGCCTCCTTCCCCAGCCGGCAGCCTGCTCTCCAGCCTGCGCTTCAGCTCGCCTCCTCCTCGCCTCACAGGCTCGCAGCTCTTCCCGGACACCCTGCGGATCCCCCGGAGTCCTCCACGAGGCAGGCACAGCCTTCTAAAGATGGTGCCGGCAGCATGCTCGCAAGCCCCGCCCACTGGAATACCATTGGTCAGTCTGAGGACCTATCAGAGGGCTCCCTTCACGCCAACGTTCCCCGGTGCAGAGAGGCTTCCCCCGGGCTCTGGGACCACCCCTCTGGCTCCAGACATCACTGCACGGACAGAGAAACCCCCAGCCGGCATGACCGCACCAGGAAAGGGCGTCCCCGACAGCACAATTCACGGAGCAGCAACCCTGGGACCCGGCGCCACGGCGGGCATTGCAGCTCTAAGCAGCCCATCCAGAAGCATCGCAGCTCCAGAACTTGCAGAAGCAGCCCTAAACGATCCCACAAGCACACCTCGCACCGGAAGCAACACAGGAGATCAAGCAGCTCCAGTGAGGACAGTAGAGCTCACTTCAGCAAACGAAGAAGGCTCAGCAGCCCGAGCTCCAACAACAGCTCCCCCCGCAGGCACAATAGAGTATCTTCATCCAGAGACAAGTCTGAAGCCATTCTTGAGCTCCTTTCACACCTGGTCAAGCAGACCGCTCCACAAGAACCAAAACAAGGCCTGCCTACAGTGACCTGTGCATCCCCAGCAGCTGCTCCGGCTGCTGCAACCGCCAGTTACCCCCGAACACCATCCAGGTCTCCCTCCCCCAGAGACTTCCCATCCGAAGCTAGCGAGGGGGAAATCATTGACTCTGCCCCCGTGGGATCCGTTACTTCCAAGGAGTCCATCGACTCGGAACCACCCGCTAACGACAAGGAGGAATCATCCACTAAAAACCCTCCGGAGGACCTCACCTACACAAAGTTCTTAAAGAAGGTGATGTCAGCTCTGAATTTTACAATGGACAAGGCTGCGGATCAGGAGACAGAGTTCCATAAGTACCTCCTTGGGTCCAAACCGGCCATGGCCTTACCCATCCACCAAAAACTATGTGACAACCAGCTTTCGCTGTGGCAGACCCCTGCCTCAGGCCAAGCGTGCTGTAGACGGCTGGACGCCAAATACCAAGTCCACCCTACTCCCAGCTTCCTCAAGCAACAACTCCCACACCAGTCCATCGTCATTTCCTCGGCTCTCAAAAAGGTCAAGTCTTCCGCCTTGCCATCAAGACGGATTCTCTCCTTTCTCCTCTTCAAACTCCTTAGAATCACTGATTCTTACCTTCAGAATGCCAGAACCAGTCTTGAAGGACTAGAAAAAGGGACTGTTACTTCTGGAGAGAGATCTGCAACTGTGATTATATACTTCTGGTAATTATCTAAAAGGAATTCTTGGTATTAAAGCTAATTAATCTGTGAACCCACTATTTTTTGTTAAATCAGTCAGGGCCTAGTAGCAGCAGTTTAAGTTTAAATTTAAAACACAGAGGAGAACTTTCTGGTTACATTTCATACCCAGCAGAGAGCTTGTAGTTTAAATTTAATAGTCACTCAGGGCCTAGTAACAGCAAAGTACTTTTAGTTTAAATTTAAAACACAGAAGAGAGCTTTCTGGTTACATTTGGAACCCAGCAGAGAGCTTGTAGTTTACATTTAATTGTCACTCAGGGCCTAGCATCAGCAAAGTACTTTTAGCTTAAATTTAAAACACAGAAGAGAGCTTTCTGGTTAAATTTAGAACCCAGCAGAGAGCTTGTAGTTTAAATTTCATAAGAAGTTAGAGCCCAGCAGCAGCTAAGAGCTATAATTTAAATCAAATCAAAATATAGCTTACCTCAGCAGCACAAGACAGGGTACTGTGTAGCAGCCCTCTTTTAATAAGTGTTATTTCCCTCCCTCCCTCCCTCCCCACACCCACCCCTGGGATAATCGTAGCTTTATAGGTACTTACACACCTTAAAAGACAGGAGGTGCTCTCAGGTGAAGCTCATTACCCAAATCAGTCACACACTAAGGACCTGAAATTAGTTAAGCGTCGGGTGAACAAGGTATATTACACGTATTAGGTACAGTTTTATAAGTATAAATATCCATAGCAACCCTTAGTAAGTAAAAAACTTAGATCTAAACACAAACTTAAAACTAAGATGCAGACAGCAGTCCAGCAGCGGGATGGGGGCTTTCAAGTCTTTTGCATTGAGTGTCACATGTATGATTTTCTCCCAGTTGGTGAGAGGTCTTACATGTGCACTAGGTGCAAGGAGCTCTTTGCTCTCAGGGAATGAGTCTGTTCTTTAAAGGCTAAAGTAGCAGACTTGGAAAGCATTAGACAGACAGAGAGGTACATAGACGAGACCTACAGGGATATAGTCCTGAAGTCCCACCTCCAGTCTGGCAGCATCCCTGTTGCCATGGAGGAGAGAGGCCACGTGACAGGAAAGCATCACCCTGGTGTGGCAGGAAGTGATCCTGTAACTAGGACCTGTCCTCCAGGTAATGTAAAACCCTCTCGCACCGAGGACGTTTCTCCAGGGCCATGTGCCCATGAGGGAAGGGTTAGGACAGCCGTTATAGTTGGTGATTCGATCATTAGGCATGTAGATAGCTGGGTGGTTGGTGGATGTGAGGATCGCCTGGTAACATGCCTGCCTGGTGCGAAGGTAGCGGACCTCACGCTCCACCTAGATAAGGTATTAGATAGTGCTGGGGAGGAGTCTGCTGTCTTGGTACATGTCGGTACCAATGACATAGGAAAATGTGATAGGGAGGTTCTGGAGGCTAAATTTAGGCTTTTAGGTAGGAAGTTGAAATCCAGAACTTCCAGGGTAGCATTCTCCGAAATGCTTCCTGTTCCACGCGCAGGACCCAAAAGGCAGGCAGAGCTCCGGAGTCTCAATGCGTGGATGAGACAATGGTGCAGAGATGAGGGTTTTGGATTTGTTAGGAACTAGGGAACATTCTGGGGAAAGGAGGGGCTCTTCCGAAGGGATGGGCTTCACCTTAACCGGGATGGAACCAGGCTGCTGGCATTAACCTTTAAAAAGGAGATAGAGCAGCTTTTAAACTAGATATTAGGGGAAAGCCAACAGTCTCCCAAGAGCAGATGGTTCGGAAGAATGTATCTTTGAAGGATACTACCAAAAGCAGATGTTCCACAAAAGAGTAAAGTAGCCCAAATGCCCTCAAGTATGGAGCAGACAGAGCTTAAAGATCCCAAATTACCCATGTCTAACAATAGCCAAATTAATATGAATAAAATACATTCTCTAAAATGCTTGTACGCAAATGCTAGAAGTCTAAAAAATAAGATGGGAGAGTTAGAATATATAGCACTAAATGAAAGGTTAGATATGATTGGAATATCAGAGACATGGTGGAAGGAGGACAACCAGTGGGACACTGTGATACCTGGGTACAAACTATATCGAAATGATAGAGGTGATCAAACTGGTGATGGGGTTGCTCTCTATGTTAGAGAGGGCATTGACTCAGAAAGGATTAAAGTTTTGCAGGAAACAAAATCTGCTGTACAATCTATATGGATTGAAATTTCATGTAAAAGGGGGAAGGCAATGGCAGTGGGGGTGTACTATCGAGCGCCTTGCCAGAATGACCAAATGGATGATGAAATGCTCAAATAAATCAAGGAAACTAACAAACGTTACAGTGCAGTAATAATAATGGGTGATTTAAACTACCCCGGTATCGACTGGGTCAGTGTCACGTCAGGACATGCTAGGGAGATAAAGTTCCTAGATGAAATAAATGACTGCTTCTTGGAGCAGCTTGTTCATGAACTGACCAGAGGGGAAGCCATATTAGACCTAGTCCTTACTGGAACACCAGATCTAGTGCAAGAGATAAGGTTGTTGGGGCCACTTGGCAATAGTGATCATAGCATGATCGCCTTTGATTTAATTAGTGGAGGAGGGATAGTAAGGAAATCCACAGTACTACCTTTTAACTTTCGAAAGGTAGACTATGATAAAATGAGGAAAACAGTTAAGAAAAACCTAAAAGGAGCAGTTGCAAAGGTTAAAGACGTACATCAGGCTTGGCTGTTGTTGAAAAATACTATCTTGGAAGCCCAGACCAGCTGTATTCCACGCTTTAAGAAAAGTGGAAGGAAGTCCAAAAAACTGCCAGCATGGTTTAAA
The DNA here is from genome assembly GCA_033557465.1 of Ichthyophis bannanicus. Classification (NCBI taxonomy): domain Eukaryota; kingdom Metazoa; phylum Chordata; class Amphibia; order Gymnophiona; family Ichthyophiidae; genus Ichthyophis; species Ichthyophis bannanicus. The sequence continues at coordinate 31,480,195 of CM066047.1, read as the reverse complement.
GGTGAGGTCAGAGAGGCTGTTGTTGCCAAAAAAGCATCTTTCAGGAAATGGAAAAAAGAGCCAAACGATGAAACCTGGAAACAGCACAAGCACTGGCAAGTCAAATGCAAGGCATTGATAAGGCAGGCAAAGGGAGAATTTGAGAAGAAGCTTGCTGCAGAAGCAAAAATGCGAAGTAAAGACCTTTTCAAGTACATTCGTAGCAAAAAACCTGTGAGAGAGTCAGTTGGTCCATTAGATGATAAAGGGGTTAAAGGAGCACTAAGAGCCGACAAAGCGATAGCGGAGAGACTGAATGAATTCTTTGCTTCGGTCTTTACTGAGGAAGATGTAGGGATGTTACCCATGACTGAAGTGGTATTTAAAGGTGCGGAAGAATTGAAGGAAATATCGATACATCGGGAAGATGTATTACAACTATTAGATAAACTGAAGAGTAGCAAATCACCTGGGCCGGATGGTATACATCCAAGGGTGTTGAAAGAACTGAAGTATGAGATTGCACACCTGCTATTAGTATTCTGTGAACTATCATTAAAATCATCTCTAATACCTGAAGATTGGAGGATCGCCAATGTAACACCAATTTTTAAAAAGGGTTCCAGGGGTGATCCGGGAAACTACAGACCGGTGAGCCTGACATCAGTACAGGGAAAAATGGTAGAAACCATCATAAAGAATAAAATTACTCAGCATGTAGATAGTCATGACCTAATGGGAGACAGCCAACATGGCTTTAGACAAGGAAGATCTTGTCTTACTAATCTGTTATGTTTTTTTGAAGGAGTGAATAATCAGGTGGACAAAGGTGAGTCTGTTGATATTGTGTATCTGGACTTTCAGAAAGCCTTTGACAAGGTCCCTCATCAGAGACCTTTGGCAAAACTAAAGGGTCATGGGATAGGAGGCAGTGTACTATTGTGGATCAGGAATTGGTTAAAAGATAGAAAGCAGAGGGTAGGGCTAAATGGCCAATTTTCCCAATGGAGAAAGGTGAATAGTGGTGTACCCCAGGGATCTGTGCTGGGTCCGCTGCTTTTTGACATATTCATAAATGACCTGGAAAGTGGAATAACGAGTGAGGTTATCAAATTTGCAGATGACACAAAACTATTTAAAGTTGTTAAAACCCAAGAGGATTGTGGAAAACTGCAAGAGGATCTTGATAAATTGGAAGACTGGGCATCAAAATGGCAGATGAAATTTAATGTGGATAAGTGCAAGGTTATGCACCTAGGGAAGAACAACCCAAACTATGGTTACACGATGCAAGGTTCCACATTAGGAACCACCACCCAGGAAAAAGATTTAGGCGTCATTGTGGATACCATGTTAAAACCCTCGGCCCAATGTGCAGCGGCGGCCAAGAGAGCAAATAGAATGCTAGGTATGATAAAGAAAGGAATGGAAAATCAAACAAAAGATATTATAATGCCTCTGTATCGTTCCATGGTGAGACCGCACCTTGAATATTGTGTGCAATTCTGGTCGCCGTATCTTAAAAAGGATATAGCAATTTTAGAAAAGGTTCAGAGAAGAGCCACCAAAATGGTAAAGGGGATGGAAGGATACTCCTATGAAGAAAGGCTTAAAAGGTTAGGGCTCTTTAACCTGGAAAAGAGACGGCTGAGGGGAGATATGATAGAAGTCTATAAATTAATGAACGGAGTGGAACGGGTAAACGTAGATCGATTGTTTACCTTATCAGAATATAGAAAGACTAGGGGACATGCAATGAAGCTACAGGGTAAACTATTTAAGACTAATAAAAGAAAATATTTTTTCACTCAACGTGTAATCAAACTCTGGAATTTGTTACCGGAGGATGTAGTAAAGGCTGTTAGTGTAGCTGGATTTAAAAAAGGTTTGGACAAGTTCCTGGAGGAAAGGTCCATAAACCATTATTAAGAAGGGATCCAGGATATCAATGCTTGAACCAATACAAGCATTGTGGAACCTGTGTCCCTTGGGGAAACTGCTAGGTACATATGACCTAGATTGGCCACTGTTGGAAACAGAATACTGGGCTTGATGGACCTTGGTCTGACCCAGTATGGCATATCTTATGTTCTTATGTTCCAGGACTCTCACGAACCACCTGCCTGGAAGAGACTCTAAGCTCCTGGACGACGTGGGAAAGAAGGTCTATGAAGGAGCCATGCTAAGCGCCAGAATTGCGGCACACCAATTCCAGCACATTCACTTTCTGGATAGGTTGCTGGCAGCACTCAAAGGCCACCTCTCAGCCCTACCCAAGGACTTGCAAGCCGAGGTCACCTCATCCGTCCAGGATATCACTGAATACAGCAGACATCTGGTGGCCACCGCCTTCGACGCTTTTGACACTCCCGTCAGGACAGCAGGCACCGCTATCTCAGCCCGAAAATAGGCCTGGATAAAAGCCTCCGGCTTAAGAGAGGACACCCATGACAGGATTACCAATGCCCCATGCACAGGGGAATCTCTCTTTGGGGACAAGGTCATGGACACTGTCAATGACCTTAAGGAGCATTGCAACACCCTGAAGACTCTGGCAGCAGAGGGCCTGGAATGCCACTCCACTACACAGAAAAAGAGCTACTAAGGAAACCTGAGATCATTAGAGAAGGACATCATGCTTGGCAAGATAGAAGGTCAGCGCAAAAGAGGAAGGCCAGCAATGAGATGGATCGATACAATAACAGCAGCTACGGGTACCAGTCTGTCAACAATGAGTTGCCTGACTCAAGACTGAACACAATTTAGGATAGCTATCCAGAGGGTCGCCATGAGTCGACTCCGACTCGACAGCACTTAACAACAACAACAGGAAATCTTACTACCCCAACAAGCGCTACAGCTCCACTCGGAAGTGGCAGGCTCCATGCAGCTATAAGCAGCCTACCAGTCCTCTTAGAACCAATGGCAAAACCAGAGGGAACGCAAGACCAAGAAGCAGACTGCCTCTCAGCCAGCTAAATCATCCTTTTGACAGATGGTGGACTACGGATTGTGGAAAATTGTAAGAGGATCTTGATAAATTGGAAGACTGGGCATCAAAATGGCAGATGAAATTTAATGTGGACAAGTGCAAAGTTATGCACCTAGGGAAGAACAACCCAAACTATGGTTACATGATGCAAGGTTCCACATTAGGAACCACAACCCAGGAAAAAGATTTAGGCGTCATTGTGGATAACAGGTTAAAACCCTTGGCCCAGTGTGCAACGGCAGCCAAGAGAGCAAATAGAATGCTAGATATCATAAGTAAAGGAATGGAAAATAAAACAAAAGATATTATAATGCCTCTATATCATTCCATGGTGAGACCACACTTTGAATATTGTGTGCAATTCTGGTAGCCGTATCTTAAAAAGGATATAGTGTTATTAGAAAAGGTTCAGAGAAGAGCCACCAAAATGGTAAAGGGGATGGAAGGATACTCCTATGAAGAAAGGCTAAAAAGGTTAGGGCTCTTTAACCTGTAAAAGAGACGGCTGAGGGGAGATATGATAGAAGTCTATAAATTAATGAACAGAGTGGAATGGGTAAACGTAGATCGATTGTTTACGTTATCAGAATATAGAAAGACTAGGGGACATGCAATGAAGCTACAGGGTAAACTATTTAAGACTAATAAAAGAAAATATTTTTTTCACTCAACGTGTAATCAAACTCTGGAATTTGTTACCGGAGGATGTAGTAAAGGCTGTTAGTGTAGCTGGGTTTAAAAAAGATTTGGACAAGTTCTGGAGGAAAGGTCCATAAACCATTATTAAGAAGGGACCCAGGATATCAATGCTTGACTCAGTACAAGCATTGCGGAACCTGTGTCTTTTGGGGATACTGCTAGGTACGTATGACCTAGATTGGCCACTGTTGGAAACAGGATACTGGGCTTGATGGACCTTGGTCTGACCCAGTATGGCATATCTTATGTTCTTATGAGAGAGAGAGAGAGAGAGGGAGAGGGAGAGGGGGAGAGAGGAGGGAGGGAGAGAGAGGGGGGAGGGAGAGAGAGGGAGAAAGAGAGAGAGAGAGGGAGGGAGGGCGAGAGAGAGAGAGAGAGAAAAGGAGAGAGGGAGAGCGAGAGAGAGAGCTGTTCCAGTGGTGGCACTGGCAGCCCCCCTTCCTCCCCCTCCCTCCCCCCTCCCCAGATACTGCTACTATTTATCATTTCTATAGCACCACTAGAAATATGCAGCACTATACTAAGATGACCAGATGTCCCCGATTTTCAGGGGGTTATCCCCGATTTTAGAGCTGGGTCCCCAACTCCCGCCTGTTTGACAACGCCCTGTCCCTGATTCCAGCAATAGGGACAGAGGGAGTAGAAAAAAATTATTTTCAATTTAGTGATTTGAATATGTCAGTTTTTGGGATTTATATGTATTATCTTTCTATTTTGCATAGTATGGAGGAAATGGATCACTGATCACTGTTTCTGTTTCTCTTATCAATTTGTCTCCTTGGAAATGATAGTGTTGCTGTCATGGGATGGGTGGAGGTGGGGGGCGGGGCAAGGTAATGACCATTCTTCTCTCCTTCACACTTTGTTGCTTAAACTTGGAACTACGGTGTCCTTTCTACTCCCCCCCCCCCCCCCAACAACACTAGGGTTGTCAACTGGCCGGTTTTTATATGGCCAGGCCAGCTGAGCAGAAAACCGGCTTTTCATTTCCCTTCTTGTCTCCCCCGCCGCAGTCTCACCCTCCCTCTCTCTGATACAACCACGGCTCCTGCATCTTACAGAGCTGCGGCTGCAATAGTGCTAATAATTTAAAATAAAAGCAAAACTGGTGTGAAATCTTTGGCCTCTGTTATGGAACCCCTGCTGCTGTATCCCGCTTCCTCTAGCGTAACTTCATTTTGGGGGCAGGCGGAGCAGCAGAAATTGCATAGCAGAGGCCGGAAGGTTCTGTATTGCTTTTACTTTTATTTTAAATTATTATCAGTAGTGCAACCGAGGATCTGTAAGACGCAGGAGCCACAGCTGCCAGGGGAAGGAGAGGGCAGGAAGGGAGCTGACACGGGGTGGGGGAGGAGGAGGCAGGAAGGGAACTGATACGAGTGGGATGGTTGGGGCAGGAAGGGAACTGACACTGGGAAGGTGGGGGCAGGAAGGGAACTGACACAGGGAAGGTGGGGGCAGAAAGGGAGCTGACACAGGAGGAGGGAGATGGCTGGAAGGGAGATGACAGAGGGGGGAAGGAGGGGGCTGGAAGGGAGCTGACATGGGGAAGGAGATGGCTGGAGGGAGCTGACAGAGGGGGGAAGGAGGGGGCTGGAAGAGCTGACACAGGGAAAGAAGGAGGCAGGAAGAGAGCTGACAGAGAGGGGAAGAGGGGGCTGGAAGGGAGCTGATACCCAGGGCCGGCCCATCCACTAGGCGAGCTAGGCAGCCACCTAGGGTGGCCAGCATTGGTGATCCACAGCAGCAGCACAGGTGGGCAATAGCGGCACACATGGGTGGCCACATTGCCACCTCCAGATGTTGCTGATTTCGTTTGGGAAGGAGAAAACAGGCAGCGGCAGTATTTCCAAAAGAGGTGGCTAAAGCCTCCGCTTTTGGAAATATTGCCACTGCCACTGTCCGCCTCCCCCTCCCTAGACAGAATCGTCAGCCAGCTGGAGGAGGAGATGGTGTCAGCAGGGAGGGGTGGCATCAGCAGGGGGTGGGGGGGAGACAAGGTCAGGGTTTCTACCTAGAGTGGCATAATCCCTTTGGCCAGCCCTGCTGATACCTGAGGATGGTACTGGAGGGGGACTGGAAAGGCACTGACACCTGGAGATGGGACTGGTAGGTGGCTGGGTAATGGGGAGGACGCTGGAAGGAAGGGGGCACTGGGACTGAAAGGGATCTGACACGTTGGGATGGCACTGGAAGGGGGACGGACAGAGGGTAGGGTGACTGGAAGGGAGCTGACACGAGTGGGGGGTGCCACTGGGAGTGGAAGTGAGCTGATACCTGGGATGATATTTGGACTAGAAAGGGCTGGAGAGTGGGGAAGGAGGGAGACTGGAAGAGAATGGACACCAGTGACAGTCCTGGGAATGCAAGGGGGTTGACATTGAAAGGTACTGGGAGGGAAAGACTGGAAAGGGGGCTAATACTGAGGAGGGCTATTGGGACTGGAAATAGGCTGATGGAAGGAAGTGAAGTGAACAAAAGAAGGGACAAGTAATGGCCTGATGGACTATAGACCATAGAAAGAGGGTTAAGAAAAGACAGGAATATGGAAGCCTCAGATTGGGACCAGCATGATCCAAAAATAAAATGGTTAGACAACAAAGATAGAAAAAATAATTTTATTTTCAATTTAGTAATGTGACTTTGCGCTGTCTTTATATTTTGCACAGTATGGGGAACTGCATCTCTTATTTATCTGATGTTGAATTTGACTTCTTGGGGTTTCAGTTTAATTTTTGTCTACATATTGTTATTTTTATTTTAGGTTGTAGTCACTTATTCTGTACTTGGTGAAGGTCTGTGAGGCCAGGTGTTCTGTTAACATTGAGTTTGTACATAGGGATCTATAGTGTACTGTAGTAATTTGACTTGTTCAGCTTTCCAAATAGGTGTATGGATATTCTAGGGTCCCCTGAAGTATTTATAGTGCTGCTTTTTTTGGGATAGGCCCCTTGTTGTATGAGTTTTGGAAGTTTATGCTGGTATGGTATGGTATGGTATGGTAGATCTGGTCTTGTAGATCTTCCATGACTTTTCTAGGGTTTTATATTAGTTCACCTATATGCTTGGTACTGGAGAATGTTTATGTTGTTGTTAGTGAGATGACCAGAATCAGAGTTTTTTTTGGACTATCACAGCCTGTTTGAATGATGCTAAGTATTTACTGCTAAGTAGTTACTTTTATTCTGACTTGTGGGTCCAGGACAATTGCTAGGTTGCAACCCTGCTAATGCCAGTTCTGACATCTGCTGTCTTTTATTCTGTACAGTACAGGGGAAATGCTGTTCTATTTCTCTTGTGTTGCACTACATGCAGCGTCTGACTTTCTGAGGTTTTAGTTTGATTTTTATCTATCTATTTCTCTTTTCATTTTGTGTTCATTTACTGATGAAGGTCTATCTGTATTGTGTGCGTGAGTACAACCAATGCTGGGTATTCTATTAGTATGGAATTTCTGTTTAAGAATGTATAGCAGTCTTGCTTGTTCAGTTTGCCCATTGCCCTCTCTGCAATTATTTTTTTGGGTGGGGCGGGGCAGGGCAAGGGTGGGTGGAGTGGGACAGGAGGCAGGGCAGGGCAGGGGTAGACATGGGTGGAGGATGTCTAGCCACAGGTGGCCCGTTTTTCTCTTTCAAACAGTAGGCAACCCTACTCCACACACACTCTTTGGATAAGTATCGCAGATTTGCCTGCAAAAGATCAGGTAACTTTCACAGGGCGTACAATCTATTCAATCTGTTTTAATGACTCAACATATCGAAGGTTAGATTTACTAAAAGATTCCTACCGCGTAAATGATCTTTATATGTGACATGTCCCATTTTATGCAAAGGGGCCTATTTACTAATAACACTCATTAATGGTGTTAGCGCACATCAGTGCAATAATGCACTTTAGTGAATCTAGCCATGAACGATTGGAAAACATTCCCTTTAATACTACACTCTTAAGATAAAACATGATTTATGCTGAGCTCCTTTATGCTTTGTGAAAGACCCCAACACAAAAGCTAACAGTTACCCAGTTCCAAAAGTGAGATTTTTTTGCCAGTTCTGGTTTTAAATTTGCATTAAATGCAGCATGGTATTTGTAGTCCCTGATTTTACCTATTGGAATTGGTGCTGCAGATGAGATTATCAGAGTCCAGGACCGTCTTAAAATCTCACTCCTGGAACTGGGTAATTTGGCAACTCTGCCAACATTATATAATAAAATTAAGATTGCAATTGTTTATGGAAATCTCAATAATAACAGTGCCACAAATTTTTAAAGAAAAATATTTGGAAGACAGTTTTTAAAATGCTTTGTGCGTAAACACAAGCCCCTAAAAGAAAATCCCCTTCACACTGGTCTAAATTCCACATTCCCCTAGATCTAGAACGGTCATGGCTGAGGGGAGGTGGGAGACTGCATTTCCCAGCATGCAAAGGAAGCAACATGTGGTCATGTGATCTTCGATGTCACTGGTCATGTGAGAGGTGGAAGATGGCTGCGGTGAAAGCAGAAGAATTTGCAGCCTTGCAAATCTTACTGAAGGTAACAGATATCCGGCATTGAAGCTGTGGGGCAAGATGGGCACTTGTTCCCCAAAATTAATCTCTGCCATATACATCCCCATGTTGTTGTTTTGGGAGCAGTAGCCATGTATTTTTACCCCTAGCCTTTAAAAAGTCGGTGATTTTCTGAGCAAGGAAGAATGCTCTAGCAGGGGGTCTGCAACAGCCTCTTCATGGTATGAATCAATCCTGATGTGGTTTGTCTGGTCTGAGCCCCGACAGCCTCTGCAGCCGAGCTCAGTTTTTGCATTTAATTGCGCTAACGGTTGAGTTTACACCTGGCTGTCCAGGTTTCATTGTGCATTAGTCATGTTTTCTGAATATGCATAAGAGAGGTTTCTGTAGGATTGAGGCAGTGTGCATGACTGCTTCACTGGTCGGTGGTCCTTGAGGTCGTGGGCTCTCCCTTTCCCCGTTTTGTAGTTCTGCTTTCTGTGATAGTAGATGGTGTCTTCTTATCTAGTAAGGATAGTTTGTTCTTTTGGGCGAATATTGTATTGTTTTCCTATCTTGACACCTAAGTAAGAAAAGGAAGCCTTAGAAAGAAGATGTGCTAGAAAACGTTAGAGAGGATTGACCCCCCCCCCCCCCAATAAGATGCCAGAGTTCTGAAGGAAGGTGTCCCAAGCTCTTGAGACTACTATTACTACCAATATTAAATGCAGTACTGGGCAGTGGAAATCCACACAGCAGGTCCTGCAGAGTATACCAGAAAGTAGGTACCCGCCCCCCCTAGCTGTTTCTCCCACTTGGGAAGTTTTATGTTGTGCTGGAACTCTAAATGCCGAGCAGTTAACCCAGTTGCCATTTGCAGCTCTCACTTCCATGGGTTTTCTTCCCGTTTCTAGGCTTCCTCAAAGGATGATGTTAAACAGCTCTGTAGCGAGTGTTTCTCCAGCACAGCCATTGGCTCAGACAGGTTGATTGAGAGCACTAGTTCCAGGCTCTCTGCCACTCATGAAGAGGCAAGTCAGGTAAGACTCATAGTGGTTGGCTGGTGGAGGTGGTTTGACAGCATAATTTCCACCCTCTCAGCCATAGGTGAAGAGCCAGCCAGGCAGAAATTTTGGAAAATTCCAGGGCGCACCAAAGATTGGGGAATGTTACTACTGATGACTTCGAGAGGTAGAGGACTGACAGATAATGTGAAGCTGATGTAGCAGTATAACTGAGTAAAGCTTCTTAAATCTAAAGGCTGTAGAAGGATAGCAGTATCCAAGCAGGCATCAAAAACCATGGGTGGGGGGCATGTGGGGGGGGGGGAGTTGTGTTCAGCCTGTGGTAACTGTACTCAACCTGTGTTACTACTTTCACGTGATGCTTCTTCAGGGGGCCCAGCAATTGCATTGCTTTCTAGGGATGGATGGAAATAAACTATTGATCTTATATCTGTGGTTCTACCTTTTGTGGAACATTTGATAAGGTTAGTTCCTTGTTGGGATGTTGCTGAAGTCTCGCAGGTGTACAAGAACACTGAGCACCAAGTCTGGATATTCCTTTGCAAATACTTTTGGGTTGTGTTGATCGAACAGCTGGGTTGCTGTATGGAAATGAAATATGGATGTGGAAGGTCTGGGTGCCAAACTTTGTAGTTGGATAGGCTGGGATGGGGGGGACCCATCTTGCTTGATCCATCTCCTGCTCCTGTTCCTGCAGTTGATCTCCTCGCTGCACAGATTCACACGGCATGTGGTGTTCAGAGGCCTTACCTCTGCTGAAGACATCCTCTCACTCTTCCCAGAAAACTTCCACCAGAGTCTAAAGAAACTGCTCACCAAAATCATTCTGGAAAACCTGTAAGTCCCCTTGTTTTTGTCCTACAATTAGAGGCCTGTGTGATCTAGCGATCAGAACGTGACCAGGAGACTACCGGTTCTGGTCAGGACGTTTTATCTCCCTGTGCCTTGGTTTATTAGGATTTGACCAAACCATTAAAGCAGTTAGCAGTCTTCCCTTAGGGTTGTGATGGTGTCAGACAAGTACCAAGTTCATAATAAATATTTATTTAATAATATTTTTGAACTGTATATTACACAAAAAGCAGCGGAGGGCCACTGCAGGAAGCAGAGAGAAATAAATCCACTGATCTTCCAGGCTTTGTAGTTCTGATCAGAGCATGTGAAATGGGAGCATTGTGCTGCCCTTTCATGGTAAGGATCTAGTTTAAGCGATAAACCCCAGAACACAACCGCACCCCGTTATATTCAGTAAGGAAGAGCCAAGATGAATTGTGTTATCTGGGACAAGAGCTGGTCATAACGGTTCTTGACTAAACTTTTTTGCCTTTGGTTTTGCAGTGCTGTCTGGAGAAGTGAGGCTGAGATGAGTCAAAGTAAGTGCAGGTTCTCTGGTTACTCTCCAGCGATTATATAATGGCTTAATGGTGCTGTGGCATAGCTAGTGATCCTGCATGAGCAGTTGGTGAAGAAACCAGCCAAAACTGATCAGCATCAGAAACTGTTCTTCGTAATAATGTAAAAGCAGAAAAAGAATACAGTGTTTGCTTAGGGCTGGCTAAGAGTTTCTCCTCCTGGAGTCCAGAGTTCTACGTTTCTTTGTTGTGTGGTCAGTGGCACGTGATGGATATATCCAGTCTCCCCATCCACACCAGCTGGTCTCTTTCTACAATCCCTTGATCTCCCTTAGAGATCAGCAGTGCTAGTCCCATGCTTGCTTGATTTTAGACATTCTCCTTGTATCCACTGCCCTCAGTTATTCTTCGGAGGTATTTTACTGTCTCTTTTATATCTCCCCATCCCTCCTTTCCTCCAGGGTATACATGTAATATAAATAATTAAGCTGAGAGTAAGTTGTGGACTGGCTCACAGTGCTCTGCTTGTGGAGGCTTGAAGTATTCTGTACAGTGCATGAGAGATTTCTATCTGATACTTAGTAAATGCCAAACTCCACTTTTCCTCTCTGGTTTCTATAAATGGTTTTGAAAGCTGGTGCTGGATTCTTAGAAACATGATGGCAGATAAAGATTATGCAGCCCATCCAATCTGCCCTTCCATACCAGTTAGACAGTCCCTTGTTGTCCTTTAGAAATCTTCTGTGTTTGTCCCATGCTTTTTTTGAATTCAGATACAGTCCTCATCTGTACTACTTCTACCCTTCCTTTTCTAACTGAGTCAGATAATTGGTGATGATAGGAAGTACTACTGTGATCAGTTGAGTAGGTAATTGGATGTGTCCTGGGACAAGCTGACTGCCAAGGACTGAGTGTTTTAGGCAGTAAGTAATCTTTGATTGGATATGGTGTGAGAGGTGGGCTTTGGGTCTTGCCTATGGGAGAGTTACTTTTTATAGACCAGATCTAGCTCTATTGCAAGATTTCAGAACGTGAGTTTACTACAGAGGCTTTGCTCAGCATTACTGTAAGCCAGAGGTACTCAAATCCAGTCCTGGAGGGCAGCCAACCAGTCAGGTTTTTGGGATATCCCTAATGAATATGCATGAGATAGATTCAAATACAATGGAGGCAGTGCATGCAAATATATCTCATGCATATTCATTAGGGATATCCCAAAAACCTGACTGGTTTGCGGCCCTCCAGGACTGGATTTGAGTAGCTCTGCTGTAAGCAAACGGTATGCAAATGAGCTGTGTGCAAAAAGACTTGCTAAATGAGAAAAGCAAGCTGGGCACATGCACAAAGCGGTCTGCGTTAGCAGCACGTATTTCCTTCGCTCCAAAACACGGATATTCTGCTTAGAATACTATTGCTGTTTATGCACCAGATGGCAATCCGGCACACCACCTCCTGCCTTTTTTTCAGTCTCTCTTCAGCAAAGCCAAAGAAAGGTTGTACGTGCTGCAGTATTTGCTCAATAAACAGGCATTATTTTTTCAGACTCTGACCATAGACCTATGAGCTTAACCCTTAATGTCTCCTCAGACTTTCGTTAAAATCCCAGCATTGAGCTCAGCCTTTGGGTCTACTGCATGCTGTTTGCACAGACATATGCGCTTTCATTACGTTCGCCTTAGTCCTTCCTGCGTTCTGTGCCCACACGCACGCAGAAACATCTGTGTAAACTGCACTGTTGCCTGCACTTAGGGCCACTCGCTTGGCTCCATCGAGTTGCGAGAGCTGTGCAGGTCCAGCAGAAGAAGTAGCCTAGTGGCCAGAGCAGTGCTGAGAAACCCAGGTTCAAATTCTACTTCTCTACTAATGCTACTTGTGACCATAAGCAAGCCGTGTTATCTCCCATAGTCTCAGCCTTCTCTTTTGAGCAATGGTGTTCTGTACCTAGATACTAATGCTGTAGGCTGCCTTGAGTATTAATTGGAAAAGTGGACTAACCCCTCCCCCCCCCCCCCACCAAAATGATTTAGTACAGTTTTGATGCTACATCTCTGCTAATGTCGTGTTCATAATTTTGCTTCTGTAGTCTCCTTGCCCCGACTGGTAGACATGGACTGGAGAGTGGATATCAAGACCTCTTCAGACAGTATCAGCAGAATAGCCATCCCTACCTGCTTGCTCCAGATGAAGGTATGCTGACCTTGCCAAGTTACCCAGTTCCAGCAAGGAGACTTTTTGGTCAAGCATGTTTTTGAACTTAAATCGCCCACTGCTTTGGGGGTGTATAGCCTCCGATTCTACCCATCAAAATCTGTACTGCAGATCCCATAATGCATCATGATAGGATTGTCAGAAAGCCAGGACTGGCCTAAAATCTCCCTCTTGGAACTGGGTAACTTGGCAGCTCTGGGAATACCCTGAAGGCAAGGGGGCGTTGTCCGCCTGCCTTCTCACACACTGAAGAACATGTACAATGTGGGATTTGTGTCTTTGCAAGAAGTGGACAAGGCAACCCCCAGCATCGCTGTAAAAGCTTCTGTTCTTAAACCCTAATGCTTTCTTTAAAACCTTCTTCAAGTTTAGCAGAAGCGTGAGAGTGATGTGCAGGGAAAGTAACGCTCGTGTATGCTACAGGGGTGAGTTTGAGTCACAAATGAAGAGAGTTTGCCCTGTGAAGTACTGGGACATTTCCTCGATTCCTGGCCTCCTTCCAGAAGGCGAGTGTAATCAAACAACTGCATTATCCAAAGCATTGTAAGAATTTTTGAGACAGGAATGTGTTACATTGCACAGTTTCCCCTTTCTCTTTCCTTCTGCTTTAAACCCTACAGGTGAGATGACTTCCAAGGACTTTTTGTTTGCTATGTAACCCCTAAGAGTGAGAACCTTTCAGAGAGGGAGGAAGGAAGATGACATCGGAGAGTGATGATGATGTTGGGGTGTTGGGGGAGGGGCAAATAACCCTGGAAGTATGGATTAGGGTAAAGTGGCTCCAGTGAACTGTAAGCCTTAGAAATCTCTCTAGTAACAAATGAGCGATGCAGGGATTCTTTGCACGCCACTAAGTCCAGAATCTTTCCATTCATTGGGACAGTTTGGTATAGTATATCGCTAAACAAGGCCCTCAGTTGTCCCATGTGATGTTAACTTGTGCCCTCTCTTTAGAGCCTTTTCCCCAATATAAGACCAGCCCCCAATCCCAGGCTGGGTGATGGTAATCAGGGTTTATGAGTCTTACTGCTGATCTCAGGTGGGGGGACAGTGACAATTGACAAGAGAGGCCTTTTCTAATCCGTACTCCACTCCTGATTCACAGATCCAGGAAGATGCAAGTCTTTGTGGGGATGAACCGGCAATTTCTATGGTGACCATGGAGCTGAGTAAAGAGACGCTAGACACGATGTTAGATGGATTGGGAAGAATACGCGATCAGCTTTCTGCTGTAGCAAACAAGTGACTGAGCCTCACCACAGGAGAGTCCATTACAGAGTTAACTGAAGAACCCTGCCATCCATATTATAAAGCATTGGGAGGATGCTGAGTGACTGGATAACCTCGAGACCAGCAGGAGAATGCAGGCTTATCTTTTTCCTCTTTTAACCTTATATCTTCAAAGATGTTTAAACTCCCACAGCTGAGAATGCTGCCTCATAATATGTAAGAAACCTCTTATGGTGTAAGAGACCTTGTTAAGCTTAAGGTAGACAATCCCAGTGTTCCCTTTTGTCCACCTCTCAGAGGATGTCTCTTGTGTTATAAGACTTATCCAATGAACAAAAAAGCACTGTGCCACGAAAACCAGAAGAAGTCCAAAATGTAGCACAAGGAAGGCTTTGGCTTAAAAGCTTTTTATTTTGCACTCAATTAAGACTGCGTGCCAACGACCCGACACAGGCCGTGTTTCCTCACTCCTTCATACTGTCTCTTAGCAGTATGTTCAATATTCATAATTATCGTTTAGGACATTTGCTGCCTATGCACACTTCTTATGTGCGTCGCCGTAGCTGAACTTCTTAAAATATACACGAAATCTCAATCGCAAGCACTCGCTTCTACTGAAAATCGCATCTCAGCCTTCCTTGTGCTACGTTTTGGAGTTGTTCTTGTGTTTATAAGAGACATCCCTCACAACACCTACAGACTGACAGATGAGATTCCTGTTCTTGGCTCTGGGCATGCAGACTGCTCCAAGGCCTGCCCCTTCAGGCCGCACAGTCCTGCATTCTAGATGCAAGTCCCCGGGTGCCTTTGAAGCACTCTGATGATAAAGAAAGCATCTGCTTGATCCTATTGGTATGGGTTTACATTTCCTGTATGAGAGCTCTGTTTGTTTAAAGAAGGAGCCTTTTCGGTTTGTAAGCAGACGGCTGAAATTAAAATGTTTGATCTGCAGTTCTAGGGAAAGATTGGGACCCAGCCTGGGAGAAGAAGCCCTGGAATTGTAGCAGTGGGGGGTGGCTGAGGGAGCGGGTTTTCCAGTGTTAATGGGTGGCAGCGCTTCTGGCTGTGTTTCATTGGATGAGAGGGAAGAAGACACAGGTTCAAAAAATTAACTCATAAAGTGCATGTCATCGGATAGTGTGCTCGGACAAACCAGTTATATTTAGGAGTATGTTTAAGGCTAAACTTGGCAGCACAGTCATATATATGAAATTTTGAAAACAAAAAACGTATTTGTTCATTGTTGAAGGTTAGTACAAGCCAGGTCCAAACATCAGTCTAATGGATTCCATATATCTATATTTTTGCTTGTTCCTATCAGATCTGTCTGGTCACAGGGTAAAATAATTTTTCTGTCAGAGGTTTGTAGGAGATTTAAGATGGTGCAGAAACACACTAGAGCCTCAGAGCTAACTCTCGGAAAGTGTAAGGGCCAGGACTAATCGGTGGGCCCCCTTGAGATTGAAGAGTAGGATGGTGAGAGCTTTTGTAGATCATCTGTCACTACATCTACTGAGGTCTCTGCTACCACCATCAGGACCACTTCCGCTCCGCAGTGGGTTGGGGCTTACATGATGGACACTTGTCATAGGATACGCCCACTCCCTAAGAACGCTCAGCAGATACTGTACGGAGGTCTCTAGAGCATGCCACCCCTCTTCACCCCATTCATATACTCCTTATCATGTTTGGGGGTAGATGTTTCTGGAGATGTTAAGTGGAATTGGAAAAGCACAAACTTTCAAGTTTGTATTTTACTTTCCATGAAAAATCCATCAACCAAGAGCATTGCGAAAGTCCTACATGTGCAATTTCTCTTTGAAATTTGGGACTAAATTTATAGGTAAAATTTACCCATAACACACGTGACACTTTGAAAATCCCCCCTCGATTCCGTTGAAATGTTATGATTTGCTGACTTTTGGCTTTTACTACCGTCAAGCCATTTCTAGCAGTGCTTGTCTTGGATTGATTTGTTCCTGAAATATATTTGAATAAAAACATTGAAGCAGCGACAGTCACCATCTTTAGGTTACATTTTCTTCCTTCAAGTTATACTAATAATATTCAAAATATTATCTGAGAGTGTGGCACTTAAAGAAGTAATTGCCTGACGTTGACCCACATGGCCCATTCCTAAGGTTTCAGGGTATGACGGCACACTCAAGGATCTGAGAATTCCTCTCTCCACAGCATGCACCATGACATTTGAGCAGATCACTTAATGTCCCTGTGTAGAAGCTTTTGGGAATGGAGTTTTGTAACCTGGCACATTGGCTGATGCAGTGTACGCTGAGGGTTCCACTGAAACAGTAAATACTGTGCATTCAAATGTGGAAATAGGATGCTTATTTTTGAAAGTATTTATAACAGGGCTTAATTTGTAGACAAAAAGGAAGTGGAGCTGAGGGAGGGGGCTGGCCAGGGGTAGAAGCAGAGGGGCTGGGCTAGACCTGCTGCTCTGAAATAGTGGCAGAACTGCATTCCAGATCATCCCCCCCGCCCGAAATGAAGCCCTGTCTTTATATGATAAATCATAAATCAAAGTGACTTGCACCACCTTTGAATCCACTGAAACAAAAATTTCACAGATAAATGAGAGATTGAATTCAAGATTGTAATGTTCAGAATGCAAAGTCTTATTCATTTTCACATGCTCCCTTTTGGATTGAGACTTGATGTGAGCTCACCATTCAGCCCAAATCAAAGTGCAAGCCATGAATTCTCTGTTACAAAAGGCATCTGTTATACTCTGGCATTGGTTTGGACACTTCTACACTTTGGCGGCAGAAGCTGTGGACTGTCTCGTACGTTACAACTGGATTGTATAATTCTTTGAACATGCAGGTCAGTTTTCAGAGGGTTTAGGCACCTAACTTTGGTCCTTTTGAAAACTGATTAGAGCTGAGCTAAATTTAGGTTCCTCAAAAGTGGAGAGGCGGGGAAAGAGGTGTAGAGAGATTAGCGCTGATTTTTAGAATTAGACACATAATGTAGGTGTTTAAACCTGGGCAAATGAATAGGAGACCTTCCTTGAAGAATTTTTAGCTGAAAACTTACACATCTAAACTGAGGTCGCTAAAATTCAAGCACACAAAGGAAGCATAGTGTATTTTTTTTCTAATTGCTCTATGTGCCATCTGGAAAGAGCAGGAAGATTAATTAAAGTTTATGTAACAGTCTGCTTGCTTGCACAAAGGCTGGCTTTATCAGGTCCCTTGCTGGCTAGTGACTGCAGCTCAGTTTTTGGTATTAAAACTCTAGCATCTCCCCTTAAACCAATAAATTGATGGGCGTCAGAACAGCAAAACTCCCCCTCCCTCTATCCCACAATATAAAGCTCTTTCCAGGAACTGCATTCACCATAACTCTTGACAAGGTTGTTAGCTGCTTATTTCTCCAGCAGATGGCGAACATGTTCTTCTAGTGTTTGGCCTCCATCCCTTAATGTGCTTGACACGCTGTCTGTGGATGTGTGACACAGAGTATTATGTACTTTATGGAGCAAAAAAGTGCATTTTAAATATCACTGGGTTATCAGCACTGAAACTAAAGTCACCCTGGAACACCTCCACCTTGAACATCAATGATGTCCAGTGCATTGTGCACACTAGTAGCCTAGTCCAGTGTGTTCAGCCTCCAATCACTTTTCAGTCTATATTTATTTATTTAGCTGTATTTATATCCCGCTTTTCACCGGGTCAAAGCGGTCAATTGGGAGATACATTTAACACGAGAGGATATGACACACATACGCTAATACTTACAGGGAACATGGGCAATGGAGGGTTAAGTGGCTTGCCCAAGACCACAAGGAGTCCCTCCGGCCTGGAGATTGCTGTCCCCAGGTGGGACTTGAACCCCCGGCCCTCCGGCCTGAAGTACCTTGTCCTAACCACTAGGCCACTCCTCCCTATATGGGATTCATCTTCTTAGTCTGGGCAGTGTGAATTGGACTGAGAAGCCGGTAGCTGAATTCCAGCAGGCTTCTGCCAGAGGTTCATCATTTTGATTTAAGAGACTGACTTAAGCCCAGTGAAATTCAGCTGTTTTCTTGAAACTGACCCAGATATTTTTAAAATGAATAAATGAAGGACTGACTAGGAGTGGAGCCTCTTTAGCATGTCAAATACTGTAATTATTTCAGGCAATGAGTGATAGAAATGAACTGGAGAGCTGAATTTTGGCTTCTGAGTAGATCTTTGCCCACAGAAGACTCACTACTGTAAAGAGACATTCTGTAGTATCTAATGAAAAGCTCTACAGACTGGGAGAAGAGTATAGACAGAATATGCATCGCTGGGGGTGATTTAGGTAAGGTGTCCTCTAGCCACAGGTTCAGGATGGATAAGATACCCTCTTTCCTTTTCTGCTTCTGTGTGTTTGGGCTGAGTTCGCCTATAATGATTTTTGTATCATTAACCCTGAGCTTAGTTTGAGAGCTTTGCAAAAGGCAAAGTCTTGCTGGAAAAAGGGGAATTTTTGGTACCCACAGTGCTTTAATTTAGGGGTTCAATTCACTTGGTACATGTGGGGATATGAGAGAGATGCTCAGATACCTGAAAAGTACAGTAGTGTACAAGAAGCCAACGTTTTGTCCAGAGGAATAAAGGGAGTTTCCAGTATGAGGCGCCAGAGCAGAAAGATGGCTGGTAATGTGAAATTTTAGAAGTTTGCACAGTAAAACATTTTAGCTCCGTGAGAAACAGCCCTTGGGCTTCGTCTCTAGACCCCATTTATGTCCTCCGTGGGATCTCTGTAGCCAAAAGGGGGAGGGCGGGATCTCCAGTTGCTCCTGCCGTATTGAGACCCATTTTCAAAATGGCGGTGGCTGGGCCTGAAGCTGTAGAACAGAGGCGACAGCAGGTCCTGGTGGGTTGGAGTAACTAGAGATCACACTGATCCCATTTGGACTATGCTGAGTCCACAGCTGAGGTAAGTGGAGTTTGAAGGGAGGAGGAGGGGTCAGGTTTTAGGCTTTTTTCTTTTCTAACATGGAAAACAAAAGTCAGAGGGTCTCTCTTTATTTTGTTATCCACAGAAATGAGGTGTTATGTTGAGTTTTGCATATTGTTAGAAAATGAATGCGCACCCCTAAATGAGCTCAGGAAAGCCTTTGAACGCTGAGAAATCCTAGTTAGTGAAGGGTTGAGGCAAAAGCCAATAATCATGTGAGGCCTATGACATTGCACAAAGAATGGAACCAAACAGACTTCATGGGCCTTTGACTGACTCCTTATCTGTCGTCATCATTTTTATTTTTCGTGTTGGTAAAATGATATGACCCATTAAGCACTGCCGAACAGCATGAGCAGATTAAGAGACCCTGCTCGTGCATGGCTCCGAGTACTACGGGGCAGGCCTACCACCCCCATCCAGCAGGAAGGAGCCTCTCTTCTACATTTGTGGGATAGCATTCCTTGTTATGGCATGGCAAAGAGAAATCCTAAACAGTGGGTGGGTGGAGACACAACTTAAGTAGCCCGACTTGGAAAATAATGATCAAAATCTCAGATTGAAAGACAAAGGAGAGGATAGCTAATGCTGATAAGTAGCTATTAACTCGATGCAGGCATGGCTTCTTTTTCAGTGAGGAAATGAACAGATAGCACCAGCTGTCTTTCCCGAGCACAGATGGTCAACGTCAAGGATGATTCCCACTCTCATGCTCAAGAACAGGACTGAAATGAGCCTAGCTTCTGACTTCTGCCTACGAGCTTCTTATGAAGTCAATGTCGCTTGTCTCTTACTGGTGGAGAAGGAGGTGACTTTGAGGACTGGCCAATGTTGTTAGCAAAATTGCTGTTATTCTGCAAAGCCTGTTTTTTACAGTGCTAAAAATAACCTCCAGATTAGCACAATTGCTTCTAACAAAGAATTTCTCTTCCAATTGTGGGCCCAATTCTCAGCACATACCATAATTCATCGATGGTCCAATATGAGGGCAGTAGCGCTCCTAGCGATGTACCATTAGAGGGTAGCCGTCATTGCTAGAGGGGATGCTGCAACATTGCAAGGACCTAATCCCAGCTGTATATTATATTACTATGTACTGCTAAGGGGGGTGGGGGGCAGGCAGCGCCATGTTGAAAAATGGCACCACCAGAGCAGAGCACATGGGCAAGAGTGCTTTCCATTACAGGGCCACCAACAAGATTTGGTAAATGCTGTAGGGAATGCATGTGGGTGGCAGCAATATTTTCAAGGACGAGAAGAAGCCAGGAGAGACCAGTTTAATTTTACTGACATTTGGGGGCCTTAATACTTTACTACCTTGGTCTGATTCTTTTTTTAACATTTTTGTTAGTGATGTTGCAGAAGGGCTGTCGGGTAAGGAATGCCTCTTTGTGGATGTTAACAAAATCTGTAATAGACACCCAGAAAAAGGGGTAGATAACATGAAGGAGGGATCTAGCGAAGCTAGAAGAATTGTCAAGAATTTGGCAGCTCAGATTTAATGCTAAAAAATGCAGGGTCATGCATTTGAGCTGCAAAAATCCAAGTGAGCAGTACAGTGTAGGATGTGAAGTATTTCTGTCCACGAAAGAAGAGCAGGACCTGGGCGTGATTGTTTCTGATGAGCTTAATGTAGCTAAACAGGTAGAAAAGGCAACAGCAAAAGCTAGAAGGATGCTTGGGTGCATAGGGAGAGGAATGACCAGCAGAAAAAAGGAGGTAATAGTACCTCTGTATAAGTCTCTGGTGCAAAGCAGATCATTTTGATGCCGATTGTTCGACATCGGTTCATTCGACGCCAGTTCATTTTGACGCCAGATTATTAGTTGTCGATGCAATTCTATGTCAATGCCTCAGATTAAAATAAACAATAAATTCTAGTGGTAACCTACGCTTGTATGTTTTCTAGTGTTAAGCTACGTTTGTACATTTTAATAAGTTTGAAACCAAGAGTGATACAATGAATAATCTACGTTTAGTATGTTTTAATAAGTTTAAACTACATGATAACATGAAAAAGTTTAATGCCAATTAATGATCGATTAATGCTAAAAATAAGAAAAATACATTTACTTTATGATACTAATCAGTCCATTTGAAGATTATGTACAACACCATGTAAAACTCAAGAGTGCGATTACTGAAAGTGGTGACAATGTTCTTGATCCTAGCGTCCGCTCTAATGTACTTAGATCGTTTGTGGGGTGGAGGGTCTTCACGGACGAACTGCTCGTAATCCTGATCTCGGCCCAACTGTAATTTTCAAATACTGTCTATAAACTTCCACAGCGCTGGATGGTCCACGCCTAATTTACACTGCATTCGATGGTGAGTAGCTTCAACGTGATTGTTTGTGTGATCACCACCATTAATAGTCCCATCATACACGCTCCATGTACTGTGAAAAAAAAAACGCACGGAGATGGGCTCCATGACGAGAAAAGCGCCCCATATACTTATCCTCAAACCAATTCAGAACAGGATGTAGCAAATCTGGTGTAGCATCCATTAATTCCTCAAACGGGTTTTCTAGTGCTTCTGGTGGAACGAATGCTAAGGCCACAATCATTCTTGCTGAAAGAGAAAAATCTGGATCATTGTTGTAAGTAGTCATAAGTCCTTTGTGTGCCAGTTTCTTGTGCATATTTTTCACCAAGTGGAAAAGACAGCCGAACATTTGAGCTGTAGGAAATGACTGTTTCTTGGCGTTAAGGGCTGCCAGGTCAAAATCAGTTGAAATTGTTGTAGGGTTGAAGTGCGGCCACATATTCTTGATGCTGGAAAACATTAGTTGCTAGATCACCTCCTGTTTTCCCGGCAATAGTGCGTACAGAACCGGAAATACAAAACCATTCCTCTCTGCCATGATAACATACACTTGTCTCAAAAGAGAAGGCGCAGACCGAAAGGTTCCATCCACGTAGAACCTTTTCATCTGGTGGCTCCAGTTGGAATTCGATGCATGACCAAAGACCAGAATGCGGTCTGCATCACCTACACCAGTGTCAATCAACAAAAAGGGCTCTTGCTGTCCTTCAGCAAATTCGTATGTCTTGTAAGCCTCTGGAATAACAATCAAACCCCTATCGATCGGCTGAGGAGGCGCAGCGTTAGTAACGTTTTGTTTCTGTCTTATCATTAATCGGATTGCGTCCTTGTTTGGCATTTGTCCTCTCACAACAAGTGAAACCCCTTCTAAGGCGTTATTGACAATAACTGATGGAATTTCTTGAGTTTCTTCTGCCCGTAGTCTTATGTCACATATAATTCTTGCCGCTTGTACTCCCCCAGCATTGCCTCCATCTGTGTGAGAGTTCAACAAACATAGAACCGCATTTGTATGTAGTCATGCCTTGCATTTATGGCTATCATGTTTTTCGCATCTCCAGAACTTCTTACTCCCATCTCCACTTAATTTGTCGAATGAGAACAAATTCCCATCATAAGCAAACTTTTCTCTTTCGCGTTTGGATTTAATGCTTTCCATTCTACTTTTTGTAATTTGGATTAAAATAAATTTAACACAAAATACAAGCTAACTTCCACTACAGCAGGTGTTTCCAACCCTGTGCATGTGGGCGCAAGCGCCCCCTCAAAGCTCTTTGCATGCGCCTGCTTCAAAGTATTAAAATAACAAAAAAAAATTAAGCCTTAAAAGTAAGAAAAATAAAATTTATTTTAGCTTTTAAAATCTCTCTAGATCTAGCAACTTTAATAAATTAGCATATGGAATACAAAGTCAAAGAGATCACTAACTGAACCTTGTTTATTTTATAATAAATGTACGTAAAACTTAAATTATTATTTTTTTTGGAAATTCGGCTTGCGCCTGCGACTGTTTTTCTCAATCTGAAATGAGCCCACACCACAATGATGTTGGGAACCCCTGCACTAGAGTTTTTATATATATGTTACAGACAAGGTAATTAATAGGTGATTATTAATAACTGGTTATTAATAAATCACCGGATTTATCACATTAACCGTAACATATACACTATGTCAGCATATGACCATAAGGTTAAAGTGATGGGGTGTTAATTGACGAATTGACATATAATCACATCTACAACTAATATTCTGGCATCTAATAATCTGGCGTCGAAATGACAGGTGTCGAATCGATAGGGTCTCCACTCTTCTGCTTCCTGTTTCCTCAGCCCACAACCTTGGAGTCATCTTTGACTCCTCCCTCTCCTTCTCGACACATATCCAACAGATAACAAAAAAACTGTCATTTCTTTCTCTACAACATCCGTCCCTTTCTTTCTGAACATACATAGTAACATATATAGTATATGATGGCAGATAAAGACCAACATGGCCCATCTAGTCTGCCCAGCGAGGTGGCAAGAATAGGTGCACCTGCCGCTCCGTGCAGATCGCCCCTCCCCATGCCTTTATTTAGGGGTGTACCCACCGCTCTGTGTGAGTCACCCCTATTTGTTGAGATATAAGAGAGAGCTATGTGTATTTTGGTTTTTATCCTGTTGCTATAAAGGGATCCACTGTGTCTGTCCCATGCCATTTTGAATTCTGTCACTGTATTTGCCCCCACCACTTCCATTGGGAAGGCATTCCAAGCATCCACCACCCTTTCAGTGAAAAAGTATTTCCTGATGTTGCCTTTCAATTTACCCCCTTGCAGCTTCATGTTATGCCCTCTAGTTTTACAGCTTCCCCGTCTTTGGAAGAGGTTTGTTTGTTTGTTCATTAATACTCTTTAAGTATTTAAAGTTCTGAATCATATCTCCTCTGTACCTCCTCTCCTCCAGAGTGTACATATTTACGTCTTCAAGTCTCATCTCATAAGTCTTCTGACACAGGCTCCAAATCATTTTGGTTGCCTTCCTCTGAACAGTTTCCAGTCTTTTTATATCCTTTGTGAGATATGGTCTCCAAAACTGAACACAATATTCCAAGTGAGGCCTCACCAGTGACTTGTACAGCAGCATTAGTACCTCTTCCTTTCTGCTGGTAATTCCTCTTTGTATGCAACCCAGCATCCTTCTGGTTTTTGCCACCTTGAGATCCTCGGAAACAATCACTCCAAGGTCCTTCTCCTGGTCCGTCCACACCAATCTCTCGCCCCCTATTGCATACAATTCCCTTGGATTTCTGCTTCCCAAGTGCATGACACTGCACTTCTTCACATTAAATCTTAACTGCCAAGCATTAGACCATTGTTCCAGCTTTTGTAGATCTTTCCTTATGTTCTCCACTCCCTCAGGGGAGTCCAATCTGTTGCAGACTTTCGTGTCATCGTCAAAAAGATAGACTTTTCCATTCAGTCCCTTAGCAATGTTGTTGTTAAGTGCCGTCAAGTCGGAGTCGACTCATGGCGACCCTCTGGATAGCTATCCTAAATTGTGTTCAGTCTTGAGTCAGGCGGCTCATTGTTGACAGACTGGTACCTGTAGCTGCTGTTATTGTATCAATCCATCTCATTGCTGGCCTTCCTCTTTTGCGTTGACCTTCTATCTTGCCAAGCATGATGTCTTTCTCTAATGATCTCTTTCGCATGATGTGTCCAAAGTATGAAAGTTGAAGTCTTGTCATCTGAGCTTCTAAAGAAAGCTTAGGTTTGATCTCCTCTAGTACCGACTGGATTGTTCTTCGGGCAGTCCATGGTATACACAGTATTCACCGCCAGCACCATAATTCAAAGGCATCAATTTTCTTCCTATCTTTTTCACTGTCCAGCTTTCACATCCGTATGATGTTATTGAAAATACCATGGCTTGAACAAGTCGAATCTTTGTATGGAGAGAGACATCTCTGCTCTTGAGAATCTTATCTAGGTCTTTCATAGCCATTCTGCGAAGAGCAGTGTGTCGTCTGATTTCTTGACTGCTTTTTGCTTCTTTATTGATAGTTAATCCAAGTAGGTTAAAGTTGTTCACGATTTCAATTTCTTCTCCTTCAACGATGAACCTGTTGATTATGCCAGTTGTCATGATCTTTGTCTTCTTTACATTAAGGTGCAGGCCCATTTTGAGACTATGTTCTTTGATTGTGAGAAGCAAATGTTTCAGATCATCTTCACTTTCAGCCAGTAATGTGGTATCATCGGCATATCACTCACATATACATTGAACAGTACTGGTCCCAGGACCGAACCCTGGGGCACACTGCTAATCACTGTCCTTTCATCCAAGTGAATTCCATTTACCATCACCTTCTGTCGCCTGTCAGTCAACCAATTTCTGATCCAGTTCACCACCTTGGGACCCATCCCCAAGCTGTTGAGTTTGATAAGCCTCCTATGAGGAACAGTATCAAAGTCTTTGCTGAAATCCAGGTGGATGACATCTATCGCATGCCCTTGATCTAGTTCTCCCAGTCAAAGAACTCAATCAGATTTGTTTGGCAAGATTGTCTTGTGGTAAAACCATGTTGCCTCGGATCATGCAACCTGTTGGTTTCGAGAAAGTGCACTATTCACTTTTTCAGGAGAGCCTCTATTACTTTTCCCGCCACTGAGGTAAGGCTTACTGGACTGTAGTTTGTCACTTCTTCCCTACTGCCACTTTTGTGAAGAGATACCATATCAGCCCTTCTCCAGTCCTATGGAACTTCTCCTGTCTCCAAGGAACTATTAAAAACATCCTTTAAAGGCCCTGCAAGAACCTCTGTGAGCTCTTTCACTATCCTGGAATGTATCCCATCCGGTCCCATGGCCTTGTCCACTTTCAATTTTGAAAGATGTTCTAACACATCATCTTCTGTGAATGGTGTGGTATCTTCTCCATTCCCATTTGTATACTTGTCAATCACTGGTGGACCTTCACCAAGATCTTCTCTAGTACTAAAACACTTATCCACTTTTTAGTTACTTCTCGCTTCAACTATTGCCATTTCCTCCTTGCTGGTCTCCCTCTGAGTCATCTGAGTGATGCGCAGTTAAAGGCGAGGTTGAAAATCCAGGTTGAAAGCTCACCTCTTTGCTTCTGCCTTTGGTTCATGACCACTGTTCCCTCTAAGCTGTGCACATGTGCGCGCGCACACACCTCGCCGAGCGAGCGCACATACTTTACAACAGAGCGCACAAAAATTACGGTTCTGATTCTGATAGAAAACACAGACATCTTAAAATTTAAAAGTTGTGATTGTAATTACTAGAAATTTTCCGCTTCATTTAGTAATCATCTATTTTCATTTAATTCGATTAAAATCAATGTGGTGTACATACTGTATTCTGACGTGTAGTCAAATTTTAAAGTATATAACTCCAAGTGTTGGTTATGTGGTGCACAAAAATGTAACCTTCCTTCAAAAGCTGCACAGCTGATATTTTATGCGCACACAGCCTACAGAAAATTAGGGGGAACATTGTTCATGACTTACCTGTTCTCCTCCTCTTCCCTTGTCTTGTTCTCACCTTGTCTTGTATCTCCTGTTATCCTTCCTTTGCTTTTTCCTCGTCCTTCCCCCTTCTTTGCTTGCTCTTTTGGGCAGGGACTGTCTTTTTTGTCGTTTTCTGTACAGCGCTGCGTGCATCTGGTAGCGCTTTATAAATGCTCAGTAGTAGTAGTAGTAAAACCAGGATTTGTTTTACATGCAGTGATTTTGAACGTGAGGTACTGTCCACTATAGCATTCTGCCTCCTCCTGCCCACCCGGAAGTGACGTCATCAGCTCACTCGGCTGTCTGCCACACTCCACTTCCTGCATTTAAGCAACTCCCCTGCGGTGTTCTGCACCGCGGCGGCGCTCACCCAAGAAGCATGAAGTGCTCCTTGGGGCGACTCCTGTGGTGACCATTTACTGGCTTTTCCTTTTACCTTTCTCAGTCCTCAAGGATAAGTCTCTGTCCTTCTGGTAAGGTCACCTGTATTCTATTCTTTCTGGTTACCCTTCTTTCCTCTGTGATGGCTGTCCTTACCATGGCCTCTATCCCTGTTCATTGGGGTTGGTGCCCTGGTTCGGCAATTGTCTCCTTCAGCTCCCTACTCATGTTCCCCTGTTGCCCGCCTTTCTCTACTCCCCCCCCCTCTTTTCTTTCCTACACCTGGCTCTTCTGAACTGTCACTCTCTGCCTTCTAAAGCTATTCCTGTCCATGACCTTGTATTGCAACATTCCCTGGACCTCTTCTTCTCGGAGACATTGTTCCGCGAGGGTGAAGAACCACTTCTCAACTGCTGCCTCCCCCCCAGGGTACTCTGTTCTCACCACTCCTCGGTGGGGCTAGTCTGGAGGGGGGGTCACAGCTATCTTCCGTTCTTCCCTTCCCATTGGTGAGCTACCTTCTCCCGCCCTACACTACCCTGAGTCTCTTCTCCTATGTTTTTGATTCCTCCCCCTCTCTCCATTTTCTCCTCATTTATTCTCCCCCAGCCCTCCAACCCTACCTCTGGGATTCCCTTCTTCTTACCCTCTCTGAGGCCTCCCTTCTCAATCCTCATGTTGTGTTTGTTGGTGACTTTAATGTGCATTTCGACTCCCCCTCTACCTCTTGTGACACCTCCTTCCTTGCCCTCCTTTCTGAATTCTCTCTCCACCAATATGTTCCTTTCCCTACTCACTCTGTCGGCCCTAGCCTCGACCTCGTGATTTCTCCCCTTACCTCCCCTCTGCCCTTTCCGCTTTCCTAGTCCCCTGGTCAGATCATTTCTACATTCTTTTCGATCTTCCAGTTTCCCTGCCATCTTCCAGGCCCTTCCCCCCTCCCTTCATATCCTCGTGCTGGATCACACCTACCACTCTCCAACATTTCCACTCTGCAGACACCATCTTTGCACCTGATTTTCACACTCTCCCTCTTGAGCAGCAAGTCCAGGTCTGGAACTCCTCCCTGCTGTCTGCCCTTGGCACACTTGCCCCATGACGTCTGGTCTCTTGCCCTCATCAGTCGAACCAGCACCCCTGGTATCACTCTGGCCTCCTGCTCTGCTCTCACCTCCATTGTGCTAAGCACCTGTGGTGCAAACACCCCTCTGGGAAATGCATGA
This sequence comes from Ichthyophis bannanicus, assembly GCA_033557465.1. Taxonomy (NCBI): domain Eukaryota; kingdom Metazoa; phylum Chordata; class Amphibia; order Gymnophiona; family Ichthyophiidae; genus Ichthyophis; species Ichthyophis bannanicus. The sequence goes on along the minus strand of CM066047.1, from coordinate 31,452,313 downwards.
CTCACTTTTATTACTGTCATTCCCTTTACTGTTCTTCAGTTCATGATGCCAAATGCACTTATTACACCAATCTTATCTCCTCCGGCTCCTCCCACCAGCTATTTTCTGTCCTCCGTACTTTGTCGGCCCCTTCTGCCCCTTCTCTCCTGGCAACCTATTTCAGCAACAAGGTCCAGGTCCTTTGTTCTGCTTTCACCGCCTGCCCCCCCCCCACCCCTCTCCTTTTCCAGTCTTGGCCCCTCCTCTCCCCCCTCTGTTTCCCCAACTGCAATCTCCTCCCACTCTCATTTTGCCCCATCTCTCCTGTTGAGCCGTCTAAAGCACTTTCCTCCACTCGCACGATGACCTGCCCATTTGACCCGATTCCTTCCTGGCTCGCTCACCCTTCTCCCAATTGTTCTTGCTATTTTTTACTCCAGCCTCTCTTCTGGCCTCTTTCCTACTCTCTGGAAGCATGCCATTATCCGTCCCATCCTCAAAAGCCCTCCTTTGACCCTTCCTCCCCTGCAAACTAGCACCCCTTTTCTCTCTAAGCTCTTAGAGAAGTTGGTTTTCTTACAGCTCTCTTCTCACCTTGGCACCCTCGTCAATCGGGTTTTCGCCCTGGGCATAGCACTGAGACTATCCTTAATGAATTGCACTCTTCTCACGACCGTGGGCTTTACTCTATCGCTTTCTCCCTGCATCTGTCCTCTGTGTTCAATCTTGTTGATCACGTCAGCCTCCTCTCTCGCCTCTCAGACGCTGGGATCGGAGGGACTGTCCTCACATGGTTCCTTCTCTGTCCAGGCTGGCTCCTCCTCAACACCAATCACCCCCCTGTCCTGTGGTGTCCCCCAGGGGTCTGTTCTTGCTCCCCTCTTGTCTAACATTTTCCTGGCCCCTCTCACTCTTCTGGTTCAACAGCTCTGTATATTTGCATGTTATTACACAGATGACATCATTCTACTACCCCAAACCGACCCTTCTGCCCCTGATTCCTGGCTATCCTCGCATTTTCTCCACCTTAACTAAACACAGACTGTTTGGTTCACGATTGGCAACTCTACCCCTTCCTTGGCCCCCTCTTTTTCATCCTCCCCCCTCCCTCTGGTATCCACGGTCCACTACTTTGGTGTCACCTTGGACTCAGCCCTGTCATTTCATGACCATATTTCCTCACTGATCCTTGGCTCTTTCTGTTCCCTGTGTCAAATCCGTGCTGTCCGACCTTTCTTTGCCACATTTCCCTAGTTATGAACAGGATAGATTACTGTAACATTGCTCTTGCTGCCTTCCTATAGTATGAACTCCGCAGACTTGTTACTACAAAACACCGCAGCCCGTCTTCTCATGTATGCCTCCCTTACTGATCACATTACGCCTCTGCTTATCCATCTCCACTGGCTACCCGTTACCTATGGGATTCAGTTTAAGATTCTCACCTTTATACACAAGCTATTCATTTCACTTCCCCTCAGTACATCTCTGACCTAGTCCATCTTCACACCTCTCATCGCTTGCTACGACACATCCACGCAAATCGAATGTCTCTCCCCTCCCTGGCTCACCTTGCATCAACTCACAGCTCTGCATTTTTCTTTCTTGGTCCTAAGCTCTGGAATTCTCTCCCCCCTGACCTCCGCCTTGAACCTTCCTTCATCAAGTCAAGGCTCTGTTAAAAACCCATCGTTTCTGCGCCACCTTTAATCTTCCTCCCCCCCTCTGTCCCGAGCTGAGGTTTCCCATGTCTCTCTTTTCTCTCGCTGCCTGGTTTCTCAGTCTAGTTTCTCCCTTTTTCTTTGTTTTTCTCTGTCCTATCAAAACTATGGTGTTCTTTTCCTTTTCCTGGCAGTGTGCATTTTGCTCTTTTGGAAACTGCTCTGTTTCTTCGAAGGGTGGTATATCAAGAAATGGAATAAAGATAAAGATCTTTATCTCCTCTTCAGTCTGTTCAAAATTCTGATGTACAGCTAATCTTCTGCCAGCCCCAATATAGTCACATAACCCCTTTCTCAAATTACTTCAATGGCTTCCCTTCTGTTTCTGTATCCAACACAAACTTCTCCTGACCTATAAGTACATTCATTCTACTGCTCCTCATTACCTTTCCTCTCTCTCTCTCTCCACCCCTCCTCTCGCTTCTCTCTGTGCCCTTCTCTTCAACAGCCCATTCCAGACTTAGATCCTTTCACCTTGCTGCTCCTTATGCCTGGAACAAACGACCTGTATCTTTCATCTCTCCCCCTTCTCCAATCCATGCTAAAGGCTCGCCTCTTTCAGGCAGCTTTTGTATCTTAATTCTTTGTTCCCCTTCCCCACTGTAGCCTTGTTCTCATCTGTTGTACTGTCTGTCTTGATTAGTTTGTAAGCTCTGATGAGAAGGGACCATCATATGCGTCTGTGCAGCACTGTGTATGCCTTGTAGCACTATACAAATGACTAATAGTGCAGGAAGAGGAGGTAAGAAATTCTAAAGGGGCAGTACATTTGCCTCATCACTGCACCACACACACACTCTGTTTGAAGTTGCTATAGAGAGAGTACCAGTTCTAAAGGTTCATCATACAGCCCCTGCTACCATGACAAGACATAGTGTATTATGTCTCTCTGAACTCTTCCCCCCCCCCCCCCCCCGTACAATTTTAGAAATGAAGGAATGGGAAGCATGTTGTGTTGTTGCACTGTAAGTGTGCTCCTTTCAAATGCACGCACAGTCCCTGACAGATGTGAACCGCACCTGATCTGTGGAAGGTAGCGGTATATAAGCAACTGTTAAATAAATACATAGCCATGCATGCATGAAGCACACCCCCCCCCCCCCTTCTTATGATACCACCTAAATGCCCGATTCTGAAAATGAGAAACACGTGTCACACTGCAAGTGTACACTTTTCAGCTTCTTTCTATGTTTCTTCAGCTACTGCAGACAGCCCCTCTTGCCTTGAGCCCTTTCACCCCTTCAAACACTGCAAAGTTTGTAAGCGGATTCTACTATTTTTCTTTCTTGCCCTCAGGAGATGCAGCTCCGCACTGTGCCTTTTGTTACTTTTTGCAAGCTCTGTTCCAGCTGTGACTCTCTTTTTTTTTTTTTTGGGGTGGTAGTAACCGATTTTCATGCTGTGCACATTCCTGGGTCAGTTGGAGATGAAGAATGCTTTGAAAGTTGTGCCTGACTGGAGGTCACATCCCTGGGATGCCTTTGAAGTTAATCTCACCAGTCTGTCTGTGTGTGTGTGTGCGGGCATGCACCCATGAAAAGAGCTGACATGTACATGAGGGGGCCTTGGGACTTCACAGCTGGTTCCACATCATGGGCACAAACTGAACTAGTCTTTACCTCACTGCAGCTGTGGACTCATGGTTCCTATTTTTTTTAAGAACTCAAGAAATAAGGTGCAGGTGAGATCATTTTACTGGTAGCAGCTCATTTTGTTCTGACCTGGTAAAGGCAGCACAGCTCCTAAAGGTTGGGCAGAAAACATGTTAGTCTAATAAAAAGGCCACTCACGTAACTTGCTTGTTTGACCTTAGCTGGCCTTGATCAATTTCTCTAGGACAGGGGTTCTCAACCCAGCTCTCAGGACACACCTAACCAGTCAGGTTTTTTATAATAACCACAATGAATATGCATATAATAGACTGCATGCAAATATATCTCATGCATATTCATTGTGGTTATCATAAAAATAGTGACTGGCTAGGTGTGTCCTGAAGACTGGATTAAGAACCCCTATACTAGAAAAAACAGACCTTTTAAATGCAGAGACAGAATGGGTAAAATTAGGACTGGCTCAACCTGTCTAGATGCCCTAGAGCAGGGGTCTCAAACTCAAATTGCTTTGAGGGCCAAATGAGGACTTGTAAAGTAACCCGGGGGCCGCATAAGACGTGGGGCCTCATTTGCATAAGGGACCTCATTTGCATAAATATTTGCATAATGTTACCATACACTAACTTTTAGTAAACATGCCTCTTTAATGAGTATGGATAAAGAAAGACTAAAAGATTTAGAAACAGGAAGACAATAATTAAACTGGGAACCCCAAAAGCCAAACTTGGAATGTACAACAACACTGTAGAAATAAAACTATAAATTAATTTCCTCTTGTACTAAACAAAGCGCAAACATTAATGATGCACATTTCCCGGAGCTGACATATTCCAGTTAATAAATTCAAAATAAAGAGAGATTTTTCTACCTTTTGTGCATTTTTTATCAGTTGCAATTGTTCCAGCCACTTTCTTCTGGTTTCTTCATGTCTTCTGCTAACTCTCCATCGTCTGCTGTCCATTTGCCCTTTCTTCTCTCCTAGTTTTTTTCCATTCTCTCTCTACATCTGCTTTAACATACTAATCTTTCTCCTTTTTCTCTTTCCTCATTCCTATTTCATCCACTCCAATTTTACCCCTCCATCCTCAATCCCCACTTACTCTCCCAATACCTGGCCAATTGTAGATTTGTCTTCTCTCCTAGACAAAATATTTTTCCCCTCTCCATTTCACTTTCCCAGCTCCATCCCATTCTAATCCTCCCCCAACATCAGCTCCCTTCTAGTTCCAGCCCCACCCAGCATCCGCTCCCTTCTAGTCCCTGCAGCAGTCCATTTCCAGTCCTATCATAGCCTCACCATCAGCCCATTTCCAATCCTAGCCCCCCATCAGCCCATTTCCAATCCTAGCTCCCTCCCCTCACAGCCCATTTCCATTCCAAGTCCCCCTCCCCATCAGCCATTTGCAGTTCAAGCCCCCCTTCCACTCAGCCCATTTCCAGTCCTAGCAACCCCCCCCCCAGCCCATTACCAGTCCTAGACCCCCCATAGCCCATTACCAGTCCTAACCTCCCCATAGCGCACTTCCAGTTTTACCCCCTATCACCCCATTTTCAGTCTTAACCCCCCCCATAGCCCATTACCAGTCCTAACCTCCCCATAGCGCACTTCCAGTTTTACCCCCATCACCCCATTTTCAGTCTTACCTCCCCTCATAGGCCATTACCAGTCCTAACCCCCCAATCAGCCCACCTCCAGTCCTAGCCCCCACCATAGCCCATTACCAGTCATAACCCCCCCTGCCAATAGCCCACTTCCAGCCCTAACCCCCATTACCCCATTTCAGTCAGCCCCTCCCTAGCTCGTTACCGGTCCTAACTCCCCCCATCAGCCCACCTCCAGTCCTTCCTAACCCCCGCCTGCCCAGTTCCAGTCCTTTCCCCCACCATAGCCCATTACCAGTCATAACCCCCCCCCGCCAATAGCCCATTTCCAGTCATAACCCCCCCCCGCCAATAGCCCATTTCCAGTCCTACACCCCCCCCTGCCAATAGCCCATTTCCAGTCCTACACCCCCCCTGCCAATAGCCCATTTCCAGTCATAACCCCCCTGCCAATAGCCCATTTCCAGTCCTAAACCCCCCCCTGCCAATAGCCCATTTCCAGTCCTACCCCCCCCCCCGGTAAATAAAAAAAACACCTGGCTTCTGCTGCTGCAGCAGAAAATCAGCTGTCCCGCGGCCCCTTCCTCTCTGCCCGGAGATCCCTCATTGTGCTTCATCAGCAGCGTGCTTTTTAAGCCGCGAAGAGAGTATTTCCCTCTCTCGCGGCTTAATCCTATTCACTTTTCAAGCCTCGCGAGAGGGGAATACTCTCTTCGCGGCTTGAAAAGCACACGCTGATGGAGCACAATGAGGGATCTCCGGGCAGAGAGGAAGGGACCGCAGCACAGCTGATTTTGCTGCTTGAGCAGCAGAAGCTAGGTTTAAAAAAAAAAAAATTGACAGTCGATTCTGCCGCTGCCACGGCAGCAACGGCAGAAGCAGAAGAAAGGCTTTTTTCTTTCCCTCCGTCGCGGGCCGCACAATGTTCTCTCGCGGGCCGCGTGTTTGAGACCCCTGCCCTAGAGGCAGTTGATGACCCTGCCATCCTTGCTATGCATCCCAAGGAGCTTTGCTGGAGAAAGATTGACTGGACAACAGATAGTCTCGAGTTAGGCAGGAAGAGAGGGCTTCAAAACCAAAAAGGTTTCATGGTGGCCACAGAACACAGGAATTAAGGGCAATAGGTAAAATGTTAATGGCAAGCAATACCTTGGATAGTTTGCACACGACTGCAACTTTACCGTTTAGAAAGTTACAGTATGTCACGTGGGTGAGGGTGTTCAGCTGTGTCTGTGAGGTGAAATATCTTTGCTTTGTCGTGTGCATTGAAAATGGTACAGGTGTACAACCAACTACTTCTGGAGCTGTGTTGTGCATAAAGTATAATATAGTGAAAGCACATGGTTTACTACAGAGCTGGAATTTTTTCCCAACCTTTCCAAGAAATATTCTTCCCTTTTCAGGATATTATAGTTATTATTCCCAGTGCGCTGAGTTGGCCAGGACGTCCCATGGTGGAGACAGAAAGAAAATAGAGAACACGCCCAGTCCTTATCTGCTTTCTACATCCTAATACAAGTTTGTTTCTAAAAAAGCAAACGGAATGTTCAGGGTCAGCCCCAGAGTTGGTTCAAGGTGTTGGCTGTCCAAATTTATTGCTTAACTATGAATGACCTGCTTTTTGCCATCCCCTATAAGTTATAAAACAACTATATGTGGTCTATTCTTTGAGCGGTAAAAATGTCAACCAAAAAGTATGTATCCACTCAAAATGCAACTGAAGAGTAAAGATATGCTACATGTATTATATATAAGTGTATTCACACTCGTCTCAAATCACAAACTTCCTTTCTTCATCAAGGGAGGTCTCGGACTCTATGGCACTGATCTTGACTTCAGTTTGACAATTCTTAAGTGCCTATTTGCATCAACGACCTTCCCCAGGAATTGTATTTTTTGTTAATCTTATGGTGATGCCTGAAAAGTGCTTTCTAACAATGCTTAAGTCTTAGTATAAAAAGTTGATTTTCCAAATTGTTCATCATAGTTCATTATTATAAAGAAATTGCTTAGCTTGTTTTTCAAGTTGTTTAGCTTTTATCCCAGCTGTTATCACTAAGGAAGTGGATAATTTTAGATACCATGGGATGCTATACACTTTGAGAGAGTCAACATCGTGCGATTCCACATTTGTAGTGTGTGCAATTCAATGCCCTTGTGATTTAATTTATGTGGGAAAAATAATTTGACCTTTTAAGATCAGAATGGGTGAGCATAAAAGCCGATTGAAATGTAAGATAAAAGAAGCACCACTAGTGCGCCATTGCTTGGACAATGGGCACAATTTTGAAGATCTCTGGTGCTTCTGTTTAGATAGAATTCGATCAGGATTGGCGGGTAAATCGCAAGAGCAATCACTGTTGATAAGGGAACAGCGTTGGATTTTTGCTTTGAATTTGGTGTCACCAGGAGGTTTAAATATGTCCATAGATTGGAAATCATGCATGTGAGGCCAATAGAATGACTGTATTAAATGCCAGAAAAGATTGGTAGTTAACTCTTAAATTTTGATAGTAGGGTGTTTAGTTTGGATAATGGCTTTGCATCGCGTTTGAAATTGAGAGTGGTTCGGTGTTTGTACATCTCTAGTTATGGGGTGGTTGGATGGGGTAGAGTTGGTGTAGGTTTAGGTCATAGAAGAACAGCTGTAACTGATTGTGCTTGTGTTGCTAGTGTTTGAAGTTTGGGATTGAGTGAGTGCCTTGCATGCGTGTTTTTTTTTCCAAGATAAATTAGGGTTTAAATTTGAGATCGAGTAAGTATTCTGCATGCGTGGCGTTTTTTCAAGAAGAGTTGTATGTGAGAGGCTAATTATTGTGAATGCATGTAGTATCAATTATAACTCAGGTAGGTGATCTGGATATAGGTATATTAGAGATTGATGAGTGAGAGGGGATGACTTTTTAAGGTATTTTTGAGGTTATGTATGTTTTCGTCTTTTTAGAGTTTTTTATGCTTTGAAAAGCCTCTGAGGAAACTTGGAGTGAAACGTGTATGAGGTATCGAAGGATGACGTTGGGATAAGCGATAACAGCTGGGATAAAAGCTAAACAACTTGAAAAACAAGCTAAGCAATTTCTTTATAATAATGAACTATAATGAACAATTTGGAAAATCAACTTTTTATACTAAGACTTAAGCATTGTTAGAAAGCACTTTTCAGGCATCACCATAAGATTAACAAAACACAATTCCTGGGGAAGGTCGTTGATGTGAATAGGCACTTCAGTTTGACAATTCTTAAGTCAAGATCAGTTCCATAGAGTCTGAGACCTCCTTTGATGAAGAAAGGAAGTTTGTGATTTGAGACGAGTGTGAATACACTTATATATAATACATGTAGCACATCTTTACTCTTCAGTTGCATTTTGAGTGGATACATACTTTTTTGGTTGACATCCCCTATAAGTTGGCACCATAGGCAACTGTCTAGCTTGCCTGGTGGTTGGGCTGGCCCTGGGAATGTTAGGGATTATTCAAAAAGGGATGGAGAATAAAACTGAATAGACCATTATCCCATCTTCAGTTGTAGTCTCACCATCTCAACAAGGATATAGAGCAATTAGAAAAGGTTCAGAGAAGAGTGATAAAAGGGATGGAACACCTCCCTTATGTTAAGGCTCGTAAGCGTGGAATAAAAGACATGAGCAGGAATATAATATAAGTTTCAGAATCTTTTGTGGGTGGAAGAGTTGTTTAACTTTTCCAACATTAAAAGAGGAGCGACGCTAGGAAATTCATAACAGCAGATTGAAAACAAATCATAGAGAGCATTTCTTCATGGAGCATGTTAATTAAGTTGTAGAACTTGTTGCCAGAGGTTTTGTTCAAGGAGGAAAAGTTAATTAAAAATTCTTGAGCAGGTAGAGGGGAGAACCATCACTATGAGAAACTGGATCTGCTTGTTGGGAACTGCCAAGTGTTTGTGACCTGGGCCGGCCACTGTCAGAAATCGAATGCTGGGCTCAATGACCTTGGCTTGACTTATGTTCTTAGGCTCCTAATTTTTCAATTTTTGCTGGAGGCTTCCTGCTTGCTAAGGTGGTGTGTTCAATCCTCTTCCTTCTCCTCCAGTCCCATGTGCTTAGTTTCTACATCTTGCTGTTTCTTCTCTTTTTCAGTCTCCTCTATGTTCATGCAGGCCATATTGTCTTTACATAAGCTACTGAATATATTATTATTGATCATGACAATTAACTAATTCATAATCTAAAGCTAGAACATATAAATCAAATGTAGATCATTATCGGGGCCACACCATCATAGATGAAGGAGTTTTCTGTCATTTAGAGGAGCATCAGATGAATTGTTCATATTCAGTGAAGTTTTGGCTTTCCACATTCTATTTCTATGTCACAGTTTTAATTCAGGGCTATGCGCCGAAGCGGCTGCATTTTGTCATTTTTCTTTGTGACTACCAGAGACCTATTGGCCATGTGCTTTTCCTGATATTCGACAATCTCTAGGCACCTCACTATTCAGCCTTCGTAGTTCTCGTTGGTTTCACTGTGCTTGGTAAGTGTTCTAGAGGCACTAAGATGTGCCAAGGGCATGAAGGAGACTGGGATTCTCCTACCCGAAGGCATACAGGCACCTACCACTCATGCGCAGTAGCTCTGCATGTCGTCTTGTGGGGCTGGCTTATGTGGATGTTGTTAGCTTGAAACAAACAGCAGGGGAGTGTACAGAGTGCTGTCCATTCAGAATTATTGCATATGCTATGACAGGGTACTGCAGCGCTTTAAATGTCTCGATCTGGGAGTCCTGCTATGATGTTATGCAAACACTGGAATTATTGTAAATGAATGTATACAGCCTTGAATGAATTATTTATTTCAACAGGAGCCATATGGTCTTTATCTGCCATCGTTTTCTATCTGGTCTCTGCATCCATAGCTACTAAGCTCTACAATCTTTTCCTCTCCCTCAGTGCTTGTCCCATGTTTGTTGAAGTCCAATACACTTCTCATCTCCACCATCTCTGCTCAGAGGCTCTTCAATTCACTTACCACCCTTTCTGTAAATAAATATTTCCTTAGATTATACCCGAGTCTACCCCCCTTCACCATCATCCTGTGCTCCCTCATTCCAGAGCTGCCTTTCAGTTAAAGGAGGTTTGACTCCTATGCATTAATGTCGCAGAGGTGTTTAAACATCTCTCTAATATCACCCCTCTCCCTCCTTTTTCCAAAGCATACATATCAATCTTTAAGTCTATCCCCATATGCTTTGACAAAGACCATGAACCATGTTTGTAGATGCCTCTGACCCCCCTCCTGTTTACATCAGTTTGAAAGGGCTGTGTCCAGAGTTACACACACTACTCCATATAAAGTCTCGCTAGAGACACATACAGAGGCACCGTGGTCTCCTTTTTCCCGCTGGCAGCTTTTTCTCTGTGCACTTGAGCACCCTTCTGGCTTTTGCCGCCGCCTTTTCTAGCTGCTTGGCCACTTTAAGATCATCCAGTTATAATTACCCCATTAAATCTTAGTTGACAAATTCTAGCCCAAGCTTCACTAGGCTCCTTCCCATGTTATCTGTAAAGAGGCAAACCTTGTGCAATATTGCTTACAAAAATATTGAAAAAGAACTGGACTAAGAATCTAGCCCCACAGCACTCCTGGCAATACCCCTATCCTCAGAGCAAACTCATTTACCACTACCTTTTGTTGCCTTCCATTGACCAGATTCTAATCCAGTCAGTCACTTTAGGGCTCTTTCCAAGAGCGCTCAGTTTATTTATAAGTTGCTTATGCAGAACCACATCAAGGTAACACCATCCAGCACTCTCCCTCCATACATTGATAAAATTCATCTAACATATACTAAACCATGCTGCCTTAGATCTTTTAATCCACCTAAATACCCTGAATAAAGCATAGTCAAGAATATTTTTATGTCTGACGCTGTTCCAAAGACCAATCTTTTAATGATCTCCCTCTACCATTTCATTTGAGTTCTTTTTATAATATAAATTATATGAGCACAATATGGATCATAATGCATACTGTTAACCTTGATTTTGATACCATTTTTGGCATTTACATTGAATCTTGTAGTCCACTGGATTCCAGGAAGCACGCTGTCCTCTGTTTTAGCAGGTGAGACTAACTGGCCCATAGTTCCCAGCTTCTTTTTTACTTCCATTGATGTGGAGAGGAACCACATCCACTCCTGACTCTAAAGAAACATTCCCTAACGTCTTTCAATATCCTCTGATCTATCCCCTCTATCCTTTTATTACGTCAACTAGTTCCTCATGAACACAGTGTTCTGAACATTGATCTCACTTCCATTTCTATGTGTTTTCCGAGGTCCCACTCATGGCCCTTCATCTGTTACCATAGAACAGAAATAATTGTTAGGCAATTCCACATCATCCTTATCAGTTTTGGGAGGGAGGGCAGTGCTACAGGTTGTCTCTCGCCTGGAAGATCTCTGTTCTAAACCTCATTGCCATGTCTGTTAACAAATTAATTGTAATCTAAAAATATAAATTATTTTAGAGAAGAGGCATTAACTATATGGCTCATACTATAATCACACTTCAATTGCAAGGCACCAGTTACCTTAAATTTTGTTTGAAGTACAATGAGAGTTTGAAGTGCACTTTATACAGTGATAGTTATTCAATTAGTATTCAGAAGTTGCATACAATAAACATTCATAACACTTTGTTTAAGGCACAACCTACTGCCACCTTTCCAGACACACTGTTAATTTTTCAAGTGTTATAGCTTGTTGCTACTAGCAAGACTACATTCAGCCTTTCTTCCAGACAGACCTAGTTGTCTACAAGGTGTTTTAGCTCACTGGTAGTTTGCAGCATCTTTTGATTTGGGAAGGTATTTTAGTCCTCATTCTTTTCCTTCTCTCGGATGGTGGCGAAGTCCTTGATCATGTTGTGGATCAGCTTGTGCTGGCCCTCTGGACCATGAGGCATTCTGGTGAAGAGAAGGGTTTCTCTGATGCATCAGAACATAAGATATGCCATACTGGGTCAGACCAAGGTTCATCAAGCCCAGTATCCTGTTTCCAACAGTGGCCAATCCAGGTCACAAGTACCTCGCAGTTTCTGCAAAAGACACAGGTTCCACAATGCTTGTACTGGGTCAAGCATTGATATCCTGGGTCCCTTCTTAATAATGGTTTATGGACCTTTCCTCCAGGAACTTGTCCAACCTTTTTTAAACCCAGCTACACTAACAGCCTTTACTACATCCTCTGGTAACAAATTCCAGAGTTTGATTACACGTTGAGTGAAAAAATATTTTCTTTTATTAGTCTTAAATAGTTTACCCTGTAGCTTCATTGCATGTCCCCTAGTTTTTCTATATTCTGATAACGTAAACAATTGATCTACGTTTACCCGTTTCACTCCATTCATTAATTTATAGACTTCTATCATATCTCCCCTCAGCCATCTCTTTTCCAGGTTAAAGAGCCCTAACCTTTTTAGCCTTTCTTCATAGGAGTATCCTTCCATCCCCTTTACCATTTTGGTGGCTCTTCTCTGAACCTTTTCTAATATCGCTATATCCTTTTTAAGGTACGGTGACCAGAATTGCACACAATATTTGTGTGGTCTCACCATGGAACGATATAGAGGCATTATAATATCTTTTGTTTTATTTTCCATTCCTTTCCTTATGATACCTAGCATTCTATTTGCTCTCTTGGCTGCTGCTGCACACTGGGCCGAGGGTTTTAACATGTTATCCACAATGATGCCTAAATCTTTTTCCTGGGTGGTGGTTCCTAATGTTGAACCTTGCATCGTGTAACCATAGTTTGGGTTGTTCTTCCCTAGGTGCATAACTTTGCACTTGTCCACATTAAATTTCATCTGCCATTTTGATGCCCAATCTTCCAATTTATCAAGATCCTCTTGCAATTTTCCGCAATCCTCTTGGGTTTTACAACTTTAAATAGTTTTGTGTCATCTGCAAATTTGATAACCTCACTTGTTGTTCCCTTTTCCAGGTCATTTATGAATATGTCAAAAAGCAGCAGACCCAGCACAGATCCCTGGGGTACACCACTATTCACCTTTCTTCATTGGGAAAATTGGCCATTTAGCCTTACCCTCTGCTTTCTATCTTTTAACCAGTTTCTGATCCACAATAGTACACTGCCTCCTATCCCATGACTCTTTAGTTTTGCCAAAAGTCTCTGATGAGGGACTTTCTCAAAGTCTAGATACACTATATCAACTGACTCACCTTTGTCCACCTGTTTATTCACACCTTCAAAAAAACCCATAACAGATTAGTAAGACAAGATCTTCCTTGTCTAAAGCCATGTTGGCTGTCTCCCATTAGGCCATGACTATCTACGTGCTGAGTAATTTTGTTCTTTATGATGGTTTCTACCATTTTTCCTGGTACTGACGTCAGGCTCACCGGTCTGTAGTTTCCTGGATCACCCCTGGAACCCCTTTTTAAAACTTAGCAATCCTCCAATCTTCAGGTATTACAGATGATTTTAATGAAAATTCACAGATTACTAATAGCAGGTCTGCAATCTCATATTTCAGTTCTTTCAACACCCTTGGATGTATTACCATCTGGCCCAGGTGATTTGCTACTCTTCAGTTTATCTAATAGTTGTAATACATCTTCCTGATGTATTGATATGTCCTTCAATTCTTCTGCATCTTTAAATACCACTTCAGTCATGGGAAACATCCCTACATCTTCCTCAGTAAAGACCAAAGCAAAGAATTCATTCAGTCTCTCTGCTGTCACCTCTTAGTGCCCCTTTAACATCTAATGGACCAGTTGACTCACAGGGTTTTTGCTGTGAATGTACTTGAAAAGGTCTTTATTTTGCATTTTTGCTTCCGCAGCAAGCTTCTCAAATTCTCCCTTTGCCTGCCTTATCAATGCCTTGCATTTGACTTGCCAGTACTTGTTGTGTTTCCAGGTTTCGTCGTTTGGCTCTTTCTTCCATTTCCTGAAAGATGCTTTTTTGGCAACAACAGCCTCTCTGACTTCACCTTTAAACCATGCTGGCAGTTTTTTGGACTTACTTCCATGTTTCTTAAAACATGGAATACAGCTGCTCGGGGTTTCCAAGATAGTATTTTTCAACAACACTCACGCTTGATGTAAGTCTTTAACCTTTGCAACTGCTCCTTTTATTTTTTTCTTAAGTATTTTCCTCATTTCCTCAGAGGAGTCTTTAAGCCTCTTGGAAGGATTTCATGGTATGCGTATTTGGGAATAGTCCACAGAATATTGATTTATGGGTGATGTAGTTCAAGATGCAATCTTTGTATTCTTAACCCATTGCCTCCAGTAACTCTTCTAAAAGAATGTGGCAGCCCTTTCGACAATGCGAGTGCCTGAAGAAGCCTCTTGTCTGTATGAACGCCCTTGTGGGTAGTCTGCCCTATGTGGCCATCCATACATTGTCTTTATGCTAGTTCAGCAGCAACCTAGAGGGGATACTTTAGCACACCACACCACAAGTGGCTTCGTTACACATTCTGGGATGTTCTTTTGTACCTAGAAGGTTGAGATGATGTGTTTATAGCTCAGACCTCTTCATAAAATGTTCTACCTGAATTGGTACAGTGGGAAGCAGAACTTACTAAAGACCTTCAACACAGTATAGAGGAGAGGTTTTTCTGAATGTTGACATGTTCTTTTCTGTACTATTCTCCCTGCCAGCATCTTATTCCCTTACAATCCCCCCCCCCCTCTCTTGTAGTACAATGATGCTGTCCATACAAGCCCCTTCCTGTGAACACTCCTTCTGAGGAAGAATGCTTATCCTGAGATCTGACAGGCAGCACTGGGCAGAATGGTGCATCTTGGGATACTTGGTTGCTCTTCTTTAGGGCTGTACCGGGAGCCCCTGTTACTTGGGAAACATGGAATATGTTTAAGGAAAACAAACCAAGTGGGACAGGAATTGGCCGGCTCCATGGTGCCTGGAGTCCAGTGGTCTGACATAAATATTGTCTGACATTTGGTGCTTAAAGGATTACTTGACCCTTCTTCAAAGCCACTGTTTCATGATTAGTGTTAGCTAGAGATGCTCTAATAATACTCATTTCATACGGTAGATAACTACAACCAGGAGGTGCTAAAGCACATTGCCTTCAGACTAGATCCAGCAAGCAACTCGAACCAGATGAGAGAAGAAACGGCCCTGCCTTTAAGCTCTCCAGGGATTTTTCTTCTGCCTGTCAGCTTCCCCCTGACAGATTGATAGGATGCAGGAGCAGAGGTGCCCTGTTCAGTCGCAAGCACTCCCAACCCCATCTGAAGTTGTTAACAGCAGATCGCCTCCCTGCCTTTGATGTAGATGCAAAGATATTTTTCATTCAGCCCTCGTTGAGGCTCCCTATGTCAGTTTCTAAAGTGCAGTTCACCCATTTTTATAGATCTGACTTTGGAATTAAATTAAAGCAACATGTATGGTCTGAATTTGTGAATGAATTTTCCACAGCATCGTTTGCACCGATAGCATTAAATAAATAATAAATATCAGAATGCAGAATATTGAGGAGGACTGACTGAGCCAGTCCTGGATGTACCCTGTGGCATCTTTAAAGTTTGAAACCCTCAAGGAAAAGAGGAACCAGAGGTCTGTAGATGCAGTGGGATGAAAAGGGGGTGTAAAACCAAGTCTGCCTCACCCTTTGCCGTGTTCAATAACTGCCAAGTGATCAGGAATTCCCACCTCATTCGTGTTTAAGTCAACTCAAGCCCTGGCTGCGTACAGATTTATAGATGTAAAGGGAATTTTAATGCTGCACATTTAGATTGGTCAATTCTTCCACATTGGGGACATGCAGTGAAGCTACAGGGTAAACTATTTACAAGACTAATAAGAGAAAATATTATTTTCACTCAACGTGTAATCAAACTCTGGAATTTGTTACCGGAGGATGTAGTAAAAGCTTAGTGTAGCTGGGTTTAAAAAAGGTTTGGACAAGTTCCTGGAGGAAAGGTCCATAAACCATTATTAAAAGGGACCTGGGATATCACTGCTTGACCCACTACAAGCATTGTTGGAACCTATGTCTTTTGGGGAAACTGCTAGGTACGTATGGCCTAGATTGGCCTCTGTTGCAAACAGGATACTGGGCTTGATGGACCTTGATCTGACCCAGTATGTCATATCTTATGTTCTTATGATTTTTTTTTTTTTTTTTTTTTTTTTTTTTTTTTTTTTTTTAGGAATTCACAAAGAAATCACTCTCCATTGTGGGCAACCTGGGAAACAGACCCATTTATGCCCTTAAAAGAGCCGAGCTGACCAATCCTGATCTATAGTATCTTTTAACATGAATATGTTCATAGCTGGGCACCAAATGTACTTTAGCATGAAATGGCAATACGAAAGCATTTAGTACCCAATGGTCTGGCTGCATTGCTCCTTGCTGCAATGTTGTTGACGTTTAATACTTATGGTACACCAGTGGTCAGAGCAACAGTTTAGTACCCAAGAAATCAGGGTTAGATTCCCACTGGCACTCGTTGTGACATTGGGCAAGTTACTTTAACCTTTATTGCCTTGGAAGAAAAGGCTGGCAATCTACTTCCAGCCATACCTTGCAAAGAACACCCAGGGGCTGCTGGGTCCCCAGGAGTCTACATTGACTTGATGGCATGTTTAAAAAAAGGTCCCAACACTGTGGAAGAAACTCATATGGTTAGAATGAAATTAAAAAATAATAATAAAACAGGCCTAATTTATTTAGCTCAGGCCTTTTCAAGAGTAGTTCAAGGCAATCTGACAAGTGTTAATCTACAAATTAGTATGCATAAAGTCAATTAGTGCACATTAAAAATTATTATTAAAACAAATGTGTGAAACGGAAAAAGAAAATCCAAAAATCATAGACCAAATGAACTGAAACTATTTGCCTTGTACACATCCGTACATTCACCGATGCAATGGATTACTCCTCTTTAATATCCCGCTCAGGCCTTCATTCATTTAGCAGGTGAAGTCTCTGTTATTTCTTGCAACTTTTGTTCATCAGTCACTTAATTGTGCTTCAAAAATAGAGGCTCTGAATCCCAAGTCTCACTCATGCACCGGGAAAGACAATGCGCACGGGTGAGGTCTCCTGCAACATTTCTAAGCAGCATGTGTAACAGTGGCAGTGAGAGCATGTTGAGAATGGCCAGTGCACCCGCTCAGGGAAGAGAATGAAGACCCCCCCCCCAATCTGGTCCTCATCTCAGCTATTTGCACAAAAGACTTAGGAGGCAGCTGGGCCGCTGCTCAGCTCAATGATCTGCAGATGGCAGCTCTTATTGTTGATGTCCCCAGGCTGTGGCCAGTGTTTCTCAGACATCCCCCTTCTCCCATTGTTCAGTTATAGAGCAGCAGCCCCAGCGGCTGATGCATCAGGTGACAGCGCTGTACTTGATTAAGACAGCGCTTGAGCCAGGAGGGTAAGCCTGAAGCGAGTACAGAGCTCCAGAATAAGGAAGCATAATAGTGGGGCAGAATGGGGCTGCTGTTGACCCAAAGAGCAAAACCCCAAAAGCCTTGTGGAACCACTGAACCGGCCAAAAAGATAACAGCTGGAATAATAAGAGTCTTCTGCGGTCAGCTGGTTTTAATAATTGACAATGTTCAAGTTTTGCAGGCACAAGAAGTGTATCCTAACTAAAAGCATTAAACCACAGTCCTTCAGGACCCCAGATGAGTCTGCTTCTTAGCATAATCAAAATGAAAATAAGCCACCGTCTGAATTAAGCAAAAACCTCATGGATATTCATTGTGGAGATCCTGTAAAAAGGAGCAATTTGTGGCCTGAGGACCAGAGTTTCCTAATTTCAACCAATTAGCTCTGATTATACATTCAAAAACTCTTCCTTCCAGCCTGCCAAGAAACAGGACGGATGCCATCTGCTTCTGAGTTAAGACCCCATGGTATTACTTTGTTTGCATTTGTACATGAGCTTAATAACATGTCAGCATTTCACCACTTTCATTTGGGAGCTGCAGGAGCAGGAGGGTCATGGGGAGTACAATTTTCAAAACAGTCTGAAACTTGCCCACTCTAAAACTTTGCCTGTTGCATTTAGAGAAAGGGTTCCCAAGGGTGGGGTATATATTGAGGTCTGGGGAGGGAATACTACTACTCATCATTTGTGAAAGCAAATTACATTTTTAAATATTTATGCCTGCATTATTTTCCTGAAAGAAAAAAAATCCCATCCCCAAGGAATAAGCCCACCTGCAGACTTTCCTTTTGAAAACTGATTCAAAGTTTGTGGGCTACAAGCACTCAGGGACTTTGGTCTCATGGGGTGGGTCTTAAATTTATTCCCATGATGTGCATTCTCAGGTCCGTGAGTCTCTTAGCTAAGGGATATGCAAAACCAACCTTATCATCATGGAGAGATTCCTCAGGAATCTGCACGGGGATAAGGGAGAGGAACTAGCCGCCAAAGATTAATCTTCTAAGCAAAGAATGGTATTGTGTTAATTGAATTTGTTTCTTTTTCTTACAGATCATGTTTTACATTATGAATTTGCAAATCTGCTAAAAAAGTAACAAACTTACTAGGCACTTGGAGGGCCCGTGGCTCGTACACCATTTTGCTAATTAGGAGACCAGAGCACCATTCCTAGGTAAGTTCCCAATCATTGCACTGACAGGAAATGTGGTGTGATGGGTGTGGCAAAGAAGAGAAGCGCAGAAGAAAGCTACAACTTTCTCAGGCACTAGAGTACGACTGCTACTATTAATCATTTATATAGCGCTACCAGGTGTACGCAGCATTGCACAGATACATGAAAAATGACGGTCCCTGCTCATCGGAGCTTACAGTCTAATCAAGACAGACACTACAATAGCTGAGAACAAGGGTACAAATAGGGAAAAGTAAGGAGAACAAAGGATCAGGATCCAAAAGCAGTCTCAAAGAGGTGAGCCTTTAGCATGGATCTGAAAAGGGCAAGAGATGAAACCTGACGTACAGACTCAAGTAGTGTGTTCCAGGTATAAGGAGCAGCAAGGTGAAAGGAGCGAAGTCTGGAGTTGGCAGTGGAAGAAAAGGGCAAAGAGAGAAGCAAGCCAGAAGAGCAGAGTTCACGAGGAGGGGTGTAGGGAGACAGGAAACATATAATGAATGCATTTATAGGTCAGGAGAAGTTTGAATTGGATACGGAAACAGAAGGGAGCCAATGGAGTGACATGAGAAGAAGGTTATATGAGTGTGTCGGAGTTGGTGGAGGATTAGCCACACAGCTGAGTTCTGGATAGACTGAAGGGGAAAAGAGGTGACTCAGAAGGAGGTTGCATAAGTGTCTTAATATGATGTTCAGAAAGGAGGGGGCAAATTTTGCTAAAGTTAGAGAAAGAAACGGCAGGTTTTAGCAATCGGTTGGATGTGTGTGGGGAAGGACAGAGAGTCGTCAAAGATGATGCCAAGGTTGCAGGCTGAGGAAACAGGAAGTAGAAGAGTGTCATCCACTGAGATAGAGAAAGGAGAAAGGGGGGAGATAGGTTTAGGGGAAAAAAATAAGAAGTTTGGTTTTGGCTATGTTCAATTTCAAATGGCGATGAGACATCCAGACAGCGCCAGGCAGGCAGGCAGGCAGAGATTTGGGCCTGGCGTGTCAGAGAAATATCAGGTGTAGAACGAGAGAGATGAGTGTCATCAGCATAAAAATGGTACTGAAAGCCACAGGAGGCGATGAGAGCACCAGAGGTATAGACAGAGAAAAGGAAGCGGCCCAGAACAGATACTTTGGGTACATCAACTGAGAGTAGGATAGCAGTAGAGGAGGAACCACCAGAACAAACACTGAAAGTGCGATGGCAGAGAGATGAAAACCAGGACAGCACAGAGCCCCTAAAATTAAGTGAGGACAATGTGTCGAGGAGGAGGTGGTGGTCAATAGTGTCAAAAGCATTAGAAAGGTCAAGAAGAACAAGGACTGAGTAAACGCCCTTGAATTTAGCCAGGAACAAGTCACTGGAGATTTTGGCAAGAGCCGTCTCAGTGGAATATATGAGACAAAAGCCAGATTATAGTGGATCTAGAAGGGCTTGAGAGGAGAGACATTCAGGGCAATGGCAGAGAACTGCACATTCCAAAAGTCCTGAAATGAAGGGAGATGGGTTGATAATTAGAAGAACAAGTAGGGTCAAGTGAAGGTTTCTTGAGGAGAGGTGTGACCACGGCATGCTTGAAGGCTGCTGGGACAGTTGCAGAGGAGAGCGATAGGTTGAGAATATGAGAGATGGAAGGGACAACAGAGGAGGAGATGGAGTTAAGGAGACAGGTGAGGATAGGATCAGAGGAACAGGTAGTGAGTTTAGAGGAAAGATGAGTGCTTCAGAGATCTTAGAAAAGGATGAAAGGGTAGCAAAAATTGAGGGGAAGAGTTGGTATTGAAGAGGGGATGAAGCTTATCTTGTGGGGAATTAGAGTGTAATTTTGTGTACTTTGTCATGGAAACAGTTGGCTGGGGTTTGGACAGAAAGGGAAGGAGAGGTCGGAGGTTGAGGCACCTTGAGGAGAGAGTTGAGATTTGAAAAGAGACGGCGAGTGCTATGGCTGACTTGAAGGAGGCAAGCATGGATTAGAAGTGAAGAAAATAAAAAAGGGTGCTGGATTTGAGCCAAATGCACTCAACTGAGTGGTCATATGACCTCATGTTGCAACCAATATCTGAGGCAGCTAGGAGCATACGTCCCCAGTATCTCTCTGTCGAAAGTGCAATCCGGAGCCAGTAGTTCATGGGGTGCTGGACTGGCTGCTGTGGTATGTGGATCTGATGTGCGTCAGGCAGGGGACCCCCTTACACCTCCCATTGAGGCATGAGCTGGTCCTGTTAAGATGATCTGGTTCCCAGGATCCTCCCTTACGGCTTGGCTCTTGAGAGGCAACGCTTAGCATGCGAAGGCTATTTTTCTGTTCTGGTTTCCACATTTCTGAAAGTGAAGAGAGGCTCCACTTGTCTCACCTATGTGTGTGTTTGGTGCCTTTTTGAGCACTGGTGTCATGAGTATCAAGTCTCTGCTCTCCTTCCTTCAAGGGCCCTCAGTTCTCTGAAGGTTCAGGGGGGAGCCTTGACTTGCTTTAGAGGGCCAGTGGCAGGGCACTTGGTGGCCTTCCACCTGGATGTGACCCATTTCCTGCAGAGAGTTAAACACTTGATCTTCCCCTACAATTGGTTGTTCCTTCTTGGGATCTTGGTTTGGTTCTTTGGGCCTTAATGACTAAGCCATTTGAGCCCTTGAGTAGGACTATGCTCAGGGATTTGTCCCTTGAGGCTGTTTTTTTGGTCATGGTCTGCTTAGCAAAACATATCTCAGAGTTGCAGGACTTGTGCAGAGATTCATATCTGTTATTTTCAGAGGGGACCATGTATTTATGGCTTCACCTTTCCTTCTTGCCCAATGTGGTGTTGTATTTCCACATCAATCAGGTGGTCCACTGCCTTCATTCCCGAAGGAACAGTGCCAGAGTAAGGTTAAGAATCTTTGCCTAGTGGAACCCTGGAGGATGCTTCTTTGATACCCGAAGGTCACTAACTTTCAAAAATTGAACAGACTTTTTGCCTTTTTTTCAGGCTTGTTTAAAGGTGAAGTAGCCACA
This sequence comes from Ichthyophis bannanicus, assembly GCA_033557465.1. NCBI lineage: Eukaryota > Metazoa > Chordata > Amphibia > Gymnophiona > Ichthyophiidae > Ichthyophis > Ichthyophis bannanicus. The sequence continues at coordinate 31,430,809 of CM066047.1, read as the reverse complement.
AATTCTACTTTGGGCTGCTGGATAAAGGAGATGATAGCCTTGGCCTTTCTGTTACAGAACTGGCCAACTGGGTTTGCATGTATATTCCATATAGACTAAGGCTTCCTCCTGAGCATCATGTAGCTCAGTTGCTCCCATAAACATTTGTCGGGTGGCAGCAAAGTCATCGCTTTCTGCTTTTGTCAAGCATTACCACTTGGATGTCCACACTTGGGCAGTCTTCGGTGCAGAGATCTTGAAGGCTGTGGTCCAACTAAGAGCAAACAGTCACGTCAGAAACAGTCCACAGTGGAGGAACGTGATGTGTCCAAGGAAAGAACAAAATAATCATATAATATTGAAAGAGGCTTTATTCACAATACCAATGGATGATGCCCACCCGACACAGGCCGTGTTTCGTTTAATAAAACTTCATCAGGGGTACAGGGCAACTAAAAACAAAAACATCCAATAAATACACTCAAATATACATAACAATAAAACATGCCTTAAAAGAAAATCAATAAATAACTAAAATCATAATAAATAAATCCCTATACAAATATAATAATACCTAAACAGATATAATAATACCTAAAATAAGTTGGAACGCTATATAAATAAAATAAGAGAGACTGAGGGAAAAAAGGGGGGAAGGAGATAAGACGGGTGCAATGACCATGAACCAGTAGAAGAAGAGAAGAGAGATCATACGTGCACTAATATGATACTCAAACCAGTACCCTTTTTTCCTCAGTCTCTCTTATTTTATTTATATAGCGTTCCAACTTATTTTAGGTATTATTATATCTGTTTAGGTATTATTATATTTGTATAGGGATTTATTTATTATGATTTTAGTTATTTATTGATTTTCTTTTAAGGCATGTTTTATTGTTATGTATATTTGAGTGTATTTATTGGATGTTTTTGTTTTTAGTTGCCCTGTACCCCTGATGAAGTTTTATTAAACGAAACACGGCCTGTGTCGGGTGGGCATCATCCATTGGTATTGTGAATAAAGCCTCTTTCAATATTATATGATTATTTTGTTCTTTCCTTGGACACATCACGTTCCTCCACTGTGGAGATCTTGAAGGCTGCCATTTCTTTTTCCCACCCAGTGGAGGTATAGCTTTGGTATGTCCCACTTGTCTGGACTGGTCTAGTAGGATGATAAAGAAGATGACATTTTACTTACCAGATGATTCCTTTCCTTGACTCCTGCTAGGCCAGTCCAGTACTCCCCCCTATGAACTGCTATTTCTGGAGTTTGGACCTATGGGCTATATTTCTTTTGGACAACCTTCTATCCGAAGAGTATTTTGTATATAGTTATGCTTCTTGGACTGTTAGTCCTTTTTACCCTCATTGAGGGCTGTGTACAGTCAAGGGTCTTGACCATAACTTGGATATGAATACTGGGAAAGTATGCCCCTAGCTGCCTCAGATAGGGTTCCTGGATGAGGTCATAGAGAAAAAATCTAGAGTTTTCACAACCCACTTGTCTGAACTTGCCTAGGAGGCTCAAGGAAAGGACATTATCTGGTTAAGTAATATGTCACCTTTCCTATATAAATCCCAAACCATGCCTATGATTTAAAGTGTTGCGGGGATGATCAAGCCTGCTGAGGATTATAAAAGGTGACATTTTACTTACCAGTTAATATCCTTTCCTTGAGTCCTGCTAGACCAGTCCAGACATGTGAGTTGTGCTCCCCTACCAGCAGATTGGTGGAGACAAAGAACCAATGAAAAGCTCAGGCTTCAATGACATCACTCCTATGCCTCTATTCATCTCAGCCACCAGAGGTCTCTTCAGTATTTGGCAAGCCTTATTCAATCTCAATTGAGGGCAACAATGAGTAATCAACAGTAGAGACTACTGCATGTACAGGAAAACAAAAACAGAAGGTTGTCTGTAGAATATGAACCTGCAGAGCCTAGTATAAAAATCATAGCAGGTCCAAGTGTACCACAGCAGAAGAACAGAGCAAACAGATTCAGGGGCAGGCCCTGGACTAGTTTAGCAGGACTCAAGGGAAGGACATCTACTTACCAGTTAAATGTCAGCTTCCATATCATCCTGCTAGACAAGGACAGACAAGTCTATGACTCCACTGGGCCGGAAGAAGAAACAGCTCACAAAATCCTTGAGTCAAAGGCCATGTCCGCCTGCATGTGCACATCCAAGTGGTAATGCTTGACAACAGTGGAAAGTGATGCACTTGTTGCTACCTGGGCAAATGTCTGCAGGGCCTACCGAGCTCTGCTTCATCCACAAGAATACCTGTGCTCAAGTAGAATGGGTGTGCAAACCCTCCAGGACTGGCTGGTTCCGCAACAGATACACTGAGGCAATGACCTACTTAATCCGACTTTGCCTAGTGGTTGGGATCGCCCTGCAGAGCGGCTAACTAGTCAGTTGCCTAGGGCTGCAAATTACAGAGGGCAGCAAAAGCACGGATTCAAAGCTAAATAATAGATTCTGACACTGAGAGGGGGTGTAAAGCTTGAGGTTTGCCTAGGGCACCGATGCTTTGAACCAACGCTATGAACCAACTCTAAGGCCAGCCCTGTCGCTGTGTCACCCTTATGTGGGTCAGCAAACAGGACAAAAAGATGGTCAGACTTATGAAAAGAATTCATAACCTCCAAGTACCAGAGAAGCACCTTACAGACATCCACAAAGCAAAGATCCTTATCCTTCCTCTGACACTGCTCCTTAGAGAAGGAGAGCAGGCAGATCACCTGACCCATATGAAAGGGTGAAATCATCTTAGGCAAGAAAGAAGCACATGTCGAAAGGAAACTGCCTCCTCTGAAAAGACAGATAAGGATCTCCGTATGACAGAGCCTGCAGCTCAGAAATCTGCCTTGCGGAACAAATCTTAAACAAGAAGACCGTCATGAGCATCAAATCCTTCAAAGTAGTGTTCTTCAACAGCTCAAAGGGTGCTGACATCAAGGCCCTGTGTACCAGACACAGATTCTAGGAAGGACCACACACCGGAGGGGAGGATGCAGATGCTGAACCTCCTGGAGAAAGTGCAAGACATCCAGGTGCAGGGCTAGAGACTCACCAGTCACTGGACTTTGGAAACGGGCCAAAGCGGCCATCTGAACTTTCAGGAAGCTAAGGGAAAGGCTCTTCTCCAGGCCATCCAGCAGAAAAGCCAACAGAAACAGCATCTTAGCTGCCTCAAGAGCCAATTGCCAAGCGCCGCAACATCACTCAAAGAAGCACCAGGCCCGCACGTATGCTAGCTTGGTTGACCTCCTTCAGGCTGTGAGCAGAGTGGAGACCACCACTGGAGAATAGCCTTTATGTGTTAGCCATCTCCTTCAAGAACCACATTATAAATGAGAGGGGAACTGTGTCTTCCAGGACAATTGGTTCCTGTTGCAATAGGCCCTGAGATGGAAGCAAATGAAGAGGAGGTGCCTGCAGGAGTCATATTAGGTCTCCAAACAATGCTCTCCTTGGCCAATCCGGTACCACCAGAACAACCCTGTCTGGGTGGTGTTTTATATGCCAAATCACACCCCCCCACCAGGGGCCACAGAAGAAACTGCCCAGCCCTCGACCAGGGGCCGGAAACACAGAACAGCCACTGCATCCCTGTGGTTCCAAGAGCTCTAGGTCATATGTCTTGGCAATGGGCTCCCCAGCTTGAGACTGGAAGCCATCATCAGGAGGATCCAGGAGAAATCATCCAGCAGCATGCCCTTCCTCAGATAACAGGGCTGCGGCCACCTCTGTAGGCTGCACTTCACCATCAATGGGAGTGGGAGCCTGTGTTTGAACGCCTGAGAACTCAGGGACCACTGAGTCAGCAAGGACCTCTGGAGCGGTTACATGTGAGCACGTGCCCATGGCACCATCTCTGTGGTCGCTGTCATCAATCTAAGGAGCTGAAGATAATCCCAGACTCTGGAAGTCTGCCGCTCACAGAACAGCACCAGGCAATCCAACAGTCTTTTGACCTTCTCTGGCAGGAAATCTCTGCCCACTTGAGTGTTGAACATGCTTCCAGAAACTCCAGGGACAGGAAAGGCAAAAGCTGGCTCTTTGTGCAATTAATCACCCAACCGAGGCTTTCCAAATAGGACACCATGCGAGACACCACTCAAGACGGCTAATCTTTCGCCAGCCTCATCATGCCCATATTACTCCTCTTCTCAAGTCACTTCATTGGCTCCCTCTCTGTTTCCACATCCAGTTCAAACGTCTGCTGACCTATAAATGCATTCACTCTGTGGCTCCTCACTATCTTTCTTCTTTTATCTCTCCTTAAAACCCCCCTCTGCAACTCCGCTCTTCTAGCAAACTGCTTCTATCTGTGCCCTTCTCTTCTATTGCTAACTCCAGACTTCGCTCCTTTCACCTTGCTGCACCTTATGCCTGGAACAAACTACCTGTGTCTGTATGCCAGGCACCTTCTCTAACCCTCTTCAAATCCAGGCTGAAAACTCACCTCTTTGCTGCTGCTTTTGGATCTTGACTCACCTGATCTCCTTTTTCTTTCCCCCTTGTTTTATCCCTGCCTACACCTTCTGCATTGTCTGTCTTGACTAGATTGTAAGCTCTGATGAGCAGGGACTGTCTCTTACATGTCTGTACAGTGCTGAGTACAACTTGTAGCACTATACAAATGCTCAGTAGTAGATGAGCTAGTCATCAAGATAAGGATGGATACAGATCTCTCGGCACCGCAGCTGCCACCACCATGACCTTAGAGAATGTCCTCGGGGCGGTAGATAGCCTGTAAGGGAGAACAGAAAACCGATAGTGAGAACCAAGCATGACAAAATGCAGATACTTTTGATGATCCGCCTCGATCAGGATATGAAAATATGCCTCGGCCAGATCCAGAAAAGCCAATAACTCCTCTTGGCGCACTGCTTGAATCATGGAGCACAAGGTTTCCATTTGAAAGCACAAGATGCAGAAGTGCTCGTTGAGGTCCAGAATGGGCTGGAAAGAACCGTCCTTTTTGTACATCACAAAATAGATGGAGTATCTGCCTTTGCCTCCCACGTCACCCTCAAGGTGGTTGTTCACAAGCGTTTAAATCAATCTTTTCTTCTCAATCCATCCACTATCTGCTGGAGACAAAGAAATAATGAAGGGACCTCTGGTGGCTGAGGCAAATAGAGGCATGGGAGTGATGTCATTGAAATTTGGGCATTTCATTGGTTCTTTGTCTCCACCAATCTCTTGGTAGGGGAACACAACCCACTTGTCTGGACTGGTCTAGCAGGACGATATGGAATTAGACATTTGTGTCTGTCTCTTCCATATTATGAATGCCTGCTGCAGTCATAAAAATCACATGTGCTGGCCCCTCTTAATTGTTTAAAAATAAACTACAAAAATATTCATTTGTTACAAAGAGGGTTTGCTGCAGTAGCCATTGCTGGGCAAAAATTGTGTGCATAGCAATTAGATGGAGAGGGGGAGGTTTGTACGTACATTGAGATACAGCACAAAGTGACTTCTGAAGGTCAAGTTGCTTGTGAGCTCATCAGGCTATGCACTAAGCACAGCTGGTAAAGTTTCTGGTGACAGCAGAAGCTGCCGTGTTCATTTCAGAAGTTGCACAGCTTATGAAAAAGATTCCTCAGTCATTTCATTCTAACCCACATATTGTTGTTGTTGTGTGCCATCAAGTCAATGCTGACTCCTGGTGACCCATGTCCTGGGTGTTCTTGGCAAGGTAAGTAGATTGCCAGGCCTTTGTTCCACACAATAAGCCTAGAGCACTTGGTATTCCAAGGTGGTCTCCCATCCAAGTACTGACTCTGTTTAACTTCAGAGATCAGACAAGATTGGGCTAATTCGGGCTGACAAGATTGAAGTTCTAACCTAAATTAACAGGCCACATGTCGATCAGCTAATTTTAAGATGGCTAGCATCATAAATATTCCCCGTCTATGTGCATCAGCTATATTGCCTGCTTTTCAATGTGAGGGAGGCAGAGGCAGACCTGCTTAAAGGGCTTACTCATTCATATAGTGTTTCTGTAGCAAAGTCTATACATCATAAAACTATGAATTTTTGTATTTTTAGGCTCACAAGAGAAAGTTCTATATTGCTGTATGCGCCTGTGTTTCTTGCTCAGTTCCCACAGTGGGCAAGATGTACAGGACACCGGTCTGACTGGGACTGCAATTAATCAATGGCCTCTAAGGAGACAAAATTCTTGGGCAACAGAGAAATACCTTGCAACTGCTGTGTCATAAGCTAGTCCTGGTCAGGTTTTCAGGATATATCTAATGAATATGCATGAGATATATTTGCATGCCATGGGGGCAGTGCATGCAAATATTTCTCCTGGATTTTCATTAGGGACATCCTGAAAACAGGGCTGGTTTGTGGCCTTCCAAGAATGGAGTGCGACATCCCTGCCTTGCAAATAGACAGCCAGCAGGAATTCTTTCTCGTGCTGGCCCACAGAACAGTTCTTTCTTTTCTGAACACGTCTGAGCTTCAAAGGAGAGATCCCTGAGTTCCAGGTGCTTTGGTTACACTTCTATGGCTGCATGTTCAGGATTGAATCATGGCCGGTGTGTTTTTCGTGAAATGCCACGATCAGTGCTATGAATTCTTCTCCTCCTAGACTTTTCCACATGTTAATTCTCCAGAACTCAATGCGCCGGATTCTCTAAAAGTCACGATGAGCACGAACACCATGACAAAAACTGATCCCTACTCACAAGCAGAAGCCAACCAGCTGGAATTTGTTATTTGCAGATCAGGGGAGGATGCCAAAGGTACCTCCAGAAGGACCGATCAAGGCACCTGTTTCAATTGTCCAGGAATCAAACAGCATTTATATCTAATAAAACGGGATGTCTTTGTAAAACAAAAGTTACTTTTCTCCTGGTTACAAACAGTACTATAAACAGCTTTCTGAGCCAACACAGTCCTAGTAATCAGAGTGCAATATTAATTCTAATGATTGTGAAATGCAAAAGGAATTGCTCCAGTTCTCTCTCTCTTATTTTGCATTCATTTAAGAAGAATAACAGCAGTCGGCCCCAGTCCTTGTGTGCCCACAGAACCCAGTACTCCGATGACCTTCAGATGTAACAGGAGTCCACAGAAGAGGAGAGTGCAGGAAAGTGTCACTCACTCACAGCTCCATGCTGAAGTTATGGGAGAGCTCCAGAGAGAAGGGGAGCAGCCCTCTTTATGTGACCCCCTCCATTGATGATCGGACCCTTTAGGGGTTCTAACGCATAGTTTGGGAACTACTGTTTTAAGGAGTGGCCTGTCGGTTGAAGCAAACCCCATCTCTGCCACTGACACCTTCATGTGACCTTGGACAACTCAGTTTATCTCCTGTTGCTTCAGGTTCTCACTCATTTTATAAGTTTTTTTGGGGGAAGAGACATCATATCTGGATATTTTATCCCCATTTCACAGAATTGCATGTTATCTAGCAGAGCTATAAAAATAAGCATCTTTTGTTTTAGGGTTTTTTTTAATTAAAGAACTGGACCATGCCATTATTTCTGAGTGCCTCATTATAATTAAGTCTGCTGCTTGTATTTATATTTTTGTGCTCAGAATTTTATGGACGCACATTTATTTCTCTGGCTGTCATTTCTGTAGTATTGAATTTTAGAGGTGCCAGTTTAATAGATTGTTTGTATCAAATGTACTGCATTAATTTGCAGTGTTATAGGTTTCCCATATTTAAAGATCTTGTTTTTATACTGGTTAATTTTCAAAGGAATCAAGCCGGCTGGCTACATTCCCCAACGTGGAATCTACACTCTGCAGAGCAGCTGACCATATGTCTTCACTGCAAAGAGGTGTTCCCATGGGGAGTTGAGGTCAGGGTGTTTTCAAATGTAACTGTGTAGCTTTGCCCGTTCCCCAGCCCGCTATAAAGTACAGTACTGTACCCATTTTAAGGGCTACGTGAATTTTCAGAGAAACCACTTGCATGCTGTCTTTGAAAATTATGCAGGCACAGGAGCTTGTGTACCTCCACCAAAAACTGCTGCTCTAAGAACAGATGCAAGTGCTGTGCTATATCCCCCCGATCGTATGTGCAGTCTGATCTCGTTGGGTAAATGCGACATGATCAGCATTGTTGACATATACAAAGAATGCTAACTTAAGTCCATTAAGGCTTTATCTCCAGTCCCCTGCAAAGCTCTTCTAAAGTTTCTCCAGTGCTCTGTAGTCACGCTTTAAATTGGTTTGTGAGGAAGGAGTAAGGCAGAAGCACTGCACAATCTCTTATCAGAGGTTTCCCAAGCTGAACTGCTGCAGGGTGAGCACATTCCAGCAGGATAACCCTTCTCCAAGCTGCAATTTTCAAGTCGAGTACACACAGACAACTGTTATGCCTATCGGAAATCATGACTGTAACATATACTGTATGTGAACGTGATATCACAAATGCACACACATTCACGCAGTTTGAAATATAATATACCATGTGGTGCACATCATAGTACAGGTATAGCTATATATACCACATATCAGAACTGACTGACCTTAGCAAAAAGGCCAGTGGTCAGTGCTCTGGGTAACACTAGCTCTCCAGAACCTGCAGCCTGCTCTCTTGGCTCTATGTCTAGGATGGTGGGAGGGGCAATAGGATAAGTACTGGAGTCCAGAAAGTGGTCATGTTGGGGACGCAAGGAGAGGGAATGAATACCCGTTACTAATGGTTGCCGAGACTGAGCAGGGCCATCTATTGCTCATCACACTTTTATAAAAATATGAAAGGTACTGAAAGAGAAAAAAAACACTCTTTTTTTTAAAATTAAATTGTATTATTTTTTTTCTATCATATTTATTATTTTCTTCTTTTAAAGATATTTTGGGGGTTATGATGTTTGTTATAGAGCAAGTTGATTAAGCCCTTTGACTCCTCTTAGGATTACACTATATCTTACTGATCATGTAGTTTGTTTAGAAACGGCCAATCAAGCCTTCTTACTACGACTGAAGTATGGTAGGAACGAAAATGAAAAATACATACTAGCCGCAAGTTGCCCAGGATAAAAAGGCGACCACCCGTAGCTTCCGCACTAGGGCTAACGATGGTGGTTGCGATAGTGCAAGCACTGCAGATGTAGATAACATCCCTGCCACAGATCAAGACTATGGTGAGCATGTTCATGAACCCACTGTGGCAGGAGCTAAACCATGGAAATTAAAGAAAAAGTTAAGAGGATTAACTATGGTTAAGTGGACTTCTATAACGCACTGCTACTTTTATGCTACAAACCCTATATTTAAGTCAAACGAATATACAAGGAGAAACCAACAAAAACTGGAAGGAAAATGTCCACAAGAAACTGCAAAAAATCAACAGATGCAAATTTAAGATCTTTAATTTTTCAGATCAAAGCAGAGAAGTATGTGAATGATAAAATCTTGAAGCAACTAAGGGCTTCTGTGGAAAGAGAAAAACAGGGAGACAGAGGAGACCTGGGTGAGAGAACCAGAAGAAAGAAAGACATAGAAATAGAAAGAGCAGCTGAGGGGGAGATGGAGCTTGGAGATCTGGAACTGCAGGAGAGTGAAGTAACTACAGGACAGGTCAAGCATTCAACTGAAGAGGAGGAAGAAAGGGAGGAGGAAGACCCAGAGGTGGAGGAATTCAAGATCAAACTCCTAGTCCACATGGAAAAAGATGACTATGCTGGGTTTTAGGCAAATGAAAGATTACCCAAGTTAAAAAGTATGATTATGAAGATGAACAAGGCCATATCCAGCATAAAGGGACCATCTATTGATATCACTAAAATAAATCAAATACAGTAATAATTGTAGCTGCACAATACTGTAAGAATAATACCTGCTAAAGTGCAGTGCCAGAAGAAAAAGAGAATAACAGTTCCTCCTTGGAAAAAGCACATCGAGGAAAAAATAGTCACTGCATGCGGAGATTTCCTTGATAGACTGGTATCTAAAAGGATTAAGATCATCAAAGATATTAAGGAAGATCCAAGACATCAAGCTGAAGCATGCTGCATTAACAGAAGATGACCTGAAATGTATATATTCCAACGATACATTGAAAGTAGCAGCAGAAGCGCAAAAACTATGAAGAAAACCAAAAAGAAAGATATCAAAATAAACTATTTAGAAAGAAACCAAAACAATTCTATAGGGAATTGGGAAAGAGCATAAAGATGATAAAAGCGCCACCAACCAAAGCCAAAAACAGAAAGCTTCTGGAGAAAACTATTTTGAGGAACCATAAGGCACGATCAAGAAGCAGAATGGTTACCTTGCATACAGGAGCATTTAGAAAAATCAAACCTATGGAATGGCCTGTAGTAAAAACTAAAGACCTGGAAAGCAGGTTAAAGGGATCTCCAAAATGAAAGAGCCCTGGCCCAGATGGAGTAACCAACATTTGGACCAAACAGTTAACATCACTCCACCCAGACCTGGTGAATTGCAAAGATCAATTGTTTAAGCAGCTAGACTTAAAAACACAATGACTTACTACAGGAAGAACATTTCTCCTTCCAAAGATGAACCCAAGTAACATTCCAAAAAATTATAGACCAATAACTTGTCTACCTACAATCTATAAGTTGTTCACTGCAATAAATGCGGCAAGAATATATGATCATACTGAGTCCAATAACATCATAGCAAAAGGGCAATAAGGGGGGAGCAATTGACACCAAAAAAAAGTTAATGTTGAATAAGGCCATTATCGCCACCGCTAAGAAAAGCAGAAATTTCTGTATAGCATGGATTGATTATAAGAAAGCTTTTGACAGCATTTCATACTCATGGATAATAAATTGCCTTGACATATATAAAATAAATCCTGGTTTGATAGAGTACATTAAGTTCACCATGATAATGTGGCAAACCACACTCTTTTTGAAATATGAAGTTGGTCAGTATATCATTCCTAACATCAGGATCCAGCGAGGAATTTTTCAGGGGGATTCCCTGTCGCCCTTTCTATTTTGTGTGGTGCTTAATCCAATGAGTACGCTCATCAACTCTGAGATATGGATTTAACATGAATCCTAAAGAAGTTAACAACCCAGAAACAACATTTCATTTATTCTTTGTAGATGATCTGAAGCTCTATAGTTCCAATGACCAACAATTAGCAGAGCAACTCTGTGTGGTGAAAAGCTTTTCTGATGACATCAGGATGACCTCTGGCTTTGACAAATGTGCTAAGGCAACTTTTTTTTTTTTTTAAGAGGAAAATTAATCAAAACAGAAAACATCTCCCTGGCCCTGGCTGATAGCTGTGACATCAAGGACTTTGAACAGGAAGGCATATATAAGTATCTCGGAGTGGAGGAAGAAGCGTCACTCAAACAGAAATTACTGAGAGAAAAGATTAGTAAAGAATACTACAGGAGATTAAAATAATTATTGAAAAGTGCTTTAGCATCACGGAATAAGATACAAGCCATCAATCAGATAGCAATTCCTGTACTTTCATACAGCTTTGGAGATGTGAACTGGCCTCTTAAAGATCTTGAAAAACTGGATGTGTGAACATGAAAACTCCTCCATGCCCATGAAGTGATTTATAAGAATCATGTTTGCCAAGACTGTACATCTCTAGAGCTGAAGGAGGGCTAGAACTCAGAGATTGATTATATATACAGAGCTACTATCATAGGCCTCCAGGTCTACTTAACTGCATCCTCGGATCCAAATAAGCAAAAAGTGCTGAAATATGAGAGTAAAAGTCCAGAATCTGTCTCCATCATCAAACTTGGACAAGCATTCCGACGACTAGAAGGAATGACTAAAAATCCACAAGCATGCACAGGGAAGGCAGTAACAGAATTTGCAAAACAAGAGAAAAAACTCTTCAAGGAATTAGATCAACAAACAAGAAAAGACAAGTGACAGATGCACAAATACAGTGGGAAATACAGAGTGTTACTCCAGGAACCCTTTGTTGATCAAGAACAACATGTATGGTTAAGGAGGGGTGAACTGAAACCAAAGGATGAGAGGTTGATAGTTGCAGCCCATAACAGTGGCTTACGGAAGAGATGGTTTGTAGCGAGCATTGAAAAAATTGGCAATACAGACATATGTCGATTCTGTAAGAAAGACCTGGAAACGGTGACTCACCTCATAGCTGGCTGTGAAGTTGTGATGGCAGAAAATTTCTATGAATATAAGAAAGTAGTGTGCCTCATCCATTGGGAACTCTGTAAGCATTACAACATTACTGTGCTCAAAAAGCATTGGGATCATGACCCTAAGAGAATTACAGAGAATGAGGAGGTTATGATCACCTGGGATGCTCCCATTCTGACCGATAAAACGCTGAATGTGAGGAAGCTGGATATAGTGGTTAAGGAGAAAAACACCAGAATGGCATTGATAATAGAGGAGTCAGTTCCAAGCGACTGCTCTGTGAATCACGTGGAGAGGCAGAAGATCCTGAAATACCAGGAAATGAAGTCAGAGACCAAGAAAATGTGGCAAAAAGATACAGAAATATTTCCCAACGTATTGGGAGCCACAGGCTTGATAAAGAAGAATTTCCAAGCACATCTTGACAAACTATCCCTACATGTTACATCTTACGAATTCCAGCAGGAAGCTCTCTTTGGCACGATGCAAGTACTACGCCAAGCATTAGCAGTAAATTTGAGATATTAAGATCATACTCCCCATGCTCTGGTTTAGAAGTGAGGTTCACGATTGTCATGGTATGTGGAAACCTAATAAATATTCCTATCAAAAAATCCCTTGAATCTGCCTAAACCTTTCCATGAAGCATAAACAAAATTGCCAAATATAATCTAACCAACACACTCCTATAAAAACGCTGGAATCCAGATTCCTAAAAGGGAAAAAATGACTTCAGGTTTTACTCTTCAGTCCCACCATGTGGTGAAATTAATCACCATAGGGGGATCTCCAAGGTGTAAAATCACAGGTCCAACAACTCCCTCTATCAAATAAAGCATAGTTACTCACCTGTAACAGGTGATCTCCGGGAACAGCAGGAATTTAGTCCTCACATATGGGTATCGTCGGTACCGACGGAGCCTGCGCGGGAATGCTCCCCAGCGTCCAATAGAAAGCTTTTGGGAGCATCCCACAGCACCTGCGTGCTGCCTTCCCGCCTTTCCCAACTGCCTCTCTCCAGTTGAGTTTAAAGCTGAGACAAAAAGAGAGAGAGAGAGGGAGGGAAAGAGAAAGAGATAGAGAGATACAATTCCTAGGGGAGGTGGGTGGGTTGTGAGGACTAAATTCCTGCTGTTCCCGGAGATCACTTGTTACAGGTGAGTAACTATGCTATCTCCAGGAACAAGCAGGAATGTAGTCCTCACATATGGAGACTCTCTAGCTTTAGATGCCAGGGAGAGACCCCAGAGGTTGTGTGCCCCTGTGAAAGGGCTCCACTTCCCCCCATGGATCTCTGGCATCCAACCAGGGATGGTGGGTAGGAGTTGATTAGGTATGGAACAGGTGTTGAATAACAGCCTGACCAAACAAGGCATCCTGGCGGAGTCCTTATCTAAGCAGTAATGGGCTGTGAAGGTATGAACCGAGGCCCAGGTGGCTGCTCGACAGATGTCATCGATGGACACAGAATGCAGATGAGCCATTGAAGCTGCCATGGCTCTCACATTGTGAGCTGTGACATGGCCCTCCAGAGGAAGATTCTTACTCTGATAGGCAAAGGAAATACACTGAGCAATCCAGTTGGATAGTGTTCTCTTGGAGACTGGAAGTCCCAAATGAGAAGGATCAAAAGCAACAAAGAGTTGAGAGGACTTTCTATGTTGCTGTGTTCTTTGTAAGTAAAAAGCTAAAGCTCTTTTACAGTCCAAAGTATGAAGATTCCTTTCTGCATTAGATGCATGAGGCCTTGGAAAAAACACAGGCAGGTAGACCGCCTGGTTTAGATGAAAAGGCGAGACCACCTTTGGCATAAAGTGTGGATGAGTCCTAAGGACTACCTTGTCATGATGGAACCTTGTATAAGGTGGATCAGCTACTAGTGCCTGCAACTCACTGATGCAGCGTGCTGATGTGATTGCAATGAGAAAGATAACCTTCCAAGAAAGGAATTTCAATGAGGTAGTAGCTAAGGGTTCAAAAGGTGGCTTCATGAGCTGACCAAGAACCAGGTTTAAGTCCCATGCCACCGGTGGTGGCCTAATGGGAGGCTTAGTTAGAAGAAGGCCTCTCATAAATCTTGCTATAAGATGATGGGAGGAGATAGGTTGTCCATTTAGAGGCTTGAAAGAAGCTGCAATAGCACACAAATGGACTCTTACTGAGTTAGTTTTAAGTCCTGCATTGGAAAAATGAAGGAGATACTCCAGTAATGATTCCAGAGGTATCGCATGGGGGTTAAGACCCTTCTGCGAACACCATATGGTAAACCTATTCCACTTGAAAGCATAAGAGCGTCTTGTGGAAGGCTTCCTGGAAGCATAAAGGATATCCTTTACTTGCTGAGGGAGGTTAAGGTCATGAAGATCTAGGCCTTGTCACGCAGCAAGGGCTGATGAGAGCCAAGTTGAGAGAAAAGAAGGTGTTTTTCACAGAGAAAAAGACTTGCAATATTCCCAGGAACCAGCTAGAGGGAGCAAGAGTGTCTTCAGGGAGACTGAAGAGCCACGCCCAGCTGGTCACGAGAAAATGCCAACCAGCTTCCAATCCTCGAAGGCAGAAGGGCTTCATAAGGGGAGTGTGGAAGACTGGAAGGGATTCCGAGGAAGGAGAAGAGGCAGAAGGAGTACCGGTAGCCTCGGAGGTAGAAGCAGCAGACCAAGCAGAAGCAAGGGGAGAATCACTGGCAGCACCGAGAGAGAGAGGTGGAAGTGGAAACCTGACTACTCTAGTGCTAGAGGATTCCCAGGAGGGAGAAGTGATTTCTCAGAAGCTGAGGAAGGACCTAAGGAGGTGTCAGCTCAAGCCAAACCGAGCGCTGTTTGCCCTCAGAGGCAAAAGCCCTGCGGTAACTGCAACCCTAAGCCAAACAAGAATCAGCTGGAGAAGCCAAGCCACACTGAGCCAGGAAGCCAGAAGCTGGGCTTGTACAGAGGCAGGCCTTCACCAGGAGAAGGAAGTCAAAGGCTACAGGGTAAGCCTAACCGTTATAGACAAGGATTTCACCAAGCTGCTGCCTGGGAAAGGCAGGCAGTGGAAGAAAGCCGGTTACTGGAGGATTGCTGCCATACAAGGTATGAGAAATGTATGCCTAATAAGAAAGCTGTGAATGGTAAAAGCTATGATAAAGCTGATATAAAGCCTCTAAGGAAAGAGGGTACTTTAAAGCCTAACACAGCAAGTGGCCGACGCACCAGGCTAGGCCAAGGACATTGGGAACTGCTACAGAAAATATACAAAACCCCTTACAAGAAACCAGGGATATAGAATCAGAGCTTTCTGATACCGTGCCAATGCAAGTGGAACTGGCAGGAGATTTGTCTGACCAAGAGATGGACTGTACACTTTGCATTTGTGAAAGTTTAGAGTCACTGCCAGACTTGTGATTGGGTGAATTGCCAAAAGAGCATTCTCTATTTGTTTGAGCACCTCCATTCCTGTGACGTATAACAGTTTTTGCTTTGAACCCTGAGTTTGTTTTCTACCTGCATTAAGGACATTTGCTTTAAAGTTGTAACCCACTGTTTAGAACCACTGTGAAAAAGGGAAATAAAAGCCTTATTAATTCCCACCACTCAGCTTGATTGTTTCATTGAAGATTGGAGCTAAAGCAACTACAAGGACCAAGAGCCATTTGGGCCTTTAGAAGACTCTCCAATCTTAACCCTATATTTTTGTGTCCCACCTGCCCTGGTGTCCACTGGCCACCAGGGAAGTGGTGCTGACAGCCTTCAGCAACCAAGCCCTGAGATGCAGACCCTGGAGATTGGGATGCCATTACATTCCGTCGTCCTGAGACAGGAGATCTGGAGCAGACCCTAACTCCAGGGAGGGAGCTTGAGAGAGATGTAGAAGCAGAGGGTACCACACTTGCCGTGGCCAATGTGGAGCTATGAGAATCATACAGCCTCTGTCTCTCTGAAGCTTGAACAGGGTTTTGGGAATTAGGGGAATGGGTGGAAAGGCATACAGGAAGTCTTGACTCCAGTAAAGGAGGAAAGCATCCCTGGCCTGAGAGCCCTGAGCCAGAATTCTGGAACAGAACCGGGGAAGTTTGGCATTCCACGGACTTGCAAAGAGGTCTATGTCCGGGGTTCCCCAAATTTGAAAAATCTTGGTCACCTGGTCTGCATGCAGAGACCACTCGTGTGGAAGCAGAACTCGACTGAGTCTGTCTGCCCAAGAGTTTTGTATGCCTGGAAGATACACTGCCAGGAGATGAATCTGATACTCTCTGGCGAGGACCCATAGTCACAAAGCTTCGTTGCAAAGCGACAGAGAGCCTGTTCCCCCCTGCTTGTTCACGTAGAACATGGCTACTTGATTGTCTGTTTGAATGAGGACTGTCTTGTAGCTGAGCAGGGTGTGGAACACTCGAAGAGCAAGGAAGATTGCTCTGAGCTCCAAGAGATTGATATGTAGATGAGTCTCCTGTGGAGTCCAGGTGCCTTGGGTGGAGAGGTCTTGCAGATGAGCTCCCCAACCCATCGGAGAAGCATCTGTTGTAAGAGTTGCCTGGGGTAAGGGTTGTTGAAATGGGGACCCCAGCAACAGGTTTCGAGTGGACTGCCACCATTGGAGGGACAAAATAAGGCGATTTGTGTTTGCTATTTTGTCTGACAGGCACCCTGATGCCTGGGTCCACTGAGTGGAAAAAGTCCACTGGGCTGCTCTCATATGGAGGCGAGCATAAGGAACCACATGCACAGTGGATGCCATGTGGCATAGTAGTTGTAACATCTCTCGAGCAGTGAGATGAGGTTTTAGCACTGCTTGAGGAGCTAACTGCACCATGCGAAGGCAACGGGCCTGAGGAAGGTAGGCCCTTGCCTCTCTGGTATCCAGCAAAGCTCCTATGAACTCTAAAGACTGAGTGGGAGTTAGAGTGGACTTTGGGATGTTTATGACCGGACCCAAGTACTGAAGGATACACATTGTGCAGGATAGAGAAGTCTTGGCCTCTGACTGTGTTGGAGCTCGAATGAGCCAGTCGTCTAAGTAGGGGAAGACGAATATCCCTAGAGTGCGTAGAAATGCTGCTACCACAGCCATGCATTTCATGAACACTCTTGGTGCTGATGCCAGGCCAAAAGGAAGCACCCTGTATTGGTAGTGCTTTCCTTGAAAAAGGAACAGAAGGAACTTTCTGTGAGCTGGATGGATGAGAACATGGATGTACGCATCCTTGAGATCTAGAGAACAAAGCCAATCCTGACTCTGAAGGTATGGCAGCAGAGATCCTAAAGAAATCATCTTGAATTTCTCTTTGAACAGGAATTTGTTCAATTCTCTGAGGTCTAAAATAAGTCTGTGTCCCCCTGTTTTCTTTGGGATAAGGAAATAGGGGAAGTAAAACCCTGTACCCTGTTGATGGATGGGTACCTCTTCTATTGCCCCTTGGGCAAGAAGCATAGTGACCTCTTGATCTAACAGGTTGAGGAGAGAGGTCTGAGAATTGAACTGTCTTACCATTGTGGGAGGGGGCATGCACAGAAAGTGCAGCTTGTACCCCTCTCTTATAATGGAGAGTGTCCAATGCTCTGCTGTTATCTGCTCCCACCTGGGGGCAAAGTGACATAGCCTTCCTGGAATGAGGGAAGGCTCTGGTCCATTGAGGGCCAGGAAGGCTAAGTTCTCTAGATGAAAGTCAAAGGCCTTGTGGAGGCTGAGACTGCTGAGATGGCTGAGGCTTAGCAGTCTTTGCTTTCCTTTGTTTAGGTGGTTGCTGACCTTTCCAGGCAGGCTAACCTGCAGAAAGTCCCTGCTGGGAATAAGAGGGATAAAACCTCTTCTTTTTTGAAAAGAAAGGTTTCTTGAAAGATTTCTTTCTTGCAGGATCAGCTTTGGCTTTGGATAGCCTATCCAAAGTGGAGTTGTCAGCATCTAATTCAGTGGCTTTTTCTTGCCAATTTTTGCCAAATAGATTCTCACCTGTACAACGGATATTGCCCAGTTTGTCCTGCACCCAGAGCTCCAAATCGGATGCCTGGAGCCAGGCAATTCTACGTGCACCTATGGCAATGGCAGAGGTTCTGCTTATGCACTCAAAACAGTCAAAAGCTGCACGGTTGACAAACTTAGAAACATCCTGGGCATGTTTGACCAGTGTGAGAAAATCCTGCCTTCTATCCTCAGGAAGAAGAGGGCTCAAAACCTGTAAATCACCTGTGACTTCTTTAAGGCACATTCCCATATATAAAATATAGGAACTGATCCTGTCAGAAAGCATGGAAGCCTGGAAAGTACAACGTCCAAAGGCATCCAAAGTTCTACACTCATGTCCCGGAGGATTAGAGGCATGCCTCTTTGCGCTCCTGATCCTTCTCATAGCTGATTCCACTACAATAGAGTGGTGAGGAAGCTGAGTTTTCTGGAATCCAGGACAAGGAGGGACTCGATACATGGTATCCAGTCTGCGAGAGTGAGGAGAGGTGGTGAGAGGCATCTCCCACATTCTCAAAATGAGATCACATAAGATCTCATGGATAGGCAAGGTAGCTGCCTCCTTAGGAGCTTTGGGATATTGTAAAATCTCCAACTCCTTAGCTCTGGGCTCTGTTTCAGGAGTCACAGTAATGGACAAACCACGAGCCACCTCCCTGATGAAGTACTGAAAGGAGATATCTTCTGGAGGAGACATCCTACATTTAGGAGAGGAAGGCTCCTCCGGGAGAAGTATTCCGGTACCGACAGAGCTGTCAGAATCCTCAGAGTCCTCTGAGGATTCAAAGTACCTTCTGTCCGGATGCTCTTGAAGAGCCCGATACCCGTACTGACCGAAGTCGGTACCGGGCTATCGGTACCGGAAGGCATCGCATGACCGGGTACCGGAAGGCATCGCATCACCGGGTGCCGGCAAAGCTGACACTGATGTCGATGCTATCGGTACTGGTACCGGCATCGGCGCCAGTACCGGTTGAACTGTCTGATGCGGTTCCGAGGGCATTGATGCCGCAAGGAGAGCCGCCAGACTGCATTCAATAGCCAGGAACCTCTGGTCTATCGACGCTGCCGATGCCTGGATATCGGTACTGGAAGCAGCCGGTACCCCAGAGCATGGCACCAGTAGTTCTGCCGAGGACGAGCCCCGATAATGCCTTGGAAGCCGAAGCCTCCCGCAGGGGCAATTTTGCCGGTACAGAACCCTCAAGGGCAATGCCAGAGGCATCTCGATGCTTGGAAGGAGATCTATCCTTTGAGGACCGGCTAGACTTATGTTTAGTTACCTGAGATCCATGGGAGGAAGACGAAGCCCTGGAAGACGTCGATGCCACCGAGGCTGCATCAGAGGGAAAAAGGGCACTGAGCTTGGCAGCTCAGTTCTGTCGACCCCTTTTGGACATTATGGTGCAAGCCATACACTCGGAGATGGAGTGGTCAGGACCTAAACATTTAAGACACCATTCATGGGTGTCGGTGACGGAGATGGTACCGCCACACTTGGTGCACTTTTTAAAACCCGAGTCGGGTTTCTCCATGATGGAGGAAATTTTGGGCCTAAGGCCCAAAATGGTGCGTGCACCTGGAAAAGAAAAGTTTGGAAAAAAGAATATTATTATTTTTTTTTTTTTTAAAAGGAAAGAAAAAAGAACCGGCGGTACCGGTATAGCGTCGAGGAAGGCAGACGCGACTACAAAAAGAAGAATAAGGAAAACAATTTTCTGCGGTGACAGGAACACGACGTGCTGGCTCTGCGGAAAACGAAGAACTGGAGAGAGGCAGTTGGGAAAGGTGGGAAGGCAGCACGCAGGCGCTGTGGGATGCTCCCAAAAGCTTTCTATTGGACGCTGGGGAGCGTTCCCGCGCAGGCTCCGTCGGTACCGACAATACCCATATGTGAGGACTCATTCCTGCTTGTTCCTGGAGATACAAAGTTAGCAAAAAAAGTGGCAGGTGATGATGTTTGCATCTGCAGGAGTGTACCTTAGCAGATAAGTAAATTGTGTATTCTTTTTGGATGGTGAAAACATTCATTAACTAATAGGGTCATTTGGCTTTGTTTTGCAGAATTTGTTGGAGGCCATTATATTTGTATATGAAAAAATATAAAAAAAGCTTGTTAATGGTGCCGATAAGAAAATCAGCACCATTAACAAGCTTTTTTATATTTAAGACAAAATTCTTCAGGTCCCTTTTTTCTAAAACACCTTCAAAGGAAAGTGTGCAGTAGTTACAAAAGGAAAAGTATGAACAAAGTCCATGGACTGTCCAAGTTATGTGAGCTGTTCTGAAAATGCCCCCCTTAATTTTATAACAGGGCATCTAGGAAGGGAAGGTAGAGACCTCACATATTGAACTTATTTTAAAAAGGTGACATATGCGCCTGAAGTCTCCTGCACAAAGTAGAACCTGCTCTGAGGAACACGTAACTTTATGCCCGCATGAGTCAGCATGAATAGGCCACATAAGAGTGCACATTACAAACTATACCTCAAGAATGTCTGTGCCTAGATCACATGTTTTTCAGGCACCTACTTTTTATGCAAGTATGCTCCTAAGACCCTTTTCTAATCACCCACTTAAGTTTGGGACTCTGCCACATCACCCTGAATGCGTCCCATCCCGTCTGATCTCAGAAGCTAAGCAGGGTCGGGTCTGGTTAGTACCACCTTGGAATACCAGTCTTGCTGCACAAAAGAAAGCCAGGCAATCTACTCCTGTCCCACCTTGCCCAGAAAACCCAAGGGATAGTCACAACATGGACAACTATCCACAGGGTGGCCAAGTGTCAAACACCCACTGGCACTTAACACAACTTAAGCATGGAAGATGCTCAAGCCGTTTATAACATTATCCCCTTAACATGCAGCTTTGGAAGGATTCAAGGGTTTTTCAATCTGTTTGTTTTTGTGATCTGTCTCATTTGAACCATTGTGAACATTTCCCTTGATGTAGGCAACAACCTGAAACGTGGCCAGGTTGGGACTTCATTACTCTTCATTAACAAGTTGCTCGGCGCACTTCCATCGATCCTCTTTTGGATCTCTGTTACAGCATCACCTATGCTGCATGTCTTAGTACTCACTAGCGTGTCACACATGGCGGATGAACTGCCAAGTTCTCTGTACAACCTGAAGCATATGTGAAGCCTCCATAATGCAACAGCACAATGACATCCTACAATATCATCTCAGCTTACGAGAGTCACGCATCACAAAACTGCAGCAATAGGACTTCAGACGGCATTAATATTTCTCAGGCTGCAGTAGTACTAAATTTCCACTGATCAAAAAACATAAAAGCCCCCAAAGGGAAGAGAAACATGTCCGCAATTGTACATCCTTTAAGAATATGATAAATAGTGCAACAATGCACAACTTCTAACCACACAGGTTAGTCTACTGTAACTTGTTACCACTCTGTTTACTGACAGCAGTGTGATGAAAAGGCGCCATCATCTCTTATATTAAATATCACCTCTTCTACACACAGCCACAACTAGGTGTTTAAGACATCTCACATACACAATGCCAGGAGCTGGTGACTGGACAGTATTTCTTATTACTATGCTGTTTGGGAGGTGGCATCCCCGTGAGTCAATGGGAGCAGCAGCTTGGTTCAGAATGGCGCCTACTGTTGGCAGGAGGAAAGTATGGACTGTCGGAGCCAGGGAATACAAGCTGGAAGCAATTGATCTCATCAAATTACAGACTGGCCACCCAGAGTAAAACCAAGCTGCCTCAGTTAATGCACATCACAAAGTCACCAGGACTGTAGCTTACAGCAATACCTGTGGGACTGACCCGGGGGCAGGATCTTCCAAAATGCATTTCTCCTGTAAACTAACACTCCAAAACAAAATGGGACATAGCAGCGAAAATGCAGCGTGAGCTTAAACTATAGTTTGGTTTAGGATGCAAAAGTGTCATGTGCATACACACAGAAAAGCTCTTCCTGAATTATTATGCGCCCCACGCAGGGTGACCACAAGCTTCGAAGATCTCTGGCATGTCTGAGCCGTTTCTAGTTTTCTAACATATCCCAGTGCATTCTGGGTTTTGTAGTCCTGTCTTTTAGTCACAAAAGCTATCTAGAATTCCTTGGCATCATAGTAAATCAAAACAGAAAGCCAAAAGCAACAGATCACCTTGCTCCAAGGCTGGCCCAACCATAAGGCAAACTAGGCAGTTACCTAGAGTGGCAGATTTGTGTGTGTTGGGGGGGTGGGCAGTAACAAAGAGCAGGGCATTCAAAACAAAACAATAGATTCTGACAGCATGTGGGGTGGGGGGGAGGAGGTGGTGCATAAGGCTTTAGGTTTACCTAGAGCATCAACAGTGTGACTCAACTCTGAAGGTAGCCCTCCTCTGTTCTTGGATATGGAACCCACACTATGGTCTTAGAATACCAAGGTGGTAAGAAGCTACAGAAGATTAACCCATATTAACTTTTAAGTAGCCCAATATTAGATTTTTCCTTCGGCTATAGGGCTAAGCAGAAAATTGCTCGCTTCAGATGTTCTCTCATGAGGTATCCTGGGATTGTCCATGTCAACAATTCCTCTAGTGCTGTCCACGTGTAGGGGACTCCCTGCCCTTGGTGTGTCCATGCTCACAGAGCTTCCTGTCCGCGAGCGGTAAGGAGGAAGTTCGGTCTGGCTTGGAGACTCTGAATCTGTGTCCAGGCAGTATGGTGGTGGAGGAAGATCAAACCATGGTGGCCTGTTACAAGAAAGGGAAGACAATTAGATTGCTCTGCTAAATTCAGCATGCTGCAACATGATAATGTTCTTTTTTGGATGGTCACGCTTAAGCCATCTGGTTGACTAGCTTTAAGATCCAAAGCAAACTGCAGAGCTGACCCTACATACCCTAGACCTTAAACATGAGGCTCATGACTGTCACGGTATGCACAAAACTAACTCATTTTAGAAATTGCCCTCAAGATGTTCTTAGGTGCTGGGAACGAGAGCAAACCGTCATCACCTACAACGCAGCAACACTAAGACACTAGTGAAATTTCTTAACAGTGTAGAAATGTCTCTGGTTTTATCAATGAAATTTCTCAGTATTTTCAACGAGAAAACCAGTGGGACAAAATTAATCACAGAATTATACAAAATGATGTCAGATAAAAGCCATACAGACTGCCCATCCATGAGAACTAGCAAGTTCTACAATCACGTCCTCTTCCTCAGAGATCTTCTATACTTGTCTCATGCTTTCCTGAATTCAGAAATGGTCCTCGTCTCCACCACCTCCACTGGGAGGCTGTTCCACACATCCACCACCCTTTCCGTAAAGAAATATTTTCTTGAATTACGCCTGAGTCTATCCACTTTCACCTTCATCGTATGATCCCTCATTCCGGAGCCTCCTTTCTCCTTCTGTGCATTTATGCCATGGAGGTATTGAACTGTCTCTATCATATCTCCCCTCTGCGACCTTAATATGATAAATCTGCCCTGCTTTGCTCACAGAGGGAGGCACAGAATATAAGAAGTATTTTACACGTCAAGGAACACAAGGACCACACCTTTGCTTTTTTCTGTTTCTCAGTTACTGCACACTAACAGACAGCTGATTTTGCCCAGCGAATGATGACAGCAACTATAAGGAGCAATAAAAAAGCACAAGCAGAAGAGAAGGTAAGTATTTGTTAGTTGTACAGTACATGGCTCCTGTGTGTACCTTTCATCCAGCAGCGCTTCGGAGTATGAAGGCGGAGAGTCTGGGCTCTGTGGCTGACGGCATGCCTGGTTAGACATGTACTGGATTCCGCTGTTGATGTTGTAGGTGACGCTGCAGTGGTGAGGGCGCTCAAGGACCACCAGGCGCGACAAGAGCACTGGGTGCTGCAGCCGGTGCACGGGCAAGGTCATCAGGTTACTGCGTTTGCGCTGATGGTGCAGAACCAGAGCGAGCAACGCCACCACTAGCACAAAGATGACCGAGCTGCCAATAATGGCATAGGTGATGCTGGGATAATAGAGCAGCTGGCTCTCGGAGGTAACGTAATCCTGCCCGCTGCCCGCCTCTGAGGATTAAAAGGAGAAAGAAAACATTCAGTGTATCTGGAAAGCCGCCTCACAAATCCCGATGATCCAGGCACACATGGCCTGCTGCTTCTGACCCCTCCCCCTCCGACAAGAAGTTGCATTAGAAGGGGGGTCAGAAGCGGCAGGCCATGTGCATCTGCCATGGGTACCAGAGCAGTGGCCCAAAGCCTCCACTTTTAAACTGCCGCCAGCCCCAGCGGCGGCACAGCCGAGCTCCTGCTTGGGGTGGCAAAAAAACCTTGGGCCAGTCCTCCATGTATCTCTCTGCTCACCTCATGTATTCAGGAAGCATATACAACATGAAATGGTGCATCACATTTCAACCAATCAGTCTAAGAACCATGTGCTAGTCTGTGCTCTGCCTGTTCTTCTTATCATCTCACGAGGGACATATCCCCTTAGCATGAAACCATAAGCATCACTGCTGGACAGATTCATGATAATCAGATGAAAGAGTACGACTGCCATATTAGTCAAAAGAAAAAAGAAAAGAAGGTGATGCTTTTTTATTGGACTGAAAACATTCTCGGACTAGCTTTTGAAAGTTAAAACCTCCTTCTTCTGGCCAGGAGAATGAGAGCCACAATCAGAGAAACCACGTTCCAATTTAGGGAAAACCCAATACACCACAAACAATGATTCTCTGACCAACAGCTTTCAAAATATTCAGATGAAAAGGAAACAGACTTTTTCCTCAGCCCAACATAGCCTACCAAATAATTCTGTAGAGGGAAAAGACGACAAGACCGGAAAATCCATAGAGGGGCCCCACTAACCCTGGTAGAGAGGAAACTTCCAACGCTGTCACCTAGAAAAGCAAAATGCAGACTCCTGTATGCTTACTGACATGGACTGATGACGCATCTCTGGAATGAAAGCAGTTCAGAAACTGTTTTGCAAAATGAGACTAAGAACAGAAGATTGCAACGTACCCCCCTCCTCTCATTAGCTGTGGAGATTCAGTAAGCACTAAAATTCCCTGTGTCCTATGTGCTTAATGCGGTGGATATTAAACCACAGCTAAATGAAATATGAAGTAGAGTTTTCTTTTTTGACAGACAGAATATATTCTGTTTGTGTTTCCAGGCACACATCTGTGCCGATGGTTTCACACCGTTCTTTAATACCTGCGTTACTAATGTGTGTGCAGCGTTTTGTTCCTCAACCACTAATTCTCCATTGTTAGGCAGCTTTTATATTTAAATAGCTCTAGAAGGCAGGAAAAACCCTATGCGGCACTTAGAAGGTCACTAATTGATAGATTAGTGAGTTTATGGTCCCAGTTCATTTCCCAGTGCTGCACAAACTAGCAACACATTTGGCCCCCCTCTGGTCATTCACGGAAGATGGACCATGAATCAGGAGCATGAAGAAGCGAACTGCATGCTCACTATTAGAAGACAATCCCTCTAAGATTGGGCTACAATGGAAGGGCGGCATTAAGAAACCTGCCTTTGTTATCCCCTGTTCATGGATACAGTGAAATAAAGTTTCCATGGGGGGCGCGACGGGACCGTGTTTGTAGTAGCAAAAATACAGAGGCTGCTGGCACGTTATAGATCAACAGATTTATTGAGCCCCGAGCTTTCAAAAACAAGAGTTCACTTTGCCAAATGCATAATGATACGCGTCAGCTAGCAAGCTATAAGACCTTTGTACTGGACTAGCTTTGGAGAGCTTTCTAACCAGACAAACTCAGGAATCAGACAGAAAACTGCACCTAGCAAATAAAATAAAGAAAAAGAAAAAGAAAAACAATAAAAAGGTCTTGCCTGCAACTGTTTGTCAACCTTCACTTTGTAATTGGACTAACATGGTGACCATACCACTGCCCTAGGAAAGAAGAATTTCACTTTCTAATAAAGCCAGTTCAACAGCTGTCAGCAGCAAGAAATGCAAGAAACTATAAGAAAGTAAAATTTCTGTCTTTTCTCTTGAAGAGTCATGAATGGACAATTTGCAATGCAGGTTTCAGTAAATTAAAGGTCAGTTTGATTAAATAAAATAAATTAACCCCATGACCATGTCACCTCTTAACCTGCCCCCATAGCTAAAAGATTCTTATTTGACAAGAGGTGGGATTTTCTTTAAAAGGATTTGATAATATGAAATGCATCATCTCACCACAAAGTAAACTAAAAGAATTAAAGGCCAATAAAAAATATATTCTGGGACTTCCGGTGACGGCATCGGGGCAAATGGTGGCATAAGACTCGGCTCTGCCGCCTAAGCCTGATAAAAAGGGGAGTTTGTACCCCTAATGGCATGGAGTAAGATGGCGAACGTGGGAGAGCAGTAGGAAAGGAGCCCCAGGCCGCGTTACAATTGCGGCGAAGTAGCGAGCCCTTGTTGGAGCATTGGAGAGCGCGGAATAGGAGACCGCGTGGCAGGCCGGTGAGACGGCTGCCGGAACAGCGAGGCCTACCTTGAGCCGTGGGAGCGGAAGGAGTTTGCCGCGCTGGAGAACCGGTGCTCTGGTGAGCAGTGACGTCCCCTGTGAGACCGCGTGTAGCTGGCTGAGGAGAGCCGGCCGATCTGAGAGGCGGCAGATCGGGAGGCTGAAACCAGAGAGGCAGAGCAGGAGGCAGCCGGCGGTGGACGAAGAGCCGGAGAGAGGCCCGAGGACAAGGAAGCCGGTGAGGAGGCGGGAAGGCACTGAGGCTGGGATTAGAGCACCACGCAGGGGAGAAAGTGTCAGCGGCTCCCCCCCGGGTGGATCTGACAACATCCAGCTCAGAGAGCTGAGAAGCCCCGGTAAGGGGGGAAGTGAGTAGAGCAAACTGCAGCCCTACAGCAGACAGTGGGGCCCCCACCAGCAGCTTTGACAAACAGCTGAGAAGTAGAGGGAGAGGCCCTCAGGGGACGCAGCTCACTAAGCTTGGGGACCCAGCATTGCATAATAAAAGAATGGAAAAAAATAAAGGCTCCCTGGCGGCACGCAAGAAATTGGCCAACTTTCGCTCCCCCTATGCGGCAGTCAAAGGCGGAAGAGAGGGGGAGAAGGAGTGCCGAACGCAGGAGGGAGAGCCCACAGACCGGGGTGAGGGGCTGGATCATGGAGCTAGCCCAGGGGATATCTCTCACCTGAAAACCTGGCTTATTGAAATGAAGGAAGAGATTAAAACAGAAATTAGCGGGGTGAAGCATGAACTCAAAGAGTCCATACAGTCACTGAGACAAGATATTGTGGACATTGGAAATAGAGTTGAGGAGATGGAGACTCAGCTGGAGCAACAAGGGGAGGAAATGGTGGATTTACAAAAGCGCTGGGGGGCACTCCAGCAGGCCCAAGAGGAACAGCAGATGAAACTGGAGGATCTGGAAGACAGGTCCAGGAGATGTAACCTACGGATCCGGGGACTCCCAGAGGAACCTCAGTACCACAATTGCGAAGAAGTTCTGCTAAAAATTTTCAAATCCCTGCTGTTAGCTGCAGACCTGCAGGGGGAGATGCTGATCGACTCATCGCACATTGAGCGAGCACACTGGGGCCTGGGCCCGATACGCGATAATAAACCCAGAGATATCGTTGTGTGCTTTAGCTCTTTCAGGATTAAGGAAGGACTGCTTCGAGCGGCAAGGAAAGCGCGCCAGATAATTTGGGAGGAACACCATCTGGAGCTCTTCCAAGATCTCTCTGCAGGAACCTTACAACGCCGACGGCACCTCAAGGAGGTGAGCGCGTATTTGCGAAAAGAGGATGTACGATACAAGTGGCTGTTTCCATTTGGGCTGTTGATCACCTGCAAGGGGAAGTCAAGGCGGGTGCAGAACAGAGAGGAGGCATGGACTGTACTTAGAGACTTTGGCCTACCTAACATACCGGAGGGGGGAAGTTCTCAGACAAGAGCACCGGCGGACACTGCGAAGTCCTCCAGTCCACAGAGGCACAGAGATGGCACCGAGTTCCAATGTCGGGGAGCAGAGCGGCGTGCTTGAATAGAGAGAGCCCAGGAATACCAGCAGAGGAGAAAGGCGATGGCAGAATGGATGGACTCTGAGTTACCAAAGATGTATTAGTATGTTCTTCTTGGAAATAGTAGAACTGGGTTGCAGAGGGGGGGGAGATGAAGCTATTAACTGATGGAGGGGGGACGGAGGGGTTCGACTATAGGGGAGGGGGAGGGAAGGAGGGCGGCGGGGAGGACGGAGGTAGAGGTTCGGAAGGGGAGATGAGGGGGCTTTGGGTGTTGAGTTGGTATAGGGGGGAGGGCGGAGGGGGAAGGGAAGATAGAGTCAGGCAAGGCCCGATAACTGGTCACCTTTATGGAAGATGATTCCCTCCTAAGGAGAGGGGAGAGGGTTGGGGGGGAGGGAGTGGGGAGGGGGGCCTGGGGGTCTCAGGATAGAGGGAGGGAAGGGGGGGGAGTGGGAGAACGGGTGAGCTTAAACTAGTCACATTAAATGTGAAGGGGCTTAACTCACCACTTAAGCGACGCAAATTGTACACAGAGTTAGCCTGCCAGAAGGCGGCAATAGTTATGCTTCAGGAAAAGCACTTGACATGGGCGACAGAATATCTGGTCAAGCCCAAAGGCTATGGGGTGTGTATTCATGCTTCAAATACCGTGGAAAAGAAGAAGGGAGGGGTTGCTATACTCTTTGCATCTCGATTAAAGATGCAGGTGCAGTCGGTGGTAAGGGATATGGAGGGGAGGTATGTGTTGGTGCGACTGAAGGTGGGGAGTGTATGGTACTGTGTAGTGAATGTGTACGCGCCGACTGGGGCACAGCGTGAATTCTGGACAAAACTGAACGAGGAGGTGGGGAAGCAGGGGGACGGTATCCTTATATGTGGGGGGGATTTTAACCTAACATGGAACCCAACCCGGGATGCTACAGGGAAACGGGAGGGAAAGAGGGGGGATAGAAAGAGATATCGTAACTTCGTGATGCAGCACTGCCTAGTGGACGCGTGGCGATTGCAGCACCCTGGGAGGAGACAGTTTTCTTACTATTCGCCAGTACATGGGTCCTACTCACGTATTGATGCTATTTGGGTTTCAAAGGAGGTGGGGGGAACGATTACAGGGGCGGAAATGGAGTCCATTACCTGGTCAGATCATGCCCCGGTGGTGGTGAGCTTGCAAGTGGTAGAGGAAGGGATGGGGACGAGGTTTTGGAGACTCAACGAGTCACTGTTGGAGGATGTGAGGGTCCAAGAGGATGTGGAGAGGGGGACCCGGGAATATTTTAGGTTTAACGATAATGGAGAGGTTGCATGGGGAGGTATATGGGATGGGTATAAGGCGGTGATACGGGGCGTATTGCTCAAATGGGGGACGTGGAAAAAGAGGGAGCGGGAGGATAGAGAGCGGCTCTTGAGGGAACGACTGCTGGAACTGGAAGAACTGGATGGCCAAGGGAGGGGAGACACTTATAGGGGACGGGTGCTGCTAGCGAGAGCGCAACTCAATGAATTGCAGGCGGAAAAGATACGTTATCAGCTGCAGCTTCTGAGGCAGGAGGTATTTGAAGGGGGGAACAAGGCTGGGAGGTATCTAGCGCAGAAGCTGAAGCAGCAGAAGCTTCGCTCTCATATAATAGGGGTTCGAAGGAAGGTCGGGGAATTGGTTACTAAAGATGGGGAGATTAGGGATGCTTTTAAGGAATACTATCAGGAGCTGTACAAAGCAAGAGACCTGCCACAGGCGGGGAGGGTGGAAAACTACCTTGACTCCATAGACTTGCCTAAGTTGGGAGAGTGCGAACAGGAGGAAATTAATAAACCCATTCGAGCAGACGAAGTAGGGAGGGCAATTAAACAGTTAAAATTAGAGAAAGCCCCAGGGTTGGATGATCTGTCTGCCAGATTTTATAGGAAGTTCGGAGATCTGTTAATTAGGCCTCTAGTGAACTTATTTAACCAACCACGGGCGGGTGGGAAATTAGCGGACACAATGGGGTGGGCGGGTATAACAGTAATTCATAAGGAGGGGAAGGATCCGAAAGAGTGTGCCTCTTATAGGCCTATCTCCCTGCTTAACCTGGATGCCAAGCTTTTAGCTAAGATTCTCACCACGTGCCTCAATAAAGTAATTGGAACACTGATACACCAAGATCAGGCGGGCTTTATTCCTGGTAGACAGGTTGCGGATAATATCCGAAAGATTTTAAACATTATCTGGGCTAGCGAGAGGAGAAAGGACGAGGCGCTCCTACTCTCGTTGGATGCGGAGAAGGCCTTCGATCAGGTGTCTTGGCCTTTTCTTTTCCAGGTGCTGGAAAGGGTGGGGCTGGGGGGAGAGTTTCTCGCTTGGGTGAAGGCGCTATATGCGCATCCAAAAGCATGTGTGAGGGTGAATGGGGCTCATTCGCAGTTTTTTGACCAAGGGAGGGGAACAAGGCAGGGATGCCCATTGTCTCCGCTACTGTTTGCGATAGTAATAGAGCCCTTGGCGCAGCGGATAAGAGAACGGGCGGATATATCTGGAATAAGAGTGGGGCGGAGTGACTATAAAATTTCCCTGTTCGCGGACGATATAATTTTAAGTATGGCGAGACCCTGGGTCGGCCTCCCCATAGCTATGTGGGAACTGGAAGAATATGGTAAAGTGTCGGGGTTTACCATCAACTGGAACAAATCGGAAATCCTGAATTTAGCGGTCTCCAGCGAGGTAGTTAATGTACTGGCAAAGAAATATCCCTTCAAATGGGCGCGAGAAAGTATCCGGTATCTTGGCATATGGATTAGCAATAAAATTGACGAGTTATATAACTTGAACTATCGGAGGGTTCTGGGGAAGATAGAGGGCTGGTTGGACGGGTGGGGAAGGGGATATCTATCGTGGTTTGGGCGCATTGCGACGGTTAAAATGATGCTTGTGCCCAGACTGTTGTTTTTGTTCCAGACGCTCCCGATATGGGTTCCGCCCACTAGTTTGAAAAGGATACAACGGTTAGTTAATAGGTTTATATGGGTGCAGAAGCGCCCGAGGGTAGCACTGCGTGTATTGCAACGGACAAAAGGAGAGGGGGGGCTGGGGGTACCTAATATATGCAAATATTATGAGGCAGCGCAATTAAAAACGATTTATGAGTGGCACAGAGGAACATTGAAATCTTGGGTTCAAATGGAGCACGAGTTGGTGGGGGGGGTGGAACTTGAACGGGTGATCTGGAGGGGGACTAAGGGTCTCGACATACAGGCACTTAACCCCATGGTAGCGAATAGTTTGAAAATCTGGAAACGCAACAAGCCTCAGCTTGTTCCAGATAAAGGCTACATGCAAGGGATGCCAATCGCGGCCTGTTTCGAGCGGGGACAGGGCCCCGGTGAGCAACTTTTACGTAGATGGGCACAAAACGGGCTGGAGTACATTCACCAAGTTATACACTCTCAGGGAATGCATCTGTTTGAAGGCATTAAGGATCTATATAAGCTGAAAGAGTGATCATTTTGCCTATATACAATTAAGCTACTTTGTGAGGCAACCGAAGATATGGAAAGACCTCTGGGAAAATAGAGGCTGGTTTGAGGCTTTATGCTCTGGCCAGATGGGTCAAAAGGGGGGTTTGTCCAGAATTTACCGAGGCCTAATGGGGACTGGTGTATGCAAGTTACGCTATATGTTGCAATGGGAGGAGGATTTGGGTGTGCGTTGGACGGTAGAGGCTTGGGAGAAGTTACTCCAGACGATTGCTACTGTGTCCATAGCCACGCAAATTAAAGAAAATGCATATAAAGTATTATACAGATGGTATTGGACGCCAGTACGTCGGTATCGAGCGGGGAGGGGAAGGGATGATTTA
This sequence comes from Ichthyophis bannanicus, assembly GCA_033557465.1. Classification (NCBI taxonomy): domain Eukaryota; kingdom Metazoa; phylum Chordata; class Amphibia; order Gymnophiona; family Ichthyophiidae; genus Ichthyophis; species Ichthyophis bannanicus. The sequence goes on along the minus strand of CM066047.1, from coordinate 31,398,968 downwards.
TGCTGGCGGGGGTGTGCTGAAAGAGGGGACTGGATGCACATGTGGAGGAAGTGCGATAAGTTACAGGGGTACTGGGAGCAGGTAATTGCGGTGATTTATGGCATGACCGGGCATAGTTTGCATGGGAGACCGGAGGCATGCCTGTTGCATCAACTGGATGATGATCTTTCGAGACGGGAGGAGGGGGTACTGCATCATTGTATTGCTGTAGCTCGTTGTGAGATCGCGCAGCACTGCGGGGGACAGAGTATACCACAATTGGCGGGATTTGTGCGAAGAGTGGCTGAGGTGAGCCTGATGTATAAATTAACAGAGTTGAGACGGGGGAAAGGAGGGCAAAGTGCGATATATTGGCAGGGGGTTTGGAGATGGTTGGAGGCATGGAGAGAGGGAGTGGGGGAGGGGGGTTGGAAGGTGGAGGAGGACAACGCTTGTAGAGTTATGGCTGAGATGCTCGGTGAGTGTGCAGTAGCATGCAGACTATAGGAGGTGCAGAAGGGGAGCTGGGGGGGGGAGTACAGAGGGGGAGGGATAGGTTATAATATGGAGGGGGGGAAGTGGGGGATTGCTGGGGGGGGGAGGTTTAGTATAGTATATCTGCATTGTACTATGAGTTATTCAGGCATAATAGGTTGAGGTTTGCTTTTTGATTCTAATGTGTGAACGTTGTTTTTCAAATGGTTTGTATTTCTATTGTATAATTTCAATAAAAAAGAAAAATTTAAAAAATATATATATATTCTGGAGGAAAAAATCCTCTTTCAGGGTGACTCAGGCCAAGGACAGTGCTAACAGCCCCTCAGGAAGAAGAAGAAAGGAGAGGTGTCCCAATCTTCACAAAGGGATGATACCTAGTGGTCAGATTTGGGACCCATGATTCTAGAAAATTAGGTGCATAAACCATATTGCCAATGACAACATTAAAATGAGTTGGAAGGGGTACCCAATAGGAGACAAATCCACTGGTAGTTGTGAAAAAAGACCCAGGGTAAGAGATCCCAGCTCTGGTTCTGACTGAGCTAGAAGTCCAAAAAGGGCAGGAGGAACTTGCTGGACCCAAAATAAATATAAAATACTTCCAGCATTCCCAGTAATCATGTTAAGACTGGCCGATCTGCTAAACAGTGGCCTTAGAAACAAAGTTAGTGGATCATTTATCCAGAAGGCGCTCAATGCTCATCCTGCTCCTGCCTTCTACAGGGGGCCCACGTTTATGTTTATGTTTATTAAAACATTTTTTATACCGCCCAATACCAGTGGCATCTGGGCGGTTCACAATCGTTAAAATAACATTAAAATTACAGGCTGCTAAGAAACTGAAAGGAACGCCAGTTAAAAATAAAAGCAATAGAGGAGAGACAAAGGGTAGAAGAACAAAGCAAGCAGAGGTACATCAACATGAGAAGGGGGAAGGAGACAAGGATGGGGAAAGGAGATCATATGCCAGACTAAAAAGATGGGTTTTGAGTTGTTTTTTGAAGGCTCGGTAGGATTGCCCTGAGCGGAGGGAAGGGGAAAGTGAATTCCAAAGTCTAGGACCCAGAAAATAGAAAGCCGAGGAGCGAGTGGATTCAAGGTGGGCTTGGTAAGGGGAAGGGAGGGACATACGGTTAACGTGAATAGAACGGAGCAGACGATGAGGGGTACGGAAATGAATCAGGTCAGCAAGATAGAGGGGGGGTACCTGTGTGAATTACCCTATGTGCAAATGTGAGAATCTTGTATTGAATGCGAAACGAGACCGGTAACCAATGATGGTGCAGAAGAAGGGGAGTGACGTGGTCGTAGCGAAAAGCACAAGACAGAACACGGACCGCAGCATTCTGAATGCATTGTAAACGGGAGAGTTGAGATTGTGGTAGGCCAGCTAAGGAAACATTACAGTAATCAAGATGGGACATTACAAAAGAGATAATAAGTGTAGCTAAAGCAGAAGGTGAGAGAAAAGGGCGTACAGCCCGAAGCTGTTTAAGGGAAAGAAAAGAACGCTGAACTATTGAAGAGATATGTTCCTTGAATGAAAGAGAGGAGTCAAGAATAACACCATGATACCTGAGAGAAGAAACAAGAGGAATGGGCTGGGAGGAAAAAGAAGGGGCACAGGTGGGGGAAGGACTCCCAAGGGTGAACCAGATGGCGAAAGACTTAGCAGGGTTTACATGGAGAAAATTAGAGGTGAACCAGGAGGCAACAGCAGTGAGGCAAAGGTTAAGGGGAGAGATATCCCAATTCAGAAAAACTCTAAAAACACATCTCTTCACTCAACACTTCCTCCAAGACACTACCTCATCACCTACCCCTCTTCCAACCCAAACTAGTGAATATGGTTAGGCAAATAAATTCCAAAATCCCAATTCTTCCCCCAATTCAAAATCTACTCATGCCTATCCTACGAAGCTCTAAGCCTATACTAATTTATTGTAAATAGTTGTAAATTATTTGCTGCCGTTATATTGTCTTTAACCCCAGTTATCCTTGTTCCATTTCCTGTTATCTGTAAACTTGACATACGTTTTTATGCTTAAGTTCAATGTTGTTAAAATGTAAACCGCACTGATGATGAATAGCGCGGTATATAAAAACTACTAAATAAAATAAAATAAATAAAATATCAGGCACAAGGGAATCAGTATGGTGCAAGAGAATGATATCATCTGCGTAATAGTACGCGGAGATACCAAACTGCTGGATTAATAGAGCTAGAGGGGCTAGGAAGACATTAAAGAGGAGGGGAGCAAGGACAGATCCCTGAGGCACACCACAGGAAAGAGGGGTGGGAGCTGAAGAAGAGGACCCAACCACTACAGAAAAGGAGCGACAGGAGAGAAAAGAACGAAACCAATGAAGAACCATACCAGAAAGGCCAGCGTCTTGAAGACGAACGAGAAGAGTGTGATGGTCCACCAAATCGAAAGCTGCAGAAAGATCAAGAGAGACAGCAAGAGTGAAAAGACCACGATCGTGAGCAGCATGCAATTCGTTGAGAAGAGAAAGAAGGATAGACTCCGTGCTATGACCGGGACGAAAACCAGAATGCCGAGAGTGGAGAACAAGAGAGGCTTCGAGGTGGGCAGAGAGCTGAAGGAAGACAAGTTTCTCAAGAAATTTGGAAAGGAATGGGAGATTAGAGACAGGGCGCCAGTTAGAGAGGACAGCGGGGTCGGAGGTGCAGGATTTCAGTATTGGACGAACAATGGCGTGCTTCCAAGGTGTAGGGAAGATACCGGAGGATAGACTAGAGTTGAAGAGAGTGAGAATATAAGGGGAGAGGGATAGAGAAGGTTCCAGGAGCCAACGGGAGGGAATGGGATCAGCTGGGCAAGTTGTCTTGCGGATGGAAAGAAAAGTGTTTTGGAGAACAACTGGGGAGACCATCTCAAAAGAAGACCAGGAGTGAGATAAGATAGGGGTAGAAGGGGAAGGAGAAAGAGGGGTGGACGGGGAAGACATGGCTAAAGGGGAGAGGGGGGGAGGAAAGGAGGGGAAGGACTGACGCAGGGTTTGGACCTTGGAGACAAAGAAGGAGGCAAGGGAAGGAGGGTCAGGAGAGGCAGAAGAGGGAGGGGAGGTAAGGCGGAATGGGATGCCGTGAGGGAACGAAAAATAGAATATAATTGCCGGGAGGAATTCGAAGAGGAAGAAATAAGCTTGGAGTAATAGTCACGTTTCGCTGAGTGGAGGAGGGTACGGTAGTGACGATGACAGGATCGGAAATTGAGGAGAGTAGAGGAGGATGGGCGCTTACGCCAAAGGCGTTCCACTTGACGAAGATATTTCCGATGCAGGAGAAGGCCGGAATGAAACCAGGGATGCCGGGGGCGGCGGAGGGGGGGTAGGCAAGAACGAAGAGGGGCAATATCATCAAGGGCAGAGGACAAAGAAGAATGCCAAAGATGGGCTTGAGCATCAACAGAAAGTGAAGCAAAGTCACTGGGGAATATGGAAGCAGAAGGAGGGAATTGAAGGAGCATATCAGCAGTAAGCTTACGGGTTGGTACTGAAGAGGCAAAGCCAGAATTGGAGGCATTGTTTGGGAGCACTGAGGAAGGGTCTGAAGAATCTGTCAAAGAAGGCCAGACGGGAATAGAAAAAAGAAGGCAGAAATGATCGGACCAGGGAAGGGGTAGGGAGGAAAGAGAAGAGGGAGGGATGGAGGAGGAGTTGGAGGCAATAAGGAGATCCAGGGAATGACCTGCAACATGGGTGGGGAAGGAAACAAATTGGCGTAGGGACATATCAGATAGAAAAGTGAGAAAAGAGAGGTCCCACGTCTGGCTCTCTGCTGGAAACGAGATTGGGAAGGATGCATCCAGGGATACTTACAGCCCGTGCACTGGATGGTTGACTTCTACTAGCCTCTGAAACACTTCACCACTATCACCTGCATCCAGGAAATGAGGATTCAGCAGCACAGAGACTGAAATGTTCGAGAATAATCATATAATGGGTTAGTTAACAAACTATTCAGAGGACTGTGATCATGTTTTGGGTTTGTAAAAAGGTGACAGAGGGGGTTTGCTTTCCTTTAAAAGATTAGAAAGGACCTTGTATAGAAAGTTAAACCCTAGGCTGGAAGGTCCGTTACCATATTTTCTGCGACTCTCTGCTCAGCCCAGGATTCTATTTTTATTTTCACTGTTCAATAAGTAGAAACGTCTGAAGAGGGACAGAAATCAGGGATGTAAGTGTAGGAACTCACTCTCTCTGTGCAAAGTTACAGCTCCAGGTGGCTGACAGCTGAAGGAAAGCAGACTATGCTGAAGCAGCTCATTTAAAGCCTTATGGCTCTTCTTTTGACGGGACATAGCAGATCTACTTCTTTGGTCGCAGTTGCACTGAAGGCTAAAGCCATGTTGGCCGATATTTAGTAGGTGCTCAGTATGCGGCAGCATAACCAGTGAGCAACCACAATTGAATCTGCCTTTACCTAGCCCTACTTCTTGGAAGTTTGACTTTTTTTTCCTAGTTGAAACACTTTAAAAAAAAAATTAATCAAACAATCAGAAAAAAGACAAAATAAAGAACATAAGACATGCCATATTGGGTCAGACTAAGGTCCATCAAGCCCAGTATCCTCTTTCCAATAGTGGCCAATCTAGATCACAAGTACCTAGCAGTTTCCCCAGAAGACAACGGTTCCACAATGCTTGTATGGGGGCAAGCAGTGATATTCTGGGTCCCCTTTAATAATGGTTTATGGACCTTTCCTCCAGGAACTTGTCCAAACCTTTTTTAAACCTGGCTATACTAACAGCTTTTACTACATCCTCCGGTAACAAATTCCAGAGTTTGATTACACGTTGAGTGAAAACATATTTTCTCTTATTAGTTTTAAATAGCTTACCCTGTAGCTTCATTGCATGTCTCCTAGTCTTTCTACATTCTGATGATGTAAACAATCGATCTACGTTTACCCGTTCCACTCCGTTCATTAATTTATAGACCTTTAGCATATCTCCCCTCAGCCATCTTTTTTCCAGGTTGAAGAGCCCTAAGCTTTTTAGCCTCTCTTCATAGGGGTATCCTTCCATCCCCTTTACCATTTTGGTGGCTCTTCTCTGTACCTTTTCTAATAACGCTATATCCTTTTTAAGGTACGATGACTAGAACTGCACATAATATTCAAGGTGTGGTTGCACCATGGAACGATACAGAGGCATTATAATATCCTTTGTTTTATTCTCCATTCCTTTCCTTATCATACCTAGCATTCTATTTGCTCTCTTGGCTGCCGCTGCACACTGAGCGGAGGGTTTTAACATGTTATGCACGATGACGCCTAAATCTTCTTCCTATGTGGTGGTTCCTAATGTGGAACCTTGCATCGTGTAACCATAGTCTGATCCAAAACGAAGAGGAACATACAAATGAAATGGCCCAGAGGTAGCCCACACAATGACAACATTGTTTCTTCTGGAGGTTTGATTTGAAGGATGCACGGATCCCTATCCCCACAGAAACCATTCAGAGAGAACAGCACCTCAGTGTTCTGGCAAGCCCAATGATAGTCCATTCACAAACCATCAGCACAAAGGTCAAACCAATCTAATGACTTCTGCTATTTTCCATCTTCCAACATGCAAGCCAGATACTAATCTCAGATAATACACTTACTAAACACAGACAGTTCGTTGAGGAAACTTGAGAGTAGAAGTCATCCAAACGTACAGCGAACATTGACAGCTTTCCCACAGGAATACAGTGCCTGCTGGTTTGAAGAATTATTTGAGACGTACCATATTTCTCTGAACCTTTACACACAGCATAAACTTGAGGCTGTCAGTGCAAATAGTGCAAATAAAACAAAAGATGTCAAATTACTGAACTGTTGAGCACGCATCTTCAGTTGAGTTCCTGGAGTTTCGAAATAAGGACAGACAAAAGACAGCAGCAGTCACATACCATTGTGCGAGGTACTTATGACATCGTACTCACTAAGGAAATTACTTTATATAAGGGACAAGAGCACATATAAAATTTCCTGGGCTATAAGCACATATAGGCCGAAACGGAAAGACTAATGTTCCCTTTGCGCCAAGATAACGCAAATTATAAGCACAAGTTCCGACAGGCCAATTGCAGAAACTGGTCCGCACGTAAACAGCAAAGGAAAAGCAGGTGCACACAGTAACGCCGGGCGTATTTAAATTATAGGTAAACGAGTTGCGCATATTAAAATGGCATGCTAACATTCTCTGCATCTGATGCAGAAAAATGCGTAGAGCAGGTGTTCCCAGCCCCGTCTCCCAGCTGCGTAGAGCAGGTGTTCCCAGCCCTGTCTCCCAGCTGCGTAGAGCAGGTGTTCCCAGCCCTGTCTCCCAGCTGCGTAGAGCAGGTGTTCCCAGCCCTGTCTCCCAGCTGCGTAGAGCAGGTGTTCCCAGCCCTGTCTCCCAGCTGCGTAGAGCAGGTGTTCCCAGCCCTGTCTCCCAGCTGCGTAGAGCAGGTGTTCCCAGCCCCGTCTCCCAGCTGCGTAGAGCAGGTGTTCCCAGCCAGTCGGGTTTTCCAGATATCCACAATGAATATGCATCAGAGAGGTTTGCATGCACTGTCTCAATTGTATGCAAATCTTTCTCATGCTTATTCATTGTGGATATCCGGAAAACCCGACTAGCTGGGGAGGACCCAGGACAGGTTTGGGAACCCTGCCTGAATCATCTGAAGCGAAGTGTCAAACCTCCCCTCAGATGATCCAGGCATTGGGGAAAGCCCTCAATGACATCAAAATACTGTCGGGGAGGGGGGGGGGGGAGAAATCCCTGGTGATGTAGCAGCCTTGATCCTCCCACCCACCCAATTAAAAATAAGTCTGCTGGCCCTGTGGTCCCGAACTCCCCATTCTCCCCCTCCTGGTAGCTTTACAATGGAGCAGGAATGTTGCTCATGCACTTCTGCTCCTGCACTGCCATCTTGAAAATGGCAGTGCCTGGCCCCAAAAGGTGCATCCTGGGATTCACCACATGGGGCCAGACTGTCATCGACAGCATGCAGAAAGGGGCGCAAATGCAAACTGCAGTGAGCTGCATAGAGGCATACAGAATTAATAGCGCACGACTTCAGAGCTGGCTTTCTGCATCGCCCTGATACAGCCTCTGTGTCTTTGTAAAATTACTCCACCAAACCAACTCTGCTCCCACTCTGCCCAAACCCCCCCCTTGAACATGCCTACACCTGAGGCCCACAGAGGGCCAAGTGTCTTGGTGAGTGGCCTAGTGGTTAGGACAAGGTACTTCAGGGCTGGAGGTTCAATTCCCACCTGGGGACAGCAATCTCAGGCCAGAGGGACTGGGGTTTCTAGTCCTACAGGTGTTCCTTGTGGCTTTGGGCAAGCCACTTAACCCTCCGTTGCCTCAGGTACACATATAGATTGTGAGCCCTTTGGGGACGAGGGAATGTATCCAGTACCTGCTTGTAATGATTGTAAACGGCTCTGATGCCCTTCAGCCTGGGCAGTATATCAAGAGATTGCATAAACATTTACACATGCGGGGGGGGGGGGGAGGGATGGAGGTGATGCAGGTACTATATAAAAAATATATATATGCGCCTATTCATCCCAGCAGACATGCGCACTCGGAACAAGGGTAAATGTATGTGCCACTTTCCCTGGGCTAATTCTGTAAAAGCAAACAGACGGATTAGCCTTTATATAAAAGACCGTATGTGCCATGCTATGAAATTACACTCAGATTGAACACGGCAGTGTACATGCAGACCCGCTGCTTATAATCACTCCGTCTGCAACAATTCATTGCTGGAAAAAGTTTCTTAGCTCAATAAGCAAAGTACAAAATGAAACAACTTGTAATTAATTTCTGGGGTAATTATCGATAAATTCCAGGCATGAAAAATACTCTGCATCGCACAGTTACTTGTGGGGGGTTTTAACGGCCATAATTACAGTGATGATCATGCATGAGGCCGTCTGTGCATACAGCCACAGCCTGCATTTCTGTCTAATTGAACTGGTAGCTGGTTTCGCTTTGCAGACTGCTCTGCTTCAGTCCCTTATGCAACTGTGGAAAACAAGCTGATCTGTCAAACCCTGAAACTGGTGTTTTATGAGCCATTCTCTGAATGTGCCTCTCCAACGGCTGCAGGCCACTCTGGCACATGATGGAAAAGCATCAATATCGTGCTCCTTGGTTTCTAAAGCCCCCCTGGTGGCAGTGCGCTAGGCTTAATAGGAAACAAAGCACATCTTTAAATAACAGCACCCAGACCAGAATCAAGATGGTCAAAGAGATACAGAAACAGTTCTGAATTTGGTCCGTCTCAGCCCCCCTCTGCTAACCATCATGGGAGACGAGTGGTCTATAGGTTAGGGGTTTCCAACTTCAGTCCTGGGGGGCCGCAACCAGTCAAGTTTTCAGGATATCCCTAATGAATGGAACCAAGAAAGCCGGGGCTCAAATCTCACTTCTTCCTCGGAGCTAGTGCAAGTCACTTCTTAGGGGCACTGCAGTACCATATGTATCTTTTGGTGCTATAAAACAAGTATTATTGTGGTATAGGTGTTCCGAGAAGGCTGAACAGCCCGGCAAGCAAAAATAAGACACAAGTTCCAATCTGTGGCAGGTTTGCTAAAATGCACTATTGTACTGCATGTTAAGCCCCAAGACCCGCACTAACTGTTGGGGGCGTGCCTGGCATGTTCCCTGCAGTTATCGTGGGGAAGACTCCCCTCAATACGCTAAACTGCAGGGGAACTTAGCACGTGTGCATCTACAGAGAAGGCGGCAAGTGCCCCCATGCTAATGGAGGAGTAGCTAGAACCTGTGAATCCAGGGCTCGAATCCCACCGCTGCTCCTTGTGATCTTGGGCAAGTCACTTAACCCTCCACTGCCTCAGGTATAAACTCATATTGTAAGCCCTCTGGGGACTGGAAAATACCTGCTGAACCTGAATGTAACTCACTTCGAATGTCTGAGAAAAGGCATGAGCTAAATCCAATTGCACTTCCAATTCATGGTTAGCGCATTCCAATGACGCTCATGCTAACTGCCCATCAATGCCCACATTCTGCCCCTAACCCACCCAGCCAGCGCTGCATCATGGTGTTTTTACTGCACAAATCCTAATAATTCTACACAATTCCTCTTGATTATTTAAAAAATACATTTTTGTTTTCCTTACAGAGTTGGCATTGAGACCAGTACAACCCTCTGGCTCTTGGGGCCAACGTCTGTTATTATGGGGCCCTTCTACTAAAGTGCGCCAAACAGTTAACACATGTTTTCACGTGCAGTAACTGTTACCGCAGGGACATGACAGTTACCCCACGCTGATTCAAGCGTTAACCTCCACTCGCATGTTAGGGTGCAGAATGGGTGGGATAGGGATAGAGAGCGGATGTGGTGAGAACGTTGCAGTTAGCATGGGGGGACATACTGTGGGCTGTCAATGTTGCCATTAGTGTGGGTGCTTCTAATGCCACCTCAATAGATGGAGGTAACACCCGCGATAACAGCACCGTACATTAACCGTCAGGAACATGCTGGTCACATCCTCGGTTGTTACCATGAAGGCTTTGCATGTAATGCACAATAGTTTTTGCACTAAATGCGCACTGAATTTATATATTGTTTATATATTGTTCTTTCTTTCTATATTTTCAGTGTGTGTTCTGTCTTCTGTCTGTCCTGCTCCCAGCTCTTGCCCTCTACAGTGCTGTGCCTCCCTTCTTAACACTTTATTATTATCAGTATTTGTTTTGCACTGATTGCTCTAGGTCTGGAGCCAAGCGAGTCTCTGGGCGCCAGTACTGATGGCAGCATTCTGGGATGCCATCTCAAAGATATCATTGGATGCTCGGACCATGAACTTTGAGCAGTCCTTGCCATGGGCCACAAGGGAACATTACTGGTCCAATCTCTCTGGAGGGAGGAACTGGGCTAGAGAAGACAAATTGTACAGGATGTCCTTCAAGAACATGCTCTTGTAGAGCTGGTATGAGGCCACGTGGGCAACAAACATGGCACTCTGGAAACATCTTCTCCCTTAAGAGTCCAAAGTCTTAGCCTCCCTCCCAGGGGGCACCGAGGAATGAGTCTTGGTGCTCTTGATTTTCTTTAAGGTGGATTCAACTACCAAGTAATGGTGTGAAAGCTGAGGCTTCTCGAATCTAGGAGCCTTCTACTAACCTGGAGGTACAGTGAGGGAGTTCTCCCACATTCTCATCTGTACTCTCTACAGGATGCAGTGCATGGACACTGACACTGCCCCCTTTGGGGCTGAGGAGTACTGTTAGATCTCCAACTCTTCTGCCCTGGGCTCATCCTCAGTTTCCAAAGAAAATGGAATGGCCTTGGCGATATCACTCACAAACTCTTGGAAGATCATGCTGCTCATGAGGTGGAGAAGGATCTGACATGAGCTCAAAGGACCTGTTCTCCGACAAATCCTCTGATTCCACCTCGGTGACCCAGCCTTCTGAGTCAAACTAAGAAAGGAAGTCAAAGTACTTCTGAATCTCTGTCTGGATCACTCTCCTGCTTTGAGGGGGATTGGGAGTCCTTCAAGATCATTGATGCACTGATACCCATCTAGATCTTGAGGGCGCATTGGACCCCAAGACGCTAGATAGGGATATCAGCAGGGCAGGCACCGGTGTTTGAGTCCTTTGATGCCCCAATGTCAATGCCTCTCCCACAGGTAGTGCATGCATCTTGAGGATCAGCTGCATGGCAGCCGATGTTGATGCAGCAGATGTTGAGGCCCCAGCATGCTGCACCGCCAGCAGTGCTTTAATGTGTTCCTCAAGCACTTCTCCAAGGCACTTCTCCATGGCAGCTGATTTTGAAGGCTGTGGGTCCTGAGCAACTTCGACTGATGTATCTGGTAGGTGTACAGGGATATCGGCAGCTGGGTTTCGGCTGTCATAGCCCCTCCAATATCCTGGAGGATGAACTCTCCTCCTGTTGGGGTACCTTCAAATGGGTGCTCATGCAGACCCCCATTGTTCTCGACAACATCCCTCGATGACCAATACCAGTGCACCAGAGTCTTCACTCAATGTTTGGTGTGGTCACCTCTTGACGTTGAAGATGACATAGTTGGATCCTTCCTCATCTTTGGATGGATAATCGATTGATAGCCGATACGTTGGGGCACAATGGGTGCTCGACTCTGAGCTCGAGAGCCCCTCAGTATCGATGCACCGCTAGCATCCGATGCAACCTTTGATGAATCAGACTTCTGAGCACCAAAAAGTAATTCACACTGTCTCTCATGACCCTCGAGTCTTTTTTTTTTGTCATCTCTGAACACAAATTACAAGAAGAGGGCTGGTGATCAGGTCCCAAGCACTGTAGGCACCAGTTATGGGTGTCTGTGACTAATATGGTCTTAGAGCACGTGGAACACTTCTTGAACCCACTGGTGGATTTATGGAACATGTCATCTGGAAAAATAGCCAAGGCAAAGTCAGATGGCTCAATGACGAGGCCTAGGCCCACCAGAGCATCGGCACCGGGAGGGCCAAAGTGCTACAGCAAGAAAAAAAAATAATGTTAGAAGGACAAAAATGCAAATGGGAGGAGAGAACTGCAACGGCAAGGCAACTGGGCAAAAAACCAGAGTGAAAAACTCCATTAAGGAAAAAAATGGAAGTTTACCAATGGAGGTGTCTGGAACATGTCCGTGGGGCTCCGCAGAAAAGAAAAGACTGATGGCACTGCGGGGGCAGGTGGTGTGCAGGCACAGTATAGCCTCCCAAAAGCTTCCATTAGAAGCTGAGGAGCATTCCTGTGCGGGGCTCTGTCGGGGGACGTCACCCATATGCGAAGACTCGTCCCTGCTTGTCCATGGAGAAAGCTTTTCTCCTCTTGCTAGACAGCACAATTCCCCCTTTTCATCAGTAAATCATTGACCTGAGAAAAGTCCCAATGGGTCATTCTTTCCTGCCCTGCCTGACATCTTGTAACTTCTTTGTCTTGCAATGTTAGGATCGTTCTGAAATCAGCGTATCAGACTTCTGGGACCTGCAGTGGTCCTACAGAACCTCAGATTTTTTGCATGCCATGATACTTTTTTTTATTGGAACATTGTACAAGTCATCAAAAGATGAAATCACTCCACTAATTTATCCCCTCTGGGATCAAAAAAGTTAATATTCCAATATAAAATCATGCCCTATTGAATTTAATATCTTATATTTTTTAGGTTACTTTATAGAGCCCAAATAAATTTCAAGCTATAATAAAATATACCCACAGTCAACCAGGTCCACTTTTCTGATTCATATAAAATTCAGTCTTTATGGCAGTCAAAACTTGTAAACATAATCCTTTCCACTAGAATCAATTGTGCTCTGTTAGATCAAATTTTATCTGCTTGCACATACCATCCAAAGATAAAGCAGCACATGAACTTCCGAGACCACACACATCCCTGGTTCAGATGCGGCTTCTCTGAATACTTCTATTAGATTACTGAAAGCATGAGACGAATAATCCATCTGATGTCTTCATCGTTATAATTAACACAAGGATTCCCAAACCTGCCCTAGGGACCTTGCAGTCCCGTTTTTTTTTAGGATATTTACAATGAATATGCACGAGATCAATTTGTGGAAATTGGGTGATCAAATGCACACAAATTGATCTCCTGCTTATTTGAGGTGGATATCCTGGAAATCAGGCAGGCTGTTGGGTCCCCAGGAGAGGACTGGAGACCTCTGAGTTAACGCATTTATCAACACACAATGCCAAGGGATTAGTATACTTTGACACCAGAGAGGATGGATAAGTGACAGCAAATCTCCGGAGTGCGAGTAATGAATGGGATATTTTGGAAACCCTGAAGAAGGGCTAGCTTATGGAAACTACTTTGGCAGTGACAGTAAGTTGGGGGATTCCAGAAAGAGCAGGGACCTATTACTGGTTTGTAGCTGGGGTACCATAACTGAAACATCAATTTGCTGAAGATGGAAAAGTGGTTGGGGGGGAAAAAAGGGGCTGGTGGTAAGCATCGGATAGTGCGAGTGCAAGACTGGGGTCAGTGCGTGACTAATAGTGGAGGGCAGGGAAGGAAAGAGCAAAGCTGCCAGTATGAGTTAACTGGGCATGCTTACATGCATATACATGCACATAATACTGCAAGAAAGGTGGGTAGACAGTTAACATAGTCACCGAAGGAAGTTCTATAACAAAGTAGCCAACAGGCTGGAATGCAGGTTTCCACCAACCCAAGTCAACGAGGGGCATTGTGATGAAAACATCACAAAAGACCACAGAACAATGCACAGTGCCAGTCATCCTTCTTCACTTTGAAGTATTTGCTCAGATTGTAGCCATCAGCGAATGCTTTCTACTCAGATATTCATATCAACCGTAGTATGAAAAAAAGTAATAACGAGCTGTAAAGATGGGACTCGAAACTTAGCAAGACCCGAAAAGCACAATTGGCAGAGTACATGGTGGCAGAAGAAGATAAATCTAACCACACCAGCCCTGAGGGGCTGCCACAAGTGTGGGCGGGAAAGGAGACTGCCCTGGGTGTGGAGTGGTACCCAATGTCCCCCCATTGAGTTGGTCTGCAAAATGATGAGCAGAAATCCGTTTTGTCCAGCGGCTGCCCTGCGCCATTCCTTCATCCCTTACTCTAGCTATCTCCAAAAGCCTGTGATGGAACATTTGTAACAGCAGCAAGCTGTCTGGTCTTTGGATGCCTTTTATTGGTATCTGCACTCCTTTTCCCATAGTGAACGTTGCTAATAACCCTCAACTTTTTTCTCATGTCCCTTTCTATGTTAACTACAAGTTTGCAACAGACACAGAAACAGCTTGCAGGTGGTTATGGCTGCAAATCTGTAGTGCTGAAAGCAAGAGATGCGCTCATAGAAAACAGCGAGCCTGGGAGAAAGCACTGTAATACAGAAAAGCAATTTTGTTCCCCTCATCTATCACCCAGTTCCATAGCAAACCGCAGAATGTACATACCAAGGAGGGGGGGGGGGGGGAGGAGATATCAAAGAGCAATAAGGACTAGTTTAACCATGGAGTGTGTGTAGACAGACTCAGGAGAAAGTTGCAGTGGCAAGTCCCTTTACAGAACAACTGAGTTACTTACCTGTAACATGAGTTCTCCGGGGACAGCAGGATAAGTTAGCCACAAGTGGTGACGTCATCCGACGGCACCATAGACGGAAGTCTCTCAGTAGCTCAGAAGGCTTTGTATGGGCTAGTAGCCCCACCCCTAGGGCCGCCCCTAGCTAGCCAGAATGTCCCCAGCTGAGGCTTTGCCAACTAGCTAGGAGGCGGCCGAGCCATGGAACGGCCTCTCCACCCCCAGGGGAGGAGGGAGGGAATGTGTGGCTGACTTATCCTGCTGTCCCCGGAGAACTCATGTTACAGGTAAGTAACTCAGTTTTCTCCTAGGACAAGCAGGATGAGTCATAAGAACATAAGATATGTCATACTGGGTCAGACCAAGGTCCATCAAGCCCAGTATTCTGTTTCCAACAGTGGCCAATCTAGGTCATATGTACCTCACAAGCTTCACGTGCTGAGTGGTGCCTCACAAGCTTCACGTGCTGAGGTGGGGGGGAAAGGAGGCAGATCACTGCAGATACAAGGAAAACCTGGTTTATTGGCAGGTGTACTTGTGCAAAGAGCATATAGTGCAAACAATAGTGCAAGCAACAACATATAGTGCAGTCACTACATGTGTGTGCAAATTCAACAACGGTAACCTGTGCAAGTATCAAGAACAGACATGTTCAGGTATAACAGTACAACCAATCATGGTCAAGAATCAATCTATCCGCATATAACATGTGTGGTATCAGACAACAGACATGTTCAAATATCACAATCATGTTCAAGTCTTAACCTGTCCAACGCATCGTGTGCGAGAATCAGAAAGCCCTTACAGTGCAGGTGCGGTGGAGGCCAACACCGCCTGGCCAAAGGCAGGGCCGCCCATGTCCTGGCAGTAGTGTCTCTGAAAGGCATGGACAGAGGCCCAGATGGCGGCCCTACAGATCTCCGGAACTGGTATGGAGCGTAGGTTGGCAATCGTGGCTGCCAATGCCCGCAAATGATGCGCCTTGACCTTCGGCGTGGCTTGTGACCCCGACTGCGTTAGGCAAAAGGCGATACATGAGAAAATCCAACTGGAGAGCATTCATTTGGACACTGGGTGGCCTGGTTTGCCTGGGTCATACGAGACAAAGAGCTGAGACCCCTTCCGGAGGGAAGAGGTCCGGTGGATGTAACAGCGTTAAGGCCCTGATGCAGTCCAGGGTGTGGAAC
The DNA here is from genome assembly GCA_033557465.1 of Ichthyophis bannanicus. Lineage (NCBI taxonomy): Eukaryota > Metazoa > Chordata > Amphibia > Gymnophiona > Ichthyophiidae > Ichthyophis > Ichthyophis bannanicus. The sequence continues at coordinate 31,383,215 of CM066047.1, read as the reverse complement.
CTCTTCTGCTCTTCGCTGGTGTGGGGCTCCGGCTGGAAGCAGGGTAGTTCGATGGTTTGGTTGATGTGGAAAGCACTGGCCACCTTGGGGACAAACATGGGGTGTGTCCGTAGGCAGGCCCGATCCTGATGTAGTATGGTGTAGGGTGGGTAATCTACCAGGGCATGTAGTTCACTGATGCGCCTGGCGGAGGTGATGGCCACCAGGAAGAGAGTTTTCCAGGAGGCGAACTTGAGGTCTGCCGCCGTCAGCGGTTCAAAGGGCTCTCTGGTAAGATGATCTAGAATGACATTCAGATCCCAGGCCGGTACAGGTGCCCGAATGGGGGGTCGGAGATTGGCCAGACCTTTCATGAAGCGGACCACCAGAAGGAGCATGGCTATGGAGGTGTCCCCTGGACGGTCATGGAAGGCTGCTATGGCGGACAGGTGGACCTTAATGCACTGTGTCCGGAGTCCCCATTCAGAGAGGGAGGCGAGGTACTTTAGGAGCTGAGGCACTGGGCATGAGGCGGGGTCCAGCCGATGTGAGGCACACCAAATGCTGAAACGGCGCCATTTAAGGTAGTACGACTTTCTGGTAGAAGGGCGTTGCGCCACCAGTATGACTTGCTGGACCTCGGCTGAGAGATCGTGGGGTGCCAGGGTCATCCTTTCAATTTCCATGCCATTAGTGACAGCGTCTGCAGGTTGGGGTAAAGGGTCCTGCCATTGTCCTGGGATATCAAGTCCGGTCTCAGAGGCAGGCGTGCTGGTGGTTCTACGGCCAGGCGACGCAGGTAGGGGAACCAGACTTGCCTGGGCCAGTGGGGAACCACTAAGATGGCTAGCACCTTGTCCCTGATCAGGCGTTGAATTGTTCTCGATATGAGTGGGGTGGGTGGAAAAGCATATAGCAGGGACCACTTCCCCCAGGGAACGTCGAAAGCATCTGCTGCTATTCTGTTGCATGCTGGCCATTTGGAGCAGAATAGGGGGCACTTCGCGTTTCCTTCCATCGCAAAGAGATCGATTAGTGGCTGGCCCCATCTCATGAACAGGAGGGATGACACATCCTCGTGGAGTGCCCATTCGTGGGGGTTTAGCTGTCGGCTGAGGCGGTCCGCTAATTCATTCTCTATTCCCGGAAGGTAGCAGGCCTGGAGGGTGCAGTTGTGGGAAAGTGCCAGGTGCCAGACTCTGAGCACCTCCTCCCTGCTTGTTGATGTAAAACATGGCCACCTGATTGTCGGTTTGAATCCTGACCACTTTGCCCGCTATGTGGTCCCGGAAGGCTAGATGAGCATAGTGGACGGCTCTGAGTTCGAGGATGTTTATGTGAAGGGCCCTCTCCGGTGTCGACCAGTGGCCTTGCATGCAAAGTTGTAGACAGTGCACTCCCCATCCCACCGCTGATGCATCAGTGGTGATGGTGAGTTGGTGGGCTGGTTGCTGGAGATGTCTGCCCTGCAAGAGGTTCGATGAATGGGTCCACCAGTGGATTGCTGTGGCTACAGTCATATTGATGGGGATCACCACAGAGAAGGGCTGCGTGTGCTGACACCAGTTGGAGCGGAGGTGCCATTGTAGGGTCCGCATGTGCAGTCTCGCGAGGGGAAGGACATGCGTGGATGCTGACATATGGCCCAGGAGACACAGGATACTTCTTGCCAATGAACGTGTGGAACGTTGAATGTCATGGGCAAGGCTGACAATGGCCCACATCCTGCTCTGTGGGAGGAACACCTTGGCCAGGGTGGTGTCTATATAGGCTCCGATGAATTCCAGCCTCTGGACAGGGGTGAGGTGGGATTTTGAATGATTCACTAGGAAGCCCAACGATGAGAGGAGAGAGGTGGCCTCTGACTGCTGCTCGCAGGTTCTTCGAAGAGCGTGCAGATATCAGCCAATCATCCAGGTATGGGAAGATGCATATACCGTGTTTGTGGAGATGGGCCGCAGCCACTGCCACACATTTGGTGAAGACCCGTGGAGCAGGGGTTAGGCCGAAGGGGAGGACTCTGTATTGGTAGTGTACCCCCCAGAACTTGGAAGCGTAAGAATCTCCTGTGCTGCTTGTGTATGGGGACATGGGTGTAAGCGTCCTGGAGATCCAGTGAGGCCAGCCACTCCTTGGGTTGGATGAGGGGTAGGATGGAGTTTAGGGAGTGCATCCTGAATTTCTCCTTGACGATGAATATGTTCAGTTTCCGAAGGTCGAGGATGGGGCGCATACCCCCTGACTTCTTGGGGACGAGGAAGTACTTGGAGTAAAATCCCGTATTGTGTTCATTGGGAAGAACAGGCTCTATAGCTCGAGATGAGAGGAACAACACTATCTCCGAAGTCATTGGAAGGAGGAGGTGCGTTGGAACGCTGGTCGTAGGTGGGGAACGTTGAGTCGGAGCTGAAGAAATCTGATGCAGTAGCCCTGCCTGACAATGTTGAGAACCCACTGCTCGGTGGTGATGGCCTCCCAGACGTTGCTTCGGCCAGTAGGGGGTCTGATAGGGTTGCTGTTTGTATCGTGGCTGCTGCCATTTGCGGTGCGTGCTGTAATGCTTTGATACTGGTTTCTGATTATTCCCTTTATGATAGGTTTGGGAGCGCTCAAGACCCTCTTCGGCTAGGGTCTGGAGAGTGGTGCAGTGTTCTCGCATATCACTGACTGTGTCCTTTACTTGTCCCTGAAGAGCGAGTCGCCGGCGCAGGGAGTGTCGGCGATCCTAGCATGAGTGTCCTCATGCATGCCGGAGGCGTGTAGCCAGGCTAGTTGGTGTGCCGAGATGGCAGTCCCAGAGGTACAGGCGGCTGCCTCGAAGGCATCATAGGCAGCGCGGCCTTGATGCTTGACACAATCCTCCAGCTCTGTCAGGGCCCTTGTGATGGATGCGGGGGGCTCTGCAAGTTGGGAGGTGATGGCAGTCTTAAGATTAGCGATGAGTTGATCTTGATAGAGTGCATGTTGAAACTGATGCGCTACCACTCTTGCGCTCAGCATGGCACCCTGGTAGACTTCCTTTCCCACGTCATCAAGTAGCTTGTGGCCCTTGCCCGGGGGTACGTTGGCCGAGTTTTGTGAGGATTTAGCTCGCTTCAGGGCAGACTCCACCACAATGGACTGGTGGGGAAGATGTGGTTTCTCAAAACCCGGGGAAGGCTGGACTATGCACTTTCCATCCAGTTTGCGAGGGCAGGCAGGGTTAGAGGCCAGAGTGAGCCAAATCTTAGTCAAGTTGTCCCGCAAAAGCTGGTGGATAGGTAGGGAGGTTGAAGGTTTTGGAGCCTCCACAAACTTGAGGGTGCTCTGAACCTCAGTGTGGTGATCCGTGGAGTCAACGGAAGTGATGGATAACGCAGAAGCAACCTTGTGAAGAAATTTAGGGTAGGTCAGGTCCTCCTGAATGAGGAGGGGGGAGGAAGAGGAGGGTTCCATGGCAGAGGTGGTGAGCACATACCCTGGAGCGTCCCCTGCCTGTGATTGCTCCTCTGGACCTTCCTCTTCGCCGGTTGGTTGTTCCGGGAGGCACATGGTAGGTGGTGCCTGGGAAACTGTTGCTCCTGTTTCAGGGTGGGTGGTCGGCGTTGCAGGGCTGGAGGGAGGTTGGTTTGAAGAAAGGGCTGACAGAGTGGCGGCCCATTGCTGAAGCATGCCGGAGAGAAGTTGGAGGGTTTCTGGATGTTGAGGAGGGTTTCTGGATGTTGAGGAGGCTTGTTAAGTCCCATTTGTGCTGGTGGATGTGTTGGGGAAGGGGGATCAACTGTATGTAGCTCCCTGGTAGATCCAAGAGAAATGAAGGGTGAAGCTGGCAGGTCATACCTGTAGGAGAAGGGACTGCTGGTGCTGTCATTCGGTGAAATGCTGCGCCGATGAGAGCACTTGCTGTGCAGTCGAGAATCATCCCTGGATCTGCTGTGTCTGCGGCTCCGCGATGCACTGTCTCGTCTGTGGCACCGCTTGGTGCTGTGCCGTTTCCAGCCACTTCATCCTCGGCTCCGGTGTCTGTGCGGCCCATGGCTTCTGCTCCTATGCCTGTTGGCGCTCCTGCTCTGGTGCCTGTCAGTGCCTCGGTGAGCGCTGTGATGGCGCAGTGGGCTGTGTCGGCACCGCTCCAACGTAGCAGTCAGCTGTTCGGCTGGAGTCCTGGAAGAGGGGGCGGAGCCAGAAGGAACCCCGGAAATGGAGGTGGAGCCAACGGCCACATGGAGAGAAGCACATGTGTGCGGTAATGGCCGGCTTGCACAGCGGGAGACGGAGGCCTGTGAGGGCGCGTCTCCGGCTGGAGCAAGGTTGGAGGAGACAGCAGGAGTTGATTCTGGAGGCTGGAGAAGCATCGCAGATCACGTCGGGGACCCGATGAAGGAGGCCGACTTGGTCACAGGCTCTGAAGCAGCCGCTTCTGTAGCAGGCTTTGGAGGTGCAGCAGGATCAGCAGCAGATTCCGGAGGGCTGAAAAGTTCAGAGAGAGCATGTCGGAAATATTTCCTGGCCCTGGGAGATATCCTAGAGCAAAAGGGGCAATTCTCGACAGGGTGCTCCTTACCCAGGCAGCATTGATGAGCGTCGGAATTGCTCATCTTTCTGGAGCACTTGGAGCATTTTTTGAACCCCGGCTTTGGCATGATCAGGTAATCTTATTCTTCTTTTCTTCTGTGATTGTAGTAGATGGACTGAGAGAAAAATCAGTCTTGCTGCTCAAGGCGGAAGACAAAGGGGCTTGTTTACAAAGCCGCGGTAGTGGTTCGCGATCGCAGCCGCGGCCCCATTGAAATCAATGGGGCCGCGGCTCCGATTACGATCGCAAACCGCTACCGCGGCTTTGTAAACAAGCCCCAAAGTCTGGCTAGCTAGGGGCAGCCCTAGGGGTGGGGCTACTAGCCCATGCTCAGAAGGCAAAGCCTTCTGAGCTACTGAGAGATTTCCGTCTATGGCGCCATTGGATGATGTCACCACTTGTTGCTGACTCATCCTGCTTGTCCTAGGAGAAACTGTTACTACTTAACATTGCTATAGCGCTACAAGGTATACGTGACAGTCACTGCTCAATACAACTTACAACCTATTCAAGACAAACACAACAAATGGGGGAAGGGGGAATGGTTGTAATACACAACGGTGTTAAACAGGAGAATAAGAGACTCAGGATCCAAAGGAAGCCTCGAAGAAGTGGATTTTTAGTCTAGAGTGGAATGGGACCAAGAAGGAAGCCCGGCTTAGTGACTTGGGAAGTATATTCCAGATATAAGGTGCAAGATGGAATCAATGGAGTTTGAAGCTGGCAGTGGAAGAGAAGGGCACAGGACAAAAGCAATTTATCTGATGAGCGGCGTTCCCGAGCAGGGAAATGGAGAACAAACAAAAATATTTCTATCATGTTCTATTTCAGAGGGTTTGTTTTTGCTTCCCCGCATTCGGCATCTCCCCTCCTCTCCTTCTCCCACCATTTTATTTATTTTTATTTATTTTATTAACAATTCTTATATACCGCACTATTAGACATCAGCGCGGTTTACATTGAACAGAAAACATCCGACAGTTTACATATGTCTGGTCAGTTACATTTAACAGGAAGTATAACTTGGCGAAATAGGGGAAACTAAATACAATGGAGGGTTATCTGATGTTTTCTTGCTTTGGCTACTTGTAATGTACAGAAATTGCATTCGAGGCTATGAAATGCATGACGAGTTTTGGGATATACCCCCTTTTTCTGATGGTCTCTTACACACATATTTTTGTAGTTCGCTGCTATATAATATATGAGATTGAACGATGTTGAAGAAGTGGAAGATACTGGATGCGTGAAGTGTTACTTGGTAACTTTATGGCATGTTCCCTGGTCTTTGTACTTTTTGAAAGAATAAAATGACCGACTTTCATTTATCCATTCCACTCCACTCATGATTTTACAGACCTCTATTCATACCCTCTCTCAGCTGCCTCTTCTTCAAGCGGAAAAGCCCAATCTCAATCTTTTTCTTACTGCCCTGCCCTCTCCCCCCCCCTCCCCCATTTGTATGTTATTAGCATTATGCAGATGTTACTTAGACCCTAGCACAATAATGTCTGGAACATTTTGGAGAAAGTATTCCCACGGATGAGTTATGCGTGGGATTGGAAAACAATGTGAATTTTGGATTTTCAAACCAACACGCATTTTTCCCATGAAAAATCTACCCACATAAAAAGCAGGCGAGTTTAAAAGGGAAAGAATGCGTATAGCTTCCCTCTGAAACCTGGTGTAACGTCCACAGGTAAGAAATGCAGAGAACAGAACAGAAACTGCCTCCATAATTAAAAATAAATAAAATAAAACAGAGAACCATTCTTATAAAACAAAACAAAACACACAATACCGAGGAGTTGTCAGTCACTTGAAGCTGTACTGTAAAGAATTCCTTTATGATATAACGGATGGATGTGTTCCTATAGGAAAAAGTCATTTGACCTTTTGCAGTTTTCTAGGTCGTGCTGCGTCTTAGGAACTGGAAACATTTCCACCACCATGCTGTGGTTTTCTGCAGGTTGCTCAGCTGACTGATCTCTGTTTCTTCCACAGTACGGCACCCCAACCGCCCTTTGGATGATTTTACAGCCTTACTATTCAGTTGTTGCCCTTTATTTGCATTCAATAACAAAATGAGAGGTATAAATATGGCCGGAGCAGTGGGAGGTTTGCCTTTCATACTTTGCAGGGAATCATGTGCATAAATTTTCTGAAACTCTGTCGATGTTATTCAGGGTTATTGCATTTAACATGAAAGGATCTAATTTTAGTTTTTGCTAAGCTGACATTTTTATTTTAGAACAATGTATTCACTTTTAGACCTATTTATTTGCCCTGTTTTATACACAGTATCTGTTCTCCAATTATTATGCAGAATGTTGCTGAATAACAGGAATGTCTCTATAAGTCTATATGATACACTGTAACTGATGCAGGCTCTCCAAGCCCCCCGCTGTCCTCTCAGAAGCTCATACAAAAATGATGGACAAAGCTGTACCACTGCTATAAAGATGTTCCCTATTCGAGCCCCGAGTTGTTCTGTCTTGATTAGATTGTAAGCTTTACTTTATATGTTTGTACAGTGCTGTGTATGCCTTATAGCGTTATATAAATGATTAATAGTAGTAGAGTTGCATCTTCGGCTCCCTGGGTTGTCTGGGGCTGCTGTAAAAGCAGTGTTCACAGCCCCCAGGGGAAAGAGTCAAGGTCATTGCTTAACAGTGATCCCCAGCCCACCATTATCACTGCAAAGACCGTGGAGTATTTTTTCAGCTTTTGATCAAACTCTGTGATTGAGTCAAGAGCTGAAGTGGGTTTCCCAGGCAATTCTGGAAGTAAATGTTGTTAGGACAAAACAATATTCCGGTGATGCAAAGCGGACACCTCTGAGCAGATTGATTTTAGGATGTCCACAACTATAACTCTGTCTGGAGTGAAGTTAGCAGATGAACTCTGGTAGATAGAGTATGGGCATACTGATCTCACTAGAATTTGAGATCCCATTTTGGCTTTCTCATTTTGAGGCAAGAAAAGATTTGACATGCACTGCAGTGGCCATATGACCCAACATCTGCAAGTAGATTCTGGCTGTGAGCCACGGGAAGCATTGAACCTTTCAGGAACAGTACATTAGCTCTTGCGCTCTGTCTTGTGAAATGCAAATTTTTACTTGAGCCATTTTATAAATTAGATCGTCTTTGATGGCTAAAGGAAGGATAAGAAAGCCAAGATTATGAAGGAGATGAATTGTTATGTTCCTGAGGGACACAACTAAATATCTTGATGAAGCAGTCAGCAGCCAATCGTTGAAGTATGGAAGAGGCTTATGCATATCAACTGCTACAACCACTAGACCAGTGCTTTTCAACCCAGTCCTCTGGGACCCCCAAGCCAGACAGGTTTTCAGGTTAGCCACAATGTATGCAGATCTCTCATGCATATTCATTATAGATACCCTGAAAACCCAACTGGACTAGGGCTCCCAGAGGACTGGGTTGAGAACCACTGCACTGGGCATAGTAAAATCCCTGGGGCTGAGAAGAGACCAAAGGGAAATATCTTATAATGGTAATGGCTGGTTTGCAGAAAGAAGTGAAGACCTTTCCTGTATGTCGCATGAATTGCTATGTGATCAGGTATCCTTGAGATCCAGTGAACACAGTCAGTCCCTTTTGGCTGCATGGGAGAATGAGATCTCTAAAGGCCAAAGATGAGAGATGCTATCTACCAATCTTTTTGGGAATGAGGAAATAGTTGGAACAGAACCTCTAACTCCTTTCTTCTCCTGTAATAGGTTCTACTGGTTTGGCTTGCTGGAGAAGAACTTCCATGTGAAAGAGGTGGGAGCAAGTCTGAGTTAACTGAGACCAAGCTAGGAGTCCTTCAAGGACACTGACAAAAATCTGACCCAGGAATAACACAGTTACTTACCTGTAACAGGTGATCTCTGGGAACAGCAGGAATAAGTCTTCACATATGGGTATGTCGGTACCAACGGAGTCTGCGCGGGAATGCTTCCCAGCGTCCAATCAGAAAGCTTTTGGAAGCATCCCAACACGCCTGCATGCTGCCTTCCCAACTGCCTCTCCTCAGTTAAGTTTTAAAGCTGAGACAAAGAGAGAGAGAGAGCAAGGAAAGGAAAGAGAGAGAGAGAGCAAGGAAAGGAAAGATAGAGATAGAGAAATGCAACTCCTAGGGGAGGTGGGTGGGTTGTGAAGACTTATTTCTGCTGTTCCCAGAGATCACCTGTTACAGGTAAGTAACTGTGCTATCTCCAGGAACAAGCAGGAATGAGTCTTCACATATGGGGACTCCCAAGCTCAGATGCCCGGAGGGAGTCCTAGCATGTTGCAAGTCTAGAATGAGCCATGCTATTCCTCAGGACCTCAGGCATCCTGGGGATGGAGGGTAGGAGTTGAATACAGAAAAGGAGCTGTGGAACAGCTGGCTAGAACAGGGCTTCAAATGGAAGACCCTGCATCGAGGGCATTTAGTAGTAAAATATTGTAATCTGGGCCTCCCTTGTTGGCATTGCACAAGTGCACTGAGCTACATATGGATCTGATAGAAGAGCCAGTGAATGTGCTCAAGGGGTACCTCACTGAGAAGCAGAGGTAATAAAACAGAACAAAACCAAGTGGAGGTCAGAACCCTTCAGGGTGAGAAAGAGACCCAGGGGAAAACTGGGGTAGTATAAGAGGTAGAGCTTCAGCGGAGACGCAGAAGGAACTATTAAAGGAAGCTTAAGCTGTTTTGGTCCAAAAACAGTACAAATGTAGGACCAAGAGAAAAAAATGAGTCTGACCCAACTGGACTGGGGCTGGAATCAGTCCATGTAGGGGAGAAAGGGTATGGAGACCCTTGTATCTGATAAGAAAGTAAGGACAGACTCAGGAGCGCTAAGCTTTAGAGCAACTGAAGCTCCGCAATGTCTTTCCGAAATGGGGTCAATTAGGAAAGAAAAAGGTACATGGAGAGCTTCAGGAGTACCTAACCTGAAAAGGTTATGGTAAGGAAAAAGTTTGTTAATTACCACAGGAAGTGGTTATAGGTGTAGCCCCCTAAGTATGCTGGCACAGCATTGATAGTGGTAGTACCCATCTGTCAGGATCATATAGGAATGTAAAGGTAGCTGAACCTAACAGACAGATAGATAAGTCGATGGATACAGATCTATCTAAAAATATCTCTCATTATTATCTATAAAGAGATAGGTATGGGCAGAAGACACACAGATAGATATAGATAGATACAGATATATCTATATACTTATCTAGATGAATAGGCAGGGATATAGATACATGTCTCCAGGTATATGGATGGAGAGATATCCATAGAACCCCATCCCCCCATGGGATATGGGGAGGGAGGAAGATTCAACTGACAGCAAATAGGTTGATACCTGCTTGAATAGATAAATAGAGAATCCTTTTTTTTCTTCTTCTGGTTATGACTGGCAGAGTCAGAGGAAAGGTCTCTCTGACAAGGATAAGGCTGAATTCTTTGCAGAATTTGAACTCTTGAATAACCAGGATGGCCTACGTGAAAATTGCAGAGGATAACTTCAGTTTGCAGACAGGAAGTCCAGATATCTCCAGAATTGCAGTATGGAGAATGGATAGAGGACGCCTCTGGAAGAAGATACCCTAGTGATCCACCTATGAGGGTAAGATGGGTATTAGGCGTCCTCTAGCTGAAGAAATTTATCTCTGACGAGAAGACCCAAGGAGATAGGGGCTAAGCCAGGGAATTGGCCCTCCTTTAGGCTTTCACGTAATGAAAGGCCTGAGGCTTATGCCTCAAAAGAGATTTAAGATGAGATGGAAAGGGTAGGGAATACCTGCCAGACATGAAACATGACTGGGGGAACCCCCCCTAACCATCTGGGGTTATCTGCTAGGCAAGATACTAATGCTCTCTAGCAAGGGCCCATAGTGCAAAGCTACTCTGTAGAGATGCAGAGAGCATGCTGCAGGTTGGTTAGAAGAAAAAACTGGCTGTGGAAAGCCAGCAGGTAACCAGCTATTCTGCCAAGGATAAGGGGGCGAAGAATAGAAGCTAACCAATAGGGCTTGGTTGATAACCTGTTTGGGACTTAGCACTGAGGCTATGAGGATTGCTAGTGGAGGGGAAGCCCTGGTTGTGTAGTGAACAAAACCAGTGGCTTAACCACTAGGGATTGCTGTATCTGCAGCAACTACCAGGGCAGCATGGAAAATTTCTTTTCTCTCTTCCTTTTTTAGATTGGGAAAAAGGAACAACAGACATGGTAGGACTTCCTATTGTCTTCTGAGCTGTCCTAAAGTAACAAGGGGGAAGACAACTCCAGGAGGGAGAATCCCCCGGTAGAATAGGTAGAGGACTATAGGGGCTTACCCGTGTAAAAGAGCCACTCTTACAAACCAAATGTTGTAGTAAGAGAGAGGTAAGACAGAGTTGCAAGAGACCGACTATAGAGGAAGTCTCTGACAGGTGAGATGATACATGCCAGTACAGGGAAACAACTGTCTATTGATAGATGTTACCTCTCATTCCTCCAAGAGGAAGAGGAAAATCTGTTAAGTATGGGCATGATCAGCATAAAGACTCTTAGAGAAAAGATGTCTCATGAAGAGATATCTAGGTAGGTTAGGATAAATTTAGTGCAGATACTGCAAGTGAAAAGAAGCAGACTGCCACCCTAACCACCAACCAAGAGGGACAATGATCTATTTGAAACCCTGCGACTGCTGGGTTTGTTGACCCTGTTGAGTTTGTGGATTCTTCAGACCAGGGCGATGTTTCCCCTGTCTGGGAACATCTGTATGATGGGCAGATGATGGAGAAAACCTTCTCCCTCTAGGGGAAGAAAGTTTGGTAGGACATTTCCTACCTACTGGGAAAGAAGAAGGCGTAGAACAGCCTCTGGAAACAGGAAAGTCAGTGGACAACTGAGTAACCTGGAGTAAAGACTCCTTGTTGAAGAGATTTTCTCCAGTGCAAGGAGTATTTCCCAGTCTTTCTTGTGCCCATTTGTCCAAGTCTGAAGCTTGGAGCCAGGCTCTACGTCGTGCCCCTATAGCTATAGCAGAAGTCCTGCTAACAGACTCAAAGGAGTCTAGGGAAGCACGAGTAAGAAACCTAGAGATATTTTGAATATGACTAACCAGTGAGGAATAGTCTGCACTCTTGGGCTCTTGAAGAAAAGGAGTCAAAAGATATAATTTCTTTGTGACCTCCTCAAGAGATAGACCCATATAAAAAATATATGAGAGAATTCTTGCTGAAAGCATGGATGTCTGGAAGGTTTGACGTCCAAAGGCATCTAGTGTCTTAGACTCACGACCTGGCAGACAAGAAGAGTGCTTTTTATTACTCTTCACCCGCCTCATTGCTGATTCTATCACAATGGAATGATGAGGAAGTTGAGTCTTTTGAAACCCTGGAGAGGGGGGCACCTGATATAGAAGATCAGTTGCTCTGGAAGGTGGGGGTACCTTTAAAGGAGCTTCCCACATTCGTAGAAGGAGATCCTGCAAGGAAGAATACAAAGGAAGCATTATGTTCTCCTTTGCTTTGCTAGGAACAGAGAAGGATTCTGTATTCCTTTGTGTAGGATCCTATCCAGGAATAGGAATGGCAAGTGATTTTACCATATCCAGGAGGAAAGTCCGAAAAGAAGGATCCCCAGAGGGAACTTCCTTTGGATAGACTAGATCTGATGAAGAACTAGCGATGGCACCAAGGGATCTATCCAAATATATAGGAATAGAAGATCCTGAATGGTGCAGTATGGGATCCTTAGAGGATGGTCGCTAGTACTGGAGGTCAGGACCAGCGACAGTCAGTAACATATCGTCCATGCTAGGGATCGATTCCAAACTCGGCATCGAGGGAAGCGAGCCTGACGAGAGAAGCATGGAAGGCACCGACAGCAATGGTAATGTGGATATTGGTACCGACTTCAGTACCGTATCTGATACCGGTGGATGAAGGCCAGCCGTTGGCAACTCTAACGGTATTGGAGGAACCGAGAGTTGCGGATCCGAATTATCGGAACCGAGCCTTCGGTACCGACTGGAGTCGGTACCAAGGCGAGTCGTACCCAGTCCTCCAGACTGGAGATCGATTCCAGACTCGGCATCGAAGGAAGCGAGTCTATCGATGCACGTCTGGAGGGTACCGACATCGGTACTAGTATTGGTGCCGGTACCGATACTGTCTGGAGCGTATCCACCGGTCCCGCAGATACCGAGGATGCCAGACGATGATCCTTGGTGAGGAATGTTTCATCCAACACCAGTGCCGATGCCGGGGTATCGGTACCGCTCAAAGCGGATGCCACCACTGGGCATGACTCAGGTATGTTCTGTGAGGGGTGAACCTCAGGAACAACCTGAAACCCCACACAGGCTTTGGAGGCCGAAGACTCCCACCGGGGTTTTGAAGCCAGTGGATTCTCGAGGACAAGGCCATAGGCATCTCTATGCTGTGCATGAGAACTGCTGCTCGAGGACTGGCTAGTCTTAACAGACTGTTTTTGGGTTACCTGATCCTGTGTAGAAGAAGATATGGTCAGTGCCCTGAAGTTGGAGGGGGACCGCGTGTCGAGGGGAACTCGATGTTGAAAACTTCTTCTCACAATACTATTGCCCAAGGGCTCCGGAGGAAAATGGTCAGGACCCAAACAGGTTAGACACCAATTGTAAGTGTCTAAAAATAAAGTTGTACTGCCACAGTTTGTACATTTCTTGGGGAAAGTGGCTGGTGGTTCCATGAAGGAAAATGGAGAGGCCTAGAAGGCCTGAGAAACTGTGAGACACTAAGGAAGAAAAAATATTCCTTGAAAAGGAAAAATTTACAAGAAAAGAAAAAAAGAAACACCGGCGGTACCGGTGGCGTCGGGAAAGGCAGCCGCGACCACAAGAAAACCAAAAAATAAAAGAAGAATTTTCTGCGGTGACAGGAGGACGTCCTGCCGGCTCTGCGGAAAAACGAAAACTGAGGAGAGGCAGTTGGGAAGGCGGGAAGGCAGCACGCAGGCGTGTTGGGATGCTTCCAAAAGCTTTCTGATTGGACGCTGGGAAGCGTTCCTGCGCAGACTCCGTCGGTACCGACGTACCCATATGTGAAGACTCATTCCTGCTTGTTCCTGGAGATCCATGGTTATTTTCTGCCATTCCTGTAGAAAGAGCTGCACCCAATCCTCACCATGCAGGGCAGGATATGTAATCATGAAAGGTAGTGGTACTGTTTGAGTAATACATTCATAAAGAAGATGAAGGTTGGGCTGAACAGTAGCAACTTGCTTTGGTTACCTTCTCTCGGTCAAGGCCTAGCATAAGAGTGATTGTGCCTGCTGTGATTATAAAATAAAAACTTCTACAGTGGGTTGTGCTCATTTGTCTAGAGCAAGGGTTCCCAACCCAGTCCCTGGGATATACTTAGTCAAACAGGTTTCCAAGATAACCACAATAAATATGCATGAGAGAGATTTGTATGCACAGTCTCCATTGTATACAAGCTCTGGAGCTACAGCAGAGATGTAGTCTCTCTAATCTCATTACCAAAATGCATCTCCAATGCCAGGCACATTAGCCAAATCAGCATATACATCTTTCCATACTCCACAGGCTCACTGCCATGTAAGCTGTCTGGCAGCAATGGCAGAAGTTGAAATTCTAGATGAGGTGTTGAAGACTTCATATGCTGAATGGATAAGATGCATTCTACAGCTATCTTCCTTAGACAGAATGACAGTTCGGACTGTATTTGAGTAGATATAAAAACCCTTGTACCCTCTCAAGTATGCCATACATATACTTCACCATATATAAGCAATGAGTCACAGTCCTTGCTGCTAATATGGCTCTCTGGAACACTCTCTTTCCCATATGGTCTAACAAACTGGGATCTTTTCCAGGAGTATTGGAAAATTCTCTGCATTGCTTTGCTTTCTTCATAGCTAACTACTACAGGTGAATGTGAAAGCCGTATTTTGTTGAATCCTGTAGTTGGTTGCACTTTATATTTCAAAGCCAACCTTTTGGAAAGAGGCTGGAGAGGCTGCCATCGTTTTGTTATGTTCCTAATAGTGACTGAAGTCTGCCACATACAAAGTTGTTGCTCTTGCGATAGGCTATGTACCAGACCTGTCACTGTGGTCTTGAGTTTCTTTGGATGCTACACAATGCGCCCACCCAACCCAGGAGGGAGGCATCTGTGCCATGGGTGCCTGGAAGAGCATTCCTTCCTGGAGGTGGCGCAGGCTTTGCCACCAGTTGAGGGACTCTGCCAGATGACGGGTAACCCTGGCCCTATCCCATAGCTTGCCTGTGGCCTGAGTCCATTGCAAACGTAAATACTACTGGGCTGTCCACATGTTTAAGTGGGCTGAAAGCATGATGTTGAACGTCAAGAACATATGGCTCAGTAGGTGGAGGAGAAGTCAAGCCAGCACTGACCGGCATCATTGTACCTCTCCTGCCAGCTGCCTGAGACATTCTGCCCTTTCTCTTGGGAGGACGGCATTGGCCTGTAACATGTCCAACTAGGCACCTATGAACTCCAGACTTTGGACTGGAGAGACATGGGATATGGGGTAGCTGATGACGAACCCCAGGTGCTGCAACAGAAGGTATGCACGTTCTGTGGCCTGACTGACTTCTGAGGCCACACCTCCTCTTATGAGCCAGTCGCTCAGGAAGGGGAAGACAAAAGCCCTTTGTAGATGCAGGTAGGAGGCTACCACCTCCATGCATTTGGTAAAGACCCTGGTGAGGAGGCCAGGCCGAAGGGCAGCACCTTGTACTGGTAGTGCCCTCCTCCCACCCCAAACCATAGGGTACTGCCTGTGGGAGGGATGGATGGATCAGGATGTGCGTGTATGCATCCTTTATGTCCAAGGAGCACAACCAACTTCCCTGGTGGAGGTAAGGTAGCAGTGTTCCATGGGAAAGCATCTTGAACGTCTCCCTCACCAGAATCTTGTTTAAGTTTCTCTATGGCCCTGAGGCCCCCAGTTCTAGTATGGGCCTGAGGCCCCCAGTTCTCTTTGGGACAAGTAAGTATCTGGAGTAGAAGCCTTTTCCCCATAGATGTTCGGATACAGGCTCTATTGCATTGTCCCTGAGCAGACCTGTGAGCTGTAAGAGCAGAAGGCTCTGGTGAAGGAGAGGTCACAGTGGCTCTCCTGGAAAAAACCTAGCTGGTAATTTCTGTAGGTGGAGGAGGTATCCCTCCCTTACCACCTGCAGTATCCACTAGTCTGAGGTAACACTGGCCCACCTGTGGGCGAAGAGTACCAGGCGGCCCCCTGTGGGCTGGTGAAGGCCTCCTACTGGAGGGGAGGTCCTGCCCTGGGAATCAAAAGCTCCCCCCTGTCTGAGTGGGAGCTGGAGCTTCTATGCCTTTGGCTTCTGGGCCCCATGGGTTTGTCTTTTAGGGCGAGAACCCTGCTGCTGGCCCAAGAAGAGCAGGTAGTGGTGATTCTTGATGAAAGGGCCACTTTTTCCTCAGGAACAGGGGTCTTTCCCCCGATTGTTTCTTACAGGAGAAGGATGAGATCTTCTTGGACAGCCTCTGTTGAGTCACCATGTCGGCCTCTATCTTGGTTGCCTTGTCGGCCATAGGCTTGCCAAACAGATTCTCCCCAGTACAGGGGATGTGGAGAGCAGCTGTCTTGGACCCACTGCTTGAGGTCCGAAGACTGCAGCCAGGCTTGGCATCAGGTGTTGATGGTGGCCGCTGCTACCTGAACTGCAGACTCAAAGCCATCATAGGCTGCCCAGGAAAGGAACTTAAAGCAGTCTTTGATGATGGAGGACAGGGATTGGAACTGTTGGAGGGGCTCCCCAGTAAGCCCTGCTGAAAACCCGGAAAACTCCTGTGTTAGGGCCTTGATGTACATGCCTATGTATAACTCATAGGCCCAGATCTGACACCCCAGCATTGAGCCCTGGTAGCACTTGCACCCAAGGGCATTGAGGGCTTTAGCAGCCCTACCAGGGGGAACAGATGAAGAGTTTTTGCATGGTTGACTCGAGAACCATGATGTTGTGTGGGAGTTGGGATTTTTGGAACCCGGGCCCCTTCCTGACGCGGTACATGGCATCGAGGTGCCGGCTGACCACCAGTACTGACGCCGGGGTCTCCCACATTCTCAACAGGAAACACTTGAGGATTGGCTGCATCGGCACCGTGAGAGTTTCCTTGGGTGCAGACTCATACTGGAGGATCTCCAGCTCTTTGGGGCATGGATCCTCCTCTGTCTTGGTTTGTACCAAAAGGGCTCTGGCCATATCCCCGACAACGTCGTGGAAGGCCACATCCTCCGGAGAATGGCACCAGGGGAGACAGGTCCGAGAGGATGTCTCGATTCCATCTGGTTTCCAGGGATGCCTCATCGTCGGTCTCCCACTCGGAGTTGAGGGGTGTTGACAAATCAGAGGCTCTTCAACTCCTTGCCTTGAGGCCAGTGCCGAGGGGCCTCCAGAGGACCTGGTGTCTGAGTCGCAGAAACTTGCTGGGGAGGATTGGATTCCGAAGGAACAGGATCGGGCTCTGGACCGGCACCAAGGACTTACCCAAGGCTGGTGGTGCTCAGAGTTCGGCTCGATGACCGAAGATCCCCCCCCCTGAAATCGGGGGGGGGAGGGGGGTCAGTCTTTGGGGCAGATGATGTGGATGAACAACCATCGTTACCTGTTGCAGGGCCAGGATAGCAATGATGTTCTGCTACAGGGTTGCCATTCTGATTTCCAAGCCAGAAGGCTCCGCAGCTGTCAGTGCAGGCACCGAGGATCTCGGGCCTGGCGCCGGCACTCTCGCGAGTGCATCCTCAACAAGGACTACGGTCTCCAGGAACCTTGCACGGTCTCCGCCGGCCAAGGAATCCTTTTTGAGGACCTTGGTAGGGCGCTTCTCAGAGCCACCCGAGTCCCTCTGAAGGGTTTTACCGGGTTTCTCTGGTGGAACCTCGACGGACTTCGAGGATTTTTTCTTCTTTCTCTCGGGGTCCGAGGTCTTCTCGGGGGAGTTGCCACTGTGGGACTCAGAGGACACTCGGGCCTCACGGGAAGTGCTGGACTTGGGGCATGGCGTTGGGGAGGCCGGTGCCAAGTCGGACCTTGGGAACAGTTTTTCCTGCAACTCTTGACCTCTTTTTACTGATCTTAGGCATAATGGCTCAAACAGAGCGGACACCTAGCAGGGTAATCTAATTAGTACATGCTAAAACCCAAGTTTCTTAGCGCAGCTTAGTAAACCTGCCCCTTAGTTATTCCCTTCTTCCCAAAATTTTCATACTCTATTTTTACTCCCCCCTAGGTTAATATGAGCATTATTGCAATAGATACTGGGGCTGAGCTGCTGTAAGATTACAAGGCTTGGCACCTTAACACCATGCATCCATCAAGAGAATGGTGGAAACATCTAACCTAAGATTAAGAATCTCTGTATGTATCACAGTCATTTTTTAAGGCTAGTATCTTCTTCCAGTAGACAAGAGGCTCACAATAAAGATATTTAATGCTCTTCCTTTGTCAGCAGCTTTGATTTACAAGAATGGAAATGAATTGCAATCTGGGATTAATCTCTGCCCTTGATCACTAGTTTACAGCAAATCCTGATGAAACCAGTTAGAATAGGATAACAAAGGTGGATAAAGGACACCGAAGTTTCTACTGCAGCAAAGAAAAAAAGGAACAGCTTAATTGGAGTAAAGATGATCTTGTAATTAAGCTGGTGAACAGCAAAGTAGCATATAAAAATCCGGACAGCGCACAGCACATTAAACATAGAAACATAGAAATATGACGACAGAAAAAGACCACATGGCCTATCTAGTCTGTCCTTCCATATCAACAACTACAACAGTCCACTTTTTACCTTTAGAGATCCTCTGTGTTGGTCCCATGCTTTTTTGAATTCAGTTACTGTCCTCATCTCTCATTAATTAACAACGAATGAGAAAGCCCAGACATCAGAGAGCAAAATATGCTGTGCTGTACTATACATCTATGGGGGGGGAGGGGAGGGAAGAGCGTTTGCATATTAAATGTTTGGACTGCTGTATTGTAGCGCTGCTGTAGAAATACCAGATTATACATGTTTGAAAAGAACAGGGAAAGCAAACAAGACCTAAATTAGTATTGAAAAGACGAGAAGGTCTTTGTTAACTGCTTCAAAGGTAAGACCTGCATTGTTTTGTTTTGGTTTTTTTTTACAACAAATTAGGGTTTCTGGAAGCAGCTCAACTCATTAAACAGACAACAAGAACAGACTGGCAATGACATAAACACACAAGATTTATATCTACACCCACATTCTGTCAGAATAGCCAAAGGTGACAAGAAGGAAGGAAAGAGCCCCACGGATACATCGCACGTTTGATGTCAATGGAGCTTCGTAATGTGCAACAGATCAGACCCAAAGTGAGCACTGATTGTTTTCCAAGTGTCACTACCTTCCTCTCCCATCGTTTCCGCAACTTGCAATAAGGAGGGATCATCGACCGACCGAGGTAAAGCAGAATTCACTAGTCTATGGAAGAACAGGGATTTGGCACAGTGCAACAGTCGCCATAGAAACATTGCTTTCTTCAGTTTCTTCTAAACCTAGAGAAATCAGCTGAGCAGAAAATCTGTGCCATGGGCTACAGGAAGGCCACTGACTTCTGATGTTCGATCCAGGATCAAGAGCAGAAGCAAACAGCTCACGAAAAGTCACCCCAGCTCGTTAGCAAGTCCTACACATCCACAGAGGGCCCTTGTAGTTCCTGGAGGCCCTAGAAAGCATACCAGCCAAAAAAGGCAGGCACAGTAGCACTCACAGACTATTCTGGGCTACGTCACTCTTAATCTATCATTAGGACAGATTAATTTAGGGCCAGCCTGGTGGCTCAGTGGCACTGCTATGCAGAAGGTCTCCAATCCCTGGCTCGGGTCTTTTTGCTTTCCAGGTCACCGGGGGTTTAAGGTGCTACAATGGTAGTCTTTATAAGGCAAAGGAGGAGTCCAGTTATCACAGAACAGCCGCATCTAGTGGCCAGATTTAGGACCCGTTGTTGTGGGGTTCTGGATGGAACCCTAGGTGTGCACCCCCTTCCCCCCAGCTGAAGACTGCTGTTGTAGTTGCTGGGCTAAAGTAAGTAGGGGAAAGGTCCCTTGGGTAGTTTTCAACCGAAAACGCACGGCGCCAGATTTCAGCCCTGGTACCAACTGAGCTGGAAGAGCAAAAGAAAACTGTCCGGTTCTCAAAAAATTAGAACAAACTTATCTGTAGCCGGCTTGTAATCAGCCACTGACGAGGTATAGATGGTCTGGGGTTCTAAACTCCCATCCCTCAGCATTTTAGGACTTGAAGTCTTGTACCTAAACTGACAGCAGAAGGCCTGGAAATCCCCAAACATTTAGAGACGACAGTTTACAATACAGGAGCAATTCAAAAGTGTCCCAGATTACATGGTACTGTCTAGCAGACCTGTTGCTGATCCTCGTAGATACTGTTGCTAAATTCATATAAATAATTCTTTGCAAGCCAGAAAGGGGGGAGGGGGAGCACAACTAGTCCACACATACATGCGAATTTGCTGAAAACTGGATTGGTTCATGCAGGGGTTTGCAATCTTTAAAAAGCTCTATTCAATCTTTTATGCGCTACACAAATCATCATACAACATATTGTGAAAATCTGCAGAACCCCTTCCCCTCTAGCCACCCCTTTGCTACCACAGAAGATGCTTGTGAGACCCTGGCTGAAACACACTAGGTCAACCCAGGGCTGGAATAGGGGAGGCGTTTCAGGGGTGGGTGCTGCTGAAAGAAGAGTACCACTTGGCTTTCTGACTTCAGGGGAAGACCGAGTCAGTCCCGGTTTTATTTCACTGCGCCCAGTTAAGAACAGAAGGCAAGCAAATAGCAGCAATGGTCTAAACCAGCACCCGAGCATACACAGCCCTAATGTACGGTGCTATATACCTTCAAAAGGAGCAATTAACTTGCAAATTAAAAAGTTATTTTCTTTGCGATAACGAACGTTGCACTTGATTATACAATGAACTTAGAAAAGCAAGCAAAACACAAACAGAAAGCAAGAGACTGAAATTCAATCCCATCCGAATCACTTGAATCTAGTCAAAGGCCCGAACCAGCTCTCAGAACTGGGGGCTACATGCAGTATGGCTGGAAAGCGGAGGAAGACAGAACAGAAAAATAAGACTAGATTTAAAAGTCACCGTGTTACAAGTTCTAAAAGAAGCTGGATGAAACATCTCCTATATCACTGACATTGTTTACTTTTAAAAACCAAATGAAAACCCCCCAAAATGTCAGGGGTTCTGTAGTGTCGTCACTAGCGCACCCTACTGAAGACTAGTCTGTATTTTGATAATACGACCACCTGAAACCATAAACCATTACAACACAGCAAAAAATACAAATGAGAATAAAGGGAAATAATATGACAACCAAAGCAAAAAATGTTCCGATTCACACCAAAAATTGAAACTGTCCTGAAAACACATGGGGGAAGGGGGATGTGAATATTCAACAGTGGCAGTTAACACAGTTTCAGTGGCAAGCCATGATCGCTGACACTTGAACCCGGATATTCAATGCCGGGGTCATATCCAGTCATCGCCACTGAATGTTCAGGTTGGCCAGATAGCAAAGCAGCGGTGATATTCTGCTACTGCCGGTTAGCTTCTGCAGTGAAAGTTAGGCCAGACTTTCTTGCACTTAACTTTCACCACTTTGTGATAACCGGATACTGCAAAATGAATCAGCTGAGTCACTCCAAGAACTGATAAAAAGATATCCCAGAAGCTGCCCGACGAGAACAAACTGCAAAAACACATCAGTTACTCCAAATGACTTCTCCTAGACTAAGCAGACCACATCCAAAAGGGCTTTATCACTTTATGTATTGAGCTTATGGAACTCCCTCCCGGAGGATATCAGAAATACGAGGAATACCAAGGACTTCAGGAAAAAGCTGAAGACATTCCTGTTTATTGAACATTTTGGCAGTGTTGTTGTTAAGTGCCATTGAGTTGGAGTCGACTTATGGCGACCCTCTGGATAGCTATCCTAAATTGTGTTCGGTCTTTAGTCAGGTGGCTCATTGTTGACAGACTGGTCAACCTGTAGCTGCTGTTATTGTATCGATCCATCTCATTGCTGGCCTTCCTCTTTTGTGTTGATCTTCTACCTTGCCAAGCATGATGTCTTTCTCTAATGATCTCTCTCTTCGCATGATGTGTCCAAAGTATGAAAGTCGAAGTCTTGTCATCTGAGCTTCTAAAGAAAGCTTAGGCTTGATCTCCTCTAGTACCGACTGGTTTGTTCTTCGGGCAGTGCATGGTATATTTTGGCAGTATCACATTGAATAACCCGTACTATCCATCCACTCCGGCACCGGACAATGAATAACGAACAATACTGCACAAGCACAAAGCATGATCCAAATTGTCAATAAGTTATGAGAACGTACTGTCAAGATTACTTGTGAAGCTTCCTGCATGATGTGCAACCCAACATTATCTACAATGTTATAATGTATACAAGTTATTTCGTTGAATATAAAACACGGTGATTTCAGCAAAAGGCAGTATATAAATACTGTTAAATAAATAAAATATTGCCACTGCCCAGTTAATGCTGAGTGCCGCCCCTGGAATGTGCTGATGCTAGACATGGTGGTTGGAACTACTCTTTTCCCGATTTATAATTTTTACCCTTTGTTATTCCTTTTACTCATGGCCAGAACATTTGTATTTTTAAATATAGGAGTTTAACTGGTTTGCTCGGATTACCCTTTTTAGGATTCTTTTTAATCCTTCCCCCTTCTTTTGTGTTTCAATTTGTCTTATGGATGACGCCTGATGTGCAACTGCCCCCTGCTCAATCCTTTTATTTTACTGTCCATCGTTATATTTCTATTTAACTGCTTTCTTTATCTGGTGGTGTAAACCACTTTGACATAATTGTCTTCTGTGAAGTGGTATCAAATGTCAAATCAATTTTGCTGGGGGCCTTTCCTGTGGAATCAAATATATAGAGATTTGACTCTCTTGGGAGTGGTCTGTGTAGAAAAGGCAAATGGAGGGTAGAAGACAAGCCAAGGGAAGGATGAGAGATGAGTAGCAGCCTACTGCTTAGAGCGACAGCTTGGAAGCCGGGTTCGAATCCCATTGATGCTCCTTGTGATCTTGGGAAAGTCACTTAACCCTCCATTGCCTCAGGTACAAAGTTACTGTAAGCAAGGCAGGTACAGGAACTGGAGGCACCCTAGACGGACTCTCCATCCTGCTCCCCCCCCCCCCGGCACCCCTCTCCGGGGCTAACAGCAGTGGCACTTGGCTCTGAAACTACGACGCAGCACTTACCCTGTCTCCAGAGTTACGTCGCGGTTTCATTCTATTCAATCTGTCGCTTCGGCGCCCTCTCCGCTGCAGACTTCTAGTTTATACAAAACCACTTAGTTCACCCAATAGTTGCGCCAGTCCTGACCGTAAGCCCTCCAACGATTAGAAGAACTACCCTCTGTACCTGAACCTAAGGCGTGAGTTAAATACAAAATCTCTTCTCTTCCCTACCCATCTGCCATTCAAGCTCACCAGAGCAAAACCTCTTTCTGGCAAAGTGCTGGTTGAAGTTACCTTCTTGTTGGGTCCTGGTGCTCTGAAGCATTAGTGTACACTATCATCATTAGTTCTGATGTGCGAGGTTTGGTTGAAGCTGCCTTACCTTTAATTCTGGTCATCTAGTCACTAGACCAAAAACGGCACCCGGGGCAAGAGTTCATTTCAGCATCCCCTTTCCTTTTGGGCTTGCCTGCTCACAGATTCACAGACTGACTTAAAAAGGCAGAATGCCCTCCCATGCCCCCCCTCAAGTTTAGCAGCCCGGGCAGTCATCTGCTTGTGCACCCTCACAACAGCCCAGGTTTCGATGCATTAGTACTGGTGCAAGCTAGTTGCTTCAGATTCTCATGTAGATGAAGAAATGAAATAACAAAATAGAAGCATTTATACAGCGCGTGTTCAGAGTGCTATTCATCCAGGCATCCCAATCTTCTCACAGAAATAACGGGTTTAGGTGGGGATGTGTCTGTGCAGGCTGGGGTATGCAGTATTTAGCGGTCCCCGTTTACGTAACTCAGCAGCCGTTTCACCCAATATACATATATACAGCACAGTGACCCCCGTTTGTAGCCAGCAGACAGAACCACAAATACCAAAGAAAAAGAACCATGAGAAATACTGCTTAAACTTCACGGTAATAAAGAGGGGGATCCCCACCCCTACCTCATTGCCATTCCCCAACCCACCTCCCCATATGTACTTATTCATTCATGTACAGTAATTCAGTATTCACCATATAGTTAACTAAAAGTCCAGAACTGGCTCAGCTTATCCTATAAGAACACAAAGTGTGCCATGCTGGGTCAAACTAAAGGTCCAGTGAGCACAGAAGGCTGCCTTTGACCGCATCCAGACTGGGTCATCACTAGGAATAACCGGCAAATTCCGAAGAGTAGATCCATTCCGTGCTGCTCACTCTTAGGGACAACAGGTGATTTTCCCCAGTCTATCTAGCTAAAAGCGGCTTATAAGCATTTTCTCCTCTTTTAAGCCCAGCTATACTAGATGCCTTGACCACACGCTCCGATAAGAATTGCAATACCAGGTCAAACCAAAAGTCCATCAAGCCCAATATCCTTTTTCTAACAGTGGCCAACCCAGGTCACCATTGCCCAGCAGGATCCCCCAAAAATACATCATGCAGCTTATCCCTAGGGATAAAGAATAGATTTCCTCAAGTCGATACTTTCAATGACAGTTTATGTATTTTTCCTCCAGGAACTTGTCCAAAGCTTTTTTGAACCCAGCTAATTGTTTTTACCACATTCTCCGACAATGAATTCCAGAGCTAGTTCATTGAATGAAAAATACTTTTCTCCAATTTGATTTAAATCTGCTACTCATTAGTTTCATGGCGCATTTCCCAATTGCAGTACTATTTGAAATGGTAAATAATTGTTCCCTATTTACCCGTTCCACTCCACTCATGATTCTATTGACCTCAATCACACGCCCTCTCAGTCGAGCCCTCACATGTTTGTCTTTTCCCTAAAGGAAGGCATTCCATCCCCTTCTCTGTACATTTGCTAGTTCTGAAATATCCTTTTTTGCAATTGGGAGCTATAAGAAAATTCGTGCCAAGGCTCATTTCTAATAAAGAGGGTCCTTCTCTGTATCCGTCTCTCTGGCCCTTGTAATTCGGGATCTACCATGTTGCCATGGTTTGCCGACTGGATCCACTTAAATAAGAGAAACTGGACTCCTTTTATCTAGTGACATTTCAAAATGTTCTTATTCAGCCTGGCCAGAACAGAGAAACTTGCCCATGAAACAAAGCTCTTTTTCTCATGTCCCTGTCTCCGACTTCCAAACCCAGATTGCCATGACAACACGACACGTTGTCAGCAAACCAGCAGATTAATGCGTGGAAGGATGCGTCTACTCCGGCCTTCCAAAGAGTGTGGCCTTAAAACTGTCAGTGCCAGACTAGCATAGAAGCCGCCCGCGAGGCCCCTGGGGATCTCCAGCCAGAAATGATGTAGTCACACATTGATTACATGACCAAAATGACAAAGGGGATGAACAATGCCCCTATGAGGAAAGGCTAAACAGATTAAGGTTCTTCAGTTTACAGAGGAGACGGCTCAGGGGGGAAATAAAATCATGAGTGGAGTGGAACAGGTAATGTGAATTGGTGGTTTACTCTTCAAAAAGTCCAAAGAAGGACACTCCATGAAGTTACTAAGTAGCACATTTATTTTATTTTATTTAGTCGATTTTTAGCCTGTCCTCTCAAACTGCTCAGGGCAGGTTACAAATTACATACATAATAATAACAGATTACATAGCACAGACTGACAATATCTCATCATAACACATTCCTCCTAAAATTTAAAACAAAAAAACAAGGCAATTGATTTAGAAAATCCTACATCATGTCTCAGGAAAAAGGTATGTTTTTATCGCCTTCCAAAAATATAATAGATTGTTCATAGAGTGGTAAATTTTTGGTATTCCATTCCACAGTAGTGGCAGAGAGCATAAATAAGCATTGCGACAAGCACATTCAGAACAAATCAAAGAAAAGACTTTTCCATTGTACACACAAGTTTATTGCTGTGTTTAAAAAAAGGTCTGGACAAATTTCTGGAGGAAAAATCTTTAAATCTTTATTAACTATGTAGACTTGGGGAAAACCATTGATTTTCTCTGGATGTAAGCAGCATGGAATTGATCTACTTTCTCAGATCCTGCCTGGTACTTGTGACCTGGATTGACCGCTGTCAAAAAGAGGATACTGGGTTTGATGAACCCTTGGTTTGATCCAGTATAGCAGTTCTTATGTTCATGGAGACACACTGAAAATTAATAGTATGACTTCTTGCCACCACCTTCCACACACAAAGGTCATTAGAAAAATCCCGTCCTCTCTCCAGTATTCCGAAGATGGCTAGGAATCCTTCATCTACTCCCCTCTATAGTTTTCCTCTGGAGAAAACAAGGGAATTTCAAATAAAGCCAGGAGCTGCTCCCTTCATGTCGCTTGTCTATGCTCAATGAGCCTTTATTCACAGAGCAGTCTTTGGAGGGGGCCCACAAGGGATAACTGGAGTGATCTCGCTCAAAGCACTAAAAGAGTTCAAGAGAAGTTATTCCGTGCTGTTGACCTCTCTCTATCTCTTAAGTTCGAATGAAAGCACAAACACAAACCTAGGGCTCCTCAACAATCTGATTTATTATACTTTATATTCAGCCTTTAGCACATCAAACTGCACCAAACCGGATCAGAAAAACCATCAACAAAACAATTAAAACATCCAAAAACTGCCATAAAATTGAATGTGCTTCACCCTTCCCCAAACTCTTTCAGCTGATTTCCAAAGTGCAAGTAATTTGATTCGTCCCTCACAACCATGGGGCGTATGTTTCCTAGAAAATGCCTGCCACCTACTACGTCTAAAGTAGTGCGATTGCTGTGTTAGTTCGATAAAAGGAGAAATAAAAGGGAACGTAAGGTGACTAACTTGATACATTCTTGGACTAGCTTTCAAAGGTTAAGACCTTCTTCTTCAGGTCAGGTCAGTACGAACAACAGATGTCAATACCAGCATTAGAGCTTCAGCTTCGGCTTCCCCTACATCCTCCCTCTCTTCCCATGCTCTCAGACGTGCTCTGTTATGTACATTAGCTAGTCAATTAAGCACACAAAGCAGGAAAGGGCCTCTGGGTAAAGGAAGAGCTTAAAGGAGTATTGCCTTAAAAATTGCCAGAGATAAGGAAAGCAAAGCGAGTAACTCCAATAGCCTCAAAGCTTAGCTCCAGACATGCAGCATACACAAAGCTGGTATTTGCAATGAACCAGAGAGACTAGGGTTCGAATCCCACCGACATCTCTTATGGTCTTGGGTAAGTCACTTAATGCTCACCTGCGTCAGGTACAAACTTAGATTGTACACCCTCTGGGGACACGGAAATACACGCTGTACGCAACTGAAGTCGCCTTCAACAAGTACTGGAAAGATACAAGCTCAATACTACATAAATAAATAAACTCTACCATCCCCTGTCAACGCATCAGGATTCAAGCCTTACTCACTATGACTGTCACAGACTTTGTGTTCTAGTGCACACAGCTGCACATGTAAAGAAAGGTACATGCAATGCTATTTGTTCTCTCTCTCAAGCAGCTTTTGAACTGCAGAATAGACAAGAGAGCCATCCCAAAAAGCTGATGTGGATGTAGGCGTGGTGGCAATGGTTGGGGGAAGAGAGAGAGGGAGGGGGGAATCATTTCCAGCAATGTTTAGTGGTGCTGTCGTATCTCGGCAATCACCATCATTCGAAAGACTCCCTTATTGCCAAAACTAACCAGGAGCAGTGACAGAAAATGGGAAAAATAAGTCGTCAGCGTTTGTGAAATTCTGTACCGACTCTCAAGTGTGCGGGCCGAGTTTGCCCAGAGAGGTGTGATAGCAAGAACGATGCTTACCCAGAGAGCTCTCGCAGCCATCCTCGTCGCTGTTATCCTGACAGTTGTTCTGGCCATCACACACAAAGCTTTTATCGATACAGAGCCCGTTCTTACAGTGAAAGCGGGTTGTAGAGCACAGCAGAGGGTTGAATGCTGGAACGGAAAAAAAAGCAGCAAACTAGGCTAGAAGGGACCAGAAAACCCTTACAGCTGAACTTTACCCTTCAGAGGACGCTCCCTAGGCTCCCCGTTTACTTTTAAGGGTTCCAACAAAGCAAGTTACTTTAAGGCAACCATAGCAGCATTTCATCCTGTCAAGTCAATCTCTTCTCCTCGCTGTTCCTCCTCATTCCTCTGGGGGACGACATGGAGCCAGGGCCTGTACAAGGGTATTAAGTGCCCTTATTTATGCCCCTTCCCAATTAACTTTCCGGTTCCTAGTCTGCCCCCTCTCCCAAATCATCACATCATTAAACTTTGTGCATATACACACACATATACACATATATACAAAATAGGAGAGCAATTTCCAAAAGTCACTGACCGGGATATGGGCTATTTGAAAACTGCCCACCCTCTCTGCAGTTAGGAGTATGTGCTGGTGGCTTTTGGAGTTGCTTTGGCTGTCGGGCCTTGTTGTTTTGCTTTGATTGTAGCTGTTTTTTGAAACTGTCACTTTAGGTGACCATCTAGTCTTGCCTATTGCTTAAGGTGGCCTTGCATGCAGGTTTGGCTCATCCACTAGGAGACCGCTTAGAGCGGCAGACTATGGCGGGAGGCACAGCGGCTTTATGCCTCTCCTTTAGTGCTTGCAGCATGCCATGTACTTTGGGTACATGTGGCCTGCCACTTCTAAACCCCATCAGACGCAACTTCCTGTTGGAGGGGGGTCCGAAGTGGCAGGCCATGTGTGCCAAAGCAACTGTGCAGGTGAAAGGCCAGAGCGGGATCACAGTTCCACTTAAAGCAGCAACAAAGTGTAACACTCACTGCAGTTGTCCTCATCACTACCATCAGGACAGTCCTCAAAACCATTGCACTGGAAGCGCCCAATGATGCAATGAATGCCGTTCACACAGGGGAAGAACGTGGGCCCGCACTTCGATTTGGTTTTAGCTGCAGGGAGAGAAGAGGCAAAAGAGCAAGAATTAGAGCCATGACCCCAGTCAGCAAACTGAACTATTCAGTCTATGGTTCACTCCTAATATCACCAGATGCTTTGGAGAAATAAAAAAATACCTGCAACACTTTGTTGTTTGCCATTTCTATTTATATGTTGCATTATTCTCCACTAAGAAAAGCTTCCACTAGACCAGTAAAATGGTTTTAAATAAAATGAAAGGAAGTGAGAATTGCGCTAACCATGAGGGGTTTTATAGCTTCTCTTTGCTGGTCTTAAACACAACACAGTTTGTATATTTTGTGACAGCCACTGGCCAGATTGTCTCAAGATATTGAAAGTTACTGTGGCTCCTGGTGGAATGAACCACCAGATAACTACTTTTCAAATGTATTGGGCATCACAAATAAAAATATATTTATGAAAGGGGAAAGTCATTCTCATTGGCTAACGCAAGCTGCTCATCAATTGGAAGCTCCAATCGACTAAATGGGAGACCCCATTATCATCGGGGAATCCCTTAGTATCATGGATGACGTCAAAGCAGGCTAAACCACTCAACCTCCTTGTTTAACCCTAGAGGGTGGATGAATTTCAAGCTGTCCACCCTCTAGGGTTAAACAAGGAGGTTGAGTGGTTTAGCCTGCTTTGACGTCATCCATGATACTAAGGGATTCCCCGATGATAATGGGGTCTCCCATTTAGTCGATTGGAGCTTCCAATTGATGAGCAGCTTGCGTTAGCCAATGAGAATGACTTTCCCCTTTAATAATCAGTGGGGTGTGGAGGATTTGAATGTTCGTTTTAGCGGTACATTGGAAGAAGCATGAACACTTGAAACAGGGCCTAGGGCCCGAAACGTACGTCGTGGTTGCTATCTGGCCGCTTATAAGAAGCTGAATTTTCTGGAGTGCACAAACTTCACTGGACATTTCTAAAGCTAAGTACAGCGTTTTCGCTTACATAATTAAAAGGGAACAGGTTGTCTGGTGTGACTGGGTTTCCATTCCAGTCGCCTCCAGCCTCTTCCGACAAAAAAATGAGATTTTAAGTAAGGGGTTTATTTTTAGGTTTGGTTCTTTACAGATTGGATTTCATATTTACCGAACCGGGGATTGGTGATTTAGTTATAAACAAAATATCCAGCCATCTTCACTGCTAGGAACTGATAATGCAAAGAAAAGGTCACATCACAATGAAACACGACTGACTACGGTACTTCTAAATTACGAATGTGCAGTCGTGCGAAGTGACATAGGAAATGTCAACCACATTTACCATATCGTTTCATGTCATTTTCAAGGAAAACAGAAGAAAAACCCTCAAATTTCATCACTACCTGTCGGTAAATAGTGTGCACTTCTGCTTCATCGGGGGCAGCCCAAGTGGGGTGTGGGGCCATGTGCAGAGACTCATTGCAGGGCCTCATTTGGATAATGAGCCTCATTTGCATAAATATTTGCATAATGTTAACATGTGCTATCTTTTGGTAAACATGCCTTTTAATGAATGCTGGATAAAGACTACCAGATTTCTATATTACTATACTTCAGTGCCAACCACCAGGCACATTAGGAAGTACTATAAACACTGCCCATAGCAAACCCGCCGTATCATAACAGCACTATCAGGACTCACAAAGCACCAAACCCTACCCTATCAAAAAGGTAACGCTGCAAATATTAAACCAATGTTTCTCAGAGAATACCAATACATCTCCTACTGGGGAAAGAGAACAAGTGGGAATGTCACATAGAAACTACATGAACAGAAAGCCTCAGCTCGGTTACACATGCAGAACATAGACCGTCACCACACAAACAACAAGGGATCACAATATAGAAATAGGAAGACAATAATTAAACTGGGAACCCCAAAAGCCAAACTTGGAATGTACGACGACACTGGAGGAATAAAACTATACCATTAATTTCCTCTTGTACTAAACAAAAACACAAAGACGTTAGCAATACACATTTCCCAGAGCTGACAAATTCCAGTTAATAAATTCAAAATAAAAAAGTTTTGTTTTTTTTTTACTTTTTGTTGTTTGGGCATTTTAATTTTCAGTCGCAATTGTCAAGTCGCTTTCTTCATGTCTTCTGCTAACTCTCCATCGTCTGCTGTCCATTTGTCCCTTCTTCTCTCCTAGATTTTTTCCATTCTCTCCCTACATCTGCTTTAACATACTGATCTTTCCCCTTTTGCTCTTTCCTCCATTTCTTTATTCCTTTTTCATCCACTCAGATTTCACCTTTCCATCCTCAATCCCCACTTACTCTCCCAATACCCAGTCAATCGTAGATTTTTCTTCCCTCCCACACAAAATATCTTTTCCCCTCTCCATCCTCACTCCCCCAGCCCCATCCTAGTCCTCACCAAACATCAGCTCCCTTCTAGTTCCAACCCCACCCAGCATCCGCTCCCTTCTAGTCCCATTGTCCCATGACCCCATATCAGCACATTTCCAGTCCTACCCCCCCTCCCCATCAGCCCATTTCCAGTCCACACTCCCCCATCAGCCCATTTCCAATCCTAGCCCTCCCCCCTTAGCCATTTCTAGTCCTATGCTAGACCCCGCCGAAGAGCCCCATGCCTAAGCGGCTTCAGAGGGAGCCGGGAAAGCCCGTGCAAGGCCCCGGCTCACATCTGCACAGCCGCCTTGTGGTCTTGGGCAAGCCATTTAACCCTCCATTGCCCATGTTCTCTGTAAGTATTAGCGTATGTGTGTCATATCCCCTCGTGTTAAATGTATCTCCCAATTGACCGCTTTGACCCGGTGAAAAGCGGGATATAAATACAGCTAAAATAAAATAAATAAATAAAATAAGAGCACCATTTTCCCTCACGCTGACAGCTGTGTTCTAGTGAAGCCCGCTGAATGCTGGGAAAGATTAAAGGGCATTTCCCGGCACTCATGCGCTTCCGAACACAGCTGCCAGCGTGAGGGAAAATGGTGCTCTTCACGCTGGCGGCTCTGCAGAGGTGAGCCGGGGCCTCGTGCGGGCTTCCCCAGCTCCTTCTGAAACCTTTCAAGAGCACCGTGTGAGAATGAAGCTCAAGCGGGGCCCTGGTGCAAACAAGATTCTCACACAATGGACGGGCCGGCCCTGCACTTAATAACGCACACTACTGAGCAAACGTGCATGCTATTTGCTCATAGTGCACTTTCACCTAATACTGCTCACTATCACGCAAATGCGTGCACTACTGCTCAAAAGTGAGCATTGTTAATTGAAAGAGCACGTTATTAATGACATTTCCCTGAAATGACATTAAAAAAATGAAAAATCCTGCAAATGACATTGGACACTACACAAAAGAAAAATATTTGGCCTGAACACCCCTATTCTAAATATCCTCTCACATTCGAGTACCAGCCTTTTCTGATTTTGCATTATGGATGGTGAGCCCAAGGCAATTATGGAAGCCAACCGGTATGTTTACTAAAGGTTTTAACATGCGTTAAGCGCCCCCAGCTTTTTCATTTCTAGGGGACAGTGGCACTTAACACTCACTACTTCATTAATGTATGCTAACCTTTAGCAAACATGCTCCTAAGTCTACGTTCCCCACTATTCCCCATTTCTTCATTCGTTTTAAGAATCTTCATTCAATCTCATCTAACGTGGGGCCTCTGGAAACTGTACCCCTAAGGCTCTTTCTAGAAGCAATGACAATGGACATTTGTACCCTGCCCCCATTCCATGTAACTTTAAATGTAAAGTTCATGTTAATTGTAAACCGCTTTGACTTAAGGATAAAGCTGTATATAAAAGACGTTAAAATAAATAAAATAAACAAACATGTGAGCTTTTATTAGCCTGTAAAGCAGGGGTTTCCAAACCTGTCCTGGGGCCTCCCGGCCATTCGGGTTTGCCGGATATCCACAATGAATATGCATGAGGGAGATTTGCATACAATGGAGGCAGTGCAAGCAAATCTCTCTCATACATATTCATTGTGGATAGTCTGAAAAGCCGATCGGCTGGGAGGCAGGTTTGGGAACCGCTGCTGTAAAGGAAAAGTACACAATGGCTACTGACTACATGTGCATTACGCATCCCTTATTTCAGAGACCAATCTCTAATGGTGCATCCTGATGAAGAGGAGGAGCAGCCTAGTGTTAGAGCAGCAGACTTGTGACCAGGGTTCAAATCCCATTGGCACGCCTTGTGGCCTTCGGCGAGTCACTCAACCCTCCACTGCCTCAGGTACAGACAGACTGTGAGCCCTCCATGGACAGGGAAATAATTACTGTAATTTGCCTTCAACGACCACTGGAAAGCCGTGAGCTAAATACTAATAAATAAAATAACTAAAGTGCTAGGGGGCGAGGCACGGCCACTTTGCAACACGGTGACATCAGAGGCTGGGCTGACAGGGCATCCCTCCCTCCTTCTCCCAATGCCAAACTATTCTGCTGTGCCACTAGAGAATATTTGAGGGGTGGAGGGTTTTGGGAGGGAGTTCAGGGCCCAGTCATCAAAGATTCTTTACTGAGCTTTTTTTTTTCTTTTGCCTCTCTTACTGTCAGTGCATGACGCAGACCTCACTCAAGAACCGACAGGAAGGGACACACCTTAGGGCCAATGCTGTAAACTCTGGCATGCTACTGCAGCAGAGTGCACTAATAGTTTCTGTCAGTGCACAATTTAATGCATTAGTTTACTACTGTATCTAGAGTAACACTTTTCTCAACCCATGCGAGAACACTGTGGCCTATTACAATGAGTCTTTGTGTAGGTTGCCCCAATGCTATCCTGATATTTTGGGTTGTGAGTGGGTTGTAGAACAATCAAGAGACCATAACTTATGACCATGTGAGAAGATGACTAACTAGGCCGCAATTCCTGGAGTAGAATTCAGAAGAAAATCATGGCCACTAATTTCTGTTTGACCTTGAGCAAGTCACTTTCTCCCTTGTGCTTCTGGGACTTAGTTGAAAGCAAGGTTTCCATGCGTCTGTCATTTCTTTTACTTTGTAAACCATCTAGTAGCTTAAAAGAGACGAAATGCAAAATGGATTAAAAATAAATAAACTTTGGACTTTCCTGGTGAAAATGAAGCATAATAATTCTCATCACAATAAAAAGCAGCATAACTTTTATTCCATAAAATGCAAGGAAACCTACAGGATTACAAAAATAAAGTGATTTAGAAGCAAGCTAAAAAGGACAGAGAAGTTTATATTTCAAGCATTCAGGCAGTTTTGCTGATTTAAGGGAGTGGATTTTTTTAAACTGCTTACCCCCCCGGGGGGGGGGGAGGCAGGGGTGAAATGCTTTCCCCTTTCTTCTGATTAAAGTTTAAAAGAGGGAGGCAGACATAACTCACCACCGCTACAATGTTATTCACTCCCGCTGTCCGTGCTCCACCCCAGAGGTGAATGCCCTAACCAGTGACCCGCTCTTGTCACCGCTATCCATCACCCCCTTCTGAAAGGGCATTTAACATCAGCTCCTTCCGAAAAGCGGAAAGAAAACGAGAGCTAATAGCTCCCTCTGAAAGCAAAGATGACTGGCTGGCTGGGGTAATGAAAGAAAATGTTCCAGTTGAACGAGTTCATGAAACTTACAGACCCTTGAAATGCCGCGTCCCAGGCTTCAGTGAATACTTGCAACGCCTCAGCACTTGTCATATTATTCACAGATGGGGATAAAATAGCCATTCCAGAGAATTGAAAAGGACTCCAACCTGCATATATAGATATCTATATATTTTTAAAATCAAGTCTAAAATCTCACCTTTTCAAGGTGGTTGTTTTTTTTAACCTTGATCACTTCTCTAGTGTACATTTTTCTAGAATCTTTTTTTATCATGTGTGTTTTCTTGACTAGATAACAACAACAAAAAGCCCTGTGGAGCTTATAGGCTCTTAAATGTGCCTGAAGAGTGATGCATACCCTAGTAGCGCTTTAGACATGATAAGTAGTACTAGTGGTAGTAGATTTGTATCTTTATATCCAAGGCTTTTGGAAGGGGCAGACAAGACTGCCCCTTCCTGCTTAACATCAGGGTCCTTTGTCAGGGGACCCATACATCATCCCTCATGGTCACTACAGAAGCTAGAGAATCAGCTCTTATGCAACCAGTAGCTTGTAACTTTCTGGCCAGCTAGTAATATTTATTTATTTATTTAAACCATTTTTATATACTGCTTCATCTTAAAATCAAAACGGTTTACATATAACAATATTAACAAAAGCATGCAATTACACTGAATATTTAGGTAGATAATGTTAATATTATATATATTTACATATATATTAACAAAGGTCGTAAGATTACATGCAGTGTTTTGAGTGGCTGTAAGGTTGTGTAGGGTGATTAAGATGATGCGTGGGTTGACAGGGTGAACTTGGTGTGAGGGGGAATTGGGTTTAGAGAAGTATGTCACGCTAGTAATGCTATTTAAGGGATTCACTTCCACGCCGCAGACTCTGGCCTGCTTGGGGTGTTAACAGTCATGGTGATGGGCCTGTATATATCTATAAACACACATATTTATTTAATTTGTCTATCTGCATTTCTTACCTGCACATT
This sequence comes from Ichthyophis bannanicus, assembly GCA_033557465.1. NCBI lineage: Eukaryota > Metazoa > Chordata > Amphibia > Gymnophiona > Ichthyophiidae > Ichthyophis > Ichthyophis bannanicus. The sequence continues at coordinate 31,348,030 of CM066047.1, read as the reverse complement.
ATGCCACACATAATAATCATAAAAGACATAAAATCAAACATACAAAAACACACACAAACATAACATAGAGCCTCTTCAATACTCATTGCTACTGTGGTACTCAGACCTGCACGTGCAACTTCTGCATGAGAAAGGAGGTTACTGCAAACAGCAACCCAGGAATGCCGGCCTAAACCAGTGTGCTTTAAGCCTCTTTCTAAACGCCATATGGTTAGAAGTATTTCGCAGGTCAGCCAGTAAGGAATGCCACAGTCGGGTCTGCGATAGCGAAAGCATGTGCTCTTACGTCGGCAAGATGAAGTTGACGAAACACAGGTGTATGGAGCAGACCCTGTCCATCTGACCTCAAGCCACAGTACAGTGTAATTTGAGAACAGCAGCAATACAATAAGGGGCCTCGTTATTTAAAGCAAATCAACATCAACACCCTGAAATGTGCCCCCCAAAGTACAAGAAGCCAATGCAACCCAAAGAGTTGAGTTTGCATAGCCCATGTTGTTTGCAAAAGATGTGGCACTTTAGGACTATTTTATAAACGGCACAGAGGTACAACCTATGCCCTTATGTGCCTTCTCTGCCTAAGTACCCTCTATCTGTGCTCCCTTTATGTGAGAGGACGGGAAAGGGAAAGTATCTTCTCATGTAACTATAAAAACACTTCTGTTGTAACCCTGTAAGACTGATACTCATGGGAAGCACCTCGACTCCTGGGAAAGCCAGGCTGAGGTCATTCTACAGGTTCTGGAGTGGCTCATCCTAGGGCTCGAACGTCCCCTGCCTACCTGTCTCATAGAAACCACAGCACGTGTCTCCTTTGGTGTCACCGCAGTGGAATTCTTCTTTTCACCATTTAAAGATGGGAAGATGAAGGACAAGCACCCCAATCCCAGCTCGACAGAGAAGGCTGCTGGATCACAGACCATGACTGTGGACGGATAGACATCAAGGCAGCTTCTGTGTGGATCCCACGTGGACAAAGAATGATGTCCCAGGAATGTGCAAAAAGCACCTAGCCAGAAAATAGTTTTAAAAGTCTTACGGTAGAGCAATGCCCTGAAAAACTTGGCAGCTTCTAAAGCAATGGATGAACAGAGGGGAGGATGGTTAGACAGCACCTGGGGCTTTCCTGTACAAGTCTATATCTTCTCAAGGAACAAGACCAAAACACTTTTCAGTGGTTACTGTTCTTTGTTTCTGCAAAGGAAGACAGCTTGGAAAACAAGCAGAACTTCAAAGGTTCACACCCAGGATTTCCTAGGTCAAAGTGTTTTGAATAGGTACTAAGAAAGCCTTTTTCTACAAAAATGCTGTTGTGACACAGTCTTTTCAGCAAGATTGGGCAAAAACATCACTTAAGATCCCAGCTTTAAAAAGACACTCCAGCTGCTCCCAGAGGGGGTGGAGGGGTCACATGTTAATATATAGCACTGGAACCCTCAACTGGAGAACATAAGTTGTTTTGTGTTTTGGGGTGTGCACAAGTAAATCTGTCCATGTCCCAGAACTTCTTCATGACACACTCTTCTTCACTTAAGGGGGGGAGGGGTTTCAGGGTTATATTTTGTTGCAGACAGACTGATTTTCAAAGGGTTTAGAAGCCTAGAAGGAGTAGCCGCCTAGTGGTTGGGGCAAGTTACCTCAGGCCGGAAGGTCGGTGGTTCAAATCCCACTAGAGGACAGCAACCTTGGGCCGGAAGGACTGGGGTTTCTAGTCCCACAGGTGCTCCTTGTGGTCTTGGGCAAGCCACTTAACCCTCCATTGCCCATGTTCCCTGTAAGTATTAGTGTATGTGTCTCATATCCCCTCGTGTTAAATGTATCCCCCAATTGTGTTGTGACCGTTTTGATTGAAGGATAAGGTGGTATACAAAAACTGTCTACCAATAACACCCTCACTATCCCCCACGAACGAACGAAGTTCAATCAACAAGCCTGCAACAGAGCATTTGAACTGTATGCGCCCTCCCTCTGGAACTCACTCCCGAACCAGATCCGAAACAACAGAGATCTCCCCACATTCAGGAAACAGCTAAAAACCCTCCTGTTTCGTGAATACCTTGGACCTGGTATGGACATCTCGCACTAACTACCTGCTCTCAGAAAATCCCCCATTTCAAGCTGAATCTGACCTGCCCTACCAACTGAGAGACTCGCGTTTAAAGTCTAGTACTGTTACATTCTGTCTTGATCCTTAATGTTGGACCCCTCCCTCTGTCAAACTGATTACTGTACTCCCCCCCTTTATGTTAAACTGCTTTGATCCGGTGAAAAGCGGGATATAAGTACAGCTAGATAAAATAAATAAATAAAAATAAATAAACAGGCCCCTTTAAAAACCAATTAGAACAGAATACCTAAATTTAGGTTTTAAGTTTCACTCTCCTCCTAAATTTAGGAGACTAAAATATGAGCTGTTATGGGGGTGGAAAAATGGAAAAAGTGGAAAAATGTTAGGAACTTAGCACAGATTTTCAGCACTGGAAACTTCATTTAGGATCCTAATTCTAGGCAAATGAAGGGCAGGTCCATACAGTTGTGGTCAACATTATTGGCACCCTTGCAGGTTAGGTATGTTGTGTACAATATTTTGGGAAATAATTGGAAATATTCCATCTATATGTCATAATCATATTTTAATAGTATGCTCAAAAGGTATACAACAACAAAAAAAAAGATGTCTTTGCAACTTTGACAAAATAATTTCTGAGAAAAAAAAACTAAATATGATCTGGACAGGAATTGTAGCACCCTTCACTAATATTTGGCTGTACAACCCTTGGCAGTGATGACAGCCTCAAAATGTTTCTTGTAGCCATTTATAAGTTTCACAAGTGACAGTACTAAATCCTGTATAGATAAATTGCTCGCTTAAACCAACTAATTTCTGTCGGACTAGTTCATTCAGAGCTGTTTTGTATGAGCTGCTATTACTGTGTTAGTCCTTTTATTCTTTTGTGTGATCAAAGTGAACTTAAAAAAAACAGGAAAAAATCTCATTCTGTGCTTAATTTCATTATCATAGGAATATCCACATAGCCGACCACGACAGTCGCGCTTTGAATAGAATTAACTTAATTCTGCATCAGGGCTAAGATAAGTGATATATTAAAAAAAGGAACTCTCCTAGTGCTGATGCAGAATTAAGTTAAATCTATTCGAAATGCGACTGTCATAGTTTGTTTGTTTTTCTCAGAAATTACCATGTCTAAGTTGCATGGACATCTTTTTTTTGTTGTATACCTTTGAACATACTATATGGGGGGGGGGGAGATTGGGATTCTGGATGTTAATCAGGTTGTGGATTATTTTGTGGCTAAAATGGAGGGATTACTGATAAGGGAGGGGGGCGGGTTGGGGTATGGAGAGCCTGGGAGAGATAGGGGTGAAGTGGGCGTCCTTCTTGGGTGTGTCAGTAGCCAATGTGCAGGAGCTACATCTAACTTGGATGTATTTGGATCCTGTCCCTGGGCAGCTCTTGAACAGGGCTCTAGAGTTAGTCATGGCTGGCTTGGTCAATGCCTCCATGTGGCAGGGGTGTCACCCTAAAGAACTCAAGGAGGCTATGGTTACTCCGATCCCCAAGAAAGGGATGGACTTGCAGTGCTCTAACCTGCACCCTATTTCTTTACCAAATCTGGCCACGGTTCTGGAGAAGGTGGTTTTACTTCAGCTGACTGAGTTTTTGGATCAAGAAGGGGGGCTGGATTGGGGGCAGGCCACCTTTAGGAAGGGTTCTGGTACAGACTCCCTGATGATGTCCATTATGGATCTATTGAGGAAGGCATAGGATAGGAGAAAACTGCTCTGGTGGCGATATCGGACTTGTCTGGTAGACTGAGACATTTTGGTGGCACGTTGTCATACCTTAGGAATGGGTGGAAAGATCCTCCAGTGGATGACTTTGTTTCTATTTGACAGGCAGTCTCAGGTACATTGGGGAGCTCAGTCTTCTACGGTGCGGGAGCTGGTCTGTGGGATCCCACAGGGGTTGTCTTTGTCCCCGGTCCTCTTTAATATTTATACGAGTCCATTAGGTGGCATTTGTTGAAGATATGGGTTCTCAGGTTTTTTGTATGCCGATGATATTCAGTTTATTATTGTGGTGGATGATGAAGAGACTGTGGTACTTCAGTGTGCCAATTAGTGGTTGGCTGATATTGCCGCATGGTTACAGGCGCACCGTTTGGTTCTTAATGTCACCAAATCTAAGGTGAGCCTCTCCACTGGGGGAATTTGCCTGGACTAGAGAGGGGAAATCTGGGACCTGGGGGTCCTCCTGGATGCAAATCTAAGTCTGCATCAGCAGGTGTCCCAGGTCATCCAGACAGCCTATGGACATCTGCCAGCTGTGCAACAATTTTGGCCATTTTTAGATTGCAACGCCTTACGCATGGTGGTGTAGGCTTTGGTGTTGGTCTTGTCTATTGTAATGCCCTATATTTTGGGATGCCGAGTTGTCTGATCAGGAAGTTGCAGATGGTCTAGAACGTGGCAGCCAGACTGTTATGGGGCTTAGGGAAGTATGATTCAATTGCAGGGGCTCTGTGCCAGTTGCACGGGCTACCAGTTAGGCAAAGGTGTATTTTCTAAGTACTGACGCTGGTCTTCAAGCTGTTACAGGGCTCAGAACCCTATTATCTACAAGAGTTGGTATGATGGCATCAGCCTGGAAGGACTCTCCGGTCTACAGGGGCGCAATTGACCATCCAGAGGCCTACCGAGGTTCGCCTGCAGTGTTGCCGAGCATGGGCTTTTTCCGTGGCAGCTCCAACTCTTTGGAATGCCTTGCCGTCTGCCTTGTGCATGGACAGGTCTGTTAATATTCCGGAGACAGCTGAAGACCTTGCTCTTTCCAACAGGCTGATGCGGTTGGTTGGTGGGTAGTATGGCATTGGGGATGTTGGTCTTCTGGGGCAGAAGTTGGCAGCAGTAGTTGCCTTGTGTTTTTTATTTTATTTTAATTTTTAATTTAATTTTTATTTTGGGGTGGTTTGGGAGTCCTGCTGGGAGAGGCCAAAGGGGGAATATTGTGTTGGTGTTTTATCTGCTGTACACCACTTTGAATGTTGTGCACGTAGGCGGTTAACAAATGTTTTAAAATAAATAAAAATAAAATAAAATAAATAAGTATGACTAGAGCAACTAAGACTCACTTCCCAAGGAGAACTAGACCTTTCAAACTTTTAACCCAGCCCAAAGCAAGCAATCAGTCCATGTGCTCTGCTGTGCATGTCCCACTGTTACTGATCTGTTGTACACAACAGAGCCTGTATCAAACCTCACAGCTGTTATTGGATGGAGAGTGACCTCTGTTGGCGGGAGCTAATATATGAGCTTCCACTGCTGCCCTTTCACACCGAGGTCTCTCTCACTTGACTATATCGAGTGGACTCATCCACTGTTTATCATCAAGCCCAGAACTTTCCCAGAGAAAACCAGCACTGTAACCTCGGTCATCCTGCACAGAGGGAATCTAATAAGGGTGCACACAGAACCCCCCTCCCCATCCTTTACTACTATTAATCATTTGTATAGCACTAGAAGGCCTACACAGCACTGTATATATAGATGTAAAAACACAGTCCCTGATCATCAGAGCTTACATTCTAATCAAGAGGAGAAACATCACAGAACTGGGGACTAGAGTAAAGTAAGATGCACATGGTTGGTGAAGAAGACAGTGAGGGGAATTAGGACCCGAAAGCAGCCTCAAAGAGGTGGGTCTGCAGCCTGGATTTGAATAGGGCTAGAGAAGGAGCCTGAAGGAGTCCTTCCTTTGTGGTTTGCTAGTTCACTATTCATCTTGCACATTAGAAATAAAACCCCGCTCCTTAATTCAGCATGGCCCCAATAAACAGCAATACAAATAGCCGTCCTAGTGTATATAGTGCATTGTTTGGAAATAATTGGACATTAGATACAGTACTATGTAATCAATGGATTACTTGTTCAAGCAACTCTGTTATTTGTTAACTAAATTCTCTATTGTTCCATGTACTTGATATTTTGTTCAATGTAAACTGCTTTGACCAGGTAAAAAGCGGTATATAAGCATAGCTAAATAAATTAATAAAATAAATAAAGCTTTTCCAAGTGTAAAGTCTGTTGTACACAGAGAAAAGGGCTTTTATAAAATAGCACAACTACATCCGTGCATAAAGGCACACACACGGAAAGTGCACGCCTACTTCTATGCAGTCAGCCTGTAGGCATTCAAAAGGCCTCGTCTGGGCAAGGTGAGGGCAGGATGGCAATCCACGTGTATCTTTTATAAAATGCACATCTTGGGAACAGGTATAACTATGTGTGGCGCATTTGGCTGCCTTTTTAGAAATGCACACCTAGGCACCTATGTTGTCTTTATAAACAGGCACCATTTTGGACTTCTCATAGGTGTTGTTTTAAAATCAAGCCTTATGCGTATTCAATGCTGACTCCCGGTGACCCAGTAGCCCTTGGGGTTTCCTGGCAAGGTATGATTGGAAGTAGATTGCCGGCCTTTTCTTCCGAGGCAATAGAGGGTAAAGTGACTTGCCCAAGGTCAGAAGGAGAATCAAACCCAGATCTCTTGGGTGCTAGGCTGTTGCTGTAACCACTAGGCTACTCTTCCTTAGCATGATGGTGGAGGGAAAAACCTGTCCAGTAGCTCACTCAAAATGATGAAGTGAGCTAGTGTATCTTACAGACAATTTTCAAAACCATTTCTGAATTAAAGCAGCGTCTTCCTAAAGCTTCCTGCCCTTCGGTGGGTCAGGTTATGCACGTACAGACTGTACGTCATTTCACCCCCATGTTGAGGAGGTCTTTCCAAGTGGGAAAGGGGGTAAGCATTTACGTGCAATCTTTCTTCCTATAAGCATGCACATCATTTAAACTAACACACAAAACTGTGTGCCCACCACACAGCACATGTAAATGTGTGTGCACAGTTTTCCTGGGATAAGCGTATACATAATTTTGCTTTGAAAATTTGAAAATGTATACACGTACTATTCACTTCCAGGGGTCTTTTAATAATTTTATTGGCTGATGGCTTTAAACTGCTAATACATTTATTTTCATGATGCTATTATGAATGATCATTGTATGTATAAGGCAGTTACTTACCTGTAGTAGGTGTTCTCCATGGACAGCAGCAATAAGTCCTCACGTATGGGTGATGCCATTCGACAGAGCCCACGTGGGAACGCTCCCCAACTACTATTGGAAGCTTTTGGGAGGTTCCATCATGCCTGTGTACCCTCTTCCCACCTGCCACCACAGTGCCATCTTGAACTAGTCTACTACTATAGCTATAGTAGAATACAACTTCCAGGGGAGGTAGGAGGGGTGTGAGGACTTATTCCTGCTGTCCACAGAGAACACACCTACTAAAGGTGAACAACTAGCTTTTCTTTGTGGACAAGCAGGAATGAAGTCCTCATGTATGGGACTCCCAAGCTACAGGCTACCAAAAGCCCAACAGGGGCAACAATTCATCTGCTTAATGGCAATAGACCTTAGCAATCAAGATACATTACTATGTACAACAGAAATGTTTCTCTCTTCCTTTTTTTTTTAGGTAGCCTGACCAGAATAGAATGGGCCTGGGAGGATGGAGTTGGATCTAATCCCCAAACAGATTCCAAAGTACAGGTTGGCTGAAATTATTGTCATATCTGGAATCCCCGTCCAGACAGTAGTGAGACGTGAATGTGTGGACAGAAGACTATGTTGCAGCCTTGCAGGTCTCTTCCAAGGAGTCTGAGTGTAAAGGAGCCACCAACGCAGCCATGGCTCTGACACTGTGAGCTGTAATGTGACTATCGAGGCTCCGGCCTGTATGGGCATAAGCAAAAGAGATACAGTCTGCTAGCCAAATTGAAGAGAGCATTTGGAAATGGCAGATCCTAAGTTGCTGGGGTCAAACGATACAAAAAGATGGATGGACTTTTATGGGCCTTTGTCCACTCCAAGTAGAAGGCTAAGGCTCATTTGCAGTCTAACATATGTAATGTAGCTTACCCTTGTGGGCATGAGGCCTTGGGAAAAATGTTGGTAGAACAGTTGACCAATTAAGATAGAAAGACGATACCGGTCTCCCATTTGGACTCAAAATTGGAGTACGAGTCCAACGTCGCATGATCACCTCAGTCAAGGACTGCTCTTCGTGGTGCAGGACCTCCGGAGGATCATCAGTCCGAGCCTCAACTGCTCACTGGGGAGGTCCGGTGTCTCAAAGAACAAGAACAGGACTGGATCTTGACCATGGCCAGGGGCTCTCTCGAGGCAAATAGCGCTCGAGGACCAGCTTGACATCCAGGGAAGCCCTCGATGTTGAGGGTTCCATCATCAGGATGGATATACTGCTCTCTAAGGCTGCCATTCTGGCCTCCATGCCAGTTGGCTCCGCAGCCTTCGACACGGGTACCAAGGACTTCGGGCCTGGTGTTGGTACTGTTGAGGGGAGTCCTCAATGAGGATGTCCTCAGAGGCCCAAGGCCAGTCGTCAGGAGCTGACAACTCCTTGCAGGGCAACTTGGAGGGCCAGTCCTGGCCTGCCTTCTCGGACTCACACCTAGGGCTGTGGGTCCTGGGTTGGGATTTCACCTTCTTCCCGGATCCATCCTCCGAGGCGGTCTTTGAGGATTTCTTCTTCTTATGCTCCACCTCTGAGGACTTCCGCTTGGAGGAACTGTGGCCACAGGACTCTGAGGAGGCTCTGGCTTTGCAGGACACTGAGGCATCGGAGGGGGCCCTAGAGCATGGTGCTACCAGAGACTCTGGGGCAGAGTCGGACTTATGGAAAAAATTTTCCTGCTGCTGATGGCGACTCTTTAAGGTCTTTGGGGTCATTGTTCTCCAGAGCTTGCAGTTACTTAGTCACTGTGCTCCGGGCCAAGACATCGAAGGCAGCATCATGTGGATGAGTGAGAAACATAACTTTGCCACACCGGCCACACTTTTTGAAGTCACCTGAGGCCACTGGAAAAAGGGGGTCCCTGCCTCCTGGCAGGGCTCCAAGGTCTTCGGCTGAAAAAGGGCATGAATGCCAGTCGATGTGGACCTCGATGAAAAAATGTGGAAAATGGATAGACGAACCCGAGGAGCGACGCCGAGATGAACTGGCTCGGGGACAGGAAGGAACCAATATGTAAACTGGACAAATTTTCACCATTAAAAAAAAAAAAATCTGACTTTTTCCAGGGAAAAAAGGACAACATTCAAAAAGCTCCATGGAAAAAAGGAGACTGAGGCAAGATGGCACCCTTGGGCGGGAAGTGGACCACGCATGTGTGGTGCATCTCCCAAAGGCTTTCCTGAAAGCTGGGGAGATGCTTCCAAGCAAGCTCTGTTGGAACTGACGTCACCCATATGTGAGGACTCTTCCTGCTTATTCTCGGAGAATGCCTTCTCCCCAAAGAGTCCAGTGCCCAAGCCTCCCTTCTGGAAGTCATCAACGAATCAGTCTTGCAATTCCTGGCTCTTTTAAGGGCAGATTCGACCACCAAGGAATGGTGTGGAAGCTGGGGCTTCTCGAATCCAGGAGCCTTCTGAACTCTATACATGGAGTCTAGCCTTCTACTGAATGGAGGTACAGTGAGGGAGTTCTCCTACATTCTCATCTGTACTCTCTGTAGGATGCAGTACACGGGCACTGTCACTGCCTCTGCCTCCTTATGGACCAAGGAATACTGAAAGATCAACTCTTCTGCCATGGGCTCATCCTCAGTTTCAAAGAAAATGGTATGGCCTTGGCCATGTCCTTAACAAAATCCTGAAAAGTCATATCCTCAGGAGGCAATTTGCACTGCTCATGAGGTGGAGAAGGGTCCAACAGAAGCTCAGGGGACCTGTCCTCCAATAAGTCTTCGTACTCAATGTTGGTTACTTAGCCTTCTGAATACAAGTCAGAGAGGAAGTCAAAGTACTTCTAAGTCTCTGCCTGTATCTCTTCTGACCCGGGGGGATAGAGATTTCCTTCAGGAGCGATGATGCACCAATGCATGTCTAGATTTCGAGGGTGCATCAGACCCTGAAACACTAGAATGATATCAGCCAAGCAGGCACCGATATCGGGGCCCATCGATGCGTCTCTCACAGGCAAGGCATGCATTTTGAGGATCCATATCCATGCAGCAGACGTCAAGGCCCCATCTGCTGCACAGCCAAATGTGCCGCGATTTGTTCCTTGAGAGCCTTCAGAAGGTGTTTCTCGATGGCTGTTGATTCTGAAGGCTGTGGGGCCTCAGCAACTTCGATTGATATACCCCAGATATGAAAGGGTTATCAGTGGCTTGGTCTCAGCTCTCATAGGCTGTCATTGCCCCTCAATTGTTCTTGAGGATGAGCTCTACTCCCTTCAGGGCATCTTAGAGGGGTGATCTTCCTTTGATATCGATGAAGATGAAGCCAAATCCTCTCTCATCTTCGGGTGGAGATCGATCGATGGCCAGTGCTCCAGGGCACTAGGGGCGTTCAGCTCTGTGGGCTCCAGAACTTGGTTGATGCACCGCCAGCATCTGATACAGCCTTTGAAGCCACTGAGATTGATCTATCAACATCGGCATCAATGACACCAGATGTGAGCGCCAAAAAGTGATTCACACTGCTTCTCTCTCCCTTGAGTCCTCTTTTTGTCATCTGCAAACACAAATTACTAGGGCAGGGCTGATGATCGGGACCCAGGCACTGAAGGCTTTGACTAAGGGTCTATATGGTGGATATGGTCCCTGTGCACTGGGAACACTTCTTGAACCTTCTAGCCAGTTTTTGGGATACGAAAGCTGCAGCAAAATCAAATGGCTCGATTTTTAAAAGAGGAAGACCCGGCAGGTGCACCAGCATCTAAGGGGGCAGAGGTGCCACAAAAAAGAAAAGTAAAATGACTGAAAAGAGGAAAAATAAAATGGAAAAGAGGAGGAACAGTGATAACAGGCAATTACTGAGAAAACCGGAAGGCAGAAGATCCCCAGAGGGAAAAAAAACAATTACCAAACGGAGATAAGTCGGAATGCATCCGTTGGGCTCCATGGAAAAACAAAGACTAGTTCAAGATGGCGCAGGGTGGCAGGCAGTAAGAGGGTGTGCAGGCATGGTGGAATCTCTCAAAAGCTTCCAATAGTAGCTGGGGAGCATTTCCACATCGGATTCTGCTGGATGACGACACCCGTACATGAAGATTCATTCCTGCTTTTCCATGGAGAAATGTCTAGTTATGTTTTACTGTTCTGTAGTCTGGTGATGACGATGCAGGTTTTGGTGCAAAGTGTGGTTTAAAGATTGATTTCTGTATTTTATAATCCGCTTTGAGCATTTTAGAAAAGCTGGTAAGAAATATGAATACATAAATAACAGGATCTATTAAGTCTAAGTGGAAATTATACATTTGTTCATCTTGCCTAGAAAATGGACGGCAGGAAGTAGGAACTTCCCATTCTCTCTCCACTTCCTGCCATGTTTTGTTGCATTGGTCGCCGGGAATTCTGTTGCACAAGACACAAAAACCCAGAGGCGGGAGCAAAGTCCTAGCACCATTCACAGAGAGATCTGTTAAATGATCACCTGACTGTTTCTTCCCATGCTTTCGCAGGTAATCTCACCCCCACCCACACACCCCACATGCTCTCCCTAATGTCTTCATCGGGAGTCAGTTCATTGTCAAAATATAGTTGTCTTAGGTGTAAACAGTTTCAAAAGCTAGACAAAGTCTCCAGGAGTATAAAAATAAGATCATAGAAGGGGCTCTTTTTTTCATTTTGTTAGCCGACTGTTGGAAGACAGACTGATTAAAACATCTCGTGTTGTGTAAATCATCCATTTGGCAGTTGTTGGATCTCTGAAGACAATCATCGGCATCTAATTTCAATTCCATTTCATCGGGGTATGCATCTCTCTCTCTTTTGTCCTTAAAAGTGCACCGTTCGTTATAAGCTTACCCCAGTTTTTGAAAATGTCCTGCTCCGCATCCTGTTTTTCGGCGACAGTCAGACCTCACGTGTATCAAGGTGATGTCTTGCATGGATCCAGATGCAGTAAGTACTCTGGGGCCCACTCCCATCTCACCTTCCCTCCTCCCAAGTTATGCTCATGTTCTGAAAGTTTTTAGTGAAAATGGAAACCGCAGCATGGAAAAGGTGAAGTTCTAAATGTTTTGGTTTCTTTGAAATACCGACTGAATTATCTGGATCACAAATGTTGAACACATGAGATGAAACTGCAGGAGAGTGTATCTAATGGGGAACGCTTTGTAGTGATTTCAAAGTTGATACCTTAACCGCCCCCCCCCCCCACGCTTCCCACTAAGCTTCATCGATACAAAAACGTAACTCATAGGAACTATACAACTTTGTAACTTGGACCTTTGCTCTCGCTGGGATTACTGGACAGAATCTTCATTAATATTCATTTCTACATTGTTACTAGGCAAACATAACGCTCTACAGATACACAGAAAACATGGTCCCTGCTCTATGTGGCTTATAATACCGATGCTGTTTGCTTCTAAATAACATATGGGAATTTACAAGGCTCATGAACATTGTTTTGACTGCAAAAAGTCACAAGTCTCCGACAACCCCTTAGGGGTTTGAAAGCATAGTTAAGAAACTAAGGAGAAAAAAAAAACAGCACAAGTGTTTTGTTTTTGGATCAGATTACTCATCTATCCAAATCTGAGCTCAAGGCTCGTTATATCGTATACAGCCACAGTACGCATTTCCCTGTTCCCAGGGCAGAGCCTAAGGACTAAATTTACTAAAGTGTGTTACTCTATTAATGCACATTATCAATAAAGAGGTCCGACTACATAAAATGGAACCGGACGTAAATAACACATGTTTAATGTGGGGTCTCATCTATTCCTGAGGCAATGACAGGTAATGTGACTTGCCCAAAGTTCCAAGGAGTGTCTGTGGGACATGTAGGATTTGAACCCTGGATTCTCTGCTACTTCTCCAAATGGAAGCGATGGCCAGTCTACCTAACATAGATTTTACATTCTCGTGCATTTTTTAAATTCTTTTCTTCCTGGGAAAATTTCCCCTTTTTATGTTGAAGTAATTGCAAAGTTGGTACAAGAAACTGCTAGATACATATGACTTAGATTGGCCACTGTTGGAAACAGAATACTGAGCTTGATGGACCTTGGTCTGACCCAGGATGGCATATCTTATGTTCTTATGAAGAATATTTCGCTTTATCGTGGGTTAACCTGTTACAAGGAAGATAGATATAAGTTGGGTTCATGGATATATACGAACCCGAAGGCAAATATTAGATAGGATGTGAAAAGGCGAATTAAGACGTCTAGAGCAGGATTTGAAAAATTCCCAATGAACTTTATCCATTGGTACTCCTTGTGACCTTGGGCAAGCCACTTTACCCTCCATTTTCTCAGAAGGAAAGGCCTGGCAATCTACTTCTGGTCATACCTTGCCAAGAAACCCGATGGACTGCTGGGTCACCAGGTGTCAGCAATGACTTGATGGCACTTAAAAAAAAAAAAAAAAAAAAAGAAAGAAAGAAAAAGAACAACTGGTCTACGTTTACCTATTGGACACCCCTCATTATTTTATAGACTTTTATTGTATGTCCCCCTCAGCCATCTTTTTTCCATATAAGGGAAAATTGCAGTTTTACTCCATATGTGTTTGGGGCAGTATTTAAAAATAACTGCTCCTAATATCCCTGCACAGCCCGATCGGCTCTCACCTGCAGCACAAGTCCATCCCCCTGCCTCCGATCATCTCCCCAACACTGATCCCCCCGCCTCCGATCCCCCTCCAGCATCCAGAAACCCCCAATGGCTCCCCCAGCACACCCTCCCACCCTTCAATCCCATCCTTGGTTCTTACTGAGAACCCTGGTGTCTAGAGGAAGTAGGAGAGACCCCAGAGTCACTACTGCTCACACTGACTCAGGGTTCCAAAATGGCGCCCATGAGCCCTAGTGGTAATCTCACGGTATTACCACTAAGATTCAGACTGCAACACAGTTCTACCCTGATGGAGATAAGACGTTAATCTAATTCTCCTAACACATCTCGTAGCAGTACATTCTCGAGTACAATGCTGGAGGGAAGCTTGCTGCACTGTCTGCTCTGCTATTACTGTGTGCTATAATCTCAATTTCCAGATTATAGCACACAGAAGTAAAAAGTATTACAGCAAAGAAATGCATTCATGAAGAATGCATCTGACCCTTAAAAGGGTAATTTTATAAAGTTAGTTTTTTGCATATATGTTGCCTCATATAAAATACCAACCAGCACAAAAGTCCACTTTGGTGTGAATGTACAATACTTTGCCATTAAACATAGCCAGGAGAAGTCTGGGCAGAGATCGAGCAGAGTTTACAAGCACACACATTTAATTATAAACTACCTTAATTAGCACACATACTTCCTCCATACTGTTTCCTGCATACGGCAAGTGTTAATATCCACGCCGCCACTTACACTGGTATTTTATAAAGACAAATAGGTGCTTCTGTGTCATTCTAAAGCAGGCACCTGCTCGCTCTCTTATCCTAGACACCCTGCGCCATGACTCCCTTTACCCTCAATCTCATCTCCTTATCTACTACCTGATGTACCAAGAGCAAAGCACATCCCTAGCAGAGCCTGCTTGGAGGCGAACAACTCACTCCCGGAGGGTCAGCTCCTTCCCTTCTGAGTCAATACACACAGATTCCAGGCAATTCATCACACTGACAGCAAGGAAAAATCTAATATTTATTCTTCTCTCACCTTAAGCGAGGTCTGACCCTTTCCTGTTGTTCGTATTTCAAGCTCTGAGTGGTAAATTAATCTCAGGGGTATAAATCAGTGTGAGTCCATAATGGAACCAGCACTACACCTACCATTTCACAACAGACATCCAGTGCACAACCCCAGTGATGGAAACATTGCTGCAGCTCCCAGAATTACTAGTTTTAATATTCTGGTACATTTCAGGTGTGGTATGGACAAAGACCCCAGTACGCTCCTATACCTAGGGCCAGCTTAATCATTAGGCAAACTAGGTGGTCACTCAGGGTGGCAGCTTCGGTGGGGGTGGGGGAGGGGAAGAGTAGTTGCAGTCAAGGTAAAACAGAAGGTCTTGACAGCCATAAACTTCAAAAATCATCAGCATGGTAAACAGCTTTTGGAAATCTCTATCTATATGAAGTAAAGTTTAATACTGAAAAGTACGATATGCAATCATGCACTTTTACCGGATCATTCTGAGAAGGATGTGTTAGGATGATCCTGACTATTGAGTTTAATTATCAGAAGCTTGAGGAAGGAGGCCAAGGAAAATGAAAGTTAAAGGGGGGAGGGGGCACAAGGCTGAAGATTTGCTTAGGGCGCCTATTACCCTTGGCATCAGCCCTGTCTACACCTCTTTATGCCTTGCCTGGGACTATTAGTAATGGCAAGTCTGTTCCTGGGGAAATTAGGTGCAAACTAATGTAGAATGTGAAAGTGAGAACATTAAAAATAGCCAATGACCACTAGAAAAGACTTGACGTAAAGTGCCAAGGAAGTGACAGACAGTGCAGTGTAGCGGCGGGCATCAAACTGGAAGAGACACAGGATGAACCCAACTAACCACTGATTAGAGGCATTATTTAAAGGTGGCAAAGTGGTTACAATAAATTACATAGGCAAGAGTCCCTGTAAAAAGACAGCCTGCAATCAAGGTGGACACCTGAGTCTCCAGGCTAAAGTGTTAGTGGGACCAGCAGAATTTCATCCCTAGTCTCCTAGTTCCAAGCCCATTACTCTACCTATTAGGCTGCCCCTCTTCCACTTCCTCTTACTGCCCAAATGTATTTAGGGATCTTTAGTCGGTGTGGATCACTTACAGTACTGTTGTATTCGCTAGGTGGGATGTTTTAAGCTGTTGCCTATTTACTTGTGGCGGAAAGGAAAAGGACTAAGAAGGTTCAGAGTCCCTCCTATTATATCTAATGTTCTTCTGCAGTTTTTGCCCATCGTAATCCTGAAACTCCAGGAAAGATACAAGTTCCCGTTTCTTATTCTATGGCTATTTAGAGGGCAGTATTGAAAAGATATGGTTGGGTAACTTCAGGAGTTACCTTGACAATCTTGGATATTTGAATTCTCTCTCTACTGACCAGTTCAACTTAACTGTAAAACTCAGACTGACCAAAAACAGACCTGCTGAGTCCCCTGCAAACGGACTTGAAGCTACGGTGAGGTTTCTTCTGTTTATTGTTGAGTACGCATTATTGCGCAATGCTTTACTGCTCAAGGCCGTCCATATCTCCCTTAGTGAAATGCTTCCGGGCTAAATGTTCTTTTGATGATCCCGATCACACTGCTTTTGTCCTCCATATGTTTATGCTTATTGGAATATTTGATATACCGCACCTTATAATCTAGGGCGGTTTACAATAAATAACAAATACAAAGGCTGTAGGACTTAGAAAAGGATTTTGATGTTAGCTCACCACTAGCAATTTCAGGTTTTGTTCTTTATATTCCTGACACATTTTTGTTAGATTCCCTTGCATTGCTGTGTTTTGTATTGTAGATATACTATTTTTCACGTTCCTCCTTAACATTGCTCCAGTTGTTTGGTAACACCTACAAGTTTTGGTGCCAAGAGGATCTTTAAATCGTGGCATCAGCAGCCACTGGTGTTTTTACAGTAGTGCCAAAAAGAAGTAGAGCCACTTTTTTGTCTGCTTAAGACAAGTTCAGCAATATCCCCTTTATGATTTCCCTGTTTGTCTCCGAATCTGTTAACTTTCTATTTGATTATGTTTAAATAAGTTTATGTTGGTGGGTACTGTTGAAGTTCTGAATTAAAATGGGGTAGTCTTGGTATTACCAAATTGATTTTGCTATGTATTTTCCGTCCTACACAATGGTCGGCTATATGTTTTTAATATGACATTGTTTCTACTATGACCAAGCTCCACGATATGCGTCCTACCTGATTTAGGTGCTCTTTGTATCCCTAGAAGCCTTACGAGTATCCCATAGCAACATACAGTTTTGATCTTCTACTCTACTTAGTTATAATTCCATGCTACTCTTGTGTAGCTCTCTTTAGAGATTTACCAGAGTTGGTGGTTTTATTATCTGGGGTCATCAGTGTATTTTATCATCATTCTTATTCCGCCGCCGTGCCCCCACCCCCTGGTCTTGTCTCCTAGTTCAGGTTCTGTATGTATCTGGAGATACAAAGGAGTGCTTTTCAGCATTTACACTCCCTTACTATACACAGTGAGTTTCACTTTTGGTTTCTCCCCTCCCCTTCTACTACTGATATGCGTCATTAGCATCTCTCACTGAGACCTGTTCCTGTAGTCCGCCATATGTTTTACCAGTATCATGTTTGGTCTTTATGATACCACCTTATGATTTATTTATGTTTAGAACATTGTTTTCTATACAGGTCAAAGGTTGTATGTTTGGTCCAGCTGAGAAGATAAACGGGAAGAAAGGGCAAAGAATGCGAAGGGGGTCACAGCCAGAAAAGAGGAAGGGACCCACGATGGATCAGAGAGGGAGAGGGGATAAGAAAGAGACGACTCTGGATTTGATGGGAAAGGAGGGAGCAATCCAGGGAGATAATGGAAGAGAGGGAATGAAAATTGAAGGAAAGCGTGTAAGAGACAAGGGGAAAAGGAACAGCAAAAGGAACCGAGTAAAGATTTGGTGTGGAAGCAAAAGGGTCATCTGCGGTGAAGCGCCATAATTCACCTCAGATTATCCTATTTCATGATGATCCCCGGTGGTCCCCAGGAAAGGGAAATGGATTTAGCTCCTGCTTCCCTGGGGCACTCATCCCAAAACCCCACAAAAGTATCTTGTGGCCCAGATGGGACCCTGAAACCCCCCTCCCCCGCCAATTCCCCTTTCCTGACAATCTCCCTAATGGCCCAAGTGGGCCCAGAGATCTCATATCCCTTTTGCTGACCCCGGAAAACAAGATCCAAACCCCCAGGCCCACCCCTAAGTCAGGGGCATTGTCCACTAGCTCCTGCCTATGGTGCCACCATCTTTCAAAATAGCAGCATCTGACCCCTCGTGGTGCATCTGTATCACTAGAGACGAGTCTGCCATATCACAGAGAGATTCACTTCTGTGTTTCATCGCCAGGGATCAGGTGCCACCATCTTTCACAATGGTGGCAAGGCAAGGACACCACTGCTGGATGCCCACTATACCAGATAACTATTATCGTTGGGGGGGGGGGGGGGGAGATGCACAGGGGTCCAGCTACATTAGAGACACTGGTTTAGGGCCTCCTTGTGTTGGGGTATCTTGGCCCATGGTGCCCTGACCAAACAGCCCCCAGGGGGAGCTCCAGAGAGCGCCCTGGTAGTCAGACTGGGCATCTTTTTTAATGTCTCTCTTTTCATCAGTGCCCGAGCCCATCCCTGCTCATACAATGACTGGAGACATTACTCCTAAGGCAGTAAACCCCTGCAGATTACTGCAGCCATGTGGGTGTTTTTTTTCTGTTGGCACAATGCCGAGCTAATCTCCATGTCAGCAATTTACTGTTTTGGGTGCAAAAATTGTTTTTAGCGCGTGCGTCGAAGCTTAGCATAGCAGTCTAACACAGGACTCATTGCATCAAAGCTTCATCTTGTGAAGAAGACAAAAAAGAACCAAAGAACCAAAACAGAAGAGGGGACCAGAGGGACTCCAGAAAGAATGTGGCAGAGATGAATCTAAGGAAAGAGAGAAAACAAGCAGAGTAAAGGAGTGAAATTTAACTGCAGACAGAGTATGGAAAGCTGTTTATTTTCATTTTAGGTAGGATTTCCTGTTTTTGTTTTTTCTGTGCTAGGTAGGAGTCTAAAGCAAGAGGCTCCCAGAGGGAAATAGCTATTATCTGCCTGCATATCCCTGTTGTCACTGGTATAAATAATATTTTTTTTTCTGGAAGGATCACTGGAGGGACTGTGCTGTGCTATGTCATATGCTGAAAATCTCCTTTGACAGTTCTGGTTTGAGAAATAGCTGTCCTAAAATTATCCCGTGAGTTTCTCTGGATAACTAACTGGTTATTATTTAGTAGTCAGACTTATCCATTTAAGTCTGCTGAATATCCGGTTAAGATTATGCAGATAAACTTAGCAGAGTATTTTTAACTAGTCACCAACCTGCTGAATATGGGCTCTATTTAGGACTCAATTTTCTAAAGGTATATCTACAAAATTTGGGGAGATGGCCAGTTAAAGTGTTAAAAGTATAATAGAGCTCTCAGTGGGTCCCGTTCTACTTTTCAAAATTTCCTCTTCAGAAACTAAGTTTGCCTCCTAATGTTCACCAGGTGACCAAGTTTAGCCAGGCAAAAAGGAGGTGGTTCCAGAATAATCCCAGGGCAACTTTAACATTTATTTAGCAAACCCCAGCTGCACAAAACTGAGCCCCAAAGACATCCAATCCAATTTTACTCAGCTAGATTTAGGGAAATTTTCAGCCAAAAATCTAGATGATGGATTTGGCAGGAAGTAGAGCTAAAATTAAGTAGCTAATTCTGGCCAGTATTATAGCAATCTCTTAAACAGGAGACTGTTGCGCCCCCAGGTCTTACATCTTTATCTTTATCTTTATTGGAAATTTAATATACCGCTCAGGCAAATTGCGTCAGAGCGGTGTACAATGTGCAAAAACAGCTGCAGGGAAGAAAAGGAAAAGAACGCCAAATATATGATAGGATAGATTCTGGCCAGTATTATAGCAATCTCTTAAACAGGAGACTGTTGCGCCCCCAGGTCTTACATCATCATCGTGAAGAGTAAAACAAAATTAATGTCATTGCCAGTACAAGTTAGGAAGATGATTTTATCCTTTTCCAGCCTTTCGTCTTATTTAATTTGCGAAAGCATAGTGGGAGTTAACCTTAGCTGGAGACAACTCGAAGGGAAACCTCTCTGTGGTGTGGGGCCCATTGAGAGGACAAGAACTTTATTTATTTATTTTAAACATTTTACCATTATGAATCTTTGTACACAGAGAGGCATCTCTGCACTTGAAAATCTTGCCTAACTTCTTCATAGTCATTGTGCCAGGAAAACCATATTGTTGGATTTCTTGACTGCTTGTCATTTTATGATTGATTATGGATCAAAGCAAGTTACAGCTGTCTATTTCTATTCTTTCTGCATCAAGAATCTTTGTCTTCTTCATGTTAAGCTGCAGGCCCATTTCTTAATAAGATATGTTTCTTGATCCTGATAAGCTTCATATCATCTTCACTTTCAGCCAGTAATGTGATATCAAAAATCAAAAATCACGTTGTTTAATCTTTAACCTCAGCAATGCAGAAACTAAACATATTTCATATATGAGGTGCTTGTCTCAGAAAAAACTGACGGCACTTAATCATGGGCTAATAGCCACTGTTTAGTGCCAGCTTCAACATCAATGACCAAGCTCCCTCATTGGACGTTTTCTTAAAGTGCATATTATCAATAATTTATCTTGATAATATGCACTTTAAGAAAACGTCCAATGAGGGATAATATGCACTTTAAGAAAACGTCCAATGAGGGAGCTTGGTCATTGATGTTGAAGCTGGCACTAAACAGTGGCTATTAGCCCATGATTAAGTGCCGTCAGTTTTTTCTGAGACAAGCACCTCATATATGAAATATGTTTAGTTTCTGCATTGCTGAGGTTAAAGATTAAACGACGTGATTTTTGATTTTTGTTATTCATCGTTTAAGAAGAAGTAGACTGCATTTATTCATTGTTTGCTACAGTAATGTGATATCAGCACAGTGCAGGTTGTTGGGCAAAGTGGTTGGAATATATGGACTTGGCAACAGAAACTGGAAAATGCCTGATAGAATTTTGCAAAGCCACCGATCTATTTATCTCAAAGACCTTCTTCCAGCAACACCAGTCAATCTACACATGGACTTCACCCAATGGAGTCTACAAAATCAAACTGACTCTGTGGAAGTCAACAACAGAAAAGCTCAGTAATATCAACAAAGACAAAACCTTGAGCTGTCTGTGGTACAGGGCATCAACTATTAGTATGCAAACTTTAACTAAAGCTGAAAAAGAGCAAGCCATTCATGAGTAGCAAAATATGATCTTGAAAATACACCACTGGGATTTAAAAACTGCCTGCGAAATCGGTTCACCGCTTTGGATACAAATGACAGTGCACCAGAAGAGCTATGGGATGACATCAGGAAAGTTGTGCTTGAAAAAAAACTAAAAAATCTCTGCAAAAAATGAAAAAGTGAAAACAGCCAAAATGGATAATCGAAGAAACTCTGAAAATTGCTCAGAAATGCAGAGAAGCTAAAGACAGAGAAGAAATAGAGATAGTCACAGAATTTAACAGAGATTTCCAACGTGCTGCAAGATGAGACAAGGAGAAGAACTACAATGATGTATTCAAGGAAATATAATAAAAAAATATCAGATAAACAAGATCGGCTTCCTAAAGCTAAAAGTTAAAAAGAAAATTCCAGTCTTGAATTGGAATGCTAAAAGACGCTCAAAAATCCATGTTGAGTGATGCTGAGAGGATCAAGAAAAGGTAGAAAGGTGGAAAGTATACAGAGAGACATTATACCATAAAGATCAACTGGATCAACAGTCATTTCAACCTGTACCTCACAACCAGGAACCATTGGTGACGAAAGAACAAGTTGAAGCATCATAGAACAAAACTCCGGGCACTGATGGCATTCTCACTGAACTATTACAGCAGTATCACACACCTCTGCCAAGAAATTTGGAAGACAACATCATGGCTGACTAACTGGAAAAGATCTCTGTTCACACCAATACTGAAAAAAGGTGATCCAAAACTGACTGTGGAAATTATCACACAATTGCTCTGATCCCACATGCCAGCAAGATTCTACTCAAGATCATTCAGTGGAGACTACAGTCATACCTGGAATGAGAACTGCCCAAAATGCAAGTCAGGTTCAGGAAAGGAAGAGGAACAAGAACCATTATTGCAGATGTCAGATGGATCTTTGAAAAGAAAGGAATACCAAAAAGATAGCTACATGTGTTTCATTGACTACATCAAGGCCCAAGGCCTTTGATTGCGTAAATCATGAGAAACTCTGAGCCACATTAAGAAGCACATGTATACCAGAACACCTGATAGTTCTTATGCACAACCTTTACACTGATCAAGCAGCAACAGTTCGAATGGAACAAGGAGAAACAGAATGGTTTAAAATTGGTAAAAGCATAGGAGAAGGCTGCGTACTTTCCCCATGCCTGTTGGAGTTATATGCAGAACCAATGAACGGAGAAGCAGGACTGTATGAAGAAACCCGAGGCGTGAAGACTGGTGAAAGACTTGGACAGTGAAGAAACAAGAGGAAGAAAATCAACGCCTTTGAATTTTGGTGCTGCCAAAGAATACTGTGAACATGGACTGCCCAAAGAGCAAATCAAACCTACGACTTCCTTCGAGATTCAAATTCTAAAATTCAGCCTTCATGCTTTAGACACATTATGTGATGAGAAAGATCATTAGAGACACATCATCCTTGGCAAGATTGAAAGTTGACACAAAGAGGAAAACCAGCAATGCCATGGATCACTACTACTATACATGTAAACCGCTCTGATGCATACGTAAAGGGCGGTATATCAAATGCCTAACCATAACCATAACCATACTACTACTTAGTGTCTGTATAGCGCTACAAGGCATACATAGTGATGTACGCATACATGTAAAAGATGCTCCCAGCTTAATAGAGCTTACAATCTAATTGAGATGGATGACAAAACAAACTAGGATCCAGGGTAAATCTAGAGGAATGGTAAAGATGCACAGAGGTCGTCAGTAGGAGAATAAGGGGATCATGACCAACTGTATAGACCACACCGTGCCTTGCACTAAACTGACCAATGCTCTTTATTGTCCTGACTAGATTGTAAGCTCCGATGAGCATGACTCTGACGGGCAGGGACTGTCTCGGTATTTTTGGCTGCCTCTTGTAGGTAGCTGTACAGCGCCGCGTGCGCGACGTTATACAAGTGCTAAATAGTAGTAGTAGTAGGTGGGTTTTTAGCCTGGATTTGAATGGTGCCAGAAATGATACCGCTCTATCAACAATTAGCTGCATGACTAAAGATCTAACACAGTTTAGGACAACTATCTACAGGGTTGCCATGACTCGACAGACTCAATGGCATTTTAACAACCACCTCAGAAAGCCCTGGCCATGTGACTCCCAGCTCAATAAAGCTGTCTACCAGCAAGCATCAAAGTAGACTGCAAGATTCATCTCCGCAGTGAGATACTTGATATCAAGACCCTATAATATCCTGGAAAATGGTGCAGGCGGGCGTCTTACCCTTTCACACTTTACTGATTAAATTCGCTTGCTAGTATTCAGATCCCAGATCTGCTCTGAGAGGTAATTTAATGTGATGGCAATTACAAGGACTCAGGTCTTCATGAAGTACTGCGCTTGTCCAAATAATCTGCCATGCCATGCCCTCATTCTTCCAAAAGACTGATGTACTGCATACTGCATAGCTACTAGACAGAATTAACAAGATAATTATGCATTCAGCACAATAACGATTCAAGACACTTACACATTCAGTGCAAGAGTAACCAAAACTTCCATGCATTCAAAGCAATAATCAATATACAGTAGCATACTGTAGTAAACCATTTAGGATTCAAATTTGGATTCTGGATTTAGCTCACACTTCTTTCAGGAGTAGGCTCAAAGCAAGTTTAAGTTACCTGAATGCACTTCCCTGTGCCTAGAGGCAACGGAGGATTAAGTGGCTTGCCCAAGACCACATGAAGCAGCAATGGGATTTAAGCCCTGGTTTCCCTGGTTCTCAGTTCACTGCCCTAACCATCAGGCTGCTCCTCTACTTCCCATTCCACATGTAAGGGCATCACACCCTATGCACACACTACAGATGAACCATTACACGTATGCACAAAAGCACGAACCCTTTCACAAGCTGCCTACTGGATTCATAGGGGATTTTTAATGAGAGAAAAAGGAATAAGACAATAGACGTTTGCTGTGCAGGAAAGAGACGCCATCCTGCTGCTGTAAATAGATGGAAATGATCTGTTTTCATATCCTGGGTACCATAGCATTTATAGCTTTCATCTTCATTTTTATAGTCTTAGCAATTTAGCTAAAGCCGTGACTACGTTTGGAAACTGTGGGAGGAGAGCTTATTATACCAGCAAAGTTCAAGGCAAAAAAATAATTGAAGCTTCCAAGCAGCAGCTTTATAAATTGCCTATCTGATCGGGTGGATTCAGCACAGCTGACCCTGGCACAGAGATGCTGGACCATTATCTTTCTTTCAGAAGCTGCAGCAGGATTTGCAGAGTTAAACAGTGCCTCTGCTCTGGTCTTATCAGAATTATGTCTTCCAGCTGACAAGCAGAAATCTTGCTTTGCAAACCCTGTCCTTGTAACAGGGTTCAGAGCTTAGTACTGATGGTGGTCTATTTCGCATGCGCATCATGCCAAGTAACTACAGAAAGGTTAAAGACACCTTGCTCCCTCTTTCAGACTGTTTGCACATAGAATCAGAGAAAATGACAGCAAATAAAGACCATAAGGCCTATCCAGTCTCCCCATCCAACACAACAGCCCGGTCTCTACAACCCCTTCCTCTCTCTCAGAGATCATCACCACCACCATGCACAGGGAGGCTGTTCCATGCATCCACTGCTCTTTCTGTAAAGAAGGCGGAAGGTGGAGAATATCTGCTTTTGCTGGATCTAGCTGCTGGGCCCGGCATTTACAGTACGACTCGCAAGGCCCTGTCAACAGAGGAAGCGTGAAATGCACCCAAAGCTGCAGGTCATGGTGGTAGTCCAGCCTTTAAGTAACAGACTACAGCTTCTTTGCTGAAGTACAGACCAAGGTGGCAGTGGCTTAATATTGGTGGTAGGAGACTCAGGTGCAGCTCTGTTGCCTTGGGAGACGCTGCTGAGACAACTGGTGAAGACTGAAATGCTGTGGGACTCGACTGCTCCAGCCATGCTTAACGTGTTAATATTTTGATAATCTTCTGAGACTTACTGAAACTCCAGTTGGAAGCAAGATGATATTGTGCCGATTTAACTACTTACCCAACTGGGCTTTCAAATGGCCATGACACCCGGCTGCTAGCGTGGGTTCTCTCTCCTAACTTTAACTGCCTAAAGAGGTTGGCAAGGGTAGATCCTTCAGACAAAGTGGTCTTGGATGTTGAAATATTTGTTGGAATGTGTGTGTGGAGTCTGGAGTCATTCTTGGGCATATTGAGTACTTTTAATAACTTGGAATGGAGCTGAAAAATAGTTAGTTTTAAAGTAAAGGGGCTCAACTTTCCCCATAAAAGAGCTTTGCTATTTAGGGAGGCAAGAGTCCTTCCAGCTGATATGTTTGTACAAGAGAATCATCTCCGAAGGAGAGATGAGAGCCTTCTCAGACATCATAATGTTCCTAATATAAATTTGCCTCCAATCTTGGTACACAACTCAAGGTGGGGAGTAGCAATTATTTTTTCTAAACACCTACCCTGTCATATCCTTGAAATTAAAACAGACAGGCAAGGACATTATTTAATAGTGAAGATAACTTTAGATGGAGAGCCCATAATTGTAGCTAATCTATGTGCACCTAAGGTGGGGCTGAGACTCTATTACAGCATGGTTTATGTTAATGTTTATGCAATTTCTTGATATACTGCCCTGGCTGAAGGGCATCAGAGCGGTTTACAATCACTACAAACAAGTACTATATACATTCTCTCGTCCCCAAAGGGCTCACAATCTATATGTGTACTTGAGGCAATGGAGTGGTTTGCCCAAGGCTACAAGGACTGCCTATAGGGCTAGAAACCCCAATTCCTCTGGCCTGAGATTACTGTCCCAGGTGGGAATCGAACTCCCGGCCCTCCAGCATGAAGTACTTTGTCCTAACCACTAGGCCACTCCTCACATCAGTAAGGGGGAATCCCTCGGATTGGAATGGAAGAATTGGATTCCAAGGGGGAGGGAGTTCTCTTAGTTGGAGTCGACTTCAATATTATATTACTGACACCTCTAGGGGAACGCTTAATCATTCTGGAGTGGCTGGATATCAATTAAAAAAGTTGATAGAGCACTACTAGCTTGTGGATGACAGCTTAATGGTCGCAGTCTGGACTATATCTTTCATTCACATCCCCACCATAATCATTCCCAAATTGATTTTTCCTGCTGGACAGAACTGTCTGGATAAGCGATTTAGATACTGGTGTCATTACCTGGTCGGACCATACTCCAGTCTCGCTAAGATTGGTGAACTAAGAAGACTATTTGAAGACTAAATGATAGTCTTTTGGAAGACAGCAAGATTAGAGAGGCCCTAGTGAGAGATATTCAGGAATATTTAACAATTAACAATGATGAGAAAGTTGGTTACCCTGTTATTTGGGACTCTGTATAATATGTACTTAGAAGTCACATTATCGCTTGGGCAGCCCCAGTGGAAAAAGAAGTACGAAAATAGCTACAGAAGAGATTCACTTCCCCTGGATACTAAGTAAATTATGAGCTGTTATAAGCCAGCTCAATGCAATTCTGACAAAGGACGTAACACACCAACTAAATCTGGTGAATCAAACCTTCTATGAGTCAGGCAATAAGGTGAGGAGACTTCTGGCCCGAAGGATTGTCAATAGATAATAAGACAAGGCAAATAGACAAGTAAGACCTCAACAATAAACACTTTTAGCTGTATACCATTCATTCATTGCTGGGGCCTTTCCAGCCCTTCTCACTTCTCCCTCCAATATGAGAGGGTAGGAAACCCTACACAATCCAAAAAGTGATCTATTCCCCTATATAAAGTTGTATAAAAGCCTCCTCTGCTTTACTTGTCTTAATTTTGAGATTTCCATCCCTGACCTTAAATTTAGTTCCGTGGATGAAGACATTTGACTAGGTCAGCTGGGATTTTCTTTTTCAAAGGCTCGTGCGTTTGGTCTGGGGGTAATTTCATGTCTTGGGTGAAGACAATGTACGCTGAGCCAACAGCCCACATAAAAGTAAATGGAGGGCATATTTGGGGCATGCCCTTTGGGGCGGGCAACCAGACAGAAGTGTCCCTTGTCCCAGTTACTATCTGCCATCTCTCTGGAACCCCTGGCAATCTTGGTGAGAAGGAATCCAGATATTATGGGAGTTACATTGAGAGAGAGAGAATATAGGTGTCATATATACTCTCTCAGAAGCATTAAACTATTGCCCAGTCTTTTAAAGCTTATAAGGGAATATAGCACAGTTTCTAGGCTTAAATTAATTTAGCAACGTCCGAAGCTCTTCATATTAAACTCCCAGTATTATAGCAGACAGACTTAAGGAGTCCTTTTTTTAAATGGGCATATTCAAAATAGGAAGTATTTGGGGTTGCATATTTCACCTTCTTTTACTGATATCTACAGATTTAATTACCTTCCAACCTCAACTCTTATGGTTAGGGATCCGGAAAAGTGGGAAAAAATAAATTTTTCCTGGATGGGGCATTTAGCTTTAATAAAAATGGTTGACCTACCACGATACCTCTACTTGTTTCAGACCCTACCCACAGAGGAGCCAGCATCATTTTTCAGAATATTACATAAAAATTTAAAGAGATTTATAAGGAAAGCATAGTTACTCACCTGTAACAGGTGATCTCTGGGAACAGCAGGAATTTAATCTTCACATATGGGTACTGTCGGTACCGACGGAGCCTGTGCGGGAATGCTCCCCAGCGTCCAATAGGAAAGCCTTTGGGAGCATCCCACAGCACCTGCGTGCTGCCTTCCCGCCTTTCCCAACTGTCCCTCTCCAGTTGAGTTTAAAGCTGAGACAAAGAGAGAGGGAAAGAGAGAGAGATAGAGAGACAACTCCTAGGGGAGGTGGGTGGGTTGTGAAGACTAAATTCCTGCTGTTCCCGGAGATCACCTGTTACAGGTGAGTAACTATGCTATCTCCAGGAACAAGCAGGAATGTAGTCTTCACATATGGGGACTCCCTAGCTGCAGATGCCAGGGAGAAACCCCAGGTTGTGTGTCCTTGAAAAGGACTCTACCTCCCCCCATGGATCTCTGGCATCCAACCAGGGTAGGTGGGTAGGAGTTGATTAAGTATGGAACAGGTATTGAAGAACAGCCTGACCAAACAAGGCATCCCGGCGGGAGTCCTTGTCTAAGCAGTAATGGGCTGTGAAGGTATGAACTGAAGCCCAAGTAGCTGCTCGACAGATGTCGTCGATAGACACAGAGTGAAGATGACCCATAGAGGCTGCCATGGCCCTCACATTGTGAGCTGTGACATGGCCTTCAAGAGGAAGGTTCTTACTCTCATAGGCAAAAGATATACACTGTGCAATCCAGTTGGACAGTGTTCTTTTGGAGACTGAAAGTCCCAAATGACTAGGATCAAAAGCAACAAAGAGTCGAGAGGACTTTCTATGTTGCTGTGTCCTTTGCAAGTAAAAGGCCAAAGCCCTTTTACAGTCCAAAGTATGAAGATTCCTTTCTGCATTTGAGGCGTGAGGCCTTGGGAAGAATACAGGAAGGTAAACCACTTGGTTTAAATGAAAAGGTGATACCACCTTTGGCATAAAGTGTGGATGAGTCCTAAGGACTATCTTATCATGATGGAACCTTGTATAAGGAGGATCAGCCACCAACGCTTGCAATTCACTGATGCGACATGCTGATGTGATTGCAATAAGAAAGATGACCTTCTAGGAAAGGAATTTCAAAGAGGTAGTAGCTAATGGTTCAAAAAGCGGCTTCATGAGCTGCCCAAGAACCAGATTTAAATCCCATGCCACCGGTGGTGGCTTAATGGGAGGCTTAGTTAAAAGAAGGCCTCTCATAAATCTCGCTATGAGAGGATGAGAGGAAATAGGTTGTCCATTTAGAGGTTTGAAAGAAGCTGCAATAGCACTCAAATGAACTCTCACTGAATTGGTCTTAAGCCCTAATTTGATAAATGAAGCAGATACTCCAGTAATGATTCCAGAGGTATCGCAAGAGGGTTAAGACCCTTCTGCGAGCACCATATGGTAAACCTTTTCCACTTAAATGCATAAGAGCGTTTTGTGGCAGGCTTCCTGGATGCATAAAGGATATCCTTTACCTGCTGGGAAAGGTTAAGACCGTGAAGTTCTAGGCTTTCAGCAACCAGGCCCTGAGATGCAGAGACTGGGGATTGGGATGCCACAGCATCCCATCCTCCTGAGAAAGGAGATTTGTAGCAGATCCTAACTCCAGAGGCGGAGCTTGAGAGAGATGTAGGAGCAGAGGGTACCACATTTGCCGTGGCCAATGTGGAGCTATGAGAATCATATGACCTCTGTCTCTCTGAAGCTTGAATAGGGTTTTGGGAATTAGGGGAATGGATGGAAAGGCATACAGGAAGTCCTGGCCCCAATGGAGGAGGAAAGCATCCCTGGCCTGACAACCCTAAGCTAGAATTCTGGAACAGAACCGGGGAGGTTTGGCATTCAGCGAACTTGCAAAGAGGTCTATGTCCGGGGTTCCTCAAATTTGAAAAATTTTGGCCACCTGGTCTGCATGGAGAGACCATTCGTATGGAAGCAGAACTCAATGGAGTCTGTCTGCCCAAGAGTTTTGAATGCCTGGAAGATACACCATAAGGAGATGAATCTGATGCTCTCTGGCGAGGGCCCATAGTCGCAAAGCTTCGTTGCATAGCGACAGAGCCTGTCCCGCCCTGCTTGTTCTCATAGAACATGGCTACTTGATTGTCCGTTTGAACTAGGACTGTCTTGTAGCTGAGCTGGGTGTGGAATACTCAAAGAGCAAGGAAGATTTCTCTGAGTTCCAGGAGATTGATGTGTAGATAGGCCTCCTGTGGAGTCCAGGTACCCTGGGTAGAGAGGCCTTGCAGGTGGTCTCCCCAACCCACCTGTGAGGTATCTGTTGTTAGAGTGACTTGGGGTGGAGGTTGCTGAAAAGGAGACCCCCACCAAATGTTTTTGGGGTGACTGCCACTATTGGAGGGACAAAATAAGGCGATCTGAGTTTGCTATTTTGTCTGACAGGCAACCTGACGCCCGAGTCCACTGAGTGGATAAAGTCCACTCAGCTGCCCTCATATGGAGGCGAGCATAAGGAACCACATGCATGGTGGATGCCATGTGGCCTAGCAACTGTAACATTGCCCGAGCAGTGAGGTGAGGTTTTAGCACTGCTTGGGAGGCTAACTGCACAATGCGAAGGCAGCAGGGCTGTGGAAGGTAGGCCCTTGTCTGTTTGGTATCCAGCAGAGCTCCTATAAACTCCAGGGACTGAGTGGGAGCAAGGTTGGATTTTGGGAAGTTTATGACACATCCCAAATACTGAAGGATGCGCATTGTGCAAGAAAGAGCAACCCTGGCCACTGCCTTTGAAGGGGCTCGAATGAGCCAGTCGTCTAAGTAAGGGAAGATGAATATTCCCAGGGTGCGGAGAAATGCTGCCACCACAGCCATGCATTTTGTGAACACCCTTGGTGCAGAGGCCAGGCCAAAAGGAAGAACCCTATATTGGTAGTGCTTCCCTTGAAACAGAAAGCGAAGGAACTTTCACTGAGTTGGATGGATGAGAACATGAGTGTACGCATCATTGAGATCTAGAGAACAAAGCCAATCTTGACTCTGAAGGTATGGCAGCAGAGTTCCTAGAGAAATCATTTTGAATTTCTCTTTGAACAGGAACTTGTTCAAGTCTCTGAGGTCTAAAATGGGTCTGTGTCCTCCTGTTTTCTTTGGAATAAGGAAATAGGGGGAGTAAAACCCTGTACCCCATTAGGGAATGGGCACCTCTTCTATTGCCCCTTGGGCAAGAAGCATAGTGACCTCTTGACCTAACTGGTCGTTGAGAGAGGTCTGAGAATTGAACTGTCTTACCATTGTAGGAGGGGGCATGCTGAGGAAATGAAGCTTGTACCCCTCTCTTACAATAGACAGAGTCCAATTTTCTGCTGTTATCTGACCCCATCTGGGGGCAAAATGACATAACCTTCCTGGGATGGTGGAGGGTTCTGGGCCGTTCAGGGCCAAGAAGGCAAAGTTCTCTAGATAGGAGTCAAAGCCCCTGTGGAGGCTGAGTCTGCTGAGCCGGTTGAGGCTTAGCTGCTTTTGTCTTTCTTTGCTTAGATTGTTGCTGCTGTCCCTTTTGGACAGACTGACCTAAACGATGCCCCTGTTGGGTACAGGAGGGATAAAACCTCTTCTTCTTACTGAAGAATGGCTTCTTAGAGGATTTTTTCCTCGCAGGATCAGCTGTAGATTTAGACAATCTATCCAAAGTGATATTGTCAGCATGTAAATAGTTACCCCTGTTTCTTTCCAAGTTCCTATTCCTGTTATTTGTAAACACAAATCAAGTCATTTGAAATGTGTATGTAAAATGTTCCATGTAAACCGCACTGATGGAAAATAGCGCAGTATATAAGAAAATGTAAATAAATAAATAAATAATCTCTCTCATTAGCTTTTTGCTGCCAATTCTTGCCAAAGAGATTCTCTCCTGTGCACGGAATATTCCCTAGTTTATCCTGTACCCAAATTTCCAAGTCAGATGCCTGGAGCCAGGCTATCCTACGTGCACCTATGGCAATGGCAGAGGTTCTGCTTATGCACTCAGAGCAGTCAAAAGCTGCACGATTCACAAACTTGGAAACATCCTGAGCATGTTTGACAAGGGCAAGGTAATCTTGCCTCTTATCATCAGGAAGGAGAGGGCTCATAAGCTCTAAATCTCCTGTGACCTCTTTAAGGAACATTCCCACATATAAGATATAGGAACTGATCCTAGCAGAAAGCATGGAAGCCTGGAAGGTTCGACGTCCAAAGGCATCAAGAGTCCTACACTCACGTCCTGGAGGATTAGATGCATGCCTTTTTGCACTCTTTATCCTTCTCATTGCTGACTCCACCACCATGGAATGGTGTGGTAATTGAGTCTTCTGAAACCCAGGACAAGGAGGAACTCGATACATGGTGTTGAGTCTTCGAGAGTGAGGAGATGTGGTCAGAGGTGTTTCCCACATCCTTAACATAAGATCATGCAAGATCTCATGAATAGCTAAGGTAGCTGCCTCCTTGGGAGCTTTAGGGTATTGTAAGATTTCTAATTCCTTTGCCCTAGGCTCTTTTTCAGGAGCCACTGTGATGGAAAGACCTCAAGCCACATCTCTGATAAAATCCTGAAAGGACATATCCTCTGGTGGAGACATCCTACGCTGAGGAGAAGAAGAATCCTCAGGAAGAAGTACTCTGGTATCGGCAGAGCTTTCAGAGTCTTGAGACTCATCTGAGGATTCGAAGTATCTCTGATCCGGGTGATCGTGCAAGGCACATTACTGGTACCGATCGAAGTTGGCATCGGAGTGGTCCGGTACCAACCTGTCGATACGGGATGGATACGCATGACTCGGTCCCAGTAGAATACCTGCCAATGTCGATGCAGTCAGTGCCGGTACGGTTGAATTGTCTGAAGCGGTTTCAGGGGCATCGAGGCCATGAGAAGAGCCGCCAGACTGCGTTCAATAGCCAAGAATCTCTGGTCTATCGACGCTGCCGATGCTTGGGTATCAGTACCGGATGAAGCGGCCGGTACCCCAGAGCATGACACCAGTAGTTCTGCCGAGGTTGAAGCCTCGAGAACATCCTGGAGCCCCGTTAATGCTTTGGAAGCTGAAGCCGAAGCCGGGGCAATTTTGCCAGTGAAAGTCCCTCAAGGGCAACTGCCAGAGGCATCTCGCTGTCTAGAAGGAGATCTACCCTTTGAGGACCGGCTAGATTTATGTTTAGTTACCTGAGATCCATGGGAGGAAGACAAAGCCCTGGAAGACGCTGATGCCATGGAGGCTGCATCGGAGGGAAAAAGGGTGCTAAGCTTAGCAGCTCGGTTTTTCCGGCCCCTTTTCGACATCATCCCACAGGCAACACACTCAGAAATAGAGTGGTCAGGACCTAAACATTTGAGGCACCACTCATGGGTGTCGGTGTCAGTGACGGAGATGGTACCGCCACACTTAGAACACTTTTTAAAACCCGAAGCGGGTTTTTCCATTCTGAAGGAAAAGTTGGGCCTAGTGCCCAAAATGGCGCTTGGCACCTGAAGAGAAAATTACTGGAAAGACTCCAAAAGAAAGTTTTTTGTTTTTTTGTCTTTTTTTGAAGAAAAGAAAGAAGAAGAACCGGCAGTACCGGTGTAGCATCGAGGGAAGGCAGACGCGACCACAAAAAAGAAGAATAGAAGGGATTTTTTTCCTGTCGGCTCTGCGGAAAACGAAGAACTGGAGAGGGACAATTGGGAAAGGCAGGAAGGCAGCACACAGGTGCTGTGGGATGCTCCCAAAATCTTTCCTATTGGATGCTGGGGAGCATTCCCACACAGGCTCCGTCGGTACCGACGGTACCCATATGTGAAGACTACATTCCTGCTTGTTCCTGGAGATTGGGAGGGCTCTGAGGATGGTGGAAAGGATCTTATGTAGGAACAAGGGAAGTTGCGATATGGCCTTTCCAAACTTTTATTATAGCGCAGCCCAGATAAGCAGCTTTCTGAAGTGCATAGCATATTCATCGAAGCAATGGGTTATACTGGAGCGGGATACATGGGGGGAAGTTCCCTTATTGTATGTACCACTGCTTTCCTGGTTAGTAGGCATAAAGGCTAATCCCTTCCTGCAACTTACTTTTAAACTTTGGAAGGGACTTAGAGGGGTGCACATGGGAGGGAACTACTCCTCTCCTTATATGTCAATTTGATCTAATATAATATGGCATTTTTTCCTGGCAAGGATGAGCTCCTTTTCAAGAGGTGGGAGGCAGGGAGTTTGGCGGGTTTAGGACAGTTCTTAGAGGAATACAGCCCCACTACTGTACCATGATCCCACCCCCTAAATTATCCCTTGGAACTGTCCCACCTTCAAAAACTACCACACTGCAACTGTTCCACCAAGCCACACACTACCCCACCCCTATAAAAGCACTCCCTCAGAACTGCTCTACCACCCCTCAAATTGCCCTACTCCTAAACAATACCCCCAAAAACTGCCCCAGTACCTCAGAAAATGCCCCTTTGCCCTACAAACCAGGGCCGTACCAAGGGCTATGTGAATGGTGCGGCTGCACAGGGCACAAGTACAGACGGGGCATCGACATCAGCCCAATAAAGTGTGAATTGCTGTATGTGGCTGAGGGGGCAGGGCGCCAGGTTCACAGGTCCATTTCTAGCTGCAAACTGCCCTACTCCCCAAAACAACCTCCTGCAACTGTCTACTATCATGGAATCTGCGCCTCCCAAAAACATGCCCCCCCCCACCCTGCAACTGCCCCACCACCCCGTTAACTATCTCCACCCCCAAAAACTACTCCCATCACAAATGCTCCATTACTCTGCAAAATACCCTGACCCCCCAAAACTATCCCACCCCAT
The DNA here is from genome assembly GCA_033557465.1 of Ichthyophis bannanicus. Lineage (NCBI taxonomy): Eukaryota > Metazoa > Chordata > Amphibia > Gymnophiona > Ichthyophiidae > Ichthyophis > Ichthyophis bannanicus. Next base: position 31,313,619 of record CM066047.1, on the reverse strand, counting down.
ATGACCCACCACCCTACAAACTACCATCATCCTCAAAAACTACCACCCCAACTACCCCCACTCTAAAAAAAAAAAAAAATAAAACCCACCTCCCCACAAACTACCCCAACCCCCAAAAACCATTTCTTCACCTAGCAAGCTATCCCATCACCAAAAATACCCCACCCCAATAGCCCCACCGCCCAAACTACTCCACCTCAAAATCTACCCACTGGAAAGCACAGTTACTTACCTGTAACAGGTGATCTCTGGGAACAGCAGGAATTAGTCATCACATATGGGTACGTCGGTACCGACGGAGCCTGCGCGGGAAAGCTCCCCAGCTTTTCAGATGAAAAGCCTTTGGGGCCTCCCACTGCACATGCGCGCTGCCTTCCCGTCTTCCTGACCAGCTCTCCTCAGTTCGAGTTTAAAGCTGAGACAATAGAGAGAGAGGACAGGAAGATAGAGGAATAGAGAGACAACTCCTAGGGGAGGTGGGTGGGTTGTGATGACTAATTCCTGCTGTTCCCAGAGATCACCTGTTACAGGTAAGTAACTGTGCTATCTCCAGGAACAAGCAGGAATAAGTCATCACATATGGGGACTCCCTAGCTGAGATGCCTGGGAGATCCCCCTCCAAGGGTAACCATCTTCGTATGGATCTCAGGCATCCATTCTGGGAAGGTGGGCAGGAGTTGTTTAAGTATGGAACAGGTGTTTGAGGACAGCCTGACCAAACAAGGCATCCCGGCGGGAGTCCTTGTCCAAGCAGTAATGGGCTGTGAAGGTATGAACCGAGGCCCAAGTGGCTGCTCGACAGATCTGATCTATGGATACAGAGTGAAGATGAGCCATAGAAGTGGCCATGGCTCTCACATTGTGAGCTGTGACATGGCCTTCCAGAGAAATGTTCTTACTCTGGTAAGCAAAGGAAATACACTGAGCAATCCAGTTGGAAAGTGTGCGTTTGGTGACTGGAAGTCCCAAATGAGAAGGATCAAAAGCCACGAAAAGCTGAGAAGACTTTCGATGTGGCTGAGTTCTATTGAGGTAAAAGGCGAGAGCCCTTTTACAGTCAAGAGTATGAAGGTTCCTCTCTGCACTGAATGCATGAGGAGCCGGAAAAAAGACAGGTAGATATACCTCTTGATTAAGATGAAAAGGCGAGACCACTTTAGGCATAAAGTGGGGATTCGTCCTAAGGACCACCTTATCATGATGAAATCTGGTATAAGGTGGATTTGCCACCAAAGCCTGCAGTTCACTGATGCGGCGAGCCGAAGTGACTGCAATAAGGAAAAGGACCTTCCAGGAAAGAAATTTCAGGGAGGTAGATACCAACGGTTCAAAAGGTGGCTTCATAAGTTGACCCAGAACTAAATTCAAGTCCCATGCTACCGGAGGAGGCCGGATGGGAGGTTTAGTGAGGGTTAGGCCTCTCATGAATCTTGCAATAAGAAGATGAGAGGAAACAGATTGTCCATTTATAGGTTTTAAGGATGCTGTAATAGCACTTAAATGGACTCGTACTGAATTCGTCTTGAGGCCTGCATTGGAAAGATGCAGGAGATAGTCTAGTAGAGAATTCAAAGGAAGTGCCAGAGGGTCAAGACCCTGTTGAGCACACCAAATGGAAAAACGTTTCCATTTGAAAGCATAGGAACGCCTGGTAGAGGGTTTCCTAGAGGCATAAAGGATATCTTTCACTGGTTGAGAAAGATTAAACTCTTGAAGGCTTAAGCCTTCAGTAACCAAGCTCGGAGATGTAGGGACTTGGGGTTTGGATGCCACAAAGTCCCCTGCTCCTGAGACAGAAGGTCTGGTGCAGCTCCCAGGTCCAGGGAGGAGCCCTGGGAGAGCTGTAGAAGGAGAGGGAACCACACTTGGCGTGGCCAGCGTGGAGCAATGAGGATCATGGATCCGTGATCTCTCTGAAGTTTGAACAGAGTCTTGGGAATCAAAGGAATGGGTGGAAAAGCGTACAGGAATTCCTGACCCCAATGCAGGAGAAAGGCATCGTTGGCCAGAGCTCCCTGACACGGAGTCCTGGAACAGAACCGGGGAAGTTTGGCATTCCACGGACTTGCAAAGAGGTCTATGTCCGGGGTCCCCCATTCCTGAAAGATTCTGCGTATCTGGTCCATATGTAGGGACTATTCGTGTGGGAGCAGAACTCGACTGAGTCTGTCTGCCCGAGAGTTTTGAACTCCTGGAAGATATACTGCCAGAAGATGAATTTGGTGCTCTCTGGCGAAGGCCCATAATCTGAGAGCTTCGTTGCAAAGCGACAGAGAGCCCGTCCCTCCTTGTTTGTTGACATAAAACATGGCCACCTGATTGTCTGTCTGAACTAGGACAGTCAGATTGGCAAGGAGGGTATGGAAGACTGTGAGGGCAAGGAAGATTGCTCGCAGTTCCAGAAGGTTGATATGAAGGGTGGTCTCTTGGGGAGACCAGATTCCCTGAGTGGAGAGATGTTGAAGATGAGCTCCCCACCCTGTTTGGGAGGCATCTGTTGTGAGGGTTGCTTGGGGCAACGAAGGTTGGAAGGGGGTCCCCAACAACAGATTTTTGGAGGATGTCCACCACTGGAGAGACCAAAACAGACGTTTTGAGGTGAGTACCTGGTCTGACAGCAGTCCCGATGCTTGAGACCACTGGGTGGCCAATGTCCATTGAGCTGCTCTCATATGGAGACGAGCATAGGGCACCACATGAACCGTGGAGGCCATGTGGCCCAGAAGTTGCAGCATTTCTCTGGCTGACAAGTGACTTCTGGACTGAGCCTGGGAGGCCAAGCTTATTAGCCTTTGGCCTCGGACCAGAGGGAGGTAGGCCCTTGCAGTGGTGGAGTCCAATTGGGCCCCTATGAATTCCAGGGACTGAGTAGGGATGAGTTGGGTCTTGGGAATGTTTACCACAAGTCCCAGATATTGAAGAATACGCCTTGTGCGGTCCAGAGAAATCTGGGCTTCTGATTGAGATGGAGCTCGGATGAGCCAGTCGTCCAGATATGGGAAGACAAAGATTCCCATGCCTCTGAGAAATGCGGCTACGACTGCCATGCATTTTGTGAAGACTCTTGGAGCAGAGGCCAGACCGAAGGGTAGTACTCTGTACTGGAAATGTTTTCCCTGGAACAGAAATCTTAGATATTTTCTGTGGGATGGATGGATGAGTATATGAGTGTACGCATCCTTGAGATCTAGAGAACAAAGCCAATCCTGACTCTGAAGGTATGGAAGGAGAAGGCCCAGAGAGAGCATTTTGAATTTCTCCTTGAATAGAAACCTGTTCAATTCTCTCAGATCTAGGATAGGTCTGAAGCCCCCTGTCTTCTTTGTTATGAGAAAGTAAGGGGAGTAGAAACCTAACCCCTGTTGTAGAGGAGGAACCTCCTCTATTGCCCCTTGGGCAAGAAGAGAAGAGACTTCCTGACCCAACAGGGTCAGAAGAGATGGGGGAGAACTGAATTGCCTCACCATGGTATGGGGAGGAAGGCTGGAGAAATGAAGTTTGTAGCCCTCTCGGATAATAGAGAGGGTCCATTGCTCTGATGTGATTTGTTCCCATCTGGGAGCAAAATGAGCTAGCCTTCCAGGAATGGTGAGGGGCTCTGGTTGTTCTAGAGCCAGAAACGGCAAGTTCTCTAGAGGGAAGTCAAAACCCCTGAGGGGGTTGAGCCTGCTGGGGTGTAGCAGACACTGCAGGCTTTGACTTTACCTGCTTAGATTGTTGACGCTTAGCCGCAAGGCGAGGCTGAGCAGATTGCTGGCCAGTATTTGTGGGAAATCTGGTCTTTTTATAGTAAGGCCTTTTAAAAGGCTTCTTTTTGGTAGGGGTAGAAGTAGACTTGGAAAGTCTATCTAGAGTGGCATTTTCTGCATCCATTTGAGCAGCTTTAATCTGCCAGTCTTCCTCAAATAAGTTCTCACCGGTACAGGGCAGATTCCTGAGGCCATCTACAACCCAGGGTTCTAGGTTAGAAGCCTGGAGCCAAGCGAGACGTCGGGCTGCAATAGCAATTCCCGAAGCTCTGCCTGCAACTTCAAAGGAATCAAAGGCTGCCCTGTTGGAGAACTTGGAGACCTCTGAAAGTTGTGTCACCATAGAAAAGAAGTCCGCCCTTTGATCATCAGGGATAAAGGGGGCAAAATTCTGTATTTTTAGGGCAAGTTGCCCAAGATACATGCCCATATAAAGGCTATAAGAGTTGATCCTGGCTATAAGCATACTAGCCTGGAACATCTTTCTTCCAAAAGAGTCTAGGTTCTTACATTCTCGCCCTGGAGGGGTAGAAGAATGCCTTTTAGGACTCTTTATTTTCTTCATGGCAGACTTCACCACAATGGAGTGGTGAGGCAGCTGAGTTTTCTGGAACCCAGGCGAAGGAGGGACCCGATATATGGTGTCCAACCTGCGGGAATGGGGAGACAGTGTTAAAGGAGTCTCCCACAAATCCATCAAGTGTTCTTGAAGGATTTCATGGACAGGCAGAGTGACTGCCTCTTTAGGAGCTTTTGAGTATCCTAAAATGTCCAATTTTTTTGATCTGGGTTCTCTTTCAGAAGATGTAGCAATAGAAAGTGCTTTAGCTACATCAACAATGAAATCTTGAAAGGATAAATCCTCTGGAGGAGACATCCTCCTCTTGGGAGAAGAGGGCTCCTCAGGAAGAGTAAGCTCAGCAGAGTCATCAGAGGAATTGAATTCATCAGAAGTATCTGAGTCTTCCCTCTGTACTGCCAATGTACGATACGCATACCGATCGGTATCGACATCGGGCGTATCGGGCATGGGATCGGTACCGGGCGAAAGCCGGAATCCGGCATGCGGAACCGATCGACGTTTAGAAGTCGATGGTCTCGGTTCCGGTGTAGATACCGGAACCGGGGTCGGTACCGATGAAATCGGTACCGAGGGCGTCGCAGCCTTAATGAATGCCAGAACGGCTTGCTGCATGGTCTGGACAGTACTGCCCATAGACGCCACTACTGCCTGGATGTCGGTACCGGTATGGGCCGGTACCCCAGAGCAGTCCAACAGGTGATCTGTCGAGGCCGTGCCATCAATGTCAACCTGTAACCCCATGATTGCTTTGGAGGCCGGAACCTCCCGCCGGGGTTTTTTGGCCTGGGCAGAATCCTCGAACTCAGAATTGAGAGCCTCTCGATCTTTAGAAAGAGATTTGCTTTTAGAGGATTTGCCCACAGAAGTTTTGGTTACCTGAGATCCATCCGGAGAGGAAGACCTGGATGACTGTGATGCTTCTGAAGGAAACAGCACATGGAGCTTGTTAGCCCGGTTCTGCAAACCGCGTTTAGACATCTGGGTGCAGGATGGGCAGTCCGGTATGGAGTGTTCAGGTCCCAAACATTTGAGACACCATTCATGGGTGTCTGTGACAGAAATGACAGCACTGCATTTGGTACATTTTTTAAAACCAGGGACTGGCTTCTCCATGAGGAGAATTTGTGTAGGCCTTAAGGTCTAACAACGGGTACCAAGCTGTGCTGAATAAAATAAAAAAGTCTTTTTTTTTTTTTTTTTTTTATATAGAAAGAAAGAAAGACCGACGATACCGGTTTCGGTATGGGGAAGGCAGGTACGCGGTCTAAAGAAACAAACAAAAGTAACAAATTCTTCAGCGGTGACAGGAACACGACCTGCTGGCTCCGCGGAAAAAGAAGAACTGAGGAGAGCTGGTCAGGAAGGCGGGAAGGCAGCGCGCATGTGCAGTGGGAGGCCCCAAAAGCTTTTCATCTGAAAAGCTGGGGAGCTTTCCCGCGCAGGCTCCGTCGGTACCGACGTACCCATATGTGATGACTTATTCCTGCTTGTTCCTGGAGATTTGCCATACCACCCCACAAGCTATCCCCACTTGCAAAATAACTATTGCAACTGTTCAACTACTCAAAAACTATCTCCCTGCATCTATTCCATAGCGTTGCCAACTAACTCCAGGTGCGTCCAACAAGCCTGATTCATTCCTGGGTTTATCCCACTGCATGCAGGAACTTGTAGTCTTGCTTTTCTTATGGAGTACAATAGATAAATCAGAACTACATGTCCCTGCATGAAGTGGAGTAAACCAAGGACTAGATCAGGCTTGTTGGGCGCATCTGGAGCATACTGCCTCACCACCCTGAAAACTATTACCACCTCCAAAACCACCTCCCCACATCTGACCCCCACCTCCAAAACTATGAAACTCTGAAACTCCCCCTCCACCCCCAGCTACCACAACCACAGACACAACACATGCACAGCACACATAAAACACACTACAGGAATTATTAATAATTCCCTGGCTGGAATGTACTGTATTTTAAATTATTCATATATATATATTTAATTTTCTTTGCTGTTATTTCTACTGTGAAAGCTAACTTTTACTGCTTTCTTATTGGTTACTGTGTGAACTGCCAATTATTTCGCTATGGATGAGGAGAGATTAATAAACTGGAAAGTTAAAAACATACCTATGCTCCAAAGTTTAGAGGGTCTTATTAAATAACAGCCCAGAAGAAAGCCCTTCAAATTATGGAACATAATGGACTCATACCATGAACATACCAATATTACATCCCTCAGTTAATCCTCCTAGACTTCTTCACCAACACATTATGCGGATGATATTATGATGTACATACCTTTTACGATTCCTAACCTACCGACTCAACTTCTATCAGACTGCTACAATGAAATTACATACTGGCTAAAAACCCAAAACCTCCATATAAACCATGCTAAAACCGAAGTCTTGATCGTAACAAAAAACCAATCATTTATTCCCCCAACCCACATAACACTACAAAACCAAGAAATTAAAATAAAAAATGAAATAAGATATCTTGGAGTCATTTTAGATACACACCTTACTATGGAAACCCACATTAGAAATACCTTAAAGAAAATCTACTTCAAACTTAAAATCCTCAAACAATTGCGCCCCCTGGTATTTATGCATGATTTTATCAATATAACACAGGCTACCATTACTCCACACTTCGATTTCGCTAACTTAATACTTATAGGCATTCCAAAACAAAATATCAAAAGAATCCAACTCGCACAAAATGCAACAGCTAGAATTATATTAAAGATAAATTCACTCCAACACATTACACCAATACTAGCTTCCCTGCACTGGTTACCAATACAAAGCAGGATAACCTACAAAACAATAATAACTACATTCAAAGCCCTAAATGACATGGCCCCGAAGACACTATGTAATTTAATAAACAAAGAACTACCTAAGTCTACTCATAGAAAAGGACAATCAAATAAACTAAAGATTCCAAAAGAATATATAAGATCTCACAAAATTACAAATAATAGAGCCTTTTCCCACATAGCTCCAACAACTTGGAACTCGTTACCAGAGGACTTACGATCACTAACAGAGATAACAGAATTCAGAAAAAAATTGAAAACATATCTATTCACTAAACACTATAATTCCATAGAAAACATTCCACTCAACTTAGATAAAGGCTAAACATGAACCCCCCCACATCAAGCGTATACTCCCTTCTTCAAGGGATAACACACAAAACATAATCGAATGAACACTCCACTCCTATGCATTGATACCCTACTTGTATATAGTTGCAACTGATATGATCTGCCTATGCGGTAGAGTCAGTACTTTGTTTAAATTGTTACACAATCTGTGTTAGTTGAATTATTCTGCTTAGTTTTTTAAACCTATGTGTGCATGTTAAGATGTTCTATGTAAAAAGTTACTCTGTTCCATGTAAAACAAGCTCTGCATTGTTAACTGTTGTTAATTGTACACCGCAACTGATCGCTGGAAGATGCGGTATATAAATAAGTGTTAAATAATAAAATAAATAAATAATTGATAACATCACACACAAGTTACACTGCATCCATGTAATTGTATACAGTCTATACTTGTTAAGATTCCTATTGTACCCTATTTAATCTACCAAGTTCCATATCTTGTTCTATGTAAAAGTTGTTCTCGGTAAACCGCCTTGAATTAATGATAAGGCAGTATAGAAAACCTGTTAAATAAAAAAATGTGCTCCATAATCACGAGGTTAGGATTGACAACTGTTTTTTTCAGGATTCTACCAATTTTTACATTAATGTCTAGAAGCTAGAAGGAAGGCTAACACCTCTGCACATTTTTCAGATTGTAAAACCTCTACTTGCAGTAATCTAATCCTTACTACCCTTCCTTCTCAGCCAGCCGCACATGAAGCAGGGCCTGTTGACCCGAAACACGCGTGTCATGTACAAATACTGCCGATAATGAGGATTCTGGATTTATGAAGCTAAGTATTTGAAGTATTGTTTCACGAAGAATTTCAAAATTGATTAAAGTGTCACACTTGTATTAGGTTGTAGTTATAATAATACTCCCTCCCTGTTTTATGTAGCCCGACAAGAAAGATAAAAAAAGACGAAAAAGAAACAGATGAAAATTATCTATACAAATTTTGTTCTCTTGCAATTCAGACAATCTTATGTTTATTCTAGGCAATAATTAGCAGTGGAGACCATGTAGGATCCAGCCAAAGGGAAGGCTGTGGGGGGCGGAGCACTGGAATGCTGCTCTAGTCACAGACTGTAGGTAAGATCCAGCCAATGGGAAGGCTGTGGGGGCGGAGCACTGGAATGCTGCTTTAGTCACAGACTGTGGGTAGGATCCAGCCAATGGGAAGGCTGTGGGGGCGGAGCACTGGAATGCTGCTCTAGTCACAGGAAGGGAGGAGGTGAGCTGGGGTAAGTGTCTGCGTTGTACAAGTTTTGTTTCTGCGTATGGGGGAGATGAGATATGAAGCCAAAGCCCCACCACCCAAAATATTCCTCAATGCATTTCTTTAGGAAAAGCAGTTCCAACAGCTGCAGAGTACTAACACTGATTCACAGTAATATAGCGCTTACGGATTTGCATCTGTAAAACTGCTCTCCCCTCCCAATCACAACGCGCTGAGAAACACAGATATAAATACACACACACAGGCCCATAATTAACACACGGACACATACATGCAAACATGCACAGACACACCTATAAGCATATGCATCAGCCCGCAAATGCACACCCACTCACCAGATAAACATAGAAAACAGACATACGTATGCACATTCACACACATGTAGATACAACACATGCACAAGACACACACACAGAAGCAATGCAGATACAAAAACAATTGGGTCTATGCATGCACATACACACAGAGGGGTTGGAAAGAATTCCATGAGCCGTGTTCTGCCTGCTTTCCCCTCTTCCTTATATATAGCAGCACTCCTCTTCCCATTCTTTCTATCCTGTCCTTCTCTGAACAGATTACAGCTCAACTATATCCCAGTCATGATTCTGTGTGCACCAAGCCTCAGGAATCACCAGCAAGTCCAATTCAGCCATTTCAATGGCTGTCTTTAAATCTAGGACTTTCTCCCCCTTGCTACACAGCTTATGTTTAATGTTTAATATCTGGGGTAAGTATATTTGTCCACCATTTGTATATACTATCTGCAGCTTGAGATGAAATTAGCCCCTGTTATTTCCGTAACGGATAATATTCAACATCTGGGTCATGTTGGGTTTGACATGACTCTTGCTCAGAATATATATCTGTCATTATGGTATGGCAGCGCATGTGCAGGATATAGGTTATTTACAGTCCCTCAAGGAGGCCAGCTATGATGCTGAATTATAGCAAAGTTAAAAAAAAAAAAGTGGACCGTTTTAAGGTCTTGTCCAGTGAATTTTGCAGAGCTTACCTTGATTCTTATTTACGTCTCATTGGTACACTGTACAATTTCTGGACAACTGATGAGGACTACTGTTCCCTGCACTGTACTGCAAGAAGGGGGATAAGATCATGTAAAAAAAAAGGTATCACTCACGACACTCCTTTTCATCACTCTTATCGAAGCAGTCCGGGAGTCCATCACACTGCCATGATCCGGGGATGCAACGACCCTTTCCGCACGGAAAGTTTCCAGGAATGTTGCACTCGTTGGTGAAGTTGTTCCCAGGCAAGAGTTGACTCTCTGCAAAGAGGAATAAAGAATAAGCAGTTCAGCTCTGCTTCTGCCAAGGAAAGCCGGAAGGCTGGACACTTTTCCCGGGAGTATCAGGCAGACAGTGCCTCCGATGCAAATATACACAAAAACATTTCTGAGGTTCTAAAACAGCTTTCAAAATATATAAAAAAGTTCCAATACCAAGCACTGCAAATTTTATTCGATATTAATTGCAAAATTTCAAATCATGACAAGTCCTTTTTCAAAAGGAAAACCCCACACGGGTGGCTGACCAAGGGACTGGGCTCCCAGTTTGCTGTATATATTTGCACCTGAAACAGGTACGTATATACAATGAAAATATGTGCTATGCTTTCAAAATAAAATCCACAAGCGTACCTTTTCTCCCTCAGTCTCCACCCCTTTGTACCGGTAGGTAGGATAAGACATATGCATGCTGTGACGACTTTTACCTACAGAAGTGTAGTTGGCAATTTTCAATTAGGCTTTTCACACAGGTAGATTAGCTGTTAATTTGTGTAAAAAAGCTTTGAAAATTGTGAAGGGAATTTTAAAAGCCATTTTTGCATATGCAACAATGCATTTCTAAAACTGCACGTTTGATATTGACATAAAGATTCTTGCATATCGCTTCTACATGCATAATGTTTCCTGAACTGAGCAGAAGTGTTTCCAGAGGCAGGGTTAGTGGAGAGATTGGTATTTATACTGTGCACTCCGTCTTGAAAATATGTGTAAATAAAACTAGAACATTTGTGCATTGTAAATTCCCTGAGGTAATTTTCCGAATGGAAATAAGCAAATAGTTTGTTTTGAAAAATTCAGCACTACCTGCACAGAGGAAAAGCATGTGGTAATCCATTTGGAGAAACTGCCCCAGAAGTGTGTGTGCTAATCACACGTGCTTTCTGTTGTTAAATAACTCCCTTATGTTGGAAGAGGAGGCACTGTGGATTAGTCTGGAAAGAGGGAATGAACCTGCTAATATTGGTGTCATATACAGACCTCCCTCGCAGGCACAACAAATAGATAAAAGATTTAACTGAAGAGATTCACAATACTGCTATGACAAAGGGAAGCGATATTGGTAGGAGATTGATTGGGACATCCCAGCTACAGTATCATCCAGATGTAGGGGCATCCTGGAGGCTCTATTGGGAGAACTGTTCCAGCAACTGATATCGAACATATGTGGACTGGGCAGACCTTCCACAAGGTGAGCTGGGCAACTGCCTGGGGCGGCACAATTGTAGGGGTGGCAGCCACAGCAGAAGACAGCCACTATAGCCACTGCAGCCCTCCAAATGCCCCCACCCCCTCCAGGCACCACGCCTGCCATTTTGGTATTTCTAAAAGTCAGTGCTGAAAAAGTAAATGAAGCTAACGCAAGATTCACATTCAAAGCTCCTGCTGGTCCTACCTCCATGACAGTAAAAAGTGTGCATCAAAGGGGGCGAGACTGACAGGGGCTTCTGGCGTGCTTGAACGTGAGGCTCTGCAAATGGCGTCATTTACTTTTTCAGTGCTGACACTCAGAATTACCAACAAGAGAGGGGCTATGCCTAGAAGATTTGAGGGGGCAAACCAATTGGGGGGCGGGGGAAAAGGTTCAGCAGCAGCAAAGTCTTGAGTCAAACCAGGAAAGGGGGGGGGGGTGCAATGGCTAAAGGTTTACCTAGGGTGGCAAATACCTTTAGGTCAGCCCTGCACATGTGGGATTTGATGCTTACAAATGGGGAGAGCACGCCTATGTTGTAGTAGGTGACTGTCTGGCATTCAATGATCTCCAGATGGTGAGCTTTGGTATTAGGATGGCAGTAGAGATGGTTCATTCAAAAGCAAGGGTCCTAGACTTCAAGAAAACTATGGGAGAACACCTCAAGGAGTTGTGAACTGGATGGGAACATCCGAAGGAGGCAGAACAACAGTGGACAACACTGAAAGGAGAAAATTTAAGGACAAACAAACTAATTTTATTTGGAAGTAACTAAAAGTAAGAGGAAAAGGAGGCCGCTATGGTTTTCAAAAGTAACAGCTGAAAAGAAAGGAAAAAAAAGGCTAGCCTTTATAACATATAAGAAACTGCAGAAAGACGACACACGACAATATCTGGAGAAGATAAGGGAAGCTGGAAAAGTAGTTAGGAAAGCAAAGATGCAAAGGAAAGAAAAATAGCCAATACCATACAACATGGGGCCAGACTATTTTAGGTGTTAGTGACAGGAGGAAATGGAAGGGTGGCGTTGTGAGACTCAAGGGTAAAGGGGAGGAATATGTAGAAGCTGATGAGGATAAAGCGGAATTGCTTAACAAATATTTCTGTTCTGTGTTCAAAGAGCAAGGGCCAGAAACAAACAAATAGGAATGGACATGAGAGAGATTTTGAGGTGCCAGACGGGACTGAAGGAGCTTAGTGGGCTAAGAATCAGGAGCACCGGATTCAAATCCCACTCGTTTTGATCTTGGGCAAAACACTTAACCTTTTATTGCCTCAGGTACAAACTTAAATTCTAAGCCTTCAGGGACAGGAAACTACCTCCAGTACCTGAATGCAATTCGCCCTGGACGTCTGAGAAAGGTGCGAGCTAAATCCAGTTTCCCCTTCCCTTAACTTTCTCCTCTGCTGTCTGCCCTTTTCAATGCTCCTTCAGAGTCAGGAGTGATCCCGGAGGACTTTCTGTTCACAAAAGCAGAAGGAAAAGGTTAGGAACTACAGAATGGTTAGTCTGACCTCTGAAGTAAGTAAATTGATGGTAAAGCAGAGGTTGATGCGGTTTCTGGAATCCAAGTGATTACAGGATCCGAGACATCATGCTTTACAAGAGCTAAGGCTTGATAGATGGCTCTTACTGATTTTTCTGACTAGGTAACCAGAGAACTGGATTGGGGAGAGCACTAGATGTGGCATACTTGGATTTCAGCAGAGCTTCTGACACCGTTCCACATCAGCAACTTATGAATAAAGTGAGTGACCCTGGAATGGACTCTGAAGTGTCTGGGTAAGAAACTGGTTGAGTTCACTCTGAAGATAGGGGCATTATCTGTGGCATGCCTCGGGGATAGGCCTTTGGTCCTGTTCCTTTTAACATCTGTGAGTGATGCTGCACATGATCTGTCAGGAAGGGTTTGCCTCTTCACAGACGATACCAAAATCTGCAATAAGACAGATACCCTGGAAGGCATGGATAACATGAGAAGGGATCTAGCGATGCCTGAAGAATAATCAAGAATTTGGCAGCTAAGATTTTAATGCAAAAAAAGGCAAAGTCATGAAGGTGGGCTGTAGAAAAACAAGGAAGGAATACAGTATATGGGGGTGAAGTACTTCGATGCATGAAAGGGTGGAAGTGATCGTATCAGATGATCTTAAAGTGGCCAAATAGGTAAAAAAGGTGATGGTGAAAGCCAGAAGGATACTTGAGTGTGTAGGTAAAGGAATGGCCAGTAGGAAAAAGAAGGTGATAGTGCCTTTGTATAAGTCTCCGGTGAGACCTCATTTAGAGCCGTTTACTAAGCATTTTCCCCCATAGACACAAGTGGACAATTCTGGAGCCTGCATCTTCAAAAGGACAGAAACAGGGTGGAGCCAGTCCACGTGGCAGAGATCTTCGTCATAAGGCATATGGAGAGAGACAGAGACCTCAATATATGTGCTCGGGAGGATGATAAAGACATTTAAATACCTCTGTAGTATAAAATGCACAGGAGGTGAGCCTTTTTGAATAGGATGAAGGTGAAAGGGGACAGACTTAGGAATAATCCAAGGAAATGTTTCTTTATGGAAAGGGTAGTGGATGTGTGCAACAGGCTCCCAGTGGAGATAGTGGAGAAGTATCTGAATTCAAGAATACATGGGACAAGTACAGAGGATCTCTAAGGGAAGAGAAGGGATTGTAGTTCTTATGGATGGGCAGATTGGATAGACCATATGGTCTTTATATGCTGTTATTTTCTGTTTCTTCTATATTAGAGTTGTATGGTGCTTCCAAACAACCCCCCCCCCCCCAAAAAAAAAAAAAAAGCAGCATATTATATTCCTACCAAGTCTAAAGTTTGGGTTCTCTTTCAGGACTAAAATATTGCAACTGGTTTTAGACAACATGTTATGCTTGTGATGTAAATCTGATTAATTACATAATTACATCACATTACATAGAAACATAGAAACATGATGACAGAAAAGACCACATGGCCTATCTAGTCTGTCCTTACATCAAGTGGACTTCATTGACTATTTCAGATGGGTGCGATGGGCTTCGATTTGAACTTCCAGGGGAGAGGGATTGCCTTTTTCTGCTATATAGGCCTCCAGGAGACCCTAGTTCCACTGCACTTAGCCTGCTTGAGGTTTTTGATGTAGGTGCTGCAAGGTCCGCTGCCTATAATTTTAGGTGGTGTTATCATGCCCATGGATGAAGAGGCTGATGCTGTAGCTGAAACCCTGATGGAGGGCACCAACACTATGGGTTTTTGGCAATTAGTTACCTTCCCTATACACGTCAAGAGGCATTCTTTAGATTTAATCTTTGTATCTGATAAGAGTTCACCAACCAGTTTTTGGCTTGGGGTGTAGTCCAGTTCTGGGACAGATCATTTATTATTTGATTTTTTAGGTCCCTAGAGGAGACATTCTTTGGCTATTGTTACGGAGCATTGGGTGTATCCCAACTTTAAGGATTTAAGAGTTTCATGGTCAATGGTCGGGATCTCGTTGGAAGCAAATGTAGAGGGACTTTCTACCTCTGGGAGCTATAATTGCCCCACAGAAGCATATTCTGGTAAGTAAAAAAAAAAAGTGTCCCATTCCAATGAATTGCTTGACTTGCAAGCATGTTGCATTGATTTGATCATAAAAGACATAAGCAACGTTCACCTGAAGATCACATTCAATACATACTACTCTTGTACTCTTATCAGGCCGAAGTGTTGGCTGTTAAAAAGAAATTTTAAGCTAGGCATATCCAGCTGTCCTTGTCTCAACCTAAAGAACTATTTTTGCTGGTCTAACAGTTGACAGAGCAGCATTTTTCTGATTCAAGTCTGTCAGTTTCTCCCTATGAGTTTTGTATGTTCTGGTTACAGAAGGTTAACCATTTTCGGAATAGTTTAGGACAGGAAGATAGTCCTCTCAGCTTCTGTTTTGGCAAATGTTCACTGGGATAATTTTAGATGGGTTGAGGGGGCTGAGTTACTATGTTACTCATCCAGTTCAAATCAACAAGTTGCTTTTTGGACCCTTGTCTTGTTGGGTTGATTAAATCTAGTAAATAGATGTCTACCTTTGTACTTGCTAAACTGGTTAATCTTTCTTTAGAGACAAGACAGGTACCAATGTCTTTAAACGAGTCCATTATTCATCCTGTATTAAAGATGTCTGCCACTGTCTTCCTGCCTAGCTCCTATTGTCCAGTTGCCAATACCCCATTCTTCAACATTCTTCAAGTTTTTGAGGCTCTATTTTTAGCTCAGTTTCTTGTGCTTTAAGAATGTACTGAGTCTCTTCACGCTATCTGACTGGGATTTCATAGGGGCCATTCTACTTAGGTTCTTTCCTTGCTGGATACAGGTCCATCGTACCTTGGACATCACTGCTGCTCTGCTGCTTCTGATACTGTTTGCCATTCTACCTTCCTTCAAAACCTTGATGAATTGAATTGCATAGGTTCTGTTTCAGTGTGGTTCTCTTTTTTCTAGTGCATAGATCATGTCAGGTTAGGTGTGGGATGAATGTTCTGCTTGGGAGAAGGCGAAGGTGCAGTCCTTTCACACACTCTCTTTAATGAGTATCTTCAGCCTCTGGGCAAGGTGCTTTCTGAGAACGCTCTTCTAGTTCGAATATTGACAAACATTCTTTTTATCATCCCTGGGCAGGATAGGCTGATGGAGACTGAGCATAGCCTTACCAATGTCCTATCCCTGTGTGGCATAGCGTGGCAAGGGATTCATAAAAATACCAGGCAAGCAACAGTTAAGGGCAAAACAAAACCACCTTTATTATGCTCTAGCTGTTCAGCACGTCATTTCCCCAGCTTGTTGACTTCACAAGGCTAGTTTCTCAAGGCCCTTCTCCCCGGACCACAATTGAAAGTTCGGTCAAAGTTCAGAATAAAGTTTACTCACTTGGGCTTCGGTGTCTGTGAATATGGTTCCCAGCCATGAACTATGCCTCAAAGGTTAAAAAACTCTTCCCAGGCAGCTGCCCTCCTTCCTCTTGTACAAGTGCCACCCCTGGATCTGAATCCTGCCAGAGTGATATAATTCAGTCTTTTTAAACCTCCTACCTCACAGCAGGACTCCTTTGCCTAGTCTTGCTTGGGAAGGGTTTTCTGTCTCCAAGAGCCTCTCTCTCTTGCACCCAGCTGGATTCTTAATCCCTCTGTCCGAGTCATGCCCTCTCAGCCCCGAGTTCTGAGCTGTAAATCTTTTTAAGATGGACTGCTGACAAACCCTGTGGAGAGGGATGGGTAACGTCCTGAGTAGCTGTAGTTTTGAATTTAGATAACATTGAGTTTTGAGGGTATGCCAGAAGACCATACCACTATATCAGAGTTTTGCTGGGGGCAAAACTGGAGATAGGCCTCTTAAACCTGCTAGTCACCATTTGGGGATCCAAATAGACTTCACCCTTTCCATGAGGCCGCAGACTCTCTTGGATGCCCAGGTGCTCCTGGCATGCAGGCTACGGTTCATTCTTTCCAAAGATCAGATGCAAACAGTGGGGTAGGCCTTGGTTTTATCTAGCATGGACTACTGCAATAGGATTTACATGCTTCATATGGTTCGACAACTGTGTAGCCATTTGAACACATTATACCACATCTTCAGGCCCTTTGCTGGTTGCCTATTGAATCTAGGATGAAATTTAAAAGCTTAGTTGCTAGGTTCCAGGTGTTGCATGGCAATGCCCATAGGTACTTGAAGGATTTGGTAGCAGTATATCAATTGCATTGATCTCTGTGTTCTGCAAACATCTTAGTGCTTTTGATGCCCTCGCCACTTGAAGCAAGATAGACAACCACACAGTTCAGGGCTTTCTCCGCGTATGGCCCATTATTATGGAATGCTCTACCACCTTTGCTCAGAGAAGAGTCCAATATTTTAAGATTTCAAAAGTGGACTAAAGGCTTTTATATTCTATGAGGCTTTTGGTTCTAATTAAAGTATTTGTAAATTATATTTCTGGATTTTCCCCTTTGTAAATTGTACTTTTGGATTTATTGTTTGACTTGCTGTATATTAGCCTCTTTGATAATATATATTGGCATGTATGCTGCCATGAATTTGTAAATTAACTAAACAAGGAGAGGATTGTAAGGATCTGCAGAAGGATCTTGTAAGATTAGGAGACGGGGCATCTAAACAGCAGATGAAATTTAAATGTGGACAAGTGCAAAGTAATGAATTAGGGAAACATATTCCCAATTACAGGTACAAAATGCTGGGTATGGAGTTAGGACTCGCTGCTCAAAAAAGCCAACTTGAAATTTTTAGCCTAGTGTCACAACTGTCATAAAAGCAAACAGAATGTTAGGGATTATTTGAAAAAGGGTTGGAGAACGAAATTGAGAATATCATTACACCTTTGTAGAGGTCTCTAGCGTAACCCCACCTTGAGTACTGTTTGCTGTTCTGGTCACCACATCTTGAAAAGGATATAGTGAAATTAGAAAAGGTTCATAGAAGAGCAACCAATATACTTAAAAGGGATGGAGCACCTCTGTTATGAAGAAAACCTAAGCAAGTTAGGGCTCTTCGGTTTCAGAAAGGTTGACAGGAGATATGATAGAAGTTTGTAAAATCATTAGTGGGATAGGACCATTAAATAGAGAATGGTTACTTAAACTTTCAAACAGCATAAAGCAAGAAGACATGTCATGAATCTACCGACTGGCAGACTGAAAACAGATCATAGGAAATGTTACTTATCCACTGAAACGAACTAAGAGGAACTTGATCTACTTTTTAGGATCTTCTGAGTACTTGTGACCCAGACTGGCCTCTGTCAGACAGGATACTGGGCTCGACGGATCTTGGACAGACTTAGGATGGCTTTCATGTTCTTATCGATAGAATCTGTTATCCTTACAAAGCAAAGTACAAGCCATACATGAGAACCAAAACACCCAAATTAATTTTCCCCCACATGCAAGCCATTAAATTGCCCCCTCTGGTGTTATAAGTTAGCGTGTGAAGGTGCAACACTGGGGGCAGACTTTAAAGGAGATTTCTCTCCAGTCTTGCTAAGACATTTTGAGCTGTCAGATTGTGGGAAATATGAAAAAATAAGGGGGGAGAGGGGCATTACGATGCAGCTTGATTTTTTTTCTTTTAGTAAACTTCGTTACAATGAAAACCAAAGACCAAAAGTAATGATATCGGGTAACAAAGCAGAACTCTACAGGGAGTGTAATCTTCAAGCTACCCCCAACTACTATTATCGTTCATTTCCACATTTCCATAGCGCTAAAGGGGTACGCAGCGCTGCGCAGACACATATTAAAGAAAGCCATTGTTCCCTGGAGTCTGCAGTATAGTAAACGCAGAAGACATTGCTTAAGAAGAACCATGCAGTCTCAAAGGTGGGTTAATAGCTGGATTTTAATTGACCAAGGCTTTTAGTTTAGTTTAGTTTAAATTGAACATTTCAATTCAACTTAACCAGAAGCAAGGTGGCGGATTACAAAACTTGATAGTTACATATTACAAATATAAAATAAACTGAATTATAAATCAATAAAACCTTCTTAGAACTACAATACATAAACTGCATACCAGAAATTGAGGAAATACCCATGTTTTTAGCTAACTGCATTCTATTGGAAGCTCAAGAGGTAGTTTACTCCATTTACTAAGAACCTGATCATGGAGCACTTTCGGAAACAGATGGGATAGACAGTTTATTTACATAATGGATAGAACTCACCACAACTTATCCGAGGATGACTAGTATGGTGCACCACTATGAATGCATTTAGAAGCCAGGCCTTTAGCACACTCTTCCAACGGGCTTGGTTTATATCAACTTATAAAAGCCTTAAGAAGCTTAAGTGACATGTTGTTATACCTTTTCTTGTGTGTGACAAAGCTGTGAAAACAATCTGTACATGTAATCTGCAGGAAAGCCTTTATTGCAAGGAGAGACAAAGTTAACCATAGAGCAAGGCATGACTGAGGTTGTAAACATCATTTTTCTGTCAATGCAGGCACAAAGCACTCAGGCGGATGTAACTATGGCCAACACCACAAGTCTGGTCTGCACATTTGGCTGGCAGCATGTACAGAAATGTTTGCTAATTAAATCAGACTCCCCCCGCCGCAGACGTCTTGATGCCATTCACCAATTCCACCATGCACTCTCTGTTTGTAAACAGCCCCTTCTCTGCCCGCTGGGCTCCTGGCCCTGTTTGTGAGCATGTATCCAAGGAGCAAGAACAGTTGCACAAGACTCAGGGCCATATCTGAGCTGGGAACAGCAGGCTGTCTTTGGGTCAGGCGAGGCAAGCAATTAGAGAGCATGTACACGGGCCCTGCCTGGTCTCCAAAAACATCCCAGGATTTTCTCTGATCTGTGTGAATAATTCTGTAACACAGTGAGGTAATATTGCCACTTCGCAAGTCAATGCTTATCGAGCTGTTCTTGGAAGGGCAGACTGGTTCAATACCTCATCCTACCCCACAACCTTGCAAAATATATTCACAGAGAAACAAAACCCAGAATGAATAGAGTACCTTCAAAGCACATAGAAATGAACAAGGACATTTGTGGAAACACCAGTTTGAAGATGTGAGTCTTCCAGACAGCAGGGAGGAAGACTGATGGTCTGTTTGGACTCAGGAGAGGAAGTTGTTTAGTGATTAGGCCAATGGGCTGAGAACTTGGGAAACTGTTTCTGCCACCAATGGTGCCAGTGACCTGGGTCAAAAATCCAATTGCCTCAGATGCCCACTTAAAGTTTGTGCTGTCTGGGGCGGGGACATATTACAAAACTCACCTTGAGTTGCCCCGGGAAAGGCATGAGCTAAATACAAATAAATAATACTTATTGTTAAAAAGGTAGTGTCCGAGTCACAGTCCAGAGAGTAAGGAGAACAGAAGGGAAGGAAACAAAAGACAGAGGGCGAGAATGCCAGGCAAGAGTAGACGATAAGGAAATATCAAACAGCAGGATGCGATGATCCATTGCAAATGTTGGGTGGATAGAAGACATTGATGCAGGGCCATGTGTAGGTCTTCTGCTCTTTGAGTGGGCTGGTGTTGAGGATGCTCCAAAAGTAGCACTACTGCCCCTGGAGGGAAGGAGTCATAGTAATTATGCCATGATAGCCCTCAGTGACTGGATTTAGGACTCTGTGCTTGCAGGGTTACAGAGGAACCTTGGCGTGTGGTCAAATGGCAGAGGCGCCTTATTGGAATGATTGGACTAAACAAAATTGGGAGAGGATATAAAATAGGGAAAAATAGGGCACCAGATTCCAGCCCACAGAGCCCAAGCCCAAAAGAAGTAGGAGCCAACAGCTGCCCCCCAACCAAAGAAAGGAGTGTGGGTGCTGGTTGAGTAGGTACAATAAGAACACAGGAAAAGGTGAGAAAAGTACCTATTGAAAGAAGACAAAAGTTTTGACCACGATCCCGATGGATGTTTAAATTTAAGGATGATCAAAGGCTGGGCGGATGAGGTTGGAACATTAATGACCATAATATATGAAGGGAGAATGGGAAAAGAGAAAAATGGGATGAAAAGAATGACAGATGGAAAGAACCTGGAAGAGGAGGAAAGCAGTCCCCCGCCCCCAAACGTAAGCTATGCCCAATGGGGGGGGGCAGACAGCTAATTAAAAGTGTGTGGCATCAGGTTTCCATGACTCTAGAAAAGTCAAGCTCTTAGCAAAAGAATTAAGTCAGTCAAGCAGAGAAGCCAACAGGCAAGGGAGGAAGTTGGTAGAGCAACAAAGGAGGGAATTGGAGGAAGTGGCATTTTCAGCTGTGCCAACGAAGATGAAGTCCATCCTAATCTTCCTGCTGAGCCCTGGCAGGGTTCCTGGGCACGCTACAGCTTCAAAACCCCAATTCCCCACAGGAAAAGCAAAGTTACTGCCCAGAGGGGAAACAATTTGGGTGCAAAGGTGGCAGGCCTCCACGCAGTGTGCCGGGCCGAGGTAGTGCATAAAGACCTCATGGGAGTCCGAGGCACTCATCCTTTTCCTGCAAACTGGGTATTTTTTGAAATCTATCTTGGACTCAGCCATCCTGCCCATTTCTAGTAATTTCTCAGTGGATCTCCGTCTTTCTTTTTGCATTTTCTACTGCTTTGCTTGTGACGGAATTGGAGAGCTGACAAGGAAGCATCCATTGGGTAAATGTGGAAAACGCAAGACTGAGATGAAATGGTGCTGGCTAGGGATATTGGACAGGGTCATATGCTCAGAAGAAACTCATCCTGGAGAAAGGATTTTACTAATGTTCTCTGACCCCACAAAAAGGCTGTACAGGCAGCATGAGTCTTATAACTGCATTGCACACATCTCTACCCAAAGCACTTTGGAAAGCAAACAATGTATTAAGTATATCATGAGATATAACAGAGGTTTAAACTTGGCCACTAGCTTATGCACCATGACCAAATTTCATCCCACTGCACTAAAATACTGTTTCAGTCAAATGAACAAATTAAATGACAGTCGTAACATTTTTTTTAGATCAGTGTATCAATTTGTAAAAAGAATTAATGAGACATAGCTCGAGCTGCTCGTTACCAACATCTCATTACATGTGCAACAGAGCAATAAAAAAGACAAAAAGCTAACTTTCAAGTAGAAAGGGGATTCCCCATAAGAAAGAATATCCCAGCAGCAGAGGAAAAAACATCATCTTTCATCAGCTGCCTTAGCAGAGTTCCGTCTTCAGCAGAGTCCTCAGGCACATTCTTCGCAGCAATAAAATAAGGGCAAAACATCCTTGAAAGTGGCTAGAAGGGGATTTTATGGGTTATAGATTAAATTCCAGCTCTCTATTTCTTCTAGAGAATAAGGATGACTGAAAGGAAAAGCTGTTTTCGTTGAATCACTCAAGTTCAGGAGGCAGTTCTGAAAATCAATTATCCTGGTAACTGACCAGTCTAAAAATTACCTTCCTCTTTTGGCTAAAACTGTGTGTGGGTTTCCAAAGCATCTACTAGTAACCAGATTAAAGTGTTATGTTTAGGATGGGAGGGAAGTAAAGCCTGTGCAGTAATCTTCAAATCCATATGTAAACTCTGTTTTTCTGTTCCTACATCCACAGAAAAGGAGATGCAAAGCAGGCCGGGATTTGTGCCCACAAGTGGATTTTCAAAGAAACTACATCGATAAATTTTCTTTTGAGACGGGCCTATAAGTACAATGGACTTTTAAGACTGTAATGTTTGGTACCAATTTAGTGTATATAATATTGTTTTATGTCTAATTGTATTAATCTGTTTTATGTTTTAGCATAGATGTTTATTGTAAACCGCATTGTAATGGTTTCAACCAGGTATGCGGCATACAAAAGAGGACATGAGAACTTTGTACCCAAGCAGGCTATTGAAAATGGTTTCCCAAATGTCATGACTGACTGTAAAAAGCAAGGCTACGATGCAGAAAACATTAAAGGTCAGAGGACACTGCCCAGCAAGCTTGGTCTCCACTTTAAAAAAGGAACACTCTCCCTCTTACCAGCCTTTGGTATAGAGTGACCCTGGAGCTCAGATGATAACATGAATGCTTGGCAGCGTGAACATCATCACTGTAAGTGACTGTAACGTGGCTTAGTGCAGAAACACACAGCCTGTGCTTCAGGAATCAGAGCACAGCCCGGGGAAAGTGGTGGGAATAAAACCAGAAGTGTCTAACATCTACTGGGCACAGGGTGCAAACAGGAACCTAAAATTTGTGAACGATGCTACCATCCTCAAAACCTCAACAGAATTGAGCTTGGAACTCAGATCATTAAGGCTAGGGGAAAACATTTTATAAAAGAGTTCTTTGGGAGACCAAGCACGCCTGGCACAAAGGAGCGTCTTTGTCATTATCTCTGAAGGTCATCCAGCTTGGAGTAAGAACTTCCTCGGCACGTTCTCTGTGCCTGCCCAGTTTACCTGCAGTGTTCTTAGAGCACGGCTTCCCAAACCTGTCCTGGGGACCCACCACAGCCAGCCGTGTCTTCAGGATAACCACAATGAATATGCATAAGAAATTTGCATACACTGCCTTCATGTCATGCAAATTATCTCATGCATATTCATTGCGCGCATCCTGACAACATAACCGACTATGGGGACTCCAGGACAGTGTTGCTGGTAGAAATCTGAATGGCACTGGATGAAGTTTAAAAGTTATTGGAGTAGGGGAAACATACAGACAGGGCCTCCAGAAAACAAGGACTACGCTAATCTTATAGAGCCGGTAGTGTCCTTTTTAAGGGCCTGTCCCCCTTAGCCACGGCAGGATCCCAAAATTGATGTTCTGAACCATATCTGGGCAAGAATTGCCTTGAGTCATCATCTGTCTTGCGAAGTAGCCAAATTGATCTTTCATGTGCAGCTTCACTGAATAATTTGGGGGGTATCTGCTTTGCGTGTGGAACTACTTCATGTTCCCAATCCTCCGCATGGAAGTTATGGAGTAGAGACATCCCATTGCCAAAAAAAAGAAGGAAGCTGAAGCCAACAGGGGCAATTAAGTCCATCTGCTTACTGACAACAGGCCTTTGTATTCTCAAACACATAATTATGTACAATAAAATATATCATCTATTTCTTTTTTTTTTTTGTTAGGTAGCCTGAACAAAAAAGAACGAGCCTAGGAGGGATGGAGTTGGATTCTAATTACCAGATTCCATAGTACTGACTGGCCAAAGTTGCTGTCATGTCGGGAATCCCCTTCCAGATAGTAGTGAGATGTGAATGTGTGTCACAAGGCCATGCTGCAGCTCTGCAAGTCTCTTCCATGGAGACCGAGCACGAGATGGCCAACAATGCAACCACGGCTCTGACACTATGCGCTGTGACATGACCATCAAGGCTCAGGCCTGTCTGGGCATAAGTGAAAGAGATGCAGTCTGCAAGCCAAATTGAAAGAGTGTGTTTGGAGACGGCAGCCCCTAGCTTACTGGGGTCAAAAGAAACAAAAAGCCAGATGGACCTCCTATGAGCTGTTGTCCGCTTCTAGTAGAGGCCAAAGTTCATTTGCAGTCCAACCAATGCAGCACAGTTTCCCCTTTGTGGGCATGAGTTTGGGGAAAAATGTTGGCAGAACAATTCACTGATTAAGATGGAAATCTGATACCACTGTTGGACAAAACTTAGGATGAGTACTGAGGACCACTCTATTATGATGGAATTTGGTATAAGGTGGATGAACTACGAGAGCCTGAAGCTTGCTTACCTTGTGTGCTGAAATGACTGCCACCAAAAACAAAACCTTCAGTTCAAAAGCTTCAGGTGGCAGGAACCGAGTGGCTCAACAGGAGCTTTCAGCAGCTGCACAAGAACCACACCCAAGGTTCCAAGACACTGCGGGAGGTTTGTAGGGAGACTTCAAGAGAAACAATCCCCGCATAAAGCTAACAACAACTAAAGGCTGTGCAGAGATGGACTTCTCTTCTACACCTTGATAAGCTCCAGTTGCACTGAGGTGAATCCTGACAGGAATGGACTTGTCCAGACTCAGAGAGGTATAGAAGATACTCAAGCAGTTTGCGTGGGACAGGTGAAGGGATCTAGCGCATGGTGCTCACACCAAATAGCAAACCTCCTCCACTTGCATGAATAGGATTTTTCTCGTTGAGGCCCTTCTGGAGGCTAAAAAGGACATCAGTAAAGCCAGCTGGAAGGTTGAGCTTGGATAACATTAACCTCTCAACATCCATGCCATGAGGGCTAAGGACTTGATATTGGGGCCTGAGCCTTGATAGTCATGTCACAGCTCATAATGTCAGAGTCATGGATGCATCAGTGGCCAACTTATGCTTGGTCTCCATGGAAGAGATTTGCAGAGCTGCAACATAGTCTTCTGTCCATACATTCACAGCTCACTACTGTCATCGTTCCATTTTCCTGTGAAAATAGGTCCAGTGCCTGGCCCAGCTGGAATGGCTCCTGACTGGAGAGCTGCAGCAGGAGACGAAACCAAGGCTGTTGGGGCCAGTAAGGAGTGATGAGAATCATTGTGCCTTCATCTGTTTTGAGTTTCAGGAGGGCTTTTGCAATGAGAGGTATTGGAGGATATGCATACAGAAGACCTTCCCCCCCAATGTAGGAGGAAAACATCCAAGGCTAGTCTGCTGTGTCATCTTACTCTGGAACAGAACTGATCCACTTGGGCATTCTGAGGAGTCATGAATATATCTATCGAGGTGGTGCCCCACTCCTGAAAGTTGCAAGTTACAACTTCCCTGTCCAGTGTTCATTCGTGTGGTTGAAAGACTTGATCCAGTCTGCCAGAATGTTTTGTTTGCTTGGTAAGTATGTGGCTCTCAAGTCCATCCCATGAGCTATGGCAAACTTCCACAACCTGCCTCCCAACACAGGAAGCATGAGCCAGTTCCTCCCCTTTTGTTGATGTAGAACGTTATTACCCGATTGTTGGTCCGAATCAGAACAACTTGATTGGCCAATCAATCTTTGACAGCCTTTAGAATGTTCACTATGGCTGTTAACTTTAAGAAGTTGATATGGTGGAGACTTTCCTGGAAGGACCAATCACCCTGAGTATGAAATCCATTGAGATGAGCTTCCAATCCCAGTTTTGATGCATCTGTTGTCAATATTTTTTGAGATGGAGCAAATTGGAAGGGGAGACCTTTGAGTAAATTGTGATGGATTGTCCACCATCGCAATGACTGAATGAGTGGATTGGTGATATACAGAGTGGAGGAGTGGCCTAGTGGTTGGGGCAAGGTACTTCAGGCCGGAAGGTCGGGGGTTCAAATCTCACTAGAGGACAGCAACCTTGGGCCGGAAGGACTGGGGTTTCTAGTCCCACAGGTGCTCCTTGTGGTCTTGGGCAAGCCACTTAACCCTCCATAGCCCATGTTCCCTGTAAAATAGTTATCTCCAAGTTATAATGCCCTGTTCAATGTAATTTCAGTTTGTTCAATGTAAACCGCACTGATGCAGAATAGCACGGTATATAAGAGAATGTAAATAAATAAATAAATAAAATAAATACAGAGATTCCTGAGTTGACCTGTGGCTTGCGTCCACTGAGCCATCAGAGTCCAATGAGTCCGTCTCATATGGAGACGTGTCAAGGGTGTTACATGCACTGTAGAAACCATATGAGCTAGTACCATTAACATCCTGCGAGCTGTGACCTGCTGACTCAATTGAGTCTACTGCACTAGCACTGTCAATCTGTGGAATCTGTCATGCAGGAGGAAGGCTCTCACCTGAATTGTGTCAAACTAGGCTCCAATAAATTCCAATTATTAGGTGGGCTGTAGATGGGATTTGGGATAATTTATGATGAACCCTAGTAGATCCAGTATCTGAATGGTCAACTGTGTTGATTCTCAAACTCCTTCCGGAGTGGTACTCTTGATTACCTAATCGTCCAAATAGGGGAAGACAAATACTCCCAGCGTCCGGAGATAAGCTGCTATTATTGAGCTTCAGCACACCATCCCCTGTATTCAACCAGCCCCTCTCTCTTTAAGGCAACCCCACCCTCGCTTCTGCCGTACTGTCTCCGCCCTACCACGCTCTCTACTACTCCTCCTCCTTCTCTCATCAGGTAATGTCAACCCCAACCCTGGCCCCCCTCGATTTCTCTCTCACTCCAAGAAGAGTTCCTCACGTACCTTATCCAATCTCATCCACATCCCGCTCCTCCCCCCTTCCGCCCACCCTCATTCATCCCCCAATCACTCATCCAGAGATATCAACCCCAACCTTATTTCCAAAAAGAAATCCTCACATAACCAATCTGATACCATCAATATCTCCCCTCATTCACCCCTCACTTCCCCTCCCTCAAATCCCTCTTGGAGGGCACACACCCAGACATATCCACCCACACCCTGCTCTCTCTAAATCTCTGCACTACTCTAGAAATAAAGCCTGTGATAAGGAAGCTTATCATAGCTCAGGAAGGAGCTATAGAAAAGGTGAAGTGACTCTGAACAAGCAACCTGTCAGTTCTGGTAGAAATAAGAAAACAGAATTTCCCGATAAAAGACTACCAGTCCCAGAATGCACCAGGTTTCCAGCAGCCATTAAAGGAGCTGAAGTGGGGAAACGTGTGTTCAATCAGGAGGGCTATGAGGTAATCCCTAAGCACTCATCTCAAAGGGCAGGACCTGATTCAGCACAGCTGCGCTGTGTTAGGGAGGAGCACTCATCTAAGCAGAATAAAGGTAGAGTTTATTCTACAGAGAATCATCCTCCTTATCCTGAGAATCAGCTTGAACTTGATCATCAGTTTCATCTGAAGGATCATCAGAAGCAGAAGCCAAACCGGACGGACAGAGAGGGAAAGAAACCCTTTGGAAGAAGGAAGAGAAAAGCCTTTGAGAGGTCTAGAAGAGTCCAGAGCAGTACGTATACTGGGAGGCATTTCAAGGGCCAGCATACACCATTGGACTGGGGAAAGCCAGAGGAATGGTGCTGCAGAGCTAGGAATCTCCAGACGCTACCTGTGAGGGAGACGGCTGCACGTGGAAGGGACCCTAAGACCCGTGCCAGAAGGTATGTGAAAAGAGATCCAGTGTCCAGGGATCTGGATTGGAAGGCTGGACATAAGAACTGGACTACATACTGGCCAGGCTATATAGAGAGGAACTCTAACAGCAATGGAAGCTCAGGTATGAACACTGATCTATGCCCTAGCTATAACCTTGAAAGACAGCAGGGAAACAAGTATTCTCCTGAAAGTGCTCCATTGGGACATTCATCTGTGCCAATCCATGATATTGAACCCATGCTTGTTGAAGAAGGGGGAATGATAGCAGATGAAGAATCTGTTTACATGGACTGCTCTCTGTCTAAACTCCTTTGGTGATTTTCTGTTATAAAGTACAGCAACCATCACAAAGAAATACAAACTTGTTCTTTAATCTACTCAGAAAAGCTCCTGTGTAGGATTTCTGGCCACGCTGTAGAAAGCAAGCCAGCTAAGGGGTTTCAGCTGGATAACTGCTAGCAATTGAGCCTTACCTAATTGCTTGTGAGCTAGGAGAGAATCACTTCTGAATCTATGTGGGAAGTTATCAGAAGTTAACCTGAGAAGAACAGTTTTTTTCTTGCTTTGTGGCTTTTGGTTTGTTGTTTGATATGTGCTAAGAAAACATTAGCTAATGCCTGACAAGTTTGAATGTTGTTTTCCTGATTTTGATTTTGTTTTTCCAAGTTAAACACTGGAAGCAAGTAACCTAATTTATGTGCTACCAAGCATATCTGTGTTGGGAGAAATAACCCCATAAATAAATATCTTATTGGCTTTAACACTTGAGCACAACTAAATTATTGTCAGCAGCTGTGTCTGGTGTGAATGAACTGCATTGCCCACAATCCCTTGCAAATCATATAGATATATGCACTTGCCAAGACTGTGAAGATTCTCACCCAGGCAACCGTCTGACAAGCCTCACGTTACTCTGATAAGAAATTGTCACGTAACTTATCAAACCTTATCCATATCCCTCTCCTTCCCCCCTCCTCTCTCCCGTTTTCATGTGCAGTCACTAACAAACTTCCTTTTACTCATGATCTCTTTATCTCTAATGCCCTATACCTTCTTGCCCTGACTGAGACCTGGCTCCTCCAGACGACGCCGTATCCATTGCTTCTCTCTGCTATGGGGGTTACCAGTTCTCCCATACACCTCGAACCACTGGTCGCGGTGGCGGTGTTGGTCTCCTACTTTCTCCCTCCTGCCAATTCCAACCCCTCCTGCTACCTTATTCACTCTCCCCCCTCTCTTTTGAAGTCCACTCCATTCAACTCTTCACACCACTTCCCCTCTGAGTAGCTGTTATTTATCACCCACCCGACAAATCCAAATCAACCTTTCTCACCGACTTCGACTCCTGGCTTTCCACCTTTCTGGATCCCTATTCCCCCACTCTTATTCTTGGTGACTTTAACATTCACGTCGACAACCCGCCCAACCCCCATGCATTAAAGTTCCTCGCCCTCACCTCCTCGTATGACCTCCAACTTTGCTCCACCGCCCCCACCCACCTACACGGCCACTGCCTTGACCTAATACTCTTTTCTAATTCCTCTCCCTCAAACTTTTGCAACTCAATCCTTCCCTCATCTGACCATCACCTTTTAAGTTTTACTTTCCAGCTTCCGCCGTCTCAACCTCATCCTGTCTCCTCCAGCCTATTTAGAAACCACCATAATATTAATCCCCTGACTCTCTCCTCCACCATTTCTCCATCTCTTTCCTCCATTATATCCTCCAAATCCGTCAACGATAATGCTACACTATCTTCTTACAATGCTACACTATCCTCAGCTCTTGACACTCTTGTCCCACTCACCCCACGCCCAGTCAGATGATATACTCCCCAGCCCTGGCTTTCGCCCACAACCCGCTATCTACGCACCTGCACCCGTGCTGCCAAACATGCCTGGTCCAAATCCCGCTCCCCGGAGGACCTTCTACCCTTCAAATTCATGCTTGGCTCCATAGCACTTGCCAAACAAGACTACTATATCCATCTAACCAATTCCCTTGCCTCTGACCCTCGCCATCTCTTTAATACCCTCAATTCTCTCCTCAAGGTCCCCCACCCTCCCTTTCTGCCCCAACCCTAGCAGACTACTTCCATGACAAAATCCACAAGATTACCCTCCAATTCCCCACCCCCTCAGCTACCTCCCCCTCCCCAATTCTCCCCCATCCATAATTCCTCTGCCACCCTCTCCTCCTTCCCTCCAGTCTCTGAAGAAGAAACCACACTCCTTCTTACCTCCTCCAAACCCACCACCTGTTCAGCCGACCCTATCCCCACCCACCTCCTACACCCCATCTCTCCCACCATTGTCCCCCCATCTCTCATATCCTCAACCTTTCACTCTCCACTGCTACTGTCCCCACTGACTTCAAACATGCTGTTGTCACACCCCTCCTCAAGAAACCTTCACTCGATCCCACATGCCCTTCCAACTATCGACCCATCTCCCTCCTTCCCTTCATATCTAAACTACTAGAACGAGCCATCCACCGCTGCTGCCTCAACTTCCTCACCTCCCAGGCCTTCCTCGACCCACTACAATCTGGCTTCTGTCCCCTACACTCCACTGAAATGGCTCTCACAAGAGTCCCCAATGACCTGTTCCTGGCTAAATCTAAGGGCCTCTACTCTATCCTCATCCTTCTTGATCTCTCCGCTGCCTTTGACACCGTTGACCACAATCTTCTCCTCACCACCCTCTCCTCCCTTGGCTTCAAGGACTTGGTATAATCCTGGTTCTCCTCCTACCTCCCCCATCGCTCATTCAGTGTATACTCTGGTGGCTCCTCCTCCTCCCCTACCCCGCTCCATTAGGTGTACCCCAGGGATCCGTCCTGGGCCCTCTCCTTTTCTCTTTCTACACCCAAGCCGTTGGTGCACTTATCTCCTCCCATGGCTTTCAGTACCATCTCTATGCTGATGACTCCCAAATCTACCTCTCTACACCTAATATCTCTCCAGCAACCCAGTCCATGATCTCTGCCTGCCTTTCCGACATCACTGCCTGGATGTCTCATCGCCGATTGAAATTGAACATGTCCAAGACTGAACTCCTTGTCTTTCCCGCCCAATGCCTCCCCTCCTCTTCCCCCTTTCTCAGTCTATGTGGACGGAGCTACTAGCCTTCCTGTTCTCTCGGCCCGCAACCTAGGTGTTATCTTTGACACCTCTCTCTCCTTCTCCGCACATATCCAGCATATAGCTAAGACCTGCCATTTATTCCTCTACAACATTGGCAAAATCTGCCCCTTCCTCTCTGAACACACCACCAAAATGCTTATCCACTCCTTAGTCTCTTCTCGCCTCGATTATTGCAACCTGCTCCTTGCTGGTCTCCCCGTCAGCCACCTCCTTCCCCTTCAATCTATACAAAATCACGCTGCTCAACTAATCTTCCGCCAGTCCCGCCATGCCCACATTACTCCTCTTCTCAGGTTGCTTCACTGGCTCCCTGTCCAATTCCACATCCAATTCAAGCTTCTCCTACTGACCTATAAATGCATTCACTCTATGGCCCCTCATTACCTCTCATCTCTTATCTCTCCCTACGTCCCCTCTCGGAACCTGCGCTCTGCTAACAAATTACTTCTATCTATGCCTTTCACCCGCACTGCTAACTCCAGACTTCACTCCTTTCTCCTTGCTGCACCCTACGCCTGGAACAGCCTACCTGTGTCTATACACCAGGCACCCTCCCTGGCCCTCTTCAAATCCAGACCCATCTCTTCAACGTTGCTTTCAGATCCTGACTTCCATCCTTTTCTTATCTTAATTCCGTCATTTCTCATGACCAATTCTATAGACCATACCGTGCCTTGCACTAAACTGACCAATGCTCTCTATTGTTCTGACTAGATTGTAAGCTCCGATGAGCATGACTCTGATGGGCAGGGACTGTCTCGGTATTTTGGCTGCCTCTTGTAGGTTAGCCGTGTAGCGCCGCGTGCGTGGCGCTATACAAGTGTTAAATAGTAGTAGTAGTAATAGGATGTACGTTTAGCAGGGCGGACCTTAATATCAGACATACACTTGCAAATCACAGGATCCACTACTTCCTGCTGAAAACTGCATCGAGACTCAAGACTGTGCTCAGTTCTGCCAGCGCACTTATTCTGTAGGTCTGCTAAAATCCCCTCAAATGTGTTTCCAGAAGTTCCTGCACATGCCATGCACAGCTCGTGTTGTGTCTTGCCTTCAAGGTCCATTAAAATTCCAGGGGTGGAAGAAGCAGGGCCGGTCCTACCAATAGGATAATTAGGCGTCCGGCTAGGGCAGCAGAATTTGGGAGAAGTCGCATAGTGCCAGTATGATCACCAGGGAAGCACTTAAGCCGCTGTCAGTATGGCGGCAGGGCTTTGAATACCTGCACATGCCCAAGGCCTGTCAGGTTTGCCCCCTCGGAATGGAAGTTTGCATTAGACAGGACAGGACTCAACAAGCCATAAGCGCACATGGATACTCAAAGGCTTTGAACCACCCTGCATTTCCCCAGGCTGGCGGTCGTTTCAGGGAGAAGGTAAGAGGGGGAACAGCAGAGGAATTAGGAAATGGAAGCAGAGATGCTGAACTATAGGGGGGCGTGGGGTAGGCAAGGGGAGATACAGGAATGGGGGAGAATAAGCAAGGCAAGGGACATGGGGAGAGGGCACATGGCTGAAGGTTCATCTAGGATGGCAGATATCCTTGGGCCCGCATTGGGAGGAAGTAAAATGGGAGGAGGATGGAATTTTACAGCTTCGTTTTAGGATGCGAGGTAGGTGTTTTGCTCCATGGTGTGAGTGCATCTTGAGTAATGTGTGCAGTTCTGGTCACCGCATCTCAAAAAGAAAAGAGGACAGAACAGCTGAAGACATTAGGACTCTTCCCTTGGAAAGGAAATTTATTTAAATTTATTTATTTGCACTTATTAACCATAAACAACTGGAACTGCTCTTTTCAATAAAAAAAAATATACAATAAATGTTAATGCTATCCCATCATCCCCTCCCCCCTGAACTATAATCCTACCCTTACTAGGATATGGTGGTATTCAAAGAAATAATATATGCTTATAATCAAAACCAGAATTTCCCCCATGCAACCTCCTCGCTCCATCATCCTTACTCCTCCCCTTCTCCAAAGGCTTTTCTGAACAAGACAGTCTTCAATGACTTATGAAACATCTTAAGAGTTTCAACAAAAATGTGAACTCCCTAGGAAGAACATTCCAAAGACGGCGCTTGCACAGAAATGGCTGGGGGAAGGTCTATAAAATCATGAGTGCAGTGGAAATCGGTTGTTCATTCTCTCAAAAAATATGAAGTCTTGGAGACACTCCATAAAGTTACTAAGTAGCACATTTAAAACAAATTAGAGAAAAGATCTTTTCACTCAGTGCACAATTAAGCACTGGGATTTGTTGCTGGAGGATATGATAAAAGCAGTTAGCATACCTAGGTTTAAAAATAAAGTTACTGGAGAAAAAGTCCATAAACTATTAAGGTAGACTTGATGGAAAGCCAAAGCACAAAGTTTTGCTGCATTTTAGAATCCTGCAGGTATTTGTGGTCTGGATTGAACATTGTTGATAACAGGACACTGGGCTTGATGGACATTTGGTCTGACCCAGTATGGCAGATTTTATATTCTTACATGAAGCATGTGAACAGTGAGTGATCATCTTATGAAACCCAATATAGCAGATGAGAGTGAAAATAAATGAGACCTCTTAACTGATCTTAAGTCTTATTCTCCTGTCTCTCCCTGAAACTGCTCGCCTAGCTCCTCTTCGTCTCTGGCGTAACTCCCTCCCCCCCACACACCACCACCACCTCAGCTTTACCCGGGCACAAGAGCTTTAACCTTTGAAAGCTAGTCCAAAATGTATTTAGTCCAATACGCCTTTTTTTCCCTTTTCGCTTCTCTTTTTAACTCCCATTAAAGTATACCCCCCACTGCCATTCCCTTGCCCTTTTTACATGGAATTTCTATCCATAAAGATTCTGCAGGAAATAAATTACACTGTAAAACCTTTATATCTAACCACTCATTCAGTGCTATACATTCTAACTCTCCCATCTTATTTTTTAGACTTCTAGAATTTGCATACAGGCATTTCAAAGTTGGTCTGGCTATTGGATGCAGGGATAATTTGGATCTTTTAACTCTGTGTGTTTTTCACTTAAAGGCACCTGTTACTTTTACCTTTACTGGAATCTCTCTATCAGGATGCCTTAACTTCCCTGTTTTGCTAGTATCCTTCAAAGATACATCATTCCGAACCAAGTGCTCTTGGGCAACTGTTGGCTTTCTCCCATTTTCTAGTTTAAAAGCTGCTTACTCTCCTTTTTAATGGTTAATGCCTGCAGCTTGTTTCCACCCGGATTAAGGTGGAGCCCGTCCTTTCAGAAAAACCCCTCCCCTTCCCAAGAATGTTGCCCAGTTCCTAACAAATCCAAATCCCTCAATCCACATTGAGACTCCAGAGTTTTTCCACTACTAGCGGCATATAAATACTGCAAATAAATAAAATAAATTGACTCCAGAGCTCTGCCTATCTCTTAGGTCCTGCATGTGAAATGGGAAGAATTTCTGAGAATGCTATCCTGGAAGTTCTGGATTTTAACTTTCTACCTAAAAGCCTCCATTTAACTTCCAAAACCTCCCTCCCACACTCTATGTCATTGGTACCAAGACAGCAGGTTTCTCCCCAGCACCATATCTAGGTGGCACATGAGGTCCACTACCTTCGCAACAGGCAGGCATGTTACCAAACAATCCTCACGTTCACCAGCCACCCAGCTATCTACATGTCTAATGATCGAATCACCAACTATAATGGCCATCCTAGCCCTTCCCTCATAGGCACAGGGCTGGTTAAAGCATCAAACTCAAAAAGCATCAACAGGACACTACTTAAAAACAATGCCAACCTCAACAACCATCATTACCAGCAGCACCACCCACCGCTGTACCACCTCCACACTTTTGAAGATCCTCAAGTCCCATTTCTCTCCTTATCCCCGACATCCCCTTCCTGCTTGCCACTAGATGTCAAACTCCTCTGAAAGACTCTATAGCAGCTGTGGCAATGCTCAGCTCTCAAGCCTCTGGAAACATTCCAAGACGGCAAATAGTCCAGACTAATATTCCGAGAAAGGCTATTGTGTGACATTGGCACAGTCACTGAGCGTGCACGCTCTCTCATTCGAGCCAGGCGTACTTCCTATAGGAAACAAACCACCAAAAATACCTTCTACGGGATTCCACAATTTATAGACATGGAACTTGGAGTCTGAAATGTTATTTATTCAGCTACTTAGCAGCATTGCCGCTTGTACATACAAAAATCACTGTACAGTGCAAAGGACTCCATTAAACTTCATAAAACCAGTTAAGACAGAAGAACATTCAAGCACACACTGGAGCCAACTTTTCAAACTGATTGGAGGTGCAAAGATGAACACTAATTACTCCTCCCTAGATATAGTGTAGGAGATTGCTCAGTAAGGGGACGGGGGGGGGGGGGGGAGGGGTCAAAGCACCTGTAACCCTGCCACCTACCTATCCGCACATCACTCTACAGAAGGACTGCAGACTAGGCAGCCTAAATGGACAGTGCAAGCCTGGGTGTAAAAATATGTTTCCATAGCACTACAATAGCTAAAGAATGAGGAATCACATACTGCTTCTCGTTGCTGGAAGTCTTCCGTGGACAAAACCAAAAGCAAATGAGTAGTGTGCTAAGCTGGATGTCCTACTAGCCATGGCCCTTGTCTACATCTCTGTCTTCCAAGCTGCTGTTTAATGTCAGCCTCTTGCATAGCCCTTGGCAAAGGTAACAGGCCTCAGTTGCATGTGAACCTCATTGTCACATGGATACACAACTGGCCTATGTCCTAATCAGCCTCACTCTAGGAGTTAATAAAATTCTCTTCAACTATCACCACAGGACAGACATGGCTTGTAATATAGGGTTATATAAGAGTCTACGATTGCAGTGTCGTCCCAAAGGATGAGCAAGCCAGGGGCATTAAGTCACCCTTTTGAGTCAGTCTATGAGCCTACAAGCTAAAAAAAGAATGGGGTGCTGAAAGCAATCCTTTCCCCAATGGTAAGACTGAGGAAGGAAAGAGGTCGGCCTTCACTGGCAGCGTACAATCCTGCACTAGCTGATGTCTGTATGTTTTATCTTAGTTTAAAAAAAAAAAAACTTGAAAATCATTTATCTAGCTGATGAATTCATCTAATTATGTTATAATCTTAAAACCTGGTTAACTTAAACAGAGATGAGAGAATCAAATGTGGACTTCCATCACATTAGCAGCAAAAAAACCTGAATTCTTGCGATTTTATATTAGATTCTATTTGTCCCTCTGGGCTGTTTCAAAGGACCCCCACATTAATGCCTAATAACAGAATGTCTTGTGCTGCATCTGGTACAGATGTGATTCCTTTCAGCTATTTTGTTTTTTGGGGGATTTTTTTAAAGGGGAAAAAAACTACAAAATATTAAAAGTGAAACGTGGCGTTTCCTGTGCTCTGGTTGATATCAGACATTTGCGTAGCAAACTTTAAGCCACTTCCATTTTTCCCTAAGTAAGATTGATCCCCAGATATGGACGACAACAGGTTAATGGATTCCCGAGCCTTCCTTCCTGAATTTTCTCTACTCGAGTGCTACAGGAAGCTTTGCCTAGAGAACATGAGAAACCACTGCTAATCTGAAAGGAGAGTGTTCTGTCTATCAAAGGCTCTGCGTGCAATGTGACTCCTGTAATTCCGGTCATTATCATGTTAATGTAAAAGAACTCTTGGCAGCAGCTACTTCCTCCATTGATTCCGCTTTAATAATTCAACTATTAATGGCCATGTAACTGGAGTGTTTTCACAAGGTCCAAACCTTGCTTTTGTTCATTTTCCATCTCCCATCTGCCTCAGACTTCTCCCCACCCCACAATAAGCACGACCTACTGCCAACCAAAACAACTTTTTTTCTCTCTTTCTGCTTAAGTAGAAGGGATCCCTTTATAAAGAAGGATGGACGAATAAGTGAAATGCATTAAATATTAAACAAGTGGGAAAAGCATGCAAAGCGTGGCTCATAGAATTCCTTCCAGCTCCTCTGTGTGCATATGTGTGTTCCCAGGCGCCTTATGTATAATTTCTTCCCAACATTCCACTGGGTTGAAAAAAATTTAAACAAAGGTGATAGGCTGAAGGAAACACAGTAGAACATGCATAATATGGAAGACAACTGGAACAGAGATGCTTTGTTCTTTGTACAGAAATACACTGAAAAACAGCAGTTCAACAGAGCTTGCACCAAAAGAAATGTTCCTGTGATACTCTCTCTTATCCTACAGGCCCCAGTAGCTGCAAGTTAAATGTCAGAACAGCAATCTAGGGTTTAAAATGAAGTAATTCCTCTAAATTGTGTTAAAAAAACATGCACAATGCTCAAACAGACCGAAGATCAAAGCATAAGCATTCTTTAGCAAAAGGTTTATTTCCTCTCTCTAGAGCTCTCAAGGCGGTACTGCCAGAAGTCTCTGTTTAACTGAGTAGCAGGACTTTCTCACTGCTTGATCAAGTTGCACAGGGCACAGGGCACACTGCCACAACACCACCACCACAGGCCCGGTAAAGAATCAGAGCGGGATTTCTAACGACGAGTGAGGCAATTTCCAGTGCTGAACAGACTATAAGGGCCCCATGACACTGAAGATCAGTGGATACAACCAAGCTCATAGTCTTGTAAAATGCTCAAATCAATCTCAGTGAATAAGAAAGTAC
Organism: Ichthyophis bannanicus; assembly: GCA_033557465.1. Taxonomy (NCBI): domain Eukaryota; kingdom Metazoa; phylum Chordata; class Amphibia; order Gymnophiona; family Ichthyophiidae; genus Ichthyophis; species Ichthyophis bannanicus. The sequence continues at coordinate 31,276,124 of CM066047.1, read as the reverse complement.
GATGGAAGATCCTGACTAAGATGCGGAGGACAGGACTGCACAAAGAGATCGTAAAAGGGGAAGGAAGTGTAAAATGTACTTGTGCCCGGATCTGCAAAGAGTTTTCCCTACAGTCCGGGGCAGGAGCCTCTCTAGCCAGGTACTGTTTTGAAAAGGACGAATAGAAAAATAAATCTTGATACACTAAAAAATTTAGGGTGACTAGTTAGAAGAAAGTCTTAACCCAAGTGTGAACATGACAGGAGAGTCAGCACAATTAAAAGTTTGCCTAGATTAATTATGCTTCTGCTCTCTGTGCTAGAGGGACTGGGATACAATTGTCACATAAGTACACATGCCTCGTCAGTGTCTTCCAATTAACAAATTTTAGAATGAGCTGTCTGACTTTATGTCACATATCATAGGATCCTTTAACTGGCTTGGATGAACGTTTCCCCACAGACAGCAAACAATACACATGGAGTAGTGCTATATCGGAATCAGACTTGCACATATTGTTATATTAAGATACTAGAAAATTGTTAAAGAATAATAGGCTGGTCTATGCAGTTATTCTAGCCTATTTTGCCCAAGAGCAGGGCTGGCCCAACCACTAGGCAAACTAGGCAGTCGCCTAGGGCATCAACCTCTGGCGGGCAGCAAAAACAGGCCATTCAAAGCTAAACGATAGATTTTGACAGCCAGAGGGGGTGTAAAGCTTGATGTTCGTCTAGGACGCCAAAACTTTGGACCAACTCTAGGGCCAGCCCTGCCCATGAGGCATCACAGCTGCCAGTCTCAGAGACTTGCTCACTTTTGACATATTGTTCCTTGGGTTTCCTTCTCCTTGACTCCTCACCATGCAGTTGAGCATACAAGTTTTCATGCTCAATCCATCACCTATCTATCTGCCTCATTACACCCTGCAAAGCCCTGACGCAATCCAAGCAACCACCAAATCTATCTAGGAATGAAACAATAGGCAGGCTACAGATTTATTATATGGAAAGAAATGAAAACCAGCAAAGCACAGTTACTTACCTGTAACAGGTGATCTCTGGGAACAGCAGGAATTAGTCCTCACATATGGGTACGTCGGTACCGACGGAGCCTGCGTGGGAAAGCTCCCCAGCTTCCCAGAAGGAAGCTTTTGGGGCCTCTTTAGGAACCTTAGGGTATCCTAAAATATCCAATTTCTTTGACCTAGGTTCTTTTTCAGAGGATGTGGTAATAGAAAGTCCTTTAGCTAATTCAATAATGAAGTCTTGAAAGGACAAATCCTCTGGTGGAGACATTCTCCTCTTTGGGGAAGAGGGGTCTTCATGAAGAACTAGAGACAGCTCATCAGAGTCCTCAGAGGAGTCAAAATCCTCAGAAGAATCAGAGTATTCTCTATTTGCTTCCAAAGCACGATACGCATACCGATCGGTATCGACATCGGGCGTACTGGGTATGGGATCGGTATCGGGTGAAAACCCGGATCCGGCATGCGGAACCGATCTGCGTTTGGAAGTTGATGGTCTCGGTTCCGGTATGGGAGACGATACCGGAACCGGACCCGGTACCGCTGAACGCGGTACCGAGGGCGTCGCAGCATTAATAAAAGCCAGCATGGCCTGCTGCATGGTCTGAACAGTATTGCTCATAGACGCCACTGCTGCCTGGATGTCGGTACCGGTATGGGCCGGTACCCCAGAGCAGTCTAACAGGTGATCAGTCGAGGCCGTGCCATCGATGTCAACCTGTAACCCCATAGATGGTGCTTTGGAAGCCAGAGCTTCCCGCCGGGGTTGTTTGGCTGGGGCAGGATCCTCAGACTCAAAAGTGAGAGCCTCTCGATGCTTTGAAGGAGAATTGCTCTTTGAGGACCTGCCCGCAGAGGGTTTGGTTACCTGAGATCCATCCGGAGAGGAAGACCTGGATGACTGTGATGCTGGATTATCTGAAGCTAACTGCACATGGAATTTGTTGGCCCGGTTCTGCAAACCCACGTTTAGACATCTGGGAGCAGGATGGGCAGTCCGGAATGGAGTGGTCAGGTCCCAAACACTTAAGACACCATTCATGGGTGTCTGTGACAGAAATAACAGCACTACACTTGGTACACTTCTTAAAACCAGGGGCTGGTTTCTCCATGAGGAGAATTTGTGTAGGCCTGAGGCCTAACCGAAGTCACCAAGTTGTGCAGAATAAAGATTTTTTTTTTTTTTTTAAAAGAAAAGAAAAGAGAGACCGGCGGTACCGGTTTCGGTATGGGGAAGGCAGGTACGCGGTCTAAAGAAACAAACTAAAACAATAATTTCTTCAGCGGTGACAGGAACACGACCTGCTGGCTCCGCGGAAAAAGAGAAACTGAGGAGAGCTGGTCAGGAAGGCGGGAAGGCAGCGCGCATGTGCAGTGGGAGGCCCCAAAAGCTTCCTTCTGGGAAGCTGGGGAGCTTTCCCGCGCAGGCTCCGTCGGTACCGACGTACCCATATGTGAGGACTTATTCCTGCTTGTTCCTGGAGATTACCAGTGTCAAACATCCAGCCTTCTAGGGCTCGGCTAGAACGAAGTTGCTGGCACTAATCTGGTTGGTTTCTGGAAAGCTGTAGCCTTCTGCTACCAAGCCAGATCTATTTCTGATCCCTGGAAATGAGCTATGAGAAACAGATCTACTTTTTAGGCGTGGCCACTGTTGGAAGCAGGATGCCGGGCTCGACGGGTATAGCTTTGCTTGGAAGGGTAACACAGCTTCTCTCATCCCTGATGCTATCATCACTACCTTCCTTATTTGAGCCAAGCATATTCAGATTGCATTGCGAGTGCTGGGTTCCTCTTGCGCCATGGGTAGCTGCATTGTTTACCTCTTTCATTCCGACAGTCCCATATTTAATTCACGATTTAGGCCACTTTCTCTTTATTGCCAAGATCTATAACACCCTTATAGCCCAAGAAAAGTACCAAGTCTGTTGTTGATAAACATTTGGTCTCCCCCTACTCATTAGTGCTTGGTTTGGTTTTGTTTTGTTTTTGACTAAGGTCTCTCTTTGCGGACTACACCATCCTTCTTAGAAGCAAAGACAGTTTTGAAATGTTTACCAGGGAATGGTCCAGTTTGTTTTAATTTAATACCAATGGTTAATTGAAAAGAGGTTCAACATTTAAAAGCACAAGGTTCCAATTAATAGTTTTCTAACAGCGAAAACAGTTAAAGTAGGTCAAATATAACTAATTAAGGGATAATGAAAGGAAACTAAATGCATGTGTGTTTTGGGGTAGAATGGAAAGTGGGTTTTTTGGTTTATTACTTCTTCAAACGTAGCACTGTGTACTGCACAAGGCTGATGGTTAAGGCCGTTACAATTGCATGTTGTATAAACAGACAGCTCAATAAAAGCTGTTGAAAGCATAACAAAATAAAACAGGCTGGGCATGCCATTGACATTACCTTGCTATACTATGGCTTTTAGTTCTTAGAAGATAGAGATTACCAACCTATAGTTACAAAAATTGCTACAGACGTTATGGAGGGTCCCCCTACACAACAGACAGACATGGAAAATGAAAACTGTTTTGCAACTTTGATTGTTGCAAGAACAACTAAGACAACCAAGTTTTGCTTCCAAAGTCAGGATTTCAAAGTGCAAAGGTAGGAATCCATCAAGGCACCCGACATGCCTCCTAAAACCTCCATCAATATTAGAAAATAACAAAAGGTCAGTAGGCGGCAGAAAGCTAACCTAATACAGAGCATAGATACCGTACCATCTTGCAGGCAAGGTGCAAGCGCGTTTTTCAATGGGTCCATGTTCTATTAATTTTATCGAGCACAAACATAGTAACATAGTGAATGGTGGCAGGTAGAGACCACAAAGGCTCATCTTGTCTGGTTAGTTGAGATTTGTCCACTTTGGATAGATGTACATACGAATTCCCATATAGAAACAGGCACCAACTCTCCCCTATCCCATGTCGTTTACCCAATCTCTCAAGCCTTTCCCTGCCACTGCTCTCTATATCTGTCTCCAGCCTTCCCAAAATCTATTCCAGTGCTGGCCTCTACGCCTCCACTAGTAGGCCGTTTCAGGCCTTGCATCTTCAACTTTGATACTTACAAGTCCGCCAGGCCCTCTGATATGTCTTATTACCAATGTTTGTAATAATCTCCACAGCACCAAGCTGGTGAGGCTGTTGTGAAAGTAATTCAGCTTCCTCAGACAATTGAAGTTTGGGAATTAAGCATGGTCCCTCCCTGAAGGTTTATTTATTTTAATTCTCTTATATACCGCGCTATTCTGCATCAGTGCGGTTTACATTGAACAAACTGAAATTACATTGAACAGGGCATTATAACTTGGAGATAACTATTTTACAGGGAACATGGGCTATGGAGGGTTAAGTGGCTTGCCCAAGACCACAAGGAGCACCTGTGGGACTAGAAACCCCAGTCCTTCCGGCCCAAGGTTGCTGTCCTCTAGTGGGATTTGAACCCCTGACCTTCCGGCCTGAAGTACCTTGCCCCAACCACTAGGCCACTCCTCCACTCAAGTCTTCAAGTCTTCCTGACACAGTCACATTTGAGGCTTAATATGGAAGCTTTTTTTGTTTTGTTTTTATCACCATCCAAAAGGCCATTCAAGCTTTCCTCCATGCCCAGGAGCTCAATCAATGAGGTTGTAAGATAGGGCACTACCAAAATCTAACAGTTACTTCTATAAAATGACTATAAAACTTGTTTAAAATACATCTACCAAGTTGCTTACCCCTTCCAGTAAATTTTACTCTGGTACACCAATCTCCCCACCCCGTATACTCCCTCTATACCATCTCTGTGGGCCTTGAGATCTGCTGAATTTACTCTTAACTATTCATCCACCAAAGACTTGATTATATTCAAGAATGTTTTTATATCTTTGTACACCATTTTGGGTGATCCTTATATGCTTCAGGAAGGTGGCCTATACCATTCTAGATCAATCGTTCAATCACACGGCCATCAGATTTTATTCATTCTGCTCCTACCCTCTGGAACTTCAGGGCTGAGTATTTAAAACTGGCCTGAAGACCTGGTTGTATTGCTCAGTGTTTTGGTACTTAGATCCTGCCTTTTGTCATATCCACACCTTGTGATATTATCAGATTGTGGACTGTCAGCTCCTACTCCTGAAGGTGAAGTCATTTCTGTTTTGTTCTGCAAATCTGTGACTCTTGTGTTTCACAGATTGTAAACTGTTGATGGTTTTTATTATGAAGGGGACATAGAAAGCGACTAACTTAAACAAACAGCCCTAGAACCTATCCCTTTCTTCATTTAATGACTACCAAAAGGGACTACTACAGCTGGAAATAGATCTGCACTTGTATTTATCTTCGGAAATATACTCTAAATCTTGAGGAAAAAGGGAATTATTTGGGTTAAAGCCGATAAATCTGTGTATTTTACAATTCAGTGATTTTGCTGAGTCAGTCAGATCTTAGTATCATCAAAGAGCTTTTCACTTAAATCAAATCAGAGTATAGCTTAGCAGACAAGCAGAATAAATAGTCTCAGTAGAAAGAAACAAACTTTTTTCTAGTGACCTTTACAAACTGGCCTTCCAGTTAGGAGGCAAAGGATCTGTGAAGTTGTCTTACATCAATGTTAAAGGCAAGTGACAGATCAAAGCGGCAATTTGAAAGGTCCCCTCTATCAAACCAAGGGCTGTGTGAACCACATAGGAAATTGGTAAGACTTTACCTTAGAAGCACGGGTCAGAGCACTATGTAGCAAGCCAACTTTTATTCTTTCCCTCCCATTTACCTCAGGGATAATCTTAGCTTTATAGGCTTTTAAACCTATTGAAGGGAAGGAGGTGCCCATATTCACTTTAAGGTGTGGCTGGTTTTACTTATCAGGAATACATTAATTAAACCTGAGATTAATTAATTTTGAGGTGAACAAAGTCCATTAAACGTAACAGGTATAGTTGTATTAGCATAAGCATCCCCAGCAAATCTAAGTAAACAACTTAAATACCTAAACAAAACTTTAAAACTAAAATGCAGACAGCAGTGAGATGGGGGCTTTCCAGTCTTTTGCATGGAGCGTGATCATGTATGATTTTCTCCCAGTTGGTGAAGGGTCTTAGGTGTGCACTAGGTATAAGGAGCTCTTTGCTCTCAGGGAACGAGTCCGATCTCTGGAGGCTAGAGTAGCAGACTTGGGAGACATAAGGAATACAGAGAGGTATATAGACAAGACCTACAAGGACGTAGTACTGAAGTCCCACCTCCAGTCTGGCAGCCTCTCTATTGCCATGGAGGAGAGAGGTCACATAACAGAAGAGCATCACCCTGGTGTGGCAGGAAGTGTAGCTAGGACCTGTCCTTCAGGTGATGTAAAACTCTCCCACACCAAGGTGGTTTCTCCAGGGCCATGTGCCTATGAGGGAAGGGTTAGGACAGTAGTTATAGTTGGTGATTTGATCATTAAGCATGTAGATAGCTGAGTGGCTAATGGACGTGAGGATCGCCTGGTAACATGCTTGCCTGGTGCTAAGGTAGCAGACATCATGTGCCACCTAGAAAAGGTTTTAGATAGTACTAGGGAGGAGTCTGCTGTCTCGGTACATGTTGGTACCAATGACATAGGAAAGTGTGATAGAGAGGTGCTGGAGGCCAAATTTAGGATTTTAGGCAGGAAGTTGAAATCCAGAACTTCTAGGATAGCATTCTCAGAAATGCTTTCCCTTCCACGCGCAGAACCCAAAAGGCAGGCAGAGCTCCGGAATCTCAATGCATGGATGAGACAATGGCGCAAAGAAGAGGGTTTTGGATTTGTTAGGAACTGGGCAACATTCTGGAGAAGGGAGGGGTTTCTACAAAAAAATGGGCTTCACCTTAACCGGGATGGAACTAGGCTGCTGGCATTAACTTTAAATAGGAGATAGAGCAGCTTTTAAACTAGATAATAGGGGAAAGTTGTCCAAGAGTGCATGGTTCGGAACAATGTATCCTTGAAGGATACTAGCAAAAGATTGAAGTTAGGGCATATTGACAGAGAAGTTCCAATAAAGACAAAAGTAGGCCAAATGCCCTTGAGTACGGAGCAGACAGAGCTTAAAGATTCCAAATTATCCCTTCCTACCAATAGCCAGATTAATATGAATAAATACAATAAGATGGGAAAGTTAGAATATTTAGCACTAAATGAGAGGTTAGATATGATTGTTATCTCAGAGACCTAGTGGAAGGAGGACAATCAGTGGGACCCTATGATATCTGGGTACATATTATATTGCAATGATAGAGTAGATCAAATTAGTGAAGGGGTTGAACTCTATGTTAGAGAGGACATTGAGTCATACAGGATTAAAGTTTTGCACTGTAGAATCTCTATGGACTGAAATGTCATAGAAACATAGAAAAATGACCACATGGCATATCTAGTCTGTCCTTCCATATCAACAACTACAACAGTCTCCTTTTTTCCTTTAGGGATCCTCTGTGTTTGTCCCATGCTTTTTGAATTCAGATACTATCCTCATCTCTACCACCTCCACTGGGAGACTATTCCACGGATCCACCACTCTTTCAGTAAAGAAATATTTCCGCATATCACTCCTGAATCTATCCCCTTTCACCCTCATCCCATGTCCCCTCGTAGCAGAACTTGCTTTCAATCATGTAAAAAGGGGAAGGCGATGGCAGTGGGGGTGTACTATTGACCGCCTGACCAGAATGGATGATGAAATACTCAAAGAAATCAGGGAAGCTAGCAAAGTTACAATACAGTAATAATAATGGATGATTTCAATTACCCTGGTATCGACTGGATCGGTGTCATGGCAAAGACGTGTTAGGGAGTTTCTAGATGAAATAAATGACTGCTTCTTGGAGCAACTGGTTTATGAACAGACAAGAGAGGAAGCCATTTTGGACATAGCCATTAGTGGAACACAAGATGTGGTGCAAGATATAAGGGTGTTGGGGCCACTTAGCAATAGTGCTCATAGCCTGATCATCTTTAATTTAATAACCACCACTAGTATTACTATTGAGCATTTGTATAGCGCTACAAGTCGTATGCAGCGCTGCACACAGACATGTAAGAGACAGTCCCTGCTCATCAGAGTTTACAATCTAGTCAAGACAGACAACACAGAAGGTGCAGACAGGGATAAAAACAAGAGGGAAAGGTAAAGAAACAAGGAGATCAGGTGAGTCAAGATCCAAAAGCAGCAGTGAAGTGGTGAGTTTTCAGCCTGGATTTGAAAAGTGTCAGAGAAGGTGCCTGGCGTACAGACACAGGTAGTTTGTTCCAGGCATAAGGTGCAGCAAGGTGAAAGGAGCGAAGTCTGAAGTTAACAACAGAAGAGAAGGGCACAGACAGAAGCAATTTGCCAGAAGAGCGGAGTTCCTGAGGAGGGGTGTAGGGAGAGATAAGAGAAGAAAGGTAGTGAGAAGCAGCAGAGGGAATGAACTTATAGGTCAGCAGGAGAAGTTTGAACTGGATGCGGAAACGGATAGGGAGCCAATGAAGTGACTTGAGAAGAGGGGTAATATGGGCATGACGAGGCTGGCGGAAGATTAGCCGCGCAGCAGAGTGTTGAACAGACTAAGGGGAGAGAGATGATTCAAAGGGAGACCAGCAATGAGTAGGTTACAATAGTCAAGACGGGAGGTGATTAAGGAGTGGATAAGCATCTTAGTAGTGTGTTCAGAAAGGAAAGGGTGGATTTTGTTGACGTTATAGAGAAAGAAACGGCAGGTCTTAGCTATCAGATGGATGTGTGTGGAGACGGAGAGAGAGGAGTCAAACACAACACCAAGGTTGCGAGCCAAGGAAACAGGGAGTAGAGAGTTATCCACAGAGACTGAGAAAGGAGGAAGAGGAAAGATAACAAGGTTAGTCTTGGCCATGTTCAATTTCAAGTGGCAGTGAGACATCCAAGCAGCAATGTCAGAAAGGCAGGCAGAAATCCAGGACTGGATTGACAGAGAGATTTCAGGCGTAGAGAGGTAGATCTGGGAGTCATCGGCATAAAGACGGCACTGAAAGCCATGGGAAGAGATGAGTGCACCAAGGGATTGGGTATAGAGACAGAAAAGGAGTGGACCCAAGACAGATCCTTGGGGTACACCAACTGAGAGCGGGATAGCAGCAAAGGAGGAGCCACCAGAACTAATGCTGAAAGAGCGATGGGAGTGATAGGAGGAGAACGAGGATAGTATAGAGCTCTTAAAACCAAGTGAGGATAGGGTATTGAGGAGAAGGTTGTGGTCAAGAGTATCAAAAGCAGCAGAGATGTCAAGAAGGATGAGTAAAGAGTAAAAGCCCTTGGATTTTGCCAGGAACAAGTCACTGGAGACTTTGGCAAGGGCCGTTTTGGTAAAGTGTAAAGGACGAAAGCCAGAATGTAAAGGATCCAGGAGGGCATGAGAGGAGAGGAAGTCAAGGCAGTGGCAGTGAACCACGCATTCAAGTAGTTTAGAAACAAAGGGGAGGCGGGAGATAGGTCGATAACTAGAAGGACAGGTAGGATCAAGTGAGGGTTTCTTGAGGAGAGGTGTAACTACAGCATGCTTGAAGACTGCAGGGTCAGTTGCAGTGGAGAGCAATAGGTTGAAAATATGAGAGATGGAAGGGACAACAGTGGAGGAGATGGGGCTTAGGAGACGGGTGGGGAAAGGATCAGAGGAGCAGATGGTGAGTTTGGAGGAAGAAAGAAGGTGTACAGTTTCCTCTTCAGAGATCACAGAAAAAGAAGAGACGGTAGCAGCAGAGGTAGAGGGGGAGGAGGGAAAGGAGGGGATAAATGGAGGAAGGACGGCAAAGAAATCCACAGTATTACCTTATAACTTTCAAAAGGGAGACTATGATAAAAGAAGGAAAATAGTTAAGAAAAAAACTAAACAGAGCAACTGCAAAGGTTAAATATTTACATCAAGCATGGATGTTATTTAAAAATACTATCTTGGAAGCCCAGACCAGTGGTATTCCACGCTTTAAGAAACGTGGAAGGAAGGCCAAAAAACTGCCAGCATGTTTATAGGTGAGGTCAGAGAGGCTGTTGTATCCAAAAAAGCATCTTTCAAGAAATGGAAAAAGGAACCAAATGACAAAAACTGGAAACAGAAAGCACTGGCAAGTTAGATACGAGGCATTGATAAGGCAAGCAAAGAGAAAATTTGAAAAAAAGCTTCCTGTGGAAGCAAAAATGCATAATAAAAACTTTTTCAAATACATACGTAGCAAAAAACCTGTGACAGAGTCAGTTGGACCAGTAGAAGACAGAGGGGTAAAAGGGGCACTAAGAGGGGACAAAGCCATAGTGGAGAGACTGAATGAATTCTTTGCTTCGGTCTTTACTGAAGAAGATATAGGGAAGTTACCCATGACTGAAATGGTATTTAAAGGTGATGCATCAGAAGAATTGAAAGTAGTATCAATAAACCAGGAACATGTATTACAACTACTTGATAATCTAAAGAGTAGCAAATCACCTGGGCCAGATGGTATACACCAGAGGGCGCTGAAAGAACTGAAATATGAGATTATAGATTACTAAGGTCTGCAAACTATCATTAAAATCATCTATAGTACCTGAAGATTGGCAAATGGCCAATGTAACGCCAATTTTTAAAAGGGTCCCAGGAGTGATCAAAGGAAACTACAGACTGGTGGGCCTGATGTATACTGAGCAAAATGATAGAAACCATTATAAAGAACAAAATTACTAAACATGTAGATAGTCATGGCTTAAATGGGAGAAAGCCAACATGGATTAAGCCAAGGAAGGTCTTGTCTTACTAATTTGTTATATTTTTTTAGGGTATGAATAAAAAGGTAGACAAAGGTGAGAGTCGATATGGTGTATCTGGATTTCCAGAAAGCCATTGATAAGGTCCCTCATGAGAGACTCTTGGTGAAATTAAAAAGTCATGGGATAGGAGGCGGTGTACTTTTGTGGATCAGGAGCTAGTTAAAAGATAGAAAGCAGAGGGTAGTGTTAAATGGCCAATTTTCTCAATGGAGAATGTGAATAGTAGAGTACCCCAGGGGCCTGTGCTGGGTCCGCTGATTTTTAGCATATTCGGAAATGACCTGGAAATGGGAATGAGTGAGGTAATCAAATTTGCAAATGACACAAAATTAGTCAAAGTTGTTAAAACCCAAGAGGATTATGAAAAATTGTAAGAGGATCTTGATAAAATGGAAGACTGGACATTCAAATGGCAGATGAAATTTAATGTGGACAAGTACAAAGTTATGCACCTAGGGAAGAACAACCCAAACTATGGTCACACAATGCAATGTTCCACATTAGGAACTACCACCCAGGAAAAAGATTTAGGCGTCATCATGGATAACAAGTTGAAACCCTCCACCCAGTGTGCAGCGGCAGCCAAGAGAGTAAATAGAATGCTAGGTATCATAAGGAAAGGAATGGAAAATAAAACAAAGGATATTATACTGCCTCTATATCATGCCACGGTGCAAGCGCACTTTGAATAGTGTGTGCAATTCTGGTCGCTATATCTTAAAAAAGATAACACGGAATTAGAAAAGGTATAGAGAAGAGCCACCAAAATGGTAAAGGGGGTGGAAGGATACCCCTATGAGGAGAGGCATAAAAAGATTAGAGCTCTTCAAAAGACGGCCGAGGCGAGATAAGATAGAGATCTATAAATTAATAACTGGAGTGGAATGGGTAAACGTAGATCGATTGTTTATGCCATCAAAAAGTAGAAAGACTAGGGGACATGTGATGAAGCTACAGTGTAACTTGTTTAAGACTAAGAGAAAATATTTTTTTCATTCAACATGTAATCAAACTCTGGAATTCGTTATCGGAGGATGTAGTAAAAGCTGGCTTTATAAAAGGTTTGGACAAGTTCTTGGAGGAAAGGTCCATACACCATTGTTAAATCCACTGCTTGCTCCAAGACATGCATTGTGGAACCTGTGGGTCTTTTTGGGAAACCGCTAGGTACTTCTGACCTGGATTGCCCACTGTTGGAAATAGGATATAGGGCTTGATAGACCTTGGTCTGACCCAGTATGGCATTTCTTATGTTCTTAAAAACTCCACTAGCAATGACTAAAAGTTATATCAGCGAGCTTTCTATCTTTCAGAACAAGAGGAAAGATCATCAACTGCTTGAGAAATTAGTCACAAAAACCCATCTGTTAAATGTGGTGTGTACTATGCAAAGACATTAACAGGAAAATAACTCAATCCAATCCAGTTGAACGAAAGCCACATGCTTAATGAAAAGTCGAAGCAATTAAATTGCAACAGGAAAGAACAATAAAGCAAGAAGTTATAAAAGTGCCATCCTGAAAGCCTCTCTGGAAAGTGTTTTATTATCTGAAGACACTGCAATGGGTGACTAAAATGCTTCAATTGAAACTGATGGCGGATTTCCATTATCAGATTTGAATGCAATGTATTCAAACTGATGGTTTAGGGAACTGCTTATCTAGGGAAAATGTTTCCTCTCCAATGCATTCCACATAAAGAATTAAACTGTGTTTGAGAAATATTTATAACCAACAATGATGATTAAAAGGAAAAAAAGGACTAGGTTGAGGTAAGCTTCCATTCAGGCTGCAATGAGGAAGAGAAATTGTTTTGAAAAAGTGACTCTGCAAAAAATTATCACTAAGAATCGGGGGGGGGGGGGGAGGCGATATATTCAAAGTGTTTTAGGTAGTTAGCAAACCTGCTAAAATGAGGTCACCGCGATATTCAGCAACAGCACTAACTGCTGGGAGCTTGAAACAGCTCATGAGTGTTCCCAATAAGGCACATTTTTCTTGCTCGCAGATGTACATGTAACATTTGAGCCCTGAACACCTTGTAAGTCACTGAAAGACTTTTCATGGCGTGGAGATGTAGCCTGGTGGTTACAAAAGCAGGCTGAGAATCAGACAAGCCAGTGTTCATATCCCACTGACGCTCCTTGCAGCCTTGGGCAAGTCTCTTAACCTTCCATTGCCTCAGGTACACATTTAAGGGCTTTTTTACTAAAGGTTTTAACGTGCGTTAATGAAATTAATGCACATTAAGTGCCCACAGCTCTATTATTTCTAAGGGGCCCTTTAGTAAAAAGAAGCCTTAGACCGTGAGCCCTCTGGGTATCTGCTGTACCTGAATTTAACTCACTTTGAACTACTACTGACAAGGTGCGAGCTAAATCCCAAATAGACAAGCAACAAGTCAAATGACACCAGCTGTTTGTTACATAGCTGTGCGTGTGCAGAGGACAGGCCACAATGACCACAGAATAACAATGTTGATCGACAATTGAAGAGTCATGAGCATTCTTTCTTAACTAACCTGGGAATTTTCCCTTCCTGTTTACACTGCTCCCCTAGTCTGCTCACTGCAGCAATAGTCTTGGACTAGCCGCCATTTAGTAAGGCCCTTTCTGGAATCCCGAAATCACAGATCCTAAATCCAGCCGGTAGGTGTCATCTTTAAGCAATGACCACAATTCCCTCCACTGCCCCCACCCCTGCCAAGGTGGTTGAGATGCAAGGAAATGCAAGGATACGAGGCGCCCTACGCGAACCCCACTCCTATTGTCCCTTGTTCCTGCCCCACTCTGAGACATGCAACAGCGGCGATGCTTTTAACATGGCACCGCAGCGTTTACCATCACCTCTAGAGCTGTGCTGCCAGTCCTGCTTCTGCTCCTCTGATTCCACTTCTCCTGCATGTGCACCAGAGGGATTGGTGAGTGCTCCAGTGCCGTTTTAAAAGCATTGCTTCTGAAGGGCAGCAATCCAACCTTTCAGGTGAACTAGGTGGTCGCCTAGTTTGACGGCCCTGGCTGTTCCCACATAATCCCCAGCCCCAGGGAGCACAAGATCCAAACCAGAGCCCAACGCATCACTTGTAGGTTTTGTCACTTAACCCTGCTTCCCTAGCAGCTACCACATTAGCAAAAACTTATTTCAAAAAATTAAGAAGCACTCAGGCATGCAATAAGCCCAACTGTACTTAGGCCTTCTAGGTAAAAGTATATCTAAGTCCGGATGTTCACAGTTTACAAAGTCATTTTATAAAATACCTTCAACGCCACGTGAAAAGGTAGTTACTCACCTGTAGCAGATGTTCTCCATGGACAGCAGGGATACGTCCTCATACATGGGTGATGTCCCTGATGGAGCCCTGCACAGGAATGCTCGCCAGCTTCTTTGGAAGCTTTTGGGAGGCTCCACCATGCCTGCATGCTTCCTTCCCACCTACCACCACGGCACCATTTCTTTCAGTCTGATAATATAGCTGTAGCAGAATACAACTCCTCGGGGAGGTGGCAGGATTGTGAGGACTTATTCCTGCTGTCCATGGAGAACACCTGCTACAGGTGAGTAACTACCTTTTCTCCATAGACTAGCAGGAAGTAAGTCCTCATGCATGGGACTCGCAAGTTACAGGCTACCAAAAACACCAACAGGGGCAACATTAACTACAGAACACGCAAAGCCAAAACAACTATGTACAGAGATGGCAATTCACACCTCATCTCTTCCGCTTTTCTTTATTAATTTTTTTTTGATAGCCTGAATGGACAGAAGGGCATTGGGGGGACGGAGTTGGTTTCTAATCTTCAAAGAGGTACTGGAATACAGATTGGCTGACATTACTGTCACATCGGGAATCCTCTTCCAGGCAGTAGTGAGATGTGAACGTGTGGACAGAAGCCCACATTGCAGCCCTGCAGATTTCCTTCATGGAGACTGAGGGTAAGATGGCCACCGATGCAGCCATGGCTCGGTCATTGTGAGCTGTGACATGACCAGCAAGGTTCAGGCCTGCCCGGGCATAAGCAAAGGAAATGCAGTCTGCTAGCCAAATTGAAAGAGAGCGTTTCGAAATGGCAGCCCCCAGATTGCTGTGGTCAAAAGCAACAAAAAGGTGGATGGACTTCTTATGGTCCATTGTCTGCTCCAAATAGAAGGCTAAAGCCCGCTTGCAGTCTAACATATGCAAAGCTGCTTCCCCCTTGTGGATGTGAGGCCTAGGAAAAAAATGTAGGTAGTACTATTGACCACCTTTGGAAGGAAACAAGGATGCGTACAAAGAATCACTCTATTATGGTGTAATCTAGTACATGGTGGATGAAGTACCTGAGCCTGAAGCTTGCTTACTCAGTGCGCCGAAGTGATTGCTACCAGAAACAAGATCTTCCAGGTCAAGAACTTCAGTGGCAGGAGTTGAGTGGCTCAGAGAGGTTTCATGAGCTGCGCTAGTACCACAATGAGGTCCAAAACCACAGAAGGGGGTTTGTATGGAGGCTTCAAGAGGAACAGCCCTCGCATGAAGCAAACAAAGGATGTGCAGAGATGGATTTACCATCTTTCCACAATGGTATGCCCCAATAATGCTGAGGTGAATTTGGATGGAGTTGGACTTCAGACCCGAGTCAGAGAGGTGTAGAAGATACTCAAGCAGCCTTCTTGTGGGACAAGATGAAAGGATCCAGAGCCTGGCTTTCACACCAGACAGCAAACCTCTTCCACTTACAGGCGTAAGACTGCCTCATCAAGGCCTTCCTGGAGGCCAACAGGACATCAGTTATGTTGTCTGGCAGATTGAGCTCCAACTGGACTAGCCTCTCAACACCCATGTTATGAGGGCCAAGGACCGGATAATGGGATGTAGCATCCTCTCATCATCCTACGAAACTAGATATAGACCATGGCTGAACTAGAGGGGTTCCTGAGTAGAAAGCTGTAGCGGGAGTGGGAACCAGGGCTGTCTGGGCCAATAAGGAGCAACGAGTATCACCGTGCCTTCATCTGTCTTGAGCTTCAGTAGGGTCTTTGCTATGATAGATACTGGAGGGTAAGCATACAGAAGACCCTCCCCCCAGTGCAGGAGTAAAGCATCTGATGCCACTCTGGAGCAGAACAGATCTACCTGGGCATTTTGCAGAGTGGCAAACAGGTCTATCGAGGAAGTGCCCCACTTCCAAAAGATAAGGGCTGCCACTTTTCTGTTCAACATCCAGTTGTGTGGTTGAAGGACATGGCTCAGGCTGTCCGTCAGAGTGTTTTGGTCTCCGGCAGATATGTGGCCCTTAGCTCCATTCCATGAGCAATAGCAAATCTCCACAACCTGACCAACTCCCAGCACAGCACATAGGAACCAGTGCCCCCATGCTTGTTGATATAGAACATAGTGCTTTGATTGTCAGTCTGAATGAGGACAATACATTTGGTTAGGCAAACCCGTTAGGCCTTTAGAGCATTTGCTATGGCTCTCAATTTCAGGACGTTGATCTGGTGAAGATTCTCCTGAATGGACCTGATGTGTCAAGTATAGAAGCCATCGAGATGAGCTCCCCATCCCAATTTGGATGCTTCTGTTAGGATCTTCTGGGGTGAGGCCCTTCTGAAAGGGGAAACCTCTGAGAAAACTTTGAGGAATCATCCACCAGTGCAGTGATTGGACCAGAGGATTGTTGACATACACCCGATCCTGGAGGCGACCCGTGGCCTGGGACCATTGAGTCCCCAAACTCCATTCAGTCTGCCTCATCTGAAGATGTGCCAGGGGTGTGACATGCACTGTAGAAGCCATGTGGCCTAGGAAGGTTATCAACTTGGGAGTCGGTCATACAGAAGGAAAGCTTTTGCTTGAGTTGTGTCCAGCAGGGCTCCTATGAATTCTAGCTGTTGGGTGGGCTGAAGGTGGGACTTGGAATAACTAATCACAAACCCTAACAGCTCCAATACCTGAATGGTCAACCATGTGGTCTACTGAACTCCCTCCAGAGTGGTAATTTTTTTATCAGCCAATCATCCCAGTGCTCTGAGGTAGGCTGCCACTACCGCAAGACATTTTGTGAAGACTCAGGCTGCCAAGGCTAGGCTGAAAGGCAACACTCGACAGTGAAAGTATTGTCCTCCCAGGATGAATCTGAGATCCATCCTGCTCACAGAAAGTATCAGTATGTGGGTATACACATCCTTTAGATCCAGGGATCCTTTTTGAAGGTATGGGAACAAGGTGCACAGAGAAATCATCTTGAACTTTTCTCTTACTGAGTATTTAGATCTCCGAGAACCAGAATATGATGGAATCCCCCCCGTTTTCTTGGAGATGAGAAAGTACCTGAGTAAAACCCCCACCCTAACTGCTCCTGCAGTATGGACTCGATGACTAGATCGACCAGGAGGGCACAGATTTCCTTCTGAAGGAGTTCCTGATGCAGAGGGCTGAGATGAAGTGTCCTCGAGGGCCAACTTGGAGGCAGTTTGAAGAGGTTTAACCTGTATCTGCTCTGGATTATCTGTAGCATCCACGAGTCCGAGTCCAAGATTATGAGGGGCCATCTCTGGACAAAAGACTGTGCTGTCCCCTCACTTGAAGGTTTCTAACGGTGACCTCTGGTAGATTGGCTATACTCCAGAGGAACCAGTCAAAACCTCGCTCCAGGCTTTGGCTGTGGGGCTGGTTAGACCTTCTGGAGCTTCTCTCTGTGCTGCTGCTGGCGAGGAATTTGTTGTTTCTGATGGGAGGTTGAAGGTTTAGGGTCCAGGCAAGTACCGATGCCTATGGGTGTAGGTGGTCTTCTTCTGGCCTCCCCCCCTTGGTACCTCCTATGGTATGCCATTTCAGATACATGCATTGAGAGCCTGGTAAGAGCGATATGCTGCTTACCGAACAAATTCTCAGCACCTTGTCATCCACAGGCACAAAGTACAAGAAGAGAGTTGATGATCAGGTCCTAGGCACCAGTTCTGCCTGTCTGTGACTGAAATGGTCTAGGCGCCCTTGTTGCACTTTTTAAAACCACTGGTTGGATTTTGGGACATGGTCAGAAAAATGGCCATGGCAAAATCAAACAGCTTGATGGTGAGAGTAGGCCCTACTGGGCACCGAGATAGATAGATAGATAGATAGATAGATAGATAGATAGATAGATAGATAGATAGACCACGACGACAGGCAAAGGCAATACAACTTCAACCTGTTCAATTATGGACCCCCAAAGAGATGAGATTACCAACGAAGAGCGACTGGAGCATGTCCGTGGGGCCTTTGTGGCAATTGAAAGACTGAAGAAGATGGTGCCTCGGCAAAAGGCGAGGAGGTGGTGTGCAGGCGTGGTGGAGCCTCCCAAAAGCTTCCAACAGAAGCTGGGGAACGTTCCCATGCTGGGCTCCATCAGAGACATCACCCATGAGTGAGGACTTACTTCCTTCTTGTCCACAGAGAAAAATGTGTGTGTTTTTCAGCACGCCCAACAGGACCAGCCATTTCACCAAAAAACAAAGTAAAAAACAGAGCCAACTTGCGGCTTTGAACGTGTAAGTAGAGCACTTACACATGTGAGCAGTGATTTGGCAGCCTATGTGGGAAAACCCCCTCCTCTTACACGCGTGAATGCTGCATTTCACACCACCAGATGCCAAAGGGGAGCCAATTATGCCAAGCTACAAAGCCATGTTTTACATATTTGGGGAGCTTTTCTGCCAAAGAGAGAAGCAGAACTGATTCCCTTGTCACTCTTCCAAATGAATATTTTGTTGACACAGTCATATGCCTTGGAACAGGTATAAATTTTATGAAGTAGACGTGTTTTTCCTTTATCCGAGTAGCAGCACCTGCTTTTTGGATAAATGCCACCAAGACACTGTAAATATTTGGTGCAGTTTTCTCCCCAGGACCTTATAAATGGGCGTGTCACCCAGCTGATTTTACTGGCCACCCAGCAAACTTAATCTGATGAATTGACATGGCAAAATAATGAGCAGAAATGGAAAAATGATTCAAGTGATTTTGTAATTACTACTTAAAAAACCTAACCGTATATGTAAATATAATATGAATGAATTAGACACACTAATGAATTTGAAGCAGTGACAAATCAACCCATCGTATACGGAACTTCCTGAAAGATGGGAAGCTCCACTGTCTGCTACCAGCCAGCTTACAGTGTGACCCACCCTGGCTGCTCCTTAATGCTAGCTGGCGGGCAAAAATTTCCAGGAACACTGAAGTGACACTGTCCAGATGCAAACAGTACACACATAATCCAGATAAGCAGCGACAGCCATTACCTGCATATTGCACCGATTACCTGTACTATTTACGTAGCAGCAGCACCCAGCAGTTTAATAAATCACTGACTTGCCAACAAGACGGACCTCTCCAACTCTCCAATAAGTTTCTACCACGCCACTAACGAGAAGAACATCTACAGACAAGATCTGGCTACAATCAAGGTACAATGCGTAAGCCTGGATTTAGAAAATGCCCTTGCTGCACCAGGGAAATGAACTGCACAGACACCCATGAGTTGTGCGTCCGCTGCCTCGGCGTCTCTCACAAAGTGGAAGAGTGCCCTCATTGCGCTACGATGTCCTCCTGTGCAAAGAAATCACAAAAACATACCGTCCAAGACCTCTATCCTGGGACTCCCTCACCTCCGTTGTTGCCTGCGACCCTCCACGTGGTGATTGAGAAACCTCCCCCCGGCTGCGGCCTTCCACACTGTGACTGAGAACTCCCCAGCTGCTTCCACCACTCAGGATGTGTGCCCCCTCCTCCCAGGGCCTCCATCTGCAGTGGATCTTCTTCGGGGTCTCCTCCTACTCCTGTGACTGAGGTTCCAGCACCTCCGGCTGTCCTGCCTCTCCCCACTGTAGCAGCAGCACTGGCAGAAGAATTGCATGTGAGAGCTTCTCTGGTGGCGGCCATCTTGGCTTCCCACAACACAGTTCCTGACATCAGCAGTTACTCCGCCTACCATTGCACCATTGGCCGGCGCAACAGCAACACAGGAAACCAGAAGCGCCATCATAATCAGGAAGCTGCAACTCCTCAATGCTGGGAATCCCCCCGCAGGCCTCTTCGTCAGCACAGAGGCACTGCTCCAGTTTGTGCTGACGTAGAAGAGGCAGGTGAAGCCGCGAGAGCCGTGGGGATGCCAGTCACGCTCTAACTGCAGCAGCAGCAGCCTCTGTGCAAGCCGACACTCCCGGAAGAGGAGATGCCACCACCACTGTAGGGCTCACTCAGGCAGCTCCCCCTTCTCCACGCATAGCAGCAGCAGTGCAAACAGCAGGAGGACACATAAGTATGCCTACAGCCCTCCACCTACGTCAGACAGAGACATTTTCAACCAACCAAGAGGGGAGGGGCTCAGCACCCCTGACTAGGGGCTAATGAGCAACCTGGGTACACAAGGGGTTACCGAAGGGCCATCCAAACTTTGTCACCTGCTCGTCCAACTCCTACAGCAGTGTTCCTCATTGGCACAGCCTGTCACCTCACCGCCACAGACCTCTTCCTCACCAGCACCAGGACCGCAACCACAGTCTCCGGTAGTGTCCTGGACCATGCAGTAGACCACACATCTGCCTCCCTGCCTGCCCGCCCTACAGACCCCTTACCAGACCCCTTGCTCCTGTAATCCCCAGGCCACACGGGAATGTCCAGTGGGGATGAGGAGGAGGCCACACAAGGGTCCCCAGACTCTGGAGATGCCCTCACTACAATGGGAGTGCAACTACAACACCCACAACTAACCCTCCACCCACAGAAGCAGAGGACTTGACCTACCCAAAGTTCCTGCGGAAGGTCATGACTGCTCTAGCTATTGCAACCTGCAACAATATGGAACAGCCTGAAATCCAGGGGGCGCTCAAGTTCCCCGAGGCCCCAAAACAGATTGCACTGCTCCTAGTACACCCATTGCTGCGCAACAACCTAATCAAGTTATGGCAAAACCCTGCCACCAGAACTGCCTCCTCCCAAAAGTTCAATTGCCAAGTACCTCTATAGTGGTGGAATCAGCCCTCAAACAAGCCAAGTCTAATCGCACCCACACCAACAACCCATCAGGCTGAGACCACAAGCTCCTCGATGACATTGGGAAGAGGGTCTTTCAAGGGGCCATACTGTGCACCAGAATACTTGCCCACCAGTTCCAGCATGCACTGTACCAAGATGTCCTCCTGGGGAACCTAAAAGCCACCATCTTGGCCCTCAATTCAGAAGCACAGATGTTCGCCAATGCACCCCTCACGGAACTCGAGGAGTGTACAAAATACCAAATCCGGGCAGCCTTCAACATCTTTGACACGGTCTCACACACTGCAGGAACCGTGATTTTGGCCTGACGTCTAGCTTGGCTGCGAGCGTCTGGTCTCGGGGAAGATGCACATGACTGCATCGTGGACTCCCCCTGTATGGGCAACACGCTTTTTGGGTATAAAGTTAAAAACACGATCAACGATATGAAAGACCACTGTACCATACTATAGACTCTTGCAGAGGAGGGCCTGCAACACGCCTCCTCCAACCGCAAGGGTGCCTATCATCAAAAGCCTTACTCCTCCTCCAGGCATCATAACTCCTACAATTCATACCACCACGATATAAACAACAGGCCTACCAGGCCTCCTATCACGCTAAACCTCGCCAATGGGAGAGAAAGCTACAGAAAACTTTGCAACCCAGTGCAGGGAAGTCTAACTCATCCTTTTCACATGAATGCCATGGCCAGCCTCCCCACAGCGGGGTGGGGGGTGTCAGCTGACAGCCTTCCTGCATACATGGGAATCCATCACGATGGACAAATGGATCCTTCAGATTATCAGAGAGGGGTACCTCATCAGGTTTTGTACCCCCCCCCCCCCTCTGTGCAATGCAACCCACCCTCCAACAACACATCACCATCGTCGCACCTTGCCATGACAACAGAACTGCTCTCTCTTCTGGCCTCCAGGGCTATAGAACCTGTACCGCCAAACAAATTCAATACTGGCTTCTACTCCAGGTATTTCCTGGTCCCCATAAAGACTGGTGGTGTTTAGAATCCCTTCAGCAAAGGCTCCAACGATCCTGTGAGCAGTGAGTGAGAATCAGCTGTGCCTACTTAGTTGGGAACTGTGTGTGAGAGAAAACTGCAGCCAATCTGAGCACTTTTCAAATCATTTAGAATCCCTTCAGCAAAGGCTCCAACGATCCTGTGAGCAGTGAGTGAGAATCAGCTGTGCCTACTTAGTTGGGAACTGTGTGTGAGAGAAAACTGCAGCCAATCTGAGCACTTTTCAAATCATTTAGAATCCCTTCAGCAAAGGCTCCAACGATCCTGTGAGCAGTGAGTGAGAATCAGCTGTGCCTACTTAGTTGGGAACTGTGTGTGAGAGAAAACTGCAGCCAATCTGAGCACTTTTCAAATCATTTAGAATCCCTTCAGCAAAGGCTCCAACGATCCTGTGAGCAGTGAGTGAGAATCAGCTGTGCCTACTTAGTTGGGAACTGTGTGTGAGAGAAAACTGCAGCCAATCTGAGCACTTTTCAAATCATTTAGAATCCCTTCAGCAAAGGCTCCAACGATCCTGTGAGCAGTGAGTGAGAATCAGCTGTGCCTACTTAGTTGGGAACTGTGTGTGAGAGAAAACTGCAGCCAATCTGAGCACTTTTCAAATCATTTAGAATCCCTTCAGCAAAGGCTCCAACGATCCTGTGAGCAGTGAGTGAGAATCAGCTGTGCCTACTTAGTTGGGAACTGTGTGTGAGAGAAAACTGCAGCCAATCTGAGCACTTTTCAAATCATTTAGAATCCCTTCAGCAAAGGCTCCAACGATCCTGTGAGCAGTGAGTGAGAATCAGCTGTGCCTACTTAGTTGGGAACTGTGTGTGAGAGAAAACTGCAGCCAATCTGAGCACTTTTCAAATCATTTAGAATCCCTTCAGCAAAGGCTCCAACGATCCTGTGAGCAGTGAGTGAGAATCAGCTGTGCCTACTTAGTTGGGAACTGTGTGTGAGAGAAAACTGCAGCCAATCTGAGCACTTTTCAAATCATTTAAAATCCCTTCAGCAATGGCGCGCCCGTGCCTTGCGGGCCCGCGCCTGAGGGCCTCGCAAGAGGGCCCTTTGGCGTGGCCCTTAGGCGGTGGACCGTGCGAGACCCACTATCTGCTGCTATATGCTCATTCTGTTCAGCGATATGCTGTTTGTAGTTAATGTAAGGTAATGTAATGTAAGTTATGTACTGTGTTCCCTGTTTGTACTCCTAGTGTTTTGTTGTGATGTAATGATAATGCAATGTATGTTTCCCTCACCTTTGTTTAACTTTGTGCTGTATTAACCGCTTTGATTGAAGGAAAAGGCGGGATACAAAACATGTTAAATAAATAAAATAAATAAATAAATTTATTTTATTTATTTAGTAATCACTTAGGAGTGAATTAGGAGTGGAGGAGTGGCCTAGTGGTTGGGGCAAGGTACTTCAGGCCGGAAGGTCGGGGGTTCAAATCCCACTAGAGGACAGCAACCTTGGGCCGGAAGGACTGGGGTTTCTAGTCCCACAGGTGCTCCTTGTGGTCTTGGGCAAGCCACTTAACCCTCCATAGCCCATGTTCCCTGTAAAATAGTTATCTCCAAGTTATAATGCCCTGTTCAATGTAATTTCAGTTTGTTCAATGTAAACCGCACTGATGAAGAATAGCGCGGTATATAAGAGAATGTAAGTAAAAAGTAAGTAAATATACCGCACTTTCCCAAGGATCAGGTGCGGTTTACAAAAAAACAACGATAAAGAACAGAGCGATATAGTTACAGTTCTTTTTACATGAAACATAAGCTAACATCGGTGAACTATGTACAAAAGGCTTGCGCCTTAATAAACAAAACATAATATATTGCATGAACTATTTACAGAAAACATAACAATTTTTGTTCACCCCATTCTCGACCTCAGGAACCTCAACAAGTTTATTGTCAAGGAGAAGTTCAGGATGTACTCCCTGGGATCCATCCTGCCACTCATCCAGCTGGATGAATGGCTGGCCTTCTTGGACTTTTAGGATGCGTATACTTTTATCCCCATACATGTTGCGCATCAAAAATATCTGCATTTCCAAGTCCGGGGGAAACGCTACCAGTACAGGGTTCTTCCCTTTTGATGAACACCTGTGGTGCAGGGGAGAGACCAATGTGTTGCTGCTGTGGCGGCCCACCTCCCAAACAAGATATCTGTATATTCCCCTACCTCGACGACTGGCTGATCTCTGCTCCATCATCACAGGAGGCCCTAGCAGCTGTCCAGCTAACCATCAAGCTTTTGTCATTCCTGGGTTTCCTCGTGAACCTCCAGAAGTCCAACCTATGACCCACGCAATGGCTGGACTTCATTGGGGCAGACACAGACATTACCGCATCCAAGGCATTTCTCCCACAACCCCAGAGGGACACCATTATCTACCTAACTTGGAGCATTTCATCAGCCAGCAGACATCTGCATGGAGCCTACTATGTCTCCTGAGCTATATGGCGGCATTCACACAGGTGCTAAACCTGACGAAGTTACACATGCGCCACTTGCAGTAGCACCTGCACACTCACTGGAACTAACACTCACAGGGCAGTAACAGACTCCCTGCACTGGTGGGCTTACGAAGAGAACCTGACACATGGCAGGCCCCTTCAGCAGCCCAATCAACAGTTGATCACCACCACCAACGCCTCCCCAGTGGGATGGGAGCCCATTGCCTGCAGTTCCGCACACAAGCGGCCTGGTCTATGAAGGAGCTATCGTTCCACATCAACCTGCTGAACTCAGAGCAATACAGTATGCCCTTGGGGTCTTCCAGGACCTCATCTCTGGCAAGACAGTCCTGATCCAAACAGAAAACTAGGTGGCCATGTTCTACATCAACAAACAAGGGGGGAACGGGCTCCCTGCAGGGAGGCCCTCCATCTATGAGCATTTGCCCTATCCAAGCACTGCCTTCTATGGGCCTCCTACCTTCCGAGAATGCAGAACGAGCTGGCAGACAGGCTCAGCCGCCAGCTGAACGCACACAAATAGGCCCTCGACCCTCAGGTAGCAGCCTTCCTCTTCCATCGTTGGGGACAACCGCAGATCAAACTGTTCACCGCGGAAGGGAACATGAAGTGCATCCTCTTCTGCTCAAAACACCCCTCCAACTTCAGCCTCGCCTCGGATGCCTTCAACGAGTCATGGGGGGAGTGGCCACTAGTGTACACCTCCCCCCCCTTATCTCACTGGCCATGCAACGGATCATCTTGGGCAGAGCCAGGGCCATCCTCATCGTCTTCCACTGGCCGTGGCAGGTGTGGTTCCCCTACCTCTGCCACCTGGCTCCGGAGCCTCCAGTACACCTTCCACTGAGGACAGATCTCATCACTCAGGAGGGTGGAGAAACCCTCCATCCCAACCTCCAGACCCTGATCCTGACAGCATGGATATTGAAAGGATGAAGCTGCCATCTCTCAACCTGCCCTCTGAGGTATAGTAAGTGGTTCTGGTGGCAAGGCACCCTTCAACAAGAAAATCTTACAGCCTAAATTGGCGTCACTTCAGTGACTGGTGCTCACCTCTACAACTGAACCCATTCTCCTGCCAGTGGCGCAGATTCTCCAGGAACTCACATCACTCTTCGACTAGGGCCTAAAAACGCAATCTATATGGGTACACCTTTCTGCGATTGCAGCCTTCCACAACCATAACGGCAACAGCTCCTTAGCCACGAAACCCCTGGTAACCTGCTTCATGAAGGGGCTGGCAAACCTCCGTCCATCGATCCGAGTGCCTGTGTCTCACTGGAACCTCAATATGGTCCTTGAGCAGCTCACATGGGCACTCTTCGAACCTTTGCAGTTGTCAGAACCAAAATATGCTCCTGGAAGACTCTATTCTTAATAATGGTCATATCCGCCAGATGGATCAGCGAGCTGCAACCGCTAGTGGCACACCTTTCATACACGCTTCTCTCCCAAGACTAAGCCATCCTCCGGATGCACCCCAAGTTCATCCCCAAGGTGGCATCTGCCTTCCACATAAACCAGACCACTGAGCTCCCATGCTTTCATCCGGAGCCCCACTCCACTCCGGAGGAGCAGAAGCTCCATACCCTGGACTGCAGCAGGGGACTCAACTCTTTGTCTCCTACAACCCCAATAAACCTGGCCGCCCAGTCTCCAAGCAGACTCTTTCCCTGTGGATCTCTGCCTGGAGCTGGCAGGTGCTCAAACCTCAATAAGGATAAAGGCACTGGCTGCCACCATCACTAACCTGCACTCTGTACCAATGGCCGACATCTGCAAGGCTGCCACCTGGTCCTCTCTCCACATGTTCCAAAGACATTACTGCCTCGACCTTGCAGCATGGACAGTCACATCATTTGGCTTGCAGTTCTGGCCACAGCAGAGGCAGTGGACCCTTAGGCCTCGAGCCGCGCATGCCAGGCTCTAGACTTGAACTGTTGCCATACATTGCTTGAATTGTTGCTGTACGTTGCCTATCTCACTGGTAACGCACGTTTGCACATTGTTACACTGAGTCCTTGTTTGCACACTGAGTTGTCTGTTCACTTGAAATTGTTTCTGCACTGTGTCTCTTTACACTGCACTGTTCGTGTTATTGCACCTTACAGTTGCACAATAAATGTTCCTCACCGAGACCCTGGCGCATGTCTTCCTTATGCCTACCCGGGACTCAGGCCTTCCCCCTTCTGCCGCAACACTTCACAGCTGGGGAGGTACCAGGTGTGGCTGACTAATCCTGCTTGTCTTAGGAGAAAGTGAGGTTACTTACCTGTAACAGGGGTTCTCCGTGGACAGAAGGATAAGTCAGCCACACATTTCCATCCACCTCTCCTAGAAGGGGTTGACTTTTCGGCCCTGGCCACCCGCCTCCTAGCAGCACAGGCTCAGCTAGTGATGTACTGGTTGGCTAGGGGTGGGCCAGTGGGTGGGGGCAGTTGGTTCATGTTCAGAAGGGCAAAAGCCCTTCTGCGCTGTGGAGTGTACATCCGTCTCAGTGCCAGGTGTGGCCGACTTATCCTGCTGTCCATGGAGAACCCATGTTACAGTATGCAACCTCACTGTTTTCAAAGCCAGACAGTCCCAGGGTGGCAAGGGACTTGCTTAAAATGCAGCACCTTCAGTGGACCGAGTATTAGGGAAGCCAGGATTGAAATCCAATTTCGCCCACAGACATGCCTTGTGACCTGGGGCAAGTCACATCCCTCTCCATTCTATCAGGACCGACTTAGAATGTAAGCTTTCTGAAGCAGAGAATAGATTATAAACGTTTCTCATATTTGGAATTTAGTGCTGATTTTGTGTCTCTGGTAGAGGCAAGCCTTGCGTACTGACCTTTGGGAGCATCTTACAGTAATTCCATAACACTCCCAGCAAATTCATACTATGCCGTCACTGCAGCCCAAAATGTCTTTAAATTAATTAGCATTTGGTGAAAACAATTTTGCAAACTGATGTCCCCTCCCCAGTACATGCATGTTGAATTTTAGGCTGCTACGTTTTGAGTTGCCATTGTTGAAACTGTGATAATGTGCCCAGCTAGTGTGACTGACAGGTATGCAGAGGGCTAACAATATTCAATATATTTTAGGCATGAAAAGAAAACCGCAGTTCAGGTTTTGCAGTTCTAATTGTGCTTCATCCTGAGGCTGCTCTACTGCCATTCACTGATTTTTCAAAAAGTAGCAGAAGACAGCACTGGAAAATGCTGCAGGTTAATTGCATCCGTCATTCAACATTTTCCATCTCCTTTCATAGGTCCTTTGTAGAAACAAAAGAAAAAATAATTTATTCAATGTTTCTCCATGGACAAGCAGGATGAGTCAGCCACACATGGATGACATCACTCATGTGTGACAACACTCATGTGTGACTGACTTATCCTGCTGTCCATGGAGAATCTCCGTCACAGATACGTAACTTTGCTTTATATGTCTATATTATATTGGATTTAATTACTCACTTTTCCATATCCAAGCTCAGGGCAAGATGCTTAGATATGCAACAGATATTTCTTGGGGGGGTTGACTTGCAAGCTTTAGCAGCAGTGTGAACATTGGTAGAGTATCTAGTAAGCAGCACTGAAGCCATTTGCACCAAAAATAGCAGTACACTTTAACGTAAAGTAAAGGCTGACACAGTTTTACTGTAAAACCTGTAAATAAACTACAAGACCAGAGCAAATCATATTTCCCAGGCAATCCTATGAGGACTATTTAATAGCAACCTGATCCGCCTGACTGAAGACCAAACACAATTTAGGACAACTATCCAGAGGGTTGCCATGAGTCTACAACGACTTGACGGCACTTAACAACAACAACAACAAGGCTGCTTAGCACTCCAACCAGGGGTGGGGAAGATAAGGGGAGCAGAGGAGGACTATCTCCCGAGGGCAATTTGGAAATAGTCTATTTACCCTTGTAAGTGCCTTTTGGAAATATCCTTTCATTATGTCTATATTTACAAAATAAAGTTTCATATTTAAAAGTGTGATGTCCAAATGTGCATTTTATAGGATTGTTCTGGGAGGGTTCGTGTTGAGATGATGATGATTGAATTTAATTATCAAAATCTTAGTATAAAAAATTAATTACAAGAGGGTGCAAGGTGTTTTTGGAACATGGATTTGCCGCTGTTTGAAACAGGATACTGGGCCTGATGGACTTTTGCTTTAACTCAGCGTGGCATCTCTTAAGTTCTTTAGGCTAAAGATTTGCCTAGGCGGGGTGTCTGATACCCTTGTGCTGGCACTCTCCTTGGACCACTGAGCCGGCCCTTGTGCTCGAAGTTTGCTGCATTGGAAAAGCTGTGGACAAGTCTGGAGGCACTTTTCCCATCAGTTCCTCAGCTTTGAAGATATATTTACATTTTGCTTCCAGTTTTGAGAATTACATATAAAACTGTCCACAAAGGGAGCAGTTTACAAGCTTCCTGTCTGGTCTTTCGTTAGGAGAGTTATTTTCTGCTGAGACTCAGCCGGCACAACTGAAGCTAATGCTGACTTTATATATAGCGGTGTCATCACACCCAGCTCTTTATAAATAGGGCATGAATTGCAATTTTGAAGTTCAGAAAATCTTTTTAAGAACAAACGTGACTAACACTGACCCAGCGGCTTGGGTGCCAAGGATAATGAACTACCATGCAGAAGGTCCCTGGTCTGACCCCCAAGTTAGTTATTGCTTAAGGGTAATACCTAGGATTAGGACCTATGATTGCCCTGTCCTGGAAAAAGCACCAGTATAGGGCCCTCAGCCCATGACGGCAATGAGCAAAGTACCTGGGGAGAGGGAACAGAAAATAAGAAAGAAATCCCCGGGGTAGTTGCAAATAAATATTCAGGGTGGCAGCAGGTCCCATGATATACAAAAGAGCAACAGATACTGTTCCCCCCTCCCTCCCCCCCACAACTGTGGAAAATGTGGAGACTGAAACATCCTGGACAGATCGCTATTTTCATTTCGTAGTTTTCAGTGAATTGCTTGGTGGGGGGGGGGGGGGGGCGGAGAGTTGCCCTCCCCCTGTGGTTAATTTGCTTTCATTTCTAGCAGTTAAATTTGTGCGGTTAGCTTTCTCTGCAAAATTCAGCACTATTATCAGAATTAAAAGCTTTTGTGCCACTGAGCAAATATAATAAGTGTTAACAGCAGCAGAAAGACATTCAAAAGGATTCCCGCAGCGTGTGCGGCAGACCAGAAAAAGCCCCAAGGTTGTGCACGTTTCCCCTTCTTCCTATCAGCAACACAATAACCCTGTCTGAAAGGATAGAGAGGAGTCAACAGAGGAAAAGGAAAGGAAAATGGTGCAGGATTTGCACCCAAAGCCCTGTTACTTGAAGCTTAAAGATATTTACTGTAAAAGAGGCTCGAAGTAAGAGAATATAATATACACATTCAGACAGCTCAACGGTATAGCACACAGGCTGATGCTGAAAAATGCGCAAGGCTTTGAGCGCAGATTAGCTTCCTTTCAGCGCAAAATTGTATTAATAGCCCAGGAATAAGTTCTGTGCACGAGCTAGCTGAAAGCCTTTAACAGACAATAGCACTTAAAGGGATAATAATGAAGAAATGAGCTAATCAGCTTTGAGCTGTCTGAATGTGTCTATCATATTCCCTAACTTTGTGTCTCTTTTAGAGTAAATGTCATTTAAGTTTCAAGTAAAAGGGTTTTGGGCGCAGATCCTGCACTATTTTCCTTTCCTTTTCCTCGTATTGACTCTCCTCGCTATCCTTTCAGACAGGGTTTTTGTGTTGCTGATAGGGAGAAAGGGAAACGTACACAGCCTTGGGGCTTTTTCTGGGCTGCCGCACACACTGTGGGGATCCTTTTAAATGTCTTTCTACTGGCGTTAACACTTATTATATTTGCTCAGTGGCACAAAAGCTTTTAATTCTGATAATGGTGCTGAATTCTGCAGAGAAAGCCAACTGCCATCATCATCCCACAACTAGACTATTGCAATTCTATCCTAAAAAGCCTTCCAAAGCACACCCTCCATCCCCTCCAATTAGCCCAAAACACTGCCGCCCAATTCATCACAGGGACAACAAAGCATGAGCACATCACCCCAATCCTAAAAAACCTACACTGGCTTCCTATATCAACACGCATTAAATACAAAGCCATCATTGCTGGGCAGACAAGATGGACCATGCTGGTCTTTATCTACCATCATATACTATGTTACTATCATGATCGCCTTCAAAACCATGCATAATCAAGCCACAGAATGCTTACGCATGCTCATTCAAGATACCCGAAACACCAGAGCAAGGAGACAAAGAAATCAGAATCTCTTCAACATCCCACCCTATAAGGCAAAACGTTCTTGAACAACATGCCAAAGATCATTCTCAATCTATGGACCAGCACTTAGGGAGCTTGGTAGGGAATTCCAAAGAGCCATCAAAGGCATTAATGACTTCCGTAAGAACCTGAAAACCCATCTATTCCAAGAATTCTTTGGAACCGATATGTAATATTACGTATTATCCTCTCTGCCACTCAAACCTCAAAAATGCAAATGCACACTCCTCACCGTGATCAGAATTTTGTACATAAGTTACTGTATATAAGTTATATATATAGGTTCATGGATCCCTTATTCGTTCAATGTAATTCACTTGTATAACCTGAAAGGAGGTATAGAAAAAAATGTGAAATAAATAAATAAAATAAATAAGATGCAGAGAAGTGCGCAGAAGACTGAGCTCAATGCTAGCATTTTAACTCGAGGCCTAAGGAGACGTAAAGAGTTCGCTCACCGGTCTACAGTCAGCAGTGGTGAGGAATGTATGCCTGTTTCTTCTCTATCTTGAGCATATTGCATCCAGAACGTTTTTATGACTTTGCTACTACTACTACTACTACTATTCAGCACTTATAAAGCGCCACGCACGCAGCGCTGCACAGGTAATCTACAAGAGGTAACCAACATATAAGAGACAGTCCCTGCCTGTCAGAGTCATGCTCATCGGAGCTTACAATCTAGTTAGAACAGTACAGAGCATTAGTCAGTTCTGCGCAAGGTACGGTGTGGTACAGTTTGGTCTAAAGTTTGGTCAAACATTGACAGGGGTTAGGGTAAGATGAGGATGGAAGTCAAGGTAAGATGGAGATGGAAGTCAGGATCTGAATGTGACGGTGAAGAGGTAGGTCTTCAACCTGGATTTGAAGAGGGCCAGGGAGGGTGCCTGGCGCACAGATGCAGGTAGGCTGCTCCAGGCATATGGTGCAGCAAGGTGAAAGGAGCGCAGTCGGGAGTTCGCGGTGTGGGTAAAAGGCACTGATAGAAGTAATTTGTTAGCGGAGCACAAATTTCGAGAGGGGACGTAGGGAGAGAGGAGAGATAAGAGATAAGAGGTATTGAGGGGCCATAGAGTGAATGCATTTATAGGTCAGTAAGAGAAGCTTGAATTGGATGCGGAATTGGACAGGAAGCCAGTGAAGCGACTTGAGAAGAGGAGTAATGTTGGCATGGTGAGGCTGGCAGAAGATTAGTCAAGCAGCGTGATTTTGTATAGATTGAAGGGGAAGGAGGTGGCTCATGGGGAGACCAGCGAGGAGTAGGTTGCAGTAATCAAGGCGAGAGGAGATTAAGGAGTGGATAAGCATTTTGGTAGTGGGTTCAGAGAGGAAAGGACGGATTCTGCTGATGTTGTAGAGAAAGAAGCGACAGGTCTTAGCTACAAGCTAGATAGGAGCGGAGAAGGAGAGGTGTTGAAGATAACCCCTAGATTGCGGGCCGAGGGAACAGGAAGGATGGTAGATCCATCCACATGGACTGAGAGAGGGGGAAGGAGTTGGGCGAGAAGACAAGGAGTTCAGTCTTGGCCATGTTCAGTTTCAATCGGCGATGAGACATCCAGGCATCCTGTCCGAAAGACAGGCAGAGATCTTGGACTGGGTTGCCGGAGAAATATTAGGTGTAGAGAGGTAGATTTGGGAGTCATCGGCATAGAGATGGTACTGAAAGCCATGGGAGTAGATAAGCACGCCAAGACCTTGGGTATAGAGAGAGAAGAGGAGGGGGCCCAAGACAGATCCCTGGGGTACACCTGCACTGGAGCAGAGTAGGGGAGGAGGAGAAGCCACCAGAGCATATACTGAATGAGCGATGGGAAAGGTAGGAGGAGAACCAGGATAGTACGGAGTCCTTGAAGCCAAGCGAGGAGAGGGTGGTGAGGAGAAGGTTGTGGTTAACGGTGTCAAAGGCAGCAGAAAGGTCAAGAAGGATGAGGATAGAATAGAGGCCCTTAGATTTAGCCAGGAGCAGGTCGTTGGTGACTTTTGCGAGTGCCGTTTCAGTGGAGTGTAGGGGACGGAAGCCGGATTGTAGTGGATCTAGGACGGCCTGGGAGGTGAGGAAGTTGAGGCAGCGACGGTGGACTGCTCGTTCTAATAGTTTGGATATGAAGGGAAGGAGGGAGATGGGTCGATACTTAGAAGGGCATGTGGGATCAAGTGAGGGTTTCTTGAGGAGAGGTGTGACAACAGCATGTTTGAAGTCGACGGGGACAGTTGCAGTGGAGAGTGAAAGATTGAGAATATGAGTGATGGAGGGGACAATGGTAAGGGAGATGGAATGTAGGAGATGGGTGGGGATAGGGTCTGATGAACAGGTGGTGGGTTTGGAGGAGGAAAGAAGCAGTATGGTTTCTTCAGAGATCGGAAGGAAGGAGGAGAGGGTGGCAGGGGGAATATGGATGGGGGAGGAGAATGGGGGAGGAGCGGAGGCAGATGAGGGGGTAGGGAATTGGAGGGTAATCTTGTGGATTTTGTCATGGAAGTAGTTGGTTAGGGTTTGGGCAGAAAGGGAGGGCGGGATCGGGGGCGGGGGGGGGGACCTTGAGGAGAGAATTGAGGGTGTTAAAGAGACGGCGAGGATCAGAGGCAAGGAAGTTGGTCAGATGGATGTAGTAATCTTGTTTGGCAAGTGCTAAGGCTGACTGGAACGAGCCAAGCATGAATTTGAAATGTAGAAGGTCTTCCGGTGAGTGGGATTTGGACCAAGCTCGTTCGGCAGAACGGTCGCAGACGCATAGGTAGCGGATTGTGGGTGAAAGCCAGGGTTGGAGAGTGGATCGTTTGACAGGATGTGGGGTGGGAGGGTCAAGAGTGTCAAGGGCTGAGGATAGTGTGGCATTGTATGAAGATAATACCTTGTTGACGGATTTGGAGGATAAAATGGAGGAAAGAGATGGAGAAATGGTGGAGGAGAGTCAGGGGATCAATATTATGAAGGTTTCTAAATAGTTCGGAGACAGGACGAGGTTTGGACGGCAGAAGCTGAAGAGTAAATGTTAAAAGGTGATGGTCAGATGTGTCCGTGTTAATCTACGCTGAGAACAGACAAACCTCTATCAGGGCAAAGGAAGTTGTAGAACAAAGGTCGTGATATGAGGCTCCAAGGAGACAGATTCAAGAGTAATATCAGAAAACAGTTCTTCAGAGAAGGGGTTGTGAATGCAAGGAAGGCCCTCCAAGGGGAGGGAGTGGATGTGCCATGTTAACTTTAAAAATTATAACACATCAACTTGAAATCCTGCACTACCATCATGAGCTACTAAACCAGATTCAACAAGATGGTGGATGCTTGGAATGCCCTCCTGATGGAAGTGTTGGGGGCAAATACAGTGACAGAATTCAAAATGGCATGGGACAGACACAATGGATCCATTTACAGCAACAGGATAAAATCAAAATAAAAACTTAAGCAATATCTCAACATACAGGGGTGTCCTACACAGAGCGGTGGGTTCACCCCTTAAACAAAGACATGGGGAGGGGTGGCCTGCACGGAGCGGCATCTTACTGGGCAGACTAGATGGACCATACTGGTCTATCTGACGTCATTTACTATGTTACGATGTACATGAATCCATTATTTGTTTAGCTTTCAACACCTATGATACTCTATCTAGAGTGGCAACATTGGCCATAGTAGGTAGAAGAACAGCTTGCTTAAAACTTCAGGACTGACGAAGGAGTTTCACAACAAGATAGCTGATGCTCCCTATCTAAGAGACAGTGCCTTTGGGTCAATGGTGAAAGAAACCATGTCCCAAATCGAAGGCAACAGCTCAGCAATGAAAGACCTTTCTGTAACACCAGAAACCTTTTTAAGCATCTGTAGACATCAACCTCTTACCACAAGCCTTACCACTGCCAATATTTTCAGCAATTTTATGCAAGAAGGGAGATATCAACCTTGCCCAAGCTTCTCTCCTCAGTGTTCGGTAACTAACAGTA
This sequence comes from Ichthyophis bannanicus, assembly GCA_033557465.1. NCBI lineage: Eukaryota > Metazoa > Chordata > Amphibia > Gymnophiona > Ichthyophiidae > Ichthyophis > Ichthyophis bannanicus. The sequence continues at coordinate 31,241,602 of CM066047.1, read as the reverse complement.
TAGTGTCCAATGGAGTAAAAACAACCCCCTTCGCCCCCCCCCCCCCCCCCACAACCAACTCAGCAGAGAAATTGAATCTTCAATTTTTGCTACCCTCCAGTAGGAGGCAGAATCTTTCCGTTTAGGGACAATTTGGGAAAATATCACCTCGGACCACTGGGTATTTCCTTTGTTAGTCAGGACTACAAAATACATTTTCAAGCAATCCTGTCCCTGCTACATTCTCAGACTTCAACCCAAATTCCCCAGGACCAGGAGATCCAGATGTTGCTCTGCAACAAAGCTACTGAACTGGTTCTTATCATGCAAAGAGGTCAAGAATCCTATTCAAGGTTCTTTTTTGGACTGAGACTGCTGGACCTCTTGGGAGACAATACTCTATTTTAGTGACTTGAATCTACATGTAAAACAAGAAAAAACTTAAAAAATGAACTCCCTAGCAACAGTATTCTCTCTAATAAATAACAGCAAATGGCGAGAGTGCCTGGACCTAAAAAGATGCATATTCTCCCATATGCACACACAGAAGTCATAAGAGTATCTATGCTTTTACATTCCACAACCAATATTTTCAGTACAAAGTACCTCCTTTCGGCCTTTTGTCGGCTTCCATAGTCTTCACCTTTCCTCTCTCCCTACACCCTCCTCGTGACCTCTGCTCTTCTTCTGGCTTGCTTCTCTCTTTGCCCTTTTCTTCCACTGCTAACTCCAGACTTTGTTCCTTTCACCTTGCTGCTCCTTATGCCTGGAACTACCTGAGTCTGTACAGCAGGTTTCATCTCTGCCCCTTTTCAAATCCATGCTAAAGACTCGCCTCTTTGAGGCTGCTTTTGGATCCTGATCCCTTGTTTTCCTTGTGTCTCCTTATCTTTCCCTATTCTACCCTCATTCTTGTCTTTTAACTTGTCTGTCTTAATTAGACTGTAAGCTCTGACGAGCAGGGACCATCTTTATATGCGTCTGTACAGCACTGCGTATGCCTTGTAGCGCTATATAAATGATTAGTAATAGTAGTAGAAGAATTCAATGGGACCACGGCTCTGATATCACACGGAAGCCGCTACTGCCAAATGGTTAACATACCCCTTAGCCAGTCCCAAAGCAGGTTAAAAAATAAACCAAAAGAGGGCTACTGCTCATCCTAACTGAGTAAGTACAGGCTACATGAGGGATGGCAGAGAAAGGGGCAACTTAAATATTAGGATGTTTCTGTATTTGTTACTCACCACAGAGAGAATTGATTACACCTACAGAGCTGACAGGGACTATACATTGCAAGCAAAGGTAAGAGTTTGTGGCTTTTTAAATTACTAGCTCTCTGCCTGGGAGCTCTTAAAACAGTTTTGGTACATTCTTAGAACAAAGTTGCATTCTTTTTGGTGCTTTAGTTTAAAAGGTAGAATATTTTCTTTAGTGGGGTAGGTTTGAAACTCTGCTTTAGTATCTTTCTTCAGCCCTTTGAAGCTACTGACACCTCATCAGGTGTTAGTTTCCTCCCTACCCCACCAACTCCCACCCACCCCTAGTGAGCAGTATTACTTTATAGGGCACCTCCCCAATTAACTATACACAGGGACTTAGAACAGCACATTTTGAACACACTTAGAGATTTAGCTACTTTTTCTCTGAAAGGACCGCTGGGAAACCTGCTGGTACTTTGGTAGATCTCTATCTTTTACTTTAACAGTTACCTAAGCTCCACGAACTGAACAATGGTTGGGAAAAATATCGCTAAAGCTGTTCCCCCCCCTTACAGCTACTGCCTCTGTCCAGAGGTCCCAATGCCAGTTGAAGGATCGGTTCCATGTGCAGGATGCCTACATGCTGAAGCTCTCAGGAAAAAAGTGGAGGAACTCAGAGAGGAGGTGGCAAGGCTGAGGAGCATTCAAGACAGTGAAAAGTACATTGATGAGATGCTTCTTGCAACATCCAAACTCTCCGGCAGAGGAGAAGATGGGAGCCTACAGAATGACGAAGGATGGACACAAGTCACCAGGGCCTGCAGAATCACCAATCCAACTTCTCCAGCCCTTGAACTGAAAAACCATTATGCAGCCCTGGAAGTGGAGGAGGTGAAGGCATTCCTGGAAAGGGAAGAACCAGAGCTCAAGTACCCCAAAGCTGAAGAATCAGTGACCACACGGAAGTAATGGGTAGTGGTGGTTGGTGAATCTCTTCTGAGGGGTACTGAGGCATCCATCTGCCGACCAGACTTGATGTTCAGAGAGGTACGCTATCTGCCAGATGCCAAAATCCGAGTTGTTATGGAGAGTTTGCCAAGACTCATCAAGCCCACTGACTATTACCCAATGTTGCTAATCCATGTCAGCACAAATGATACTGCCAGGTATCCCTCTGAGTGTATCAAGAGTGACTTCATGGCTCTGGGAAAGAGGGTGAGGCAGATAGGTAAGGTCTAATTACTCTGCTAATTAGCGTTCCTGAAGAGACTCCAGTCCGGTCCCTTTACTTCTGGGTTGTGCTCCTCTATCAGCAGCTTTGGAGACTGAGCTCTTCAACTTTCTACTGATGATCCTCCAGCATAAATACCACTAGCTCCTCCCATCAGATTCAGTATACTATTGACAAAGCTGACTTAATGGAGAGACATTAAAATCAACTAATCCAAAAACTAAAACTCAAACAAATTGAACAATACTCTAGAAGCCCGTTAAGCATACCACTTAACCGCTCCCTAAGGACACAACTCCTCCCGACCCCTTGGAGAGAAAAATCCATGCCCCAAGAGGGAGAGAGAAGAAGTACTTGACCTGAACTTACCCGTAGATCCACTAGTTCTGCATCTATGGAACACTCCCAGTGACACCAGGAGACTTGTGACCACCTCCAACCCTTCCCATTTCTTGACTTACCTGAAGCTTCGGAACAATCTGGTCAAAACTGGGTGGGATCAGGGACCGGACTGGAGTCTCTTCAGGAATGCTAATTAGCAGGTAAGGTCTAATTACTCTTTCCTAGGCGTTCCTCCAGTCCGGTCCCTTTACTTCTGGGATATAACAGAGCAGTTCACCTACGGGCGGGCCCTGACAGAGCGGTCCGAAGCACCGCTGACCCAAACCCAGCATCTTCTGCGGCCAGAACATCCAACCGATAGAACTTAGCGAAAGTATGCAATAACGACCAAGTCGCTGCCTTACAAATTTCCCTGGGCAGAACCAAGCTAAACTCTACCCATGAGGTAGCCAAACTCCTAGTCGAATGAGCCCGGAAGCCCACCGGGACTGGTCTACCCTTCTGAATGTAAGCCGCGGCAATGGCCTCCCTGATCCATCTGGAAATAGAACCCTTTGCCGCCACTTCCCCTTTATGTGGCCCCCCGAACACCACAAATAGACGTTCTGACTTACGGAACGGTGCTGTGCGCTTCACGTAGCACCTTAAGATTCTCTTCACATCAAGCCTGTGGAGCAGAAACTCCTCCTCCATCCCCTTCCCCACCCCCATAAACGAGGGAAGGGAAATTGACTGATTTACATGAAATGGAGAGACCACCTTGGGAAGAAACGAAGGCACCGTCCTCAAGACCACCTTCTCTTTGAAGAACGACAGAAAAGGCGGCCGGCACGACAACGCCTGCAGTTCCGACACCCGCCTCGCCGAGAAAATGGCTACAAGAAACACTGTTTTGAGAGTCAAGTCCTTTAAGGAGGAGCGCTTGATTGGCTCATACGGCTCCCCTGCTAGGACATTTAACACTAGATTAAGATCCCAGGGCGGAACCGACACCACTCTCTGAGGACGCACCCGCCGTACCGCCCTCAGGAATCTAGCTACATCCGGGTGCTGACCTAGCGCCTTTCCCTTGGTCTTGCCCCTATAACAAGAAATGGCCGCTACCTGTACCCAGAGAGAGCTGGCTGCGAGACCTTTCTCCAAACTGGCCTGCAAAAACTCCACCTCTGGCACCGAGGCCACCATAGGCCGAACCTTCCGATCCGCGCACCAACCTTCAAAGATGCGCCAGACCCTAACATAAGAAAGGCAAGTAGAACGCTTACGAGATCTCAGCAGGGTGGCAACCACTGCTCCTGAATATCCCTTCTTAATCAGCCGTGCCCTTTCAATAGCCAGGCCGTAAGCAAGAACCGATCCACCTGCGGCATCCGCAAAGGACCCTGGAACAACAGATCTTCCCTCGCTGGCAGGCGCCAAGGCCGGTCTGCTAACACTCTCACTAGATCGGCATACCAGGGACGACGAGGCCAATCCGGCGCTATGAGGATCACCCACCCCTGGTGGGCTTCCACCCTTTGCAGCACCTTTCCTATCAGTGCCCAAGGAGGAAACACATATAGCACTCCTTCCGTGGGCCACCGCTGGATGAGAGCATCGAGGCCTTCCGACATCCGTTCCCGCCTTCTGCTGAAGAAACGGCTGGCCTTAGCCGACTCGAACCGTGCCATAAGATCCATGATGGGCCGCCCCCAACGACGAACCACTAGCTTGTACACTTGATGGCAGAGCTCCCACTCTCCGGGATCCACCCTGCGCCTGCTCAGGAAGTCCGCCTCCACATTCTCCACTCCGGCCACATGCTGTGCTGACAGTGCCACCAAATGCTCCTCGGCCCAATTCAGCAGCTCCTCTGCCTCTTCCTTCAAAGGAGCGCTGCTTGTGCCGGTTGATATAGGCCACCGTAGTCACATTGTCCAAAAACACTTGGACCGCCTTCTGGTGGACCAACTGCTCGAAGGCCCTGAGTGCCAGCACTACCGTCCGCAATTCCAGCCTGTTGATGGACCACTGGGCTTCCACCAACGTCCATGTCCCTTGTGCGAAGTGCCCCTCGCAGTGCGCTCCCCAGCCTGACAAACTGGCATCCGTCGTCAACTGCAACTACGTTGGGACTTCCAAGGTCATGCCCCTTTCCAAATTGCCCAACCGGAGCCACCACAGCAGAGCTTCCCTTGTCTCCTGAGGACAGGGAAGCCGCACTGACAGGGCCTGCCTCTGATGCGACCACCGACGGAGAAGCGCCCACTGAAGGGGTCTCATGTGGGCCCTGGCCCACGGCACTAGCTCGATCGTTGCTGCCATCGTCCCTAGGACCTGCAGGTAATGCCACGCCAAGGGTGCCTTCCTGGCCAGAAACCGCCGAATCAGCAGCCGTAATGCCTCTGCCCACTGAACCAGAAGGAACACCCTTCCTTCGCCTGTGTCGAATCTTGCACCGAGGTGCTCTATCACCTGGGACGGAAACCGTCTGCTCTTTGCCCGATTGATCACCCATCCCAGACTCTGAAGAAAGTCTACAACCCTGTCCGTAGCCTTCCGACTCTCCTCCTCGGACTTGGCCCGAATCAACCAATCGTCGAGGTAAAGATGGGACTAGTATCCCCTCCTTGCGCAGCACTGCCGCCGCCACCACCACCACCACCACAATTACCTTGGTGAAAATGCATGGGGCCGTCGCTAGACCAACGGGCAGTGCTTGAAACTGAAAGTGCCCTCTTGGTACCGCAAATCGCAGGAATTGCTGATGAGACTCCCGGATCGGAATATGTAAATAGGCCTCTGTCAGATCGAGAGCGGATAAAAATTCCTCCTGCCGTACTGCCACTATTACAGATCACAGGGTTTCCATACGAAAATGCGGGACTCTGAGACACCGATTGACGCGCTTCAAGTCGAGAATTGGTCGAAAAGTGCCCTCTTTCTTCGGCACCACGAAATAGATGGAGTACCGACCGCACCCGCACTGGTCGATGGGCACCGGCACCACCGCTTCCAACTCCAGCAGCCTGTCCAGAGTCTCCTCTACCGCAGCCCTCTTTGCTGGAGATCTGCAGGGAGACTGTACAAACGCTGGGAACACCGTGCTGGAGAATTCGAGAGCATAGCCATCCCGAATCACCTCCAGGACCCACTGATCGGACGTGATCCGGGTCCAGGCAGAAAGGAACCGCCTTAATCGTCCTCCTATCGGCAGCCCCCCCGCCTGGACCCCCCTCACTTCATTGCGACTTTCTTGGTCCCGTGGCCGAAGAGGCGGCACTGAATACTCTTCCTGACCACCGAAACCCATGGAAACCCTGTCCTCTAGAGTTAAAACGTCCCCTCTGAAATGGGGCATAGCTCGCTGTCTGAAACTTGCGGGAGTCTCGCAACTGTGACCTCGCGGGGGTGGAAAAGCGATTCAGCTTCTGACGGTCCTCTGGGAGCCTGCCTCCCTTGGACTCTCCCAAAACCTTCACCAACTTATCCAAATCCTCACCAAACAAAAGCTTACCCCTTGAACAGTAGCTTGCTCAGGCGCGTCTTAGAGGAACCATCCACCACCCAATTACGCAGCCAGAGATACCGCCTGGCCGCAACCACCGAAGCCATGTTCTTAGCCAAACTTCTGACCAGGTCATACTGGCTATCCGCCAAGTAGGCTGCTCCCGACTCAATCTTGTCCGCCTCACCCTGCGAACCACTGGAAGAGTCGCCAGATGGCTGGAGCTGTTGCGACCACCGCAGACAAGCACGTGCCACCCACACGCTACACACAGAGGCCTGCAGAGCCAGGGCACTGATGTCAAAGCCTGCTTCAACAACGTATCCAGCTTCCGGTCCTGCGCATCCCACAGAGCCGCACTCCCTTCCACTGGAATAGTTGTCTTCTTGGTGACTGCTGAAACCACAGCGTCCACCCTAGGCGACCGCAAAAGCTCCCTATCCAGCTCCGGTAAAGGGTACAAAAGGGCCATGGACCTCACCCCCCTCAGGCCCGAATATGGCTGATCCCATTCTTCCTGGATCATCTGCCTCACTACCCGGTGTACCGGGAAAACCTTCTGAGACGTTCGTACTGCCTGAATAAGCGGGTCCTCCAAGGCTTCCTCCTCTGCCGGCACACTCGGAGCCATATTGAGAGCCTTTAAGGATTCAGAGATCAAAGCCGGTAACTCCTCCCGGCGAAAAACCCACACAATTCGGGCTCTCTGTTCCTCCTGAATCTCACCCTCTTCGAGTTCTCCTTTGTCTTCCCCCAGCTATGGCTCAGACAACTCTGCCTCCCGCTCCTCCACTAAGGGCAGGGAAGGCGACTCATCCCTGGCTAGCTTCTGCCACTTATGTGGTAAAGACATCTCTCCCTCACGGAGGTCAACGCTTCTCTTGGGAGGGCCGTCCTGACCTGCTCCCTGCTTCTGTTCTTGCTTCTGAAGACAAAACGCTTTATGTAGAAGCAGCACAAACTCTGGGGAAAAATCCCCCAAGCCCACTCCCTCCTGCCCCGCCGGCAAGGAAGAAGGGCCTGGAATATGCTCGGAAGGGGCCGGCTGCTCCAAACCCGAGGCCGAATTACCCTCCAACCCCAGCATAGGGGCTACCACCTCCTCTGCACTCCGAGGTGTGCCATTTACTGGTTCCAGAGCCAAACTGGCCTGAATCTCCTGATCCACCGAGGCGGCTTCCATCGCACATCCCCTGCAAATGCCTGCCACCGACACCGCTCCACGCTTAGCCCCACACACTAAGCACTGCGGCCTGGCTGGCATAACGGTCTTGGGACCCAAGCACCAAACCCAGCTGTATCTGTGGATCTGACTCAGCTTTCCTAACCTTCAACAAACAAAAAACAAAAATAAACTGTCTACTTCTTCTTTCTTTGTAAACGTCCCTATTCTTCTTTTCTTCTTTTTTGTTTTTTAACTTAAATAAATAACTTAATAACTAAATCCGGGAGAGCAGCCTGTTACCAGGCTCCGGCATGCCAAAAAACACGCGCGGAAGAAAAACCTGCTCTCCCTTCACCCCTCCAGACCAGCACCTACCTCCCTTCAGCAATAGGGTCTGCCCGGCAAAAAGGCTGGCGGCACCGCGGTCACTGCGCCATGCGGTCTCCCGCTTCAGCCAGCCTCTTTCTTTTTCAGCGCTTTCTTTTTTCAGTGCGCCCGCCGATCACCGTGGCCTGCCGACTCCCGACCTCATGCTCAGCCTCCACAAGGGCTTCGGCACGAGCCAGGATCGGCGCTCCAGGCAGCCCCTGCTCAACCAAAACAGCTGCTTCTCGCCATCGCTCCTTACTCCGACGGCCCGGGAGGCGCCGTTGAGCAGTGCTTTCCTGTACTCGCCCCCCCCCCCCCCGGGCTCTCCTCCAGGCCCAGCCACAGGAAAAACGCAAGAAGGAAGGGAGAAGAAGAGGGGGAAGGGATCTCTCTTGCCAAGCACGCTGCCCTACCCTACCAAATTCTAAACTTCTTCTCCCCCAAATAAACCAAGCACAAAAGGTGCCGAAATAGAAATGAAAATACTCCAAATAGCCCTAGCTATCCTAATAGCTCTCCAATAAGCTCTTTCCCTGGCTTAGAGCTCCTTCCAGCTGCTTTGGAGACTGAGCTAAACTGAATCTGATGCAAGAAGCCAGTGGTATTTATGCTGGAGGATCATCAGTAGAAAGTTGAAGAGCTCAGTCTCCAAAGCTGCTGGTAGAGGAGCACAACCCAGAAGTAAAGGGACCGGTCTGGAGGTGGTGTTCTCTTCAATCCTCCCTGTTGAGGGTGAAGGCCAAGGCAGAGAAGCTCGCATCCTGGAGATGAATGCATGGCTGCGTGGATGTTGTCATCGAGAGCGTTTTGGTTTCCTGGACTATGGGATGCTGTTCCAAGGGTTGCAGAGCAGAGATGGCGTCCATCTCTCCAAGAAAGGTTGACATGTCTTCAGTAGCAGACTGGCTAATCTTCTGAAGAGGCCTTTAAACTAAATTTGTTGGGGATGGGTGAAGAAAGCACCCAGGTAACTGAAACATTAAATACCTTTATGGAATTGGCTAAAAGGAACAACATATGGAAAGCGGTGTGTATAAATGCCCATAGCATGGGAAATAAGATCCCAGATGTTGAAGCTTTAATGGAAGAGGCTGACTTAGATTTAGTGGCAGTTACAGAAATATGGTTCACAGAAAACCATGACTGGGATGTATCTATACCAGGCTATACTTTATTCAGAAATTACAGGGTAGGAAGAAGGGGAGGAGGAGTGGCACTATATGTAAAAGAAAAAATTAAAGCTTTGGAATTACAGAGCTTAAAAGAGAGAGAGGAGGCACTGTGGGTTAAACTAGAAAGAGGGAAAGAGAAATCTATTTGCATTGGCATGACATACAGACCTCCCTCACAGGAGGAAGAGGTGGACAAAGAGTTAATTGAAGACATACACAGCATTGCTAGGAAAGGGAAAGTGCTACTGATAGGGAATTTCAAAATGCCAGATGTTGACTGGCACATTCCTGCTGCAGTATATTCTAGAAGTAAGGAGATCCTGGATTCTCTATAGGGAGATTTATTCAAGCAATTGGTAACAGAACCCATACGTGAAGGGGCCATACTGGACTTGGTGCTTACCAATGGTGAAAGTGTTTCTGATGTTGTAGTGGGAGATCATTTTGCATCCAGTGATCACCAGATGGTGTGGTTCAGTATTAGGACAAGGGCTGTTAGAATCCATTCAAAAGCGAGGGTCTTAGACTTTAGGAAAACTAACTTTGCCAAGATGGCCAATACCTCAGGGAGTCATTAGCGGGATGGGAACAGCTGGGGGATGTAGAAAAACAATGGGCAAAAATGAAAGGGTATTTTAAAGGCAACCAACCTTTTTCTTAAAACGGTAAATAAAGGTAAAAGGAAAAGGAGACCGCTATGGTTTTTGAAAGAAGTAGCTGAAAAAGTGAAGAAAAAGAGGGAGACCTTCATGAAATACAACAGATCACAGAGAGAGGAAGACAGGCATCTAACAAAGTAGACAGGAAAGCAAAGATTCAAAAAGAAAAGGAAATAGCCAATGCAATAAAATGGGGGGATAAGACATTTTTCAAATGTTAGTGAGAAGAGGAAGGGCAAAAAAGAGGTATGGTCAGACTCAAGGGTGAACGGGAGGAATAGGTATAAGCTGATGAGGATAAAGCGGAATTGCTTAACAAATATTTCTGTTCTGTGTTCACAGATGAAGAACCAGGAACTGGACCTCAGAAATCACCCACAAACAGGAACAGAAGCGAGGGGCATCTTGAACAATTTTCAGAAGACTGTGTTCGTGAGAAACTAGCTAAACGTAAAGTAGACAAAGCGATGGGACCGGATGGGATACACCCTAGAACACAGAGGGAACTTAGGGACGTTCTAGCAGCTCCACTGACTGACCTTTTCAATGCCTCAGAGTCGGGAGTGGTGCCAAAGGACTGGAGAGAGGCTCATATGGTCCCTTTACACAAAAGTGGAAGTAAGGATGTGGTTGAAAACTACAGGCCGGTTAGTTTAATTTCAGTGGTGAATAAATTATTGGAAACGCTGCTAAAAGAAAAAATAGTGAGGTTTCTGGAGTCCAGCGGATTACAGGATCCGAGGCAGCATGGATTCACCAGAAGCAGGTCTTGTCAGACAAATCTGATTGATTTCTTTGACTGGGTGACCAGGGAGTTGGACCGAGGGAGAGTCCTAGATGTGGTGTATTTAGATTTCAATAAAGCCTTTTTACATTGTTCCTTACAGGCGACTTATAAACAAACTGAACACCCCAGGGATGGGCTCTAAAGTTACCACTTGGGTTAGAAATTGGTTGAGTGGGTACAGGTAAATGGAGCTCACTCTGAGGAGGAGGAGGAGGAGATTACCAGTGGTGTGCCCCAGGGATCTGTCCTTGATCCGATTCTTTTTAACATCTTTGTTAGTGATATAGCGGAAAGGCTGTCGGGCAATGTTTGCCTCTTTGCGGGTGATACCAAAAGCTGCAACAGAGTAGACACCCAGGAAGGTGTAGATAACATGAGGAGGGATCCAGCTAAGCTTGAAGAATGGTCTAGAATTTGGCAGCTGAGATTTAATGTTAAAAAATGCAAGGTCATGCATTTGGGCTGCAGCAATCCAAGGGAGCAATATAGTATAGGGGTGAAGTACTTTTGTCCACTAAAGAAGAGCGGGACCTACGCGTGATGGTGTCTGATGATCTTAAAGTAGTTAAACAGGTAGAAGAGGTGACAGCAAAAGCTATAAGGATGCTTGAGTGCATAGGGAGAGGAATGGCCAGCAGAAGAAAGGAGGTGATAGTGCCTCTGTATAAGTCTTTGGTGCGACATCATTTGGAGTATAGTGTGCAATTCTGGAGACCACACCTTCAAAAGGATATAAACAGGCTGGAGTCAGTACAGAGGGTGGCTACTAAAATGGTTAGTGGTCTTCATTATAAAGCATATGAGGACAGACTTAAGGATCTTAATATGTACACCTTAGATGGAAGGTGGGATAGAGGTGATATGACTGAGACGTTTAAATACCTCCATGGCATACGTGCACAGGAGGAGAGCCTCTTTCGATTGAAAGCAAGCTCTGCTACAAGGGGACATGGGATGAGCGTGAAAGGGAATAGATTCAAGAGTGATATGCGGAAATATTTCTTTACGGAAAGAGTGGTGGATCCATGGAATAGTCTCCCAGTGGAGGTGGTAGAGATGAGGACAGTATCTGAATTCAAAGAAGCATGGGACAAATACAGAGGATCGCTAAAGGAAAAAAGGGGACTATAGTAGTTGATATGGAAGGGCAGACTAGATAGGCCATGTGGTCTTTTTCTGTCATCATGTTTCTATAGGCCTACCTGACAGCATCATATGATCCAAATACGCAAAAAGTACTGAAATATGAAAGTAAACATACAGAATCTGTCTCCATCATCAAACTTGGACAAGCATTACAACAACTAGAAAGAATGAGTGAGAATCCACAAGCACACCCAGGAAATGAAGCAACAGAATTTGCAAAACAAGAGAAAATCTCTTCAAAGAATTAAATCAGCAAATGAGGAAAAATAAGTGGCAAATGCACAAATACAGTGGGAAATACAAAGTGTTACTCCAGGAACCCTTTTTGTTGATGAAGAACGGACACATGAATGGTTAAGGAGAGGTGAACTGAAACCGAAGGATGAGAGATTGATAGTTGCACCCAGGACGGCTGATTACGGACAAGATTGTTTACTGCAAGCACTGAAAAAAACTGACAAAGCAGACATATGTTGATTCTGTAAGAAAAACGTGGAAACAGTGACTCACCTCACAGCTGGCTGTAAAGTTCTGATGGCAGAAAATTTATATGCAGAAGACACAATAAAGTAGCATGCCTCACTCCTTGGAAACTCTGTAAACACTACATCATCATTGTACCTGAAAAGCACTGGAATCATGACCCTAAGAGAATTACAGAAATGAAAAGGTTATGATCACCTGGGACATTCCCATTCCGACAGATGGGAAACTGGATGTGAGGAAACGCAACATAGTGGCAAAGGAGAGAAACACAAGAATGTCATTGATAATAGAGTTGTTGGTTCCAAGTGATTATTCTGAAATACCAAGAAAATGTGGCACAAAGATAAAGAAATATTTCCCATTGTATTGGGAGCCACAGGCTTGATAAAGAAGATTTTCCAAGCACATCTTGACAAAATTAACCATTCCTGTTACATCTTACAAACTCCAGAAGGAAGCTCTCTTTGGCATGATGCAACATTTACACCAAGCATTAGCAGTAAATTTGAGACTGAGATCGTACTCCAAATACCCTGCCTTAGAAGTGAGTTCACCTGTCATGGTACATGCTACAAATCCATAGTATGTACTATCCCTTCGCCTCTTTCTTCAGATCTACCTCAATATCCACTTTCTTTTCAAAAAAAAGTTGGAAATATTGTTTCTATACTGGTCCATCTCCATTTGCTGATTCACATTTAATGATTATAAAATAGGATTTGCTGGAAAAAAATGTGTTTCGTTGGCCAAGGAAGTTAAGAGAGATTATTTTTCCTTGGAAGGGTGGAAAGCAATGAGGTCAATATTCAGCGATGGTGGTGAGCATTTTTATGCCCGCTGCCAATGAAAATAAATCCCATATCTGGTGACTATCTGGATTTGCCACCAAGAAGAATCGCTATCTGGGCAGCAGTCATATTCAGCTAGAGCACCGTTAGGGTCTTGATGACCTTTTTTATATATCGTACACCACTTGAATGCACTTTCGCATATGGTGGCAAGAAAACATTTTAAAACACAAATAACACTGCATGTAAATTAGAACAGTCATTGACCTGTCCTAACTTTACACGATTTAGCTTTCTGATTAGTGGCTGAATAGCGCCGCTGATCACTTCAAAAATAACCGGACATTTTCAGGGCAGTCAGTGGAGATATTAGTGCCACTGAATATTGGGATCACTGGGGTTTACGCAACTTGCAGGTTATCCCCGAAACAACACTAGCAAGCACCAAGCAAGAAAACCACCACAATATATGTGCTCCAAGCTAAAATGCTGTCCGTGCCAGAGCCACAGAATTTAGCCTCTTTCCCCACCCAGTGCAAAGTTATCAGGCACCTTCAGTGAACTTTCTGATCCTCTAAATTATCATTCAGACCCCTAGCTTCCTTCCCCCCCCCCAGTACTTTGATAATTAAGCTCAACAATAATGATCATTCCAACATCCCCCCTTCTAGACCACTCCTGTAAGGCTATCCCGAACATCACACTTTGAAATATTAATTTTTATTTGGCATGCATACACACAGTGCAATGTTCCCTCTAATTTTCTGTAGGCTGTGTGCGCATAAAATATCAGCTGTGCAGCTTTTGAAGGAAGGTTAAATTTTTGTGCGCCACATAATGACACTTGGAGTTATATACTTTAAAATTTGACTACATGTCAGAATACAGTATGTACACCACACTGATTTTAATCAAATTAAATGAAAATAGACAATTACTAAATGAAGCGGAAAATTTCTAGTAATTACAACCACAACTTTTAAAATTTTAAGAAGTCTGTGTTATCTTCTATCAGAATCAGAACCGTAATTTTTGTGTGCTCTGTTGTAAAGTATGTGCGCTCGCTCCGCGAGGTGTGTGTGTGCACAAGCGCACAGCTTAGAGGGAACAGTGACACAGTGGGACAAGTCCCAGAAGCAGTATGCTTTGTGCGGCTGTCAGGACCTACTCTTTTGGTTTAAGTTTACAATATTTGATCAACCATCTTTCATCCATAAACAACAAAGTGGCTCTTTGCTGGCTCCCAAAAGCTGCCTCCCTGCCTGTAAAGCCAGCCCTGCTTTTGACTCGTAGGTCACTTATCTCTAACAGCCCCGTCTACATCCCTCTCAAAGACATGCCTTGTGCCACCAGCCCACTGGCACCTCCATCTCTGTATGGGAGTGATCAAAGAGTCTCTCTTCCTTTTTTTAACCACTTATTTAAGAAAATGAGATCTAAGATGGACCGTCAACATGATTCCACCAAGGACACCTGGAAAGGAAGGAGCCCCAGGATAACTTGAAAGTGAAGAAAGGACGTGATGCAAGCACTGACCGGCCGATATTTAAACATGGCAGCACTCGGCCACAGCATTTCAATATCCTGTTTGTATATTCAGCAGCAGAAGCCGGATAGAGGCTACCACTGAATATCTGGATTCTGCAGCCACTATTCAGACAGCGGCTGGCACAGCCCTCGCATCTCCCTGGAGCTCCCCAACACTGTCTGGACTGTGCCGCTGAATCTCTCTCTCTCAGCGTCCTTATCCAGACAAGGGCTTTTAATTATCGAGCCCTGAAATGCCACAAGAGGCAAACATGACTTTGTTGGGGTGGTAGTGATAAAGCAAAGGATCATGGTAGGAAGGGCTTAGGGAAAGGGGGATCACTGTATGGAACAACGTCGCAGCGAAGGAGGTAGTGGTGAAATGGTCCAAAATCACCACAGGGCATGAACAGGCAAAACGGAGAATAAAGTCAGAGATCAAGTAGGGTGTAGAATGCCGCAAGCAGGTGGAGAATGTGAAGGTCTTTATCTGCCCAGCTTCTATAGCAAAACCACCCAAGAGCTCTGCAGCACGGCTTACAAAGATTCCTAGGAAGTCACCAGTCACACACGTGCTTCAGCGGCTCATCATGCAAAACAATATGAAATATGCAAGGCAGATCCATTTCATGTACTATACTACAGGTCGAAATGAAAGATCCTTAAAAACAATCACTGACAAAAAATGTAAAGAAATCCCAAGGAATGTCCTTTCTACAACTCGCCCAACGATGGGCCGTGTGCTGATGTGAACAGTTTACACTGCTGAGGGCTTCTTGAGAGCCTTTACAGACAAACCTAGATCCCGTTATGCCCATCTATGCAGGTAGCACCTGAATCCATGCTAAGTTTATCTAATTAGCAAATTAGTTGCAGTATTCCAGATTAGACATGATGTGAAATGCCTTTGAACATTCAATAAACCCATTAGTACTGACTAGAAAAAAAACCTAAGGGGTCTTTTTACTAAAGTGTGTTAGGTTTTTGCACCCAACACGAGTTTAGCACAAACACGATGTGCAAAGCTGCAGTAACTGCTGGGGGTGTGACCAGCAAGTTCCTGGTAGTTAACGTGCAGATGCGTACGCTAACGCATGATGCCGCGGATGCACCTAACTCCATCTATTGAAGTGGCGTTAGGTGTGCCCATTCTAATTATAATATTGACAGTGCACGATAAGCAGTTAGCATGCCAAGCAGTGTGCGGCAGCTGTCATGCCCCTGTGGTAACAGTTACAGTGTGTCTAAGCACCCAGTTACCATGCACAAAGACAGGCATCTACTGCTTGTGCTTTCGTAAAAGGGCCCCTAAGCCCGTTAAGAGCTGGAATTTGGAAGTGGTGGAGAGCTATATCCCTGGTGGCACCCACCCTATGGAACTCCCTCCCTGACGGTTTAAGATCAATGGTCGACATTAAGGACTTTAGAAAGTTACTCAAGACCACGCTCTACATAGAGCACTACGGCGACATCACGTGACTTACCAAGAAACCCCTTTGATCTAATTGTTCCTGACACTGTTCTCCCCCACCATGCCTCTGCCCCCCTCTTCCTACTCCTCCACCCCCTCTTTGTATATAGCCTACTGTAGATAGCTCAGCCTGTACATACTGCACCTTCTAATCAAGCTACACCTGTATTACACATTCACAAACTCTACTTTACAACCAATGCGTGCCGTCACCCCGCACTATTCAACTTGATTGGTTTGCTGTGAAAACCGTTTTGAAACTAGGATAAAGTGGAATATAAATCCTTTAAAAAAAATAAAATAATTCTGACAATTCTGCTGTTGAAATTGGGAGTAAGGCAGTAACAACCTAACATTAGCAGATATGCGATCGCTACTCATTTAGCAGGCAAAACACTAATTACTGGGGCTCAGCAGATAGACCCGCTATATCACAATGCTGAAGATACTAGGGGTGGCAATGCTTATCCCACAACCTGTACAAGAGGAGAAAACAAAACAATAAAAACAAACCTTGTGTATGGCTCTATGTGAGTACAGACACCTCCATGCTATAGCAACTTCAATTAGAAACCTTGTACCCCCCACTTATTTACACAACACAAGGTCACATTCAATGTGCATTTAACAAAAAGGTGGATTCTGTCAAAAACCGACAGCCACATCCTTCCCAAAATTAGTGTTTACGCTTGTGTGGTATGAACAAGCAGCATAGGTACACATAACACAAAGGAATATGATCTCCCTGTCTGTCCACATCCTATCACCTGCAGCTCTTTGGCTATCTTTTCCACTGGTGAACCCTTCAGAGGGGCCTGGTCTACCTAAGATTTTTCCTCTTGATACACCAAAGAGCAAAAACTTAGATCAATCCCATCCAAACTCTCCTCTTTGGCCATTTTCTCCATTTAGAAAATCACATCATCTGCTCACTCCTATCTTAACCTACAACTATGGCTTCTAATCAAGCAACACCAATGAAACACCTCTAATGCAAAAACATTAAAGCAGGATAAACACCATAAAAACAACTCGTCTTTTGCTTGTCTTGTATCCTTCACTCAGTTTCTGCGCCTCTTCTGAACTGACAACTCCTAAGTGTCAAAAATGTTTATTTATTTATTTAGATGGTTTATATACCGCCTAATCTTGAAGCCAAGGCGGTTTACAGAAAACTAGTGTAAAATTATACATATAACGTGATCAAGGTGTAACGTAACTTAAACAAACAACATAATGAGAAGATAGAGAAAATAACTGTAACATGGTTAAATTAGGACATGAATTAGCTGAGAGAGAAGAGCGAGCGGGCTGAGTACGAGTAGGAGGGGGGAGGGTTTGGGAAGGCCATGGGGTTCTTTGTAGCACAAAGAGTAACCAACAATAGTATCTGTTGTGCAAATACACCAATCTATTGTACCTTCAAAGAACACCTAAACTTTTCATTTATACACACATAAAATCGGGAAGCCCTACCTAAAAAAAGTAAATAAATAGAAAGGTTAAACTTTGAGGAGACTTCACATACAGCAATGGGGTCCCTAATCAGTAGGGCCACATACAATACATAGCAATTTACAATATCTCTCTCTCTCTCTCTTTATATATATATATAGTTTAATATTTAATTTTTAAATGTTTACGTTTATAATTTTGTTCTATGTAAAAACCCTTGTTCTCTATTTACTATTCTTTGTATTTACTGTTCTTTTTACTAAAATGTTCTATGTAAAATAGTTCAAAACCTGTTCTATGTAAAATAGTTTCTAAACCCGTTCTATGTAAAATAATAGCATGCTATTATTAAATTTTGTTTACTTGTAAACCGCCACTGATCGCTGGAAGTGGCGGTATAGAAGAGATGTATAAATAAATAAATAAATAAATAAAGTGAAAACATTTTAGAGTCAGAGACCAAGAAAATGCACAACTTAAAAGCCACTTGTGTGTTTGCAGAAACCGCTTTTTACTAAAGTGTCACTCATTTGAAAATGGATTATGAATAAGGCTCTAAAGCCCAGATAAATCTAGCTGGTAAAAACATCAGATTTTTAATCTGACAATCCAATGTTCAAGTTCCAGTCTAGGTGCACAGTTTTGGAAATGGGACGCAACAGAGTTGAGAGGTTGAATAAAGATATGGAAGGGAACTGCTGTTTATTTATAACCTGTGTTGCTGTAAGTATAGGAATTTATGTGCTGTTTTCACAAGTGTGATGTCCGTTCATTGCTCTGCAGTAGTCACACCACCAAAGACAGTGTCTCAGATTATTTTAGGTCATGTTCCCCCTTTCTTTTCATGTAATACCTTTAGCAGGACTAGCCCTACCACTAAGGGGGAGTAGGCATCTGCCTAGGGTGGCATGCGTCAGGGGTGACTGTGCAGCATCTCGCCCTCCTACCACTGCTGCTGCCCCACCAGCTTACCTTCATGGGTGTCAAAAACAACCAAGCTTCAGAAGTGGCAGCACAGTGCTGAAGAAGCCATTTAACACCGCTATCTGCAGCAGGCTTTCAGCATCTGCGTGCATGCTCAAGGCCTTCAATGTCAAGAGTGGATGGGGTGCAGCAAGCCCACTGTGCAGCATTTTGTTGGGCTTTCCTGGTGTTGTGCGAGGGGTTTGCAGGCACTGCACTGCCACCCTCGAAGCCCATTGTTTGGCCTTCTGTGGAGATGGGGGGGGGGGAGAGGTGGCAATGATAGGGGGACGATACTAGACACCATGAGGAAAGAGGAGATATGCTGGATGCGGGGGGGGGGGTTAGAGAAGAGAGATGCTGGACTATGGGGTGGGGATGGGAGTCCATAGCCGATGGTTCACCTAGGGGTGTCAGATACCCTTGATTTGGCTCTAACCTTTAGCTCCTCTCCCCCCCCCCCCCAAAAAAAAAATCCCTAAGTTGTTCACTTTCCAGGTTCTGATGAACATCAGCACAGCAGCACCTTGAAATAGTGGGCTTCATAAAACACAGAGAATCCCTATTACAGGCTTTTTCTTCCCATCCTATTCAGCAATCTCTGGGACGGCACAGGGTGCTACCATACCCCCTCCCCCTTTCACATGTGGGCAGAGGGAAGGAGTCTGGGGGATAACGGTCCTGGATAGAGTGACAAAGCACTGTAAGAGCTGCAGTACTCAGGAAGGGAAGGACTATGCCAGTTTCGGGGTTTTTGTCCAGGGCACCAGTTGGCCAAAGGCTGGGGGAAGAAGGAGGGGTGCTACAAACTTTTTGACATCAGTCTAGAAGTAGTAGCTACCTTCAAAGTCTTTAAACTGGAATTCGCTACAAAGAGACACTTTAAAGCAAGGCTCCGACTCGTGATCAAAAGTCCGTTTTGGTGAACAGTTCGGTAACTAAGCTTTCCGCCCTTGCTCAGATGCATTTATGTCGTGCACCCAGCGCCCACGGTTTCGGCTGCAGCTTCGTTTGTGTGCAAACAGCCGGGCGACGGGCAACCGGAAGCTGCTGCACGCGAAGGACAAAAGGAGAGTCCGGGCCGCCGGGAGGGGGAAGCGCCGTCACCACCGGCTCTTCCGGACCGCCCGTTCAGCCCTCTACTTACTCACCCACGGAGCCGAGCAGCAGGCAGAGGAGCCACATGACCCGCCGAGTGCGCCGCGCGCCGTCTTCCTCGGCCGGGCTGTGGGCTCGCGCCGGGCTCATGCGCACAGCGCATCCGCCCCGGGAAACTCCCAGCGAGCGCGAGGGCATGGGGAGCTTGACGGAAAGGGAGGATGCCGACGAGATCTGCAGCCGGGAAAGGGGGGAGATAGTTATCATTTGTCATGAGTTATATTACTCAACAGCAGTCGCCACTGACTATTCAAGAAGGTCCTATGCATGCTAAAATGGCACTTTGTTGGACAATGCACCACGTGCACTGAAAAAAATGCTTCAGTAGAGTATGCACCCTGTAAGTGTGCATGCTAACACATGGGGGTATGTTTACTGCCCATTCATTTCTATGAGCCACTGCGGCACTTAACATGCGTTAACTTTTACTAAACATGCCCCCATGGTGTCTAGTGGCTGTATGCACCTGATCACCAGAGTGCAGTAAATTCCACTTAAGACACCCCTATAGTGCGGGAGGGGGGAGGGGGGGCGCTAGAGAAAGAGGGAAATAATTTTTCTGTTGTCATGTTTCTTAATCTAAGCAGTACAAGCAGTTGCAACACCACAGCATATCAGACCTCAGTCAGCCTTAACTAGTGACATTCTCAGGAGACACCACCCCTTGTGCGGAACTCTCTATACATAAGAAACTGTAGCAATTGACCAGACTCAAAGAATACATACTGTTTAGACAAACAAGAAATCATACATTTACAAGAGCTCCGACCCTAGATCTTAGGACCAGGAACTCTGCACTTTTTCTGAATATCTCTAGACACATCTGCAAAAACATAAATCTTAGAGCCTAGAAATTCAGCAGACATTGAATGGAAAAATAAAGGTATAACAGCATCCCTGTCAGACACAAAGGCAAAGCACGCCACCAGGGTAGATCTCTCAGTAACCACCTCCAAGAATGACCCCAAAAAAGACAATTAAATTTCCCACATCAGGGTTCCAAGTCACTCCAGTGCCTCCCTCCAGTCCCAGAACAGGAGGAGGCAGGGACAGGTATCGGGCCCACGCTATTGGTGGTGGTCTTTCATACATCCCCCAGATATTTCCACAGCATGTCCACAGGTGCTATTATCGGACACTTAGGGAAGTTCAGGAATCTTAAGTTGTTCCTCCGAACTCGATTCTCCAGAAACAGGACCTTCCTACTCAAAACCTCCTTATCCTTTAACTGAGCAACACTCGCAGTTCGGAGACTTTCGAGGGCTTCTTCCAGGGCTCCCAATCTGGCAGCATGGTCGGACACTGCAGTTTCACAGGTCACAGTCCTAACCAAACTTGATCTACTTGATCTTTAAAACTATTTGCATAGTTAGCCAGGGTCCACAGACTTAAAGGCATCCTAGAGCGCATCAAGTGTGATTACAGCTGCTCTTACAACTGCTGCTTGGTGATTTCCCCAAACTGGAGACTCCAACCATGTACCAAGGACCGTCATTGACTTTAAAGGCGGCTCCGCTGCCGGGGACACCCCAGGAAAACGTCTTCCTGAGGCCCCTTGCCCCTCCTCAGGCAGCTCCGAATACAGCAATGGTGGGGCTGTACAAAGCTCGGGACTCAACGACGCCCTGCTGAGACTGACGTCCGACACTCCCATGCTGGACTGAGCCCGAAGAGACCTGTTGTGCTGCAGTTACTGAGGAAAAGAATGGCAAGGTCAATTGCAGCATTGCCCTCCGCATCGATGTGGACACCAATGCCGGTGCTTTCCCTTTCCTCTTCTGAGGCATGGTAAGTGCTGCAGGAATGCACGCACTCTCTGCCATCAGCGCAGTCGCTACCGCCACCATCTTGCCCCCAGACCTCTTTCTTTTTTTTTTCTCATGATTCTGCCCTCTTGCATAGGTCAGCCTGACCTGTGTGGCTGCTTTTCAGAGCTGAGGGCAGAGGTGGTGGAGCAACTGCAGCTCAGCAGAGGAGGAGACTAAAGGGGAGAGATTTCTTAGGCAAGGAAAAAGCAGAGCAAAGGCCCGGTATAGGCCTGTCAGGGAAAGATGCCAATGGCAGCTTGAACAAAGGCCAACTCAGGAAAAAAGACCGTGCTTCACGGCTCTTACGGCTATGTCCCAAGATATTCGGGATTGGTGCAGGCTCAGTTAAAAGGGGTTGCTGGGAATCAGGAAGTTCCCAGCAACTGGAAAGTTAAACAACTGAATTATTGAAATTGCTGCTAAGGCTTTGCTGCTAAACTTCTCTGCCCAGACCTTTTGTTACCTCACTACTGTGTTTCACTTTCAAGTCTCTGGTTACCCGTTTGCTGCTGAGTTTGTTTTCAGCATGATAAATGTGTTTGATGCAACTCCACCTCTAGGACTTCCTGCTACTGCTTTGCTGTTTGTTTCAGGCCTTATCGTGTGCAGAGGACCCTAGTGCCTGATCTGACTCAAGCATCCACAGCCAGGTCAGCCCAGCCTCATACGTAGTGAAGAGGGCAAGACCCTGACAAGACTAGACCTTGGTGTAGGACAAAGGTGTTCAGGAATTGTAACAGAGTACTGCGGCATTAGCAGGCCGTGCTACACACATCCAAGATGGCCAACTCATTTTATTTATTTAACAAACATTTATATACCGCATCTTCCTGAGATCAGTTGCGGTTCACAATAAACAACTAATTAACAAAGCAGCGTTTGTTTTACATGTAACGTCAAATAACAAAGAATATTATAAGTAAACAACAATGTTAAGTTTGAGCAGAACATAACAGTAAAAACGCTCATATAACATCCAGCCAGGAAAGTTTACAAGGAGAAGAGTGACAGTAGACGTTGCCTATACCACACCTACCATATCCATGCCTTTGATTCTGGAGAGGGAAATCTGCCAGCCTTGACCTTGGAGGGTGCCAGTATCAGTATCACCCTCTACAAGCAATCTGTAGTCAAAGCAGGTCTTGGATCCAGTAGCGCCTTAGGTGGGCAACCAGGAGAGCAGTATAGCAGCGGCACTGCAACTCAGGGCGAGGTTCTGTCTCTATTAAGAATATGTCCAAAGTACGTCAAAACTCTGTAAAGACCCTGAGAGTTTCATCTTATTCATTTCAAAGATGCCACTGTTACCAGCATTGTTCTGTCTTGAGCCTCAGGACACCTGCAGTAGTCTCTGGACAGCTTAAGCTCAGCAAGACTAGAAATGACCATAGTAGTTACTCGTCCTATAGGCCTTTTTAGTAGAGACAAGCTCTCGTGCATTACAGACTGTGGAGGATTGCAACATCTTGTCATCTGCAAAAAGCCATTTTTGTTGTGTGAGTAAATCTGGATTTGTGTAGGAAGGTCCAGCATGTGTGGTGGTGGTTTTTTCTTTTCCAAGGGTCTGTATGTGAATTTTTACATTTCAAGCTTCTCTTTTTTTTTTAAGAACTGAGCTTTTTTAAAATATATAGATGCTAAAATGCTGTGCCAATAGGAGTAGTAAAAAGAAAAACAAGAGATCAAGGCAGAGGAATGATTGCAAGAATACTATTTTTGCTAACATGGAAAATGGAAACATGAATCATTGGCAGGCCTGGATTCAGGCACAGGTCACTGCCCAGGGCATCCAATAGAGGAGCCTGCTGCTGCTTATTATAAGAAAGGGGTTCTCAACCCAGTCCTCGGGCCACACCCAGCCAGTCATGCTTCCAGTATAAGTACAATGAATGTGCATGAGAGAGATTTGCATACAGTGCCTCCATTCCATCCAGCTCTCTCCTGCCTATTCATTGTGGTTCTCTAGAAAACCTGACTGGCTAGGTGTGGCCTGAGGACTGGGTTGAGAACCCCTCTTTAAGGCCATGTATAGGTACTGCTTCAAAGTGGAGCCACTGTGTTTTCTTCTTTGGAATCTTCCCCCTTCCTTCATTCTCCGGCAACTGCTGGCTGGTCATGTTTATGCAGCGCCGGCCCAAGGGGGATGTGGAGACTCATTGTGGGGCCTCATTTGCATAAATATTTGCATAATGTTAACATGCACTAACTTTTAGTAAACATGCCTCTCTTAATGAGTGTCTGGATAAAGAAAGACTACCAGATTTCTACATTACTATACTCCAGTGCCAATCGCCAGGCACTTTAGGAAGTACTATAAACACTGCCCATAGCAAACCCGCCATATCATAACAGCATTACCAGGACTCACAAAGCACCAAACTCTGCCTATCAAAAGGCAGCACTGCAAATATTAAACCAATACATCTCAGAGAATACCAATACATCTCCTACTGGGGAAAGAGACTGTCAAATAGAAACTTCATGAACAGAATACCTCAGCTCGGTTACACATGCAGAACATAGACAGTCACCAAACAAACAATAAGGGATCACAATTTAGAAACAGGAAGACAATAATTAAACTGGGAACCCCAAAAGCCAAACTTGGAATGTATAACACTGGAGAAATAAAACTATAAGTTAATTTTCTCTTGTACTAAACAATATGCAGACACTAACAATGTGCATTTCCCAGAGCTGACATATTCCAGTTGATTCATTCAAAATAAAGAGATATTTTTCTATCTTTTGTGCATTTCTTTTTCAGTTGCAATTGCTCCAGCCACTTTCTTCTGGTTTCTTCGTGTCTTCTGCTAACTCTCTATTGTCTGCTGTCCATTTGTCCTTTCTTCTCTCTTCTAGTTATTTTCCATTCTCTCTACATCTGCTCCAACATACTGATTTTTCCCCTTTTGCTCTTTCCTCCATTTCTTTCTTCATTCCTTTTTCATCCACTCAAATTTCACCCTTCCATCCTCAATCCCCACTTACTCTCCCAATATCAGCCAATCGTACATTTTTCTTCCTTCCCACACAAAATATATTTTCCCCTCTCCATCCTCATTCCAGCCCCATCCCCTTCTAGTCCTCCCCCAACATCAGCTCCTTCTAGTTCCAGCCCCACCCAGCATCCTCTCCTTCTAATCCCATTCTCCCATTCCCCCGCATCAGCACATTTGCAATCCTAGCCTTCCCATCAGCCCATTTCTAATCTTAGCCCCCATCAGCCCTTTCCAGTCCTATCCTAGCCCGCCATCAGCCCCTTTCCAGTCCTAGCCCCTCATCAGCCCATTTCCAGTCCAAGCTCCCCCATCAGCTATTTCCAGTCTTATCCTAGACCACCATCAGCCATTTCCAATCCTAGTCTCCCTATCAGCTCATTTCCAATCCTAGCCCATCAGCCATTTGCAGTCCTATCCTAGCCCCCTATCAGCCCATTTCCAGTCCTAGCCCCCCTCCCCCATCAGCCAATTCCAGTCCTATCCTAGCCCCTATCAGCCCATTTACAGTCCTAGCACTCCCATCGGCTATTTGCAGTCCTATTCTTAGACCCCCCCAAAGAGCCCCGCACCTAAGCGGCTTCAGAAGTGAGCCAGGGAAGCCTGCGCAAGGCTCCTGCTCACCTCTGCACAGCTTCCAGCATGAAAAGCGCCGTTTTCCCTCACGCTGGTAGCTGTGTTCTGGTGAAGCGCACTGAATGCTGGGAAATGTTAAAGAGCATTTCCCGGAATTCCCGCGCTTCACAGTAACACAGCTGCCAGCGTGAGGGAAAATGGTGCTTTTCATCCTGGCGGCCTTGCAGAGGTGAGCCGGGACCTCACACGTCTCCCCGGCTCCCTGTGAAGCCGGCATTTCAGAGCATTGAGTGAGAATGAAGTTTGTGCGGGGCCCTCTAAAGCACGGGCCGGCCCTGTGCCTATGGATGCCAAATCTTAAATTCAGCCCTGATAATTCTATGCTTATGAGTATCCCTCACATTTACAAATTTATTAGCATTTGTGTGACTAGATGATATAATTTTGTGACTTTCAGAGCTTTTCTATTTTTATTCCCTGATGATGATTCATCTGTATTTTATTATATATTAAACCTGTACAATTTATCTCTTGCTTACCAGCTCCATCTATAAGCCATACTGTAATGTTTGCTGCTAGCTGGATACATCCTAAAAACGAACACCTGCTCTGAGACTTTTATTACATTTTAGAAAGCAAGTGCAGGAAAGCACAGCCTATTATTTTGCACGCACTACCACGCATCTAATTTGCATCTGAAGTAGTTTCATTTGCATGCATGAATGCATACGTACATGCAATAAATTTAGCATCTTTTCATAAATGTGGCATCAAGCTAGTGAGCTCTCTTAAGTTATAGTATATAGCACGCTGGGAACATGTGTTAAACTAAAGAACCTTAGTCCACATGCTAGCCTTTAGCATATTGGCCCAATGGTTTCTCCCAACCTCCGTTATCATACTGAAAATATATAATAAGAAACGTCAGAGCTACAGTCGCTCCCTGAAATCAAATTGTTAAGGATGGAAAGTGATCAAGGGGAATCATTTGGTGATAAAATGCTAAAATGGAGAATCGATGGTCAGATCAATTTTTATTTCTGAATCATATGAAGCCGACTGCTCTGGCGTGTCTATTAACGGAGGCATCTATGAAAGAATTGCACAAAACTAGTGTGTCTCAACAGTGAAAAACACGAACCGAAGTGAAGAAGAATAGGCTTGTCTTGGCTCACACTTTCACAGCTCATAATAAGAGGTTCTGCAGCTGCAGCCGAGACTTTAGAGCTCTGTGATAACACGAGGCTAAAATTAGATTCTTAGCTCCATGTTTGGAGAAAATAAATTGCCACCAGTAAACAGCAGCAGTGGTGTTTTCATGCTTCTGGCCCTGTTGAAAAATGCTGATGCTGTGGGTGCAGCAGGAGACATGAGAGGAGATGAAATGAAAACTTAGTGATCTTGCGGGTGAAAGGGACTAACAAAGACCGACATCCATAAGTCAGTCGGTCCCATTTGGATGCACCATCTTTCCAAAGCCCTTTGTGCATCTGACGGTTCGTGCACATAGAAAATCTACGGAATACTTATATAGTTGGTTATGTTGAAAGAAGACCAGAGGTCTTGCAAGTTCAGCCTTCCTACCGCTACTGATCATTTGTGGACATGGTCATTGGCTATGTTGAAATAGTTCATCCTGGGTTTATAATCTAAAGAAAAGAAGACCTAATTGTTTAGTGCATACCAGCATCTAAGTAACAGGATCACTGGAAATGCATTCCTGTTTCACTTTTGTTTATAATAAACCAGGAAGGGGGTGTCAGCTCCTAAGAATTAGTAAAGCAATGTATCAGTAGCCGATTAAAAGGGGTCACCTTATATTATTGTGTGTTTTTTCTTTTTGTGTTGTTTTTAATTGGTTATCCTTTATTTTTTTGGTTTATAATGCCACCAAGTCCAGTAAAGCATAGTTGGTCCAAAGACTGGTGAACTGGAAAACTCATCCAGACAACTCCCCTTGGGCCATGATCCATATCCATGAAAAGCAGAATTATCTGCATAGATGTCAGGTAAGCCGGCACCTCAGCCTCCCCTTTAGCTTTTTGCAGCCTCCTTCAGCCAGGGCAGCTGAGAAATAACTTTCCTCTCATATTCACAGTGTTTCTGGCAGGTAAAAGTCTGCCAGAAAAGCGACCCAAAGATCTGCATTTACTGGAAGGCATTCCTGTGCAGATACAGCCACGGCGGCTCAGTTCCCAGCATTTCTGGCAGTAATAAGCCCTGCAGAAGAGCCAAATGCCCTGTAAGCTCTGTATGGAAAATCACAGATCAATCCAGGACTGAGAGAGGGAGATGTGCTATATCCATAAAACATTCAGCAGAAAAAGGAGTTGCTTAAACTTTCTAAAAACGCAGAACAAGCAGTGCCTACTACCTGCAAGAATATGCTATCGGGCAAACGACAGTCTATTAGAAAGAGAAGCTTCGAAGTTTCATGCCAAGCATGACCCTGTATTGGGGATGGCTATCTACAAAACATTCCAAGGGGCTGGATGAAAGCCTCTGCTGGAGTCTCTGGATCAGGATCTCTGCTAAAGGACGAGGCCGGATCTTCCACCAAGAAATAAAGATTCAAAGAGAGTGTGACTATATCAGTGGTTGGCTTCATAGGTCTAAGAGCTACCAGCATATTTGTCGCCTGAGACCGGGGAGGGGGGGATGAAATCCTGTCGGCAGATCATGAGGGAAGCAAGCAAGTGGAAGAAATTGCTTGGCTGTTTGTTGTATTTGTCTGTCTTGCATAGACTGTAAGCTCTGTGGAGCAGGGACTCTCTCTTATGTGTATGTGTATGTGTAGAGCACTGCGTACACCTTGTAGCACTCGCTACGCAAATGATAAGCAGTAGTAATAGTTTAGGAAATTTGCCACTTAGTCTAGTTACTGCAGCCAGTTCTCAACTGGGGCCCATGCGCCAGGGCTTTCTCTGGTGCTGACCTCCGAAGGCCATAAAGATAAGCTAAAGGAATTGTAGCAGACAGGTAATGACATTATTCTTGAGGCTGTGCCGTACATATCCCGAATGATCGACTTGTACAGAATCCACCCAGGAGTGGCGTCAGAAGGCTCCTCTGCTATTCTTGCCAGGGAGAACATAAGAACATAAGATATGCCATACTGGGTCAGACCAAGGTCCATCAAGCCCAGTATTCTGTTTCCAACAGTGGCCAATCTAGGTCATACGTACCTAGCAGTTTCCCCAAGAGACACAAGTTCCACAATGCTTGTACTGGGTCAAGCATTGATATCCTGGGTCCCTTCTTAATAATGGTTTATGGACCTTTCCTCCAGGAACTTGTCCAAACCTTTTTTAAACCCAGCTACACTAACAGCCTTTACTACATCCTCCGGTAACAAATTCCAGAGTTTGATTACACGGGAGGGAGGTTTTCCAGCCCTGATTCCTGACCATTCACTCTCTACCAGCACCCAGTA
This sequence comes from Ichthyophis bannanicus, assembly GCA_033557465.1. Taxonomy (NCBI): domain Eukaryota; kingdom Metazoa; phylum Chordata; class Amphibia; order Gymnophiona; family Ichthyophiidae; genus Ichthyophis; species Ichthyophis bannanicus. The sequence continues at coordinate 31,213,399 of CM066047.1, read as the reverse complement.
GTGTTAGGAGCCAGGGATGGTCTTGGCCTTAATGGTGCTCTCTGCTGACAATCAGGAGATATGGGACAAGAGGGCAGGGGGAGGATGGTGTCAACCTGGGTTCTGGTTCCATCTCCACAAGGATCCCGCTCGCAAGGGGTGACAGTGGTTTTGGTATCTGGCGCTCAAGGCCTACCACATCTTTCTCCTTTCCAGGAATATTTGTTGTTCCTGAGTAGCATTAATTATATCTTGCAATTGAAACTGCATTTTTTTTGTTCTCCTGATGCTGTTGTGTCACACACAAGCAGATGTTCAGCCAACCATTTTTTTATCTGGTGAGTGACTGCAGCTCCCTTGAGACCAATAAAGTTGCTTATAAGGTTAGATGCATCCTTTGACTTGCTTTTTAGTCTCTCTCTCCATCAATCAGTCACCCACTTGTCCTTTTCATAGCTTCATCCTACCACAGGACCACAGAGGCTGCACACTAACACCATCAATCCACTAAGACATCCCTTACACGTCTCTGCTCAAGAGTCACCTATGTGTGGTTAACTCATCCTGCTTGTCCCATGAGAAAGTGAGGTTACTTACCTGTAACAGGTATTCTCTGTGGACAGCAGGATGAGTCAGATACACAAAACCCACCCATCATCATCCATTGGATGAACCTGCCAGGGCTAGGGAACTCACTGATGAATAAAGAGGGATGGTCTTGTGGTGGGGGAAGCTGGCACATATTCAGAAGGTCATCAGAAGTTCCTCTGAAAAATGGAAGATCTATTCTGGGTACCGTCGAATAACAATGACAGCTATATGTGGATGACTTATCCTGCTATCCATGGAGAGCATCTGTTTCAGATCAGTAATCTTGCTTTTTCCTCTCCCTCTATCTCTATAGCCATTTCTTCCCTCGATAGCTCTTTCTCCCGTCTCTTGTGTAGATCAGTTCAATGTACTGGCCTTGCATGACCTTTGTATCTTTATTATCCCAAATAACAGTTAAGCAATTATTCCTCTTTATTTCCTCTTTCAGAGGAACTCCAGAGAACAGCAGGAATCTTTCCCTTCTCTGCTACTTCACTGTACATCTTCTGGCAATGAGGTTAATTCCGAGAGATGCTTAGACTCTTCAGAATGAAGTTTTACTGCAGATTTGTGTAGAATTCTTATTAGCTCATATTTGTGGAAATGAATGAATGTCCCAGATCTTGCACACTGTTCTCAGATTTTATTATTATGGTGGCGTTTGGCCGGTATGCTCAGGATAGGATAGGGTTGTCTGAAATGGTAATGGTGGTTCTCTAGTCACCCAGAATACCTTCAACCAATGCTCCTGCAAAGTTGCACAGGACTCCTTTGCCTGCGCTCAGGGCCGGCCCGTCCATTGAGCAAGAATGTTTTTTGCACAGGGACCCGCGTTTCAGGGGGCCTCGCGCAAAAACATTCTTCATCATCCCAAGTTAAAAAAAAAACAAAAAAAACCAGCTGCTTCTGCCGCGGCAGCATCAAGAGTGCCACCGCGGGGCCCCCCCTGCCCGGCAGAGCCTCCCTGCATCGTAGGCTAGCGTTGAATCCCCGAACGCGGGCTTCTTTCAGTGTTAAATAAATAAATAAATAGTCTCAGCAAAAGGAAAGGTGAAGATTTTTCACTTCAGCACATTGGAGGAGTAGCCTAAGAGCTAGAGCGGTGTGCCGGGAAGCCAGGGTTTGAATGCCACTGTCACGCCTGGTGATTTTGGGCAGGTCACTTAACCCACCACTACCTCAGATACAAATTTAAATTGAAAGCCTTCTGGGGATAGGAAAATATCTTCTGTACCCAAATTTCATTTGTCTTGAACTTCTGAGAAAGATGCAAGCAAAATCTTTCCTTTCAAATCTTGTTCTTCAGTGGAAGACCCCAAATCCTCTTAGATCCAAGTTTAGAGGGGCTCCTGATGATCCGGTATCTCCAGCTGGTCCTCTCTTGGTCTAAGCCAGGCCTTCCTGGGTTGACTAACTCACCCATGTTTGTACTGGAAGATGTGCTAATTGTATTTTAGTGGTTTTATCTGCTTTATTGATTATACTATTTGTTTACCTGTTGCATCTGCTGAAAGATGGTATATCTCCTTTTCTTATTCACCTCAAAATATTTTTCGTGAAACAACTCCAGTGCCTCACTTCTCATTTCAATACCTTTGGCCTATTTCTCCCTAGGTGTAGGTCCTCCTGGACCCTGACACACATCCTAGTGCCTGAACCCCAGCATCCCTCAGGAAGTGTGGATAGTGTAGAACTAGTCTAAAATCCATCCCTGAGTTTTGATGAACCTCTTCTACCCTTGCTGAATATCGTGGACCTTTTCTTGTCCCATGCTGCGAAACACTGAAATCACTAGTAAGGGGAGATTTGAAGTAGCATTTCTATAAGCCGTTCAAGTGCTGGCTAGTCTGTAATCCTCATCTGTAGCAACCTTAGTTGTATTCACTAATATTCCATACACTGAAGGTAAATGAAACCATGGAGAAAGTAACCTGCATTGCGCAGCAGGTACATACCCCAAATGGAAGGTTACACATGATGCACCTGCATAGTTCTGCCTGCACGACAGGGACCCCTGGACTGGTTAATGAAAGAATAACATAATGCTTGGAGCAGCTGAAATAGTTATGCCAGTGGATGGGCTCCCTTGAAATACAGCGTGGGGGGGGGGGGGGGAGGGGGGCCTGGACTAAATGACAGCCTGGCTGGTCTCATGGCAGCCTGTGGACTTAATCAAGTGTAAATATGTCCAAAGATAGTTAAAAATCCAAGGCATGAAACTAGGTTCTGCCCTAACAAATCAACTAGGCACATACCCTGTGAACCATGTTGGTCTTTAGCTGCCATTCAGGGCTGGTCCAACACCAAGCAAACTAGGTGGTGGCCCAGACAGCAACTTCTTGAGGGCAGCAAAGGGCAGGACATTCAAAGCTAAACAATAGATTTTGAAAGTTGGGGAGGGGAGTGGGGAAGTTTAAGGTCTGCCTAGGGTGCCAAGACCTTGAACCAACTCTGAGGCCGGCCCTGTTGCCATTATCCACAACGTTACTATGTAGCTCTACTACCAATATATAAAGCCTTAAATAACATTTCAGCTAGTCTGTTTCCTAGCCTACTTCCATGTCCTTGTGTTTTTTCCCTCCATACAGTGGTTTACTCCTTCCATTTTTTCAAAATTTTCCGTAAAAAAAAAAAAAGGTGAACCTTTTGCTAGGCCCATGCTCTGTGATTTTATAAACCTTTTCCCTGGAGGTCACACCTACTGTCTTCATACTTGATTAGATGTGCTGTCCTCACATGGTGGAATCAAAGATGCATGTTACAGGGATGTTTTCTGTACTCTGGGCAGCTTTACACTGTGTTCCTGTCATACACAGCACTCCAGAGACAGCATAGCGTGTGCATGGTAGCGGAAGGCCCGGCTTCTAAGCCTTTCCTACTGGCAGAGTTAGTGACTTTCCAGGCTCACTAGATACTTGTTCCAGTACCATTGCTGTGAAAAAACAGTCCTGGCCTGGATGAGAAAAGCGAGATCCTGTTAAATGGGTCAGTTTCAATTTGAAATGTATTTATAACTCGCATATCATAAATTTTCAAGCTTTAGTGGGAGATAGGGGAATATGCAGCGTAACACATGTTTAATCCTCTCTCTGTGATTATAATCTCTCCACGTGAGCTCAGCAAAATTCTCTTTCTTTCTCTTTTTAATTTGCTTATCCATGTGCAGAATGCAGGCAAACGCTTGCTCCTTTCTGCCTATTGAAATGGGAGTTACTGGTGAAGATTAGAGGGCAAGCATGTGTGTTTCTGTATTTTCACAGGTTTCTTAAAGTTAAGACGTGGTACTGAAACCTGCAAATCATTCTCACCCTTTTGAAAGTCAACATCGTACTCATCATAGTGCTATTTAGTAGGCAGACATTACTTTCGGCTAGAAGTACTCTGAGCAACCTGGAGTGGCATGCAGTAAAGCAGTGGTTCTCAACCCAGTCCTCTGGGACCCCCCCCCCAGGCCAGTCAGGTTTTCAGGATACCCACAGTGAAGATGCATGAGATAGATAGATAGATCTGCATGTACCGCTTCCACTGTATGCAGATCTATCTCATGCATATTCATTATATTCATTGTGGATATCCTGAAAACCTGACTGGCCTGGGGGGGGGGGGGGGGGAGGGGGTCCCAGAGGACTGGGTTGAGAACCACTGCAATAAAGCTTGGGAAAACACAGACTTGGCAGCGTTTTGTGTCTAAATTTCAATAGATAAACCAGCTCTAAGTGTATTCTTCCTAGACTCTTGCCTTCTTCTCCGTTCAGTCACTTGAGAAACCCCATGCTCAGCCCTTCTAGGCCAGGAAAGCACAGTTACTTACCTGTAACAGGTGATCTCTGGGAACAGCAGGAATTAGTCCTCACATATGGGTACGTCGGTACCGACGGAGCCTGCGCGGGAATGCTCCCCAGCTTCCCAGAATGAAAGCTTTTGGGGCATCCCACAGCGCATGCGCGCTGCCTTCTCGCCTTTCCTACCAACTCTCCTCAGTTCTAGTTTAAGCTGAGACAATAGAGAGAGAGAGTAAAGGAAAGACAAAGGGAGAGATACAACTCCTAGGGGAGGTGGGTGGGTTGTGAGGACTAATTCCTGCTGTTCCCAGAGATCACCTGTTACAGGTAAGTAACTGTGCTATCTCTAGGAACAAGCAGGAATAAGTCCTCACATATGGGGACTCCCTAGCTAAGATGCCTGGGAGATCCCCAAGGGTATGAGACCCTGAAGGGTTCCTCGTCTTCCTATGGATCTCAGGCATCCATTCAGGGAAGGAGGGCAGGAGTTGTTCAAGAATGGAACAGGTGTCTGAGGACAGCCTGACCAAACAAGGCATCCCGGCGGGAGTCCTTGTCCAAACAGTAATGGGCTGTGAAGGTATGAACCGAGGCCCAGGTGGCTGCTCGACAGATCTGATCGATGGACACAGAATGAAGATGAGCCATAGAGGTGGCCATGGCCCTCACATTGTGAGCTGTGACATGGCCTTCCAGAGAAAGGTTCTTACTCTGGTAAGCAAAAGAAATACACTGAGCAATCCAATTGGACAGTGTTCTCTTTGAGACTGGAAGTCCTAGATGAGAAGGATCAAAAGCAACAAAAAGCTGGGAAGACTTTCTATGTTGCTTTGTCCTGTGTAAGTAAAAAGCAAGAGCTCTTTTACATAGAAACATGATGACAGAAAAAGACCACAAGGCCCATCTAGTCTGTCCTTCCATAACAACAACTACAACAGTCCACTTTTTACCTTTAGAGATCCTCTGTGTTGGTCCCATGCTTTTTTGAATTCAGTTACTGTCCTCATCTCTACCACCTCCACTGGGAGACTATTCCACGGATCCACTACTCTTACAATCTAGAGTATGAAGGTTCCTCTCTGCAGTGGATGCATGAGGAGCTGGAAAAAAGACAGGTAAGTATACCTCTTGATTAAGATGAAAAGGTGAGACCACTTTAGGCATAAATTGAGGATTTGTCCTCAGGACTACCTTATCATGATGGAACCTTGTATAAGGTGGATTAGCCACTAAGGCCTGCAGTTCACTGATGCGGCGAGCAGAAGTGATTGCAATAAGGAAAATAACCTTCCAGGAAAGAAATTTCAAGGAGGTAGTGGCTAAGGGTTCAAAAGGTGGCTTCATAAGCTGACCAAGAACCAAATTTAAATCCCATGCCACCGGAGGAGGTCGAATGGGAGGTTTAGTTAAAGTTAGGCCTCTCATGAATCTTGCAATAAGAGGATGAGAGGAAACAGGTTGTCCATTGATAGGCTTAAGGGATGCTGCAATAGCACTTAAATGGACCCTTACTGAATTCGTCTTCAGGCCTGCATTGGAGAGATGCAGGAGATATTCTAATGGAGAATTCAGAGGAAGTGCCAGAGGGGCAAGACCCTTTTGAGCACACCAAATGAAAAATCTTTTCCATTTAAAAGCATAGGAACGCCTAGTGGAAGGTTTCCTGGAAGCATGAAGGATATCCTTCACTTGCTGCGAAAGATTGAAGTCTTGAAGGTCTAGGCCTTCAGTAACCAAGCTCTGAGGTGAAGGGACTTGGGGTTTGGATGCCACAAAGTCCCCTCTTCTTGAGACAGAAGGTCTGGAGCAGCTCCCAAGTCCAGGGAGGGGGCTTGGGAGAGATGCAGAAGTAGAGGGTACCACACTTGGCGTGGCCAACGTGGAGCTATGAGGATCATAGATCCTTGATCCCTCTGAAGTTTGAACAGAGTCTTGGGAATCAAAGGAATGGGTGGAAAGGCATACAGGAAGTCCTGACCACAATGAAGGAGGAAGGCGTCCTTGGCCTGAACTCCCTGACACGGAATTCTGGAACAGAACCGGGGAAGTTTGGCATTCCACGGACTTGCAAATAGGTCTATGTCCGGGGTACCCCATTCCTGAAAGATTCTGAGTACCTGATCCATGTGCAGGGACCATTCGTGTGGAATCAGAACTCGACTGAGTCTGTCTGCCCAAGAGTTTTGAAGTCCTGGGAGGTATACTGCCAGGAGATGGATTTGATGCTCTCTAGCGAAGGCCCATAATCTTAGAGCTTCATTGCAAAGCGACAGAGAGCCAGTTCCTCCTTGCTTGTTTATGTAAAACATGGCTACCTGATTGTCTGTTTGGATGAGGACTGTCTGGTAGCTGAGGAGGGTATGGAAGACCTTGAGAGCTAGGAACACTGCTCGAAGTTCCAAGAGGTTGATATGAAGGGAGGTCTCCTGTGGGGACCAAGTGCCTTGGGTGGATAGGTCCTGTAGATGAGCTCCCCAACCTGTTTGGGAGGCATCTGTTGTGAGGATTGCTTGGGGCAACAAAGGTTGGAAGGGGGACCCCAGCAACAGATTTTGAGAGGACATCCACCATTTGAGAGACCAAAAGAGATGTTTGGAGTTTGCTATTTGGTCTGAGAGAGCTCCTGAAGCTTGAGTCCACTGGGTGGACAAAGTCCACTGAGCTGCTCTCATGTGTAGGCGAGCATAGGGCACCACATGTACTGTGGAAGCCATGTTGCCTAGTATTTGTAGCATCTCCTGGGCAGTTAAGTGGTTCTTTGACTGAATCTGGGAGGCTAACTGCACTAGACGTTGGCAACGAGCCTGGGGAAGATAGGCTCTTGCAGTAGTGGTGTCCAACCAGGCCCCTATGAATTCTAGGGACTGAGTAGGGGTGAGCTGAGACTTTGGGAGGTTTACCACAAGTCCCAGATACTGCAGAATGCGCCTGGTGCTGTCCAGGGAAATTTAGGCTTCTGACTGAGATGGAGCTCGGATGAGCCAGTCGTCCAGATATGGGAAGACAAAGATTCCCAGAGTGCGTAGAAATGCAGCAACTATTGCCATGCATTTGGTGAACACTCTTGGAGCAGAGGCCAGACCGAAGGGAAAGGACTCTGTATTGGTAATGTTTTCCCTGGAACAGAAAACGTAGGAATTTTCTGTGGGATGGATGGATGAGTATATGAGTGTACGCATCCTTGAGATCTAGAGAACAAAGCCAATCCTGACTCTGTAGATATGGAAGGAGAGTGCCTAAAGAAAGCATCTTGAACTTCTCCTTGTATAGAAATTTGTTCAATTCTCTGAGATCTAGTATGGGTCTGTATCCCCCTGTTTTCTTTGGAATGAGAAAGTAGGGGGAATAAAACCCTGACCCCTGTTGAAGAAGAGGAACTTCTTCTATGGCCCTCTGGGCTAGAAGGGAGGTTACCTCCTGATCCAGAAGGTTGAGGAGAGATGTGGGAGAATTGAAATGTCTCACCATGGTGTAGGGAGGAAGGTCTGAGAAAAGAAGTTTGTAGCCCTCTCTGATTCTCTAGAGACAAGTCAAAAACCCTGAGGGGCTTGGGGCTGCTGGGCCTAGCCTGTTTAGGTTGCTGACGCTTAGTAGCAAAGCGACCTGTAGAAGATTGTTGACCAGAAGTGGAAGAAAATCTGCCCTTCTTGTAAAAAGACTTTTTAAAAGATTTTTTCTTGGCTGGAGTGGAGGTAGACTTAGAAAGTCTATCCAGAGCAGCATTTTCTGCATCCATTTGAGTGGCTTTGATTTGCCACTCTTTGCCAAATAGGTTTTCACCTGTACAGGGCAGATTTCCTAAACCATCTTGAACCCAGGGTTCTAGATCAGAAGCCTGGAGCCAAGCAATTCTACGAGCAGCTATGGCAATGCCTGAGGCTCTGCTGGCATCTTCAAAAGAATCAAAGGCTGCCCTGTTGGAAAACTTTGAAATGTCTTGAGTATGCTTAAGCCAAAGAAGGAACTCATCCCTTTTGTCCTCTGGAATAAAAGGGAGAAAGTTGTGCAGCTTTTCTGCAACCTCCTTCAGAAACATGCCCATATAAAGGCTGTATGAATTGATTCTGGCAATAAGCATGCTAGCTTGGAAGATTTTCCTTCCAAAAGCATCCAAGGTCCTACATTCTCTTCCTGGAGGGGTAGAAGAGTGTCTTTTGGTACTCTTTATCTTCTTCATAGCTGACTGCACCACAATGGAGTGGTGAGGAAGCTGAGTTTTTTGAAATCCAGGAGAAGGAGGGACACGGTACATAGTGTCCAATCTACGAGAATGAGGAGAAAGGGTGAGAGGAGTCTCCCACAAGTCAATTAAATGTTCTTGAAGAATTTCATGAATTGGCAAGGTGACTGCCTCTCTGGGAGCCTTAGAGTATCCCAAAATATCTAATTTTTTTGCTCTAGGTTCTTTTTCAGAGGTTCCTGAAATAGAGAGTCCTTTAGCTACTTCTATTATGAAGTCTTGAAAGGACAAATCCTCTGGAGGAGACATTCTCCTCTTTGGAGAAGAAGGCTCCTCAGGAAGGGTGACAGATACTTCAGGAGACTCATCCGATGACTCAGAATCATCAGAAGAATCGAAGTATCATCTGCCCGATTCCAAAGATCGATAGGCGTATCGATCGGTACCGACATCGGTTTTCCCCGGTACCGGGTCGGTACCAAGAAAGAGCCTAGGACAGGGAGCCGGAATCGGCATCCTGGCCGATGTCGATGCAACCGGTACCGTTATAGAGGTTGGTACCGGCGCCGGTACCGACAACATGGCTTGTTGTGGCACCGACGGCGTCGCAGCCTTGATGAAAGCCAGTATGGCCTGCTGCATGGATTGCACGGTGTGATCCATGGACGCCATGACTGCCTGGATAGCGGTACCGGGAGATTGTGCCGGTACCCCAGAGCAGTCTAACAGGTGATCGGTCGAGGCCGTGCCATCGATGTCAACCTGTAACCCCATAGGAGGAGCTTTGGAAGCCGGAGCTTCCCGCCGGGGTTGTTTGGCTGGAGCAGGATCCTCAAGAGCAAGCCCGGAGGCATCTCGATACTTAGAGGGAGATTTGCCCTTCGAGGACCTGCTAAAAGAATGTTTGGTTACCTGAGATCCATCAGGAGAGGAAGACCTGGAAGATGTCGATGCCACCGCCGGTGCATCCGTGGGAAACAGCACATGGAGTTTGGCTGCTCAGTTCTGTAACCCTCGTTTAGACATTAGAGAACAGGACTGGCAATCCGGAACGGAGTGTTCAGGCCCCAAACATTTAAGACACCATTCATGGGTGTCTGTAACAGAAATTGTACCGCTACACTTAGTGCATTTTTTGAAGCCAGAGGCTGGTTTTTCCATGAGGGAAAGTTTCTTGTGGGCCTGGAGGCCTAAGAAGAAAAATACACCAAGTGAGGAAAAGTATTTTTTTTTTTTTTTTAGAAGAAAAGAAAAGAAAAGACCGGCGGTACCGGTCCGGCGTCGGGGAAGGCAGACACGCGACCAAAGAAATAAATTAAAATAAAGAACTTCTTCAGCGGTGACAGGAACACGACCTGCTGGCTCCGCGGAAAAGAAGAACTGAGGAGAGTTGGTAGGAAAGGCGGGAAGGCAGCGCGCATGCGCTGTGGGATGCCCCAAAAGCTTTCATTCTGGGAAGCTGGGGAGCATTCCCGCGCAGGCTCCGTCGGTACCGACGTACCCGTATGTGAGGACTTATTCCTGCTTGTTCCTGGAGATTAATACTTACATTGGTTTCTTACTGCAGGTCTGGCATTGCTGTCTGCTTCTTTGAGCACAGAGCTGTGATACCTGGAGAGCCGGGAGGGAGGAGGAGGAGAAAGGAGGGGCTAGAGATGCATTTTTTCAACTTCCACTGTGCACCATAAGCTTTCTGATTTAGGGACTGTGTAGCCCATGTGAATTATTTCATACCATCATATCATGTCGCTATCAAATGGTGTTATTGTATCTGTGCAGTCAGTAGGATAGACTGATTAGCGGCTGCCAAGTCAATAGTGGTACATCTCATACCATGATGACACTTAATCTAATAAGGTTAAAATAATAATATTCAGCCCAAGGTATCCCATCCACCTACTGTATTTTGTTCCTTTAACCCTCATCCTACCAATTGGGGTCATATCGGACCCCACGCAGTAGTTTGCTTGCGCTACATAAACACTGTAAGTTATCAATAGCCGCCATTTTGAGAATTTGTTCTCTCACCAGTGGTAAGTCCAAATCAAATATTCTTTTCTTATGTTAAACGTTATTGTGCCCACAGCAGCTATTTAGTCTCTGGGGTCCAAAAGGACCCCAAATTATTTGGACTTTAGTTTATAAGTACTGTTTGTAATGAATGCATTAAAATATAAGTGAATGCGTACATTTCTATGTCAGAATTTGTAAAGTTATCACAAACATTGTCTACCATTAGTTTCTAAAGTTCATAGTTTGTAACATCGAAACCGGACACAATTTCATTACAAAGTCACATTTCGTTGACTGATTTATAATTATTCCTGATTAAAAACGCTATAAGAAAAATGTCTTTAACTTAAATTTTGTGTTGTCAACATCAAAGACTAAGTTTTCCACATTAAGAAAGTGTTCAGTGATGCTAACTTTCGTCAGCAATCACAAAACTACATGGGGTCCATTCGGACCCAAGTTGGTAAGATTTGTATGTAAAATATGTTGGTAGGATGAGGGTTAAAGATAATATATGTTATACTTTTGTATAACATATTCCAGTTGTTCAGTTTCATAACCAGATTTAGAATAATTGTTATTTTCCCCTTTTCAACACAGATATAAAGAGCTGAAACATAGTTTGGTGCACTGTTCCCTCTAAGCTGTGCGCGTGTGCGCGCGCACACACCTCGCCGAGCGAGCGCACACAACTTTTAAAGGAGCGCACAAAAATTACTGATTTCAAACCTTGGGTTTTTTAAGGCTGCGGCTGCACCACCGATCTACTGCCATTCTGCGAATCTCTTCTCTGTCTGAGTTCCCTGCCCTCACTCCTCTCACATGTGACCGGACAATTGATGAATCATGGCAGGCTAGAGGGAAATAAAAGGGAGGGGCAGCCAGCAAGCCAGCCTTTTTCTGCTCTTGTGCCTGCCTGCCTGCCTGCCAGCCACGCACCTCCTTGGATCCCTCCCTCAGCTGGAGCAGGAGAAGCTTTCTGGCGTGGTGAAGAGCGTTCATCGGCGGCTGCGCAGGAATTACTGGGAAGGTAAACGCCCGGAGGCAGCTTCTATGGTGGCGATTCCGGGCCCTGGTTATGCTGCTGCTGGGTGGGAAGCCGAGCGCGACAGGAGCACGGTTCCGACCGAGACTCCGGAAACCTTGACGAGATGGGGGTGAGGGAACCGTGAGCAGGCGGCGGTAGCGGAAGCTGTGCCTTAGATACGTGACCCGGGAGGGAGCGGAGCGCTGCACGGTTCCCGGTGCCTTACAAGCAGGAGGGATAGGGCCTTACGCTTTACAATTAAAGACATCAGGTCCTTCTCCATCGGCTGCTGGCTTCTGTTCCCCAGTCTGGAGATGCCACTATGTCTTTGCCGCACCTTCCCCTCTTGCCTGTGGGAATCCAATCGCCCACGGGCAGACAGAAGGAGTTTGCCATGGGAGCAGCCATTCCCTTCTGCCTGTGAGAGATGGGAAGGCCTTGGAGGGGGCTTGATGCAGAGTCAAGGCAGTCTGCGATTGTTAACTGAAAATCAAAACTTGATGTATTTTGGTGTAATTTAACAAAACTGAAAGTCAACTGTGTGCTTGTGCTTAATTATACTTCTGCTTTTCAATAATGATAAGTTTGACAGCAGGAATTGATGGCTAATGTTGGGGTTTGGTTTTAGCAGGTATATTGTTTTTAACAATTGAGTTTTCAACATATGGGTTGAGTATTAATGTAAAGAAAATGGAGGTAATGGCAGCGTGTTGAAATGTGGGCTATATGCTTCTTGCCACAATTAAGTTACATGAGGCTATTCTCTTCTGTGAAATCAGAAATATTACCTAGGTATGATTTTTCAGATAGCCAGCTTAGTATGCACTCTTGTGCTAAGAAGGTTATAAAAACAGCATTTTATAAATATTTGTATATTATGTTGAGTGTATCTTTGGATATCAATTATCAGTTTTCTGGGCTTTAGTGTATTTGTTATGACTATTGTAGTAATATTTACATTAGGCTACAGCTATCGATTTTAAAAGCATTTCAAGTTCCTGGAGGAAAGGTCCATAAACCATTATTAAGGAGTGACCGAAGATATCAATGCATGACCCAGTACAAGCATTGTGGAACTTGTGTCTCTTGGGGAAACTGCTAGGTACATATGACCTAGATTGGCCACTGTTGGAAACAGAATACTGGGCTTGATGGACCTTGGTCTGACCCAGTATGGCATATCTTATGTTCTTATTTCACACGGTATTGGCGCGGTGATCACAATTTGCATCCGGAGCCCCTTCGGCACCGTTTACATTGGTCTTTATATGGTACAATTTTTAATCCTTCCTTTTTTTCCTTATGTGTTTTTATTGTATCACCATGCGCTGCTTATTTGTTTTTTGCCCCTTCATAATTTGTGATTGTTTTAAGCACTTTAGTTTGAAGAGCCTTTCTCCCCCCCCCCCCCCCTTTCTTGTTCTTGCCCCCTTTTTATTTCAGGTGGTTTCCCCATAGAGCTGGCGAGTACAGGCATAGGAACCCTGTGAAAGAGGGAAAATGTCCTTGACTTGCCCCCACTTTTCTCTTCTTTCAACCAGAGATGATCTTTCTTTTTGCCAAATGTGCTTATCATACTTTTGTACTTATCTTCAGAGATATCTTTTAATGCCAAAAGTATTTATTATTTTTACTACATATGCCATCCATCACCTTTTTTATTAGTGGTACTTTTTTAGTCCCATTTGTTTTCCCCCCTTTTCTTTTAAACAGATAGGGCTCTTAAAATACAATGTCTGTTTATTTTTCTTCCCCTTCCCCCCTTCCCTTCCCCCTTCCTCCCCCCCCCCCCATGTTATTGATGCTTGTTATCCCTCGGTTGTCGATTTTTAGTGTTCAGCTATTTTAATGTCATTTTAATGTTTTGACCTTTTTGGTAAGTCACTATGCCATATGTTTTTTTTTTTTGAGTTGCTTTGCATAAAATCTTGGTGTATGTTGTTTTTATACATGTAAAGGGTGAGCCAGTCAAACCTGCATTTTTGAAAAGGGCGGGAGAGCCGTGAAAGTGGGCGGAGCGAGTTAGCAAGGTTACCATTGTGTCCCCCACAACTAAGCATTTCAGTCGCCATGGAGCAGTGGTCTAAACAACAACGTTCATTCGCTGTGAAAGCGTTTTACCAAAGTGGTAGTTATGCAGCCGCTCAGCGTCGTTTCCGGACGAATTTTCAAATTAATCGAAATAAGCCAGTGCCGTCTGTTAATTCAATCAAATTGTGGGTGACAAACTTTGAAGCAATTGGTGAAACGAGAAGCAGAAGGGGTGGCAGTGCAAGATCAGTGCGAACTCCCGCGAATATTGACCGCGTGAGAGTTGCTGTGGAAAGAAGCCCTCGGAGATCGGCGCGTCGACAGAGTGCTGCGCTTGGCATGGCAAACACGAGCGTCCGAAGAATCTTGAGGTTAGATTTACACCATCACCCGTACAAAATTCAGGTTGTTCAGGCTATGAATGAAAACGATTTTGCAGCTCGACAGCGTTTTTGTCAAACGTTGTTGGACATGTTTGATGAAAACGAGGACCTTGTTCACAACCTGTGGATGAGCGATGAGGCACATTTCCATCTCTCCGGTTTTGTGGATAAACAAAATTTCCGATATTGGAGTGATGAAAACCCTCAACAACTCCATCAAAAACCACTCCATTCAAGCAAGGTAACAGTTTGGTGCGCAATGTCCTCATTGGGAATCATAGGCCCGTATGGTTTTGAAAATGACAGGGAGCAAGCAGTTACTGTGAATGCACAACGCTATTCGGAAATGTTGCATTCGTTCTTCATTCCTCAGCTTCGTCAACATGGAATGAACAATGAAACCTTATTCCAGCAAGACGGTGCCACAAGTCATACAGCCCGTGTGAGCATGAATGTTCTCAACAATGTTTTTCCAAATCGGGTGATATCCCGAAATGGAGCAATTTCTTGGCCTCCCCGATCGCCCGACCTCACAGTGTGCGATTTTTTCTTGTGGGGGTACCTGAAGAGTAAAGTCTTTGAACAACGACCTCCAACGCTTGGGGAACTCAAGAGGAGAATCCGGTTGGAAATCGAGAGAATTCCTCAGCGTATGCTCCGTGATGTGATGGGCAGTTTCAGAAATCGCCTACAAGAATGTCTCAATCGGGAAGGACACTATCTTACTGGCGTTATTTTTAAACAGTGAATGTTGTTTCTTAAATGCTTTTTAATGTACATTAAGATAGTAACAATAAAATTTTGAAATATCCATCCGTTTATTTTTTACAGTCATTTCAAAAATGCAGGTTTGACTGGCTCACCCTGTACATACCTTATAGCAATGTTCCCTCTAATTTTCTGTAGGCTGTGGGCATTTCTTTTGAATAATAAAGCACCTGCTGTGACCACCACACCACTTTTAAAATGTCAAAACCAATAGCAATGAGAGGTGCAAAACGTAAGAGAACGGCCAGAGCTTTTAAGCCTGAATGGCTTGAAGAAATGATTGAAACGGAGACACCGAAATCTCGGGATAAAACGTGCGTTCAACTGCGTGAAATATTCACTTACGAAGAGGATGACGGAGTAGTCTGTTTATACTGCCGAGATGCAAAAACCATCGGAGAGTTTTCGAATGGCAAAATTTGGGATGATGTGTGGAAACTGGACTTTTTGAAACGACATCTGTCTAGTAAGACTCATGCTGAAAGTGTTAAGAAACTTAGAGCTAAAAATCCAAATTTAAGAGGAGGATTATTTAACTTGTTGCTTGAGAGCACCGCTGAAAAAGAGAAAAGGCAAATTAGTAATGAACGGAAGCGTTCTACACCAGAAGAAATTAAAATTCTAATTGATAGTGTTTTGCTGGCTGTTCGGATGAATATTTCCATGCTCTCTGTTCAAGATATTAATGAACACATGTCCAAGTACATAACCATACCTGAAAGCTGGAGAAGCAAAAATTATTCGTTTGAATTTCTTGAAATTATAAACATGAATGTCCAAGATAAGCTCATGGCAGATGTTGCATCAGCAGTGTATCATACATTAACTATTGATGAAAGCACAGACATTTCTGTCAACAAATACTTAATACTGTACTTCAAATATCGGCCAGTAAATTCATGTCTGTATAAAACTTCATTTGGTGGGATGCTACAGTTGGAAGCATGCGATGCTGCATCAATAGTCAGTGCACTCCGGGAATTCTATGGGAAATACAAGCTTGACCTTAACAAAATGGTCATGTTTACTTCGGATGGTGCCTCTGTCATGTCAGGCAGAATAAATGGTGTTGCTGCGCAGCTCAAACAAAATATTTCGCATTTAGTGCAGCAGCATTGTGTTGCCCATCGTGAAGATTTGGGGATCTCTGAATCATGGAAGGAAGTAAAGTTGATGAAAGAAGTTGAAACTTTCATGAGAACTGTTTACACAACCTTTTGTCGATCTTCTACTAAAAGGTCACAATTTAAAGAATTAGCAGATGCTTCTGAATGCGAGTCAATTGCTTTTAGACCTCTGAACGAAGTGCGGTGGTTATCTAGACATTTTGCTCTTCAAGCAATTATTCGAAATTATGATCCATTATTAAAATACTTTGAAGAAGATAAGGATAATGATCCCATTGCAAAGTACTGTTATAAAAAGCTAAACAGCCATCAATTCCATATAACATTGCAAATTTTGAATGATGTTTTATCTGAACTAGCTTCATTAACAATGGCATTTCAGAAACGTGGGCTAACACCACTGGAAGCATATCATCTTGCACAGGGTAAGCTGAACAAAATCCGAATGCAATACTTGGGTGACACAGTAAAATGGACTGATAATGTTAAAAATCTTCTCGACAAGATACCTGGAGACGCTTCAGTGGATACTGGTTCCACACTTACTTTCATTAATATGCTGTGTCTGCATTTAGGGGAAAGATTTCCTGAAAATGAAATTGAGGAATGGTCTGCTTTTGATTTGACAGCAATAGCACAGTGTGATTATGAATTTGGAATTGAAAACGTCCGATCACTCTGTTTAAAGTACAAACAATTTCTTATGGAGGAACATATTATTGTTCAGCAGTACAATGACTTCAAGTTTTTAGTCGCAGAAAAAATCAAAAGCAAACTGATAAACAGTTTTCCGGATATGGTGACTTTGGCGTTTCAGAATGCTCAGTTTGCAGATTTAGCGAAACTGATCGATATTGGTGGAACATTTTTGGCTTCTAGTGCAGATTGTGAGCGTGGTTTCAGCTTGATGAACAGTTTAAAAACCAAAATAAGGAATCGCTTACATTTAGAACATTTGGAAATGCTGATGCGTGTTAAGAGTCATCTTCAAGATGGCGGATCAGTAGATCTAGATAAAATTTATTCAGACTGGGTACATTTGAAAGATCGAAGAGAGAAATTTTGAGAACATAGTAAGTGACGGCAGATAAAGACCAGCATGGTCCATCTAGTCTGCCCAGCAAGAGTAGGTGCACCTGTTGCTCTGTGCAGGCCACCTCTCCCCATGTCTTTGTTTAGGGGTGAACCCACCACTCCATGTAGGACACCGAACTCTTCTTCCATACATAAATTATTTACATGGAATAACAATGGCTTTCAATAAAAATTAACTGAAATAATACCACACTTGTGATTGTAATTACTAGAAATTTTCCGCTTCATTTAGTAATCGTCTATTTTCATTTAATTTGATTAACATCAATGTGGTGTACATACTGTATTCTAATGTGTAGTCAAATTTTAAAGTATATAACTCCAAGTGTCGTTATGTAGTGCACAAAAAATTTAACCTTCCTTCAAAAGCCGCACAGCTGAAACTTTATGCGCACACAGCCTACAGAAAATTAGAGGGAACATTGGTTTGGTGGTATTTTATTAAAAATATATATATTTAGCTCAGGCCTTTTAATTTGTAGCTCAAGGTGCATAACATTCAGGTGCAATAGCTATTTCCTTGCTGCAGAGTGCTTACAATATAAGGTTGCTCTTTATTAACCTGTAATAAAATAGCATATATGTGAGCTATTCACTAACCTGCAGTAGCTTATTATCACAGATTATTGAACCTATTGGTACATTTTCTTTTTCCATGGATGCAGCTGGGAATATTGCATGTTCCTAGCAGCAGTAAAACAAAAACAGTGGGCCCAACTTTGGATCTCTTATCTTATGGCCAAGCCTGGGAGGTGAAAACAAATTGTCACCCCCACACACAAACCCCCAAGCCTTTCAAAATGTTGCTGCCTCTGCTATCTATTCCCAATCCCCTGATCCCACATAAAATCAAGACGCCACCCCAATTCCCGATCCTTTGCAAAAAATCAGACTATCTCCCCCACCCTTCATCACCAATCCTTGACTCTTTACATTAGCAACCGATGCTCCTGGGGAACGTTACACCTCTTGAAGTGTTAACTTTCAATGAATAATGCAGCTTGTGAAGCTTAATGCAAGCTGCATTATTTATTTTGCATAATAAGCTGCTTTGCATGCATTTGTATGATTCACAGTTCTTTATTATCTAACGTGCATTGTAAAAACTCCTACCTGAACTCTTTTTTTAGGGGGTGGGGAGGTAGTACACTTTATTGCCAATTAACACCTTAATTGGCAAGTTTGTTAGTGCCATAATGCAGCTTGGTAAATAGCTAAGTGTGTACCTGAGGCAACGGACAGTAGACTGACTTGCTGAAACACATTTACGGGCACGAGATCATTCACTTTTCTGTCCTTGTAAAAGAGATTTAAAGAGGCAGAGTTATGAAGGGGGCCCATGGGAAAATCCCTGCTCCATCTGACGCTCCTGCACAGTTTCTAACACAACTAAGATGCACCTTTATCCAGCACAGTGCCCGGACTCTTAGTTCACTCTCACTGCTTCTTATGGTGTAAGATGCCTTCCAAGTTTCACAGCACAAAACAAAGAGAATGTTTCTGTAAAACCAGGTGTGCCCACCTTCATTGCCACTTGGCTTCAAGAAAAGCTTTGGAAACCTCAAGGAATGATTGGCAGGTTAACAAAGTTACTTACCTGTAACGGAGTTCTCCGTGGACAGCAGGATAAGTCAGCCACACCTGGTGTCGTCCCCCGACGGCGCCGTGACGGAAGTGCTCTATAGCTCAGAGGCTTCTGAGCATGTGTGAGGTGGTCCCACCTCCCCAGCCCGCCCCTAGCCAGCCAGTTGGTGACTAGCTATGCCATCACGGCTAGGTGCGGAGCGCAGGCCACCCTCAGAAGGGGAGGTGGGTGGGATGGTGTGGCTGACTTATCCTGCTGTCCACGGAGAACTCCGTTACAGGTAAGTAACTTTGTTTTCTCCTAGGACAAGCAGGATGTGTCAGCCACACCTGGTGTCTCCCAAGCTATGTACACGATGAGGGAATGAGGGAGGCATGCGTGAGATGCAAATGTTTATTGGTACAACAGGTAGAAGGTGCAAACGTCAGTGGTGCAAACAACAACAACGGTGCAAGTAAGGCATAATTGTGCAATATTAACAGTGCAGTAAGGCACGATTGTGCAATTTAAACAGTACGTGACAACAAAGTGCATGGTCAACAGAACAATAGTGCAAGAACAGTAATGCATAAACGAGTCCTTCAGGGCAAGTTGACGGCGGGAGGAGTGTCCCAGAGTTCAGTCCCGTGCAGCGCTCGCCCTCTCTGGCGCCAGGGCTGCGGATAGGACCGCTCGGCCGAAAGAGCCATCCGTCTCGGATTGTGTGTCGAGGCAGTAGTGTTTCTGGAAAGTGAGATGAGAGGACCAAGTGGCGGCTCTGCAGATCTCGTTCACTGGAATTTCCTGAGCGCAGGCCAAGGAAGCGGCTATTGCGCGGAGCTGATGCGCACTCGCCTTGTTTGCCGGGAGTGCGCCCGCCTTCTGCAGACAATAGGCCACACAGGTTGAGATCCAGAGGGAAAGAGTACGTTTGGTAACGGGTTTCCCAGGTTTGTTCGGGTCGTAGGAGACGAACAGCTGCGTCCCTCGACGAGTGGCAGATGTTCTGTCGATATAGGTGCGTAACGCCCGCACGCAATCCAGAGAATGAAGACGTTGCTCCTCAGGGATGAATGCGGTGCTGGGAAGAAGGATGGGAGTTCCACCGCCTGGTTGATGTGAAAAGCGGAGGCCACCTTCGGCACAAATTTGGGGTGAGTGCGCAGAGACGCCCGGTTGTGATAGAGCTGCGTGTATGGCGGGTGTGCCACAAGAGCCTGCAGCTCGCTGACCCTCCGGGCAGAGGTGATGGCCACAAGGAAAAGGGTCTTCCAGGCAAGATATTTTCCTTCGGCTGTGGCCAGTGGCTCGAAGGGCTCTTGTGTAAGCTGTTGTAGAACGAGGTTAAGGTCCCAGGAGGGTACAGGTTTCTGTACCGGGGGCTTTAGGTTCCGTAGTCCTCGCATGAAGCGGGTGACGATTGGAAGGGTGGCGATGGAGCCTGAAGTTGTGTCATCTGTGCGCTCGTGTAGGGAGGCGATGGCAGCCAGGTGTACCTTGATGGATTGTGGCTGTAACCCCGATCTGCAGAGGAGTGCCAGATATTGAAGGATTGTGGGTATCGGGCACGAGGCAGGTTCGATTCCGTGGTCCTTGCACCAGATGGTGAAGCGTTTCCATTTGAGGCCATATGATTTTCTGGTAGATGGTCTCCGTGAAGCCAGGACAATGTGTTGCACGTCCGGAGGAAGGTGTGAGCCGTTGAAGGTTAACCTTTCAGCCTCCAGGCTGTCAAAGCAAGCGTCTGGAGGTTGGGGTGCCAGGTAAGGCCTCCGTTCTGGGTTAAAAGGTCTGGTCTCAGTGGCAGTTTGATTGGAGGTTCTTGCGCTAGCTGTAACAGCAGGGAGAACCACATCTGTCTTGGCCAATAAGGGGCGACCAGAATCACCTGTACCTTCTCCTCGATGATACGTTGTATCGTGTTTGTCAAGAGAGGTGTCGGAGGGAAGGCGTAGGCCATCTCCCAGCTGCTCCAGGGAATTGCGAATGCATCTGAGGCTACTCTCTGCTGTGACGGGCGCTTGGAGCAGAACAAGGGGCATCTTGTGTTCTCCTCGGTCGCAAAGAGGTCGATCTGGGGCTTTCCCCAGCGCTGGAAGAGGGTGCGCGTCACTTCTGTGTGGAGCATCCATTCGTGAGGTTGAAGCTGCCTGCTGAGCTTGTCCGCTACGGCGTTCTGATCCCCTGGGAGGTACGTTGCTTGGAGTGTGCAATTGTGGTGTAGCGCCAGAGCCCATGTATCGAGGGCTTCCCTGCATAGGGAGTGGGAGCGAGTGCCCCCTTGCTTGTTTATGTAGAACATGGCAACTTGGTTGTCCGTCTGTACCAAGACTGCTGTCCCTTTCAATTTGGGCATGAACGTCTGTAGGGCATACCTGATGGCCCTGAGCTCGAGATGATTGATGTGGAGGGTTTGCTCTGCTGCGGTCCACGCTCCTTGCGTGCTGAGATGCCGTAGATGGGCTCCCCATCCCGAGGAGGAGGCATCCGTGGTGAGGGTGAGCTGGTGTATGCGTGGGTGAAGGCACTTGCCTACCGAGAGGTTGGATGGCTGAGTCCACCAGCGCAGGCCCTGGACCACGCGGGCAGATATCGGGATGAGAGTGCTGAGTGGTTGGGAGAGTTGCTTCCAGTGCGTCCGTAGGTGCCACTGCAGGATGCGCATGTGCAGCCTCGCCAAAGGGAGGACTGAGGTTGTTGCAGCCATGTGGCCTAGTAGACAGAGGATCGCGCGGGCCGAGGCACGTTGCTCCGCCGACATCTTCTTGGCAAGGCGGATGATGGTGGTGATCCGTGGTTGGGGCAGAAAGGCCTTGCGGGCTTTGGTATCTATTATCGCCCCGATGAACTCGATGCGCTGGGCCGGCTCCAGCCTGGACTTCTCCTTGTTGAGAAGGAAGCCCACTCTGGTCAGCAGGTCTGTCGTGAGGCGCACCGCTCTGTGCAGTCCGTGAGCTGAATCCGCCGACAGGAGCCAGTCGTCCAGGTAGGGAAAGATGGCGACTCCTTGTTTGCGGAGGTGCGCCGCCACCACCGCCACACACTTCGTGAAAACCCTGGGTGCTGGAGATAGGCCGAATGGCAGGACTCGGTACTGGTAATGGCCGCCCAGTGCTGTGAATCTGAGGAATTTCCTGTGTGAAGCATGGACCGGGATGTGGGAGTAGGCGTCCTGGAGGTCCAGCGTCGCCAACCAGTCCCCCGCTCTGATGAGGGGAAGGATGGAGTTGAGCGAATACATCCTGAACTTCTCTTTGATTATGAAGTTGTTCAACCTCCTGAGGTCCAGGATAGGACGTAGGCCCCCTTTCTTCTTGGGAATAAGGAAGTACCGGGAGTAGAAGCCAGTGTTGACCTCTCCCGAGGGTACTCGCTCTATCACTCTGGCCCGGAGGAGTTGCTGTAAGAGTTCCTGCAGCGGCTGTTGGAGGTGCTGAGGGGGTTGGCTGGTAGGTCGCTTGTGCTGACGTGGGAAGGTGGAGAAAGGCAAGCGGTAGCCCGACTGGACTATCTGCAGGACCCACTTGTCCGTGGTGATCTCTTGCCAGGCTGAGAGGAACAGCGACAGGCGACCCCCAACTGGGGCATAGTCAGAAAGCGGGTTCTTTCCCAGAGTGGGAGGGGTTGGACTGCTTCTGCTTACGCTGACGCGGTTGTTGTCGCTGAAAGGGCGCCTTTTGATAGCTTGGCCTCGATTTTGGCGTTTGCCACTGGCGGTTGGAGCCATAGAACTGTTTAGAAGAGGCGAATGGCTTCCTGAAGTAGCCCCCTCTCTGGTTCCAGGAGGGGCGTTCGAGTCCGTCTGCTGCTAGAGTCTTTAAGGTGGTGCAGTCCTCTTTGATATCTTTAACAGTGTCGGCTACCTTGTCCCCGAACAGGGAGTCACCTGAGCAGGGGGCGTCCGCAATCCGGTCATGGGTGTTGTCAGAGAGTCCTGAGGCTCGGAGCCACGCCCAGCGGCGGGCCGAGATGGCCGTGCCGGCTGTTCGGACGGCAGTGTCAAATGCGTCGAATGCGGTGCACATCAGATGCTTGCTGCCTTCGGCTAACTCCTGCAGATGGGTTGCAGCCGCTGATCGTGAGTCCTTGGGAAGATTTTGCAGAAGCTTTTTGAGGTCAGCTAGGAGGGAATCCTGGAAGAGGACGTGCTGAAATTGGTGGGCTGCTATTTTGGCGTTGAGCATGGCCCCTTGAAACACTTTCCTTCCAATGTCGTCTAGACGTTTGGGGTCCCGACCTGGAGGATGATTTGTCTGGGTGCGCGTGGACTTGGATCTCTTGAGAGCTGAGGACACCACGATCGACTGGTGGGGCAACTGCGTTTTGGTGAATCCGGGTCCCGAGTGGACAATATATTTGGTGTCCATACGCCTGGCGAAGGCTTGACCGGATGCTGGGGACTGCCATAGTTGCAGCTGCTTGTCCTTCAATTTGCGGTGGAGGGGAAGAGCCATGGCTGGCTTTGGGCCGCTGAGGTACTTCATGACCTCTGGATCTTTTTCGTCTGTTGACTCCTCGGTGGTCAGACCCAGCTTGGAGACCACTTTCCTGAGGAATTTCGGGTAGGTGAGGTCCTCAGGTACCGTGGGTGGAGGCTCATCTGCCTCGTCCGTTGAGTTTTTGAAGTTGTCAGAGACTGGCGCTGAGTCCTCCATCTCAGAGCAAGGCTCCTGGTTCTCGGTGTCGCTTGCTCCGGAGTCCAGTCGTGCTGGTGAGGGAGATTTCTCTGAGGAGGGAGTCCGCGCTCTAGGCGAGAGTCTGGGGTACTGAGAGTGAGCCTCTTCCGGGCTAACAGCCCTAGGATGCTGGTCTGGCTGCCTTGGAGCAGTCTGTTCCACCAGGCGTGATAGCAGATTTAGAATGGCAGAAGAAGTGGATTCAGATCTGCTGCTCCTATGCCTTTTACTGTGATGAGAGTTGGATCTTCTGCTGTTGGTGGAAGCGCCACGGGAGTACCTCTCCTCTGAAGGGGATAGATGTCTCCGCTTGGCAGACTTTTTCCTGCCTTTCTCCTCGTTGGAGCGCTGACAGGGGGGTGCCCTGTTGTCAGCGGTGTGCTCGTGGCTCCCTCGGCGGCGCTGAGGATCAGCGCGGTCTGAGGATGCAGAATGGCGTTCCCGGGGGGATTCCCCGCTTTTAGCCCGTTGATGTGACATCCCTCCGTGGCGCGGAAGAGCCGCGCCATCATCCGAGCCGGCACGGCGTTCATAGGAGCCGGCGCGGCGTTCATCAGAGCCGGCGCGGCGTTCATCAGAGCCGGCGCGGCGTTCGGGAGAGCCGGCGCGGCGTTCAGTGTTCCTGCGCCGGTGGGAGGAAGCCCGTGCTTGCTGCTCCGGCGCCGAGGGTGAAGGGGCTGAGTCAGGAGGTCTTGAAGGGCTGCCCCGGGAGATCCTTTCTGCGCTTGATGACGAGGATTCGCAGCAGCCAATAAGATTGGAGGAGGCGTGTCTGGGGGCGTGGCCTGGCGGGGCCATGAGGGCAGCGCCATCTTGGCCGGACGGAAGACCGCGTGGTCGGGGAGACGGAGCTTGAGTAGAAGCAGCAGGAGAGGGGCTTACCGAGCTGGCAGAGGCCTCTCCGTGAGCAGGACATCCAGAGCGGTCAGCCTTCTTACCCAGCCGCGGTTTCTTGGAGGCAGCGTGTTTCGGAGCACCGGAGTGCTCGGCGGGGTTAACCGATCTGGATTGCTTACATTTCGATTTCTCCGTGTCCCGGGATGTGGAAGGAGCAGAGGGGGAGAGGTGATCTCGCAGAGACTGCTCCCGGTGTCTCTTGGCCCTGGGGGACATCCGGCCGCAGCTGTCGCAGTTCTCCACTATGTGAGAAGTCCCCAGGCATTTGACACAGTCTTGGTGGGTGTCTGAGATATTCATATTCCTGTTGCAGGTGAGGCACTTTTTGAAACCTGGTTTTGTCCTTTTTTGGTCCTGTGTAGGCATTTAAAATTAAAGGGTGTAAGAGAGCTTGTAAGTCCGTCTTGATGCGAAGGCGGAAGGAAAAAAACTGGCCGGCTAGGGGCGGGCTGGGGAGGTGGGACCACCTCACACATGCTCAGAAGCCTCTGAGCTATAGAGCACTTCCGTCACGGCGCCGTCGGGGGACGACACCAGGTGTGGCTGACACATCCTGCTTGTCCTAGGAGAACTTCCTTTCACAAGCCCATTACGTCGTAAGGGCATGAGGTAGTGGGTGGTGGGTGGGCAAAGGAGACAAGGACTCTTTGTGCAAACACAGAAATATTGACAGTTCAGCTCTTTCATTTTGCTGAAAATAAACACAGGAAAAAACATCCTGAAAAGAACGAGGGGAAGTAATTGCAGAACAGTACAGTCTTCCAAATGTACAATTAAGCATGGAAAGGGAAGAGATGCAATAAAAGGAGGAGGAGGCAGCAGCGTGTTACATCAGTTTAAATCCTACGTAGTCTTTTCGGAAAATCCCAACACATGTCTAAAAAAAAAGATATGCTGGAAAACATTTTTTCATCAGTGTATACTAAGCCTTGAAATACTTAGAGTAGCATGGGAGCTGTCCACTAGTCTAGATCTATATAGTGCTAACAGATGAGCACAGCACTCTACAGAAACACGAGACAGTTCCTGATCTATGGAGAGTACAGTCTAGTCAGACAAAAGGCTTTGGGTTACAAGCAAGAAGGGCATCATTTGGTTAAACCAGAACCAGGAGGGTTAATAGCTGGGACTAACTTTGGAATGCTGCAGCAAATAAAACCATCTTCTAAATAATCTACATATGAAAAGCAAGAAGTGAGGTGAAATAATCCAGACAAATGCTCAACTGTAAAGGCACATTTAACTGCTAGGAAATTAAACACATATCCTTTAGAGAGCAGTATTAATTTAGAATATAAAGCTGTACAGACAAAGGTTTGGAAAGTAACCTAGCTGCAACGAACCTAGATTGCATTCAAGGAGGGATATGCGCTCTAAGGGAATCTTCTTGTGTTGTGATACCTTTTACTGGATCAAGGTAAGAATTCTAGAGAGATGTTGCTGTATATAAGTTTCTCCTAGGGCAAGCAGAATGAGTCGGCCACACCTGGTGACATCATCCGACGGCGCCATGGATACGGAAGTGCTCTCCTTAGAGCTTTCTGAGCATGTGCTGGATGCCCCCGCCCCTACCTGGGCTCAGTTCTTGTTCTTCCGGCCTGCCACACGGACGGAATTCTAGCTCTCCTACATTCCAATACATCATAGATCAAGAAAAAACCATCAAGAGGAACAAAGACAAGCAAGAGAAAACCAGCAAACCCAGTTTTAGAAAATACCCAAAATGCTCCAAGAAGGTGAACTCCACAGACGCCCATGACCACTGCGTGCACTGCCTAGGGAAGGATCACCGGATGGAAGACTGCCCTCACTGTGCCCACATGTCCCCCAGGGCCCGCCGATCCCGCAGTCATGCGCTACAAGACTTCCTATCCAGAAAAGACTCACTTTCCAAGGCTCATATGCCAGCCCTCTCCACCATATCCAGCAACGGGGAGAAGAAGAGAAAGAAACATCCTACGGAGACCAAGACAAGCGACTACATGGCTTACTCCAACCTGGCTGCTACCTCCCAGGGCTCCTTGCCTTCATCTGCCATCTGGGATGCACCTCCAGAGGCCTCCATCCTCGGTGCATTCTCCTGTGCCTGCTGCCCCTCTGGTGAAATCCAGTGCTGTCGCGGCAGCAGGAAGACATGAGGATCACCGAGGGCTCTCCCTTCCTAATACTGAATCCCGTGCCACCAGGAAGGCTCTGCCCATTGACCGCATCATTGGCCATCACTGGCCTCCTGGAGATTGCCCAGCTCAGCCCTCAATGCGATGTGCACTCTCCACCTCTCCAGCACTGGCATCGGTGCCACTCTCAGAGACATCAGCACAGATAGCACAGCTGTGCTGGCAGGAGATCTCTCAGCACAAGTAGCAGCAGCAGCAGCTAGGACACCGGTAAGAGGCACAGATACAGCATATGAAGATCCCGCAGCAGTTCCTTCTCCCCTGCTTCATACTCGGGCCCCCCCCCCCCCCCCCGGAAGAACCAGCAAAGGGAACAGAGTGGGCACAGTGGGCAGACAGCTCAAAAATCACCAGCTCCATCTCCATTTGACCCAGAGCACCCTCCTAGGGCCCTCATGGAACTGTGGAAAAACTTTTTAGAACAGAACTATCCCACGCAACAACCGCAACCAGCATCAATTTCTTGGACACCGCCACCGCAGAGATCACCATCACCGATTGGATTCTTCCTGGAACTCTTCTCCTCTGAGAGTTGGCCGGAGGAAGCAGCCAAATGGATATCCTCTCATAGTTCCTTCCCTCCAAGCCACGATAGCCAGGCACCCACAGAACCCTCTCCAACACCGCCTCTGCCATCATCACCACCGGAGGACCTCATGTACCCACAATTCTTGCAGAAGCTGTCCTCGCGCCTGGCTCTCAACCCTGCAGATACGCCGGACCCTAGGAGCAAGGTCCTGTGGCTCCGGAAATACCTCGATGCACCCAGATCGGTGGTCTCCATCCTGATCTACCACCTCTTGCTGGACACTCTCAATCATAACTGGCAGACGCCCGCATCTATCCCGGTCACATCTCACAGGTTGGAGGTAAAATACAAGGTCCAACCAACGCTGAGATTCGACAAGCCACAACTGACTCACCAGTCTATCGTGGTGGAATCCACCCTGAAGCAAAGAGCTCCTGCATGTATACCAATGCACCACCAGGAAAGGAACACAAGATCCTGGACGACCACTGGAGAAAGGCATACCAGGCAACCATGCTGAGTGCCAAAATTGTGGCACATTAGTTTCAGCAGGTACTGTACCTTGACACCATCCTGGACAGCCTCAAGATGAACTAATCTGGAATCCAAGGCTACATTCTCGCCCCTCCTTGGAGACCTGAGTGAGTGCGGCAAGCACCTCATATGTTCCACCTTCGATGCTGCCTCAAGAGGAGCAGCTATCGCCATTGCAGTAAGATGCACCGCCTGGGTCTGTGCCGCCGGCCTACATGAGGATGCACACGATTGCCTGGTGGATGCACCCTGTGCAGGTGACAACCTTTTCAGAGCTAAAGTGAAAGAGACAGTGAATGATATGAAGGAGCACTTCAACACACTTCAGACCCTAGCCTCCAATGGTCTCGATAAAGGCTCCAGCTCCAAAAGGTCGCAAGAGTCCTACTACCATAACCCCAACCATCCAGGAGGTTTCAGCCACACCAAAAATGGCAGGTGAAACACTCCAATTACCAACCATACCAGCTGGTGTATCTACCCTACCACAAGAGGCCTAGCACCAAAGAGCACAGGCAACAGAAACAAACCGCATCATCTTTGGGGAAGAGCACCCCAAACGTTTGACAGCATCACTTCCTCACGCCTGCCAGTAGGAGGACGCATGATGTTCTTCAAGGAAGCATGGGGCGACATCACTACAGGCAAGTGAGTACTACGGATTGTTGACCAAGGCTACCGCATCCACTTCTTGGCAACCCCACAGCAGAGGTCCATTCCCCACAGCCGCACGCCAGTCCACCTCTGCAATACAGTGTCTCAGGAGAGCACAGCCCTACTGGACATACAGGCAATAGAGTACATGTCCCAGAATGAGACAAACTGATGATTTTACTCCAGATACTTCTTGGTTCCCAAGAAATTGGGTGGAGTGCGCCCAATCCTCGACCTTCGCCACCTCAACAAGTTTGTCCACAAAGATAATTTCAGGATGTACTCCCTCGGGTCCATCCTGCCCCTCATACAACAGAACGACTGGCTAGCCTCGCTGGATCTGCAGGACGCCTACTCCCACATTCCCATCCACCCTGTACACAGGAAGTTCCTGCGTTTCCACATATTGAACAGTCACTACCAATACAAGGTGCTCCCCTTCGGCCTCTCGCCGGCCCCGAGGGTATTCACCAAATGCATCGCAGTCTCAGCTGCTTACCTCTGAAGGTCCGGCATCTGTGTTTTCCCCTATTTGGACGACTGGCTGATCTCAGCCCTCTCACAGCCGGCAGCGGAGGAAGCTGTGCACAAAACCACCACGTTCCTATCTGCCCTTGGCTTCCTGGTCAACTTCAAGGAGTCACACCTACGATCAGTGCAGACGATGGATTTCATTGGTGCAACGCTCTGCACCCCTCACACGAAAGCCTTCCTTCCGGCAGCCTGGCTGAACAACATCACAGCTCTAGCATGAGATGTTGCATCAGCCAGAGAAGTGACTACCAGGGTGCTCCTGCATCTCCTGGGACACATGGCAGTGACCACACATGTTGTTTGGCTCATCAGGCACCACATAAGGGGCCTGCAGTGGCACCTCCGCCGCCAATGGAACCAGTGGACACAATCCATGTCGCAACGGATACATAAACCAAGAGATTCAGGCCTCCCTCACCTGGTGGACATGCAAAGTACACCTTGCACTTGGCAGACCCTTCACGAATCCCCACCCGACATCATCCTCACCACAGAT
Organism: Ichthyophis bannanicus; assembly: GCA_033557465.1. Lineage (NCBI taxonomy): Eukaryota > Metazoa > Chordata > Amphibia > Gymnophiona > Ichthyophiidae > Ichthyophis > Ichthyophis bannanicus. The sequence goes on along the minus strand of CM066047.1, from coordinate 31,184,362 downwards.
GCCTCCAAGCTGGGGTTGGGAGCCCACCTCCGGCAGCTACGCACCCAAGGTACATGGATGGGGCAGGAGCACAGACTTCACATCAATCTGCTGGAACTGAGGTCCATTAAATACGACCTCCAAGCATTCAAGCGGTGGCTGCACAACAAAGTGGTGCTGATTCAAACAGACAACCAAGTCGCCATGTTCTACATCAACAAACAGGGCAGCATGGGATCGCTATCCCTCTGCAGAGAAACACACACCATCTGGAACCTTGCACAGTCTAGAACTGCCACGTCCTAGCAACCTATCTACCTGGCGAGCACAACCACCTGGAGGACAAGCTCAGCCACCAGCTGCAGCCTCACGCATGGTCCCTCCACCCACAATGCCCTGTTCTGGAGGTGGGGTCAACCTCAGATGGACCTCTTCGCACACCCGAGGAATGCAAAATGTGCAGAGTTCTGCTCCAGGCATCTGGCGGAGCAGAGGAGCACAGCGGATGTATTACATCTGCACTTCCTGCTGTGAACTGCTGTACATCTACCCTCAGATGCCTCTCATCTCTAAGACCCTGCAGAAAATCATAACTGACAACACCACAGTGATCCTCATTGTACCATACTGGTCGAGACAGATGTGGTTCCCATACCTCCAACGCCTTGCCAAGGACCCTTCAGTGCGCCTCCCCATGCGCCCGGACCTCATCACCCAGGACAAAGGGAGAACCATACATCCAAATCTCTCCTCCCTCATACTGACTGCCTGGAAATTGAGGGGTCACACCTTTCCAACATGAACCTCACAGGCGAGGTCCAACAAATCATTCTGGCTGCATGAAGGGCATCAACTCGACACTAGTACACATTGAAGAACAGATTCGACACATGGTGCAGGGAGGCCGGGATCAATCCCCTTTCATGCCCCCTGCCCCAGGTTCTCCGCTACCTATCGTCCCTCATGCAAGCAGGCCTTCAGACATCATCCATCAAGGTCCACCTTGCTGCCATCGCAGCCTTCCATGACCACCTGGATGGCCAACCCATCTCTACATGCCCCTTGGTCTCATGCTTCATGAAGGACCTCGTCAACCTGTGGCCCCCGTGAACAAACTGGTGCCCTCCTGGAAAATCAAAGTCATACTTGAACAGCTCACGAGGGACCCCTTTGAGCCACTAGAGAAGGCCACACTCAAGTTTGTCACATGGAAAATACTGTTCCTTGTTGCCATCATGTCTGCGAGGAGGGTGAGTGAACTCCAGGCTCTCATCACCCACCCCCCTTCACCATCCTCTACCCAGACTACACGTTGCTTCGAACCCACCCGAAGTTCCTGCCTAAGGTGGTCTCGCCATTCCACATTGACCAAGTTATCGAGCTCCCCTCCTTCTACCCGGTGCCACAAGACAACCAAGAGGAATGCCACCTCCACACCCTGGACTGTATACACATGCTGCGCACCTACCTAGTGCGAACAGCGGCAGCTCGACAGGGAAGCCAACTCTTTGTGGCCTTCGACCCCAACAGAACCGGACAACCAGTCACCAGTGGACTCTGTTTCAATGGATCACAGCGTGCATCGCCTACTGTTACTCACAGGCGGTTACTGATGCCCTGTTACACATCCAGGCACACCAACTGTGGGCCATGGCAGCTACGCTGGCAAACCTCAAGGCAGTCTCATTAAACAACATCTGCAAGGCAGTGATGTGGTCCTCGCCTCACACCTTCCACAGACACTACTGCCTGGAACAATTGACACTGACTGACAGCTCATTCGGCTGCTCCGTGCTAGAGGCCGGGACTTGGCCGAAAGGTAACCCGGTCAGTTGACCATTACAGTGATTGCTGTATATGCCCTTTGCCCTGTCTGATTGCTGTGGCCTTGAATTACTGATGTAACCTTGATTGCTGTGACTGTGTTGCTAGTTACAATGCTATGGTCCCTACTGCTCATCGCTCACTGCCTGTTGCAGTGAGCCTCCGCTAATCCCAATAAACACCTATTCTGTTATAGCCAAATGTGTTGTGTTTGGGGAAAGGGCTCTTGGCTGGACAGAGGCCTTCCTTCTACCACAGCATGAGATAGCAGAGCTGTGCTGGAGAGTCACCAGGTGTGGCTGACTCATCCTACTTGTCCTTGGAGAAAACAGGGTTACTTACCTGTAACAAGAGTTCTCTGTGGACAGCAGGATTAGTCAGTCACACATTCCCTTCCACCTCCCCTAAGGACGAAAGCACCCTTGCCACCGAAACAGCTGCGTCCCTACCTGGACAGTGAATGGACGAAAGCTTGGCATGCACTGAGCCAGGTAGTGGTGGGCCCAGGGGTGGGGGCATCTAGCTCACCTGAGCTCTAAGGAGAGCACTTCCGTATCCATGGCACCGTCGGATGATGTCACCAGGTGTGGCTGACTCATCCTGCTGTCCACGGAGAGCTCTTGTTACAGGTAAGTAACCCCGTTTTTCCAAACCACTACAGTCCCTTCTTCAGAGGATGATTATGAACCTAAGTCAACCTTCTTACATGTCAGTATAAAATGGTTGGGGCTCTATTTGCCATCATGGCTAATTTGGTTAGTCAAACTAGGCCACAGGAATTCTGAGCAAAAAAGGCCCAATATACAAAATAAAAAAAAAAATCCGACACTCGGGGGAAAAAATCAAGTGAAACAGCTTGGTCTCAACAGGCTTCTCTGAACAAACCTTGCTACAGCAGCCAGTGAGTGGGGAGAATTTTGGTTCCTTTCTTTTTATCAGAAAGACACAACATTCTTGGTACGGATGTCACATCCTTCTACATTATCAGCGCTACAATCTGTGCAAGTATTTTTCAGTGGGATTAAAACATAACAATAATAAGCATGATCACTTTGTTAGCCATGGTAGCTTTCATATAGAAAACTGAAATCTTCTTCTTCCCAAAAATGTAAAATATACAAACAGGAGGAGGTCTGAGTCGAGGAGGATGTTGTGTGCTGCCCTCAGGCTGTGGCTCTGATTACAAAAGAGCAATTCTTGGTAGAATTGGCGCCATCTTCCAGCTTGGCTAAGGAGAAACCTGGAGTCTCTGCCTCATAAGAGATACAGTCTGAGATGAAACGGGTTTAGTCAGAGACTGCAAAACACCCTCTGGGATGGGAACCCAAGCTGCCATGCATTATATACAAGTACATCTGAATCAATTCTGAGATACGGGCTTTAGGGCTTGCTTTTCTTATTGCTCTTTCACACTGACCTATTGAAATTGATTCCAGTTCAGAGCAGCAGTTTAGTTCACAGAGGTATGTTTGTTCTCCCTGAAAAAAAGAGACGGCAGCCCTGTCTTGTATCAGATCTGTAGGTCTCCTTGCTTTTGGGGGAGGAGGAGGAGGAGGGGAAATGCTCTTACTCACCCCAGCCCTTCCCTGTGCGGGACTAAGATAGCATCAAGTAAATTAGCTGGCGCCTGAAATTTGTGACTTCTCCCTAACGACCGAAGGGTTATAGAAAACCTGGCTCCTGCTTCCCAGTCTTGAGTTATTGCCCCCATCTCACAATGATGCTTTGTGGCCTCGGATTATGCCCCCCAACTCTTACTGGTAGTTGTATTGAAAAATTATCCCTAAAATACTCAGTTAATATTAGCCAAGTCATCATCTGCAGCAGGGCCGTACCAAGCCATAATTGCACCCTGTGCGACTTACACATTGGGCGTGTCCCCCCCACCCATACTTCCGTCCAGCCGGCTGCCTGCTCTTGCCCTGTTGCTGTCACGTTTTGTTGTCTCCACGGTGGCACTGGCAGCAGCGGAGCAGACCTGCCCTCAAATTAAAGCAAAGACCAAGCGGGTCTTCCGAATCCCCGCTTGATCCCTCCCTGCTCTGATGTAGGCTCGCGTCAGAGGAGGGCGGGACCAGACCAGCTATTCAAATGCGTGTCTCTGTGTTTGAATGGCTGGCCTGGTCCCTCCCTTCTCTGACGCGACCTACATCAGAGAAGGGAGGGATGGACCAGACCTGCAGAAACACCCGCGTGTTTTTTTATTTAAGACAGGTCTGCTCTGCCGCCGCCGCTGAGAAACAAAGAGTGGTGGTGGCAGGGCAATAGCAGGCAGCATGGGTGAAGCCAAAAATGTGCCCCCTAAGACTTTGCACCCTGTGCGGCTGCACCACTCACACAGGACTAGGTACAGCGCTGATCTGTAGTACACAAAAAAAAAAAAATCAGTTGGTAGCCCCCTGTGGGTAACTTGGGGATGGGCCAGTAAATTCGAATTTTTTTTTATTTCTATCTTGTCATTGTTTCATGACTTGCATTTTGTTATGTGTGAGAAGTGGTTGTAAATCACTGGCCATTCTACAGATATGTAATTTAAAAATGTAAATAAAATAACATTTGAGAAACTCTGGGCTACATTCCTCCTCTTCACTTGTGCTTAGACATATGACAGAACCCAAGTATCATGGTTTTCCATTCTTAGTCAATGAAACCAACTTTTTTGTTATTTTTATTTAATGTAATTCACTATGATCTCATTTGGCCTGCATTATGCTTATGTAACTGTTGGTCTAGTGTTGTTACCAGCTGTCTGGTGCAAACATGATGATGGTTCCTCAGCTGCAAGAAGAGAGAGATGCAGGGCTTAAGTACCAGCTCTGGGTGGCGTGTTGAATTTAGCATCCTCAATCAGTTTCAAAAGTTGACACCTATAAAAGAGAAGAGGATGGTAGACTCTCTCAGCAGCAGGCGCTTGTGCTGCTTGACAAGACTAGTGTCACAGTAACCTCAACCTACCTGCCACTGCTAATCAACATAAGATATGCCATACTGGGTCAGACCAAGGTCCATCAAGCCCAGTATCCTGTTTCCAACAGTGGCCAATCCAGGTCACAAGTACCCGGCAAGTTCCCAAAAAGGCACACGGGTTATCCTTGGACAAAATGGATGCTTTAGCTACACCTGGAGACATCATCCGATGGCACCAAGAACAGAAGTGCTCTCCAGAGGCCAGAAAGGTAAACCTTTCTGGGAATGAGCCAAGTGGCCCTACCCCTTGGCCTGCCCCTAATTAGCCTAGAATTCTTTCCTCCGCCAGCACCGATTGGGATGTGCCCTCTGGGGCTGCCATCCCCCACTGCATGCCTTCCAGGACTCTCATCACCCCTAGCGGCCCAGGCACAGTGGCCCAGGCACTGCCCCTCAGGCCATCCGGAATGCCTCCAACACAACCACCACTAGAGAGCCAGGCCCCTCCATTCTCCTCCTCCGTGCTGGGAATGATGTCAGTGGCTTCAACTCCGCCTCCTGTGATGCCATTGGCCGTAGCCATGGCAGCCAGAGAAGCCCTGAGTGATGCCACCATGCTGATGGAGGAGCTTCCTGTCGGCACAGGTGCAGAGACATCTCCTCACCAGCATGGAAGCGCATACACAGATCACACCACTGTGATGGAGATGGCCCGGCATTGGGGAAACATCGCAGGCAGCTGGGCCAGACCTGTAGCAGCAGTTGTAGCCCACAATGCTTCCCCTCTACGCAGAGATGCTGGTGCAGAAGAGGACATCGGAGGGCACACTCCTACAGTCCCTCTTCCTCTGAAGCCCCACACAAGAGTGGCAGGGGCAGCCCAAGGTGGTGCAGGGCCATGTGCGGAGACTCATTGTGGGGCCTCATTTGCAGACATTTAATTTATTTTATCTAGCCCCAATCAGTCCATTTACAGTCCTAGCCCCCCATCAGCCCATTTCCATTCCTACCCCCCCCCCATTAGCCCATTTCCAGTCCTAGCCCCTATCAGTCCATTTCCAGTCCTAGCCTCCCCCCATCAGCCCTTTCCAATCCAGTCCAAGCTCCCCTATCAGCCGATTTCCAGCCTTATCCTAGCCCCCCCATCAGCCCATTTCCAGTCCAAGTCCCCCCCCAATCAGCCCATTTCCAGTCCTAGCCCCCCCCCCCCTCAAAGAGCCCTGCACCTGTCTGACCGGCTTCAGAGGGAGCCAGGGAGGCCTGAGGCTCCAGCTCACCTCTGCACAGCTGCCGGAGTGAAGAACGGCATTTTCCTTCACTCCAGCAGCTGTGTTCTCATGGAGCCCTCTGGCATGCTGAGTACCAGGAAACAGTAAATGCCCTTTAACCTCTGGCGTGCTGCCGGTGCTTCATTGCATGCCTTTCTCCGTGAGGGTCTGTGGGGTGGTGCAGTGCTCTTTTAGGTCATTGACTGTGTCCTTCATCTTGTCTCCGAATAGCAAGTCCCCCATGTAGGGGGCATCTGTTATACAGCCATGTCAGCCCTCTCTTAGACCCGAGCCTTGTAGCAGGCTAAGTGTGATGAAAATGGCTGTGCCAGCTGTGGGGGTGGTGATGTCGAAGGTGGCTCTCACCAGGTGCTTGGTGCATTCTGTGAGTTCCATTATAGCTGCTGAGGTGGTCGCCTGAGCCTCCAGGGTTTGTGTCACTACAGCGTTCTTGAGGCTGTCTAGAAGGAGGTCCTGACACATAGCATGTTGGAACTGGTGTGCTGGAAAACCTCCTTGCCCAGGTCATCTAGGAGCTTGTTGTCCCATCTGGGAGGAGCAATGGCATGGTTGCGTGCTTTAGGGCAGACTCTACCATGATGGACTGGTGGAGTATTTGAGTCTTGGAAAATCCTGGAGCTGGTTGCACCTGGTATTTGGTCTCCAACTTGCGTGAGCAGGCAGGTCCAGATGCTGGGTGAGCCAGAGTTGGATGAGGTTGTCGAGCAACCACTGGTGGACTGGGAGCATAGGCGGTGATTTAGGGACATCTAGGTACCTCAGGGCCCTTGGTTCTCCCTCCTTGTCATCTGGGATGAGGACTAGCAGCAATGTGACCCTGCACAATATCTTAGGGTAGGAGAAGGCCTCTGACTGTTGCAGTGGCTGCTGTGAATTGATTTCATCCCCCAGTAGGGGCATGCAGGCCGTCTCCACTTCTGTGGGTGGGGGAGGGGTGTCCCCATGTCCATTGTGCCAAGGGCTGCCGCCTCCTCCTCCCCACTGTCTGTATCCATAGGGTCTTCATAGTTGGTCCATTAGATGATAGAGGAGTTAAAGGGGCACTAAGAGGCGACAAGGCGATAGCAGAGAGACTGAATGAATTCTTTGCTTCGGTCTTTACTGAGGAAGATGTAGGGATGTTACCCATGACTGAAGTGGTATTTAAAGGTGTGGAAGAATTGAAGGAAATATTGATACATCGGGAAGATGTATTACAACTATTAGATAAATTGAAGAGTTCCTTGTTGCAATCACGTCTGCGAGGAGGGTGAAGAGTAGCAAATCACCTGGGCCGGATGGTATACATCCAAGGGTGTTGAAAGAACTGAAATATGAGATTGCAGACCTGCTATTAGTAATCTGTGAACTATCATTAAAATCATCTCTAATACCTGAAGATTGGAGGATCGCCAATGTAACACCAATTTTTAAAAAGGGTTCCAGGGGTGATCCGGGAAACTACAGACCGGTGAGCCTCACGTCAGTACCGGGAAAAATGCTAGAAACCATCATAAAGAATAAAATTACTCAGCATATAGATAGCCATGGCCTAATGGGAGACAGCCAACATGGCTTTAGACAAGGAAGATCTTGTCTTACTAATCTGTTATGTTTTTTTGAAGGTGTGAATAAACAGATGGACAAAGGTGAGTCGGTTGATAGTGTATCTGGACTTTCAGAAAGCCTTTGACAAGGTCCCTTATCAGAGACTTTTGGCAAAACTAAAGAGTCATGGGATAGGAGACAGTGTACTATTGTGGATCAGGAACTGGTTAAAAGATAGAAAGCAGAGGGTAGGGCTAACTGGCCAATTTTACCAATGGAGAAAGGTGAATAGTGGTGTACCCCAGGGATCTGTGCTGGGTCGGCTGCTTTTTGATATATTCATAAATGACCTGGAAAGGGGAATAACGAGTGAGGTTATCAAATTTGCAGATGACACAAAACTATTTAAAGTTGTTAAAACCCAAGAGAATTGTGGAAAATTGCAAGAGGATCTTGATAAATTGGAAGACTGGGCATTCAAATGGCAGATGAAATTTAATGTGGACAAGTGCAAAGTTATGCACCTAGGGAAGAACAACCCAAACTATGGTTACACGATGCAAGGTTCCACATTAGGAACCACTACCCAGGAAAAAGATTTAGGCGTCATTGTGGATAACATGTTAAAACCCTCGGTCCAGTGTGCAGCGGCAGCCAAGAGAGCAAATAGAATGCTAGGTATCATAAGGAAAGGAATGGAAAATAAAACAAAAAATATTATAATGCCCCTATATCGTTCCATGGTGAGACTGCACCTTGAATATTGTGTGCAATTCTGGTCACCGTATCTTAAAAAGGATATAGCGTTATTAGAAAAGGTTCAGAGAAGAGCCACCAAAATGGTAAAGGGGATGGAAGGATACTCCTATGAGGAAAGGCTAAAAAGGTTAGGGCTCTTTAACCTGGAAAAAAGACAGCTGAGGAGAGATGATAGAGGTCTATAAATTAATGAATGGAGTGGAACGGGTAAACGTAGATTGATTGTTTAAGTTATCAGAATATAGAAAGACTAGGGGACATGCAATGAAGCTACAGGGTAAACTATTTAAGACTAATAAGAGAAAATATTTTTTCACTCAACGTGTAATCAAACTCTGGAATTTGTTACCGGAGGATGTAGTAAAGGCTGTTAGTGTAGCTGGGTTTAAAAAAGGTTTGGACAAGTTCCTGGAGGAAAGGTCCATAAACCATTATTAAGAAGGGACCCAGGATATCAATGCTTGACCCAGTACAAGCATTGCGGAACCTGTGTCTTTTGGGGATACTGCTAGGTATGTATGACCTAGATTGGCCACTGTTGGAAACAGGATACTGGGCTTGATGGACCTTGGTCTGACCCAGCATGGCATATCTTATGTTCTTGTGAGGAGGAATACAGGGGCCCCATGCCAACCTCATGCCGCAATGCTGTTTGGCTCCCAGCCATTTGCAGGGCTGGCTTCAGAGGGAGCTGGGGAGGCCCGAGGCCCCGGTTCACCTCTGCACAGCCTCTGGAGTGAAGAGCAGCATTTTCCTTTACTCCGGCAGCTGTGTTTCTGTGCAGCCCACTTGCACACCGGAGGTTAAAGGACATTTCCTATTTCCCAGTACTCAGCGTACCAGCAGGCTCCATGAGAACACAGCCACCGGTGTGGAGGAAAACACTGCTCTTCCCTCCGGCCTCCCCGGCTCCCTCTGAAGCCGGTCAGACAGGTGCAGGGCTCTTTGGAGGTAGGGGGGCTAGGACTGGAAATGGACTGATGGGGGGGGGGGGCTAGGATAGGACTGGAAATGGGGTGGAGGACTAGGACTGGTTGGGGGGGCGGCTTGGACTGGAAATGGGGATGCTAGGACTATAAATGGGCTGATCGGGGGCTAGGACTGAAAAGGGCTAATAGGGGGGGGGAGGTAGGACTGGAAATGGACTGATGGGGGGGGGCGGCTAGGATAGGATTGGATATGGGCTAATGGAGAGGTTAGGATTGGAAATGGTCTGATTGGGAGGCTAGGACTGGAAATGGGCTGATTGGGAGGCTAGGACTGGAAATGGGCTGATGCAGAGGGATGGGAAAACGTGACTAGAAGGGAGCAGATGCTGGGTGGGGCTGGAAATAGAAGGGAACTGATGGGGGAGGACTAGAAGGGGATGGGGCTGGAGGATGGAGAGGGGAAAAGATATTTTGTATGGGAGGAAAGAAAAATCTATGATTGGCTGGGTATTGGGAGAGTAAATGGGGATTGAAGCTGGAGGGATGGAAAAGGAATAAAGAAAGAAATGGAGGAAAGAGCAAAAGGGGAAAGATCAGTATGTTAAAGCAGATGTGTAGAGAGAATGGAGAAAATCTAGAAGAGAGAAGGAAGGACAAATGGACAGCAGACAATGGAGAGTTAATAGAAGACACAAAGAAAACAGAAGAAAGCGACTGGGGAAGTTGTGATGGAAAAATAAAATGCCCAAACAACAAAAAGGTAGAAAAATACTATTTTAATTTGAATTTATTAACTGAAATATGTCAGCTTTGGGAAATGTGCATCGCTAACGTCTTTGCATTCTGTTTAGTACAAGAGGAAATTAATTTATATTTTTATTTCTCCAGTGTTGTACAATCCAAGTTTGGCTTTTGGTTCTATGTTTGCTGACGTTCTATGTTTTGCTTGTGCAACCAAAATGCAGTATTCTGTTCATGTAGTTTCTACGAGACAGTCCCACTTGTTCTCTTTCCCCAGTAGGAGATGTATTGGTTTACTATTTGCAGTATTGCCTTTTGATAGGTAGGGTTTGGTGCTTGGTGAGTCCTGATAGTGTTAATATGATACAGCGGGTTTGCTATGGGTTCCAAATGAGCAGGGTTTATAAAGGAAATATTCCTGACAGTTGGCACTGGAGTTTAGTAATGTAGAAATCTGGTAATCTTGCTTTATCCTCACTGCCCATGCAAATGGTATTCAGATATTCATTAAGAGGCATGTTTAAAAGTTAATGTGCATTCACAATTGTTAATGTGCACTAAATGCAGTAACACCCATTTATTTCTATTGGCGCAGTGGTACTTAACACACATTAATATTTAATAAACATGTCCCTAAGTCATTGCCAGGACAAAAGAGAGGCTTAGAAGGACTCCTTTGAAAGCCGCCTTAAATTTTAGATGGCAGCATATACATTTTAAATCAATCAAATTTATGCAAAAGAGGCCTCACAATGAGTCTCCGCACATGGTCCCGCATCACCCTTGGGCCATCCTTGCACTATATCAACTGGCTCACCTTTGTTTACCTGTTTAGTCACACCTTTGAAAATATATAACAAATTAGTAAGACAAGACTTTCTTTGGCTAACTATAGTATATGTTGGCTTTCTTCCATTAAATCATGACTATTTACATGTTCAGTAATTTTATTCTTTATAATGGCTTCTAGGAGTGGAGTAGCAGCCTAGTGGTTAGAGCAACTGCCTAGTATTCAGAAGATCAAGGGTTCAATTCCCACAGGCACACCTTGCGACCTTGGGTAAGTCACTTTACCCTCCAATGCCTTGGAAGAAAAGGCCTGGCAATCTACTTCCAGTGATACATTGCCAAGAAAACCCAGAGAGGAGCTGGATTGCCAGGAGTCAGCACTGACTTGATAGCATGAAAAAAAAATGGTTTCTACCATTTTGCCCAGTACTGATGTCAGGCTCACCAGTCTGTAGTTTTCCAGATCACCCCTGGAACCCTTTTTAAAAACTGGCATTAGATTGGCCATGCTCCAGTTTTCAAGTAACATAATAACATAGTAAATGACGGCAGATAAAGACCAGCATGGTCCATCTAGTCTTCCCAGCAAGATGGCAAGAGTAGGTGCACCTGTCGCTCTGTGCAGGCCACCCCTCCCAATGTCTTTGTTTAGGGGCAAACCCACCACGCCGTGTAAAGTACTACAGATGATTTTAATGATAGTTCACAGATTACTAATAGTAGGTCTGCAATTTCATATTTCAGTTCTTTCAACACCCTCAGATGTATGCCATCCAGTTCAGTTGATTTGCTACTCTTCACTTTATCAAATAGTTGTAATACAGCTTCCTGGTTTATCAATATTTCTTTCAATTCTTCTGATACATCACCTTTAAATACCATTTCAGGCATGGGTAACTTCCCTACATCTTCTTCAGTAAAGATTGAAGCAAAGAATTCATTCAGTCTCTCCGCTATGGCCTTGTCCCTTTTACCCCCCTATCATCTAATTGTCCAACTGTCTCTCGCAGGTTTTTTGCTACAAATATACTTGAAAAAGTTCTAATTATGCGTTTTTGCTTCCTTGGCAAGCTTTTTTTCAAATTCTCTCTTTGCCTGCCTTATTAATGCCTTGCATCTAACTTGCCAGTGCTTGTTTGCTGTTTTCATCATTTGGCTCCTTTTTCCATTTCCTGAAAGATGTTTTTTGGGCTATAACAGCCTCTCTGCCTTCACCTTTAAACCATGCTGGCAGTTTTTTGGCCTTCCTTCCACGTTTCTTAAAGTGTGTAATAAATCTGGTCTGGGCTTCCAAGAAAGTATTTTTAAACAATGCACATGCTTGATGCAAATCTTTTTGCTTTGCAGCTGCTCCTTTTAATTTTTTCTTAACTATTTTCCTCATTTTATCATAGTCTCCCTTATGAAAGTTAAAGGTAGTACTGTGTATTTTCTTACTATCCTTCCTCCATTTATTAAATCAAATGCAATCATGCTATGAGCAGTATTACCAAGCAGCCTCAACCCCTTATCTCTTGCATCAGATCCAGTGTTCCATTAAGGACTAGGTCCAAAATAGCTTCCCCTCGTCAATTCATGAACCAGCTGCTCCAAGAAGCAGTCATTTATTTCATCTAGAAACTTTATCTTCCTAGCGTGTCCTGCTGACACTGACCCAGTTGATACCAGGGTAATCGAAATCACCCATTATTACTGTGTTATAACTTTTGTTAGTTTCCCTGATTTCTCTTAGCATTTCACATCCACTGTTCATTCTGGCCAGGCTGTCGTTGTACACCCCCCCACTGCCAATGCCGTCCCCTTTTTACATGGAATTTCAGTCCATTGAGATTCTACCGTGTGTTTTGTTTCCTGCAAAATTTTAATTTATGGTCCTCATTGCCCTTTCTAACATAGAGCACAACCCCTCCACCAATTCGATCTACCCTATCATTGTGATACAGTTTGTACCGATATCAGTGTTCCATTGATTGTCCTCCTTCCACCAGGTCTCCAAGATGCCAATCATATCTAACCTTTCATTTAGTGCTATATATTCTAGCTCTCCCATCTTATTTTTTTAGGATTCTAGCATTTGCATACAGGCATTTTAGAGGTTGCATTTTATTGATATTAATCTGCTTATCAGTTAATAGGGGTAATTTGGGATCTTGTTACTTAAGGGCATATGGGTTACTTTTATCTTTAGGGCATCCTGACAGAGAGGCTGTAGTAACTGCCCTCTTTTACTAGTATCCTTCAAGGATACATCCTTCTGAACCATGCGCTCTCGGGTGACTGTCGGCTTTCCCCTATTATCTAGTTTAAAAGCTGCTCTATCTCCTTTTTAAAAATTATGCCAGCTTGGTTCCCTCCTGATTAAGGTGAAGCCCATCCTTTTGGAAAAGCCCCTCCAATTCTTAAATCCAGAACCTTCTTCTTTACACTATCATCTCACCCACGCATTGAGACTCCATGGCTCTGCCTGCCTTTTGGGTCCTGCACATGGAATGGGAAATATTTCAGAGAATGCTACCTTGGAAGTTCTGGATTTCAACCTCCTCCCTAAAGCCTAAATTTGGCCTCCAGAACCTCCCTCTGGAATTTGTTGCTGAAGGATAGAGTAAAAATGTAGCTGGGATTAAAAGAGATTTGGATAAGTTCCCAGAGGAAAAGTCCAAAAACCATTATTAAAGAGGACCGGGGAAATCCACTGCTTACCTCAGGATGAGCAATGTGGAATCTGTGTACCTTTTTGGGAACCTGACAAGTATGTGTGACCTGAATTGGGCATTGTTGGAAACAAGATACTGGGCTTGATGAACCTTTGGTCTGACACAGTATGCCATATCTTATGTTCTTAAAATTAAGCCTTTTGCACATGAAAGAGAAAATGGAGGAAGGAAAAAAAAGAAAGCCAGGTCATTGGGCTATTTTCCCCTGCAAAATACAAGATTGGACTTCTAAGCCACTTCAAACCTCATCACTAGACCACAGATCAAGACAAGTCTGCAAATTGAAAGGATTGATTGCTGCAGCAAGTCTGTACCAGCCCTGCAGACCTTCCTTGTGACTAGGCCTTAATTCTGTCTTTTCCAAGAATAGCACTATATATAGTGCGCTTGGCTGTGAAGAGGCCAGCTGCTGCTTTCTGCTGGCTGGCTGGTATGAATATTAATCAGCTTGAAGCAGTCTGCTTGTCTTTTAAGGGAAGTAGGGAACATTTCTGATGGGAGATGGTAGGCAAGCCACCCCCGATACAGACATACTTCCCTGAGGATGACTCTTAAAGGTTCATGAGGCCTGGACAAAGACAGAACATTACAAATACATTATTTTCAGTAATCTGTGTGTCCAATATCTACAGTATTTCCACTAATTCAGCATCTCTCACAAATCCTTGCATGCGGTAGCTTTACATTACATCATATTTTTTTAAGTTGAAAATGTGCAAATATTTTCTATCCTGGAGAAACACCTTCGTCCTGTCTATGCCTTCAGGTCCCACTCACCTAGGTTGCTCAACGTGTCCCAGATGTGAAATAAAATAACATCTGCTACTTCCAGGCCTTTTCCCTAGCACAGCTGGTATTCAGTGCACCTTCCTCCCTTTGCTTTTCCGAGAGATGGAAGAGCGAAGGCAAGGCAAAGGTTCCCGGAGTAACTCATTTAATGACACCATCTCCATGCTCTGCTCCTCACCAGCCTCTTCTTGCCCGGCATTCCCAGTACAAGACCTGCCATTAGCAGCAGCAGCCAAGAGGAAGCAATAGAAGTGTCTCATTGCACTTTAAAGTTACATTAGCTTTTGATTATCAGAGCAGGGCACTAATAACTTATCAATTATCCATGCACGAATGACCTCAACATTCACACGAGCTTCCAGCTACAAGTTACTGGTTTTTCTCTCAGTATGATGCATCTGGTTGTCTCATTCAAGTCTGTTTCCCATTTGGGTTAAGAACAGTTTTAGTTTTTCACGTTTCCAGGGTAATGTTACAAAGCTTTTCAGCATGTAATGCATGTTTTAAACATGGGAAACTGCTACTGTGAAAGTGTGGTGGAATACATGCATATACCACGTGTAGATATTTCTGGGGTGTGCAGGGATTTTCTAAAATAAACATGTCCATGCATAGAGTACGTGCTCCTATTTACCCTTCGGAGCAGGTGCAAGTTTGCACAGGAGAATTTGTGCGCTATTACACATACATCCGAGAGTCTCTTTAAAAAATAGATGCCTCTTAATGAAATTCTCCGTTATGTATCTGGAGAACATAACACTCATTGTTTCCTTTTACCCCAAATTCCCTCCAACCCAAAGTGTTTAAGTTTATTATACCGCCCTTCATGACAGTAACAGTGCTGCTCTCGGATCCTCTTCAGGGAACCATCACTTCAGGAATGAAGCCGTATCCTAATGGTTAAAACAGGGGGCTAAATCCCACTACTGCTCCCTGTGATCCTGGGAAAGTCACTGACATCTCCACTGACTCAGGTACGAGCTCACTGTAAGCCCTCTGGGGTAGGGAAAGACCTACTGTACCTGAATGTAGCTTGCTTTGAGCTGCTACTGTTCCTGCTCTCAAACTTCCCTCAGAGACTCCAGTATTTATTGGATTTCTGTACATTTTTGGAAATAAATAGCAATGTATTTGAATTTAGTTTTGTGCAAAGATTTTCTTTAGTGTATCAGTTATCCAGGAAAGTGGAATCAAGCAAGGGATATGAAATGTATCGTAGCGTGCAGTTTGGCGCTGTTTAATCTGCACATTTATAAGGTCCTCCCCAGTCAAACCCCTACACGTTCTGTCAGTTTCCTCGTCTTGATTTTTCACCAATGTTCTTCTACGGCAGAACTATATTAATGGATTCATTATCTAATCTATAGAGAAATCCTGAGCAATTTTGTTTAAGATACCTCACATGAGAACAATGTTCTTTTCCCAGAGAATATCTTTGCATTGAAAAATAAGCACAACACAGTCAATGTGCGTGTGTGGATATGTATATATATATATGAAGTAAATTATCATGGTATTTATTTAAATACCTCAACTCTGACTCACACTTCATTTACATAAACCAGACCTATCTGCATCCATTAAAGACTAGAGCTTGACAGCCTTGTGAGACTTGTCCAAAACCATTATTTAGAATTTTCTCTTCTTGACTCATTTCACGTGTAGGCTGAGTTTCATAAGAACAAGTTCACCCATCCCTATGATACGGATTAGAGATGCAAATCTTGGTAGTTTACATTTGTACACAGAAAACCGGGACAGAAATCTAGGTCTCATCTGCTGTTGTTTTGCCATTTCACTGTACATACTGGGCCCGATATTAACTTGGGCAGGCTATGTGCCGCTACGGTGCACAGTTGTGTCCGCCGACCCTTAACTCCGGATATTCAATGCTAGGATCATACACGGCCCCAGCTTTGAAGATCCAGGGATTGCCACACACGCTGGAAGCCTCTGTAGGTAACTAGGCAGCAGCGATATTGTATGCTGCCCAGTTAGCTCCTGTGCCTTCAAGACAGGTGAGGTTTCTTTTCAACTGTCTTTTAGGCGCATGTTGCTAACCGGACAGCATGCAATAGTGCCTCTGCTCTTTTCCAGAACACTCCTGACACACCCTGCTGCTACGTGATTAGCATCGGGGCACATAAGGGCCATAATGGGGATATTCAGTGTAGGGTTGCCAACTGGCTCCAGATGCGCCCGACAGGGTCAATCCAGTCCTGGGTTTACCCTATTGCGTGCAGGGATATGTAGTTCTGATTTCTCCATTGCACTCCATAAGAAATGGAAAACTACAAGTCACTGCCTGCAATGGGGTAAACCCAGGACTGGATCAAGTCTGTCGGGCGCATCTGGAGCCAGTTGGCAACCCTAATTCAGTGGCACTAACCATGTCAGTGCTGTTGAATATCCCTCTCAGCGGCAGTTACATGGTCTACAGGGCTGTAAACCACGTAACTGCCCTTCAAATATCAGGCCCATTATAAATAGAGTGACCCATCCCTGGCTTTACCCCATTGCATGCAGGGACTTGCTCTGATTTCCATGCTGCATGTCCTAAGAAAATCAGGACTACAATTCCCTGCATGCAGTGGGGCAAAACCAGAATTAGATCAACCTATCAAACAGCTATGAAGCCAGTTGGTAACTCTAGTATAAGTAAAATACTGGCTAGGAAAGACAGACCTAGAAAGCAAACTGAATCAGCAGGCAATGGCCTGTAACTGTACACACAGCTTTTGAATTAGAAGCAGCTGAATGGATATAGCTCAGGGACCTTTTTTTTTTTTTCACTTGTCAGATTACTCTTCCCTTCCCCTCTCTTTTCTGGATTCACACTTCATTACAGATGGAATGCTGCAGCCTCCGGGGGTCTCTCCATTTTGGATCATTCTTCCTCCTTGGATTCTCAGCAAAGATAATTTTGTACTGTAATGGTTGACAGGCAGTAAATCAGCAGCTCCATACAGTGCTGGGCCCTCTGGCTGCGCTGAGCTAGGCAAGTGATTAGTGGCGGTTACAACGGCAAGGAAAAACATTTCCAGTTGTGATACAAAAGGCATTAAATTGCCAGAGATAATCAAGACAGCGCCCTGCTCCTGTTTTATACACATGCAGTCTGGGGATTCAATAAGTAATCCAGTGGTTCCCAAACCTAGCCTCAGAGTTCTCCAAGCAGTCGGGTTTTCAAGACATCCACAATGAATATGCATGAGAGAAATTTACATGCACTGCCTCCATTGTATGGAAACCTCTCTCCTGCATATTCATTGTGGCTAGCCTGAAAACCCCAGGACAGGTTTGGGAACCACTGACAACCTCACCCACGGCTCTGGAGTCTATAGAACAACATGCACAGAAGAAGAGGCATCTAGCTCCTATCACATTACTTCAGTATCAGAACTAAATCCACTGGGCACCAGTTAGGAGTCCTGGGATTATACTTAGCTTAGTATGTGAACAGAATCTGGCAGGGCCAAGAGTGCATAAGTGACTTCATGAAGCATCGTGAATGGTGGCCTCTAAAGACCAGGAGGCCCATCCAGTCTGTGCCATCGAAATTCTTCCTCTCCAGTTTTGCACCACTTTCTTGTGTCCGTATGTGTATAAGAGGAAGCAACATGCTTTTCACAAATGGAGCAGATGTATACTTGTGTGTGTGTGTGTGTGTGTGTGTTCCCCTCCATGTACATTTTCAAGCTACATGCATAACGTCACAGCTGGTGCATGGATATGAGGTGCCCTAGGTCACCCCTTTCCAGGGCCTGCAGAGGCAACAATGCCATGAATGCACTTTGACCAGCCCCTTCCAACACAGACATCCTGTTGGCATGGATGTGGGAAGCGGTTAGTCAAAGCACTGCATGGGAGGCTTGGGGGGAAACACTGTGTTTTGACATCATTACTACTGCTGCAGGTTCCGGAGAGGAGCAGCAGCAGCAAGAACAGGCTGCCCTCAAAACTCTAGTGCTCTAGATGACCACCTAGTTTACTTGATAGGTAGCACCAGCCCTGGCTGTATAACTTTCCATTGCTGCTCACTTTACATCCCTGGAAAAACAGACAGGAACGGAGGTCACCTTGCAGCATCTGCTAAAATATAAGTGTCTCTCTCCACTCCTAAGTATAAATCACATCAAAACGCACTTATTTCTCCAATGTTGCAGAAAGCATAGCTACTCACCTGTAACAGGTGATCTCTGGGAACAGCAGGAATTTAGTCTTCACATATGGGTATCATCAGTACCGACAGAGCCTGCGTGGGAACGCTCCCCAGCATCCAATAGGAAAGCTTTTGGGTGCATCCCACAGCGCCTGTGTGCTGCCTTCCCACCTTTTCCTCTGAGTTTGTAGCTGAGACAAAAGAGAGAGCGACAACTCCTAGGGGAGGTGGGCAGGTTGTGAAGACTAAATTCCTGCTGTTCCCGTAGATCACCTGTTACAGGTGAGTAACTACACTATCTCCAGGAATAAAGTGTGGATGAGTCCTAAGAACTACCTTATCATGGTGAAACCTTGTATAAGGAGGATCAGCCACTAACGCTTGCAATTCACTGATGTGATTGTAATGAGGAAGATGACTTTCCAGGAAAGGAATTTCAAAGGTGTAGTGGCTAATGGTTCAAAAGGCGGTTTCATGAGCTACTCGAGCACCAGATTTAAAGTCCCATGCCATCGGTGGTGGCTTAATCGGAGGCTTTGTTAAAAGAAGGCCTCTCAAATCTCACTATGAGAGGAAATACGTTGTCCACTTACAGGCTTGTAAGAAGCTGCAAGAGCACTAAGATGGAATCTTACTGAATTTGTCTTGAGACCCGCATTTGACAAATGAAGGAGATAAGATACTCCAGTATCGATTCCAGAGGTATCGCAAGAGGGTTAAGACCCTTCTGGGAGCACCATATGGTAAACCTTTTCCACTTAAAGGCATACAAGTGTCTTGTGGAGGGTTTCCTAGAAGCATGAAGGATATCCTTTACCTATTGGGATAGATTAAGATCCTGAAGTTCTAGGCTTTCAGCAACCAAGACCTGAGATGCAGAGACTGGGGATTCAGATGCCAGAGCATCCCATCCCCTTGGGAGAGAAGATCTGGAGCGGATCCCAATTCCAGAGGCGGAACTTGAGAGAGATGTAGGAGCAGAGGGTACCACGTTTGCCGTGGCCAACATGGAGCTATGAGGATCATATGACCTCTGAAGCTTGAATAGGGTTTTGGGAATGAGAGGAATGGGTGGGAAGCCATATAGGAAGTCCTGACCCCAGTGAAGGAGGAAGGCGTCCCTTGCCTGACAACATTGAGCCAGAATTCTGGAACAGAACTGGGGAAGTTTGGCATTCAGTGGACTTGCAAAGAGGTTTATGTCCGGGGTTCCCCAAATCTGAAATATTTGGGCAACCTGGTCTGCATTGAGAGGCCATTCGTGTGGAAGCAGAACTCGACTGAGTTTGTCTGCCCAAGAATTTTGAATGCCTGGAAGATACGACGCAAGGAGATGTATCTGATGCTCTCTGGCGAGGGCCCATAGTCGCAAAGCTTCATTGCACAGCAACAGAGCCTGTTCCGCCCTGCTTGTTCACATAGAACATGGCTACCTGATTGTCCATTTGAACTAGGACTGTCTTGTAGCTGAGCTGGATGTGAAATACTCATAGAGCAAGGAAGATTGCTCTGAGCTCCAGGAGGTTGATGTGCAGACAGGCCTCCTGTGGAGTCCAGGTACCCTGGGTACAGAGATCGTGCAGGTGGGTTCCCCATCCCACCTGTGATGCATCTGTTAGGGTGGCTTGGGATAGGGATTGCTGGAAAGGAGACCCCACCAGCAGATTTCTGGGTGATTGCCACCATTGGAGGGATGAAATAAGACAGTTTGAGTTTGTTATTTTGTCCGACAGGCAGCCTGAGGACTGTGTCCACTGAGTGGATAAAGTCCACTGGGCTACTCGCATATGGAGTCGAGCATAAGGAACCACATGCACGGTGGATGCCATGTGGCCTAGTAATTGTAGCATTTCCCGAGCAGTGAGACAAGGTTTGAGCACTGCTTGGGAAGCTAATTGTACTATGCGAAGACAGCAGGGCTGTGGAAGGAAAGCCCTTGTCTGCCTGGTATCAGGATGAGCTCCTATGAACTCTAGGGACTGAGTGGGAGCAAGATTGGATTTTGGGAGGTTTATGATGTCCCAAATACTGAAGGATTCGCATTGTGCGAAACAGAGCAGAGCTGGCTTCTGGCACTGTAGGGGCTCAAATGAGCCAGTCGTCTAAGTAGGGGAAGACGAATATTCCCAGACTGCGGAGAAATGCTGCTACCACAGCCATGCATTTTGTCAACACTCTTTGGGCAGATGCCAGGCCAAAGGGAAGAACCTTGTATTGGTAGTGCTTTCCTTGAAATAGGAATCTCCTGTGATTTGGATGGATGAGAATATGAGTCTACGCATCTTTGAGATATAGAGAACAAAGCCAATCCTGACTTTGAAGGTATGGCAGCAGAGTTCCTAGAGAGACCATTTGAATTTCTCTCGGCACAAGTATTTGTTCAATTCTCTGAGGTCTAAAATGGGTCTGTGTCTTCCGGTTTTCTTTGGAATAAGGAAATAGGGGGAGTAGAACCCTGTACCCTGATGGGGAATGGGTACTTCCTCTATTGCTCCTTGAGCAAGGAGCATTGTGACTTCTTGACCTAAGAGACTGTCGAGAGAGGTCTGAGAATTGAACTGTTTTAGAATTGTAGGAGGGGGCATGCTGTGAAAATGAAGCTTGTACCCCTCTCGTACAATGGACTGAGTCCAATTTTCTGCTGTTATTTTGCACCATCTGTGGGCAAAATGATATAACCTGCCTGGGATGGTCGAGAGTTCTGGACCGTTCAGGGGCAGGAAGGCAAGGTTCTCTAGGAAGGAGTCAAAGCCACTGAGGAGGCTGAGCCTGCTGAGCTGACTGAGGTTTTGCAGCTTTTGGCTTCTTTTGTTATCTAGGTTGTTGCTGTTGTCCCTTTTGGGCAGTCTGATCTGGACGGTGTGCCTGCTGGGTATAGGAAGGATAAAACTTATTTTTCTTATTGAAAAATGGTTTCTTAAAGGATTTTTTCCTTACAGGATCAGCTGTAGATTTGGACAATCTATCCAAAGTGATATTGTCAGAATCTCTCTCATTAGCCTTCTCCTGCCATTTCTTGCCAAAGACATTTTCTCCTGTGCAAGGAATTTTTCCTAATTTATCCTGTACCCGAATTTCCAAGTCAGATGTCTGAAGCCAGGCTATCCGACGTGCACCAATGGCAACAGCAGAGGTTCTGCTTATGCTCTCAAAACAGTCAAAGGCTGCACAATTTACAAACTTGGAAACATCCTGAGCATGTTTGACTAGAGAAAGATAGTCTTGCTTTTTGTCATCAGGAAGGAGGGGGCTCAAAAGCTCCAAGTCTCCTGTGACCCCTTTAAGGAACATTCCCATATACAAGATATAGGAACTGATCCTAGCTGAGAACATGGAAGCATCGACCCCCAAAGGCATCGAGAGTCCTACATTCATGACCTGGAGTATTGGATGCATGTCTCTCTGCACTTTTCATCCTTGTCATGGCTGATTCCATGACAAGGTGTGGTAATTGAGTTTTTTGAAAGCCAGGACAAGGTGGAACTCAATGCATGGTATCGAGTCTTCGAGAATGAAGAGATGTGGTTAAAGGTGTTTCCCACATCCTTAGCATAAGATCATGTAAGATCTCATGAATAGGCAGAGTAGCTGCCTCTTTGGGAGCCTCAGGGTATTGGAGAATTTCCAACTCCTTTGCCCTAGGCTCTTTTTCAGGAGCTGCTGTGATGGAAAGGCCTCGGGCCACATCACGGACAAAGTCCTGAAAGGACATATCCTCTGGCGGAGACATTCTGCGCTGAGGAGAAGAGGAATCCTCAGGGAGAAGTACTCTTGTATTGGCAGAGTCTTCGGAGTCTTCAGACTCATCAGAGGATTCAAAATACCTCCGATCCCGGTGATCGTGCAAAGCACAATACCGGTATCGATCAAAGTCAGCATCGGGTTGTTTTTGTACCATGACTCGGTGGCGTACCCGTCGATGTTAATGCAGTCGGTACCAGTTCTGATACCGGTACCGGTTGAGGTGTCTGAAGCGGTTTCAACGGTACCGAAGCCGTGAGAAGAGCTGCTAGACTGCATTCGATAGCAAGGAATCTCTGGTCTATCGACACTGCTGATGTTTGGGTGTCGGTACCGGTAGAAGCGATCGGAACCCCAAAGCATGGTGCCAGTAGTTCTGCCGAGGTTGAGGCCTCAAGAACATCCTGGAACCTCGTTAGTGCTTTGGAAGCTGAAGCTTCCCACCAGGGTAGTTTTGCCGGTGACAATCCCTCAAGGGCAACGCCAGGGGCATCTCAATACTGAGAAGGAGATCTACCCTTTGAGGACCGGCTAGATTTATGTTTAGTTACCTGAGATCCATGGGAGGAAGAAGAGTCCCTGGAGGACGTCGATGCAACAGAGGGAAAAAGGGTGCTAAGCTTAGCAGCTCGGTTCTGGCGGCCCCTTTTTGACATCATTCCACAGGAGAGGCACTCTGAAATAGAGTGGTCAGGACCTAAACATTTGAGACACCAATCGTGGGTGTCTGTGACAGAAATGGTACCGCCACATTTAGAACATTTCTTAATACCTGAAGTAGGTTTTTCCATTTCTAAGGAAAAAAATTGGGCCTAGTGCCCAAAATGGCACCTAGCACCAAGGAAAAAAAGTTTCTAAAGTAAAATACCTTAGAAACTATAATTTTTTATTTTTTTTTTAAAGAAAGCAGAAAGAACCGGCGGTACCGGTATGGCGTCGAAGGAAGGCAGACGCGACCACAAAAACAAAGATTAAGCAAAAGTTTTCTGCGGTGACAGGGTATGTGACCTGTCGGCTCCGCAGAAAACGAAGAACTAGAGAGGGACAGTTGGAAAGGCAGCACGCAGGCGCTGTGGGATGCTCCCAAAAGCTTTCCTATTGGACGCTGTGGAGCGTTCCCGGGCAGGCTCCGTTGGTACCGACGATACCCATATGTGAAGACTACATTCCTGCTTGTTCCTGGAGATTCTGCACGCCACTTTCCTAGCAATAGAAAGTTACGCGGACACGCTGAGAAAGGACATGAACCAAAATAAGTTTAAAGGCGGTCTACAGCACGTCCTTAAAAAACTGTAAATAAAGGTATTATCTTCCATAATTTTGAAATTGTGCTCCAGCAATATTCTGTTCTCACCCAGGAGTGGCAAAGTTACGTAAAGAAGATTGACACTCATTTGAGCCAATGCAATTTTTACAGCACTCTTGACTTGCATGAACGGTCTGTCAGCTAAACAGATTGCCAGCTTCCACATGCTTACAAGCTTATATGTGAGAGGGCAGTGCAGGGATCCCACCGCATCCAGGGTCAACTGATCAGGGTGATTTGGTTCTCATTTAGCCCCAGTGCATGCAAATATAATCTGGCTTTTTGTAAGGAAATCAGAACTCCAACTTCTTGCAGCGCCAAATGACAGTCCATGAAAATAAACTTTTAGCACATTCTGGAATTTGACATCACATCCCGGTATATTAAGGTACGTATAGTCCCTGCCTTTGCCCTTTGACATCAGCAATACCAGTAACGCATCAAAAGAGTGGAGGGTTTCTCAGAAATAAAGGACTGACCTAAAAATCTCACACCTCGAACGAGGATGATGCTGCCATGGGGCTAGACCAGGACCGCATCTACCTACCTACCAGCTGAGGGGGCACCGTAGTGCTTTTGATGAAATGGCTGACATTTGTGTGACCACACAAGAGCGCCAGTTATGTCTGCAGTCTGCCACCTTAGTACAGATGCTGGACAGGTCCCACCCAGCTGGGAAGCATGCCTGTCCAAGAAGAGGAATCTGCAACCTTTCAGCCTACAGCCAGCCATATTACTGACCACCTTAATCGGAGGACAGGACCTGCTGCAGGCCAAAGTTCAGTTTCCCTTCCTCAACTGTCCCCACTAGAAGGAGAGTTCAGTACAGATGAATCAGCCCACGCTCTAATAGGAAAACCCCCAGATGTGTTCAGACTGTGTGCTTATAATTGATTTGTGAAGCATTACTAGTTAGTTAAGTCTTGGGTATGGGGGCCGCGTTCGTACATGTGCAGAGGAACAGCAACTTCTGGGAGGTGCCAAGGTACGGCTGCAATTTAACAAGTGCACAGACCAGTGACTAAAACACAGAATCGGAGAGAGCACAGTTACTTACCTGTAACAGGTGATCTCTGGGAACAGCAGGAATAAGTCTTCACATATGGATACGTCGGTACCGACGGAGCCTGCACGGGAATGCTCCCCAGCATCCAATCAGAAAGCTTTTGGGAGCATCCCTCGGCCTGCGCACTGACTTCCCGCCCTTTCCACCTCTTCTCCTCAGTTGAGTTTCATAGCTGAGACAAAGGAGAGAAAGAGGAAAGGAAGATAGATAGATAAATACAACTCCTAGGGGAGGTGGGTGGGTTGTGAAGACGTATTCCTGCTGTTCCCAGAGATCACCTGTTACAGGTAAGTAACTGTGCTATCTCCAGGAACAAGCAGGAATGAGTCTTCACATATGGGGACTCCCTAGCTAGAGATGCCAGGGGGAGATCCCATAAAATGCATGTTCCTGGATCAGGAGTGCATTTCCCACACAGGATCTCCGGCATCCCATGAGGGAATGGAGGGTAGGAGTTGAGAATAGAAGAGCTGTAAGGAAAACAGCAAACCCAAGGACTACAGGAGAGGAGTCCATGGCATGTATGATAAGTACCATTAAAATTATAATATGGAGCTTACCTACTGGATTGTAGGAAGTAGAAAGCGTGATGGAGTCTACTGGATATGCAGTAGCGGAATCCTCAAGGTGACCTCACAGCAGTGAGGGTGAAGGTCCAGACCTGGAATTAGGAGGTGATCCAGGAGTCAACTGGGGTAGGATTAGAACGGCAGGTCTTCAATGGAAAGCTTTATGAGAAAAGCTGAAAACTCTTTTAGGTACAGAGTCATAATATTAAGGACTAAAAGAAGAAGACTGACCGATTGGGACAACTAGCCCAGTCTTGGAGGGAAGAAGGGGTATAGAAAAAAGGCCCATATTCCCAAGGAGAACAATGTGTACTCAAAAATGAAGATGTACACTGTCTTTCCTAGCTGATGAGAGATAGGAAAGATATTGAAGCTTGAATCTTCAAGGATAGGGAGACCTAGAGCAAAGCGGAAGCTGTTATCACCACAGTAGTGGTTTTGTGCATAACAGTCCCCACATACTAAGGAACAGTATGAAAAAGGGAGCCCACTGTCTGTAACCTCTGAGAAAGGTACAATTGCTATAGCATAGACAGTGAGGAGATATATATTACATACTATCAATCTATAAAAAGTCTCCCAACATTATATATATATATATATGGGGAGATAGATAGATATATACATATGTATATCTAGATATGCAGAAATATGTATCAACATATATATATAGGTGGATATATATATACATATGGGGCATAAATTATGCACACACAGCTTACAGACATATGTATGTAGAGGCATATATGGAGATATTTACATACATCATAATAAGTCTGAAGATACACTAAGCCCCATAAGAACATTCACATGGGGAATGTGAAGGGGAAAGATTCATCCAATAACAAGAGGGTGAAACCCACTTGACAAATATATAGAGAATCTATTTCCGTGGGCTAAGAGGATGCAGGAATGCAATCCAGTAAAATAACCAGGATGGTTGCGTGAAAAACAGAGGATAATATCAGTCTGTAAAGATCAAGTCGGGAGTCCTTTAAAACTCTGACATGATGGGTAGAAACGCTTAGAGAAGATACCAGGGGGATCCACTGGAGGGACATAGGGGTATCATGCGTTACTAATAGCCTTGGATATTCACGCAGAAAAAGCTTATATTCTGAGTTATAACAAGAGACAAGAGGGTGTGGAGAACCCTCACAGTCATGGGAATGATTTATAAGCTTTTTTCTACTATATAGAATAGCCCTCAGAGACAAAGATCAATGCTCTGTAGCAAGGGCCCATAGTAGAAAGCTTCTCTGAAGATTGCAGAGAGCATTGTGCAGGAGAATTATGAGATAAAACTGACTGAAGTCAGGTGTGTTGCCACATCCTAGGAAAAGGAGATGGCTAGAAAGAAGATAAGGTGAGAAGCCTAAAGTGAGTAGGATTATCCAAGATAGATGAGGACTAGCTTGGAATCACTACTGAGGCTAGATAAAAATTGTGGAAGATAGACTGGAACTTGTGGAAAAGTACCAGTAGTTCAATCACTGGAACTCCTGCATGCACAGCAGCTGAAAAAGACAGCAGAGAAAATCTTCTTGTGCAAAACAAAAAGAAACAGACAAAGGGAGAGGAGATATTCCTGTCCCTGCCTGATGAGTTATCTTGAGAATGTATTCAAGGAAATAAAAAGTCTACACTGGAATGAAAGGCTAGAGAAGCTTTTCAGTATGGTACCACTCAGTCAGGGGAAACCCTGGATGAGAGGGTAGAGAAAACAGGTAATTGGAGGGTGACCTACCCATAGGGCGAGTCA
Organism: Ichthyophis bannanicus; assembly: GCA_033557465.1. Lineage (NCBI taxonomy): Eukaryota > Metazoa > Chordata > Amphibia > Gymnophiona > Ichthyophiidae > Ichthyophis > Ichthyophis bannanicus. Next base: position 31,157,509 of record CM066047.1, on the reverse strand, counting down.
GCTGTAGGAAAAAATGTTCATGTTGGGACAGAAACTATCATGGGATAGCTGTAACTTCCCTTCTTGGTAGTAAGAAGAGGAGAATTCTGTAACCCATGGACAAGAATATCCTGACAGCTTAGCATACTGAAAAAGGAAAACTCCAGTGTAGAGCTTTAAGAAAAAAAAACAAAAAACAAAAAACAGTGAACAAACTTCTGTTAAGAAGAAGTTAACTGTAGATTGTAACCCTCAGAACCTATGGTTGCTGGGTATGTTGAGATTGGCTAGAGTTTGGAAACTTCAGACTAGGACGAGGTGTCCCTTGCTTGGGCACCTCTGGATGATGGGCAGGAGAAGAATGAAACCTTCTTTTCTTAGGGAAAGAAGGCTTGGTAGGACATTTCCTACCTCCTGGGGAAGAAGGAGGCTGAGAATGGTCTCCAGAACCAGGGAAGTCAGTGGAGCAATGAGCAACCTGACGTAAAGCCTCCTTATTGAAGAGATTTTCTCCTGTACAAGGAGAATTACCCAGTGTATGTTGTGCCCATCTGTTCAAGTCAGAAGCTTGGAGCCAGGCTCTACGACGTGCTCCAATGGCAATAGCAGAGGATCTGCTAACAGACTCAAAAGAGTCTAGAGAAGCACGAGTAAGAAACCAAGAGATATTCCGGCTATGACTAAGAAGCAAGGAATAGTCAGCAGCCTTAGGCTCTGACAAAAAAGGAGTCAAAAGAGATAACTTCTTTGTGACCTCCTGGAGTGTTAGACTCATATAAAATATATAAGAAATAATTCTTGATGCCAGCATAGATGTTTGGAAGGTTGACGTCCAAAGGCATCAAGTACTCTAGAAGCACGACCTAGCAGATAAGAAGAATGCTTCTTCTTGCTTTTTACCTTCCTCATTGCTGATTCCACTACAATGGAATGATGGGGAAGTTGATTCTTTTGAAACCCTGGAGAGGGGGGCACCTGATACAGAACATTAGTTGCTATAGAAGGTGAGGGAACCCTTAAAGGTGATTCCCATATTCTCAGAAGAAGATCCTGCAAAGAATGATGTAAAGGAAGCATTATATTTCCCTTTTCTGCAGGAGAGCCTTGGTTAAGATTACAGCCAGGGATAGGAATAGCAAGAAAGGTTGCCATGTCAAGGAGAAACTTCTGAAAAGAAGGATCTCCAATGGGAACCATCCCTGGGAAGGCTAAGGTTGAAGATGCAGCCTGAGCACCAGAGGATGTACTGGTCTGGTGTAGAAAAAGAACCTTACTAGATGGATAATGATACTGGCAGTTACAACTTGAGGCAGTTAGTACTGCATCGTCTATGCCAGGTAGCGATTCCAAACTAGGCATAGAAAGGATCGATGGCACCAATGTAACTGCAGGAATCGATACCGATACCGGTAATGGCATCGAGGCCGTCATCGGAGGCTGCTCAAGCGGTACCGAGGTAACCAGAGAATCTTGGTGAGTATCCTCGGTACTGCGTATCCGGAAACGATAAGGGTCGGTACCCAGTCATCTAGACTAGATATCGATTCCAGACTCGGCATCGAAGGGAGCGAGTCTATCGATGCATGTCTAGAGTGCACCGACGTCGGTGGTGGTATCGGCGATGTTGATACAGGGAAGTCAGTCTGGGTCGTATCAATCGGTCCCGAAGGTACCGAGGACGCCAGATGACGATTCCTGGTGAAGAGTGGAACACTCGACACCGGTGCCGATGCATCGGTACCGCTCGAAGCGGATACCACCCCCGAGCATGGCTTAGATACAGGAAAGTCAATCTGGAACGTATCAATCGGTCCCGAAGGTACCGAGGATGCCAGATGACGATCCCTGGTGAAGAGTGGAACACTCGACACCGAAGCCGATGCCGGGGTATCGTTACCGCTCGAAGCGGATACCACCACCGAGCATGGCTTAGGAAAGTCAATCTGGAACGTATCGATCGGTCCCGAAGGTACCGAGGACGCCAGATGACGATCCCTGGTGAAGAGTGGAACACTCGACACCGGTGCCGATGCCGGGGTATCGGTACCGCTCGAAGCGGATACCACCCCCGAGCACGGCTCAGGTATGTTCTGTGAGGGGTGAGCCCCAGGAACAACCTGAAACCCCTGAAATGCTTTGGAGCCCGAAGACTCCCGCCGGGGTTTTAATGCCAATGGGGTCTTGAGGGCAAGGCCGGAGCCGTCATCATGCGTGGCATGAGACCTACCACTCAAGGATTGGCAAGTCTTAACAGACTGTTTGTGGGTTACCTGATCCTGTAGAGAAGAAAAACCCGGTGCCCTCACTGCAGGAGGGAAAACGGTATCGAGGGAAACTCGAAAGAGGGAAGGTCTTCTCTCAGTATTGCAGCCTGATAGTTCAGGGAAAAAAGGGTCAGGACCCAAACAGGTCAGACACCAGTAATTGGAGTCTAAAAAGAAAACTGTGTTTCCACAGTGAAGGCACTTCTTAGGAGAAGGCGGCTCCATGATGGAGAGGCCTTGTAGGCCCAAAACGTTAAGACAGAAACAGAGGGAAAAATCTCTCTGAGTTAAGAAAAAAGAAAAGAAAAAACCACCGGTGGTACCGGTGTCGGCGGGAAAACAGCCGCGACCACAAGAAAACAAGAAATGAAGTATTTAAAGAAAAAGGTTTCTGCGGTGACAGGAGGACGTCCTGCCAGCTCCGCGGAAAAACGAAAACTGAGGAGAAGAGGTGGAAAGGGCGGGAAGTCAGCGCGCAGGCGCAAGGGATGCTCCCAAAAGCTTTCTGATTGGATGCTGGGGAGCATTCCCGTGCAGGCTCCGTCGGTACCGACGTACCCATATGTGAAGACTCATTCCTGCTTGTTCCTGGAGATTCCTTATTATCACGCCCAGTTTCACATCACTCTTCCGAATGCACTGGTGCTCACAGTGTTACGATCTTCTTCGATTTGGCCACATATAGAATTATGAATTTAAAGCCTGTGATGGTCCTCATCAGATTCCCCATGCAGACAACGCACTGATACATGCAAACTGTGAATACAGCACAGACAGGCGAAAATCAGCTCTTCATCAGAGTCCAATGCAAGCATAACATGTAAATATGGCAAAGAGGAGTGGACACAGAAATGAGATACAATTTAATGTGGATAAGTGCAAAGTAATGCATACAGGCAAAAATAATCCCAATCAACTGGGCTAAGTGAGGTAGGAAGAGAAGTAAAAATAAGGGAAAAAACTTCAGAAAGTTGTGAATGAAGGCTCAAGTCCCCATAACCCAAGAGAGATTGGTTGCAAGTGAGCTGGAAGAGGAGGAAACGCCTGGGCACAAGAAAAGCTTTTGGTGAATGCAGATGTGGTTGTAATAAAAATAGTAGTCTGCTTGCTCCACCAGGCAGCTTGGAAGAAGAACCAAAATCATCTTCACAACAAAAGCATGCAAGCACTTGCAGAAATGCTGTGTCCTAAATCATTTTTCCTATGTTGGCTTTATGGGAAAAATACTTGATACTCAACTGGCTCATCGCCTACAGAGAACTGGATTTTCAGGACACCATGACAACTTTCTGCTTGATCTTTTCAGATTCTGGACAGTAACTTGACCATCAGCAAGAGTGAGAGGGTGAGGGTGAGTCCAATTATCTTACAGCCCAGAGCAGAAAGAGAAGCCATGTTCTCTGTCGAAATTCCTGCTTCTGAGTTAAGGAGTCCTGGACAGCTGTGTTCTACTCACAGCCAGAAAGAGAAAGGGTGAGGCAATTAAAGAAAAAAATACTTTAATGTACTGAAATGGAAAAAGTCAGATCATTCTTAAGAACTACGCAGATGAAAGGGAAGCCTTTCAGCATAGCTATCAGGTGATGGGGGTGTCCCAGTCTGCATATTCCCAGTCGCTGACTCTCATAGGATTTAGGAGTTCACATAGCATGTGTTAATTATTAAAACCAAACAGTACTGAATGTGTATTAAGGCAAATAGCGTTTGAGTATTACAGTGTTATTTTCCGTTATAGCAGCTGGAATTCCCGCTCCGCTGCTTTTCCTTCCCTCGCTGCATTTCTCAGATTTTTTCCTTTCTCTTTTTAGTTTAGTCTATAAAAACCCAGTGCTGTCTCCAGAGACATCCCTCGATGGAACAGCATATGGCAGCTCTTACCTCTACCACATCCCCCACAGACAAATAGCTCCGGAGTCATGCTTCTACTACTACTACTGAACATTTGTATAGACGTATGCAGCGCTGCACAGACACATGTAAAAGCCAGTCCCTACTCATTAGAGCTTACAAAACATAGATTGTGAGCCCTTCGGGGAGAAGGGAAATATATACACACACATACATATATATAGTACCTGAAAATACATCGCTTTGACTTGTAGAAAAGCAGTATATAAGCCTAGCTAAATAAATACAATCTAGTCAAGACAGAGAACACAATGGCTGTAGACACGGGCTACATCTAGAGGGGATGGTAAGGAAACACCATGGAGATCAGGTGAGTCAAGATCCAAAAGTAGCAGCAGAGGTGAGTCTTCAGCCTGGCTATGAAAAGGGTCAGAAAAGGCACCTGAGGTAGTTTGTTCCAAGCATTCAAGACGCAGACTATGGTACCAGTCACTTCCAGTCCTAGAGATTCCACAAACAGGTCAGGGTTTCAGTCTGTCTTTTCATTAATATGCATAAGATAGATTTGCACACAGTAGAGGTAGTATGTTTGCAAATCTCTCACATGCATATTCATTAAGCATACCCTGAAAACCCACCGTTTGTGGTCCACAAGGACCATTGGTGTAGTGTGCTGTTGCAACCATACCCATCTTCCAGCTTTTCTTCTTTCCCATTGTTTAGCAATGAAGTAAAGGATCAAACTTGCTTAACTATTCTATATTAACAAAATGTCTATCTAAGTGAAGCCAAAGAGTTGAAGGCCCCTTGCTAAGAAATCGATAGCACCAACCGTACTCACAAGATCACTGAGGGAGAGGAAGGGAGTGTAAAGCTGAGCCGGAGGTGTGGCTAGGCAGACTGGATGAGCTGTAGAGTCTGTAGCTGCCATCATGTTTTCTGATTCTAAGGATCTGTGGTCTACCTCAGGCCTTACCTATATGATTTCTGCCTCCCCCAACCTCCTCTGGGAAACTATTCCATACATTTATCACCTTTCTGTGAAGAAATATATTTTTTTAAGGCTGATGCCTGGTCTGGCCTCTACAGGTGTGCCTCTCGTCTCCCATGGTCTTGGGCTCATCATAGTCAAGCTACTCCTTATCCATGGCATCCTGAGATGCAACAGCAGTTACAGTATTCTGTGTGGAAGGACAGGCCCCGTCCCTTTGAATCTTAGAGTAGCTCCTACCTTCAATCTAGAGAAATAAAGACAGCTACAAGAAGTACAGTGTCTCCAGCAGGTCCCTGAAGCTTCCCATCCTGAACTGCCATCACACTCTATGATCTCTAACATGCCTACTATCTTCCTAAGATCTCCAGTTCATGACCTCTTTCAACTGTTTATGCGTTATCGCTCATCTCAGCTGCTCTTCCTGTAGGCCGAACATTCTCAGCTCTCTGCTGATCACAATTCTGTTTTTCCTGCTATGTATAAATTAAACCTCAGAGACAGAGGCAGTCTGCTGGATAGTACCTGGAGCTAGCTAGCTCATCACTTACTGTCTTGCCCCTGATAACAACAATGTTTAACAGTTTCAACCTTACCCTCATGTACTGCCTGAAAAAATAGCTACTCACCAGTAGCAGGTGTTCTCTGTGGACAGCAGGAATAAGTCCTCACAACCTTCCAACCTCCCCGAAGAGTTGGCTTCTGCTACAGCTATGTTAATTCCTCAAGGAGGTTGGAGGATTGTGAGGACTTATTCCTGCTGTCCAGAGAACAGCTGCTACAGGTGAGTAACTATCTTTTCTCCGTGAGCAAGCAAGAATGAGTCCTCATGTATGGGACTCCCAAGCTATAGGCTACCGAAAACAAAGGAGGCCACCAAGAAGCCCAACAGGGCAACTCAACTGCGAAATGGCAAGAGGCCAGAACAACTCAACCACCAACTATGTACAAAATGAGTGCATTTCTCTCTCCCCTTTTTTATGGTAGCATGGACAGAAGAGAATGGGCCTGGGGGATGTTGCTGTTGCATCAGAAACCCCCCATCTAGGCAGTAGTAATGTGAATGTGTGGACTGAAGACCAAGTTGCAGCCCTGCAGATCTCTTCCATGGAGAGAGAGTGTAAGTTGGCCACCACTACAGCCGTAGCTCTGACACAGTGAGCTATGACATGACCCTCAAGGCTCAAGCCTGCATGGGTATAAGTGAAAGAGAGCATTTGGAAATGCCAGCCCCTAGGCCTGCTGGGATCAAAGGAAACAAAAATCTGGATGGACTTTCTATGGGCTTTTGTCTGCTCCAAGTAGAAGGCTAAGGCTCGTTTATTACAAACGAGCCTTAGCCTTCTACTTGGAGCAGACAAAAGCCCATAGAAAGTCCATCCAGATTTTTGTTTCCTTTGATCCCAGCATATACAATGCAGCTTCCCCTTGTGTGCATGAGATCTTGGGGAAAAATGTTGGAAAAACAATTGACTAAGGTGGAAATCCAATACCACTTTTAGAAGGAATTTAGGATAAGTATGAAGGACCACTCTATTATGATGAAATTTGGTGTAAGGCGGATGAACCACTCGGCCTGCTGAAGTGATTGCCACCAGAAATACCTTCCAGATCAAGAACTTCAGAAGACAGAAACTAAAGTAGCTCAAAGGGAGCTTTCATGAGCTGTGCAAGAACCACATTGAGATTCCAAGACACTGTGGAAGCTTGTAGGGAGACTTCAAGACAAGCAAGCTCCACCTAAAGCAAACAACTAAAGGCTGTACCAAAATGGGCTTGCTCTCCACACCTCAATGGTAAGCTCCAAGTGCATTGAAGTGGACCCTGACAGAGTTGGACATAGGTACAGACTCAGTGACATGTAGAAGATAGTCAAGCAGTTTTTGTGTGCAACAAACAAAAGGATCTACAATCCTCACACCAGACAGCAAACCTCTTCCATTTGCAAAAGTAAAACTTTCTCATAGAGGCCCTCGTGGAGGCCAAAAGAACTTCGGTTACACTGTCAGCAGGTTGAGCTGAGACGACATTAGCCTCTCCACATCCATGTTGTGAGTGCCAAGGACTGGATTTATTTATTTAACACGTTTTATATACCACCCTATCGTGGGATTCAGAGTGGATGTTTGGGTGCAACATTGTCCCAGCCTCTTGTGTTATTAGATTGTGCACATGGCAGAGCTATAGCAGTTACGGATTGGAGAGCTGTAGCAGGAAGGGAAACTAAGACTGTTTAGGTCAGTAGGGAGCAATGAGAATCATCATGCTGCCATCTATTCTGAGCTTCAGGAGGGTCTTTGCAGCCAGAGGTACTGGAGGATAAGGGTACAGAAGACCCACCCCACAATGAAGGAGGTAAGCATAGGTCGCTAGTCTGCTGTGTGGTTTTACTCTGGAGAGAGAGCTGAACCACCTGGGCATTCTGCAGGATGGCAAACAGATCAAGAAGGTGCCCTGCTCTCGAAAGATGTGAGTTGCAACTTCCCTGTCCAGTGTCCACTTGTATGGCTGGAGGACTCAGTCTGTCTGCCAGAGTGTTTTGCTTGCTAGGCTCTCAAGTTCATCTCCTTGTGGTCTTGGGCAAGCCACTTAACCCTCCATAGCCCATGTTCCCTGTAAGTATTAGTGTATGTGTCTCATATCCCCGTGTGTTAAATGTATCCCCCAATTGTGTTGTGACCGCTTTGATTGAAGGATAAGGCGGTATACAAAACTGTCTAAATAAATAAATAAAATAAATAAATCTCAAGTAGGTTGGTTGTGAACTTCCACAACCCGACTGCGTCCCATCACAGGAGGTATAAACCTGTTCCTCCCTACTTGTTGACTTAGAACATGGCAACCTGATTGTCAGTGTGAACCAGAACAATTTGGTTGGCCAGTCAATCTCGAAAAGCCTTTAGAGCATTCACTACTGCTCTGAGTTCTAAAAAGTTGATCTGATGAAGACTCTCTTGGATGGACCAATTGCCCTGTGTGTGCAACCCATCGAGATGAGCTTCCCAGCCCAGCTTGGATGAGTATTGTCAGAACCTTTTGGGGTGGAGCAATTTGGAAAGGAAGACTTTTGGGGCTTGTTTACAAAGCCGCGGTAGTGGTTCGCGATCGCGATCGCAACCGCGGCCCCATTGAAATCAATGGGGCCGCGGCTCCGATTACAATCGCAAACCGCTACCGCGGCTTTGTAAACAATCCCCTTTGAGCAAATTGTGGTGGACTGTCCACCAGTGTAATGACTGAATGAGAAGGGCAGTGACACAGAGACGACCCCTGAGCCAACTCATGGCCTTGGCCTATTGAGTTTTCAGAGTCCACTGAGCTTGCCTCATTTGGAGATGTGCCAAGGGTATGACGTACCATGGAGGCCATGTGGCCTAACACAGTCAACATTCTGTGAGTTGTCACCTACTAACTCAATTGAGTCTCCTACACAAGTGATATCCATCTGAGAAGTCAGTCATGCGGCAGGAAGGCTCTCGCCTGAATCGTGTTGAGCAGGGCTCCAATGAACTCCAATTGTTGGGTGGGCTGCAGGTGGGACTTTGGGTAACTTACAATGAACCCTAGTAGTTCCAATGCCTGAACGGTCAATCGTGTTGATTCTTGGACTCCTTCCAGAGTGGTACTCTTGATCAGCCTCTGTCTGAAACCATAAGAACACATGACCAGCCTGTAAATTGTATATATTGTTATTGTATATAGTTACCCTGTTAGCCAAGTTGTTCTCCTGTTCATATGTAAACACAAAGTACTATTGGAAATGTGTATGTTCGTTGTTTATTGTAAACCGCACTGATGCTGAATAGCGCGGTATAAAAGAGACTTTAAATAAATAAATAAATTGTCCAGGTAGGGAAAGATAAACACTTCCAACATCTGGAGATAAGCAGCTAGAACCACGAGGCAAGATATGAAGTGTTAAGGCCAGGCCGTGCCAAATGGCAACACTCTGTACTGGAAGTGTTGTCCACCCAGGATGAATCTGAGAGAGTTCCTGTGAGCAGGATGTATGTGTACGTGGGTATATGCATCCTTCAGATCCAGGGAGCATAGCCAATCTCCCTTTTGCATGTAGGGAAGCAGGGTGTCTAGAGAAATCACTTAGAACTTTTCTCTTGCCAAGAACTTGTTCAGATCTCTTGAGGTCTAGGATGGGGTGGTATCCCCTCGTTTTCTTGGGGACTAGGAAGTACTTGGAATAAAACCCCCAACCTCTTTGCTCTGGTGGCACAAGCTCAATCTTGAGATCTGATAAGAGGGCAGTGATTTCTCTCTGAAGCAGGTCCTGATGCAGAGGGTCAAGGTGATGTACCCTCAGAGGCAATTTGTGGCAGTTCCAATAAGTGCAATTTGTAACTGTTTTTGATTTATCGCACCCATGAGTCTGAAGTTATGAGAAGCCACCTGTACACCAACAGAGCAAGCTGTCCTCTGACCGGATGGTTCCCACCTGCAGTTGATGGAAGGGTGGTCAGATTCCGAAGGAACCAGTCAAAACCCCTTCCCCAGTTTTGGTTGAGAAGATGATTGGGCCCTCTGGGGCTTTTCTCACTGCTGCTGCTGGCGAGGGGCCTGCTTGGGCTAGGTCTGGTACAAAGGGAAGTACCTACACCTACAAGGGTAGCAGGACTTCTTCTGGGCTTCCCAACCCCTGGTATCTCCAAGAGGAGGTGTGCTCAGACATACACTTGGCGAGCCTAGTGAGAGTGACATAATACTTCTCTATTAATCCAGCTTTTTTCCTAACCTGCTCACCGAAGAGATTCTCTTCCTGGCATGGGACATCCACCAACTTGTTCTGCACGGATTGCTCTAGGTCCAATGACTGCAGCTAGGCAAATCTATTGATGCCAATGCCTATGGCAGCATTCCTAGATATCATTTCAAAATGCCATAGGTAGCCCGTACCATGAACCTAACAGTTCTTGCCATGGGCCACCAGGGCATGATATTGGTCCAATTTCTCCAAGGACATTAATTGGGCCAGTTCACCTAGGTCACACATGTTGTTCTTCAGGAACATGTCCATGTACAGCTGGTAAGAGGCCATGAGGGTGACAAGCATGGAATTCTGAAAACACTGTTTCCCTAAAGACTCCAATATCTGAGCCTCCCTCCTTGGGTGTGTCAAGGAATCTCAGTACTCTTGATCCTCTTTAGGGCAGATTCAATGACCAAAGAATGGTGCAGAAGATGAGGCTTCTCAAGCCCAGGAGCCTTCTGAACCCTGTACATAGTCAAGCCTTCTACTAGCCGGAGGTCGAAAGGGGGTTCTCCCACATCCTCATCTGTACTCTCTACAGGATGTGGTGCATGGGCACTGTCACCACCTCCTTAGGGGCTGAAGAATGCAGCAGATCTCCAACTCTTCTGCCCTGGGCTCATCCTCAGTTTCCAAAGAAAATGGAATGGCTTTGGCCATATCCCTCAAACTCCTGGAAAGTCATGTCCTCAGGAGGGTACGTGAGCCACTCAGGAGGTGAAGAAGTATCTGACAGGAGCTCAAACAAGTTCTCCTATTCCATGTCAGTAACCCAGCCTTCCGAGTCAGACTCGGAGAGGAAATTGAAGTACTTCAGAGTCTCTACCTGGATCTCTGTCCGGCTTCTAGGGGATTGGGAGCTCTTTGGGAGTGATGCCTTTTTTGTGGGCACATTGGATCCAAAGACGCTAGAGAGGGATATCAGCCAGGCAGGCACCAGTTTTGGGGTCCTTCAATGCCCCGATGCCTCTCCCGCAGGCAGTGCATGTTATCTCCAAGAATGGCTGCATGGTGGCCAATGTTGATGCAGCTGATGTCGAGGCCCCGGCCTGCTGCATTGTGAGCCATGCCATGCTGCATTTCTCTAGCACTTGCAGAAGGTGCTTCTTCATGACTGCCAATTATGAAGGCTGAGGAGCCTTCATAATTGGCAGCCAGTATGTGTACAGGCATATCAGCAGTTGGATCTCTGATGGCAGTAGGCTGTCGGTGCCCCTCTGATATCCTGGAGGATGAGCATTCCTCCCTTCAGGGCACCTTCGAGAGGCACTCACGCAGACCCCATAGCTCTCAATGCCCTGCCTCAAAGGGTTCTGACACCGATGCACCAGAGTCTTCACCCAATGTTCAGCGTGGTCACCCTTTGAAGTCAACAAGGCTGAATCCTTGGTCATCTTCAGGTGGAGATCGATCAGTGATTGATGCTTTGGTGCACTATGGGTGCTCAGCTCCAACTGAGCTTGAGAGCACCTCAATGTCGATGCATCACCAGCATCAGGAAGCCAGAGACCGATGTCATTGATACCGAAGGCAATGAATTGGACTTTTGAGTGCCAGAAAGTGATTTGTTCTGCTTTTGACACTTGAGTCCCTTTCTTGTCATCTGCAAAAACAAACTGCAAGAAGATGGCTGATGACTGGGTCTCAGGCACTGTAGGCACCAGTTATGGGTATCCGAGGCAAATATGGTCCTAGAACACTTGGAATACTTCTTAAATCCGCTGGCAGGCTTCTGGGACATGATGTGCAGAAAAACAGCCACAGCCATGTGAAAGGGCTCGATTTTGGAGGGGCCAGACTGTGGTACCAGTGTTGTAAAGGCAGAGGTGCCATGGCAAAGGAATAAAAGAACATTGGAGAGAGAAAAACCAAGGAATAGAGAAAATTATGATGGCAGGCAAAAGATAAAACAAAAAGGCAAAAGGGTTAAACCTAAAGTGCCTAAAAAACCTTGCAGGGGAGAAGGGGAGCTTGCCAAGTGAAGGATGACTAGGGCTCCACAGAAAATGAAAGACTGAGGCATCGTGGTGCTGCAGTGGCAAGCAGAAATGAGGCGTGCAGGTGGGGTGGAACCTCCCAAAATCTCCCAATAGAAGCTGGGGAGCATTCCTACACAGAGCTCAGTCGGAGATGTCACCCATACGTGAGGACTCATTCTTGCTTGTCCACAGAGAACAACACTTTCAACACTTCTTCCTCCTCTAGCTCTCTGTAGTCTGTTTTTTCCTAAGCTATTCTCCGTGAAGCTGGGATAAAGGTTGTCCACACGAGGAAGAGAGGGGGTAGGGGTAAGGGAAGGAAAGATGAATGGAGGGCTGAGATAAAAGGGGGGGGGGCAGAGAAAAACAAGCACAGGAAGAGATAGATAAGTAGTTGCGACAAAAAGAAACAAAAACAAAAAACCCAAAGAACGATGAGAAGTGAGATAAGAGGGAAAGATGCCAACAGAAGAGAAAGAGAGAGGGGGGGGGGGAATGGAGAAACTGAAGGAAACTCAATATAGAAAGGAGAACAAGGAAACTAAATTATCAGAAGACAGACAAGAGAACAAAGGGGAGAGAAAGAAAAGCAAGAGGAGAAAAAGCGTAGTTACTCACCTGTAACAGGTGTTCTCCAGGAGCAGCAGGAATCAGTCCTCACTTATGGGTGACGTCGGCGCCGACGGAGCCCTCGCGGAGCAATTTTCCCCAGCTTTCAAAGAAAGCCTTTGGGAATTGCAGCGCGCACGCGCGGTCCCCTTCCCGCCCAAGGGTGCCATCTTAGCCAGTCAGATGACATAGCTAAAAAAGACAGCATAAAAATTTGCAAAAAACTAAAGCAGATGATTGCAACTCCACGGGGAGGAGGGAGGGTTGTGTGAGGACTGATTCCTGCTGCTCCTGGAGAACACCTGTTACAGGTGAGTAACTACGCTTTCTCCAGGACCAAGCAGGAAGTCAGTCCTCACTTATGGGACTCCCAAGCTCAAGGCTACCGGAGACCCTAAGCACAAAAATGAGCTCCCTCTAGCTCAGCAGCACAGAAGGAAAGAATCTTCGCTGAAGTATTACCCACCGGTAGCCCACATCCGGGATGGAGGGTAGGAGTTGCTCAGACCTCGAAGAGATTACGGAGGACTGCCTGTCCGAAAGCACTGTCCCTGCGGGACTCCCTCTCGAGACAGTAATGGACCGCAAAAGTCTGGCTCGAAGACCAAGTAGCGGCCCGGCAGATGTCTGCCAGCGGAACAGAGCGGAGGTAAGCCACTGACGTAGCCTTTGCCCGAACGCAGTGAGCCGTGACTCGACCTTCCAAGGAGAGTCCGGCTGCCCCATAAGCCCAAGTGATACAGTCCGCAACCCAGATGGACAGAGTACGCTTGGAGACCGGGAGTCCCAATTTATTGGGGTCAAAAGACACAAAAAGCTGAGCAGCTTTACGGTGCTCCCGCGTACGGTCAAGGTAGAAGTTCAGAGCCCTTCTACAGTCCAGGGTATGGAGGACCGTTTCAGCTCGGCTGGAGTGTGGTCTGGGAAAGAAGGTTGGAAGTACCACCTCCTGATTGATGTGAAAGGGGAGACCACTTTTGGAAGAAATTTTGGGTGAGTCCGTAGGACTACCCTATTTTTGTAGAACCGAGTGTAGGGGGGATCAGACACGAGGGCCTGCAATTCACTTACGCGTCTAGCGGAAGTGAGGGCTATCAAGAACAATGTTTTCCAAGAAAGAAAACGGAGAGAACAGGTAGCCATAGGTTCAAAAGGCGGACAGGTGATCCGCTGTAAAACCACATTCAGATCCCAGTCAGGCGCTGGCGGGCGCAGAGGTGGTTTAAGTAGAAGGAGACCTCGGAGAAACCTCGCTACAAGAGGGTCGCTGGAAAGAGGTCTGCCGTCCACCGGCACATGATGTGCTGAAAGAGCACTGAGGTGAACTTTGACGGAGTTGGACTTAAGTCCCAGATTAGAGAGGTATAGCAAGTACTGCAGGATCGCCGACACCGGGCAGGAGAAGGGATCCTGAGACTGTTGGGTACACCAAACGGAAAAGCGACGCCATTTAAGGGCGTAGCATTTGCGGGTAGAAGGTCGCCGAGAAGCTAGGACGACCTCTTCCACCTCTGCCGGCAGGAGAAGGGGAGCAAGGACTACCCTCTCAGCAGCCAGGCCATTAGATTGAGAGACCTGAGGTTGGGGTGTAGCAGAGACCCCTGATCCTGAGTGAGGAGATCCGGTTGAAACCCCAGAGGGAACGGATCCTCCACCGCTAATTGCAGCAGGAGTGGAAACCACGGCTGTCTGGGCCAGCGAGGAGCCACCAGGATCATGAAGGCCTTGTCTCGGAGAACCTTGAAAAGAGTCCGAGAGACTAGCGGGATGGGAGGGAAAGCGTACAGAAGGCTCCCCGACCATGAGAGTAGAAAAGCGTCCGCCGCAACCCGAAGGGGGTGTGGCTGACGAGAGCAGAAGCGAGGAAGTTGCCGGTTGTGAGGACTGGCAAAGAGATCCACCGTGGGGAGGCCCCACTTTAGAAAGAGCTTCTGAACTACCAAGGGATCCAGACGCCACTCGTGCGGCTGGAGGACCCTGCTGAGTTTGTCCGCCAGGCAATTCTCTTGGCCTGGGAGATAAACTGCCTTGAGGAGAACGCCGTGACTGACGGCCCAAGAGCAGAGCTTCTGTGCCTCCCGGCAGAGGAGGAAGGAGCCCGTGCCCCCCTGCTTGTTCACGTAGAACATGGCAACTTGATTGTCCGTCTGGACAAGGACGGACCGGTGAGAAGTCAGGTGGGAGAAGGCCTTGAGAGCCAGGCGGATCGCCCTGAGCTCCAGGAAGTTGATCTGCTGAGCAGACTCCCACGTGGTCCAGAGGCCCTGAGTACGTGCCCCTTGGCAATGTGCTCCCCAGCCCAGGAGGGATGCATCTGTTGTCAGCACCCGGGCCGGCTGAGGTGACTGGAAAGGCATGCCGAATATCAGGTTCGGCCGCTGAAGCCACCACCGGAGAGACGAGATCAGCGGCTCGGAGACGCGCACTAGGTCTGCTAGGCCGCCTGTGGCTTGTCGCCACTGCCGGCGGAGACACCATTGAGCAGGCCGCATATTCAGGCGGGCATTGGGGGTCACATGGACGGTGGAAGCCATATGGCCGAGTAGTCTCAGGAAGCGCCTGGCGGAGACCAGGGGCTGGCTGCGAAAACGGTCGGCTAGGTCCATGAGCCGTTGAGCCCTGTCGAGCGGTAGGTACGCTCGTGCCTGAGGAGTGTGCAGCCTTGCGCCGATGAACTCGAGATCCTGTGAGGGGAGCAAAGTGGACTTTGCGAAGTTTATAACAAAGCCCAAGTACTGCAGAAGAGTCACCGTGCGGCGCGTGGCGTTGGTGACCTCCAGAGCGGACGCTGCTCTGATGAGCCAGTCGTCGAGGTACGGAAAGACATAGAGGCCGGGAAAAAGACCGGCGTCAAACCGAATGGAAAAAAAGAATAATTCTAAAGAAAATCAACTTTTTCGCGGGGACACGACGGGGACGTCTGTAGGGCTCCGCGGAAAAAAGAAGACTGGCTAAGATGGCACCCTTGGGCGGGAAGGGGACCGCGCGTGCGCGCTGCAATTCCCAAAGGCTTTCTTTGAAAGCTGGGGAAAATTGCTCCGCGAGGGCTCCGTCGGCGCCGACGTCACCCATAAGTGAGGACTGACTTCCTGCTTGGTCCTGGAGAATAGTCTGTTTTAACCATCAGGCTGCTACTCATGGTTCTGACTAATAACTAGGGAACCAGGTTCAAAACTCACTGCTGACTGACTGACTTAATATATTGCCTTTCCATTAAGTATAAAGTGGTTACAAAGAAAATATAAAACAACATCGTAATTCACATTCTCATACAAATCAGAACAGCAAAAAATAAAAAAATCTTCACAGATCATTAAAATTACAGTAACTAATTCAAATTCTGAGAGAACCACCACGTTTTCAGATCTCTTCTGCAAGAAAGATAATTGCTAGTCTCTCAGAATATACAAGGTAAGGAGCTCCAGAGATACAGACCAGAATAACTAGGGGCCTTGGTTCCCAGTCTATGGCAGTTGAATTCTATCCGAAGGTGGAAGCTGAAGCCAAAACTGTTGCGATGAGCACGTCTGACCTGCCAGAGCACATTCAGATAGATGATTTGCTAGATAAACAGGTTCACCTCTGAAGGAAGCCTTATGAAATAAGTACAACACTTTAAAAGATAGACAAGCAGCTTCAGAAAGCCAATGCAGATCTCGAAGGACAGGTGTAACATGATCCAATTTCTTCATCCTGGTTATCAACTTAGAAGCCGTGTTCTGAATGTAAAGTTGTAAATGTTGTAGATGGTGCTTGGGTAGACCTTGATATAATGAATTACAATAATCCAACCGACTGGCCAGTGTCATGAACCTTGTTAAACCAGGTTGTCCAGAGATAAAAAGGGACACAACTTGAAGATTAATCACAACTGGTGAAAACGAACACAAACCACTGTGCCTGTCTGCAGTGTAAGTACTAAAGATCTGCGCTGGTCTCCCTCTTAGGCTAGGAATTGCTAGTAAAGGCAGATTTTTTTTAGAAAGCCATACTACCAATGATTTTTCATGATTTAATACAGAGAAATGCATGACGCCACTGTTCAATCCGAAACAAAATTTCATTAAGTTACTTAATATTAACTTATTGATCATTCTTCATAAAATTCACTAACTGTATGTCATTGTCAAAAATATGGAATTCTAAAATTCTTAATTTTCAAAAGCTTATCCAAAAATGATAAATAGAGGTTAAAGAACAAGGGCGACAGTAGGGAACCCTTGATGCAAGGTCTTAAAATCTGACATGGACTCCCTAAGATCGTTCCTTGAGAGAAGATCTGAAGCAATCAATCTAAAGTGACTGCCTCAAGCCCTATCTTTCGCTGAGAGGACAACAGCAGCGTGTGATGAACTATGTCAGATGCAGTTGATAAGTTGCACCTACAGAACATCATAACCCTCATCAGCCTTCACTCTACCATCTACGATAAGACTTAGCCCCCTTAAATACCTGCTTATCAGCTGTCTCTAACCGCCTCTGTCTCAACCCCTCCAAATGCTCTGCAATTTGGCTCACCTACAACATCCCCCAGCCCACACTAGCCCCTTTCTTATCTCACTCCCCAGTCCCCCTTGTTCATTCCCTCCTCTATCTTGGAGTTGTTTTGGATTCCTAACTTCCCATGACCACATCTCCTCCCTGGTTCAGCAGTCCTTTCTTTGTCGGATTCACGCCCTCCGCTCTTCTCTTGACC
The DNA here is from genome assembly GCA_033557465.1 of Ichthyophis bannanicus. NCBI lineage: Eukaryota > Metazoa > Chordata > Amphibia > Gymnophiona > Ichthyophiidae > Ichthyophis > Ichthyophis bannanicus. The sequence goes on along the minus strand of CM066047.1, from coordinate 31,140,381 downwards.
AGCGCTCCCCTCACCACTCTCCTACTGTCACTTGTGATTTCCAGACTACTGCAATAGCGTCCTTACCAATTTCCCTCACTATCATCTCCGTCGCCTTCAACTTCTTCAAAACACAGCAGCCCGGATCCTCACTCATGCTTTGCACCGTGAACACATCACTCCTACTCTAATCCGTCTTCACTGGCTTCCCATAAAATTTTGCATCGACTACAAACTCTTCACTTCAGCTCACCAGGCAGTCCAAATAGGTACACCACAATACTTGGCCGATCTCCTCCAATGTGCCACAAAGTAGGCAAAAACTCACATATCTGTCGAGCACACAGTCCAAAAACGTGATAGGGTGGAAAAACACTTTATTCAATCAAATTAACAGCTGTTAATTTGATTGAATAAAGTGTTTTTCCACCCTATCACGATCTCCTCCAATTCCAGTCTCCACACTGTCTCTTCAGATCCCTTCACACTCACTGGTTGGCCCTTCCCTCAGTCTCGCGTGCGCATCTAGAACAGAAGCGCCATTCTGCTTTCTTCTTCCTCGCCCCTACCCTATGGAATTCCCTACCTGCTTCACTATGTGCAGAAACATCTTATCCCTGTTTCAAATCTCAGCTTGGCTTACGACCAGCCCCCCCCCCCCTAGCCTGCCCCCTCTCAGGCTAAGGTTTCCCTATTACCCCATGCCTAGCCCCTCTCTCTCTTCTCTGTTTTCTTTTTCTCCTTCCTGTCCTATATATGATTGGCGTTATTTTCCTTTTCTTTATTTTTAATTTAGATTTTTGCAAACTGCTCTGATGCCTTGCTGCCTAGGGCAGTATATCAAATGATAACAAAGATAAAGATAGAAAATAAAATTATTTTTGTACTATGAAATAACTAATAACCTGATTGAAAAAACTCAGGCATTGGTTAGATGCAACCTATCTGCCAACTTGTGTTAAAACCATTTTTCCAACATTGTGGTGAAAAAGGAAAGATTTGAAATGGGATGATAGTTTGAACAAATTGGGAGATAAAACTTTTTCAAAACTAGTATAATCATAGCGCTCTTAAGCACATTGGGAACAATGCCCTGAGCAAAAAAGATTTATCAAATGGGTCAAGAAGGGTGCTAGATAGGCTCCCAACTTTACACAAACAGGAACCTTGTCAAACAAAATGGCAGATGGCAACTGAACTAATTGCTCTCTCAACCTCTAAAGTTGTAACTGGATAGAAAGCTTCCAATGATGGCTTAGCGTCTATAAACGGGATAAAGTCAGCTGCTACATCGCCTAGAGATGAGCAATCTAATTTATTCATAACGACATTGCAAGGACCTTCTAAGACAATTCCCCCTCCCCCCAATGCCTGCAGAATCCTGTCCAGCAACTGTGCAAGAAGGGCTTCCAGCACTGAGATCAACAGCCTCAGTTGAACAGGCTGCATTCTGTGATAGCTTCTGAATCTCATCATGACAAAACTCTGAAAACTGATCACACGATAAAGAACTATCATGAATTGGCGACTTTTACAAACAAGCTCATTAGTCAGCTGAAATAATGTGAGCTATTATCAGCTTGCACTAACTTCTCAGATCCATGGTGAAACCAACCAGAAATAACCCCTGAAGCAGGGGAAGCCCTTCGTTCCACCGTGATCTTGTCAGCAATATTACTGAGCAACTTAACTCTACTTGTTCCTTGTGACCTTGTGCAAATCACTTAACCTTCCATTGCCTCAGGTATAAACTCAGATTGCAAGACCTCTGGGACAAGGAAATACCTATGCACCTGAATATAAGGTGCCTTGAATTACTAATGAAAGATGCCAGCCAAATCCAAAACATTATAAACAGAGAAAATCAGAAAAAAGTTTCTTCATGATAATTCTGGTATGATTTAGCAAAAACCCACAAACAGAGAAGCATAAAAAGTTCAGATTTAAATAAAGTCAGCCTAGGAGTAAACATTTGGCAGTTTTCTAGTCTTGTCACTCATACAAACTACTCAGATGATGTCTGCTGCTCAGATCTTTGTTTCTTGACGACTCCTGATACCATTACTCATACAGCCCAGTGAAGCCAGTGAAGAGGGTGAACCTCTTAGAGATCTCTACTGTGTTCATTACCAAATCACTTCGGAACCTTTGAATTTCATGGGCTGCTCGGAGCCCCAGTAGGAAAGGTAGGTCCTGGACTTAGTATGCGATGGGAAACATGCAGCCTGAAACTTGGCAGAATGTACCTGCTGTCTGTTGGAAGGCCTGGCGGGTGCATGAGTGGCACCCTTCTTCATACAAAATGTGAGTTACGCTACTTTGCCTAGGCAATTACAGACTAGAACAGGTGGGGTGAACCTCCCTGCAACTCAAAATACTGCTTCTCATTTCCAGTGTTTATGCAGCACTTCTAGATGTGTGCAATGCTTTCAACCTAGCAGTCCAAATAGTTGATCACACTAAAGTCATTCTTGTAGGCTGCTTACTTCTTAAAGATAGCCATATACTTTATCCAGAAGTCTTCAGGTGTGTTTTCAGACACACTCTGTTTAAGTCAGATTTCTTCACTGAATATCAGTGCAGTGTTCGTCTTTTGACCTGCCCCTCAGGGCGTCTTGGCCCGTCTCCTTCTAAACACATAGGGCCCGATATTCAAAAGGCATCTACACAGTTTGCAGCCCAGTAAACCATACAAATGCCTTAAATTGGGATATTCAACTGTACTTACATGGTTGGTGCCATTGAAAATCCCCTTCACGCTCCGATGCTATTCGGTTAGCATCTGAGGGGGGGTTGGGGGCATTCTGGGGTGGAGCAGAGGTGGCAACGAGCAATAACCAGGCAGCAGCGATTTTGCACTGAAAACCCTTGCCTATCTTTCTGCACAGGAGCTAACCGGGCAGCATGCAATATCGCTGCTGCCCGATTACCTAATGCGGCTTCCGGTGTATTCAGCGATCCCTGGATATTTAATGCCAGGGCCGCATATGACCCTGGCATTGAAGTTAAGGGTCGGCGGGCAAGGCTATGCACCGTAGCAGCACAAAGCCTGCCCAGAATAATATCAGGCCCATAATTTTTGGTTCAACATAAGATGTCCTCCCAAAAGATATCTGGGGGGTGACCCTGAAATTTAAGCCTGAAAGGTTTATGCTATTAACGCATTACTGTGGGGGAGAGCGGCGTTCCAGCAATGCCCACTAGCCAGTTTTAGGGACTGCATGTGTCAGGCTCTGAAGGCCATCACTGTCTGGCAGCTGGCAGTTGTCACTATTCAGGAAGGTGGAGAGGGGAAAGAGATCCAGGGTGGGGGCATTGGAAGCAGGGGATGCCAGCAGACAGTACTGGGACAAGGCGTGAAGGAGCAGCCAGAGGAAATGGGCTATTGACTTCCGGGCTTCCTCCAGCCTCCTTATCAAGAGTATTTCCACAGGAAAGAAAGAAAATAGGGAAAAGGAAAACTTCACTGGAACAAAAATACATAAATAAAGATGAGAATTAGCAATTGTTATGAAAAGTGTAAATTTCACCAAAATTGTTCCCTTTAAATATTCAGAGTTGAAAATCTCAGTTTTGGTTGCAAGTATTTTCACATCTTTGATTCTTAGGTCCTGTTTCTCCCAAGGTATAACTATTCTGCTGTCTAACTAACCATAATTTAATTCTCCTCCATATGCTTCTTAACACAAATGCTCTGGCAGCAAATGAAGTACATTCCCAGAATCCCAGAGAAATCCAGAGCTTCCTAAGCCCAGGGACTCTGCCTGGCACGTCACATCACGGTGCCAGCACGTTGCAAGGCTGGAGATCTCCTGGTTGCTCCTGGAATGGCATTAACCAGTCAGTCCCACAATGTTTCATTCAGACTTTAATTTATTTAATTCACCATATGTATCATTTCTTTTAATGAAACCCAAAGCAAATTTCTGATACAACATGATTCCCCTTATAAAACCATCAAACCTACCCCTCACCAACGCACACCAAAAAAGTGGAACCTGATTATATTTGATGATCTTAAGGTGACCAAACAGATATAAAAGTCAGTGGTGAAAGCCAGAAAGATGTTTGGGTCCATTGGAAGGAGAATGGTCAGCAGGAAAAAGGAGGTGATAGTGCCTCTGAATAAGTCTCTGTTGAGATGTCATATGGAGTATTGTGTGCAATTCTGGAGACCACACATTCAAAATATATGAACAGGATGAAAGTGGTCCAAAGGGCAGCTACTCAGATGGTCAGTGGTTTTGGTCATAAGGCATATGGGGACCAACTTAAAGATCTCTATGCATACTTTCAAAGAAAGACAGGAGAAAGGAGATAGAGACATTTAAACACTTCCATAGCATAAATTCACAGGATGTGAGCCTCTTTCAATGGAAAGTAAGCTCTGGAACGAGGGATCTGAGGATTAAAGTGAAAGGGGGCAGACTTTGGAGTAATCAAAGGAAATATTTCTTTATGAAAAGGGTGGTGGATGCATAGAACAGCCTTTCAGCTAGGCATGGGACAAACACAGAGGGTCACTGAGGGAAAGGATTGTAGAGCTGAGCAGTTGGTATGGATGAGCAGATTAGATGGACCTTATGGTCTTTATCCATTGTCATTTCCTATAGTTATATGTCTGAACATCTCTAATGCAATAAACACAGCCATAAAAAGTACTTCATCCCATCATCCCCACCCACATCCATTCTCCCAAGCAATAGCGGCAAAACATTATCCATTTTAGGCAGAAGCTTGTACAAAGAGTCAAGTTTTACTTTATGCCTAATCTGTAAATAGTCCGGGCAGAGACACAGATTTTCTGAAAGGCAGTTCCACAAAATGGAGCCCATCACAGGAAATGCCTCTCTGTGCATTCTCTTTATTGTATATTTTGATATATCACCTTATCAAAATATATTAAAGTGGTTTACAATAGAATTAAAATCAAGGAAGAAATGAATGAAAATGTATAAAAAGATTAACAAGTGGTCGTTAGGAAAAGGACAGAAAACTGTTCAAAATGGGGAGGGAAAGAGGAAGAACTAAGGTAAAAAGATGACGCCAAGCTGTCCACATGTCTGGATCTTTCTTTAGCCATCAGTATTGAAGCCGATTAATAGTAATTACTTCCAGCACAAGTCAAGTCAGTAAGCTGGCCCAATGCTTCTGCTTTATGGTGTAGAGCTGGGAGCCAAGCGTTCCATGCCCTTGTGACATCATCAGGATGGAGAGACACAACATTCCAAGACACAAGGAACTGAAAGAAGATTCAAGAAACATACAAGGGGGTCATCTTAAAAGGCTCGCAAAGTGTGAAAATTCAGCAGTCTTTTTGGTGTTTGGAAGCTCTCTAGTCCAAGATGGTTACTGGTTACAAACTTTGCTCCACAAGCTGCGAGAAAGAACCAGAGTTGAACCCAGGAGGACAAAGTCCAGTAAATCGTTTTTTGTACTTCTGAAGTACAGAGGTCTCCAGTAGAAGATAAGCAGATCCCTGAGGAAATACAGCTGAAAGAAAAGACGGCATTAAACAGGAGTTGGAAGAGGGAGCCCAGGTTAAAGTCTTCTTTCCATGACCTGATCCTCAGCTGGACCCTGAAGTTGTTTGGCTTTGAATGTCTTGCTCTTTTGCCGACCCCACAGATTATATCACCCTAGGCGACTGCCTAGTTTACCTAAGGGTTGGGCAGGCCCTGCAGCCAGGCAGCACTGAACCACATAGTTTACATTCCCCAAGTTTGCAATTCATAACCTTAAAAAGGATAAAACATCTACAAACTGGCCTGGTGAAAAATGATGAAAGGCTGGCGTAGCCTTGTGGTTAGGGCAGAGGGCTGGGAGGCCTCGGTTCAAATCCCACTGATGTTCCCTGGGGCTGTGGGCAAGTCGCTTGACCCTCCATTGCCTCAGGTACAAACTTACATGTAAGTCCTCCAGAGACAGGGAAAGATTTACTGACTGTAACTTACCTTGAACTACTACTGGAAAGACATGAACTAAATACACAAGACAGACCCTGCTTTTCGTTCTTCCTTTAACTGTTTCACTGAATGAGTGTGTTCATCAGCACAGAAGTAGTTAGAAAACTGATTCATGTCAAGCGATCCCCTCCTACTGCCCCACAATTTTCATAAATATTTGAAAGGAAAGGTAATTTCAGTGAACTGTGCGTTATATGAAAACATTTTATAATACATAGTTAATAGTTGTAACATCACAATGTGACACTTTACGGCATTAACTGCAGAGAATAACACATTATATTCCGTCAGGAAGGACAATGAACAGCAATAAAAATTCCCTCTAAAGGTCATGGGTTTTTTTTGCCTGCTTAGTAGACACAGTAGCTCTTTGTTCTTCTCTGGCCAGAATAAATACAACCATTCAGAATCAACCAATAAGAAAAGTGCCTGGTTATCACCTGCCTTCTGGCTATTTGGGGTGGGGAGTGACGTAAGGAATGGAAAACATATTTGGGTTCCCTTACATGTGGTTATTTTCTAGTTTTAACATTACTCTGTGTAAAAAAAAGTAGAAATAAGGGTCAAAAAATCACTGTAGGCGAGATCTTTTGACTGGAGTAACTACACATTTTCAACTAGGTTTATTTATAGTCTGCACAATCTGGCTAATAACACAGGTACACTACCAAAAAACTGCCTCCAGTTTTGCAACTGATTCCTATAGATTTTGGGGTGCTGAATCCAGGAAAAATAGCCAAAATGTTCCATCACGTCACGTTTTCTTGCAAAATTAGATTTCTTACCCATATAAGGAATGTTCACATAATTTCTTTTTAGCCGACTGCAGTTTATTTTCTTGGCCCAAAATAGAGGTTGTAATGGTTAACTAGAAACACTCCCTCATGATATTTTAGAGTGTTTTGTATTCATTTTATACATTAACAGGACAATTGGGAGGCGGGGGGCTAAATCCAGTACTCGCGCTGGCGCATGTTCTTTCCTGTTCGCCTCGCCTCGTTCGCTCGCTCAAACACGGTGGTTGCGACATGAACGTTCCTGTCAAATTTCAGTTTCTTGCAAGTTCATTATTACCTTTTGTTTGCTCAGTCGTAATCCAGCTTTATTCCGAAGTGGTTCACTACAGTTGTAGTTTGCAGTGCTGTGTATTTGTGATGGCTCACAGAGCCAGAGGTTGCGTCAACTCTCCGGACAGTTTTTGTTTTATTTGTGGGGAATATACCGTGAAAAAGCGGCAGAGGAACATTTCTGCATTTATTAAAAAAGTATATTTCGCCAATTTCGGTTTGAAGTTAGGCGATCAAGACAAACCGTGGGCTCCTCACAAAGTGTGCAAGACATCTGAGGAAGATCTACGCTTATGGATGAAAGGTAAAAAACAAGCATTTCGTTTCGGAATACCTATGATGTGGCGTGAACAAAGAGACCACAGCAGTGACTGCTATTTTTGCTCTTGCATTGTGAAGGGATACAACTTAAAAAATAAGAACGTAATAAGTTACCCCAACCTTCCCTCAGCAATTAGGCCTATGCCTCATAGCAACGAAGTACCTGTGCCTGAACCACCAAAATCTTTGGATCATATTTGTGTGGACGGTTCTGATCATGATGAGACTCATCAGATGGCTTTTCCCGATGAGTCCAGTACTTCCGAGTTTGAAACTGAACCAGATCCGAAACATGAACTTTTCTCTCAAGCTGAATTGAATGATTTAGTCCGGGATTTAGGACTCCCAAAAGATGCTGCCCAACTGCTAGGTTCTCGGCTTAAACAGAAAAATCTATTGTCACCAGGAACAACTTTTTATTGGTACCGCAAACGCGAGACACAATTTTTGAAGTATTTCAGCAAAGAGGAAGATTTGGTGTTTTGCAACGATATATACGGAGTGATGGAAAAGTTTAAACTCAAGTATGATCCTGCTGAATGGCGGCTGTTCATTGATTCGTCAAAAGACAGCATAAAAGGTGTTCTTCTTCATAATGGCAACACATTCGCTTCAGTTCCTATTGCTCACTCTGTTATTCTCCAAGAAAAATACGAGAATTTGGCCCTGATTCTTCAGAAGATTCGTTATGATGAGCATAAGTGGATGATTTGTGGAGACTTTAAAATTCTATCCATGCTATTAGGGCAGCAATCCGGTTTCACCAAATATCCCTGCTTCCTTTGCTTGTGGGATAGCCGGGCCCGCGACCTACACTGGGGGAAAAAAGACTGGCCAATTCGGGAGTATTTGAGACCCGGTGAGAAAAATGTTCTTCATGAGAGCTTGGTACCTCGTGATAAAATTCTATTACCACCTCTCCACATTAAGTTGGGTCTCATTAAGCAATTCATCAAGTCCCTTCCAAAAGATGGTGAGTGCTTTCGGTACCTTTGCTCAAAGTTCCCCCGACTTTCTGAAGCAAAGCTAAAGGAAGGAGTGTTTGTTGGCCCTGATATAAGGAAACTCATTTCAGATGGAGCATTCGCTGAAACGATGTTTGAGAAGGAAAAAGAAGCCTGGGATTCCTTCAAGGATGTTGTTCTCAAATTCTTGGGGAACAGGCGGGATGAGAACTATAAGGATATTGTTGCCAGGATGCTCAATGCCTTCAAAGAACAAGGCTGTAACATGAGCCTGAAAGTCCATTTCTTGCACTCCCATGTGAACTACTTTCCCGAAAACCTGGGGGCGTACAGTGAAGAACAAGGTGAAAGGTTTCACCAGGACATCAAGGACACAGAGAGAAGGTACCAAGGAAGATGGAACACCACTATGATGGCTGATTTCTGCTGGTTGCTGCTGCGGGAAACCCCAGATGAAAAATACGCCAAGCAGCGCACCAAGAGAAGCATTCGGGGGAAGAAGAAACGGGCCCACCAGGAGATTGATTGACCCAAGAATGACTTTAAAATCTAAACTGTGTTGACAAATATCGTGTTTTTACTAAACTGAAATAAAAATTTGCTAGTTATTACCACAGTGTCGGATCTCATTTATTAGAATTTTATTTTCACACCATCGGGTGTTCGTCTTCATGTATTGCAATGGTGCGGTTTGCATTTTCTATTCTTACATACATACCTGTACAACATTTTTTGCACATTTCTTTGCTTTGCTTTGTGTCTAACCTCGCTCTTATATGCTCAATGTTTGTGCACATGTATGTGGCTGTTTTAAGTGCAGACAATTTTGCTACCATCACAGTGTGTTTTGTTGACATTACTCTATTCTTATGTGCTGCCTTGTTACAATTTTCTTTATTCTTATTTGAATAACTACTAAACAATTAGTATAAAGAATTCATCCAAGAAACTTTTATCTCGATCGCACTCAATCTGAAACGTTCACCTCAAACTGCTAACCCAATGTAGCAAAAAATCTGTACATGATGGAGCAAATTGGTTACCAGATTTGGATTCAGCGCACCAAAAAACGTAAAAATCAATCGAAACATTAGAGGCAGTTTAAAAAAAATTTTTTTTAGTGTACCTGTGTAACAGGAGCTTAGGGCAATGTCATTTGAAGTCACAGGTGACTGTATTCTGGATTACCTTTTGCAACGCAGAGGATAAGGATCCCCACCGATCCCAGAGTCGGTCCATCAACCTATGGCTTCACATTTGTTTATTTAACAGCTTTTTTTTATACCGCTTTATCCTTTAGTCAAAGCGGTTTACACTGAAACAGAACATTTACATTAAATAGGGAAGTCAAACTTGGGATAACAATGATGTTGCTGGAGGTAAACTAAGTACATTTATATATACAGGGATGTGAGTCGGGGGAGTTTAAGAGTGTTTGGGAGGGGGGAGGATGAGGGGAGTTGAGGGAACTGTTAAGGGTTATTTTGAAGAGAGCATTCCCTGAAGATATGGGTTAGATTTTCTGGGATAGAGTTACATAGTAGCAGTGCATAGTGAGGGGGTGCAGGGAGGGGGTGTGCGGCACCACTACCCCTCCATATGCTTCAAAGCAGCAGCACAGCAAACCATTTCAGCACCCATGGTAGCCTTGAAGCACTGCACACACACAAATGCTCATGGCCTGCCACTCCTGCCCCTTCTGATGCAAACTTCCTGCCGATTCATGGCCTGCAGCTGTTCTGCCGATGCTTTGAAACATGTGGAGGGGTTGTGGTGCCGCACACCCCCTCACCAAGGTGAGGGAGAAGGGAAGGGAAGGACGCCTAGGGCAGGTGGAAGAGAAGGGAAGAGTTGACTGCGCATGTCGGTGAGAGAGATAAGGGAAGGAGAAATTCTGTGTAGACTCATGGCGACCCTCTGGATAGTTGTCCTAAATTGTGTTAAGTCTTCCGTCAGGCAGCTCATTGGTTGACAGAATGGCACCTGTAGCTGCTGTTATTGTATTGATCCATCTCATTGCTGGCCTTCCTCTTTTGCATTGACCTTCTACCTTGCCAAGCATGATATCTTTCTCTAATGATCTCTCTCTTCACATGATGCGTCCAAGGTATGAAAGTTGAAGTCTTGTCATCTGAGCTTCTAAAGAACGCTTAGGTTTGATCTCCTCTAGTACCAACTGGTTTGTTCTTCAGAAAGTCCATGGTATACACACTATTTCGTTTCCAGCACCAAAATTCAAAGGCATCGATTTTCTTCCTATCTTTTTCACTGTCCAACTTTTGCATTCATATGGCGTTATTGAAAATGCCATGGCTTCAACAAGTCAAATCTTTGTATGGAGAGAGACATCTCTGCTCTTGAGAATGTCGGCTAGGTCCTTCATAGCCATTCTGCCAAGAGCAATGCGTCGTCGGATTTCTAGATTGCTTGTTGCTTCTTTATTGATAGTTGATCCAAGTAAGTAAAAGTTATCAACTATTCAATTTCTTCTCCATCAACTATGAACTTATTGATTTTGCCAGTTGTCATGATCTTTGTTTTCTTTACAAAGTGCAGGCCCATTTTAAAACTATGTTCCTTGAACTTGAGAAGCAAATATTTCAGATCGTCTTCACTTTCAGCCAATAATATGGTATCAGCATAGTGAAGATTGTTGATGAGTCTTCCACGAATTTTCACACCTCGGTTGTCTTCATACAATCCTGCTTCTCTGATGATTTGTTTCAGATATAAATTAAACAGGTAGGGGGAATGTATGCAGCCTTCTTGTACACTTTTGCTGATTTTAAACCATTCTGTTTCTCCTCGTTCCATTCGAACTGCTGCTTCTTGATCAATGTACAGGACGTGCAAAAGAACGATCATGCTTCTTAATGTGGCCCACAGTTTCTCATGGTTTACACAGTCAAAAGCCTTGCTGTAGTCAATAAAGCACAAATAGATATCCTTTTGGTATTCTTTAGTCTTTTCAAGGATCCATCTCAGAACTGTGATGATGTCTCTCGTTCCTCGCCCTTTCCTGAACCCTGCTTGCACTTCAGGTAGTTCTTGTTCCAGGTATGGTTGTAGTCTCTATTGAATAATCTTCAGTAGAATCTTGCTGGAATGTGGGATCAGAGCAATTGTGCGATAATTTTCACAGTCAGTCGGATCACCTTTTTTTTTTTTAGTACTGGTATAAACACAGATCTTTTCCAGTCAGTTGGCCATGTCTTCCAAATTTCCTGGCAGAGCCTTGTAAGTATGGTGACAGCTGCATCAGATTGCTGTAATACTTCTATGGGAATGCCATCAATGCCTGGTGCTTTGTTCTTTGATAAGGCTTTCAATGCTGCTTAGACTTCTTTCATCACCAATGGTTCCATATCATAAGGTACAGGTTGAAAAAGCTGTTGGTCCACTTGATCTTTATCAAATAAAAACTCTGTATCTTCTTTCCACTTTTTCTTTATCTTCTCAGCATCATTCAACAAGGATCCTTGAGCATCTTATAACATTCCAATTCGAGGCTGGAATTTTTTCTTTAACTCTCGCAGCTTTAGGAAAGCTGATCTTGTTCTTCCTCTAATAGTTTCTGCTTCTATTTCCTTGCATGCATCATTGTAGTATTTCTTCTTGTCTTGTCTTGCTGCATGTTGGAACTCTCTATTGAGTTCTGCGATTGCCTCTCTTTCTCCTCTGGTTTTAGCTTCTCTGCGTTTCTGGACAATTTTCAGTTTCTTCGGTCATCCATTTTGGCTGTTTTTGCTTTTTCACCTTTTGAATAGACTTCTCGCTTTCTTCCAACACAACCTTCTTGATGTCATGCCATAAGTTTTCTGGAGCTCTGTCATTTGTATCTAAAGCAGCAAGTCGATTTTGCAGGCAGTCTCTAAATTCTGCGTGAAAAGAAGCAGGAAAAGGGCAACAGCAGAAAACTGAGCACAGCAAAAAAAGAAGGGAGGCGCACGCAGTCAGAAGAATAAGATACTACCAAAAAACAGATTGGGATGCTGCTTTAAAAGAGAACTTCGAAAGAAAGAAAACACTGCTCTCGAAGGAGGAAAAAACAGATGAAGGAAGGAAGGGTCCGGATAAGAAAAACTGCCCAACAACTTTCTCAGCAACCGGATCCTTGAATAAAGTTTTTTTTTATTCAACAAACTTTAAGGAGTTAGAAAAATAACAAAAGGTGACTGCCAACTTATTTGATAGAAGTCTTGCTTACAGAATTTGCAGTTTGCAGAACAGTCAGACTTCCCTTCAGAGGTGCTCTACTGGTCCTCTTGACCAGCAGCAGCTCTGGAAAGTGAAGGAAGGAAAACTGTTGGCAAAGATTGACCACCACAGTGTGCACAACTGCCAAAGATGGCTACACTGACACCAAATCTCTTCTTAGAGAACACCAGGAGCTAGGAGGCGTCCACCATCTGTTCAGACAGAGAAAAAATACTGAAGCTTGATGGGTTTTTACACCAAGGGTGATGTCACAAAGCTTCGGGAATATTTCTCTGTATCACCATCTGCTGGCAGGGGGGGGGGACACAATCGACTCGTCTGGGCTGGTCTAGCAGGATGTATTTGGAAGAGGAGATATTGAACACTTTGGGGTGGAGGCACATGTTGGACTATATGTTGGGGATAGGAAGGAAAGCTGAAGACCTAGGCTGGCCAGGGAGGAGGGTGCAGGGCTGAAGGTTTGTCTAGGGCAGCAGATATCCTTGGGCTGGCCCTGCCTGGACATCAAGGGCCAAACACAAATCGCTGGATTTTCAGGATATCCTTAAACTGCACGAGGTAGAATTGCATGCACTTCAGGCAGTGTGCAAGGGCATCCCTCTTCTGAACATTTATTGTGGATATTTGGAAACCTGACCAGTAAGCAGCCCTCGAGGATCACAGTATCCTCATCCCCTGATGTAAAGGATTGCAAAGAAAAAGAACTGGGTGGTGGCAAGGAGGGGGGGGGGGGGAGGGGATGGCAATATGCCCTGGTGCCCTTCCAGCATGCCATTACATCAAGCATGTAAAGAAAATGAAAGGGAGTTTCCGTCATTATACACATTAACAGAAAAAAAATACCGACCCACTAACTGGTGCTCACAGAAAACATGCCTCAGGCTTATAACAGCATTTCCCCTTGCTTTATGCTAAATCATATGATCCAGCATAAGACCTATCACTGCTCTCACACTGCACACAAGTCACCACCTGTGCGTCCTTCTACCTTCATCCGTACAGCGCAGCATCAGAAAGCAGAGGCACCCTCATTACCTGGAGCCTCACATGTCAACAGCGTCCTCTAGGGGCAAGAGCATCGTCCACTTTTCTGCTTCTAGACCGATATACAACCTGCAAGATCCATCAACATATCTATCCATCTCCTACATGATCTATCCATCCACATCTCGATATATTCCGACAGTCATTTTACATGTTAGTAGTGGCTGAGGCAAACCCTCCATATATGGAGGGAGGAGTGGCCAAGTGGTTGGGGCAAGGTACCTCAGGCCGAAAGGTCGGGGGTTCAAATCCCATATATGGAGGGAGGAGTGGCCAAGTGGTTGGGGCAAGGTACCTCAGGCCGAAAGGTCGGGGGTTCAAATCCCATATATGGAGGGAGGAGTGGCCAAGTGGTTGGGGCAAGGTACCTCAGGCCGAAAGGTCGGGGGTTCAAATCCCATATATGGAGGGAGGAGTGGCCAAGTGGTTGGGGCAAGGTACCTCAGGCCGAAAGGTCGGGGGTTCAAATCCCATATATGGAGGGAGGAGTGGCCTAGTGGTTGGGGCAAGGTACCTCAGGCCAGAAGGTCAGGGGTTCAAATCCCACTAGAGGACAACAACCTTGGGCCAGAAGGACTGGGGTTTCTAGTCCCACAGGTGCTCCTTAACCCTCCATAGCCCATGTTCCCTGTAAGTATTAGCATATGTGTCTCATATCCCCTCGTGTTAAATGTATCCCCCAATTGTGTTGTGACCACTTTGATTGAAGGATAAGGTCTAAATAAAATAAATAAATATGTAATTTATTTATTCAGACAGATTTGTATACCACCTTATCCTACAATCAAAGTGGTTACATGACATCACAATTGGGGTTACATTTAACATGTGGGTGATTTACAACATTTAACATGAGGGTATTTAACAACATTTAGAAAGCACAGTTGGAGGGTTACATTTAGCATGAGGGTAGGTCTCTCAGCCCAGCTATAAACATGTGAGTCACTGTGACGTGATATAGCAGCCAACCAGTGTCTCCAGAGCTTGAAGCAGTACCAGTAAGGAGCAGAACGCAGACAGCTCACGGCAGCAGCCAAGCCGTGAAGAAAACATACAACTAGATCCATATTTCACTGGATTTTTTGGCTGTTTGCCATTTGAAATGTTTTATAACCTAAAGCATATTTGTACTTTTCATTTTAAACAAAGCCCCCACTCACTCCTGAGAAATAAAATCACAAATCCAGCAGAGAAGCCTTGGAGGGGATTTTCCCATCATCTAGGTCTTCTCGTGAAAGGCATAAGGAATGTGAAAGTTCAAAAATAAAAGACATCAAAGTGCAACATAAATTAGACCAGGATAACCCAGGAACAGGGAGAGAGAGAGCCACTGAATTCATGAAAGCCAAAAGAACCAATACTGGTCTGGGGATAGATCCGGGCAAATCTTTCCCAGAGAGGAAGAATCTGCATCTGAGCTAGCGTTAGAACATACCACAGAGAAGAGACATGTAATTAAAGGAGAAAAAAACATGCTTAACGGCATTCCTTCTAAAGAGACACAAAGCATCTTTGTGTAAAAACCACCCATCAACATCTCAGGATCTGGCAGAGTACGACCCCCGTGGGGCTGGAATGAAAGCAAAGACGGAAAGACGGGGCGAGTTGCTCTGTTGCCAGGCGTGTTGGGCGAGGTACAGAAGGAAAAGAAGGATGGTGTTTCAAGACAACATTCTGTTAAATACCATGCGGAGGGTGAATGTTTTTACTTTCTTTCCAGGATTTCCAGGTTAGAAATGTCACTGCAGCCAACGGCCACGTACCTTCAGATGAAACTCCACAGGAACAGTTTCTGCAGAGAAAGAGCGGGTTTACTGGGGCCCTTGAATAACTCGGCTGTGCATTACTGCCAGTTAATGCAGCTAGGTTGCTGAGAGTCCTAGCCTTAAGGGGTAAATATTCAAAAGGGCTTCTCGGGTTAGCAAGACCTTTTAACCAAATAAGTACCGCTGAGAGCACGATTCGGTAGCATTATCCAGATAGTGCCGCTGAATATTTTCTCTGACCAACTTGGCAACTATCTAAATAGTGTTGTATGGGGTGTTGTATGGGTGAAGCTACGGCAGAGCCGGCACGTATCCAAATAGAAGTGATGCTATCTGCATAACTCAGGGCAGCAAAAAAAAGCTGTTCTAAGCGCTCTGCAGATTGCCTGTCCGGACAGTGCTGGTGCTAATTGCCATATATAGATATTCAGTATCTGGATCCTGGCATTGAAACTCTAGCGCCTAAAGCACACAGCCGTCACCGCTAAACCTTAAACTTGGATATTCAATGCTGGGGTCATATCTGGCCACTGGCAATGAATATCTAGGTCTGCTGCCTGGCACAGGATCTAACCGGGCAGTGGTGATATTGGGCTGCTGCCCGGTTAGCTCCCACAGGCACGGGAAAAGCTGGCCTATCTTTACCGTGGGTCACTAACCGGGCAGCAGCTCAATATCGCCATTGCCCGGTTAGTGACGGGTGCTGCCTCCGCTCCATCCCAGAACGCCCGTGACACGCCCCGACGCTACATGTTTAGCATCAGGGTGAACAGCGGCGAAATCCATGGATAGTCAGTGGCACTAACCATGTCAGAACCGCTGAATATCCCTCTAAGTGGCATTTACATGGTTTAGAGGTCTGTAAACCGTGTAAATGCCTTTTACTTATCGGGCCCCTGGATACTAGGTCACCATGGTGGCTGGTGTTTCTTAAAAAAGCTCAGACCAGAATGGTTTCAGTATTTTACTACTCTTACTAATAAAAACGTGCAGACAGGATCAGCTAAATAATTCTTTTATTTCCTACCATCGAGTTTTTCATCATCATAGCAGACTAGATGAACCATACTGGTCTTTATCTGCTGTCATATACTATATTACTATATATAAAGCAGTGGTTCTCAACCTTTTTTGTACCGTGACCCCTTTTACCACTGGTCAACTTGTGGTGACCCCCAATGATAAAATCAAATGCGTCTCTCTTCCTTTACCGTTAACGCATTGTCACTGTAATCATTTGTTGAATTATTAATATATCATAGGCCTTTGCAATATGTTTTTATTTATAAAATTTACTTATTTAAACCACAGTAATTAATCAACCATAAGTAACAATATTTGATTTAAAAATTATGATGATTTTGTAGTCAAATCACTAATATGAAATAAAATTATTTTTTCTTCCTTTGTTGTCTGACCATTTTATTCTCTGATCATGCTGGTCCCGATCTGAGGCTTCTGCTTTTCTGTCTTCTCTTAGCTCTCTTTCTGTGGTCTATGGTCCATCTGCCATTTCTTATCTCTTCTTTTGTTTTCTTCACTTCTTTCCATCAGCCTATTTCCAGTCCCCGTAACCCTTCCCAGTATCAGCCCCTTTCCAGTCCTGCCTCCCAGTACCTTCCAATGTCAACTTGCATTCCCATGATTGCCACTGGTGTCCATTCCCTTCCAGTCCCCCTCCTTCCCCACTGACCAGTCCCTTCTAGTACAAATACCATGGCAGCCCCTCTCAGATCCACTCCCTTCCAGTCCAATTCTCCCATCCCCTCACATCAGCCCATTTGTAGCCCTGGCCCCCAGTTTTCTTCCAAGGCCAGCAGCTCTATCCTCCCCTCCCCACCATCAGCCCATTTCCAGTTGAAGCCCCTCCAATCAGCTCACTTCCAGTGCTAGTCCCCCCTCAACCCCATTACCAGCACTAGGCTCCCCTAATCAGCCCATTTCCTGTCCTACCCCCACCCCCATCAGCCCATTACCAGTCCTAGCCTCCCTGATCAGCTCATTTCCAGTGCTAGTTCCCCTCAGTCCATTACCAGTCCTACCCCCCCATCAGCTCATTTCCAGTGCTAGTCCCCCCTCAGCCCATTACCAGCGCTAGGCTCCCCTAATCAGCCCATTTCCAGTCCTACCCCCACCAGCTCATTTCCAATGCTAGTCCCCCCATCAGCCCATTACCAGTCCCAACCCCCTCCCCATTGATCAGTCCATTCTCAGTCCTAGCCTTCCTTAATCAACCCATTACCAGTCCTAGCCCCCTGATCTGCCCATTACCAGTGCTAGCCCCATCAGCCCATTATAATCTTAACCCACACTGTCTCTCTCCTCTGTCCAGCATTTATCCCCTGTCTGTCCAGTATGTCCCCGTATCTCCCCTTTGCCCATGTCAGCCCCCTCTCTGTCCATGTCAGCCCTCCCTCCCTCCCTATCAGCCCGCCCCCTCCCTCCCTCCATTTCAGCCCCGTCCCTCCCCCATTTCAGCCTCATTGCAGGTTCCCTGCCCCCTCCTCCCCTCTCCCTATGTCTGCCTGCTACTGCCCTGATCTTCTGCAGCCGTGGTTCCCTGTCTCTTAGGGAACCGTGTCTGTGCCTGTGAAGCCGTTGCGGAGCCTGTCTGTCTCTCGATTGGCTCCGTGCAGCATTGTCCCGCCTCCAAAGGAAGTTGTTTACCACTTCCTTTGGAGGCAGGACAATGCTGCATGGATGGAGCCCGTCGAGAGACGGGAAGGCTCCGCAACATTTTCACAGGCACAGACACGGTTCCTTAAGAGGCAGGGAGCCGCAGCTGCAGAAGGGAGGCAGTAAGTTTGCTGCTGCCGAGAAGCGGACTCGGCAGTGGCAGCAACTTGTGCGATTTTTTATTTTTATTTAACTTGGCGGAGTGAGGTGACCCCTGCTAAATCCTGTGGCGACCCCCGTGGGGTCACGACCCACAGGTTGAGAACCACTGGTCTAAAGCCATTCTCTCTGTAATAGTTTTTAGCTTTTATTTGTAAGACTTGGATCCATTGCTCAGAATTCCTACATTCTGAAATCAGATTCCAGAAATACTTGCTTCGCACAGATGCTGCTAGTTCCTCTACTTTAACCACACTGTTTGTAATTTGCAGTGAGCATTCTCCTTAAGGAAGCACATATACCTAGGATATCCCGTTGTAGGGACCCATGAGTCTGTCTGTGTGTCTGTCACCAGGGACCATTAGCTGATGGAGAGTCAAAGCATCTGTGGTTATTTCCTGGGAATGGAGGATCTGGTGGAGATCGGTCATTCCTGTAAAAAAAAAATAAAAAAAGTCACATGCTAATCAAACCCCATGAACCCCTGAACTATGACAAAACAATGTGAAGATGCTGGAATGTGATGGAAATCAATTGGGCCATGCTAGTTTCTGTGCAAAGCAGAGCTTCAGAGGCAACGCTAAGTAAGGCTTTTAATGCACAGAACAGCTGAGGCGCCTCAGCTCAACTGCATGCATATGGAGAGGGAGGAGGAAGAGGAGGTTAATTAGGTTTCCAAAAATAGATTGTTGCCTTTTTATTTCTCTTTCTATGTTAATTGGTCTCTTTGCTCACTTGTGTGGTCTGTCTAAGCAGTGTTTAAGTGATAAGTCCCATAAGCCCAGGAGGTAATCGGTGCACTCAAACACGATGGTAGATTCAAGGTAGGTACTCACCTGTAGCAGGTGTTCTCTGTGGATAGCAGGAATAAGTCCTCATGTATGGGTGATGTGCTCTGAGGAACCCCGCGCAGGAATGCTCCCCAGCTTCTATCGGAAGCTTTTGGGAGGCGCCTGCGCGTCTCCTTCCCGCCTGCCACTGTGGCGCCATGATGCCTCAGTCTGATAACATAGGTGTAGATAACTCCTCAGGCAGGTGGGAGGTTGTGAGGACATTCCTTTTGTGCATGGAAAACACCTGCTACAGGTGAGTAACTACCTTTTCTCCATGGACAAACAAGAATGAGCCCACTCGTATGGGACTCCAAAGCTACAGGCTACCGAAACCGAGGAGGCTACAGAGAAGCCCAACTGCGAAATGGCAAGAGGCCAGAACTACTCAACCATAAAAGGAGTGCTTTGGACAGAGACAATGGGCCTAGGGGGGATGGAGTTGGATTCTAATCCCCAACCCATATCTGGAGAAGAGATTGGACAAAGTCACTGTTAACAATGGGAATCCCCATCTAGACAACAGTGAAATGAGTATGTGTGGACAAAGACCACAACACAAACATGCGGAACTCCTCCTGGCCATCAACACAACCATAGCCCAGACTCTGTAGGCTCAGGCCTACCGAGGCATAAGCAAAAGGGATGCAGTAGCCTAGTTAACATGACCAATGTGGCCAGATTGGCAAGAGCGCGCTTTGGAGCAGCAGCCCCTAGCTCGCTGGGGTTCAAGAACAAAAGCTGGAAGCACTCCCTTTGGCTTTTGCTCACTCCAAGAAGTTAGAAGCTCACCTGCAGTAAAGGGATTTTTTGGATCAAAAAGGAGGAGAGGTGGTACGGTGGGTAATAGCCAAAGTTGTCAACATCTGCACAGGAAAGGGTTGGAGCTAGAAAAGAACTGTGTTGCTGGGCAAGTTGTGGCATACCAATGTTGGTACTGTTGGACATGTGGACACGAGGGGAGTGGGGGGGGGGGGTTAGGACTGGAGTTAGTTGGGGGGGGGTTAGGACTGGAGTTAGTTGGGGTGTGGAAGTAGGACTTGCTTGTGAATGACTGTACCATTTTTACTTCGCCAATAAAAAGATTTCCCTCCCCCCTCCCCAAATAAAAAAGCTCGCCTGCAGCCACATTTGTGCCATGCAGCATCCCCCTAACGGGCATAAGACTTTGGTAAATTGTTGGTAGAACAGCTGACTGATTAAGATAGAAACCAAAACCACCCCAAAAGAATTCAAGGGGAGTACAGAGGGGTAGACTAGCATTAAAGAAGTTGGTGGATAATTATTGGAGTCTGAAGCGAAGAGATCGTCACCAAAAATAAACAATAACTCCAGGACCAAATTGCAGAGAGCAGAAATAGAGATAATTCAGAGAGCTTCCAGGAGCTGCCGAGGAAAATCACTGATGTCTAAAGACACTGCCGGAGGGCTGCAAGAGGGCTTCCAGAGAAGCAACCTCTGCACGGAGTGGATCCCAAAGGACTGTAGCCAAAGCCAGCCCAAGTGTTTCTGCCACCCTAGGAGAGTGCAGAGTGTGGTCTGCTACATTCCGATGAAGGCAGCCCTGTCTCCAGTGAGATCACCGAAGAGATCTTCTCTACAGAACAGCATGCCATCCAATCTGCTCTGCAGTAATTGTGCCAGGTCTGAGGACCAAAAAACAGGCAAGTGTCCGGGTGGTAATACCTCAGGCAGACGGTCTTGATATCATCATGAAGTCATCCTGGGTTGCCCGGTCCATGAAGATCAAGCATTTCTTGGGGTCATTGGGAATGATACCCACCCCCCCCCCCCAAGGGAGGAACTGAGGCTGCTTCTCATGTTTAGCAAGAGCATGTCCCTGCCAATCTATTAAGCGACCATGTGGCTATGAGCATGGAACCCAGAGCAATGAGACTTTGGTCGTCTTGGACCTCAGGAGGTGGATTCAACCGCCAGGGAATGCCGAGGAAGCCAAACTTCTGGAATTCTCGCTTTCTAAACCCTGCACACGGAGTCAAGTTGTCCACCGATTGGACGCCCGGTAAATGGGTTTTCACACATTCATCTCCCTCTAAGCAGGAAACAATGCATGAATACTGTCACTTGAGTGTCAAAGAGTACTGCAGGGTCACAACTCTCCAGTTTGCCCCAGTCTCAGACCAAGGTGTTAGGGCCTTGCCTATCCTATGGCAACCTGGAAGGCCCTGATCTTGGGAGGTGACCTACGTCACTCATGAGGCAGGCACAAAAGAGGTCCAGGAGATTCATCCTCTAGCAAGACCCATTGGTTACCCGCCTGTCCCAGAGGAAGTTTTTAAGTGGAACTCTGCCTGAACATTGAGGGAATCAAGAGCTCCATATGGAGTGAGGGCACACCGATACTCTGCTTGTTGCGTGAGTGGCCCAGGCACAGACCCGAATGTTAGAGGGCAATATCAGCCAGACTGGCACCGCGTCGAGCCCTTCGATACCCCAATGTCGATGCATCCATCGCAGGCAAGGCTTGCGTCCCAATGATGGGGCTGTCAATGTCAATGCAGCAGACATCGAGGCCTCAGGATGGTGCACTGCCAAAACTCTGCGGTGCACTCTGATAATGCGAAGGCTTCCAATTCCAAAAGGCATTGGGCTTGATCAAAGGTCAGCTGGTCGATGCAGACAACACTGATGCCAAGGCTCTGGCATGCTGTAGGGTTAGTAGCACCAGGATGAGGTTTTTGAGAGCTTTCTGAAAGTGCCTCTCTATGTTTGCCGATTCTGAAGGCAGTGAGAGCTTCAGCTACTCTGAGCGATGTACCCAGTATCTGTACAGGGATATCTGCAGCTCAATCATGGCTCTCGGCCTCAGATCCTCAGCGCTCTTGACACTACGCCCCAATGGGTTCCAATGTTGATGCACCAGAATTTGTGCTCTGTTCAATGACTCTGCAATGTCAGTATTGAAGCTGAATCTGTCCTCCTCTCCAGATGGAGATCAATTGATGACCGATGCTTTGGGGCATTATGTGCTCGGTTCCGAAGGGGCTCGAGACTTCTTGATGTCGATGTTCCACCTGTGTTTGAAGCAACCCCAGAAGCCTTAGAGGCCAACATCATAGATGCCAAAGAGGATGGACTTGACTTCTACAATTCACGGTCCTATTGCCAATGAATGCCCCAGGCACCGGAAAACACCACATCCAGCGGATATGGCATAAGGGAACAGCTTCTTGCTGCAGACCTACAGCAAACTCAAGTGACTGAAAAACAAGGCCCGAACAGGGCACAGGCATCCAATAGCCACAAAGAGGAGGAGAAAATAAACCAAGATTAAAGGAAAAGAAACGCGACAGCACTAGTGATGTTAAAGAAACTCAGAAGCGCAGGACCCTCTGCAGGGAAGAAAAATCAATTTTGAAGAGAGGATGCCCATAACACATCCTTAGCCTCCATGGAAAAATAAAGACCGAGGCATCATGGTACCATAGCAGCAGGCAACGCGCAGGCATGGTGGAGCCTCCCAAAAGCTTCTAACAGAAGCTGGGGAGCGTACCAGTGCGGGGTCTGTCAAAGGACGTCACCCGTATGTGAGGACTCATCCCTGCTTGTCTACAGAGAAAAGAGCTGGAAGTAGAAGAGGAAATATTAGGGGGTTATTGTTTCCATCACTGAAGCAGGACAGAGTGGTAGATGCCTGGAATAGCCCGACAGCAGTTCTTAAGAATATTCAAGCATGGCTGGCACAGATGCAGATAAAAGCAATTAATAAATCTTAATAAATAAATATATGGGGGGACAGCAGGTGTTGGAAATGTCTGTACTGGATTATTTGACCACTGAAGGGCCAAAAAGAGGTGATGGAACAGCAGCTGGCACAGAGGACAGTGTGGAGGCATCAAGTTACTGAGAAAAGGCGGCAAGGTTGGCTAAGAAGCAGTGGTCCCTTCTCCGACATAATCAGGGGAAGGTGGTAAGTTTTGTAACATGGACTGCAGGCTGACTTGGTTATGTTTTCCAGCTCATGACAGGTAGGCCATGACCTCCGCAAGCAGCGAAGTCTGTATGGTTGACAGCTGACTGAGATGCTTAGATATCGTAATGCAGATGTGGCAACTATGCAGACAGGATGGGCCAAAAGATTATGATCTGCTAACATCTACTATGTAATTATTATTTACATTTATCACATGCCTTTTTGGTAGTAGTTCAAGGTCAGTTACATTCTAGTACACTAGATCTTTCCCTGCCCCCAGAGAGTTTACATTCTAAGGAGCCGATATCTGAAATCACTTACTCGTTTATACGTATACTACCACTGAAAATTCTCAGATTACTCTGACACTATGCAGATAGTTCCAGGGAAGAGTGAGGGTGTTCCGCCCAACTATCCAGATAGCGGCGATATTCAGGCCTCTATCTATATCACTAAACAGTTTAAACTGTTAAAATTAAACTGCTCAGCTATATGGATCATGAACTGAATATCACCGCTATTTGTAGAGAGTGTCCGCAGTTGCCGGTGTCTACGTACATTCAGCGCCGTCACGTCTATAGATGGTGGCATCAAATATATGTAAAATATTTAAACACTCTAATTTCCATGGCTCTTAGCTTACTGCTCTAACCACTGAGCTACACCTCTACTCCAAAGTAAGCCACACCAAAAAAACCTTCTAAAATTTAGCTTATAAACCAGACTTTGAGGACAAAATGAGAAACTACAGTGGCCTTGCTGTTGAAGAGAAGTTGAGATTCTTGGCCAACCATAAGAAATCTATTAATCTTATAGTGAATATGAGAATCTATCATGGTAGGGCAGAACAGTACCCAAACTCTAATGTCTCACTGACTGAGGTTCCTCATTTAGGTCATCATGTGTCATTTGCACTTGGTAATGTGCTTTCAAGCAGTAACTAAATATAAGAGGGGGGAAGGATGGACGAGAGAAGAAGAGAGAAAGATCCCCCCCCTCCTCCAGGAAATTTTTCTTTCAAAGAAGGAGGATGTGTTGAGATGGGTAGAGATGTTTTACTGGTTTTATATGACAAGAGGTGGTGTCCCTATGTACAAGGTGAAATAGGATGAAACAGTACTAAATCCTGGCTGAGGAAACGGGATGAAAAAGGAGTGATGAGCGGCCTTTACAATTCTCAGACTCTGCTGCTCTTGTCTTGTTCTCATACTAGAATGTCACAGACCCAAAGGCAGGTCAAAGCCTAGAATGTAGTATGGTGTGATCCCATCCCCTAAAAAAAAAAATACAGACTAGGGCCTCAGGGATCTGCTGCAACAGAACCTTGAACCTTTCTATTCATAATTCCCATTTATTGTACAGTTTTTACTTTTTGAATTATTTTTTGAATTTTGGTAGCAGTGTCTTTAGTGATCTTTAAAAAGTTTTACAGACAATCATAAAATCTTAAATTCTTTTTTAGATTGTTAAATATCTAGTAATGGCTTGGTTATATTTGAGCTCCTCCTTTGCCCAGCTTTGTTTGTTTGTTTTTTATCCTTATGGTTATTCTCGTGGAAATTTCATGCAGTTGTTTCACACAAATTTAGTTGAGATAAGTGGTAAAAACGTATGTACAACCATTCTAAGTGTATGAAGTTACTTTTTACATTTACTTATTTATATATATTTTTATTTCAGTGGTCAATGTCCTTATTTATATGAAAGGTTTATCTGAAGGTATTGGTATTTACATGATACATTATTATGTACACTAGTGTAGTGTTTTTATGCTCACTACTATTTATCATTCATTATTCTGATTTACCTGTTTATATTGCATCCTCCTCATCTCTTTTCTTACATACAATAAGTTTGACATATAATTGTTTTATTCCATTATATATGTTTTTATCGCATACATATTTATAATCTATTGTTCTTTAATTTAAATTTGGCCTTTTGCCATATTTTTATTTTCATTCATGGTAATAATTTGCATGTTTATGTTTGGTTTTATTTTATTTATGGTAACAATGTGCATGTTTATATTTGGTTTTAATTATTTATTTATTTTACTGTTTGATCTTTTGATAGTGTTTTAACTTTTTTCTTTATTGACATGTTTTAATTTTACTTTTACTTTTTTGAGGTTTGTTCCCTCATATGATATCCCCCTGAAGAAGGCCGCTGGCCGAAACGTGTAGGGGTCACTAATAAAAGGGGTTTGTCCAAACCTGAACTTCTGCCAGTCCTTGTATCTGTTTCCTTGCTCCTTTCTCCCCTATACTCCACTAGTTATCCTGCCTCTTCTTTTCCAATGTACTCCAAAGTCTGACTCACATGTAGGACTAAAGCTAGGCCAGTGACCACTGCAAATCATATTAGGGGACCTGACATGTCAAAGTTGACCCTAAACTGTTGGTGGTCTCCTCTGCTCTGCTGCTGTGGCTGCGCCCCTCCTAGGGGAGCTGAAGCTTCACCTGAAACTTCTCTAGCAGACACAAAAATTCCACCAGATTTCTGCTTGCAGAACTTGAAGTTCCACATCACCTGTTGTGTCTCCTCCCCTCCTGGGGGTACTGAAGCTTTACCTCTACCAGAAGATCCATGCTTCTTTGTGCAGGAAGGAGCCAAACTTCCACCAGCTCTCTACAGCTGCCTTGAAGGACCAAAGCTCCACCTCTGCCGGGAGAGGACCAAAGCTCTGTGGCCTCTTTCAAGTTCCGATGCCCCCTTCTTGCTGGGAAGGGTTCCCATTACCTGGGATTATAGATGCACCAGGCCCATGACTGGCAACCGATTTTAGCACTCAGCAATTCTAGCTCTGAGGTACAAGCTCAGCTCTGTCCATGACCTAGTGTTCCGATTTTCCATTTAGAAAAAAAAAGTCCTCCCTCAACCATATGACTGAGCCCAGTACAATGATGCAGAAAAATGAATTACACATATCCCATATGTGGCTTTTCTTTCTCTTCCCAGGCTTTCAACCATACACTTATTGTTCAGGGTGAGATCTGCCTGCCTCATGAATACATTTCTAAATGTCTCACTTTTCCCTACAAATATTTCTCTTTAGAAGCATTCTGAGCCTTAGGGGATTTTTTATTTACTGTTTTTTGTATAGTGAGACTGGATTTTGATTTTGCAGTAAGGATCAGGAATTAACCTTAGAATTCGCATTCCCAATCCTATGCAAATTCCTAACCTTTGAATCACACCTCTACAGGATTCTCAGTAGGGGTCTTAGCACATCTCATTACTGTCAGCCTTTCAGACTCATCCCACAGGCTGGCAAGCTCATATTAATCAAAGGACTCTGGGTTCTCTATTTCATATTGCAGTTCACTTCAATTAATGGTACACTCCCTCTCCCCCAAACCCAGCGAGGCTTAATATCGGAAAGTGTGCTAGTCAGGTTACACCCACTAAAGAATCGCCCTTGAATAAGCTAAAGCCGCAGTTCTATTAATGGAAGAATTCAATAAAAATGCTGTTTAAACTTTTGAAAGTTATAATCCCTTTGTCACCTCAACTGCCTAGGACAGAGGCTCCCAACCTGTGGGTCCATGGATCCCTGGGGCCCAAAGGACACAGAAAAGAGGCTGGTGAGGATTGGCTGTGGGGACTGGTTAGGGGAGAGGGAGTAAGAGAGAGACCGAGACAGGTCGGGCCTAATTGGGGAAGAGAGAAACTGGTGGAGACAGGAAGAAGAAGGGAGATAAAGAGCGCTAGTGGGGACAGGCCTGATGCTGCTTAATCTCCTTGTGTCTCCTTACTTTTCCCTTGCTGTATCCTTGTTTTTCAGCTGTTGTATTGTCTGTCTTGACTAGATTGTAAGCTCTGATGAGCAGGGACCTTATTTATGTGTTTGTACAGGGCTGCATATGCCTTGTAGCGTTATATAAATGATCAGTAGTAGTAGTAAAGGGTCCAGGAAGAGTGGTGTGGATGAAATAGGAGTCTCTGAACCAAAACGTTTGGGAACCTCTACCCTACAAGGCTGAAGACCGAACACAATTTAGGACAACTATCCAGAGGGTCGCCATGAGTCGACACGGACTTGACGGCACTTAACAACAACCCTACAAGAAGAGGTGGAGGTGGGAAGGGGACCAGTGGAAGGAGGGCATCTGAGAAGACAAAGCCTTCTCTCCCCAAGAAGAGCACATGACACCACTGGTAACCAGGAAAGGCCCTCCCAGAAGAACATGAGGCTGTGAACCAGAAGAGGCACAGACACGATGCCAGTCTCACCATAACATGCCACTATCAGTACAACACTAACACTAACCAGGAAAAGCACCCGCTACACTTCCATCCAGGACTTCCCCCACTCTCCAAACTAAATGCAACAGCTCGGAAAGCAATGTTCACCTGTTTATAATAGGGTGCCATCCCCTCCTAGGGCTGCGGGGCAATGCATTATTGGATTTCTCAGTTTGTAACAGAAATAAATAAAAGCCTTTCCTCCCCCTCCCCCCAACCCCCTCAGGTTTTGAAGACCTTTCAGAGTAAGTCTAATAAAGCTGGTTTCCACAGTGTACTGCATCCATTAACCATGACCTGGCACTTGTTATCAGTGACTAATCCAGTACAAAGGACATGCCAGCATAGAGAAAAGGGGGTGAGGGTTCATGGAATAGTTCGGGGCAGTTTCTTCTATGTTCACTATGTGACTTGACAACGTGCTTCACCTAAGAAGCCCGAAGCATGTAACACTCTACGATCAAATAATACCATCCCTCTCCTCCAACCCTTGTAATAACCCCCTTAAAACAGACTAAACAATACCTTATTATAAAACCATGTTTTTGGTTTCTTCTTAAAGATGGGGTAACATCTCTGAAATTGCAACTCTGCTACTAATATATTACATAACTTGGGTCCAACTACCCCAAATTATGTCAAGAAGGGGAAGATGTAACCTCACGTTACTTGTGCTGATAGAAAGGACTATTTAGAAAGAAAATGTGGAATACCAAGCATAGACTCTTGAATTGAGCCCAATACTCGACTGGTAACCACTGGAGTGTGGCCAAGGCTGGGGAAATACGGTCCAGTGACGTCATCTACAGTAATAGCTGTGTTGTGAACCAGCTGTAATCTCCTAACTTGGTACTTCAGGAGCTCACAATAATTGCAGATTCCCAAATGAGGTCCTTACAACTGATGTTATCTGGACTTTCAGGGATAGATTACCATCCAACAATATACATAACTTCCACCCAACCTCTCTCTTGCTCACCACCATCCATATATCATGGAAACACTAAAGGGGCATGTTTACTAAAAGGTTTTAATGCGCATTAATGTTATTAACCCACGTTAAGTACTTACAGTCTTTTTATTTCTATGGGTGCAGTGGCACTTGACGTGCTTTAACCTTTAGTTAACATGCCCCTGAGTGCATTCTGGTGCTTATTTATCCACAAGTAATGAGATTTTCCTGGGTTAAGCTTTAGCTCTGCCTCCTTCAACCATCATGGTACTTCCTTCAATAGTTACGAATCAAAGCTTCAGAGTCAGCCTGATTTGCACCAACTTCTTCTAACCATAACTGAATGTCGTCAGCAAACAAAGGGCATGATATTCCAATCTGCTCCAGCAAATGGACCACTGGACAAACCAAGATTAACGAGTAAAGGTGATAATACAGATTGCTTTACTGGGATCACTTCAGATTCACGACTCTCCCATATCCATACTGAAGGAGCCCATGGCAATAGCTTGTTTAAGGCTCCTACTTGTTTTCCTATTTCTTTTAAATTACATCTATTGGCTGTTTACTTACAGAACACGCACCTAGGGCCTGACATTCCAGGGCATTTATACGGTTTACAGAGCTGTAAACTGTATAAATATCCCTAAGCGGGATATTCAGCGGCACTAAAATGCCAAAAATCCCAGACTAATGTCACTATACACCCTGATGATAACCGCTTAGCATCAGGGCGTGTCGGAAGCGTTCCGGGAACGTTCCAGAGCAGAGCTAAGGTGGAGCCAATTGCAAACTTGGCAGCGGCAATACTAAGCTGCTGCCTGGTTTGCGACCCGTGGGTAAAGATAGGCACAGCAAAAGCTGGCCTATGGGAGTTAACTGGGCAGCAGCTCAATATTGCTGCTGCCCAGTTAGCTTCTGTGGCGTCTCAGGCTGTGTGGCAACCCCGGATATACAACGTTGAGGCCGGATATGACCCCTGTATTGAATATCCAGGTTTAATATTCAGCACTGGTGGCTAGCTGCTGTAATTATGCTAGCCACCTGCGCAGAATATCGGGCTCCTAGAACCCCAAGTCCAGTTGAAAGGCTTAAAATACCTTTACAGATCAATTCACTTTCTTTGAGAAGTTTCCAATTCAGAATTCCAAACACTCCGATTTGTGAGATTAATGTGCAGAACAGCGCCTCCTGCTGTTGCAGCTGTTAAAATACCTTCACTCAAGCCAAAAAAGAAATTCTCTACTGTATTTCTTTCTTCCAACTGCATTTTCTAATGTTTCAGCTAAGAGGATTTCTCTTTTCCTAAGAGCTGTACAAACAGGTCTATTTTCAGGCCTTCCATAATAAATATTCATGAGGTGTATTTATAGCTGATGTGCCTCGTTTATGGCCAATTTACATATGTTGGACGACCTGTTTGTGACTCTGACACCCCTGGGATGCCTGGGCTACCAGGCTGCATGTCTGAACTCCCATACTATATCGGAAAAGATCATGCCTCTCTTCACAATTAGATCTTATTGCCATCTCTGCTGAAAAGTTTATTTTTAGAACCCAGTCAAAAGAATTATTTTTTTAAATGGTTTTGCTATAGGCACAGAATTGGGAACTACCTCCAGTCGCATTCAGGCATTAATCATATCTGCTGCAGCACAACTCCCAATCAGACTCTGCTAAACTGGGTTTGCTAAGTCCCAGCTTCCCCATTGCTCCACAATCGTAGAGAATCAGCAATGAAGCGCACTGTCCTCCCACCACCACTCCAATGCACCTGCAGGAAAGGACCACAAGCTCCTGGATGATGTGAGAAAAAAAAATGGCACTCTGGAAGGTCTTCTAAATGCCATCAAGTCAGTGCTGACTCCTGGTGACCCAGCAACCTCTGGGTTTTCTTGGCAATGTATAACTGGAAGTAGATTGCCAGGCCTTTTCTTCTGAGGCAATGGAGTGTTAAGTGACTTGCCCAAGGTCACAAGGAGCACCAGTGTTTGAACCCTTGATCTTTTGGGTACTAGGCAGTTGCTCTAACCACTAGGCTACTCCTCCACTCCTCCAGAGGGCCATGCTAAGAGCGAAAATCACTGCATAATAGTTCCAGCAAATCCTCTTTCAAAAGTACTGTTGATGCTCTGCCCCCAGAGTCCAAAATAACTACCTCAGCTGCCCTCACAGACTTCATGGAACGCAGCAAACACCTCATCCACTCAGCCTTTGACCCTGCCGCCCACAGAGTTGGTGCAGCCATCGCCGCCAGATGGCCTGGCTCCAGATCTCCAGTCTGAGGGAAGACACCCTCGACTGCATAGCAGACAACCCCTGTGTGGGGGACTCCCTTTTCAGGGACAAGGTCAAGGACATGATTAATGATTTGAAGGACAATGGCACCGCCCTTCAGACTCATGCCTCAGAGGGCCTCAAGCGCAGCTCCAGCAGCCAGAAAGGAAACTACCAATGCAAGTCCTATTCCTCATCTCAGCGCCACAGTTCCTATCATCGGTGGCAGCTGCAATGGTTAAAGCAACAACTACCGTACCATACATCCTACCAACAGAAGCATTACCAGAGGGACAGCAAACAAGAAAAACAAACAGCCCCCTCGTCCAGCAAGAGTATACCTTCCTTTTGACTGTGCGTGCCAGGCTGACCTTACAGTGGCAGGGAATGGCTCTCAGCCTTCTTGGATGCCTGGAGGGACATTATGACAGACAAATGGATTCTCAAAATCATTGTCAGGGAATACTGTATCCATTTATCCGCTCCACAATATCAGCATTCCATTCCTTCCAGTGAAACAATCACTACAGCTGATCCCTGCATGGCTGTAGAAGTACAATCCCTCCTGGCAGCAAGAATAGAGCTCATTCTGCCAGAAGAGCTCAACTGTGGTTTCTACTCCAGGTATTTCTTGATCACCAAGAAGTCCAGTGGCGTTTTCCCCATCCTTGACCTCAGGGATAAGTTTTGGATGTAGTCCTTGGGCTCCATCCTACCTCTCATTCAAACTGACAACTGGATGGTGTCATTGGACTTGCAGGATGCATACACCCACATTCCCATATACTGGGCACACAGGAGATAACTACCATGGGCTGGACAGCCACTACCAATACAGGATGCTTCTCTAAGGCCTTTCACCGGCCCTGAGGGTTTTCAAATGTGTTGCCATAGCTGCTGCTCACCTCTTCAAGCTCAGCATGTGTCTCTTCTACCTGAACGATTAGCTCCTCACAGCACCTTCACAGCAGGGGAACCAGATGGCCACTGAGCAGACAGTCACCCTGCTTTCATTACTCAACTTCCCTGTAAAATTTCAGAAGTTGTGCCTTCAACCCACACAGCATGAGGAGTTCATGGAAGTAGATATCAGAACAACCCTATCCAAGGAGTTCTTATCTGCCCAATGTGTCGATGCCATCACCTTAATGTCCTGGGAATTCTTGTCTTTCAGCCACGTCACCGCCAGAACATTGGTTTACCTCCTGGGCCAAACGGCAGTGATCACCCAAATCCTACCCCTCACCAGACTCCTACAAAGGCACCTGTGCAGCCACTGGAGGCAGCACTTGCAACCTCTGTCCAGTCGCATCTCACTGGGCATGAAGTTGCAAGACTCACTCGCCTGGTGAGCCCTACAAGAAAATCTATTGGGGGGAAGACCATTCCAACAGCCGCAACATCACCACCACGGATGTCTCAAATGTAGGCTGAGGTGCCCACCTGCTCCAACTCTGTACCAAGGGCATCTGGATGGCAAGGGATCAAGGTCATCACATCAACTTTCTGGAGCTGCGTGCAGGTACGTGCAAGAGCTTTCGACCACTGCATCACCACCAAAACCATCTTAATTTGGACAACCAGATTGCCATGTTCTATGTCAACAAGCAAGGGGAAATGGGTTCCCTTATGCTCTGCAAGGAGGCACTCAAGCTCTGGTCCTCTGCTCTCTCTAAGCCCTGCCTGCTGCAGGCCTCCTACCTGCTGGGTTCCTACAATCATCTTGCAGACAGACTAAGCCATCAAATGGACCCTCACAAATTATCCTTCGATCCCCATGTGGCGACATCACTCTTCTGACAGTGGGGCCACCCACATGTGGACCTATCTGCCAGCAAGAAGAATGCAAAGTGCACCCACTTCTGCTCCAAATGCATGTCCTCCCGCAGCCTCACCTCAGATGCCTTTGGCATACATTGAGGGGAGATATCACTCCTGTATGCCTTCCCCCCACTCTGCTGATCTTCAGAACCATTCAGAAGATCATTTAAGACAGGGTACAGGTCATCCTCATCGCTCCCCACTGGCCCAGATAGGTATGGTTTCCCTACCTATGGCATCTGGCCTTGGACCCATCCATCTGACTGCTGCTGACACTGGACCTCATCACAGAGGATGAAAGCGCCACTCTGCATCCAAATCTACCAGCGCTCGCACCGATGGTCTGGAAATTGAGAGGCTGACCCTATCATCCCTCAGCCTCTCTACTGAAGTACAGCAAGTCACCCTGACAGCCAGAAGCCCTTCCATGAGGAAATCGTACAGCCTAAGGTGGAAGCAGTTTGACGCCTGCTGCTCCTCTGAGGGACTTGAGCCGGACTCCTGTCCAGTCCTGTAAGTCCTTCAGTACCTAACCATCTCACTGAACTGGGACTCAAGATGCAGTCAATTCAGGGCCACCTGTCAGCCATCGCCACCTTCCACGCTCATCTCCACGCTTCATGAAGGGCCTGGCCAATCTGAAGCTTACATGTGACAACCAGTACCACCCTGGGACCTCAACATTGTTCTGCACCAGCTCACACAGGACCCATTCAAACCACTGCTGACCACATCCCTAAAATATGCAATGTGGAAGACCCTCTTCCTGGTTGCCTTCACATCTGCCAGGTGGATCACTGAGCTGCAAGCCCTTATGACTCATCCGCCATACACACAGCGCTACCAGGACCGCGCCACCCTCAGGCCCACCCCAGATTCATTCCCATGGTGGCCTCTGCGTTCCATATCAACCAGACAATCGAGTTGCTTACCTTCTACCCTGAGCCATTCTTTACCTGAAGAGCAGAGGCTCCACACTCTCAACTGCGTCCATGCCGTGAACCTACATCTGCAGGCCAGAACATCAGCGATGGGGAGTGCATCTCTGTCTGCTTTGACCTCAGCAGGTCAGGATGCCTGATTCAAAGAACTCTGTTGCTGTGGATATCAGATTGCATTGTATTCTGCTACACCCAGGTTTGTGCCCAGCCCACAACAAAACATCCAGCTTGACATCTAAACAGACCTACACTCCGTACCGATGGTCAACATCTGCAAGGCTGCCACCTCATTCTCTGTACATACTTTCCAAAGACACTACTGCCTCGACCATGGCACACTGGCAGACAGTTCCTTCAGCTGGGCAATACTGCCCACAGCTGTGCCACAAAAGTAGGCTCATGTTGAGTTGGACTGAAAACTAAGTTATGCACTGGACTACCCATTGGAAACAGCATTCCTGCTTTGCCTCATTGCTGTATGACACTGTCACTGTTGTGCTGGTCTACCTCATGCTTACTGTTACTAGACATGTTTCCTGTTACCAAAATCCCTGTTCTTGTTTGCTATGGTTTGCTCTGTTGAGTTCTTATTGCTATTCCGTTTGCTTGGTTGTTCCCAGCTTACTGTTGTGCTAGGGAACAGCTTATGCTAAATAAACCTTTGGCTTGGTTTCCATCTCCTTTATCCACTGCAGCAGACATGCGGCCAAGGGCCACAGCTAAAGAGTCACCAGGTGTGGCTGACTCATCCTACTTGTCCATGGAGAAAGGTTACTTAACTGTAACGGAGGTTCTCTGAAGATAGCAGGATAAGTCAGTCACACAAACCCACCCACCTTCCCTGGATGAGGATGACCGCACATCTCGAGCACCTGCCAACCTAGCCACAAGGACACTTGGGACGTACTGGGCTAGGTAGGGGTGGGCTCGGAGGTAGGCTCATCTAGGCTTGCCTTTCTGAGCTCTGGGAGAGCACTTCCGTCCACTGCACAGTCAGATGATGTCACCAAGCATGGCTGATTTATCCTGCTGTCCACAGATAATCCCCATTACAGGTAAGTAACCGCAACCGCACTGTCAGTACTGACTCGATGGCACACACTGCATTTCTGGGGTAACTCAACAGCAACATCAGAAACTTTTTTTCATGGAAAGGATGCCGGATATAGGGAAATGGACTCCTAGTGGAAACAAAAACACTAATGCAATTCAAGTAGGAACAGAGAATCTGTAGTTATGAAAAGCAAAGGAAAAACTGAGAACAACTGCGGCCTTTGGCCGTACACCAGGAACTAAGCTGAGCACACAATGACTCAAGGCCCTTATCTGCTGAGCTCTCTCTTTTCTCATCTCAAACCACTTAAGTGCATTCTATGTTGCTTTCTTCTTCGCTACTTCAGGGGCTGTGGGACGGATGAGTGAAAGGTTGATACTTCTGCTGTTTCTTATTTATCTGAGTGCATAGATATGGGCAGAGAGGATTTAACCAGAGAAGATGGGGGGCTTTGCCCGATGTCCCTGTGTGAACTGGCTCACACCCTGTGTATATTATGCTGGCATCTTTATCTAAGGCAAGAATGCAGCAGAAGTCTCTGAACATGACCCAGTGCTTCCAATTCACTACAGAGATCCTACTGGGGAAGAAAAAAATAAAAAAGACACCTACACAGTTCTTTCCTTGCTATCTGGCTCTAAGCAAGCCAGTCTTTCCTCCCAGGCATGTGTCATTCCTATTGTCGTTGGGCTGTTCAATCCTCTCTGATCTGTGGAGGGCCATAAGAGAGACATAATTGGCTGACAGATGTTTGAAATGGGAGTGACTTCACTGTCATTGCGGAAAGCAACGTGCAAGCTAATGGCTATGAAATTATTCCACTGCCATAGGAGGTGGCAGAATCTGTTCCTCTGCTAAAATGATTCAATATAAGTCGATGTGAAGCAGCCACTGCCAGTGTTTTTGTAAATGCAGCAGCTAAATATAATACAGGTATTTTGCACTGCAATCCGCGTAGCGAGCACCACCGAGTAGGCGTATACAGCGCTCAGCATTGCAGCTATTCAGAGAGTGGTGATATTCAAGCTGCTATTTGGATAACTAAATTTATATGGCTAGTTATCCCAGACAGTAGACTGAATATCACTGCTATCTGGATAGCTAGGTGGAAGGCCATAGTACCACTGAAAATCTTATCCAAACGCCGCTGCTGCTATCCAGACATATGCCTTTGAAAAGCCAGGATTTATATTTAAAAAAAAGAGAGTCTTTAATGCCCCAGCACTATGTGCAATATATCTTTAGCTGCTAGTATGCCTAGTTTTTCCTGTTTTCTCTCTTCCACTTGCAAACATCAATATCCCTTTTCTACAGAGCATCGCTTGTGCGCGCAGCCCTGTCAAACAAATCACAAGCCTACAAGGACCTTCAAAGCAAAAGCCTTCTCAGCTAGATTGTGTGCACTGCAGCCCGCTGCATGCTCTTCAAGGTACTCTCGCGGATCGGATCCTGCGTTCAGTGGGAGCCCTGTTAGATTGGCTTTAAAACAGCATATGTGCTTCCTTAACCGGAATAAGATGGCCAGCTTGGGCACAATGCCGCCCTAGAGGTACCAGAGCTAAATTACAGCAGACTAGGGAAGGTAAAGAAATAGGCCTGTCGGTTTCAGAGCATCGGGCTACTTACAGTTACTAAAGTAAATGACAAATGAATTCCCAAATGAATGGCTACTAATCACACATATGCCCCTCAACCACACACACTCGCATTTCCCTTTGGGTCACAGATCATGCATTCATTTACTGCAATAAATTAAATGCAAAGTTCTAATGGCACTCTTGTATGTGGAATGGATTCATTATGACCTACACCACTACAATAAGCCTGCTACTGCTACTATTACACCAAAGGAATTTAGAATGGGGGACGATTTAAAAAAAAAAAAAAAAAGACGTGCAAATGAGGTTCTATAAAACTAATGATGAGAAGGCTGACCACCGACTCCAGAATGGCAGGCTAACAGGCTTGAAAAGTCATATGAGCAACACCTGGGCAGGAAATTAACTATAAATACACAGTAGAAACGTGGGATATGAGCACAGATAAAGAGTAGCCGCCTAGTGGTTAGAGCAACTGCCTAGTATCCAGAAGATCAAGGGTTCAATTCCCACTGGCACTCCTTGTGACCTTGGGCAAGTCACTTTACCCTCCACTGCCTCAGAAGAGGAGGCCTGGCAATCTACTTCTGGTGATACATTGCCAAGAAAACCCAGAGGCAGCTGGGTCGCCACCACTAAAGACTATAAGGAAGGCTCATCTAGTCTGCCATGTTCATACCTGGTGCAATGCAACAGACACCGTTTCATCCCCGGCTTTCCACACAGAGCTCTGCAACCCAGAGATCAGGTGTCAGGTCCATCTCTATGCTGCTAGAAGTTGAGCAGATCACATGGGGACTTTGTATTACAAGGCACCTATGTGAGAAGTCCAAAAAGGTACCTACTGTATACAATCACAAAACTCCCTGAACCTCAAACCTTCAGTACCAAAGCAGGAATTGGGGAGTCCCACATACAATGGTGTAGGCAGGATAGATTTTTGAGTGGGGCCCGAGATGGACCGTGTGGATCTTGATACTATCTCCTGTTCTCCTCGTACTGGCCCAATGCTACCATCGCTGAATGAGTGGGCAGGGACCCAGACCCACCCTTGGCTACCTCCCTGCCCGCAGTACTCTGAAGTTTAAAAAAGGAGGGTATCAGCTAAATGCAGCTAAATATCAGAAATCACCATTCTGCCTATGGCTCTATAACTTAAATTTGCAACAAAAATTATTCCAGCTGCAATCTACTTTGTTTTTAAGAAACGTTTCTTAGTAAAGGCTTCCTTTGGAGCACCAAAATATCTCCTTTGTACAGTTTAAGTCACATACCTTGGACCCTGAAGGAACATCCTTCTCCTGTCAGAAAATCAATGCCAGAATTTAAAAGTAGCCCATGGAACATAGCCCTAGTATCGACTGTGCGCCTCTGTCTTAGATGGGTAGCCAGGTAGGAGAAATGGGAGGGAGGGGGCTACAGAATAACACTGCCCTTTCTCTCCCTTTATGAAAGCTATGACTAGAATTAAGTCCCTGCTCTGGTTCCAGACGTTGTGGTAGAGATTTCTCTGATACATTATAGTCACAAAGTCAGAAATCAGAAGTACTTTTCCATAGATTTATCATGGTCTTTTCCCGTAGACCTGAATGAGGAAAAAAAAGCCTTTGTGGGTTGGCCCCAGAATGGGAAAAATCCTTTAGAACATTGAGATTCTGAGTGAATGAAAATGCAAAGAAATATAATTATCCCGTAGAAGCACGAATTATGGAAGATTTTCTTGATGATGTGTTTGTAGGAAATCATCTGGTAAATCAAGAGCTTATATTTTTTCTTTATTTAGTTCTCACGGGAAAAATCCTTTGGGCCTATCCCAGACTCAGCTCTTCTGTTATGTGGAGTTACATCAGCGATTCTCAAACTGCAGGGCACGGGACAGATCACAAGAGCGCAAACTATTTGGTTTTGACAATTTTAACAGCAGGGCATTGTGCTGCTATATTTTTTTTGAAAAGCTAAAACCTTTTTGTGAGGAGAGTTGGAAGTATTAGAGACAATGGGAGGGGACCTAACGAGTTTCACACACATTGCTGCAGTTCTGGAGACTCAGAGTTGGTTGACTGATACAAAACTTTCCGCTCCTCCAATTCACGACAAATCTTCATTTTTAAATGCAAGTCTAAGGAAAGATCCATGCTGTTGAAGAGTCAAAGTTTTGATCCATTATTCCACTGCAAGAAAGCTAAGTCAAGTTGTGGCATGTCACAGGGATGCACATCAATATGATAGGTGGATTGCCTATTCTTAGATTTCTGTGAAGTGTCACATACTGTCAAATATTTTAAGCCGTGGCTGAAAGAGTGTTCACAATGACCGTAAATTCTACTGTTTCCCCCCCCCCCACCCCCCAGGCCATGGTGCAGTTTGTCCTAGAGTAGTTGGAGCAACAGGTCATGCTCTAGAGAAGCCAGAGTTCAAATCCCACTGACGTTCCTTATGACCGCTGGCAAATCCGTTCACCTTCCACTGTCTCGGGTACAAATCTTCCCTGGGGATAGGGAAATGCCTAAGTATACCTGACTGTAATTCACGGTGAACTACTACTGGAAAGACCTGGGCTATATATGAAAATTCACAGCGAGCGATCAGTAAGTCTACTCAGCAAGAAAGGGAATGTCACAAAGTGCAGAAAAGAAGATAAAATGCCTTTTTGCTAGACAATGTGTGTCAACCTGGGAATAAATATGATTCCGCTAACTACCCATTCAGCTCCACCCACGAGAAGGGCAACCAGCTCTCTGCAGACAGACACCTAATGCCACTCACCGCTGTTTCATCGGAAACCCTAGTCTACATCTGTCACTATATTGATAATATTTCTAAAACATTTTATTTGGATCCACAAAAGGGCCGAATGTAAGTGCTGATGCCAATGTCCAAGGGCAAACAGTCCCTTCCAGGGTCGGTGCAAAAGATATTAGGTACCCCAGGCAATCTTCAGCCTTGAACATTGTTGAATTTAATTATCAAAATGTCGGAAGGCAATGATGATTGCTTCAACACCTCTCTTAGAACAATCCTGCAAAAATGCAAAATTGGACATACTCCTTTTAAAATATTACCCTTTGCTTTGCACATATGTACATAGTGAGGTAAATATCCTAAACTCTCCCACCTCCCTGTGGCTAAAAGCATACACCGATGGTTCTTTGAATTTGTGTGGCTGACAGGATCTATTGTTTTGCTTTGATTGCAGTTGCTCTTTGCTAACCCCCCTCAAAGCTATTGCTCTAGGTAACTGCCTTGCCTAATAGCTAAACTGGCTCTGATCCCCTCACAAAGAGGGCTGAAGATTCACCCTTTACTGCACCATAACATATCGAGCTGAAGGTAGCACAATTGCAAACTCTTATCCAAGTACTGCACCGAGTTAACCAGGACTATGCACACGCTTAGTCTACATCATTAGAAAAGATATGCCAAACTGGGTCAGACCAAGCCCATCTAGCCCATATCCCGTTTCCAACAGTGGCCAACCCAGGTCACAAGAACCTGTCAGGTTCCCAAAAGATAGACATATTCCATGCTACTTAGCCCAGGGGTAAGCGGTGGATGTCCCCAGTCCCGTTTAATAACAGTTTATGGACTTTTCCTCCAGGAACTTGTTCAAACCTCTTTTAAACCCAGCTACCCTAAAAGCATTTACTACAATCTTCAGCAATGAATTCCATAGTTTGATTACGCGTTGAGTGAAAAATATTTTGCCCACATTAAATTTTATCTGCTATTTGGAAGCCTAGTCCCCAATTTCTAAAGGCACTCTTGCAATTTTTCACAATCTTGTGTTTTAACAACTTTAAATAATTTTGTCTCATCTGCAAATTTGATCACCTCGCTCATTATTCCCATCTCCAAGTCATTTATGAATATGTTAAAAAGCAGCAGGTCCAGCACACATCCCTGGGGTACTCCACTATTCACCCTTCTCCATTAGCCATTTAGCCCTACATAGTTCTGGAGGGACCTACACAGGTTAGTACAGATGCTTGTGAGAGGGTTTTATATTGTACATTTGCAGCATCTTTGCTCCCCATATCTTTCCCCATTCTCTCCCATCCTTATCCCCCCCTCCCCCGCTCCATTGCCCATCTCAGTTCTATCTCTAGCCTAGTCCAGCAGTCTTCCAATGACTGCTACAGGCAAAACTGGGAAGCAAGACGTATATCGCAGTGTGCGCTCAGCATAAGCATTGTGCATTTAGGTATGTGCCATGTTCCAATGCTGTACGTTTGGGTATGCGCATGGTTCCAGGCTGTGCACCGCATTCTGCACCTTGTTCTGGCAGCATGTCGGGGTTGGTGCTCGATGTTCTGCGCTTTCGACCAGAGCCAGCCCAAGGGTTTCTGCTGCCTTAGGCAGACCCACTCGCCAACCCCCTCGGCATCTATCAATTCACCATGGGAGGGTGAGTGGACAGCACCGTGACCCCCCCCCCCATGATTTTTCAAAGCAGCGACTTTCTGCCTCTGCTTTGGCACCCAGGCGCTTGCGCACACACTCATGGCCTGTTACTCCTGCCCCTTCCAACAGAAAGTTGCATTGGAGGGAGCAGAAGTAGCGGGTGCTCTAAGGCCCGCTGTGGATGCCAAAGCAGCAGCAGAAAGCCACCGCTTAGAAAAATTATGGGAGGAGTCACAGTGCCATGACAGCCACTGGGCTCTGCTGCCCTAGACAGCCACCTAGACTGCCTAGTGGGTGGGCCAGCCCTGCTTCCAATAGCTCACCAGCAGACCCTGGTGGCCACAAGAAGCATAGCATGGACAGACAGCATATAAGACTACCTTATAAAAATATATAGATGGATGTTTAAGGGGGATATGCTAGGCCTTATGCCAGATTCTAAATTGGGTAGATTTGGTTTACGTAGATATATACTTAGAACTCTTGGAAGAGAGGCAGCTAATAGGCAGGGAAGCCAGGGTTCAAATCCCGATTCTCCCAATGACACTCTGTGACCTTGGGAAAGTCACTTCATCCTCAGCTGCCTCGGCATAATTTGGATGGTGAGCCTAAAAGGGCAGGGAAATAACTTGTGTACTGAGATGTAACTCACTTTGAGCTTGGATTTGGAGAAAGATGTAAATGCAGAGTTTTGTTATTTCAAACCAGTGCAGAATATGGAACTTAGGCAGGGGGCATGCCGGATAATAAGAATGGGAGGGTTCCTTACCACTTTCTGGTCCCTGGAAGGGGAAGAGGATGAACAGGTGCAGTTGGATTTCTGATAACAGAACAAAAGTATTAGTGGCAAGTGCTGCTATGACCCAACGCTTTCGAGATAAACCTTGTGATTCCCCGCCAAAAGTCAACGTTAACAATAACTGATGTGTGTGCAGAGAAGTTAAGCCTCACTCAGCAGGATTTCACAGTTGATCGCTGGCCTCAGAACACTTCAGTCTATTCTCACTCAGGGACATGATGAATTCTGATTTAAATTAACATTTCCCTGGGGACAGGCCTGAGGACTCAAAGCACAAACCTCAGAAGCTCAAAGGCGCAAAACTTGAATCCCCTTAGCAATACTTGCTATGACTTTGTGAAATCCACTTACCCTCTCTATGTGCAAACCGAAGAGTGTAAGATTTCAGCAGAAGGTCCCTATGACCAAGTGCCTTATCTTATACCACAATTAAGCCTGATGCCTTTCATCTGCAAGAATTAACAGTGGGCCATTGATTTATACACTGTCAATGGTGAAATTAGACCTTACCTGTTCATTTTCTTTCCTGGAGTCCCTCCAGTCCAGTCCAGACAAGTGGGTTACGCTCCTCTACCAGCAGTTGGAGACTGAGAATACAGCTTCAAGTGTGCTATAAGCAACCTGTGCTAATCAACTAAGCCAGTAGGAACATCACAAAGCAGGGGGGAAAAAAAAGGTGTCCTAACTCCAGTTCTCTAATAGCTATGCACGCTTCAAACCTTCCGCACAAAAGGGGAGCCAGACTGTCACCTCTGTCAGAATACCCCAACGGTCTCAGGCACCTGAAACACAGAATCATTCAAAGTATTTTCTCTTTTTTTAAACTAGATAAACAAAAGGAATCTCGAACAGAGTGCACAGCCCTGAAGCTGAAAACAACTCTGTCGAGATCCTGAAGATGAGCGTGTGCCATCCTGTACATGTCCGTCCAAAACGAGCTCTGCAAAATAAGTCGTGAGACAGTTGCCCATAGAAAACATACCCTGGGTGGGTCCTGGACTGGACTGGACGCCACAAAATAAAATTAGCAGGTAAGGTTTAAATTTCACCTTCCAATATGTCTCTCCAGTCCAGTTCAGTCATGTGGGACATAGAAATGCAGTACTGACGCGGGTGGGAGCAGAGAATGTGGCCTGTAGCATCTTGGCTCCAAACTCTGCATCCTGTCGGGTCTATACATCCAGATGGTAATGTCGCACATAGGAATGAAGGAACAACCAGATCGCCACCTTACAAATGTCTTGGGGAGGAACCAAGCTGAACTCTGCCCAGAATGATGATTGGGCCCATGTAGAATGTACCCACAAGTCCAAGGGCACCTGGCACTCTTTCAACAGATATGCCAATGCAAGCGCCTCCTGGATCCACTGGGAAATAGATACCTTAGAAGCCACCTCGCCTTTGTGGGGGCTGCCAAACAAGACAAAGAGCCTCTCCAAAAGGCCTGAGTCAGCTAATGAAGACAACCCAGTCTGCAGAAACACCAGTATATCAGGGAGCGAGGCCCCAAGGGTATGAACGCCATGCTCCCCACACCAGGCCTCAAAGATATGTCAAACCCACGCATAGGTCAGGGACGTTGACCTTCTGTGGGACTGCAATAAGGTATCAATCATCTGGGGCGAGTAACCTCTGCCTCAGTTGAGCCCTCTCAAGAATCAAGCCATAAGAACTGACCTACAGCCAGCATCTGCACCGGCCCTTGGGTGAGCACGTCCACCTCTGCTGGCAGTCGGAATGTCTCCACATCCAGGAGCCACATGAGGTGCACATACCAGGATCGTCAAAGCCAGTCCGGAGCAATCAGCACCACTCTCGATGAGCCCTATCTACTGCAGGACCTGACCTATCAGTGGCCACAGGAGAAACTCAAAGTAGGACCACCCTCAGCCAGGGCTGAACCAGGGCGTCCAGCCCCTCAGATTTATGTGTCCTGTGCCAGCTGAAGAAGCGCTCAACCTTGGCATTCGACTGGGATGTCACGTCCATCACCAACTGCCCCCAGCAAGCCATCATTCACTGAAATGCCAATTGCGACAGCACCCACTCCCCAGGATCCAGGGAGATACGACTCAGATAATCCACTTG
The DNA here is from genome assembly GCA_033557465.1 of Ichthyophis bannanicus. Taxonomy (NCBI): domain Eukaryota; kingdom Metazoa; phylum Chordata; class Amphibia; order Gymnophiona; family Ichthyophiidae; genus Ichthyophis; species Ichthyophis bannanicus. The sequence goes on along the minus strand of CM066047.1, from coordinate 31,097,277 downwards.
AACAATGTCCTTCATGGCCAAATGGGTAGCCGATAGTGCCAGCAAGTGGGCCTCCGGCCACTGAAGCAACAGATAACCTCCACCGCCACCACCATCATGGCATTGTCCGACAGCATCCTCATTGCCTTGCAATGGAGCAACGGCAGGAGCTCCTCCAATGCCAGCCACACCACCTCTGCCTCCAGGTGATTGACTATTGGCTCTCCTCCATGGTCCCCTGAGCCACCGGAGACAATGTCTGCCCCAGCCCTTCAGGCTGGCATCCATGGTCACCACTACTCGAGCCTGAGATTCGAGGGGCATGCCCACAGCGAGCTTGTCTGAAGTCAGCCACCAACACAGTCTTGTTTGAGCCAGCTCCCGAAGAAAGGCAAACTTCAATGGACTGCCGACTGTGACAGAAGCTCCCTTTTTTAAAGTCCTCATGTGCAGACTCGCCCAGGGCACAAGCATCAACAAGGCTACCATTGAGCCCAGCACCTGGAGGTAGTCCCATGCACACGGGTAGGAAGCCTCTGCAACTCTTGGACCTGGGCCTGCAATGTTGCGATACTGCCCTCTGGGAGGAAGACCATACCCTTGAGGGCATTGAACCATGCTCACAGATATTCCAAGGACTGAGACGACTCCAGCCTGCTCTTGGCCAGGTTGATTATCCAGCCCAAGTCCTGAAAGCAATGACTCACCCGCTCCAGTGCCTCAAAACTCTCCCTGAATAATTTGGCTCGGATCAGCCAATCGTCCAGATACAGATGAATCAGGACCCCCTGCCTGGTAAATTCTCGGTTACCACCACCATGACCTTGGTAAACACCCGAGGCACAGTGGTGAGACCACAGGGCAAAGCCTGGAATTGGAAGTGTTCCTTGGGCACGGAGAACCATAGAAAATGCTAATGAGTGGGGCAGATGGGAATGTGTAAATAAGCCTCAGTCAAATCCAGAGAGGTCAGGAACTCTCCCTGTCGGACCACCACTATCACTGAGCACAAGGTCTCCATGCGAAAACACAGTATCTTTAGGGCCCTGTTAATCCCTTTCAGATAGAGAGAATAAGGTGCCCAGACCCTTCCTTCTTGGGAACCACAAAACAGATGGAATACCACCCCGAGCCCCAGTCTGTGCACAGAACTGGAACAATAGCCTCCAGGCACAGCATGCACTTGGGTGTCTCCTCTACCGCCTAAGCCTTTCTGGAGGCCCAACATGGGGACATCATGGAGCTATCTGGGAGATACCTGACAAACCCGAGGGTGTAACCCTCTTGGATCACCTTGAACACTCATGCGTCCGATGTAATTTGGGCCCAGGCAGGGAAGAACTGTTGCAGGTGGCTGCCCACAGGCTGAAGTCCAGCCAGGGCCCCCACAAGCTTGGGGGTTATGGAGGCCCCAGGAACACATCCTCAGCCCCCTCAGGAGCCTCCACGAAAGGAAGGACCCCTCTGTAAGAACCGAGACCTCTATGGTTTAAACACCTGGGCAGGTTAAACATGACAAGAGTTGCGACCACAACCTCACAGAGGGGCTCCCCTCTGCCTTCTCCCTTGGGTTTATCCTCCAGCAGCTTGGGCACATTGGAGAGGACCTGGAAAAACTGGTCAAGGATTTGGGGGACTCCCAAACAGCAACTTCGTTGCAAAGGAGAGCCTACAGAGCCTTGTCTTGGAGGCCACATCCGGACAACTAGTACAACCAAAGTAGCCTGTGCGCCGAGACCATTGTCACCATGCCCTTGGCAGATGTACATAGCAGATCATAAAGCAGGTCTGCCAAGAAGGCCAATCCAGACTCCAACTGAGCAGCAGAAACCTAGCCCGTGGGATCTGCCCCCGTCTCCTCTGGAATCTGTTGAGACCACCAGAGGCAGACCTGAGCCATATAGGCTTCACAGATGGCCCCCCCTGAAGGGCTAGCACCGACACCCTGAAAGCCTGCTTAAACAGGGCTTCCATCCTCCTATCCGGCAGATCCTTTAGGGCCGCATAACCTTCACTGGAATGGTGGTCTTGTGAGTAACCACTGCGATTCTGATTCCTGGCAACCCTGTGGAGAATTATCCCTATCTGCTGGGTTTTCTTGGCAAAGTGCGACAGGAAATAGATTGCCAGGCCTTTCTTATGCACAGTAAGCCTACAGCACCTGGTATTCCAAGGTGGTCTCACATTCAAGCACTAACCAGGCCCATCATCACTTAACTTCCAAGATCAATTGAGACTGGGCTCACTCAGGGGGCAATTTTTGCTTGTCCATATGCAAAGGAAACCTGGAGTCGGTGCAGAGGGTGACTACTAAAATGATTAGTGGTCTTCATTATAAAGCATATGAGGACAGACTGAAGGATCTTAATATGTACACCTTAGAGGAAAGGCGGGATAGAGGTGATATGATTGAGATGTTTAAATACCTCTGTGGCATAAATGTTCAGGGAGAGAGCCTCTTTCAATTGAAAGCAAGTTCTGCTACGAGGGGACATGGGATGAGGGTGAAGGGAGATAGATTCAGGAGTAATATGAGGAAATATTTCTTTACGGAAAGAGTAGTGGATCCGTGGAATAGTCTCCCAGTGGAGGTGGTAGAGATGAGGACAGTAACTGAATTAAAAAAAGCATGGGACAAAGACAGAGGATCTCTAAAGGTGAAAAGGGGACTGTTGTAGTTGTTGATATGGAAGGACAGACTAGATAGGCCATGTGGTCTTTTTCTGTCATCATGTTTCTTTGTTACCTACATAGTTTGCTTAGAAATGTTCCTACAAGATCTATGGGTACAGAAGTGCTCACCTACTTTACACCTCCTATTTTTGTGGGCAGCAGAACAAGGGCAAGATACAGATCGCTGAAATGAGTTGTGGCTGGTCTCAGCAGCTGTAAAGACATGAAGAGGGAACTGGGGGAGGGGCCTGCACTTCATTTTCCAACTCTCGATCTGGCACATTTCACAGAGACAACTAAGAAGTCTATGACACAGATTGAAGAGAGTCATTTTTACCCTACAGTGATTAAAATAAAGACAAAAATTCAATTCTGCATGAGAAAGATGCTGATGAAAGCCCTCTCAGAGGTTTTGACATTATCACTCAGTAGGAAGCCCAGTTAATGAAGCTTCTTGAAACGGTTACACCTCTAAGGCTCAGGGAAAATTACATTTTCGGGGTAATTATTTTGTCTATCAAGCGCCCCCAAGTGAAGCATTAATCACTTCTCCCCCAAACTCGCCAGGAACTTGTGCTTCTGGCAAACACTTGACAGAAAAGAGAAGGAAAGCTTTTGAACACACCATTTGTTGCCAGCCTGCTGGCTGTGTGGAATCAATACAAGTGCAACCTTTAAGCAGGGTAAATCTACATTTCCTGACTACTGCGTCTGTACTCTTCTACTGATGGAGTGTGGTGCAAGCTAGCCCCCTTTCCAATTCCTGAACCTCCTTTCCTTCCAAAGAAATTTTAGAGAGACCGTGGACAGAGCCTCAGACGATGAGCTGATTTACTCTGCCACATCTCTGGCTGGCTTCAAAGAACCCTGCAAGGGCCACACAAATACAGAAACAGAATATGACCCTAAGACCCATCTAACCCTCCATAATCTACCTTTCCTGTCTCTTCACAGCTACAGATTTCGATGCTCATCTCAGGCTTTTGAATCCCGTTCCTGTTTTGATTCCACCATCTCCCTTATGAAACAGTTCCATGCATCCATCATCCTTTCCATGAAGATATGCTTTCTGATGTTACTCCTTGGAGCGTCATAATGTGACCTCTCTACTAGAACTTTTGTGCTGAAAAAGGTTTGCCTCGTACATTATTTATACATTTGAGGTATCTGCTTGTCTCAATCATATTCCCTTGTCTTTTGCCTCTGTTCTGCAGCTCAATTATAAATGCACAAAGAACATAACTCATTACTTCATCATAAGGTCAGGCGGATGATTATTTAATGTGCCTATCCTTCGTGCTGTGAGATGTGCATCGGCTGTATATTCCAGACACCATCGGGGAAACCATTTCTCTGCTGACTCTGCTGAAAAACTGCCACTGGATATTAAAGGCTCGAGACATTACATTCCCTTCTCTTCAATACATGCAACTTCGGAACAATATATAACACAGCATTACAATTTTATATCATGTCATTGCCTCCCCAGCCACGGTTTTCATCACTTCACTATCTCTAGACTGAGCAACAGAGAAACCACAAACATCGGAACCTGGTAACGGTTTCTCCAACCCAGTGTTAACAAGCCCCAGTTATATCCGTATCTGCCAAAAGAATGCTCATTTCTCATGGACGTATCTCTACAGTGCAAAGGGTCTACTGAGTGAAACTCCCACCTGCACTGTGTTACTCTCCAGACACTTCATGGACAAGGTAAAGATGGTGTCATGACCAATGTTCCTGCAAAGCTGCATGGATATCCTCGGTCCTTGCTGCTGCCAGTGGCGGGGGGGGGGGAGTTGCTGCGATATTGCACTGCCTGCTCCCCCATTGAACCCCCACGCAGTAGCATGGGAGGCCTCCTCTCACGCAGTTCTGTGGGAATGATAGTCCTACCTATACCACAGTTAAAGCACACACATGTACAAATTATACATCATATTGCCGTTTGATCTATTCATGTAGTTCTATGCACACCTCCAACGTCCATGCGCAACACGTGATTAGTCTGCAGATTTCAGACACAGAAGAAACAACTATTTCTGACATTGGGGGTTTAATGAAAAATAGTTTTCTAACAAAGGGCACCCTGCGCATGTCCAATGTTTCCCAGCCAAGATGAGGCCGCTGTCATTTCTCAATTTGTATTTTGGCCCCTCCTGCACTACCCCATGCTGTATGCCTCAAATTGTAACAACTTAACTGCTGCTGCTAAGAACTAGTCCTTTAAAAATGAGGAATCAGGAATGTTAATCTGGCCACCTCCAAAAATTCACCCGATTACTGAACTTTATGGGAACTATCATTTAACAGAAAGCACCGTTTATCATTTTGAGAACCCAAGCTGCATTCAATGATCGGCGCAGACTCAGGAGTAATCCAATTACGTAATCTTCTTCAGAATTCATGGAATGACCTTCCAGGGGAGAAGGTGGGGGCAGAAATGGTATAAATTCCAGAAAACATGAGGCAAGCACCAGGGATTCTTAGACAGGATAACGCTCAAGACCAACTTGCATCTATGGAAAAATGGGCAGAACAGGTGGTCTTTGTAGTATTTCGCTGCCACTATTTCTGCTCTCACACCTGTACCCACAGGCACGTTGCCAATATTGAGGACAGCATGTTCATATACCATCTGAATTTGTCATATCCCCCACCACTTGCACATTCTCCTATAATTATCCAGTGTCACACTTCCTATTACTGTCCTAAACTCTCTTCCTCCACCATCCCTCCCCCCTACCAAGTTAATTATCAGTTCTTGGAATTAAGCCGATTCCCGCACCCCACAGTTGTCATGGAAACTAGCCTGCACCTGCCACAGGGTGAACAGTGGCACTTCATTTAAGCAAATCAGTCCAACACCTGCTATCAGTGCAAACCAGGCTGCAGCAAAACCTGTGCACGCCTCTCACTGACCGGTCTAAGTAATAGGAAGACAAGATCAGCCTTCAATAAATGCGTTTTGTTTTGTTTTTTTAACAATTCAGTTTTAGCAACCGATGTGACCTTCAGAGCCTCTGCCAAGTCACAAGAAGCCCTGCGTTGTGCGCGACATTCTCCTGATCAGAAAGTGCTGAGAGATGGGAGAAGGCCCTGGTTGCAGTCCTCCCAATCCCCCCCACCCCAGCTTCACTTTGATCACTGACCATTGCCAGAATCACAATGGAGTTCACAACCATTTTGCTTCTCTGCCATGCACAAGTCAACTTGAGCTCGTCTTTATGTTCGGTCAGAAAAGGAAGAGTTGTGGTAGCAATACTAGGCCTTGAACTTGACTGATGCCACGCAATGCACGTACGTCTTGCAGTAGCATTCCCTTTACGAGGATGCATCCTTCTTTCAAAGCAGACCTCACTCTGCTGGCTCCGAATCTTTATAACTGCAGCATAATGAAGTGCTGTGACTTTTGAGACAGAACCTTGGGTTCTGGGCAGCACTAGGGCTTGCGTGAAAGCTCGTTCCCCCGCTTCACCAGCCATTCAGACTTGATGATAGGAAACATCCTGGTTCTTGCTCCTCAGTTAATTATGCCCCGCCTAACAGAAGTGATGAACAGGCTTTGTAGACGGTGTCCCGTCCTTCCAGAGTATGGATAGAACAGACTGTGTCTAGTCAGATAATGTTCCTTTGTAAGAACAGTCCATGCACAATGACAGAGCCGCAAACAGGATTAGCGCATGGGTCTATGAAGCCTTATGTGAACCTTCAGATATGTCCCCCCCCCCCCCGCAGCAGCTCAAGGCTCTTCCCCCTTTCCTTCCCTGACCCACAGTCCAGCATCTCCCACTCTTCTTGCCTTCTTTACCCCTTGTGCCCAGCATTATCCCTTTCCTGCTCCCTTGCATTCTGCCTCTCCCCTTTCCCAACACTCCCCCCCCCCACCAAATGTCCAGCATCCCCTTTTCCCTTGCTTCCCCCCCAGGTATCCATCATCTCCTTTCTTCCGTTCCTTTCTGTCGCTGTCTGCGGTCATGACCTGTTGAAAGCAGAAGGGAGTTTGGTTCTCAAGCACCTATGCAGCCATCTGAAAAGTTCAATGCTTAGTACAGTTTATAAAAACAACAAAAAAAACTTCCAAACAAGCCACTAACCAATCTTAAACGCTGCCTGACTGAAAAACATGTCAGCTCCTAATGTGGATAGGTGGTTTTCTTCTTCTTGACACATTTGTTTACAATTCAAAAATCGCAATTGGGATACAGAAAGAAAATAAATCAGCCCTTGAGCAAAAACAAATCTTTGAAGACGCACTCACCCACCAGGAATCAAATCCAAATCATTCACCCACTTCTACCATGGACATATCACCCTGCACCTGACTATCCCAAACTATACTACATAGCAACACAACACCCTAGCTGTACCACTGCAATATTGCACTACTACGCAAGAAATCAGGACACAAGGTTTACCTCAGGAGGACCATAAAGATTTCTTCAAGGGACAGTTGGTGGATGCAGGGAAAGGGCTGAAATAGAAAAAATTCAAGAAAGCCAGGGACCAACTGAGTTACTGGACACAAGTACTTTTGGCAGACTGGTTATTTATTTAACATTTCTTATATACTGCCTTTCATGATATCAAGGTGGTTTACATTGAACAAACTGAAATTACATTATAACTTGGAGATAACTGTTTTACAGGGAACATGGGCAATGGAGGGTTAAGTGGCTTGCCCAAGACCACAAGGAGCACCTGTGGGACTAGAAACCCCAGTCCTTCTGACCCAAGGTTGCTGTCCTCTAGTGGGATTTGAACCCCTGACCTTCCGGCCTGAAGTAACTTGCCCCAACCACTAGGCCACTCCTCCCTCGGTTGGGCCTTACATTCATTGTCTGCTACCATATTCTAGGTTTTTATGAGGTTTACAGAACCACTGTAAAGCTCTAGCATCTGTATGTCAGAGTTACTATTATTGTCCCCGGTGGAGGTTATACGATTGCAAAACACTGATCTCCATAAAGATCAGGTTTTGGCCAAGAAATGAATGTGGTCCACCTAATGTAATGAGAGCTGCTTCCTGATTTGCTGGGGAAAAGGTTCCAGTCTTCAATGCTTTACAAGTAGCGGCACTTAACAAGAGAAACTGGGAAAGTAGTCAGGAAAGCAAAGATTTAAACAGAAGGGTCTAATGGTTTGCGCTTTTCTATTTACTATCCCTGCTCTCAGCATCCAGTTGGCAGAAAAATTTCCTTCCATCCCAAATGTGATTCATCTGCAGCAAACTCTCCCTACAACTATTCCCTCAGGGCTTAAACAAAATGAACCTGCAACCACTTACAGCACAAATGATTGTCACAAGAAAAAATGCCTTGGGGCCTTGAAAATAATGCCCTGTAGCCATCATGAAAATAAAGACGTCGGACTCCATTTACAAGGTTTTCTGGTACACTAAAGACCTCTTTTCAAGGTCCTACAATGCTGCCTCCCTGGGAAATAATTTCTGTTGTGCTTGACTTTTAAAAATCCCTCTTTCCATGTGCTGGTTCCTGCATTAAATCGCTACTGCAGCTATGAAACGTTTGCTTCTGGGTGGCTCTTTTTTGCTCCTCTAGATGAATCCAGTTACGGAGATACAGCGAGGCGATGCTTCTCACTGTGAAGGCTTGTAGGTCGCTTTTTCCCAATTGCTGTCTCACTGTGAAATACATGACCATAGAAAATATGGTACACTACTGTACAGGGTTGATGTTTTGCCATTTTAAGGTCTGCAAAAAGACCCTATGTCATTTAGAATTCCAGTTGCTTGTATAAGAACATAAGAAATGCAATATTGGGTCAGACTAAAGGTCCATCAAGCCCAGTATCCTGTTTTTCTTTTTAATTTTACGTATTTTATTGGTAAATAACACAAAAGAATACAACATGTTTTATACACCAACATTTCCCGGCACCACCCCCCTACCCCAACTGATATTGTACATAAAACCACAGATAAACTGCTCCTAATAACAATATCACTAAGCTTAGTTCCTCACGTACTATTATACTAGATGACAAAGTGTAAACCCCCCTCCTTTAATTACCCCAGTAACCAATCTGTAACCACATAATGACCTCTCCCTTTAACTCCCCCCAACTCCTCCACCCCCCCGCCCCCCCAAAAATACTTACATTTAACTCACTTAACACAGTTTCCTACCTTTTCTAACCCTATCTACCAAATCAGTATCCCTACTACCTATCCGTCTCATCTAGCTGTCCCCCCCGCTCCTTACTACCTCCTCCGTCTCTCCTCCTCCTCCTTCCAAGCCTCCACCCACCTCCCCACCCTTTGCCATTGTTCCCCACTCCACCCCCCACCCCCCCTGCGCTGTTCGGTCAACTTGTGCATCAGACCCACTTCACTCACTCTTCGTATGAAACCAGCCACCTGCGGGACACTCTGCCCCCCCCCCCCCCCAATGCCAGGCTATTTCGCATCGTGCTGCCACTATGCAATGGTGCAGAACCCCCGCCTCCCTCCGGGGAAGGTTCCCCTCAAGATAATGTAACAGACATGTTTCGGGTTTTTGTTGCACCGGAGCTCCTGTCATCCCCTGAATCACTGCCCAAACCCTCGTCCAATATGCCTTTATCGGGGCACACGTCCACCACATATGCATCCAATCTCCCCTCACTGGGCAACACCGCCAACAAAGGTCATCTTGTCCTACTCTAGCTCTCTTGCGACGTACTGGTGTCCAGTACCATCGGAATAACACCTTATAAGCATTTTCTTTTAGGGATGCAGAAATGGAGATATGCGCTATGGTCTGAAGCACCTTGGTCCATACCTCTTCGCTCCACCTCACCCCCAGATCAGCCTCCCATTTCAGCATATACTTCAATTTACCCTCCCCTACCTCCATCAAGCCCCTATATATGCGAGACACTACACCCTTTTGTCCCAAATGCCCCAAACATAAAACCTCAAACCAACTTCGGCGTCCCCACAGATCCCTCCGCACCGTCAGCTGCCTAAGGCAATGACAGATTTGCAGATAGGCATAATAGTCACTCCCTTTCAACCCGTAAAGGTCCTTAATACCCTCAAACCCATGTATCCCCTGAGTATGCAAAAGTTGATATACATGCGTCAACCCACCCTTAGCCCATCTGCGGAATATATGCGCTTCCGGCCCCTGCCCTTTCTCGAAGCATGCCTCAATTAGCATGCCCTGTATATATCCTTTATCTGGAACTAGCCTTCACTTGTATTGTTTCCACACCCGCAGACTATGCGCTATCATAGGGTTGAGTGGGGTAGAACCTGTGCCTGTTCCTCCCCTCCATATCACCCGTTCCAGATCCACGCCCCCCACCAATTCATGCTCCATCTGCACCCATTGTTTCCCCTCTTCACGCTGCCACTCGTATATAGTTTTTAATTGCGCTGCCGCATAGTATTTACCCAAGTTAGGGACGCCCAACCCCCCCTCCTCTTTTACTCTCTGCAAGATGCTCATCGCCACTCTAGGACCCCTCTGCTGCCATATAAATCTATTCACTAGCCTTTGCACCCGTTTCAAACGGTTCTGCGGAACCTCTATGGGAAGCGTCTGAAATAAGAACAGCAGGCGGGGCACCAGCATCATTTTAACTGTTGCTGTACGCCCTAACCAGGAGAGAAACCCTTTCCCCCATCGCCCCAACCAGCTCTCTATCTGCCCTAGTACCTTCCCATAGTTTAATTTAAAGAGCTCCACCGTTTTATTACTAAGACGCACTCCTAAATACCTTATGCTTTCCCTCGCCCACTTGAAAGGATACCGCTTGACCAGCCGTGCTTGCACTGCCTCTGGGACCGCTAAGTTTAAAATCTCTGATTTATTCCAATTGATTGTAAAACCCGACAGCTTACCGTACTCCTCCAATTCCCACATCACTATTGGAATGCTCATTCGGGGACTACCCAAGCTGAGAATAATGTCGTCAGCAAACAATGAAATCTTGTAACCCCTCGCCCCCACCCTTATCTTTATCTTTATTTAAAAACTTATTATACCGCCTAAACCGAAAGGCATACAGCGGTGTACAATAAAACAAAAGGCTACTGGGGAAACAGAAAAGAACGCCAATTATTCACAAAAGAGACAGCAAAGGATAGAATGAAGAAATCAGAGAAAAGACAATCAACTGTGGGCAGGAAGGGAAGGGATATCAAAAGCGGTACAAAAGAGGTGAATCTTGAGAGAGGCCTTGAAAGTGCCGAAGGATGATTCCAGACGTAAAGCTAAGGGGAGAGAATTCCAAAGGCGGGGGCCGAGGAAAAAGAAAGCAGAGGAGCGTGTTGATTCAAGACGAGCCCTGGAAGGAGGTGGAAGAAAAAGAAAGACGGTTAGCGTGAATCGACCAAAGAGTTCTAGAGGGACAGTGAAAGTGGACCAAGTCAGAGAGATAAAGAGGAACGCCAGTGTGCAAAGCCCTATGGACAAAGATCAGAACCTTATATTGAATGCGGAAAGGAATAGGCAGCCAGTGTAAGCGAATGAGAAGAGTGATATGAGCTGTGCGAGAGGAGTTGGTCAGAAGACGAGCAGCGGTATGGTGGACCAGTTGAAGACGACGAAGCTGAGAAAGAGGAAGGCCAGCCAGAGAAGCGTTACAATAGTCTAAACGAGAAACTACGAGAGAAAGAAGAAGTGTAGTCAAAGAGGAGAAAGAAAGGAAAGGTCGGACAGCACGAAGTCGACGCAGTGTATAAAAAGAACACTGAACAATAGAAGAAACGTGATCTTTAAAAGTTAAAGCCGAATCCAGGGTAACACCAAGGTATCCCCCGAATATCAGCCCCGTCTCGCACCCTCTGTGCAAACGGTTCTAAGGCTATGGCAAAGAGCAGCGGTGAAAGGGGGCACCTCTGTCTAGTACCCCTCCCCTGTGCAAAAAATCCCAAGTATGCCCCATTCACCCTCACACAGGCTTGCGGTTGATCGTACAATGCCCTTACCCAGGCCAAGAATTCATTCCCCAGCCCCACTTTCTCCAGCACCTGAAACAAAAAAGGCCATGCTACCTGGTCGAAAGCCTTTTCGGCATCCAGCGACAGGAGCAGGGCCTCTTCCCCACTCTGCTCAATGGACCAAACTATATTCAAAATTTTTCTAATGTTGTCTGCTACCTGTCTCCCAGGTATAAAGCCCGCCTGGTCCTGGTGTATCAGCTTCCCTATAATCTTGTTTAGCCGCGTCGTTAGAATCTTAGCTAGCAATTTGGCGTCTAAATTAAGCAAAGAGATAGGGTGATACGATGCGCACTCCTGCGGGTCTTTCCCCTCCTTATGGATAACCGTTATCCCTGCCCATCTCATCGTGCCCGCTAACTTCCCTCCTTCCCTTGGCAAGTTAAACAGCTTCACCAACGGCTCAAGCAAAAGATTCCCAAACCGTCTATAGAATGGCGCTGTTAGCCCATCTAACCCTGGAGCTTTCCCGATTTTTAATTGGCTAATTGCTTTCTGCACCTCCTCCCCACCTATCGGCCGGTTAATTTCCTCCTGCTCCTCCCTCCCCAGTGTTGGCAATCCCACCGAAGCGAGATATCTTCTCACTCCGTCCTCCGAAGCAGAGTCTCTAGCTCTGTATAGCTCATGGCAATACTCTCTAAAGGCATCCCTGATCTCACCATCTTTGTTAGCCAAAGCCCCTCCCTTAGAACGGACCCAGATGATATGTGAACGCAGCTTTCTCTGTCTTAGCCTCTGTGCCAAATATTTCCCGGCTTTGTCCCCACCCTCAAAAACCTCTTGCCGTAGGAGCTGCATCTGACACTGGATCCTTTCGGCCTGCAGCTCATTCAACTGTGCTCTCACAACCAACACCTGTCCCCTATGGGATCCCAACAGCCCCTGCCCATCCATCTCTTCCAGTTCCAATAAACGTATCCCTTCCTTACTCTCTCTTTCCTTCTTAAACAGTGCCTCCCATTTAATTAGCACCCCTCGAATCACTGCTTTGTACCCATCCCATACCCCTCCCCATGCGACTTCCCCATTGTCGTTGACTTTAAAATACTCCCTAGTTTCCCTCTCTACGTCCTTCCGAACCCTCCCATCAGTCAGCAGTGACTCATTTAACCTCCAAAACTGGAGTCCTTTCCCCTCGTCCTCCACTCGCAAACTAACCATCACTGGGGCATGATCAGACCATGTAACAGGTTCCATTGCGGTATCCCTAATCCGACCCCCCACCTCTTTGGAAACCCAAATTGCATCTATGCGGGAATAGGAACCATGCACTGGTGAAAAATACGAGAACTGTCTCCTCCCCGGGTGCTGCAAACGCCATGCGTCTATTAAGCCTTGCATCACCACAAACTCTCGGTATCGCTTCCTGTCTGCCCCCTTACCCTCTCGGGCCCCAGTGGCATCTTTTGTGGGGTTCCAAGTGAGATTGAAGTCTCCTCCACATATGAAAGTACCCTCCCCCATATTCCCCACCTCCGCAGTCAATTTCCTCCAAAAATCGCCCTGTGACCCCGTGGGAGCATAGACGTTCACAATACAATACCACTCATTCCCCACTTGCACCCGCACCAAGACATATCTTCCTCCCTTGTCACGGACGACTGAATGCATCTGTAGTTTTAACCGGGTGGCTAGCAAAATGGCCACTCCACCTTTCTTCTTTTCAACAGTATTGGAGGCATGAATACAGACCCCATATCCCCTGGGCTTAACCAAGTACTCCGTTGCTTTAGTAAGGTGCATTTCCTGAAGCAACCCTATTGCCGCCTTTTGGCGAACCATCTCATCGTACAGCTTCTGCCGCTTGAATGGTGAGTTCAAGCCCTTAACATTGAGGGATACAATTTTTAATTTTCCTATTCTAGCCATCCTCCCCCTCCACCTCTAGCCCTTCAACTGCCCCTTTTCCCCCCTCCTACCCCTCCCCACCCCCCACCCCCCCTCTCCCCGTAGGGACTCGTCTTCCATATGGTGACTAGTTTCCGGGCCTACCTGTCCAATCCCCTCCATCCCCCATCACCCCTTCCTCCCCCCTCCCCCCCCCCACTCCGCAACACACACCTACTATTCATCCCCTGCCCAATCTCACCCTCGCTCATCACTCCCCTTGCCCCCTCCACCCCTCCCCATCCTGCCTTACCCGAGATCACCGCACCCCTCCTCCCGCTCTTCTCATTCTCCCTTTATCCCTGGCCCCGAGCCCCCGCCCCCTCCCCGCCCCCGAATTACACGCTTGCTGCAACAACAAACAGTATATCATTACTACAGAACAGCTTATAACAGGTCAGCTGCTTCATCTGGCGTCGTTCTCCGTCACAGATGTTCCTGGATTTTCTCCATTGAGCCGTGCCAGTCGTCTACCCTCCACTGGAACTCGATGCCACCGCTGGGCTCTCTTAGTTGGATGGGAGGGCGTTGTGGTTATCCTGTTCTGTCTGGCTGAGCCGACACTCTCCTCAGGGATGTTGGGCATCTCCAAGTCCTTCAATGTACTCCAGGCTTCCTCCTTGGTCTGCACCCGCTTCGACCTGCCCCTGACCGTTATCAGCAAGCCGAACGGGAATAATCATTTATATCATATGTCCTCTTTTCTTAGATATTTTGTTACTTCTTGGAAGTCCCGTCTGCGCTGTAAGGTTCCCCCCGAGAGGTCTTGAAAGAACTCTAAGGGATGTTCTTCCCACCGGAACAGCCACACATTCCTAGCTGCCACCAACAGCCTTTCTTTCGTCTTGAAGGAGCCCAGACACACTACAATGTCTCTTGGTTTATTATCTCTGATAGGACCCAGGCTCCTGTGCGCTCTCTCTATTTGCGATGGTACAATCTCATTATCCCCCCCCAGTTCCGCTGCCTCCAGCAAAGCTCGAAATATGCTGACAATCACTTCTTCGCAATTGCGATATTTGGGTTCCTCTGGAAGGCCCCGAACGCGCAGATTACATCTCCGTGATCTGTCCTCTAGATCCTCCACCTTCATCTGCTGCTCTTCCTGAGCATGCTTGAGGTCGGCCCATCCTTTTTGGAGATCATCAATTTCTTCTCCCTGCTGCTGGGTCTGCATCTCAATTTCTTCCACCCGATTACCAATCTCCACTATATCTTGTCTCAGTGATTGTATAGACTCTTTGAGCTCTCGTGACACCCCCCAATGTCCAATTTAATCTCATCTTTCAAGTCTGTAAGCCAATCTTTCAATGTGGCTATCCCTCCTGGGCTGCAACTCCGCTCCAGCTCTTCTGCCAGCTCCGTAGCTTTTGTCTGCTTTCCCCCCCTCTTTCCCCCCTTTAGCTGTTACATAGGGGGAGCGGAATTCTGCCAGCTTCCTCTGGGCAGACAGCCCACATTTCGTTTTATCCATCTTGCCTCTCGGTGGCAGATGCGGGACTAAGCAGCCACCCGTTGATCAATGTAAATAAGGGCACACCGGGGTCCTGGCTCTTTTGAACTCTTATAGTCCACTAAAGCCGCTCTGCTCCCAGACCGCTTTTCAACATACAGTCTAATGTATCTCTCATATGCCAGCCTCTCTTATTCACCACATATGTTCTTCGGCCCTGCGAAGGCCTCCGCTGCCTGCTCCCCGCAGCTTATCACTCTCACCCCACACTCACTTCAGATCCGCTCCGGACTGATCTCCTTCCGTCCTCCACAGCTACTGACCCGCTCGAGGCTCCTCTGCGCGGCCGTATCCGCCTTAGCTCCCGGCCCTGCAGCTCACCTCCTCTGCAGCTCGTTGCACTCTCCCCGTCAAAGCCAGACGCTCCTCACCAATCTCCTCTGTCAAAGCAAAGCCTGTTGCTTAATCCTCAGCTGCTGCCCAACTCTTGGGGCTCCAAGGCTCCACTCCCTCCATTGGGACTGGGGACAGCCCTCACAGACACCTCCGCTTCAGCAGACTGGCTCCGAAGCCTCCCTCAGGCCCCACTGTGGTTTTTTAGGCATCCATGTCTCACCCGGAGCCGCTTCTCCTGCTCACTTCTTGGTCCGGGGCTGCTATGAATTGTATCGTGCCTTCTGCACTTCGCTCGGCCGGTGATTCTCCACCCGATCTCTCTCTCCTTCCTGGCTGCGGCCTGCCACGCGGTCTGCACTTCGGGCGGCCCGTCACACTTCTGCTTCTTTGCTCACGTGCTCGCGGGACCGATCGTCCCTCTTTCACTTCACCGCGACTCTCGGGTCAGTCAGGTCAGGCTCTCCTTCCTTGCCCCTCACATTAACAGCTTTTAGGGGTCGTTGAGCTCCCTTTTGACAGGCTTCGATGGCGGAGCCCTCTTTCTACCCCACCATCGATCCTGATGACATCAACGGAAGTCAGTATCCTGTTTTTAACAGTGGCCATTCCAGGTCTCACATACCTGTCAGGTTCCTAAAGGTATACACAATTCTTAGGAGCTGGGGGGGGGGGGGGGGAGGAGGGACCTTTACAGATTTTTTCGTATTTTTTTTACTATTTTATCTTCAAATTTTTTTGTTGGGGGGGGCTTTTTTCGGTGCCATCAAGTCAATGCCGTCTCCTGGCAACCCAGCAGCTCCTGGGTTTTCTTGGCAATATATAATCGGAAATAGATTTCCAGGCCTTTTCTTCTGAGGCAATGGAGAGTAAAGTGACTTGCCCAAGGCCACAAGGAGTGCCAGTGGGGACTGAACCCTGATCTCTTGGATTATTGCGCTAACCACTAGGTTACTCCTCTACTATAGAAAAGGGTTTGTTTTGGCTGAAAAACATCCAGAGGTGTAGAGAAGAAAGCACCCCATCATCCCCCAGTACTCAGCACAACGTCAACGCTAGCAGCAGTGCGATTTGAACCCTGGCTTCCCTGTTCCTAACCCACTACTCTAACCATTAGTCTATCCTTAATTGAAGATTATACAGTAAAATATTAATTACCGATCTAGAGCCATTTCGTTTCTAGAATCCAGGTTCCATATTATTTTAAAAAGATCTTCAGCAAGTTCATTTGCCATGCATGTCACACTCTGAGAATACTTCTGATCTCTTTGCAAAAGGATACGGCACATTGTCTCTAAATGACATTAAAAATACCCCCCACTCTTGTGGTGGGAAATGTCACTTCACACAAAAGAGATCTTTAGCCTGCCCGTGTGTCAAACCTAGATGACTTCTCACCTAGATGTTCTTGCTTCACTGCTGTTGCTGCTGCATAGGGAAGATGGCAAGCGGACTCCGAGACTCACCCTTTCTGCCATCAAGCTTATCGCGCCATGCTTCCGTCTAATCAGCTGCATCCAAACGGATTCTGAGTATGTGCATGTCATCGCCTTGCTCCCTGGGACACAACTAGTGCAGCTTAAACCTCTCTGTAGTAGAAGCTACTTGGCAGCTAGGATCAGAATAGCGAGTGTCTCTCAATTCCTCATCAGAATCTGGGGCATTTCTGTCATATTTAGACGTCAGCACCCAATAAATAAAAAGAACCGGGCAAAGCTGAGAGTGCTATATGTCTGCT
Organism: Ichthyophis bannanicus; assembly: GCA_033557465.1. NCBI lineage: Eukaryota > Metazoa > Chordata > Amphibia > Gymnophiona > Ichthyophiidae > Ichthyophis > Ichthyophis bannanicus. Next base: position 31,080,201 of record CM066047.1, on the reverse strand, counting down.
TTATTTCCCGAAAAAGGCTTCTATCTTATTTCATATATAACACACGCGCTGGGGATGGGCGTCCCTTCCTTATAACAGAATGTGGCTGCTATAATCATTTACTAGGGTTTAATGACTGCAGTTTCTACGCACAGAGGTAGTTTGGGACTAGACTGGATACATGATATGTACACCTTAGAGGAAAGGCGGGATAGAGGTGATATGATTGAGATGTTTAAATACCTCCGTGGCATAAATGTTCAGGGAGAGAGCCTCTTTCAATTGAAAGCAAGTTCTGCTACGAGGGGACATGGGATGAGGGTGAAGGGAGATAGATTCAGTAGTGATATGCGGAAATATTTCTTTACGGAAAGAGTAGTGGATCCGTGGAATAGTCTCCCAGTGGAGGCGGTAGAGATGAGGACAGTAACTGAATTCAAAAAAGCATGGGACCAACACAGAGGATCTCTAAAGGTAAAATGTGGACTGTTGTAGTTGTTGATATGGAAGGACAGACTAGATAGGCCATGTGGTCTTTTTCTGTCATCATGTTTCTATGTTTCTATGATCAGGAATGACATTTATGCCTGTATTTTACAAACATACACACACACACGTGCCAATCCTTACTGGCCTGTATATGCAGAAAGTTACTCCTGCCTCAAAGCAAGTATCTTTGTGCAGGAGTTTATGGAGAGAATTTTTCCTATATTGCCTTGCTAAAACAGGCAAAACTCGTGCACCTATGTGCCTTCCTTGGCTAGGTGCCCAGTTATAAAATTACTCTCCACATCTCAGAAATCAAAGGAGTCCATTGAAGAACCTAACCCTCAAAGTTGGCTTCTGAATATCAGCCTCTTAGCATCTGTGCCTATTTAAATTTAGAACTTGACAGCAAGTCGAAATGTAATGACACAGCTTGGCCAATTAAGAAAGCGTAGTTACTCACCTGTAACAGGTGTTCTCCAGGAGCAGCAGGAATCAGTCCTCACTTATGGGTGACGTCGGCGCCGACGGAGCCCTCGCGGAGCAATTTTCCCCAGCTTTCAAAGAAAGCCTTTGGGAATTGCAGCGCGCATGCGCGGTCGTCTTCCCGCCCGAGGGTGCCATCTTAGCCAGTCAGATGACATAGCTAAAAAAGACAGCATAAAAATTTGCAAAAAAGAACATAAGCAGACGATTGCAACTCCAAGGGGAGGAGGGAGGGTAGTGAGGACTGATTCCTGCTGCTCCTGGAGAACACCTGTTACAGGTGAGTAACTACGCTTTCTCCAGGACCAAGCAGGAAGTCAGTCCTCACTTATGGGACTCCCAAGCTCAAGGCTACCGGAGACCCTAAGCACAAAAATGAGCTCCCTCTAGCTCAGCAGCACAGAAGGATAGAATCTTCGCTGAATTATCACCCACCGGTAGCCCACATCCGGGATGGAGGGTAGGAGTTGCTCAGACCTCAAAGAGATTACGGAGGACTGCCTGTCCGAAAGCACTGTCCCTACGGGACTCCCTCTCGAGACAGTAATGGACCGCAAAAGTCTGGCTTGAAGACCAAGTAGCGGCCCGGCAGATGTCTGCCAGCGGAACAGAGCGGAGGTAAGCCACTGACGTGGCCTTTGCCCGAACGCAATGAGCCGTGACTCGACTTTCTAAGGAGAGTCCGGCTGCCCCATAAGCCCAAGAGATACAGTCCGCAACCCAGATGGACAGAGTACGCTTGGAGACCGGGAGCCCCAATCTATTGGGGTCAAAAGACACAAAAAGCTGAGCAGCTTTACGGTGCTCCCGCGTACGGTCAAGGTAGAAGTTCAATGCCCTTCTACAGTCCAGGGTATGGAGGACCGTTTCAGCTCGGCTGGAGTGTGGTCTGGGAAAGAAGGTTGGAAGTACCACCTCCTGATTGATGTGAAAAGGGGAGACCACTTTAGGCAGAAATTTTGGGTGAGTCCGTAGGACTACCCTATTCTTGTAGAACCTAGTGTAAGGGGGATCAGACACGAGGGCCTGCAATTCACTTACGCGTCTAGCGGAAGTGAGGGCTATCAAGAACAGTGTTTTCCAAGACAGAAAACGGAGAGAACAGGTAGCCATAGGTTCAAAAGGCGGACAGGTGATCCGCTGCAAAACCACATTCAGGTCCCAGTCAGGCGCTGGCGGGCGCAGAGGTGGTTTAAGTAGAAGGAGACCTCGGAGAAACCTCGCTACGAGAGGGTCATTGGAGAGAGGTCTGCCGTCCACTGGCACATGATGTGCTGAAAGAGCACTGAGGTGAACTTTGACGGAGTTGGACTTAAGTCCCAGATTAGAGAGGTGCAGCAAGTACTGCAAGATCACCGACACCGGGCAGGAGAAGGGATCCTGAGACTGTTGGGTACACCAGACTGCAAAGCGACGCCATTTAAGGGCGTAGCATTTGCGGGTAGAAGGCCGTCGCGAAGCCAAGACGACCTCCTCCACCTCCGCCGGCAGGAGAAGGGGAGCAAGGACTACCCTCTCAGCAGCCAGGCCATGAGGTTGAGAGACCTGAGGTTGGGGTGCAGAAGGGACCCCTGATCCTGAGTGAGGAGATCCGGTTGTACCCCCAGAGGGATTGGATCCTCCACCGCCAGTTGCAGCAGGAGCGGAAACCACGGCTGCCTGGGCCAGCGAGGGGCCACCAGGATCATGAAGGCTTTGTCTCGGAGAACCTTGAAAAGAGTCCGAGAGACCAGCGGGACGGGAGGGAAAGCGTACAGAAGGCTCCCCGACCACGAGATCAGAAAGGCGTCCGCCGCAACCCGAAGGGGGTGTGGCTGACGAGAGCAGAAGTGAGGAAGCTGCCGGTTGTGAGGACTGGCAAAGAGATCCACCGTGGGGAGACCCCACTTGAGGAAGAGCTTCTGAACTACCAAGGGATCCAGACGCCACTCGTGCGGCTGGAGGACCCTGCTGAGTTTGTCTGCAAGGCAATTTTCTTGGCCCGGGAGATAAACTGCCTTGAGGAGAATGCCGTGACTGACGGCCCAAGAGCAGAGCTTCTGTGCCTCCCGGCAGAGGAGGAAGGAGCCCGTGCCCCCCTGCTTGTTCACGTAGAACATGGCAACTTGATTGTCCGTCTGGACAAGGACGGACTGTTGGGAAGTCAGGTGGGAGAAGGCCTTGAGAGCTAGGCGGATCGCCCTGAGCTCCAGGAAGTTGATCTGCTGAGCAGACTCCCACGTGGTCCAGAGGCCCTGAGTACGTGCCTCTTGGCAATGTGCTCCCCAGCCCAGGAGGGATGCATCGGTGGTCAGCACCCGGGTCGGCTGAGGTGACTGGAAAGGCATTCCGAATATCAGGTTCAGCTGCCGGAGCCACCACCGGAGAGACGAGAGCAGCGGCTCGGAGACGCGCACTAGGTCTACCAGGCCGCCTGTGGCTTGTCGCCACTGCTGGCGGAGACACCATTGAGCAGACCGCATATTCAGGCGGGCATTGGGGGTCACATGGACGGTGGAAGCCATATGGCCGAGCAGTCTCAGGAAGCGCCTGGCGGAGACCAGGGGCTGGCTGCGAAAGCGGTCGGCTAGGTCCATGAGCCGTTGAGCCCTGTCGAGCGGTAGGTACGCTCGTGCCCGAGGAGTGTGCAGCCTTGCGCCGATGAACTCGAGATCCTGTGAGGGGAGCAAAGTGGACTTTGCGAAGTTTATAACAAAGCCCAAGTGCTGCAGCAGAGTCACCGAGCGGCACGTGGCGTTGGTGACCTCCTGAGCGGACGCTGCTCTGATGAGCCAGTCGTCGAGGTACGGAAAGACATAGAGGCCGTGAAGCCGGAGATGGGCCGCCACGACCGCGAGACATTTTGTGAAGACTCGCGGTGCGGAGGATAGGCCAAAGGGCAGTACTCTGTACTGGTAATGAGTTCCTGCCACCACAAACCTTAGGTATTGGCGGTGGCTTGGGTGGATGAGGATGTGCGTGTAGGCATCCTTTAGATCCAAGGAGCATAGCCAATCTCCCTGCTGGAGGTAGGGCAGAAGGATTCCAAGGGTAAGCATTTTGAACTTCTCCCGCACAAGGAACTTGTTGAGGTTGCGCAAGTCCAGGATGGGTCTGAGGCCCCCTGTTCTCTTTGGTATCAGAAAATACCTTGAATAAAAGCCTTGACCTCTCAGGTGGTGGGGCACCGGTTCCACCGCCTGTTCCTGCAGAAGACCTGCTAACTCCTGAAGGAGCAACTCCCTGTGCAGAGGGGGGCGCGAAGGTTCTCCCGGAAAATAGGAGGGAGGGACCTGATGGAAGTGGAGAAGGTAGCCTTCTCGCACGACCTGAAGTACCCAGGCATCTGCGGTGATGCTGGACCACCTGTGGGCGAAGTGAACCAGCCGGCCTCCGGTGCTGGGAGGAACCAGCGGGGGGGGAGAGGCTATGCTGAGCGAGTCAAAAACCCCCACCCTGCTGAGCAGGGGCTGGTGGTGCAGGCTTGGGGGCTTGCTGCCTACGGGACCCGTTACCCCGTCCCTTGGCCTGCTGGCCCTGTTGGGGAGCTGCAGGGGCCTGATAATGGGGGTACTGTTTGTAGGCAGCCGCCTTCCTCGGGTAAAAGGACTTTTTTCCCGAGCCCTTCTTTTTCTGGGAAGGGGCGGAGGTCTTCCTAGAAAGCCTGGTCCTGGTGAGAGTCTCAGTCTCAATTTGTGCAGCCTTTTCCGCCATGGGCTTGCCAAAGAGGTTTTCGCCTCGGCAGGGGACATCGACCAACTTGTCCTGTACCCAGGGCTCAAGGTCCGACGACTGAAGCCAAGCCTGTCGGCGGGCACCGATGCCGGCTGCGGCCACTCTAGCCGAGGCCTCAAAGCCATCATAGGCTGCTCGGGACATGAACTTTGAGCATTCCCGAATGCCCGTGGACAAGGCTAGGAACCTCCGCAAGGGCTCCTCGGAGAGACCAGCGGAGAATCCGGCTAGCTCTTTAGCCAGATCCCGGAGATACATGCCCATGTAGAGCTGGTAAGTCTGGACACGACATGCGAGCATAGAGCCCTGGAAGCACTTCTTGCCAAGGCCATCCAGGTTACGGGCCTCCCTTCCAGGAGGCACCGAGGAGTGCATCTTCTGGCTCTTAAGACGATGCATGGCCGATTCCACTACCATGGAATGGTGTGGCAGCTGTGCCTTCTGAAAGCCAGGGCTCTTGCGGACCCGATAGATAGAATCGACCCGCTTGCTCAGGACCGGCGAGGAGGCCGGACTCTCCCACATGCGGAAGAGTAGTCGTTCCAGCATAGGAGGAACCGGCACAGTAAAGTGCTCCCTCGCGGGAGAGTCATACTGGAGGGCGTCGAGCTCTTCGGCTCGAGGCTCCTCCTCGGGATCCGCAGGGAAGGCCAAAGCCTTGGCCATATCCCTAACGAAGTCCGAGAACCGGGCATCCTCCGGGGGGGACTGCTTCCGAGGCTCGGACCCCGGTGAGTCCGATGGGACACACCGAGTCCGGAAAGAATCAGGTGACTCTTCCTCCTCAGACTCCCAGACCGACTCCGACGAGGACTCGGTGGGGTCGGCCCGGGCAGGGTGCGGCGCCAGCCGTCCCGACGTCGAGGGAGTCGGCGTCGGCGACCTCGGTCCCGAACGGGAGGCCGAGGGTGACCTCGACCGAGGATCGACTCGAGTTCTCATTGACTCGAGGATCGGCTCGGTCTCCGGGGTCGACTTGGACGTCGACGTCCCGGCGGTCGGGGCAGCGGCGCCAGCGAGGCCAGCGAGCAGTGCCCGCTGCTGGTCCATGAAGGCAGACAGTCTGCTCTCCAAGGCCGTCAACCTGAGTCCGAGCTCAGGTGACCCGTCGGGCCCGACGTCGGCTGTCGCGGAGGCGAGTCCAGAAGGACCACAGGACTTACCCGGGCAGGCATCTCCGACTCCAGGCGAGGTCGCTTCGGGATGTGTTCCTTCTCCAAGGACCCGGGGCGGCTGTCGGGGCTATGCGACCTGGCCCTCGCGGAACCAGGAGCGTCCACCGACGCCGCCCTCGCGGGTTTTTCCTTCCGACGATGGTCCCCGGAGGGAGAACCCCGGTCGGAGGAGCTCCGGCGACGGTCCGAGCTGGAGCCTTTCGACGCGGAGGCCTCCGACGAGGTCCGGGTACGGCTGGGGTCAGCGAAGATTCTCTCACGCTGATGCCGCCGACTCCTCAACGCCTTTGAGGACAGTTTGCTGCAGGGCCCACAGATCAGTTCCTCATGATCCGGGCCCAGGCAGCGGAGGCAAAAGTCGTGTGTGTCGGTTAGTGACATATTTCGGTCACACCGACCACACCGCTTAAACCCACTGGCAGCCATCGGGGGAAAAAGGGCCCCTGCGAGGTCAAAGGACCGGGCTGCCAGGGAAACCGAAAACGAAAGCTGACTAAGTCAGAAAAACCGAAAAAAGTAAGCGGACTCGAGACCGGCGTCGCGAGTCCGGGCGGGGAAAAACGATCGGCGTCGAACCGAAAGAAAAAAGGATAAAACAAAGAAGAAAATCAACTTTTTCGCGGGGACAAGACGGGGACGTCTGTAGGGCTCCGCGGAAAAAAGAAGACTGGCTAAGATGGCACCCTCGGGCGGGAAGACGACCGCGCATGCGCGCTGCAATTCCCAAAGGCTTTCTTTGAAAGCTGGGGAAAATTGCTCCGCGAGGGCTCCGTCGGCGCCGACGTCACCCATAAGTGAGGACTGACTTCCTGCTTGGTCCTGGAGAATCCTCGTTTATTTCCTTCACGCTGGAAAGCAGACGATCATGAACCTATGGGTTGTTTCACGAAGCCTTCAATAACAAGTGTTGTAATATAGCTTGTCAGCGTCTAAGAGCACATTCTGACTAGGAAGATAAAAAGAAGTTGACATGACAGGACCTAGCCAAAGAATGTTAATTATAACATGCTGACCAACATGCTTTGGAGTCTCGGAGACAGCATATTTTAGTGAAAGGTCCCTGCTTCATGCAGCCAGGTAGTAAGTGGGTAAACCGTCGCCTAGCTTGTGCATCAAGCATGCACATGAAGTTACATCACTTTTTAAAGGGAAAGTGCATGTAAACCTTTTTTTTTTAAATTATCCCACTGAAAAGAAAGACTCATGCACATTTACATCTAATATTTAGTATGCATTCAATTTTTAAGAAAATGTTGAACATGTTTTTTCAGAATCCAAACCTATATGAGTAAGCCCAAGCCCAGCTCCAATTCTAGCATCTGGAGTCCCTCTGCTTGCCGGGGGGAGAAGGAAGGGTCTGCAAGCGCTGCGCGCCTCTTCCTGCAGAAACGATGCGCAGTTTTGTAACCAGCCATTTGCACGCACAATGGCTTTGAAAACTCTTAAAGGGGGTGATTTTATAACCAAGTGCATGCATATATACTGGTGAATTTTCAAAATTAAGAAACCTGCATACTTAACATTTTGAAAATTAATGCAGGGAATACATGAACTAACATTTATAGCTGTTCTTGACCACATACAAAATTAATATTTTACAAAGTCTGTGCATAGATCCATCTTGTAACCCTTGCAGACGATAAATCAGATAAATAAATATAAAGTCCCCTCCCCCGCCAAGAACCCCTCTGCTCAGTTCGCATAAAATTACTCATGAACAGGTTGTTTGTGTGTAATTTAATACATATGGAATAAGCAATTTTAAAAACACCTATTTCTGCATATAAAAGTGACCCTTATGTGCACTACTCGAAAGACAAGCTGATCCAATCAAAAAACTAATCATTGTTTTTTAAATAATGAAAACAGCTATTTAAATCTACAGATGGGCGAGTAAACATTTTAAAGAACTGAGAATCTGATTTACTAACATGCGTTAACAATAATGGGACTTGCCTTAAGTAGTGTGTGTTAAATTGCATTAAATGCGAGTTCCAACATGAACATGTTAATGCATGTTAATAAATCTAGCTCAAAGGTTGTTGGACAGGTCTGGTGACTCAGTGGCAGGACTTGGATTTGATTCCCAGGTCAGGATTCTATTCCCCAGGGGGTAGTATTCATAGCCTACAGGGAGGGAGTCTCAGCCATTGTTCAACAGTGACACCTAAAGGCCAAATCTAGAGTTATTTATTTTATTTATTTACATTCTCTTATATACCGCGCTATTCTGCATCAGTGCGGTTTACATTGAACAAACTGAAATTACATTGAACAGGGCATTATAACTTGGAGATAACTATTTTACAGGGAACAGTTATGTTAGCTGATGATAGTCAAGTTCAGAGGGAGCGAGCTACAGTTTGTGGCCCTGGCTGAGGAATCTCACAACTGTTGGACTCACTTTGAGAGACAAATGAAATGAAGGAAAATCCTCAAAGGAAAATTAAAGGTGTAAACGCAACAGAAAGATAAATTTGACTGAACTGGAAGCACTGAAGGGACAGGAAGAAACTGCCAGGACACCTCCCTCTGCTCCCTGACAAAAAATAAAAGTAAAACACACACAAGACAAATCTCCTGAAGGTGCTATTTATTGAGCATTTTCCCCACAGACACAAAATGAGAGAAACTCTTTAGTAAAGATAGTGTCCTGACCTGAAGAAAGTTTTACCTTCAAAAACTAGTCTACAAATGTATTGTTAGTCCAATAAAAAGGTATCTTATTTTCCTTTTTATTTAACTACTAGGGAAGTCTGGTTGAGTTCGTAAACTTAAATCTGATATTTAGAGCAGATCTAATTTTGGATTTTTATGAACCAAACATAGATCTGCCCTAAATATCATACTAACTTAATACATTTGTAGACTAGTTTTTGAAGGTAAAACCTTCTTCAGACCAGGGAGAAATGCCTGAAATTCATACCACTTCCCCAGTGTATCACCTCCTAGACATCCAAAGGCAGTTTTCTCCATGACAAGCGCCATGACCTGAAATGTGCAGTCTCGTGTAAACATACAAGCCCACTAGATTCCAATTAAGGGAGAGCTTGGGAGAGAAAAGAATCAAATTGTGTCTTACCTGGGGTCTTGCTCTCGACTCTGTGGGAAAAGGAAAACAGAATTACCAGTCTAGATGATGTTACTGTTATCGCTCATTTAATACTCTTATCCATCTCAGTTATGCTGCCAATGTCTACAGCTGACAGTCGTTCTCTGTGGCTCCTTCAGCAAGGAGTGGAACAGAGCAACCGGATACAAGAATTTGGACAAATTATGGACCGAAACCAGGGCCAGTCCAATCATTAGAAAAGCTAGCTAGTCGCCTAGGGTGGCATTTTCCCCAGGGAGAAGTGCAGATTCTGACAGTCAGGGGTCACACAGGGCTTAAGGTATGCCTAGGGCGCCAACACCTTGAACCAACTCCAGGGCCAGCCCTGACCAAGACTGTTCTAAGCACTATGGTGAACATTTTTCCAAGAAACCTAGTTTAGTTCCTCAAGGATCCTGTTGATTCACTTGCATTGCCTTCTCAGGTTCGGAGAAACCCTTCCGTTCTTTCCCCAAAGCTATGCAGGTGCATAGTACCATGGGACTGCAAGCCCAACAGTAACTTTTAACAACTGGTCTCTTTACATCTATGGGGCAAATGATTAATACATAATCCCTACAGGTGAAAGGCCACTAGACTGATTTTCTCTAATGTAGGCCTATTTTAAGGGGGGGGGGGCGGGAAGAGGTGTTCAAAATCCCAGAAAAAAATGGCCGACAGTTCCATGTGTTTCCCTCGCCCTCATGCTCTGGGACCACCAGTCTGGTGCTTGTGACCCATTGCATGGCATAAAGAAAACAGAAAAAGCAGACACATCAAGCTAGTTTAGTTTTGTTCCGAATTTAAAAACTGTCATTTTTAATTTTCCAAAACAGTGCCTTTTAAGAAAGCAAACAAAACTAAAATGACCTGTGGCATCACCCCTTTTGTCAAAAAGGCTGGCTCCAACCCAGTCACATTAGACGTGCATGGTGAGTTGGACATGCCACACCTTTAACCAATGTGGCATATCTGCATTGCTGCAGAGAATCGAGTCAGAAGCAGGATTCAGTAGCCATCGCCAAGCAGCTGGATAGCAGAGGAAAGGTAGTTACTCACGTGTAGCAGGTGTTCGCCATGGACAGCAGGAATTAATCCTCATGTATGGGAGACGTCCCTGATGAAGCCCCGTGTGGGAATGTTCCGCAGCTTCTATTGGAAGCTTTTGGGAGGCTCCACCGTGCCAGCGCGCCTCCTTCCTGCCTGCCGTGGCAGCGCCATCTTAAAGCCATCTGATAACATAACAGAAGACAACTCCTTGAGGAGATGGGAAGGTTGTGAGGATTAATTCCTACTGTCAACGGAGAACACTTGCTACAGGTGAGTAACTAACTTCTCCGTGGACAAGCAGGAATGAGTCCTCACATAAGGGACTACCAAGCTGCAGGCTACCAAAAACCGAGGCAGACACCAAGAAGCCCAAAAGGGGCAAACTCAACTGCAAAATGGCAAGAGGTCAGAACAATACAACCACCAACTATGTACAAAAGGTGACATTTTAACTACAAGTTAATGTCCTTTCCTTGAGTCCTGCTAGACCAGTCCAGACAAGTGGGTTGTGTTCCCCTACCAGCAGATTGGTGGAAACAAAGAACCAATAAAAAGCCTGAAATTTCAATGGCATCACTCTCATGCCTCTATTCGCCTCAGCCACTAGAGGTCTCTTCAGTATTCATCTCAAAGCATATGTGAGCAACATGGCAAGGCTCACACAACCTCAACGGTGGGCAACAATGAGTGAACAACAGTAAAAAATTATGTACAGGAAAGCATAAACTTATAAGGATGTCAGCAGACAATGAACCTGTAGATCCAAGTATAAAAGCGGATCTAAGGGTAGTGCAACAGAAGAACAGAGCAATACAATTCCAGGGGCAGGCCCTAGATTGGACTAGCAGGATTCAAGAAAAGAACATTAACTGGTAAGTAAAATGTCACTTTCCACATCGTCCTGCTAGATCAGACAAATGACCAAAGCTATACCACCACTGGGAAGGAAGAAGACACAGCAGCTCACAAAACCCTTGAGCCAAAGCAATGTCCGCCCTCGCACAGACATCCAAGTGATAATGCTTGACAAAAGTGGAAAGTGATAACCATGTTGCTGCCCAACAAGTGTCTGCTGGGGCTACAGAGCTGCACTCTGCCCACAAGGACACCTGCACTCGGATAGAATGGACGCGCAAACACTCCGGAACCAGCCTGTTCCATAACAGATATGCCTCAATGTTGATGCCTCTTCCGCAGACAATACATGCATCTCCACGAATGGCTGCATGGCAGCTGATGTCGAGGCCCTGGAATGCTGCATTGGTAGCAGTGTCATGATGCATTTCTTGAGTGACTGCAGAAGGTGCTTCTCCATGACTGCTGATTCCAAAGGCTGTGGGGCCTGAGCAACTTCGACCAATGTACCCAGTTATCTGTACAGGGGTATTGGTGGCTGGGTCTCGGTTGTTGTTAGGCTGTTGATGCCTCTCTGATATCCTGGAAGATCAGCTCTCCACCCTTAGGAGCACCTTTGAGTAGCACACAGGCAGACCCCCATCACTCTCGACACCTTGCCTTGAAGGGATCCGACCCTGATGCACCAGTGTTCACCTAATGTTCGGCATGGTCACCCCTCGACGATGACAAAGATGAGGCTGAATCCTCCCTTGTCTTTGGGTGGAGCTTCATCGAAGGCCAATGCTCCAGGGCACTACGGGTACTTGGCACTGATGGAACTCGAGAGCTCCTTGATGTCGATGCACCACCAGAGTCCAATGCAGTCCTTGAAGCCATTGAGATCGATGTCGTTGATGCCAAAAGCGATGGACGGACAATTGAGCGCCAAAACATGATTCAAGCTGCTTCTCTCAACTCTTCAGTCCCCTTCTTGTCATCTGAAAACACAAATTACAAGATGATTGGGTCCCAAGCACTGTAGAGACAGTTATGGGTATCCGTGGCGGATATGGCCCTAGAGCACTTGAAACACTTCTTAAACCCGCTGGCGGGTTTCTGGGACATTGTGTCCAGAAACATAGCTGCGACCAAGTCAGAGGGCTCGATTTTGGAGCGACCTGACTGGGGTACCGGCACTGAGAAGGCATACTAGCCACAGCAACTAGAAAAAGTGATTGGGTAGATCAACAATCCAGAGAACAGAGAAACTGCGATCAGTAGGCAAAGCAAAGGAAAAGGCAAAAAGGGGACAAAACCAGCCCACAGAGGAGAAGGAAAGCTTACCAAGCATAGGAAGACTGGAACATGTCCATTGGGCTCCGTGCAAAAAGGAAAGACTGCTTTAAGATGGCACCACAGCGGCAGGTGCGGTGAAGTATCCCAAAAGCTTCCAATAGAAGCGGGGGAGGGTTCCTGCGCAGGGCTCCATTGGGGACTTATTCCTGCTTGTCCACGGAGAAACCCACGTGCTCAGCCTCCTTGCTCTTGGAGCTTCATTTTGTTTTTTATTATATTGAATTCAAACAGCCACAAACCTCAAGGGCTTCACCACAGTGGTGACTCCCTAGAGAAGCGAGCACGTAGCAGATAACGGAACATCCTAATGCAAACTCACATTCATTACCTGCCCTTTGTATCTTACTGAACGTTGTAACATATGAACATATAAAAGCAGTCTGTCAGGCTTATCTGCCCTTCATTATTACATCCACAATACTGAGTGACCTAACAAAGCAGGCTGGGAAGTCCAACAGAGACCCTCACAGCTCATTAGCTGTAGGTCGAGTTCTAGCACAGGGTCTCCAGTTCTTTGCTGTTCTGCAGCATCAGCCTGGTTTCTCCCACAGCTGTACTTTTAATGATTATATCAGCTTTTCCCCACATAGAATTAGAGAGCTTTACAGTTCTGCAGCGTGTGTGTGCGCAATAGACACTGCTCACATGAGAAACTTTGCAAACCAAACCGGCGGCGTTGAATCAGCAGCAAGCAATACTCCAGAGGGAGCTTCTGGTCTCTATTTGTGTCCCAGATAACGTAAGTAATCATCTAGAAAATGTTCCTCTGTCCAGTCCTCGCTGCTGAAAAATTCCCAGTGCTACTCTTGAATGCAGCTATTTATTAGTAACTAATTGCCCTTGATGTAACTTATTAAAGACAGACTGCGAGATAGTAGAGTGAACCACAGAGGAGCAGCTCTACCAGCGTGCAGAAGGGAAGGTGAAGAAACATGTGAGAGTAGACCACATGAGGACAAGTATCCGATGACCCACCCAGGTTAGCTCTTGAAAGCAACAGAGTAAACCGGACTTTCTGAACTACTGGCATGCACGATTAAGGTACAGCCCAATCTAGGTGCTTTTTACAGACCAATGTAAATTCTGCTCAACCTCATACTGGTTTCAATAATCACAGACTGAGGAAAATTAGTCGAGTTATGAAAGCAACAGCTGTACTCAAAGCTCCGCTCTCAGTTCGTGGTTGGTGCTTCTGTTTGGAAGTTCAGAGTTGCCAAGTTTCCCAGTTTCACGAGTTAGATTTTAAGCCAGTCCTGGATTTCTGATAATCTCATCCTGAAGCATTATGGGACCTGTAGCACTGATTCCAATGGGTAAAAATTAGGGACTTCAAATACCATACTGTATTGTAATGCAAATTTAAACCAGACCTGACAAAATCTCTATTTGTTTTTATATGCTTCTCCTTTTTATCTGTTTGATATACTTTGGACTGCTACTATTTTTGATTGTTTCATGTACCTTTGTGGTGGATTTCCTCTGTTTCTGTGGATCACTAAAGGGAATGCCATTTAACCAGTATACAGAGTCCAGCGAATAGTGTATCAAACACAAAGCAACTGCAAGCAAACCAACAAAAATGCAAACAATAGAAGAGGGAAGAGCATAGCACAATCTTTCCTTATGACTTGAACATTTATAGAGACACAGAAGGGGGGGGTGGGATTCATCAGGGTTCTACAGTAGCTCCTGATGGTGCTCCGAGACGACCTTCGGGAGGAACCTGGGGTGCGTGTGCAGAACCACCCTGTTCTGATAAAACATTGTGTATGGCCCTCGGCCATCAGTGCATGGAGCTCGCTGACTTCTCCAGGCAGAGGTTAGAGCCATCAGGAAGGCCACCTTCCATGACAGGTGCCACAGTGAGCAGGTAGCCATGGACTCAAAGAGCAGCTTGGTCAGCTGTGTGAGGACCACATTAAGGTTCCATTCCGCTGAGGAAGGGCAGGCAGGGGGCTTGGATAGGAGCAGGCCCCGCATGAGGCGGGAGACAAGCGGTTGCGCCGAAAGGGGTTTACCCTTGATGGTGTGATGGTTCACTGAGATGGCACTCAGGTGAACCCTGACCGAGTTAGACTTCAGTCCAGCCAGCAAGAGGTGTAGTAAGTACACTGCAAGACCAAGCTGGTAGGGTAGGAAAATGGGTTCGCTTGGCGCTCCAAGCACCACACCGAGAACTGGTGCCACTTGAATGCATATGCCTGCCTGGTCGAGTCCTTTCGTGAAGCCAAAAGAATCTCCATGGGGAGATGGAAGGGGGCTAGAGCAATACGCTCAGCCTCCACACTGTGAGGGATAGAGACCTCAAAGTTGGGGTGGAGTAGCAGATCCCCCCTCCTGCGTCAGCAGCTGCAGTGAGTTCCTGAGAGGGACCGGGGGTTCTGTCAAGATGCAGAGCAGCAGGAGAAACCACAGTTGCCTGGGCCACGAGGATCATCAAGGCCTTGTCCTGCTAGACCTTGAGAAGGGTCCGGGCATGAGGGGGGGGGGGGAGGCATACAATAGGCCCGTTGCCCACGAAAGGAGGAAGGTGTCCAGGGCTACACTGTCAGGGTGTGGGAGGGGATCGCAGAATTGGGGGAGCTGCGAATTTGCAGGACTGGCAAAGAGCCATTGTGCCACCTGGGGACACAGGTGCCACTTGTGCGATTGGAGGACTCTGCTGAGCCGGTCTACCAATTCATTGTCCTGGTTCGGGAAGTAGGTGGCTCAGATGGTCATGCCCTGGCTCGTGGCAAAGGAGCACAGGGCCACTGCTTCCGAATAGAGGCTGTAGGAGCCAGTCCCTCCTTGTTTGTTCACATAGAACATTGTGACCTGGTTGTCCATCTGGACAAGTACTGCTCTGTGCTGTAGGTGGTTCCTGAAAGCCTTGAGTGCAAGGCAGATGGCCTGGAGCTCCAGCATGTTGATCTGCTGCTGGGACTCCGAGGGACCAGGTCCCCTGAGTGTGCCGCCCCTCACAGTGGGCTCCCCAGCCCACCAGGGAGGCGTCCGTAGTCAAGACCATCTGATGCTTTGGAGCTTGGAAGGCATGCCTTGAAACAGGTTCCGAACCTCCCGCCACCATGCGAGAGATTCTGCCATGCCAGGCATGACTGAGATGGGGTCTCAGAGGCGACCGGTCGATTATGCCCACTGCGCTCGGAGGCATCAATGTGCCGCCTGCATGTTGAGGCAGGCATTGGCCATGACATGGACCATGGAGGCCATGTGGCCAAGGTGGCGCTGCGGCACTGCACTTCCATGGCCCGCAGGGTGTCCAGGTGAGCCCCGATGAATTCCAGGGACTGAAATGGAGAGAGGTGGGACTTTGGGTAATCGATCATGAATCCCAGATGCTCCTGGAGGTGAATGGTATGGTCCATGGCCTGCTGGGATTCAGAGGCTGTGCCGCCTGTTACAAGCCAGTCATCTAAATAGGGATAGACAAAGGTGCCCTGCAGCCGGAGGTGGGCCACAGCCATGGACAGGCATTTTGTGAAGACCCACGGGGTGGATGCGAGGCCGAAGGGAAGCACCCTATACTGGTAATGGTTTCCCTGAACCAGAAGCAGAAGTACTTTCTGTGCTTGGGATGGATGAGGATGTGAGTGTAAGCATCCTTTAAGTCCAAGGAGCACAGCCAATCGCCCTGCTGGAGGTAGGGCAGTGACGTTCCAAGGGAGAGCATCTTTAACTTCTCCCACACCAATGGGCGGAAGGCCCCCTGTCCTCTTTGGGACAAGGATGTATCGGGAGTAAAACCCCCATCCTCCGAGGTGCGGTGGGACTAGCTCTACTGCCCCACCCTCAAGGAGGCCTGCAAGCTCTTGACTCAGGAGGGCCTGGTGCTGGGGAAGCTGCTTTGGCTCCCCAGGGAAGTACAAGAGGGGAGCTGGTCCAGATGGAGGAGACAGCCCTCCTGAACGACCTGGAGGACCCAGGCATCGGTGGAGATGGACTCCCACCTGTGGGAGAAGTGGACCAGATGGCTCCGATGGACAGCCGATCTGTCAGCGGACGAGAGGCTATGCCGATGGTGTCAAAACTCCAAGGATGGCTGAGACGGCGCAGGGGGTTGGGTCTTGGGACCCTTTGGCTTACGAGGGCCGTGCTCTTACCCTGACTGCCCTGAACAGGGGACGACGCCGGTGGTAGGACAGAAAGCCCTGTACTGGAGCCCCTTCCAGTGGAAGAAAGGCTTCTTGCTCTGCTGTTTCTTCCTGGGGAGGGAGGAAGTTTACCGGGAGAGGCGAGTACGAGTCACATACTCTGTTTCAATCTTCACTGCCTTATTCTCCATGGGCTTGCTGAACAGTCGCTCCCCAAGGCAAAGGACATCCAGCAGTATCTCCTGACCCACTGCTCCAGGTCCAAGGAGTGGAGCCAAGCCTGCCGGAAGGCTCCGATGCCAGCCGCCACCACCCAGGCAGAAGACCCGAAGCTGTCATACGTCACTCGCGAGAGGTACTTCAAGCATTCTCTGACGGACTTTGAGAGGGCCTGAAAACGTCAGAGATTGTCTCCATCAAGGCCCACCGCAAAGCCTCTGAGCTCTCTAGCAAGGTCACAAAGGAACATCCCAATGTATAATTAGTAAACTTGGATGCAACATGACAGCATGGAGCCCTGATAAGCCTTATGCCCAAGGGCGTTGAGGGTACAAAGACTCTCTGCCTGGCAGGACTGAAGAATAAGTCTTCGGGCTCTTTAGCTTCCGCATGGCCGATTCGACCACCATTGAGGTGTGAGGAAGCTGAGCTTTCCGAAACCCCAGGCCCCACTGAACCCTATACATAGCATCCAGGTGCTTGCTCATGATAGGGACAGAGGCTGGGGTCTTCTACATTCGGCGGCGGCGGTTCAGAATGGGAGGAACTGGCACAGAGAGCGCTTCCTTCGGAGGGGCTTCATATTGAAGAATATTGAGCTCCTCCGTGCGGGGCTCCTCCTCCAAATTGGTGGCAAGCACTAGGGCCCAGGCCATGTCCTGGATGAACTCCAGAAAGGATGTGTCCTTAGGAGGTGACAGTCACCTCTGGGTGAGCAGAGAGGGGTCAGAGGGGAGGTCTTTGTGGGACAGAGTCTCTGGGGAAGTTTCCCCGTTGGACTTCCACTCTGAGTAGTCCATGGAGAACTCAAGGTCAGGCAGCTCGAGATGGGTCAGTGACCCACGCTGGGCTCCCAAGGCCAGAGCTTGCCCAGAGCCGGAGGTGCTCGCCCGAGAAGATCTCATGCCCGAGGACCGGGAAGGAACTCGAGACCTGCACTGAGGATCCTCACAAGGCTTCTGGCTCTTGGGGTCACTGCAATGGCCCAAGGAGTCCTCGAGGTTGAAGTCCCTACGGTCTCAAGGCGCATGCCAATGGGGCCAGGTACCAGCACCCGCTGGGCAGAGAGGAACGCAGAAACGCTGCACTCCAAGGTCAGCATTTGGGCCTCCCACTCGGGAGTGGGGCCCTGCAACACCGACGCCGGGGTGACCAGGTCAGGTATTGAGAAGGAGAGGAGGTCCTCACCGGGACGACCCTCGGGAGACTGGATGCCTTCGCTGGAGGCTTCCGTATTGGTTAAAAGGTACCTTACTGGGCCAGTCCCTTTCCGCCTCCAAAGTTTGCCAAGGGGGGCTGAGAGACCAGGCGCATGACCTCTCGCGCTTGTCTGGCACCCCTGACAGAGTCCTTGTAGCCTTCTTTTTCTTCTGCATTTGGGCGACCCCTGGTCAACGTGCCGCTGGGCCTGGGAAGGAGCCTTGGGAGACTCCAGGGGTTGCAGAGCCGAAGAGCAGGAGGCTACCAGGGATACCGGAGCTGCCTTATGGAAGAGATTATCCAGCTTCTGCTTACAATTCTGGATGGCCTTGGAGGACATCTTCTTACAGAGGAAGCATAGCTCTGGGTCATGATCAGCTCTTAGATACCTGAGACAACAGCCATGGGTGTCCGTGAGCGACATTTTTTTTTTTTAAACACCTATCACATTTCTTAAAACTGGAGGCCATTGGGGGGAAAAAGGACCCCTGCGAGGTCGTTAAAAAGAGCGTAAAGCACGGTGAAACACAAAAAGGTAAAAACTCGAGACAAGGGCCAAAGCAAAGGTGCTCGAGAGGCAGGAAGAGGACCTGCAAAGGCCAGAAAGCAAAAAAAAACGGGTTGGAACAGAGAAACATTTTCTGGGGATGAGACGCACGTCCAAAGGGCTCCGCAGAAAAAGGGAGACTAAGTAAGATGGCACCCTTGGGTGGGAAGGGGACCACGCATACATAGTGGCATTCCTATGGCTTTCTTTGAAAGCTGGGAAAATCCTCCGCACAGGCTCCATCGATGCCGACGTCGCCCATATGTGAGGACTGACTTCCTGCTTGTTCCTGAACAAAATCCAAGACCTTGTTCCGTGATCTCCTTCCAGAAAGGTATCTTCTTTCCACTGCTCCACAAATCTCTCATTAAAGAGATCTACAATGGCTGAGGCCACTGTCCTTGACCAATCTTTCAAGAATGATGCTGTCTGACAGAGTAGGCAGGAAGAGAGGTCTGTAAGGGACGCACCGGATGCAATGAGTAAACACGCTGCTTATGTATTACCAGATGCCCCGTTGCCATGCAAGCTAGAGCTGGAAAACTCCTATGAAGATGATCTGGGGCAGATTCAAATGTCCTGCAATCGGGAAATTTAGGCATGGCAAAATATAAAAATGGTCGATACATATTTTTAGCCAAATAAGAGGGAGTGCTTCCTCACCGAGGAAGGAGAGCTGGCAGGTCTGCAAGCCCCTTCACTTTTTGTAGGAAAGCATGTGATCAGTCACAAAACAGAACATGCTGTGAGATGAATTAAGGGACAGAACATTTTGGCAGGCATGTGTCTCTCCCACGGGAGATGAAGTGAAAACATGAATGCAAAGCAGGGGCTCCTTCTCAGTCCTCTTTGCCCCCACCCTCTGTTCATTACCCTTTCAGGGGATCTGTGGGCCAGAAGCTCGTGTTTGAAATCGCATTTTAGCAGCACTGGCAGGTTAGAGGGGAATATTTTGTCAGGAGCACTCCGCAAAGGGAAGAACTTATTGCGGTACATATGCATCTTTAATAATTTCACAGAATATTCAAGAATAAAGCTAAAGTAAGCAGATCTTGGATACTGGTGAGAGGAAATAAGTGGGTGGTTAGTTTTGGAGGAGGGAGAGGTGATTTTGTCTTCATAAATAGCTTGACAGCTCATAATGCTTTCTTGCAGATTTTCAAATTCTCATTTTCCTGCCCCAAAAATATCAATTTGAAATAAATCTCTATTTATCACTACATATTTAGATACAATGAAAACGTATCCTTCTAACGGAAGTTATGTTTTATCTATTTATCAATCACTATAATGGATCCAGCTGGACGTGGCGGGACGCACAAACAAGCGCTGGAACACAGGTGCACTTTGCCATAGAACTGCCCCCGCAGCACCAAATCACAAAGCTCCTGCAGATGCCGCAAGACGCCTCAGGCAGGCCTAGCACTGACAGCACTGGCACTGCCGCCCCCCCCCCCCCCCCATCCAGCTGTCTTCTGAATCTGCCAACCCATGCAGGCTGGAGGAGGCGGCAGCAATGAGAGTACGACAGCAGTGAGGAGACGGCGGTGGCACCACTGCTGCTAAGTACTTGGGAACACAAAAAGGAGGAGGGACCTTCGCAAAAAGAAACAAGTCCTCAGAAAGCGGAGGTGAGCATAGCCGCAGTCGGGCTGCGATTGTCAGGTGCCTCCGGGTCACGAGCGGCCAGGTGCAGCATTAGTTGGGTGATCTGTTTGAAAACCGACTTCTCTCGCTCCGCTGCGTTCCACTGAAGCTAAGAACATTGGCACTATCAGGACCTGCACAAGGAAACATTTCTTCCTAAGATTCCTGATGCAGGCCGAGAGCCTAAACTTGGCCAGGTTGGGTCTTGGACCTTGAAGGTTTTTGTAAGAAAGGTTCTTTTAATAACTAACATCAGTGGTGTGGCAAAGTACTTGGGCCCTGCAGGTGGTTTGTGAGCATCTGCTAATTATAGATATACATACAAACACACACATGGCCTTCTCCGTCACTAAGCAGACTAGGCTTCTGCCTAGAGTGGCAGGAATATTTGGGATCAGGGTAGGGGTGGGGAAGGGCAGTATGGCTCGCATGCTAGGAGAACAGCGCTTTCATGCTGCTCTCAGAGCAGTGCAGGTCCTTTCAGCACAGGTCACTTTAATGCTGTTGCACTCCTCCCCCCCCCCAACAGGAAGTCTGCATATCAGAAGGGGGAAGAACTTGGCAGCGCATCAGTGTGGACCGGCGCTTAACGTCCTGCGCAGTGCTTCTTTCAGTGGCAGGACTGGTGAAGGTGGGACAGAACAGGAGGAACGGTAAGTGATGGGAGATGCTCTACATGGGGAAAGAAGGGGAAGGGGGGGGAGGGAGGAGCAGGACGTTCGGTACTCTTGAGCCAGCCATGTTCACACAGTCTATAATCTGTGGTCATATTTCATTGTCACTTCAATACGGCAATAAAATACCAAAAGATATTTACACACAATGGACAATGTTCAGAGTCTCTGGGCAGCCTGCAGCTTCAAGTATTACCTGCAAGTTCATTTTCGCTGCCTCTTAGAAATTGCACCGGCGCGCGCACACACACACACACACACAGAGCAGGCACAGAAGTTCCCCAAGATTCGTTGGCTGCTTTGCAACCAATGCCGGTATATATCGGGAAGTACCGCAGAGAACTGAAAAGCGCTCAAACTAACCTCATTCCCTTTTCACCATATTGAAGGGTGGAGATGGGGGGAGGGAGGAGAGGGGGAGGGGGTTCACAACTTTCCAAAGGGGCTATGCTACAGCCATTCCATTGTTTAACAACTGGAGGTCAAAAGTCACATTTCATGCCTCTCCAGCTTACAGGCAAGACAGCCAACAGCAGAACATTTCAACAACAACTTGCTTGGGACATCAGTGCTGAGGAACTAACCAGGAAACACTCATGAGCTCAGCTCATATATTTACATACATTTATCTGGGTCTCCAGGAGTCAGGACTGACTCAAAGGCACACATTGCATTGCATCATTCTTTACTTAATCCGTCATACCGTGCACCATCCGATAACACCACAGCTTTCACCAGAAAGCTCTTCCTCCTCGCCTCACTGTGCTAAGCCCTCCCTCTTTCTTCATCGTTTTTTCTTTTGTGTCGTTAGAGCCATTCATCTTTCTGCACAAGAAACGTTCAGATGCTTCTGACAGCAGACAAGCAAAGCAGCTGATTTTCTGCCCGTCTCCTTTGGGTTTACAGAAGAACCTCCTGGCAGGAATTCTGAAGGATTTTTGGCTGCCCTCTGCTTGCATGAAAAAAAAAAATGGGTCACTCAAGAACACTGAACTCAGTGGATTGAAGCTTTCCTTTAAACAAAAATGAACCATGCAACTAGTGGATGGAGCGAGCTATTCTGCAATCACTGTTCTCCTGCCGAGTACGTCTTTGTATGGTGGACAAACAAGGCCCCACTTCTGTTCTTCACACAGAAATCCCGACGAGCGCAAGGGACAGACATCAGTATTCTTCATTGGTTTCTACAGCTAGGAACTGAAAAGCGTTTCATGAGAATGATAGAAGCATTTGAGACCACAGACAAAAGTGAAGAGTTTCTCACATCCAAAATCATATCAATTTTGTTTATCATAACCAAAACAAAAGTCAATGGTATTTGTCCCATGGTTTAAATTTAACTTTGATACCAAGGTTGGGATGGTTCAAACCGTTAGTGACTGTAAACTCACTGGACCCAACAGTCAAAAGGATTTATGCCCCTAACCACAAGAGTTATGCTCCTAAATTGGCCTTTGAAAATTTACTAGGGCCGAGTGCCTAAATTTATGCCCAAAATGTCACTGAACTCAAATTTGGGAGCAAATACAATGGGTGGCAACAAGGAGGGAGAAAAAAAAAGTTAGGAGCTTAGCACTGATTTCCAGCACTAGGCGCCAAAATTAGGCTCATAAAGCTAGCAAATGACTGTCAGGACAAAATATAGGAGTACAAATCCCCCATGGGAGCAACTGACATCACCCACTGAGGTGGCATTAGCACTATGGTGGGAACACCACCAACCCACCAGCTGCGTGCTACCCAGGTAGCATGGGGATCTTCGCACATAGCCATGTGCTATCTTTTAGCATGCGACTGATACCATGCACTACCCAGGTAGTGCACATTAGTAAATATACCCCTTAGATTAGCTCTGGATTTTCCTAATTTAGACAACTAAGCAAGGCACCCAGCAGTGTAAAATCAGTGTTGAATTCCTAATTTCATTCCTGATCCTCTTTTTAGGAACCTAAATGTTGGCATCTAGTAAAAAGAGGAATCTAAATTTAAGAGCACAGTGGGGGAGAAAGATGATCCAGGCACCAAACTATTCAATGTAGATGCCTAGATCTTTTGAATATCAACCTGTATGTGAAAAAAAAATCAAGAGTTATTGGAAGATGGCACAAATAATCATATCATACTGACCCCAGCAGGTCACTGCCCCAGTTCTACGGTTTGCTAGATTTATGAGCTTCCTAATACCCCCTCTCCTCCACACCCCACCTCCCTCAAATAACATGCCTAAATTTGTAACAGCAAGTTCTGTTTTAATTTCTATTATATAAAGTTGATTGTTGAATGTAACCGTTGTTTGAAATGTTATTCAAGATTCCATGTAAACCGCTTTGACCTCTGTGAAAAGCAGTAAATAAATCCAGCCAAATAAATAAAAAATACATTGTAGCAGATTGAATACTCAATGCGTCTGCTGTGGTTACCTCAGGTTTGAGCAAGGCTAACTCACTGAAGGTGTTCAGCTGCTTCGCTATTTCTGCCATCTCTTCCATCAGCCTTCCCATTTTGACCTTCACGTCTGCCAAGGCTTCAGACATATTGGCAGTGGCCACAGCTTCCTGCAAGTCCAGCAAGTGGAGAGCCCGTCGCTCTTCCTCACGGGCCAAGTGGTGCATGCGGTCAAACTCTTCCACGATACAATTCTTCATCTCACTCCGCATCACCTGCACATAACAGACACAATTGGCAAAATGAAGACCATATTAGAAAGTAGACCAAGTTGTGGCTAGAGCACATTGCATTATTCTATCCACTGTCTTAGTGCAGATGTCTTTTCCTGTCTTTAAGGCCAGCCGAAGACCTGCATCTCTTGAGATGAGGTTCCCCTCCCCAAATCCCTGTGATCCCTCCCTATTGATCCCCTTTACTACCCGCAGTGGCTGCGCTGTCTGAAGAAATTAAAGCTTGTCTGCTCTCTTCTTTGAAGGTTCTGATAATTGTTAGCTTTGTCCAGTAAAAACTGTGTTGCTGCTTATGAAGACCACATGTGATTTAGATGTGGACCAGAAATCTCAAAATCACCTCTGGATAGTTCTTGCGTATCACATACTGCATAAAATCTGCAAGAAATGTTTCCAATACCAATATGGCTCCTAAAACTCTGCACCACACTTTTTAAAGGCAGTCTTTCTGGGCGAGGAAAGGGACCTTGCAAGAAAGTCAAGCTAGAACCCAACAAGCACTAGATTCGTGAAACAAGGCAAATCTAAGGGACTAACATCCTACTCAGCCTGCCTGCAAGCGGGAAATCAACCCAAGAATTATTCAGCTTTTATAAAAAAGAATCTGCTTGGGTAGAAAGATTTTGAAAGAATTGTATCTCCTAGTTCCAGCAAAGTTTAATCTTGGCTTTCATCAAGGAATTTTCATTTTGGCGTTTTTTTGCAACTTTTCCCTGGTAGGCAAAGACATTCTCTGTGGAAAACAAAGACAGGAGGATAAAAGGGGCGGGAGAGAAGACCAGAACCTCAACTAACTTTGACAAAACAAGTGATGCCAAATATCAGTCACTGATTGATTTTTATATCGATCCTTTATTTTCTATGTATCAAAGGCGATTCCTTTCTACTGGACTTAGTACATTTCTGACTAGCTCACAAAAGGTACACGCCCTCTATATAAACCTTAAACATGACAGCAAATAAAGACCATTCGCGCCATCTAGTCTGCCCATCCACATCAGCTGCTTAGCTCTAATTCAGTCCTCTTCCTCAGAGATTGTCCATGCTTTCTTGACTTCAGACATGGTCCTCACCTCCATCACCTCAACAGGAAGGCTGTTCTACCCATCCAGCATTGGGAGTCCCAAGCTCATGTAAACTGCAAATGCCAGACAGCTCCCTGCCAATCCAACCTGCCCCCTCCATCCTCAGCATGGGCAAACCTGGAGTGCTACGCAGCCCAAAATCAACCCAACCTGTTGCGGGTCTATGGCTGGAGGAAACCACCCTTCTTTCTGAGAAAGGATGGAGCAGGGTGGAGGGCGCCCCAGTCTTCTCCATTTCAGAGCCAGCCCTGATACTACCTTCAATACATTCTTGTTTAAAAAAACAAAATAAAACACAGATGCTCTTTCCAAAATCATCAAGTATGGCAAGACGATTCTAAGGTTCATTTACAGTCATTTGAAAAGAGATAAAGCACAGTAATTTTCCTTTAACCATGAACCACGTCTATCATTCCCCCTGGCACAAAACTATAGCTATTTTATCAGATAAAGCAGGTGTGTGGTTCAGCATCCATGGGAGAGCGGTTTAATCCTATGAACAACTCTGTATGCACTAACATGGTCTACATGCAGTTTAGAATTGCACTGAAAGAAAATGAGCATGCTGAGTTTTATTTATTTATTTATTTACATTCTCTTATATACCGCGCTATTCTGCATCAGTGCAGTTTACATTGAACAAACTGAAATTACATTGAACAGTTGTCAGAAATACACCCTGGATACTTTACTCCTGTGTAGGTTTTGAAATTCCAATTAATTTGTGAAAAGAACAATAAAACTGGACCCTTAAACTCCAGTGCCCGCGGTCCCAAAAGAAGGCGCTAGTGTTTATTGGTCATGTCTTTCACATGTGCGAGAGCCACTATGGAAAAACAAACTGCAACAGGATCCGCTGCTCCGGTATGTGGGCACAGCAGTGCAGCTGTCTTCTATTATAAGTAGACCCTACACAATCTGCATTTAATTTTTCAGGGAGTGGGAGGAGGCGGGGGGGGGGGGGGGGTGAAACGTCATTACTTCTTATTTATGCTTTGGGTTGTTGCTTTGCTAAGTGAACATCTGCCTTCCAACACTGGTCCTGTAAGCTGTTAAGACCCCGCGCAAGGAAATGCTGTTAAAACTTTGCAACAGACAGTCCGAGACCCGTTACTATTCTTTGTTTTAAGAGATAATGGATCAGTGCAATAGCTCTAGCCCAGCAGAATCCAATTCTGTGCTCAATGTTATTGCGCTAGGAAAAATCACCAACATTTAATATGCAGAGAGTCATCAGGAAACAAGAGGGGACACTAATTAAACCATAAATCTGAATAAGCAGGGATTGCTGGCCCATATTGTAATTGCCCAAATGTGTTAAGCGTTTTAGCAGAAACTCAAGGTGCTTAATAAACTGAGATCAAACAGTGGCTGGGGTACATACTTAAGAGCATTCTTCTCTAGCTACAAATTAAAGGGAAATCCGTTTCCTAAAGGAGTATTTCAGCACAGCCCACCCTAATGTTCCCTGGCCTAAGTGCTTACAGGGAAGCAGCACTACAAGAAAGTGCCGAGTCTACTTGCTGTCCAGTACGGAACTCGAAAGGCAATCTGAGAGGTTCCTGCAGGTATGAGCGCACAGGTACCCTGATAGCACCCAACAGGAATTACAAGGTCACCAGAAGGAGAGAGGCTGTTCACAAAATACGAAGGCTACCCTTTACTCCATTTGGTCAGAACAGGATATACACACAGCTTTGTGATAACATGGTGCATTTACTACAGGGCATTTCAAGACGGACGTCTCTGCGAGTAACTCTCCAATGAGCTGCTGCTTTTAAAAGTCCCAGTGCAGCGGAGCAGTGTGTGCGCTGCCTCTGAAAACAGACATGGTATACCGTCTGCATCTCCTGGCTGGACTGACTCTGTACTGATTCCTTGCCCACTGTCAAATGAATCTCTTTTTATCTCATAAGTAATCTTATAAAAAGCTTTAACAAACACCCGATGCTGTTCAGAATAGTTTCAAGCCTGCAGAAATGAAAGACAGATCTATCAGCATCCAAGAGCAGAATTTAACCCTCATCTCTAGCTAGAGAATTCAATGCCACTCAAACATACCCAATGAATAAATTTACACTTCCTATAAGGGACAAATCACATGGAAAATAATGCAATTTCTCCTTGAATGCTTATTTGTGACTTGCACGGATAGAAAAAATATGGTATAGAGGGATTCCTTGGTGCAGAAGTTCTTAAATCCATTCCAGTAGAACATCCAACATTTCTGTTATATTATTTTTTTTAATTGTATAACACCCTGCTACAGCCATAAAGTTGCAGTATATCAAGTCCAATACAGAAGAAAGAAAGAATTATTATATATTATTTATTTATTTTTAGAGTGGCCAAAATGTATAAATGAACATGGTTGTTAGACCACACATATGCAACTATGATCTCATGATAATTCAGTGAGCACGTCCTGAAAAACAAAGTTGGTGGTGGCTCTTGAGGACTAGATTTGGGACTCTAGGCTCAGAGGGCTGGACATCACCATTACATGGTTCAGCCATGGATGCAGAAAGTAGGTACACCTTTGATATACAGATAGCAACAGCACGGCTTCCAACCACAGCACAGTGTGGACACCCTCGTCACATCTCTCTTCGATACTCTCAAAGGAATTGAAAAATCACTGCAAGGTTTTGTAATGATATTCCTCGATATCAGCGCCACCTTTGACTCCAATATGCCATCTTACACTCCTACTGAGAATCAAGGAAATAGGTCTCTACAACACCATGCTGGAAAGGCTTACATCTTATCTATCTCATAGACAACAGGTCAACATTGGAACACACCTATCAAACCCATTCAGCCTATGACAGGATATCCCACAGGGCTCAACCCTATCAGCACTGCTCTTTAATATGATTACATATTCAAGCTATATGTGATTTACTCAGAAAATTTAAAGTACACTTCCATGTATATCGACATCATGTTTTACTTGCCCTTCCACACATCAGCCCCCAACTACTCAACCATTTCAGACTACTTCTCGGCCATCACAGATTACTACCAGATTTAAACTTTGCGAGGCAAACAAACAATCTGAAGCTCTCCTAGTAACAAGGGACCCTTCCTTTATCCCTCCACCAAAAATACGGGTTATACCACACAGATATCTCAGTGAAAAAAGTCAAATACCTGGGTATAACACTAGACAAAAACCTTAACATGCTTTCCCATATCAAGAATACAGCCAACATGGCTTACTTCAAGATCTACACCTGCTACTTGAGCACAACGGCTTCAGAACAGTGTTCTAGTCTATTATCACATCACACCTAGATTATGGCAACATCCTCTATCAGGGCCTACCAAAGCACACATTGTACCCGCTGCAAATGGAGCAAAACACTGCTGCCAGAATAATAGCAGGTACCTCTAGACATCAACATATCATACTCACCCTCAAGAACTTACTATGCACTGGTTACCAATAGCTCAAAGAATAAAACACATCATGACTACAATATACAAGATCCTCCATACCCAATCAATCCCCTGCCTCGATTTGCTAATCAGCAGAGTTCCTGAAACAAGATCCAGAAGCAGTATAAACCAAAACCTTTCTATCCTACCACTCAAGACAAAATACACACAAACCAATAGATAGAGCCTTCACCTTCTTTGATGTGCGGCACCCATAAAGTCAGCCCAGACAACACAAAACTTGAGAAAGATGTTAAAGACTTACCATTTCATAGATCACTATGGGACTGACAAAATCACTGAACACCACTCCCCAAGAATGCTAACACCCTCGTATTCAAACTAAGTTTAACTCCCCCCCCCCACACACACACTTTAACTCCAAATTGTACTTACCCTTAAGTTCTGTGTGTCCATAACTCACTGGAGTTTGCTTATTACTATTCTCTGTAAACTGCTTTGATTTAAAAGTGGTATATGAAGCTTGTTAAATAACCTGAAGAAACCCTAATTATCTCAGATGGTTTGAAGCTTTTCCCCAACTCTAGTCTTCAAGAGCTCCAAACCGATGCAACCGTCAGGATACTTGCAATAAACTATTCCAAGGTATATTTTCCGGCAGTCTTGTTAGTACGTGGCCAGTTCATAGTTCAGTTAATCTGAAAACCAGACTGGTTTGTCCCCTTCAAAGTCCAGGGAAGGATTACATGCCTTAATAGAATCTTGTCTTGTCCTCGGTGATGCCCAACCCCCCTGAGAGGTCTATGCAGAGCTTTATGACGGGCCCAGCAGAGGGTCATAAGGTCACCAGATGCAACCCACCTAGAAAAATCCCTTTAAGTATATAAAACATTTTCATAACAAATTTGTCCTTTTTAGGGTGCAATTTTACCTCTCTATACCCCAGAGAGGAGTGGTTCAACAATTTTGAGTCAGGCAGACTGAAATAATTTTTTTTTAAAGAACAAAACTGAGTAATGTGTCAGTATTCAAAAGACATTTTAGATGGAAATGACATGGAGGTGAAAATGTCCATAAATCTGTGTCGATCTTAGAAGGGAGGGTGTAGAAAAGCGACATCTCTGTCCTTCAAAACAGACGTGCTTGTTAAAGTGGGCCGTGGACAGAAGGAAGCATAGGAACACACGGGGGTCATTATGTGTAGCAGGAGGAGTCATGTCAAAAACATACATGTGGGAAAAATAAACAAAGGAGACCCAGTGACTTACATCTGTAAGTGACAGCATTTCAGAACATGCACATGTAAATGTTGCCACTGTGTGTATCTGAGCCAATTTGCAAACAGATATGTGTCAGCATACATCAACATGACATTATGCTTAACACAGGTGTCATGGCTGTTCCCCAGACCTTGGATTTCAAGCAGCTTTGTTACTCTGGTGATTTCAGTCTCCAAAGTTAATGAGGGTAGTTTACAAGATGAGATTTTCTCTCCCCTCACACACACACACACACACACACACACACACAGATTCATTGAAGTAAACTGAAGCAGCTTTCTAACAACCTCCTACCTCTGTTCTATACCTATGTAATAAGCCTATTTCTACATAAAGACCTGTTTCCAAGCCACACCTGGTTGGTTGTCTTATTTGTGCTTCTTACCCTACTGTCTCTGTGAAATGAACCCAGGACCAAGCGGAGAGTAGACTGAAAGAATACATACTCAGAAGATTACATTAGATTCTGATTATGTCTTTAAAGGTGCCATTGCCCTGTTACCCTGGTGGCTGGCAAATAAATTTAAATCTACAGATGGGTCCACAGTGAAAAATTCATCACTGTGGACTATGGCACAAGAACTGAGTGAGAAGTTTCAGAGAGTACATTTAGTTAAAGTGAAGGCACATAGTAAGAAAGGCCCTTTAGTGAAAGGAAACACATTAGCAGACTCACTAGCCAAGGAAGCATGCCATGTAGGCCTCATATGGCCCTGGTATGAGCAAACATGCATGGTTGCTATTGCTACACGTTCCACAGATTATGATCAGATAATACCACCAGATTACTTCGTAGCACTGCAGACAAAGGACCCTGAGCTTTCCAATTTGAGGAAGCTTGTGCAGGATGCCCCAGATAACCTATATCAGCACACACCTTTTCTCACACTCGCTATAGAGAAAGACATTCTATGTGCAAAAAGAGAGGAAGGCTTGGTTATAGCTATCCCTAGAGCTCTAGGTAAACAGTGGATGCATTGGATTCATTGTGCAGGTCCTATGGGACACCCTAAAGCAGAAGAGATGCAGACTATCCTCAATAGGTTGGTATGGTGGCCAGAAATGAAACATGATATGCAGGATCATGTTTCTTCTTGTGTAATCTGTGCTTCATTTGGGAGGCAACCTAAAAAGAGAAGGGGACAGTTAAATGAGAGCACCTCCTCGTGGCCCATTTGAGAGATTGCAAATAGATCATGTAGGCCCCTCTTCCGATAACAGCTAGGAAAAATAGATTTTTGCTCACTGTTGATTCCTTTTCTCATTGGGTAGAAGCATTCCCTGTCCCAGATCAAACTGCTCGAACCACTGCAGAAATCCTAACTATGCAATTTTTTACACACTGGGGCATTCTCAAGACTATTGATTCTGATAATGGTCCTGCATTTGTTTCTCAGCTCATCAAGGAATTGTTTGATTTTCTAGGCATAGAACAACTCCACATTCCGTACCATCCACAGGCAGCAGGGCAGGTAGAAAGAATGAATCAAACAATTAAGGCCCACCTCAGCCCTATGCTTAATCTGACCGGGAAAAATTGGGATCTGGTGCTCCCTTTAGTCCTTATGCGTATCAGAGCTAATGTCTGTAAATCCACAGGTTTTGCACCCTATGAAGCCTTAATGGGAAGGCCAATGCAACGGTGGGAAAATATGTTGAGTCCTTTTCTTCCAGAGGACCAGACAATAATTCTCACCAATGAGTGGATGAAATCCCTGCAAGAACATCTAAAAGAAATTCAGACCACTGTGCTAGCTAACACAGAAAAAGCTAGAGATTATTTGCAGGAGGTACATACAAAAGGTTCTGATTTAAGGCCCCTCAAGGTTGGGAGTAAAGTGATGATTCTGAGACCTAGACCAAACCTCCCCTTTGGAACTGCAAAGTGGGAAGGACCGTACTTAGTTACTGATACCTTAGGCCCAAGCCTATACCAAATCCTAATGCCAGACAACCAGCAGTATTGGAAACACATCACCCAGTTGAAACCATATGGGTAATACGTGTTTTATCAGTCTTTGTTTTCAGATACCACCTGAAGACAGCACGGACAGCTGCTTTCTGAAGGCAGCACGGACAACTGCTTTCTAAACAAAAGTCGCTTGAGGATGGTAACTATTTACTTCTGCTGTATAGTTGATGTGTCCTATATAATGGACATGTGTTTAATAGTAATGTAAATGAGTAGTAAAAATTATTATTATTTTTTTTGTTGTTGTTAAGTGGGGAGAGCGTAGTTACTCACCTGTAACAGGTGTTCTCCAGGAGCAGCAGGAATCAGTCCTCACTTATGGGTGACGTCGGCGCCGACGGAGCCCTCGCGGAGCAATTTTCCCCAGCTTTCAAAGAAAGCCTTTGGGAATTGCAGCGCGCATGCGCGGTCGTCTTCCCGCCCGAGGGTGCCATCTTAGCCAGTCAGATGACATAGCTAAAAAAGACAGCATAAAAATTTGCAAAAAGAACATAAGCAGACGATTGCAACTCCAAGGGGAGGAGGGAGGGTAGTGAGGACTGATTCCTGCTGCTCCTGGAGAACACCTGTTACAGGTGAGTAACTACGCTTTCTCCAGGACCAAGCAGGAAGTCAGTCCTCACTTATGGGACTCCCAAGCTCAAGGCTACCGGAGACCCTAAGCACAAAAATGAGCTCCCTCTAGCTCAGCAGCACAGAAGGATAGAATCTTCGCTGAATTATCACCCACCGGTAGCCCACATCCGGGATGGAGGGTAGGAGTTGCTCAGACCTCAAAGAGATTACGGAGGACTGCCTGTCCGAAAGCACTGTCCCTACGGGACTCCCTCTCGAGACAGTAATGGACCGCAAAAGTCTGGCTCGAAGACCAAGTAGCGGCCCGGCAGATGTCTGCCAGCGGAACAGAGCGGAGGTAAGCCACTGACGTGGCCTTTGCCCGAACGCAATGAGCCGTGACTCGACTTTCTAAGGCGAGTCCGGCTGCCCCATAAGCCCAAGAGATACAGTCCGCAACCCAGATGGACAGAGTACGCTTGGAGACCGGGAGCCCCAATTTATTGGGGTCAAAAGACACAAAAAGCTGAGCAGCTTTACGGTGCTCCCGCGTACGGTCGAGGTAGAAGTTCAATGCCCTTCTACAGTCCAGGGTATGGAGGACCGCCTCAGCTCGGCTGGAGTGTGGTCTGGGAAAGAAGGTTGGAAGTACCACCTCCTGATTGATGTGAAAAGGGGAGACCACTTTAGGCAGAAACTTTGGGTGAGTCCGTAGGACTACCCTATTCTTGTAGAACCGAGTGTAGGGGGGATCAGACACGAGGGCCTGCAATTCACTTACGCGTCTAGCGGAAGTGAGGGCTATCAAGAACAGTGTTTTCCAAGACAGAAAACGGAGAGAACAGGTAGCCATAGGTTCAAAGGGCGGACAGGTGATCCGCTGCAAAACCACATTCAGGTCCCAGTCCGGCGCTGGCGGGCGCAGAGGTGGTTTAAGTAGAAGGAGACCTCGGAGAAACCTCGCTACGAGAGGGTCGCTGGAGAGAGGTCTACCGTCCACCGGCACATGATGTGCCGACAGAGCACTGAGGTGAACTTTGACGGAGTTGGACTTAAGTCCCAGATTAGAGAGGTGTAGCAAGTACTGCAAGATCACCGACACCGGGCAGGAGAAGGGATCCTGCGACTGTTTGGTACACCAGACTGCAAAGCGACGCCATTTAAGGGCGTAGCATTTGCGGGTAGAAGGCCGTCGCGAAGCCAGGACGACCTCCTCCACCTCCGCCGGCAGGAGAAGGGGAGCAAGGACTACCCTCTCAGCAGCCAGGCCATGAGGTTGAGAGACCTGAGGTTGGGGTGCAGTAGGGACCCCTGATCCTGAGTGAGGAGATCCGGTTGTACCCCCAGAGGGATTGGACCCTCCACCGCCAGTTGCAGCAGGAGCGGAAACCACGGCTGCCTGGGCCAGCGAGGGGCCACCAGGATCATGAAGGCTTTGTCTCGGAGAACCTTGAAAAGAGTCCGAGAGACTAGCAGGATGGGAGGGAAAGCGTACAGAAGGCTCCCCGACCATGAGATCAGAAAGGCGTCCGCCGCAACCCGAAGGGGGTGTGGCTGACGAGAGCAGAAGCGAGGAAGCTGCCGGTTGCGAGGACTGGCAAAGAGATCCATCGTGGGGAGGCCCCACTTGAGGAAGAGCTTCTGAACTACCAAGGGATCCAGATGCCACTCGTGCGGCTGGAGGACCCTGCTGAGTTTGTCCGCAAGGCAATTTTCTTGGCCCGGGAGATAAACTGCCTTGAGGAGAATGCCGTGACTGACGGCCCAAGAGCAGAGCTTCTGAGCCTCCCGGCAGAGGAGGAAGGAGCCCGTGCCCCCCTGTTTGTTCACGTAGAACATGGCAACTTGATTGTCCGTCTGGACAAGGACGGACTGTTGGGAAGTCAGGTGGGAGAAGGCCTTGAGAGCTAGGCGGATCGCCCGGAGCTCCAGGAAGTTGATCTGCTGAGCAGACTCCCACGTGGTCCAGAGGCCCTGGGTACGTGCCTCTTGCCAATGCGCTCCCCAGCCCAGGAGGGATGCATCGGTGGTCAGCACCCGGGTCGGCTGAGGTGACTGGAAAGGCATTCCGAATATCAGGTTCGGCTGTCAGAGCCACCACCGGAGAGACGAGACCAGCGGCTCGGAAACGCGCACTAGGTCTGCTAGGCCGCCGGTGGCTTGTCGCCACTGCTGGCGGAGACACCATTGAGCAGACCGCATATTCAGGCGGGCATTGGGGGTCACATGGACGGTGGAAGCCATATGGCCGAGCAGTCTCAGGAAGCGCCTGGCGGAGACCAGGGGCTGGCTGCGAAAGCGGTCGGCTAGGTCCATGAGCCGTTGAGCCCTGTCGAGCGGTAGGTACGCTCGCGCCTGAGGAGTGTGCAGCCTTGTGCCGATGAACTCGAGATCCTGTGAGGGGAGCAAAGTGGACTTTGCGAAGTTTATAACAAAGCCCAAGTGCTGCAGCAGAGTCACCGTGCGGCACGTGGCGTTGGTGACCTCCTGAGCGGACGCTGCTCTGATGAGCCAGTCGTCGAGGTACGGAAAGACATAGAGGCCGTGAAGCCGGAGATGGGCCGCCACGACCGCGAGACATTTTGTGAAGACTCGCGGTGCGGAGGACAGGCCAAAGGGCAGTACTCTGTACTGGTAATGATTTCCTGCCACCACAAACCTTAGGTATTGGCGGTGGCTTGGGTGGATGAGGATGTGCGTGTAGGCATCCTTTAGATCCAAGGAGCATAGCCAATCTCCCTGCTGGAGGTAGGGCAGAAGGATTCCAAGGGTAAGCATTTTGAACTTCTCCCGCACAAGGAACTTGTTGAGGTTGCGCAAGTCCAGGATGGGTCTGAGGCCCCCTGTTCTCTTTGGTATCAGAAAATACCTTGAATAGAAGCCTTGACCTCTCAGGTGGTGTGGCACCGGTTCCACCGCCTGTTCCTGCAGAAGACCTGCTAACTCCTGAAGGAGCAACTCCCTGTGCAGAGGGGGGCGCGGAGGCTCTCCCGGAAAAAAGGAGGGAGGGACCTGATGGAAGTGGAGAAGGTAGCCTTCCCGCACGACCTGAAGCACCCAGGCATCTGCGGTGATGCTGGACCACCTGTGGGCGAAGTGAACCAGCCGGCCTCCGGTGCTGGGAGGAACCAGCGGGGGGGGGAGAGGCTATGCTGAGCGAGTCAAAAGCCCCCACCCTGCTGAGCAGGGGCTGGTGGTGCAGGCTTGGGGGCTTGCTGCCTACGGGACCCGTTACCCCGTCCCTTGGCCTGCTGGCCCTGTTGGGGAGCTGCAGGGGCCTGATAATGGGGGTATTGTTTGTAGGCAGCCGCCTTCCTCGGGTAAAAGGACTTTTTCCCCGAGCCCTTCTTTTTCTGGGAAGGGGCGGAGGTCTTCCTAGAAAGCCTGGTCCTGGTGAGAGTCTCAGTCTCAATTTGTGCAGCCTTTTCCGCCATGGGCTTGCCAAAGAGGTTTTCGCCTCGGCAGGGGACATCGACCAACTTGTCCTGTACCCAGGGCTCAAGGTCTGACGACTGAAGCCAAGCCTGTCGGCGGGCACCGATGCCGGCTGCGGCCACTCGAGCCGAGGCTTCAAAGCCATCATAGGCTGCTCGGGACATGAACTTTGAGCATTCCCGAATGCCCGTGGACAAGGCTAGGAACCTCCGCAAGGGCTCCTCGGAGAGACCAGCGGAGAATCCGGCTAGCTCTTTAGCCAGATCCCGGAGATACATGCCCATGTATAGCTGGTAAGTCTGGACACGACATGCGAGCATAGAGCCCTGGAAGCACTTCTTGCCAAGGCCATCCAGGTTACGGGCCTCCCTTCCAGGAGGCACCGAGGAGTGCATCTTCTGGCTCTTAAGACGATGCATGGCCGATTCCACTACCATGGAATGGTGTGGCAGCTGTGCCTTTTGAAAGCCAGGGCTCTTGCGGACCCGATAGATAGAATCGACCCGCTTGCTCAGGACCGGCGAGGAGGCCGGACTCTCCCACATGCGGAAGAGTAGTCGTTCCAGCATAGGAGGAACCGGCACAGTAAAGTGTTCCCTCGCGGGAGAGTCATACTGGAGGGCGTCGAGCTCTTCGGCTCGAGGCTCCTCCTCGGGATCCGCAGGGAAGGCCAAAGCCTTGGTCATATCCCTAACGAAGTCCGAGAACCGGGCATCCTCCGGGGGGGACTGCTTCCGAGGCTCGGACTCCGGTGAGTCCGATGGGACACACCGAGTCCGGAAAGAATCAGGTGACTCTTCCTCCTCAGACTCCCAGACCGACTCCGACGAGGACTCGGTGGGGTCGGCCCGGGCAGGGTGCGGCGCCAGCCGCCCCGACGCCGAGGGAGTCGGCGTCGGCGACCTCGGTCCCGAACGGGAGGCCGAGGGTGACCTCGACCGAGGATCGACTCGAGTTCTCATCGACTCGAGGATCGGCTCGGTCTCCGGGGTCGACTTGGACGTCGACGTCCCGGCGGTCGGGGCAGCGGCGCCAGCGAAGCCAGCGAGCAGTGCCCTCTGCTGGTCCATGAAGGCAGACAGTCTGCTCTCCAAGGCCGTCAACCTGAGTCCGAGCTCAGGTGACCCAGCAGCCCCCGACTCGGGCCCCGACGGCGTCGGGCCCGACGTCGGCTGTCGTGGAGGCGAGTCCAGAAGGACCACAGGACTTACCCGGGCAGGCGTCTCCGACTCCAGGCGAGGTCGCTTCGGGATGTGTTCCTTCTCCAAGGACCCGGGGCGGCTGTCGGGGCTATGCGACCTGGCCCTCGCGGAACCAGGAGCGTCCACCGACGCCGCCCTCGCGGGTTTTTCCTTCCGACGATGGTCCCCGGAGGGAGAACCCCGGTCGGAGGAGCTCCGGCGACGGTCCGAGCTGCAGCCTTTCGACGCGGAGGCCTCCGACGAGGTCCGGGTACGGCTGGGGTCAGCGAAGATTCTCTCACGCTGATGCCGCCGACTTCTCAACGCCTTTGAGGACAGTTTGCTGCAGGGCCCACAGATCAGTTCCTCATGATCCGGGCCCAGGCAGCGGAGGCAAAAGTCGTGTGTGTCGGTTAGTGACATATTTCGGTCACACCGACCACACCGCTTAAACCCACTGGCAGCCATCGGGGAAAAAGGGCCCCTGCGAGGTCAAAGGACCGGGCTGCCAGGGAAAACGAAAACGAAAGCTGACTAAGTCAGAAAAACCGAAAAAAGTAAGAGGACTCGAGACCGGCGTCGCGAGTCCGGGCGGGAAAACGATCGGCGTCGAACCGAAAGAAAAAGGATAAAATAAAGAAGAAAATCAACTTTTTCGCGGGGACAAGACGGGGACGTCTGTAGGGCTCCGCGGAAAAAAGAAGACTGGCTAAGATGGCACCCTCGGGCGGGAAGACGACCGCGCATGCGCGCTGCAATTCCCAAAGGCTTTCTTTGAAAGCTGGGGAAAATTGCTCCGCGAGGGCTCCGTCGGCGCCGACGTCACCCATAAGTGAGGACTGACTTCCTGCTTGGTCCTGGAGAACATTAGTTTACTCCCTAGTAGAGTGAAACAAGATAGCTTTTATTATGTCTCGGTTTCCTGTTGTTCTGGTATCTGCTCTCGTCTACCCCAGTCTCATTACAGGAACTATCATCCGAATATGCACGATTGGCTGGGCGAACTCCACAGGTGGGGTATATCGTTATCAAGAAATACCCCCACCTTTCCCGGAAGGAAAGGATCTGGTCATCCTGAGTTTCTGTTCCGTACAGGACAAGCCAGTGTTTTATTCATTAAACATCACTCAAGTACAGTGGGAGCCACCAGTTTCCACTTCTCTAGAAAGGACACAAGAATTGAGGGCACCTCCAGAACATTACTTTCTAGATCCTCCTGCTTTGATTTTGTACAATATTTCCTGTCAGGACAGAGGTACCTGGAAAATAACTTATACATGGGTTGTGAGTGATCAACCGCACATCACTGAGACTTCATTCCTTTTGGATGTATCTTGTTTACCTACCACCCCTCATCCCACCCCTCCCACCACTTCTGCTCCTCCTGTACTCTACCTTTCTGATATCCACCCATTTCAGGAAGGTCATCCCTTTTAGATTAAATATAATGCACCACACGATGTTTTATATGATGTGGAATACCATTTTCTTACTTGGCATCTATTTCCCAAATTGTTTCTAGTTATTCACAAATATCCAAATTGCTCTGTTTGTTGCCAACCACATACAAATGCTCAATACTTAGTTCGATATGCAGTCAGTAACACCCCGAGCCAAGCAATTTCGACACAAGCGGGAATTAATTGATACAATTTTAGGTGGCACAGGGACTGCACTGGGTGCCCTTAATATAATTGATATAGAGGTGCTCCGTAATAAAATGGGATCCATTGCTCAGCATGCTGCTGATGGTTTTACCTCACAACATATTATTAATGAAGCTTCCTCTAAACTGTCCAATGTAGTTGTAGATACCTTTGCTCTTATATCTCCCATTATAGAACAGAAAATTGTTACCTTAGCACATGCAGAATATAGATTGGGAAATAATATTTCCTGGGCTCTTGTCTGTGATCAAGTACAGATCGAGCTTATTACTATACTAAAGGAAATTCTGATCACTGCTAAGTTAGGACACTGGCCACCATCTCTCGTCCATATGGCTAGTACCAAAATACCTGAATTTGCTATAGCTCACCTTGATTGGTGGACAGTTAGTGTTCCCATTTGTTCACCACAAGGCTGCTCTATCTGTACTTTGATCCCATGGTCAGGACAACACAGTTATTTATCCTACTGTTAATATTGGGGTGCAGTTTGATAATATGCTTATGTATCCTGTGGACCATCTCACATGGGTGCAGCCACTGGACGACACCTGGACTTCATTCAAGCCGATGGACCCCAGTTTATGTGAGCAGACTACATTTCAGTTCAAGTGTCAACCTCACCAGTTTAAAGAGGCTGACACCTCCTGCTGGAACAATTCCTCTTGCTCCCTGACTGTTAAGCTCTCATATTCCCTGACTACCTCACACAGTTTGTATTACCTTGGAGCTGGACACTTTTGTTTTCATCTGTTCTTTCCCCAGAATGTTTCTTTTTCGATTACTCCCAGAATGCATGACATTCGCCTTCCCAAGAACACTTTGTTGTACAGTTAAAACTGTTTACCAAACAATACCTGGTGCAGTCATACACCACTGGTCTCCCTCACCATTAATGGGACAACTTATTCCACACCGCTGGTTACCAATGACTCTATGGACATTCCAGACTTTATCTCATATGCTGTGCATCCATTACCACTTGGCATGGGAGAAGAGACACTACATAAACTGCTCAACTTTACAGAACTCCATGCCTATATTGATCACCTTAGAACAACATCCACTGAAGTGAATCACACCATCGCTTATGAGAATGGACACATTCAACAAATTGTTGGACACTTGCTACAAGATGCTCATGTGTCTGTGTGGGAATTGTTATTTGGTTACTCACCTACTGCTGATCATGTCTTTAATGTTTTTATTCACCCTATTATTTTAACTGCTGTACAAATATTGCTATGCATTATCATAATTTTCCTGTGTTGTAAAATGAAAAAAATGTACATTTCCTTGCAGCGCATGTCCTACAGAACAACATTTTAAGGTAGTTACACGGAATTTCTCCAGCACCTACCTCTACATCCAGGCTCATTTGGCCTGCTAATTTGGCATTTCCTATTACACTGAATACCAGAGTCAGCTGCAGTCTAGTATTGCTTCCTACCCTCACTCATAGCATCCTGGTACCTTTCGCCTTTAACCTCCTCAAAAATTCCTGCAGCCCTTATGCACTGTTCACTCTCTCTAAGATGGGCACGGAGGTAGCATTTTGGGTTCCCCCCCCCCCAGTAGTGGCTGCCCTACCTAAGACACGAGGTTTGGACTCATAAGGGGACTTGTTTATCTCTAGAACACTAGAGACAGTACTGGGCAGGACAGGGGACCTGCTAGACATAGCAAGGTATTTAATACAGGAGGTATTAGTCAAGCTGCCTACTATCATGTAATTGCAGCTGGGACAGGTACCACAGGTTTGCTTCCACCATTTCCAGGCACAAATAATAAATAAAAATAAAAAAGGTGTGGGAGATGTCAGCATACATCAACATGACATTATGCTTAACACAGGTGTCATGGCTGTTCCCCAGACTTTGGATTTCAAGCAGCTTTGTTACTCTGGTGATTTCAGTCTCCAAAGTTAATGAGGGTAGTTTACAAGATGAGATTAACTCTGACCCCCTGGTGAGGTCAGTCTCCGGGCCTGTTGAGATTAGCAAGGAGGGACTGCAGACCAAATCAAGAATAGCAGACCTCAAAGGGAGGTGACTGGAAACAATAGCAGACCTCAAAGGGAGGTGCTAGAGAAAATTCACTATAAAGGACAGAAACACTTCCTCTCTCTCTCTCTTCCTCTATTCATCGGACATGAAGGACAGGAGGCTCTGATAATCAATTCTCTTCACCCCTCCCCCCTCTCTCTCTTCCTCTATTCATCGGACATGAAGGACAGGAGGCTCTGATAATCACACCTACTTCTCTCCCCTCCCCAACTTCTCTCTCTCTCTCTCCCTATTCTTCTTACTATGAGGCTCTCACCCACATGTTCTTGCCTCTCTCTCTCACACACACACACACACACACACACACACACACACACACACACACACAGATTCATTGAAGTAAACTGAAGCAGCTTTCTAACAACCTCCTACCTCTGTTCTATACCTATGTAATAAGCCTATTTCTACATAAAGACCTGTTTCCAAGCCACACCTGGTTGGTTGTCTTATTTGTGCTTCTTACCCTACTGTCTCTGTGAAATGAACCCAGGACCAAGCGGAGAGTAGACCGAAAGAATACATATTCAGAAGATTACAATATGCAGTCAGTCACCTATGGGGGCCTCTATTTGACCTTATTGCAATTTAGAGGGGGAAATAAACACTGGGGGATTAAGGGATTGCAGGGTACCTGCAACAGAGAGGACACTTTGGAGGGAGTAGACATCAGAAAAGATCTATAGAAATTAAAAGAATGGTCAAACACTTGGCAATTGAGATTTAATGCAAAGAAGTGCAGAGTGATGCACATGGGATGCAGGATCCCAAAGGAGCTGTACGTGATTGGGGATGAGACGCTGGTGTGATGAGAGGGACCTTGGAGTTATAGTATTGGAGGATCTCAAGATGGTGAAACAATGTGAGAAGTTGGTAGCCAAAGCCAAAGCCAGAAGAATGTTAGGCTGTATACAGAGAGGAATAACCAGCAGGAAGGGGGAGTTATTAGTGCCGCTGTACAGGTCTCACTTGGAGTATTGTGTTCAGTTTTGGAGACCATCTCTCACAAACAGGACCGTACTGAGCTCTGTGCGAGCAGTACGGCCGCACAAGGCGCAAAGACTTAAGGGGCGCATTTTGGCTCTCTGCCGTTGCCTGCTGCCGCTACTTTAGCAGTGGCAGAGAGCCAAAATGTGCCCCTTCAGTCTTCTTGCCGGCACACTAAGCAGGTCTGGTCTCTCCGGGAAGGTCCAGACCTGCTTAGTGTGCCGGCGAGTTGCACATCGGGTGTGCGCCTCTTCTCTCCCGCCCCCATAAAGTGGCTAGATGGAGGTGTGGG
The DNA here is from genome assembly GCA_033557465.1 of Ichthyophis bannanicus. Taxonomy (NCBI): domain Eukaryota; kingdom Metazoa; phylum Chordata; class Amphibia; order Gymnophiona; family Ichthyophiidae; genus Ichthyophis; species Ichthyophis bannanicus. The sequence continues at coordinate 31,039,049 of CM066047.1, read as the reverse complement.
GGGCGGGGGGTGCGCCCGATGTGCAACTCACACAGGGCACTTTTCACCGTCGGTATGGCCCTGCTCACAAAGCATATAAGAAAAATGGAAACGGTTCAGAGGAAGGCGACCACGAAGATATATGGCCTGCACCAGAAGGGATATGAGAAAAGATTTGATGACCTAAATATGTATACTCTAGAGGGCAGGAGAGATAGGGGGAATATGATACTACCCTTTAAATAGTTAAAGGACTGTAATGGAGAAAAACCTTTTTCAAAGATGGGGAAGATGTAGAACTAAAGGACATGAAATGAAGCTGAAAGGAGGTAAACTTAAAAGCAACATCAGTAAATCCTTTTTCATGGAAAGGGTGGTGGATACCTGGAATGCAAGCAAAAACAGTGATGAAATAGACAGAGTCACTACATAGCAAGAGGATGGAATTCAAAGCAAACTTAAATAATGCAATGACTAGAGAGGGGTAACCTGTCTGGAGCGGTAGGCACAACCTGAAAGCAAAGACAGAGGGGAGTAACCTACACAGAGTGGTTGGTGCAGTTCTACAACTCTAGCCACCTGGGCAGACTAGATGGGGCGATGCTGGTCTTTATCTGCGGCCATTTACTAGGTTACTATATACGGGGAATATCCTCCTTAAACCCTCCTGTAAAGGCCTGAGCAAAAAAAGCTCTTAAAATCCTTATGTGTCAGGGAGCAGATGTAAATCTAAATGTAGACAATTTTTGGCTTACATGTGCATCCCAAAATACACGTGTAGAATTTTGCAGCCCAGGCCACGCCCTGACAACACCCCTGACATGCCTCCATGCAAAGACATGATAGATCCACTTTACTCTTTCCCTCAGAAAGAGGGAAAAAAATCTATTTGCAATGGCATGCTATACAGACCTGCTTGGGTTAGAAATTGGTTGAGTGGGAGGTGGCAAAGGGTACAGGTAAATGGAGCTCACTCTGAGGAGGTTACCAGTGGTGTGCCCCAGGGATCTGTCCTTGGTCCGATTCTTTTTAACATTTTTGTTAGTGATATTGTGGAAGGGCTGTCAGGTAAGTTTTGCCTCTTTGCGGATGATACCAAAAGCTACAATAGACACCCAGGAAAGTATAGATAACATGAGGAGGGATCTAGCTAAGCTTGAAGAATGGTCTAGAATTTGGCAGCTGAGACTTAATGTTAAAAAATGCAACGTCATACATTTGGGCTGCAGCAATCCAAGGGAGCAATATAGTATAGGTGGTGAAGTACTTCTGTCCACAAAAGAAGAGTGGGACCTAGGCATGATTGTGTCTGATGATCTTAAAGTAGCTAAACGGGTAGAAAAGGCAACGTCAAAAGCTAGAAGGATGTTTGGGTGCATAGGGAGAGGAATGGCCAGCAGAAGAAAGAGGTGATAATGCCTCTATATAAGTCTTTGGTATGACCTCATTTGGAGTATTGTGTGCAATTCTGGAGACTGCACCCTCAAAAGGATATAAACAGGATGGAGTTGGTGCAGAGGTCTTCGTTATAAAGCATATGAGGACAGACTTAAGGATCTTAATATGTACAATATACTTTAGAGGAAAGGCGGGATAGGAGTGATATGATTGAGATATTTAAATACCTCCATCCATGGCATAAATGCACAGGAGAAGAGCCTCTTTCAACTGAAAGCAAGCTCTGCTACGAGGGAGCATAAGATGAGAGTGAAAGGGTATAGACCCAGGAGCAATATGCGGAAATATTTCTTTATGGAAAGAGTGGTGGATCAGTGGAATAGTCTCCCAGTGGAGGTGGTAGAGATGAGGACAGTAAAGGAATTCAAAAAAAGCATGGGACAAACACAGAGGATCTCTAAAGGAAAAAAGGGGACTGTTGTAGTGGTTGATTCGAAGGGCAAACTAGATAAGCCATGTGGTCTTTTTCTGCCATCATGTTTCTCCGTTTCTAAATGTCCTTTTCTTAAAATGGCTGTTTACATATTGGTGTGATTCACATGTGTAAATCGTGAATAGGTCTTCTAAGCTAACCCCTATGGTGGGTACTGCTATACAGATAAGCCCCTTACCATGAATGTTTAGTAGTCCTGTCCAAATAATGCCACTGAAAATTGTCAGACTACCCCAGCATTCTGACAAGGTCTAGAGATCGTCAACAATATTCAGTCACTAACCATATAGCTATGATGTTTAATTTAGGACAAAAAGACCGAACTACATACTGCCACTATCTGTAGAGCTGTACAGTCACTGCCCTCCATGTGGTATCCAGCTCTGTGCACCATCCAATAGTGGTGCTGAATATTTGTGGATAATTTAAACATCGCAGCTGATGGACATTTGAATACTGACCTGTAAATTTCTGAACATAAGAACATAAGATATGCCATACTGGGTCAGACCAAGGTCGATCAAGCCCAGTATTCTGTTTCCAACAGTGGCCAATCTAGGTCATACGTACCTAGCAGTTTCCCCAAGAGACACAGGTTCCACAATGCTTGTACTGGGTCAAGCATTGATATCTTCGGTCACTTCTTAATAATGGTTTATGGACCTTTCCTCCAGGAACTTGTCCAAACCTTTTTTAAAACCCAGCTACACTAACAGCCTTTACTACATATCCTCCGGTAACAAATTCCAGAGTTTGATTACACGTTGAGTGAAAAAATATTTTCTTTTATTAGTCTTAAATAGTTTACCCTGTAGCTTCATTGCATGTCCCCTAGTCTTTCTATATTCTGATAAGGTAAACAATCGATCTACGTTTACCCGTTCCACTCCGTTCATTAATTTATAGACTTCTATCATATCTCCCCTCAGCCGTCTCTTTTCCAGGTTAAAGAGCCCTAACCTTTTTAGCCTTTCTTCATAGGAGTATCCTTCCATCCCCTTTACCATTTTGGGCTCTCTTCTCTGTACCTTTTCTAAAATCGCTATATCCTTTTTAAGATACGGCGATCAGAATTGCACACAATATTCAAGGTGCGGTCTCACCATGGAACGATATAGAGGCATTATAATATCTTTTGTTTTATTTTCCATTCCTTTCCTTATCATACCTAGCATTCTATTTGCTCTCTTGGCCGCCGCTGCACACTGGGCCGAGGGTTTTAACATGGTATCCACAATGACGCCTAAATCTTTTTCCTGGGTGGTGGTTCCTAATGTGGAACCTTGCATCGTGTAACCATAGTTTGGGTTGTTCTTCCCTAGGTGCATAACCTTGCACTTGTCCACATTAAATTTCATCTGCCATTTTGATGCCCAGTCTTCCAATTTATCAAGATCCTCTTGCAATTTTTCACAATCCTCTTGGTTTTTAACAACTTTAAATAGTTTTGTGTCATCTGCAAATTTGATAACCTCACTCGTTATTCCACTTTCCAGGTCATTTATGAATATGTCAAAAAGCAGCGGACCCAGCACAGATCCCTGGGGTACACCACTATTCACCTTTCTCCATTGGGAAAATTGGCCATTTAGCCCTACCCTCTGCTTTCTATCTTTTAACCAGTTCCTGATCCACAATAGTACACTGCCTCCTATCCCATGACTCTTTAGTTTTGCCAAAAGTCTCTCATGAGGAACCTTGTCAAAGGCTTTCTGAAAGTCCAGATACACAATATCAACCGTCTCACCTTTGTCCACCTGTTTATTCACTCCTTCAAAAAAAACTAACAGATTAGTAAGACAAGATCTTCCTTGTCTAAAGCCATGTTGGCTGTCTTCCATTAGGTTGTGACTATCTACATGCTGAGTAATTTTATTCTTTATGATGGTTTCTACCATTTTTCCCGGTACTGACGTCAGGCTCACCGGTCTGTAGTTTCCCGGATCACCCCTGGAACATTTTTTTAAAATTGGGGTTACATTGGCGATCCTCCAATCTTCAGGTATTAGAGATGATTTTAATGATAGTTCACAGATTACTGATAGCAGTTCTGCAATCTCATATTTCAGTTCTTTCAACACCCTTGGATGTATACCATCCGGTCCAGGTGATTTGCTACTCTTCAGTTTATCTAATAATTGTAAGACATCTTCCCGATGTATCGATATTTCCTTCAATTCTTCCGCACCTTTAAATACCACTTCAGTCATGGGTAACATCCCTACATCTTCCTCAGTAAAGACCGAAGCAAAGAATTCATTCAATCTCTCCGCTATCGCCTTGTCGCCTCTTAGTGCTCCTTTAACCCCTTTATCATCTAATGGACCAACTGACTCTCACACAGGTTTTTTGCTACGAATGTACTTGAAAAGGTCTTTATTCCGCGTTTTTGCTTCCGCAGCAAGCTTCTTCTCAAATTCTCTCTTTGCCTGCCTTATCAATGCCTTTCATTTGACTTGCCAGTGCTTGTGCTGCTTCCAGGTTTCGTCGTTTGGCTCTTTTTTCCATTTCTTGAAAGATGCTTTTTTGGCAACAACAGCCTCTCTGACCTCACCTTTAAACCATGCTGGCAGTTTTTGGGACTTCCTTCCACTTTTCTTAAAGCGTGGAATACAGCTGGTCTGGGCTTCCAAGATAGTATTTTTCAACAACACCCAAGCTTGATGTACGTCTTTAACCTTTGCAACTGCTCCTTTTAGTTTTTTCTTAACTGTTTTCCTCATTTTATCATAGTCTCCCTTTCGAAAGTTAAAAGGTAGTACTGTGGATTTCCTTACTATCCCTCCTCCACTAATTAAATCAAAGGCGATCATGCTATGAGCACTATATGCTATGACGTATATGCTATGCTATGATCATGCTATGACGTATATGCTAGTGTGTACAGCAGGAACTGCAGGTCAATCAGCACGAATTGTATTCTGTTATAGAATCTACACTACCGTTACACGCGTGACACACAGCCAGCACACATCAGCAGAAGAGGTAGGCTTAATGTCTGAAGGACAAATGCACCCACACTAAGAGTAGAGTGTTTCTGTACCAAACTTTGACTGTGTGACAGAATGAGTAATACAATGTGTTGGCCGTCAAAGCCACTGCCAGCGGGTTCTATAAGACACTTATTTTAAGTTAGAGCAAACATCAAGCTGTGAGTAGGGCCCATGGAGCCTGCAAAGACTTCATTAAAAATCCTTACAGGATGTCCAGTACAAAAGACAGCTGGAGAAGAAAGGGCTGAGGGCTGGTAGGGGGGAGGAATCAGCCCCACTGGTGGGAGAGGAGAGTAATTTCATCACCTCACCTCATCAACCATGACTTCTTCATCTAAAGAGAGAACGCACGCCTCGGTGAGTGGGAATTTTAAAATGAATATAAATAGGAAAACGTTTCAAGCAAAGGGCTCTTTCTGCTTATCTGAATAGCAAAATTGTAAGTGTTCGCTTTCATGAAGTCTCATTCACGCCACTGCGGCAGCTCCCAGTTGTGTGTGGAAAGAGACAAAGGGTATTTTTGCTTGGAATTTAGGATCAGGTCTTGCAGATGTAGCTTCTGCCCCAGGATTCTAAGGTCTTACATATGCTGTTGAATTTTATAATGAGTTAGATTGGTAACTGCTAGTCACTTCATTCCTATAAGAAACCAAAGACTCAGGGCCAGATATTCATAAAGCTAAGCTCCTAAATTTGACTCCTATATAGGCACTTAAATTTGTGCCCTATTTTCAGCCTCATTCAGGAGCCTAAATTTTTATCTGAAAATCCATCCTAATTTAGGAGCTTAAAATTTAGGCTTGGCATTCATTTGCCTAGATTTATGAGCCTAATTTAGGTGCTTATTGCTGAAAATCAGTGCTAAGCTCCTGTATCCCTGTACAACGCTGCTTGCGTGGCGCTATATAAATGCTAAATAGTAGTATTAGTAGCAGCAGCTTCTTTTCCCTACCTTAAATCCACCCCTGTTGCCACTCATCTTATATGTGCCTAAATTTAGGAGTTTAGTGAATTTTTAACAAACAAAAACTAGGCACTCAACCCTAGTAAATTTTCAAAGAGGCCAATTTAGCTACCCAGATTTATTTATTCATACATACAAATCTGATATCCTGCCTTACATACTAAAAACAAAATAATCAGGACAGTGCTGCAATGGAAGAATAAGCAGGCCAGTGATAGAAACATTAAAGCCTGGGGCGAAAACTAATGAGGACCTGACCAGTGTCTGGTGCCCTGGAACTCTATTTAGTGACCACCCAGCTTAGCTAGGAGGCAACTTGGGTTGCTGGGATCTTGGGGTAACTGACCTGCTTGGGCCCCTCCACCCACAAAACCAATCCCCGATTGCATTTTCAAATCCATGTGAGTTTCAATGGAAACTTAGTGAAGCTCCCCGAGTACATTTCTGGCCCAAAGTCTTGCTGGAGTGCGAGAGCAGTACAGGAGATCAAGCACTTTGCGGATCGAACTCCCAGAGCTACTCTGTGCTAGCAGAAAAGAGCAGCGGTTCTGAGGGTGCAGCTGACTAAGTCCGATAAGCAGGAGGACAAAGAGAATGGCTGGTTGGGGGATGGAGTGAGAGATTGAGACTGCAGGGGAATGTGAAAGAGATAGTCCTGCTGGCTCTATGCTACTCCTGCAGACTTCTTTCCTCCTTGTAGGATTGTGACTTTCCAGTTGTAACAATGGATTTCTCTTCTGCCCTTCCTTTATTGTTTTATTATATTTTTATTTGTTTTGAAAAGTGATATAGCAAGTTTTAAATAAGCCATAAGCCATAAACCATAAACCATAAAGTACAAGCAAACTTTCGTTTTGAACACTGGTGCAAAATTCATTGGCAAGAATCCACCCAAACTACCCCAATGCAGTTTGACAGTCCTCTCATCACAAAGCCCAACTCCCACTCGCTTCTAGGACATCTGCTCTTAACCTAAGGATCCCTCTGATACAAATAACATTTTTATCGTAACAGAAATATATTCCACCAGGAGGCAGAAGACTAATAGGTACTCATCCCAAACGTCAAAACAAAAGCTAAACACACAGCATGTAACAGGGCACCTTGGTTGACGTTTGGGATGAGCAGTAAATATCGACCTATTAGTCTTCTGCCTCCTGGTGGAATATATTTCTGTTACGATAAAAATGTTATTTGTATCAGAGGGATCCTTAGGTTAAGAGCAGATGTCCTAGAAGCGAGTGGGAGTTGGGCTTTGTGATGAGAGGACCGTCAAACTGCATTGGGGTAGTTATGCTCTGTCGCTATGGAACGCACACTCCCTGAGAAAACATTAGAGCCATCGAAGACATTTGGGAATTCAGAAAAACAATAAAAACATTCCTCTTTACAGAACATTATGGACCCAACCCTTGATGTGCATCTTCTTGACATATCTACCCATTAAGCTCCAATCCCATGCACAGCCAGATTATATGTTCCCCATTGCCTTGCCTTGGTTCCCCCCTCCTTAACCTCCCCTCTTGCTCATCCGACATGATATAAACCCCAAAATGTACGATTCTACCCTCGCGCCTTACCTCCTCTGTTACTCTGGAGATCTGAATAGCTCTTGTTCTTGGTGATATGACACAGGTGATATGATTGAGATGTTTAAATACCTCCATTGCATAAATGCACAGGAGGGAGAGCCTCTTTTGATTGAAAGCAAGCTCTGCTATGAGGGGACATAGGATGAGGTTGAAAGGAGATATATTTCCGCATATTACTCCCGAGTCTTTCTTTACAGAAAGCGTGGTAGATGCGTGGAATAGTCTCCCAGTGGAGGTGGTAGAGATGAGGACAGTATCTGAATTCAAAAAAGCATGGGACAAACACAGAGGATCTCTAAAGGAAAAAGGGGACTCTTGTAGTGATTGATATGGAAGGGCAGACTAGATAGAAACATGATGGTAGAAAAAGACCACATGGTCTATGTTTCTATTCCTAGATGGAGTGATTATGTTCGGCTTGGTAGGACTGTTGATTAATTTGGTATCGTAACTCAAAAGGCAAGTTCATTGTTGTCAGCACACCAATGTCTAGCCTATTGCACGCAACCAGAGTTCCTCAGGTAAGTTATTCGTTAGTATTTAACTTGCACCTTTCCAGTAGTAGTTCAAGGTGCATTATATTCGGTACAGTAGGCATTTCCTTGTCCCCAGAGGGGTTTACAATCTAAGTTTGTACAATAGAGGACTAAGCGATGACTTCTGGTGATGCCACAGAGCTAATGGCAGCAGCCTAGCCGAGCTTTGTCCGATTCCCACAGTATATAGCAGAAATAAGCTGATTCCCGGGTAGCAAAGTAGAAGGGAGCCAGACCCCCGATCTTGCCATGTTGGCCCAAAAGAAGCTGGCAGGTCTTCAGTCTGCATACGCGAAAAGAGAAACAGCAGCAGTGATGAGTTCGGGAGGCTCAGAGGAGATAGGAGAAATGGAGAGCTCGGAGGATGAGAAGGTCATGAGAAAGACAGCAAGAAGGGGCGGATATGAAAGCCTGGCTGCAGGCTTTTAAAAGAGAGATTCAAGAGGATCTGAAAGCGATGAGAAAGGATTTGAAAGAGACCTTGTTAACTGTACAGCAGGCTTTGGGAAGCTTGGGGGCAGCGCGTGGAGGAATTAGAAGAGCACGTGGAAAATCATGCTGGAGAGATGCAGGAAATGGCGGCGGAGCAGTGCAAACTCAAGGCCCAGCAGGAGGAAATGAGAGAGAAAGTGGAAGAGCTGGAGGATAGAGCACGGCAGAGTAACCTTAGAATCAGAGGGATACCAGAGACAGATAATTACAAAGATGGTGTGCAAGTAGTACAGCGATTATGTATGCATATCTTGAGAATGGAGGGGGTGGAAGAAGACCGGATGGCACCACTGGGGATGGAGAGAGCGCACCGGAGTTTGGGTCCACGGAGAGAGAAACAGGCACGCGACATTATAGTTTGTCTGAGCTGTTTCCCAATCAAAGAAAAGATACTGAACGTGGCAAGGAAATATGGACGTATTGCAAGGGAGAGCTGTGAGGTGGAAATCTTTAATGATCTCTCCAGGGGCACCTTGGAGGGCGGAGGGGTCTGAAGGAGGTGACGACCTATCTGAGAGGAAAAGGGCTGAGATAGAGATGGATGTTCCGGTTTGGACTTTTGCTAACAGTGAATGGGGCCTCCAGAAAGGTGAAGGTGGCAGAAGAGGCGTGGGCAGTGCTGCAGGAGCTGGGATGTGAGAATCTGCCAAAGACAATGGATAGAGAACAGACACCACAGAGTAAGGACGTAAGAGGCAGGGCGCAAGCCATATCCCAATGGCAGAGAGGCAGAGAAGGGGATGAGATTAAAGAGACCAACCCAGGAAAAGAAGACAATGCAGACTGAAGTGGACACCTGAGAAAATCAAGCAAGGGGTGGTGAGATGGCTGGAGGTCAATAGGAATGGGGCTGTATGGTTCCTTGGACACTGGACTTATAGGGCATTCATGGGAGGGGATAATACTGGGGGAGAAGGGAGGGGGTGGGTGGGAGATGGTAATAGTTGGGAAACTAGTAAGGGGAGGGTTGATTAAGGGGTAAAGGGGTGGGTGAAGGGGTGGGTAAAGGGGTGGGTGAAGGGGTGGGTGAAGGGGTGGAGGGGGGTCAGTTGGGCACATGTGGATAGTACTTGAATGATGTATAAAGGAGGTGGAATAATTAGGGGTATGGCACAGATTAAAGGAGGAGGTGATCTAAGGGTCTAGAACGGAGCTGGAGGTAATAGAGAGGAAGTAAGAGGGAAATATTATTAGAGGGTGGCGGTCTGGCTACCACGGTGGATGGGTATACGAACGGGGAGGATATTAGGATAGGACATGACACACACGGAAGGAAGGCAGGGGAGGGTAGAAAGGGGACATGGGGAAGGGGGGGGGGGGGACGAAGGGGAGAGGAGGGGTGGTAGGGTGAGACACGTCAAGGAAGGGGGAAGGAAGGGGAGGAAGAGGAAAAAGGGAAATGGTGCGGATAGGATCGGTAAATGTTAAGAGGCTGAATTCACCTAACAAAAGTTCAGAAGAATCAGTGGATGTGGTATTATTGCAAGAAACTCATTTGAGGAGGAGGGATGTGGGGCGGATGAAGAACGGGCGGTTGGTTCCCGGACCAATTCTACTCATTAAATAAGGAAGGAGCAAAGAGGGGGGAGTAGCTATATTGGCGAAGGAGGGAAGTGGGATTCAAGTGCGAGAGAGATTTAGGGATTCAGAAGGGAGAATAGTGAGTATAAAGGGGAAATTGGGGAATGAGGATCTCACCATTGTGTCGGTCTATGGGCCAAATGGAAATCAGGTCCCATTCTGGAGGGGAATGCGAAAGTTGTTGGAGGAGGAAACTCAAGGGAAGCTCCTCATAGGGCGGAATTTCAATGTAGTACTAAAATCAGGAACGGACCGGCACCTGAGGGGGTTAGATGGGGGGGGGGGGGGGAGTGGGGAGAAATAGGAGGGTTAAACCAACTGATGCGACAGTATAATTTAGTATATGTTTGCAGGGCACTGTACCCCAAAAAGGAGAGAATATACTTTTTTTTTAGCGCCACATAATAGTTGGAGTAGAATTGATATGATACTAGTAGATAAGGAATGGATGTTAGCGGTTAAAGGGGGAGGCAGAGAGCTGATAACATGGTCAGATCATGGGGCGGTGGAAGTGGCAATAAGGGGGAAGAGGCAAGTGGAGCCAAATTTTGGAGATTAAATGAGAGCTTGCTTAAGCGAAAGGAGGTAATTGCGGATATAAGAGGGGCAATAAGGGAATATTTATCCTTTAATGACAATGGGGAGGTGAGAAATGTAACATTATGGGAAGGATTGAAAGCTTATGTACGTGGGAGGTTTATTATGTGGGGTGAGAAGCTGAAACAGGCTCGATACCATAAGGAAGAGGAGCTGAGTAGAACACTTAAAGTGGCAGAGTTGGTGTATCAGAGGACAGGGGCAAAGCAGGATAGGAAGGCAGTAGAGAAGGTGAGGGGGGAGTTGCAAGCACTACAGATAGATCAAGTAGCCTCTGAAATGAGACAGGTAAAACAGGTGTATTACGAATTTGGGAATAAACCAGGTAGATTATTGGCCAGAAGGTTGAGGCAGAGGAAGGTTACATAAATGATATACCAAATAAGGGGGAAAACGTGGGGTGGTGTGTCAGGAAGAAAAAGAAATTAGAGATAGATTGGCGCAGTTTTATCAGGAATTGTATAAGAGGGAGGACAGGATTAGGGAGGAGCAAATTCAAGGATACCTAGATGAGATACAGTTGCCAGAACTATCGGAGGAGGCTCAAGAGGGACTGGAGGAGGGAATCATGGGAGAAGTGGAGCGGGCGGTAAAAGGGATGGCGGTGGGAAAGGCGCCGGGATTAGATGGGCTACCAGGAAGTTTCTACAAGATATTCCTAGAAGATATTGGGGAAGTATTGGGACGGGTATTTAACGGAATATTAGAGGAGGGAGGTGAACTGACACACAAAATGCTAACAGCAGGGATTACCATCTTACTACCAAAGCCAGGGAAGGATCTTTTGCCTAATTTCATTACTTAATGTGGATGTCAAAATATTAGCGAAGATCCTGGCGGGGAGGTTGGCGCCGTGGTTAACAGGAGTGATAAAGGAAGATCAGACAGAGTTCATCATGGGGAGGCAAGCAGCTGATAATATTAAGAGGGCATTAGGGGTGGTGTGGGAGGCAGGGCAAGGGAAGGAGGAATTCCTATTAATGGCGATTGATGCGGAAAAGGCATTTGATAGAGTGCATCGGGAATTCTTAATGAGGGTAATGAGAAAAATGTGATGTGGATCAAATTATGAGAAATGGGTAAGGGGATTATACGTTGGGCCTAGGGCTTGAGTTAAAATTAATGGGAGTTATTCAGGGGATTTTGGATTGGGGAGAGGGACTCTGCAGGGGTGCCCGATGTCACCCTTGTTCTTTGCAATGGTGGTTGAACCACTGGCGCAGAGGATAAGGGCGAATGATATGATTCTGGGACTGGAAATGGGGGGAGGGGGGTTAAGCATAAAATTTCATTATATGCAGATGATATATTATTGGATATAGGTAATTCTCAGAAGACACTCGCAGAAGTAATGGGAGAGACAGATAGGTTTGGGGAAGTGTCAGGTTTTAAAATGAATCTTGATAAGACGGAAGTGCTGAATGTGACTGTACCTAAGGAAGTGGAGGAGCAATTGAAAATGGAATATCCTTTGAGATGTGTTAATAAATCTTTGAGTTATTTGGGAGTCCAAATACCAGCGAGATATGAGGAAGTATATAAGGTTAATTATCCGAGAGTACGGGGGGAAATTAATAAGGACTTAGATGGGTGGATGAGGTATGAAGTGTCATAGCAGGGCTGCATAGCAGGGGTTAAAATTAACATTTTACCTCGATAGTTATATTTATTTCAGGCTCTGCTGGTGGGAGTGCCAGATGGAGCGATGCGGGCATTGCAGAGGAAGGTATTCCAATATATTTGGAAAAAGAAATCTCCAAGGATTGCAAGGGAGGTTATGTTTGTGTCAAAAGAAGAGGGTGGATTGGGGGTTCCCAACTTTAAGGATTATTATAGAGCGGCTCAAGACAGACATGTAATGGATTGGAGGTTTAGTAAACAGGTTAAACCTTATGTGGCGCTGGAAAAACACAGGTTAAGGGAGGAAGGTTGGAGGCGTGGTTATGGGTGCCAAGGAAAGAACAGAAGGAAATGGGGGTGGGTTCACCGGCTATGAGACAGGTAGTCGGGGTGTGGGATGGGCTGAAAGCACAGGATGTTAAAGAAAGGAGTAGTGGGTTTTCTTTGATGACTCCATGGAGAGGGTGGAAAGCCTTCAAGCCTGGATGGGAGGGAGGAATCTTTGATGAACGGCAGAGCAAAGGACTCGAATGTTTTTATCAAATGGTGTATGCAGGAGAGCTTCAAGAATTTGAGGAGGTAAGGAGGGACTATGACCTGGAGGAAAAGGATAGATTTGCATACATACAGGTGTGTCACTTCCTTAAGGGGTTGTTGGGGAAAGATGGGCTGGAGGGGGAACCGTCTGCATTGGAGGCAATATGGTATGGGAAAAAGGGCTTGAAAGGGATGATTTCGGCAATAAGGGGGTAAGAGGACGGAAGGGGGGAAAATTTAGATATATGGTAGAATGGGAGACAGAGTTAGGGGAGACAATGTCTACCAAAGATTGGAGAAAGATGTGGGAGCAGGTGAAAACGGCTACAAACGTCTGTTTCGATGGTATTACCCACCGGAGAGGCTACGTAGGATATATCCTGGGGTAGCGCCCTCTTGTTGGAGAGAATGTGGGGAAGTTGGGTCATTTTTGGCATATTTGGTGGGGGTGTGTAAAGATACAAACATACTGGGTTACGATACAAAAGAGGATACAGCAGAATATAGGGGTGGAGGTGGCACTGAAACCGGGCATATTCGTACTATCTTGGTAACGAGGTAGGGTAATGGCCAGCAGCAGAAGGGGGGGAGGGGCGAATGGTAATTGCATGTTTAAGTGCAGCTCGGTGTGAGCTGGCAGCAGCGTGGAAGCAGAAGGAGGCTCCTTCTATTGTGAACTTTGAGGGAAGACTTAGACATATAGTTCTTATGGAAAAATAATACTGCTGCAAGGCGGCAAAAGGTAGATAGGTTTGAAGTAGATTGGGGAGAGTTATGGTGTGTCAAAGGAGAGGGAAAGGGGGGAGAAGAGGGAGGGGAGAAGGGGCGGGGTGTTGCAGGGTAAGGGTTATGGAGGGTAGGGTAGGATTGTATTGTATTGTATTGTATTGAAGTAAGAGGGACAAGAATAATAGGAAACTGTTGGTGGTTTATTATTATTGTGTTATGATGAACGGTTGAATAAATATTTAAAGAAAAAAAAATAAAGGACTAAGCGACTTGCCCAAGATCACAAGGGATGTCAGTGGGATTTGAACCCTGGTCTCTCTGGTTTCCACGTGGCTACTCCTCCATGCCACAAAATTTCTATTTAAGCCACTCTCTGCCACTGCAAATCCTCACCTCCTATCAAATAAACCTGAAGGCAGATCACCTACTACAGAAACATCTAAAGTGGGGTACAAACTAATTAGGCCTCAGCATGACAAACAGTAGTAAATATAAACACTTTGGAATTAGCTAACAAAAGCCAAACAATAAAAAAGAAATCACACACACACAGACATCCACCTTTATAGAAGAGCAAAACTGCTCTCTCACTGCGCAACCTTGCACTCATGCTTCCGACTTCTTCGGACCACATTCAAAATCCATCTAAAGAGCCACCTTCTGACGCCGATTTCAATTCCTAAGGTTTTTTTTTAAAGATTTGATTATTTAGTTTTCCAAATCCAACCTCAAAACAAGTTATATCTACTGTAGGTACGTAAGAGGCCTTCCAATCTGTGTGTCCCGGCCCAATGTGCGTCTGGTCGGAACTGGACGCACAGAGGTAGATGGGGTTCTGATCCTGTGGGGCACATCTGCCCCCGCGGGATCAGAATCATGTCTAGGCTTGTATGTGCAGGCTGAGACCCAGTTCCCAACAGTCTGCACGTACAGGCCCCTGCCCGGCTAATGCAGTCAGGCTCCTGAATGGAGCTGCGCTGCTATGGCCTCCAGTAGCCATAATACCTGGCTGCCAACCACTTTTTTCATTCCCCGCAGCCCGACCCTTGATCTGGCCACCTATGGCTAGGGTCAGGCTGCGGGGAATATCCTGCACACTCTCCACCTTTTGCCGCTGACCAGGCCTTCCATCCCCCGACATCTAGGGGAACTTATACCACCTCAGAGGTGGAATAAGTTCCCCATCTAGTCTGCCGGCCCCAGATGTACAGGGCAGACATCAGAATCTGCCCTGTATGTCTGGCGCCATGGACTGCCAGACGCCTGCCCTAACTCTGCCTCCGCACCTCCTCCTTCCCACCCTGTCTAACCTCCCCATACAAACTCCTAGTTCGTATGGGGAGCCTTTGGACAAGGACGGAAGGGGCAAATAATGGGTATGTCCATCCCCGCTATTTGTGCTTCAGAATAGACCCCAGAGTGTATATTTCCCTGCCCAGAAGACTTCAGTCTAAGTCAGTGGTTCTCAACCTTTTTTGTACCGTGACCCCTTTTACCATTAGTCAACTTGTGGTGACCCCCAATGTTTTTATTTATTTATTTAGTGTACACTTATATCCCGCTACTTCCAGCGATCAGCAGCGGTTTGCTATACATAACAGTATGGTTGTACAGGCCATGGATTAAAACATACATAATGGTTCAGTACAGGACACAAACATTCAGATTACAGGTTTACACTTGATTGCAAGACAAATGTTAAAACAATGTTAAATCAAATGCGTCTCTCTTCCTTTACCGTTAACGCATTGTCACTGTAATCATTTGTTGAATTATTAATATATTATAGGCCTTTGCAATATGTCTTTATTTATAAAATTTACTTATTTAAACCACAATAATTAATCACAATAACAAGTAACAATATTTGATTTCAAAATTATGATTTTGTAGTCAAATTGATAATATGAAATAAAATTATTTTTTCTACCTTTGTTGTCTGACAAATTTATTCTCTGATCATGCTGGTCCCGATCTGAGGCTTCTGCTTTCCTGTCTTCTCTTAGCTCTCTTTCTGTGGTCTATGGTCCATCTGCCATTTCTTATCTCTTCTTTCATTTTCTTCACTTCTTTCCATCAGCCTATTTCCAGTCCCAGTAACCCTCCCCAGTATCAGCCACTTTCCAGTCCTCACTCTCAGTACCTTACAATGTCAACTTGCATTCCCATGACTGCCACTGGTGTCCATTCCCTTCCAGTCCCCCTCCTTCCCCACTGACCAGTCCCTTCTAGTACAAATACCATGGCAGCCCGTCTAAGATCCACTCTATTCCACTTTCATTCTCCCATCCCCTTGTATCAGCCCATATGTAGCCTTAGCCACCAGTTTTCTTCCAGGGCCAGCAGCTCTATCCTCCCCTCCCCACAATCAGCCCATTCCTAGTCGCAGCCCCCCAATCAGCTCGCTTCCAGTGCTAGTCCCCCCTCAACCCCATTACCAGTGCTAGCCTCCCCTAATCAGCTCATTTCCACTGCTAGTCCCTCCTCAACCCCATTACCAGTGCTAGGCTCCTCTAATCAGCCCATTACCAGTCCTACCCCCCACCCCCCCACCAGCCCATTTCCAGTCCTAACCTCTCCGATCAGCTCATTTCCAGTGCTAGCCCCCCATCAGTCCATTACCAGTCCTACCCCCTCCTCAACCCCATTACCAGTGCTAGGCTCCTCTAATCAGTCCATTACCAGTCCTACCCCCCCCCAACCCCCATCAGCCCCATTCCAGTCCTAACCTCTCCGCTCAGCTCCTGTCCAGTGCTAGCCCATCCGGCCAGTACCAGTCCAACCCCCTCCTCAACCCCATTACTAGTGCTTGGATCCTCCAATCAGTCCATTACCAGTCCTCCCCCCCCCCAAACCCCCATCAGCCCATTTCCAGTCCTAACCTCTCCGATCAGCTCATTTCCAGTGCTAGCCCATCAGTCCATTACCAGTCCTACCCCCCTATCAGCACATTACCAGTCCCAACCCCTCCTTGATCAGTCCATTCCCAGTCCTAGCCTTCCCTAATCAACCCATTACCAGTCCTAGCCCCTTCTGCCCATTATAATCCTAACCCGCACTGTCTCTCCCCTCTGTCCAGCATTTATTGCCCGTCTGTACAGTATGTCCCCCTGTCTCTTCCCTTTGTCCATGTCAGCCCCCCCCCTCCCTCCCTCCATCCATCCCCCCTCCCTCCATGTCAGCCCCTCCCTCCCTCCATCCATCAATGTCAGCCACCCCTCCCTCCATGTCAGCCCTCCCCTCCCTCCATCCATGTCAGCCCCCCTCTCTCCATCCATCAATGTCAGACCCTCCCTCCATTCATGTCAGCCCCCCTCTCTCCATTCATGTCAGCCCCCCTGTCCATGTCAGACCCCTCCCGCCCACCATCACTCCATGTCAGCCCCATTGTAGGTTCCCTGCCCCCTCCTCCCCTCTCCCTGTCTGCCTGCTGCTGCCCTGCTGTTCTTCTACAGCCGCGGCTCCCTGTCTCTTAGGGAACCGCGGCTATACCTGTAAAGCCGTTGCGGAGCCTTCCTGTCTCTCGACGGGCTCTGTGCAGCATTGGCCCGCCTCCAAAGGAAGTGGTAAACAACTTCCTTTGGAGGCGGGACAATGCTGCATGGACGGAGCCCGTCAAGAGACAGGAAGGCTCCGCAACAGTTGTACTGGCATAGCTGCAGTTCCCTAAGAGGCAGGGAGCCGCGGCTGCATTAGAAGGGACTGGGAGGCGGTGAGTTTGCCGCTGCTGAGAAGCGGACTTGGCAGCGGCAGCAACTTGGGTGCTTTTTTTTTTTTAAACGACGGAGCGAGGTGAGGCAAGGCGACCCCCGCTAAATCCTGTGGCGACCCCCATGGGGGTCGCGACCCACAGGTTGAGAACCGCTGGTCTAAGTTTTAATAACAAGGTACCATGCGTTGGCGCCCTACTTATCTTTATGTATGTTGCACAGAAAGTGCTTTGAATGTAGGTGCAATCATATATACTCATAGGCAGCTGTAAATGATTGTGCGTGCTTTATGTGAAGGGCATATAAACCACGCCTAAGCAGCTTCATGCAAGAGCAATGTGCTTTAAACCAGTTGGTATTAAGAGGTAATTTACAGCTGTACATGGCTACATCCGTGTGGCAATGGCGTGATTAAAATACTTCCAAATGTTTTTTATATCGCTTTATCATTTCAGGCAAAGCAGTTTATATTGTAACTTAAAACTGGTAATGTACATTAAACAGGGGCACTGATAACTTGGATTCTTCTGAGGCAATGGAGGGTAAGTGGCTTGCCCAAGGCATGCTACTGGGAAGCAAACCCTGGACTCTTGGTTCCCAAGCCAGTGCTCTAACCATTAGGCTAGTCCTCTGCTCCAAACTGACTTGCCCAACGTCCTAAGGAGCATCAGTGGGAAGAAGAGAATTTGCAACTGTGCTTCCCATTTCTGAACCCACAGCTCTAACCATTAAACTACTCCTCCGCCAGGCTACTTTCCCACCCCTCTCCCCAACACAAACTACATGGTTGTCAAAGGTCATGTGTGTCATGTCCATCAGACAAAGGATGCCTTCTCTGCAGGCCAGCACTGTGCTGATGTTTCTCTACAGCAGTGGTTCTCAACCCAGTTCTCGGGACACACCTAGCCATCAGGTTTGTCTGGATGAACATGTATGAGAAATGTCTGCAGGCACTTCCTCCATCATATGAAAACCTCTCTCCTGCACAGTCATTGTGGTGGCCCTGAAGACCTGACTGGCTAGGTGTGTCTCCCGAGGGCTGGGTTGAGAACCCGATCTTCAGTAATAGTGATTGCCTTCCTAACTGCAGCTGTTTTTCTCCACGTTCCATCTAATAAAAGTTCTCGTTACAGATTCCATGACAGATTTTATTCCAGACTCCATCACCAGTCATCTGTTAATGGGCAAATGAAGAAGAAATGAGAGGGGGAAACCCTAACTATCCTCCCAGAGTCACGCCTGCTCCGCAGTTTCCACTGGCCTTCAATGTCTGTCAAGTACACTGTAAGCTCCTAGGAGAGGGCCTGCCTTCTCCGTGCCCGTATAGTGGTGTGTGACCTCTGCAGCACTACGGAAACATTTAGCCAGTATAGCAACGTAAGACGAACAATCCAAGCTCAGAAGTCCTTGTGCAGACCACCACCTTCTAAACCAAAAAGTTCAGGCAGTCTATTTTCTTGGCTTAGTTCAAACCTCACAATCCACGGCGAATACCAAAGGAGCTTAAAAAGTGAAATGCAGTTGTAATGCTGCCCAGCTACATCACTTACTATTGCGGAAAGATTTCACATCTAGGCACCTCAGATCTTAAATGAAATGCCAAATCTAATCTGGCACTGGAAAGGCAATGTTTGTCTCTGGGGAGAATCTGACAGTTTCTTCCTACTTGTCAAAACGGCTTTTACCTTATAATCAGTGGACTGGGCAAATGAATCAAACCCTCGTTGGCTGTATTATTTGGCAAGTCCTACTACGACTTTAGGAAAGCAAAATTTCTCTTTTCTATGCTCTGAGGATTAGGTGAAACAATTGTCCAAGATGGCCACACGAGAGACAACGCAGAAAGAGCAATGTAATACAGAGCCTTTTTTCTTCTTCCAGAGGTTCAGTCCTGTCCTGGTACACCCGCAACCAGTCAGGTTTTCAGGCTATCCACAATGAATATGCATGAGACACATTTGCATGCAGATCTCTCTCTCATGCATATTCATTGTGGCTAGCAGCTACACCAGGACAGGACTAAGAACCACCGGTGTAGACTATGTACAACTTTGTTGGCCCTTCTTCAAACTGCCTCCACCCTTTGAATGTCCTTTTGTGGATACGATCTTCAGAACTGCACAGAGAATGAACGTGGCCTTACAATGATAGGGGTCTCCCTAAACATCTGTCGAGAGCCGATATGCCTTCTCCCTTCCTGCTAATCACACCTCTTACTGCATCCAGCTGCTTTCTCACACTCACTAGCTACCCTACAGTCACAAGAGAGGATGACACCCCTCATTCTTCTCCCTTCCAACTTTGAAACATAGAAACATGATGGCAGAAACACACCATGTGGCCTATTTAGTCTGCCTTTCCATATCAACTACAAATCCCCTTTTTTTCCTTTAGAGGCCTTCTGTGCTTGTCCCATACTTTCTTGAATTCAGATACTGTCCTCGTCTCTACGACCTCCAATGGGAAACTATTCCACGCATCTACTACTCTTTCCGTAATGAAATATTTCTTCATATTGTGATACAGTGGCCAGCACAGAGCCCATGGATACAGGAGAAAAGGAAGAGCTTACCTTGCAGTCACCTGGGCAGAAAGCATGTTCAGGGTATGAGAAGCCAGAGAATGGTGGAACAAGCTTTCCCTGCAATGGGTGTGACGCAGCAGAAAGCCAGAAAGCATATTCAGGTTGTAAGGTTTCAGAAAATAGTAGAACAAACTTTCCCTACACTGGCTGTGACGCAGTAGAAAGCCAGGAAGCTAATCACGTCCACCTGGGCCAGGAAGCACGTACAACGTGCAGGAGCCAGGAGGATAAAAGTGGCTGGGAAATCCCAGTAGGGGGAGGTGCATTGGAAGGCAAGGGAGGTGCTCGTGCACAGGTCTCCCAAGCCAGAGGGGGTATCGTCCCAAGGAGAGTGAGTAAGCAGCTGGAGGGCAGAGGTCACAAGCAGGAGAGCTTGCTGGGACCAGG
Organism: Ichthyophis bannanicus; assembly: GCA_033557465.1. Taxonomy (NCBI): domain Eukaryota; kingdom Metazoa; phylum Chordata; class Amphibia; order Gymnophiona; family Ichthyophiidae; genus Ichthyophis; species Ichthyophis bannanicus. The sequence goes on along the minus strand of CM066047.1, from coordinate 31,018,857 downwards.
AAGCATCGGGTATGTCCCTGCAGTAAGGAACAGCAGAAGGGAAGCCTATCCTGGAGGTTACCAGAGCCCAGACCAGACAATTGCTGAGGGGAACTCTCATGGCAAAGCAGGCTACAGCCCAAGTAAAGGTGCCTGGTTAAGAGAGGAAGGAGTGGAAGCTGGTTATCCAAGAAACAAAGCTAAGTACACCAATTTCTCCAGAGGGCAAGAGGGGGGCTCGGCTAGAAGAGCAAAGGCTAATTGTTGGAAGGAAAACCCTTGGTGGAAGGATAGAGGAAGCCTCAGAGAAATAGGTTCCAGTGCAGGTCCCCAGGACTTCCCTTATACAGAACGGTTCCTTGCCCCAAGAGCTGATGCCTCTCAAGAGAGTTCTGTAAAGGATAACTGTGGAAAGTGTTACCCACTTACAAGTTTAGACGCTGAGCAGATGCAATGGGAGAGCACTAATCAGGACATTGATTATAGCCCAATGGATTGCACGCTCTGTATCTCGGATGAGATTACCTCTTTATGTTAATCAAGAAGCAAGAGTATTGTTATACCTGTTTTTGAAAGAAGGGTCATTTTTGGCTATTTTGAGGTGAAGAAACAGTTTCTTTAATCCTTTGTTGCTGTATGAGAAAAACAGAAATCCACACGGGAAAGGGAATAAATCCTCATTATAATTTTGCCTTAAACACGGCTACAGAGTTTTCTTTACAAAGGCAGCTTGCACCACACGCCCTAGGCGACCGACTAATAAGGACTATGGTAGCAAGCGTCTGACAATATTACTCCCGAGTCTATCCCCTTTCACCCTCCTCATCCTCATCCTATGGCCCCCCATTGTGCTTTCAATTGAAAGACTCCTCTTCTGCATTTATGCAACAGAGGTTTTTAAATGTCTATCGTATGTCTCTCTCTATACTGCCTTTCCTATAATTGTATTTATTTAGCAAGGTTTTTTTATACCACTTTATCATTTCAGTCAAAATAGTTCACATTGTAACAAACTTGGTATTGTACATTAAACAGGGACACTGATAACTTGGATTTTTCTGAGGCAATGGAGGCCCAAGGCCACAAGGAGCGCTAGTGGAAATCAAACCCTGATCTCTTGGTTCCTAAGCCAGTGCTCTAACCATTATGCTACACCTACACATATTAATATCATTAAGTCTATCCTCATATGCTTTATAACAGACTACTAACCATTTTAGTAGCCACCTTCTGCACTGACTCCAACCTGCCTATATCCTTCTGAAGGTGCGGTCTCCAGAACTGCACACAATACTCCAAATGAAGTCGCACCAGACACTTATACAAAGGCACTATATCACCTCCTTTTTTCTACTGACCATTTCTCTCCCTATGCACCCAAGCATCTTTCTGGCTTTCACCATCACCTTTTCTACCCATTTAGCCACTTCAAGATCATCAGAAACAATCACACCCAGGTCCTGCTCTTCTTTCATGGACAGAAATACTTCGCCCCTACACTGTATCACTTCCTTGGATTTTTGCAGCCCAAATACATGACCCTGTATTTTTTTTAGCATTAAATCTCAGTTGCCAAATTCTTGACCATTCTTCAAGCTTAGCTAGATCCCTCCTCATGTTATCTACTCTACTGAAAATTTTGGTATCATCTGCAAAGAGGCAAAGCTTACCAGACAGCCTTTCCGCAATATAGCAAAACAAAGATGTTAAAAAGAATCAGACCAAGGACAAATCCCTGCGGCACACCACTGGTACCATCTTTCCCCTCAGAGTGAGCTCCTGTACACTTTGTTGCCTCCCATTCAACCAATTTCTAACCCAATCACTAAAGTGCTCAGTTTGTTTATAAGTCACCTATGTGGAATTGTGTCAAAGGCTTTACTGAAATCTAAATACACCACATCTAGGGCTCTCCCTCGGTCCAACTCCCTGGTCACCCAGTCAAAGGAACCAATCATATTTGTCCGACAAGACCTGTCTCTGGTAAACCCATGCTGCCTCGGATCTTGCAATCCACCGACTCCAGAAACCTCACTATCCTCTGTTTTAGCAGCGTTTCCATGAATTTACTCACCACTATAGTTCTCAATCTCATCAAGAAATGGCAAACCCTTTAACTATGGCAATGGCCACTAAATGTGCTGCCTTCCTCAGATTTCCAATTTGTGCTCCCGAGAAGTCCATAACTAGGGATGTGCACTGCATACAAACAACCCACTCAGCTGCATCTATACATTGATTTTCTGCTTTTTGCTCTTGCGAAAACCGAAGCCCATTATGTGCTTTCCCGGATAAGGCATCCATCCACACCATTAACTAACAGTAATTTCAGAGCTCTAATGCTGAATTCCTCGTTGCATGGCTGCTGGCTACTGGGACCCGATGCTGTGCGCTCCCTGTTACACTGTTAGTCTGTTCTCTGAAGATTACAGCCGCAGACTTCAATTTTCTTTTTTTCCTTTAACAGCTACAAAATTAAATTGCACTCTGGGTTCACTTGCAATGGGGAAAAACAGAGATATAAATATTAATATAGTATTCGTGGGAGTAGGGATAAAAATAAAAACCCTGCCTTGTCTAGTTACAAAGCATTTAAAAGGCTGGCCGCTCTTGTTCAATGCTGAACATTTACCTAACCATTTATCAAATTGATTTCTTTTCATGCTGAGAGATGGGTTCTTAACCCAGTGCGCGGGACACAGCCAGACTATTTTTCTGGGATTTCCTCAATGCATATGCACACACTGCTTCTGTTGTATGCAAATCTGTCTCATGAATATTCATTGCGGATCTCTGGAAAACCTTGCTGGTTGCGAGTATTCCAAGGACTGGATTGAGAACCACTGTGTTCAGGGTAGAAATGTAGTTGGCAACTTGTTTCCAGTACAATACTTAAAATTGGTTAGACAAGCTACTCTTTTCCACAGGCTTTGACTGGATGGCAGGTGCCAACAGCAGCTCAGCCCCTAATAAAAACAGTGTCAACAGGGGTAAAAATGATTTGGACAAATTCCTGGAGGAAAAGTCCATAAAAGATTAGCCTGGTAGACTTGGGAGAGCCACTGCCCATCCCTGGAAATGAGGTGTAAGACACAGACCTACTTTTGGGGATCGGCCGGGTACTTGCGACCTGTCCTGACCACTGCAGGAGACAGGTGCTGGGCTCACTGGACCTTGGGCTGAATCAGCATGCCTTGTTTTATGTTCTTATGATTTGGCAAAAGAGAAAATGACTCCTGAAAGACTGTTGGCTTTCATTTGATTCTCCAATGCCCGAGATACTTTTGGCCAAGTAGAGCTACGTCAAAATGTAAGTGAAGCCGAAACATTGGGAAGCAGAAGACACGCATCATCATATCATTAGGAAGGGCTTCATAGAGATTTAGGTAAAACACTGTTCATAGTGAAACCTGAGGCTGCAGCTGAAACTGATCTAAGGCGGGTTTACTCTGCAATCAAGGGAAAGGTCTTATATAGTTCAAGTGATAAGACTCAACTATACTGTAGTTATCTGTCAGAATAAGTCAGGACAGCTTCAGAGGTGCTGAAAGACAGGCTGGACATATTCATAGCAGTTAAACCACTTTACTGGACAGACTGGATGGGCCATTTTAGTCTTTATGCGCTGACATTTATTAAGCAAGTTCAGGGGAACATGGTCTGAGGAACTGATGGCTATCTAGAAGAATCAGAAGCCAGCTTGGAGACAGAAGAATATTCTCAGTCTGAAAACTATCTTCCTGTCAGCTAAGCTCTATTTCTGGAGATGATTGCTTACTTAATGTTAAGTTTGGCTCACAACATACATTTGAAAGGATAATAGCGCAGCCTTCTTTTTATAATGCATCTTTAGGCTGCGTGAATGTGTCTCACGCTAAGCAGACGAAGTCTGTCAAATACAAAAATGAATGAAAATGATCTCTTGCAGGCACAGATAGAAATCATATATGAAAGTACTTAGCGAGGAGAGAGACACGCCAGAGGTACTGCAAGAGAAATCAAAGTGAATTCGTACAGCATGTGGAACTGAGGTTAGTATATCCCAGGGGTTCTCAAACCAGTCCTCGGGGCACACCTAGCCAGTCAGGCTTTCAGGATAGCCACCATGAAAATGCACAAGAGATCTGCATCCAATGGAGGCGGTGCATGCAAATCTATCTCATGCATATTCATTGTGCTTATCCTGGTGTGTGCAGAGGACTGGGTTCAGAACTCCTGATCTTGGTTTGTTCAGCCATACGTTTAGCTAAGGTTAGCTGAGATTTGAAGTTGATTAGAATTGCCCAAGATGAACCTTGGTTTAATCTTTTAGATTAAGCTGCTACACCCAAAGTCCTTCTCCAGCTATAGGAAGATCAGTTAACGCATTCTGAAACAGTGACCATTTGTCAAAAGGTAGTTACTCACCTGTAACAGGTGTTCTCTCCGGACAGCAGGAATAAGTCCTCATGCATGGATGACATTTGCGTCTAGCTTCTAATGGAAGCTTTGGGAGGCTCCACCATGCCTGTGTACCTCCCTTCCTGCCTGCCTGCCGCTGTGGTGGCCCCTTCTCCAGCCTGATAAAGCTTTGGCAGACTACAACTCCTCAGGGAGGTGGGAGGATTGTGAGGACTAGTCCATGAAGAACACCCGCTACAGACGAGTAAATACTTCCTTGTCCACGGAGAAAAGGTAAGTCCTCATGTATAGGACTCCCAAGCTACAGGCTACCGAAAAGGCCGCCACAAAGCTCAATGGGGCAAAACTGAAGCCAATTATGCATAGTAGTGGTAGTTCACAATAAGGAACTCATCCGATTCAACTTCTTCGCCATCTCTTCTTTGATAGCCTGGATGGACAGAAAGGCCTTGGGGGAGGGGGGTGGAGATGGATTCTAATCCCCAAACAAATGCCAAAGTAGATGCGTCGAGGGCTTCCAAAGTTTCACTGGGGATCAGACCCAAGATACTCGAGAGGGAGATGGCTCTGCTGGGAACCAGTGTTGGATATCTTGGATGCCCCAATGTTGATGCCTCTGCAGGCAGAGCATGCGTCTCGAGGATCTGCTGCATGATGCTCAATGATGATGCTGCAGGTACGAGGCACTAACCAGCTGTTTCTCTAGAAACGACACGATGCAGACCTTGAGTGCCTGAAGGAGACGGTCCTCCACGGCTGCAATAGAAGCTGGGGAACATTCCCGTGTGGGGCTCTGTCAGAGACATCACCCATACATGAGGACTTACCTTCCTGCTTGTCTACAGAGAATGTCATCGATGCAGCTAACAGTTTCCCTAAACTCCTGATTACGAAGATGAAGCTAAGAATGTGTGCTGTAAAGAAAGAATGATCATTTGGCAGATATTTTGGGCTACATATTGGAACCGATGTTTAATTTAACCTTGGTTCCATATATTGAATTACACGACTAGTTTAGGTCCACTTTTCAGAGGGTTAAAGATCCTTATTGCAATGAATGCCCTCAAAAAACGTTGAGAAATTCAGCTAAATAGGGTTTCTATTGTAATGCCTCCACCTCCACTTCACTTTTTTCTTCTTTTTTTTCCCTTTTTTTTCTTTTTATACTCTTTTTTTCTTTTGTTTTAATTATTGGTGTTTTTTATTGAAACTCCAATACCTATGAATAAAGATAAAGTGCAGGTCTCAGACTAACACTGGCAGTGCTTTTTGCATAAATCAAAAGCAGCATACCTTCACGCATCAACGACCTTTGAGCACTTATCCTTTCATTGAGGAATTACAGTATTTCCAAACTCCCTACTAGACTTTTTCTTCAATCATTAACTAAATATATTCATCCAAGTTGTTAATAAAAAAGATTGTGCTTATCTTCTCCTGTTGTTGATAATTAGTTTCCCCGACGCCACCAAATGGGTACCGCAAACCTGCGTTTCGTTTTCTTCCTCAGGGGGGATTTTTCATATCACAGCACGATCTTGGAGTGAAACTCGGTGTCTTACTCTCTGAACCTTCAAAGCGTTGCCAAATTGAAATTTTTTTGAACATGCAAAAAAACGTTTTTTTGAGGGCATTCATTGCAATAAGGATCCATATATTGAATGACAATCTCACTGAAGACATGGCAAGGAGAAGAGAGAGAGGCCATGATATCCATAACAATAAAAGTCACTCCTCGGCTGTGATGCCACATTGCTGAAGCAGTTGCTATAGTTACCACTGGACTAGCACCAGAGATACCTTCAGGTGCTTGTCTGTCATCATGGCAGCCTATAGTTTAAATAGTGAACTGGCCACTGATTTTATGTCTACTGTTGGCTATCAGACTTCTGCCATCACAGTAAAAACGCTGACTGAGCTAGAGAAAGGAGGACAAGGCAACATTCCTGTCTGACTACACTGAAACAGCAGAATCCGATTGTGCCTTCAAGCTCTTGAGGAAAGGAGAGAGTGTGACGTTCTACGAGTGACATCACTTACAGTTGTGGTCAACATTATTGGCAGCCTTGCCTTTTAGGTATGTTGTATACATTATCTTGAGAAATAATTGGAAATATTCCAACTGTATATCATATTTTAATAGTATGTTCAAAGGTACACAACAACAACAACAACAAAAATAAGATGACTGTGCAACTTAGATGTAATAATCTGAGAAAAAAAAATATGGCAGAAGTGATGGCTGCGGTGTGAAAGAGCTCTAGACCGATCCTGTAAAAATACCAAAAAGAGAAGCGAGTGGTTCACCTCTCATAGCTCCAGTAATGTGGGAATGACTGCACTAGCCGGGGAGCATGTCCGTGAAAAAGCAGCTGGCGGAATTTCACTCATTGTATGTCTTGGCAGAAGCGACTAGAGGCATCAGGAAAAAGCTCAAAATGGCCACCGGGAGACTGGGTAACTCCAGAGTGGAGGTGGATGCAGACACATTAAAAGCAAGGTTGAGAGAGCTCAGAGAAGATCTGAAGGCAGAGATCTGTGGGGTTAAAAAGGCACTGAAGGAAGGTTTATCAGCTACATGGCAGGAGGTGACAGTGGCTCTCAGAACACACACCAAGGACACGGAGGGGCAGCTTGAGCAGCACGAAACAGCTACTGCTGAATTGCAGGCTGGATGGGAAGCTCTGAAGCAGGCTCAAGAGCCACTGCAGGAAAAGGTGGAGGACCTCGAGGACAGATTGCGGAGATGCAAACTGTGGATGAGAGGCATTCTGGAGGAGGTACAATTTAAGGACTGCGAAAGAGTGCTAACTTCGCCTCTTCTGGGCCCTACTAGCCTCTTTGGGGCAGGAGAGGGAAGGTGATGAAGCCTTATTGCACATGGAGAGGGTACACCAGGGCCTGGGTCCGGTGCGGGAGAATCGCCCCAGAGATATGGTGGCATGAATGACGTTTAACACCACGAAAGAGACACTTTGAGAAAGCAGGGCCCTTTTAAATGGAAAGGTTGCATTGTGGAATGGTACAATGATCTATCCTGAGCACCCTCCTGTGGCGGCGGGACCTATGGGATGTGACTGCATTGCTCCGAAAGGAGGGACTACGCTGTAAGTGATTATTTCTCTTTGGGCTCCTGATCACAGTTAAAGGAGTTTCCCTGTGTGTGAAGTCAGCAGTGGAAGCCTGGGAAGCACCAAACGACTTGGGTTTGGAAAACCTCCTTGAGCCTTCCGTACCTCGGGAGGGAGGATCTAAGAAAATAATGCCTAAGGCTCTCAGCCAGAAGCGGCAACAAGGTGCTACCAAGGGAAAGCAGTTACAGCGTTTGTCCAAAGGACAGGACTCAGAGGGCCCCAGGAAACAGGAGTGCCCTGAGCTGGACAACTGGGACTTCCGGTGGATTAAGACTAGATTTTTGAAGGACTTTGCTCCCAGTTGATAGGTTAGAAGCTGAGTTAAAAGATGGCAGTCAGCTCTCTGCCAGATGGTTCTGTTTGAGGGGGGGGGGATATGTGGGAGTGTGGTTAGTGTTAAGGGATGTGAGTGCGAGTGGAAGGTAGCGGGATATAGCGGGGTAATTGGGGTGGGTAGATAAGTACGGGATCATGAGCCAGGCAGACAGGCCCCCTTCTGGAGAGGGGGCTCAGGGTTTATTGGAGAGCTCTGTGCAGGGGAAGCTTATCCTCGGGGGGAGGGGACGTGGTGGTGTGGGAGGGGATGGAAGCGGTAGTGAAGGGTAGGTTAGTCATGTGGGGAGGATGGAGCAAGAGGAGCAGTTGCAGAGCGATACCAAAGAGGCTGTGGAAGATTATCAGAGGCGGGGTATAGCTCAGGGCTTTCAGCGCTTGAATCAGTTAAGGATGGAACTGCAGAAAGCGCAATTGGAGGCGACTGCGTTCCAGTTTCAGAAAGTTAAGAAATGGTATTATGAACTGGGGGATAGAGCAGGGTGGCTCTTAGCACGCAAATTGAGGTGGCGGGAGGTCAGGCCACTATTACCCAAATCAATGTGGCTCATATCGCCCGATATCATTGTTGAATGCAAAGATACTAGCCAAGGTCCTGGCTAACCACCTAGCTAGGTGGATGCCTGGGATGGTAGGGTTGCACCAGACTGGATTCATCAGGGGGCGGCAGGCTTTCGATAACATACAGCATGTGCTGAATGGGGTTTGAATGGCGCGTACACAATCAGAGGGTGCACTGTTACTTTCTAACAATGCTGATAGTGTAAACTGGGACTTTATGTTCCTCGTACCTAATAAGATGGGGTTTGGATCTAGGTTTATGGATTGGGTAAGGGCGCTTTACCCTGAGCCTCGGGCATAGGTAAAAATTAATGGGTGTTATACATATATCTCTATCTATTATATATATATATATACACACACACACACACATCTGCACCCTACAAACCATACACACACCTTTACACACATCTGCACCCTACAAACCACACAGCAAGAGACCTACCAAACACATTCAAAGAGAACCATGGTCACAAAAATACATACCTCAATCGCACACTCCACAAACCACCCGCTTAAAACATAGGCCTGATAAATGCAAGATCAATATGCAACAAAAACAAACACTATTACCGACTACATCTATGAAAACAACTGACATCCTATGCATTACTGAATCATGGCTCAAGAGTACAGACCAGGTAATACTGAACCAAACACCACCACCAGCATTCACAGCTTACAACTGCCCCAGAACCCACAAACGAGGCGGCGGAGTATTAATCCTTGCCCAATCAGACTTAAGGCTCAAGACATCAACCTCCAAAAGCTCCGAACACTGTGAATTCATCAACACTGAAAACAAACATCTATCCATCTGCCTAATATACCGACCCCCCAATGCCCCAACAGAGGACACAGCCAACATACTAGACATAATATATGCAGCCAACTCACCACACAAGACTCTCATTGTGCTAGGAGACCTAAACCTCACATCTGCCTCAACAACTGAATTCGCACTTCACAAAGCAATGGAATCCATTCAACTCAAGCAAATCTTATCGAACCCATCCCAATGCTCTATACCAGACCGCATATTCGTTCCAAATAACACCCTAAAGATCTCATAACACTACCTAAAACTACACCAATACCATGGTCAGATCACCATGCCATATCATTCGTGCTCCACCTCAATACTGAACAGGCAGCTCAGAAAACGGAACAACCATCCAGACATTTCAAAGCTTTTAAGAAAGAGCAATTCCTCAAAGATACCGTGCAGTCCCTACCCCAAGATTTCACCAACCTCGATGAAGCCATCAACTCATCGAACAACACCATATTCGCTGCATCTCAACACACACCTCGTATGAACTCACACCACAACAAAAACAGGACCAGATCTACACCATGGTACTCTAACACAATAAGAGAATACAAAAGAAAACGAAGGCAACTGGAATGTTGCTGGAGACACAACAAATCAGAAACTACACAGAAACAATACCAGGAGATGCAAAAAGATTACAATAACTTAATAAACAAACAAACAATACATACAAACTTTGTACTAAAAGCCTGTAATAAACCCAAAGAACATTTCAACATCGTTCGTACCCTAATGAATGACCCAACAATAAAAGATGAAAGCAAGATGCACCCGCAAACCTTTGCTGATTACCTAACAGCCAAGAACAGCACCAACACACACCAAAAGAACATCTCCCTTATGGACACACCAGCAACAGATGGCTCTACAGCTACCAATCAATGGAAGAACATCAGCATTCCATCAACAAAACAAATAGAACAAACCATCACGGCTCTAAACACCACCAACTCTCCATCAGACCCCTGCCCAGTAACTTGGATTAAATCCACCAAAGAAGAACTCAAAACATGCATTGAAAAGATAGTAAGCACCTCTCACACACAGTGCTACATGCCAAAAGCCATCAAAAAATCTACTATCCGTCCCATTCATAAATCTACCTCATCCAACAGTACCGACCCTTCAACACATCGCCCAATATCCAGCCTCCCATTCCTGGCTAAAATAACTGAAACAACTGTACAGAGACAGCTCCAAGATCATATTGACGAATTTGCCCCACTAGATCCCCACCAGCACGGATTCCATCCAAAACATGGCGTTGAGACAGTACTAATACATCTATTCAACAACATAATCAAAGGAACAGACAACATAAGGCAGGGCTTTCTACTAATATTTATAGATATATCAGCATTTGACACAGTTTCCCATCACATCCTTTTCAAGCGCCTAATGGAGACTGGACTACAAGATACCACAATAAAATGGTTCCAATCATACCTCGAAGATAGACAGCAGAGAGTAATACCTGGGAACCTCACCTCAGAACCCTTCAAGACTACTCAAGGAGTTCCCCAAGGCTCATCATTATCTCTTCTCTTCAACATCTATATTCAGCTCATATGCAAAATATTTAAAAAACACAAAATACAATATGCCATATATGCTGACGTCATGGCATATACCCCTATTCAACTAGACTATACCACTATATCAACCTGCATTCAAGAAATAACAACCTGGCTAACCAACAACTTAAACATCAACATAAAAAAACTGAAGCAATTATCATTCCTCCTGCTGCTATCAACATGTCCAATACACAGATTACAATAAAAGATGAAGTCAGATTCTAGACATGCAGTTGAAGGGTGAGTTGCTTATCAACAAGATATCTAGAACAGCCTTCTTCAAACTCGCAACACTCCAGAGACTAAAACCCCTCCTCAAAGAACATTTCCGTACAGTACGCCTGGCAATCAATACACCTCTGCTGGACTACTGTAATATACTATTCCAAGGTCTGCCCAAACAAACCACCCGTCCCCTACAATTAGTCCAGAACACTGCTGCCTGCATTAATACAAGACCATATAACTCCAATACTACAAGATCTGCACTGGCTACCAATCTCCTCATGGGCAAAATATAAATCAGCATTCACCATCTTCAAAATTAAAACCAACATCTCAGCAGGAATACTACAAGAACTCATTGGAACCAAAGCAAGCAAAAGACCAGACAGAAACAGCACCAAAAACAATATACCAACACCTACTATATTCACAAGAACAAACAAATCCACATAGTAACATAGTAAATGACGGCAGATAAAGACCAGTATGGTCCATCTAGTCTGCCCAGTAAGATGGCAGGAGTAGGTGTCACTCTGTGCAGGCCACCCCTCCCCATGTCTTTGTTTAGGGGTGAACCCACCGCTCCATGCAGGACACCCCTATTTGTTGAGAAGTTAGATGGTTCAATTTATTTTGATCTTATTCTGTTGCTATAAATGGATCCATTGTATCTGTCCCATGCCATTTTGAATTCTGTCACTGTATTTGCCCCCACCACCTCCATTGGGAGGGCATTCCAAGCATCCACCACTCTCTCAGTGAAAAAGTATTTCCTGACATTGCCTTTCAATTTTCTACCTTGTAGCTTCATGTTATGCCCTCTCGTTTTACAGCTTCACCGTCTTTGGAAGAGGTTTGTTTGTTCATTATTTCTCCTTAAGTATTTAAAGGTCTGAATCATATCTCCCCCATCCGCCCTCTCCTCCAAAGTGTACATATTTAGGTCTTCAAGTCTCTTCTCGTAAGGCTTCTGACGCAGGCTCCAAATTATTTTGGTCGCCTTCCTCCGAACAGTTTCCATTCATGTGAGCCTTCTCTCTAGCTGCCCCTGCTATCTGGAATGTCCTCCCAGATAATCTAAAATCAACAACAGATATACAAGAATTCCGGAAACTACTTAAAACCACCCTATTCATTGAACAATTCAATGAAGACCACCAACCAACCCTAACCACCCTGCAAAACGAGCTACATAAGACATGACATCCACAACACAAACATCCTATTACTCTGTTAAAATGTATATAGTTTTATATAATGTTATAAGAGACTACCCAGCTTTTAAGTTATGTTACTGTTAATGTTGGAATAGTTGAAGAATGTTACTGTTAATGTTACTGTTGCCCATTCCTTGTATATAACCCACTGTAAATAGCTCACTCCTGTATATATTGCACCCCAAATCAAGTTGTACCTACCCACACACACACAAACACTACCTTCACCACCACTGCATGCCGACACCCCCGCACCACCCCAATTGATTGGTTTGCAGTGTAAACTGGGATATAAATACTTTTAAATAAAATAAATAAATGTGGCCATTTTAAATATTAGAGCCATCATTCAATGGTTGATTCAAATCATGTGAGCCCTGACAATTGTTCACAGGTGCACCTAATTTTACTGCAATGGGAATGTGGTTCTTCTGTTCTAACTGATTTGAATTGTTTATAAGGATGCCAATAATCATGTCCTCGCAACATCCCAGTTTTTATACTATTTCCTACTATTTCCTTTTTTAATTGGTCTTGTTTTATTTCATTCTTTTGTGTGTCGAATGTGTGCGCATATATAGTCCAAAGGCATTTCACTGGACACATTTTTTTTAGGAGATACTGGACATTAATGGGTTGAATTGCTAGGGTGCCAATAATGTTGACCACAACTGTATGATGGTCCTTTAATTTCCATTACAAGAGACCTTGAAAAATTTCCTCTGGATCTAAGCACCAGCGTCTCAGCTCTCTCAGTTTCCCAGTCATTCCCATTCAAGTCCACGAGCTGGGAGACAAAGGGCTGAAAGACATCTAAAGCCACTGGTTCCTAAGTTTTTGGGGCTCTTTTAGGGTTTGATTTACTAAGGCTGTTTTCTCATTCTCTGTCTATGGGGCAAAAAGAAGCTTAATGAATCAGTCCCTGGCCTGCCTGCCACAAGTATGCCATCATCAGCATGCCTGGACCCCCATGGCCATACCAAGCCATAAATGTGCCCTGTGCAGTTTGTACATCTGGCATGCCCCCCCCCCCCCAATCATGTTTGCCCCATGCCCAGCATCTCCCCATCTTACCCCACACCTGTAATGTCCAGCCAGCTCCCCTCATGCCGCCTGCCCTTGCTCTGCCACCGCTTTGTATGCCCTCAGCAGTGGCAGTAGCCACGCGGGTCTGATCCCTCCCTCCCTCCGACGTAGGGTCGCGTCAGACGAGGGACCAGACCAGCCATTCAAGTGCAGAGTAGCAAAGACCCGAGTGTTTTTTTTCCTTCAATTTGAGATCAGGTCCACTCCGCTGCTGCCACCGCCAAGGGAAAACAAAAAGCAGTAACGAGCAAGGGCAGGCAGCATGGGAGAGGGAGAGGCAGAGGCCAGCAGCCCCAAATGTGCCCTATATCTTTTGCGCCCTCTGCAACTGCACTGCTCGCACAGGGCTAGATATGGCGCTGTCCTTCCCCACCTCCCCATCAGTCCCCTCACCCAGTCTCTCACTCATCCTCCAACCCTATCTCCAGTATTTCTCATGTCCCCTCACCCTTAGCAGTCTGTTATTCCTCTACCCTTGTCGCCTTGCAGTCGTCCTCTCTCAGCTTCCTTCCCTCTATCCGGCAGTCTCAATCTCTCACCCCATCTCCAGCCAAGCATCCCCTAGCTGCCAGTCAGCCATCCCCCTTGCCCTCCCATTCACCAACCCTAGTTAGCTTAAGCAGCCAGCTGCATCCCCAGACTGCTGCCATCTCTCCCTCAGATGATGTCAGAACTATTGCTTCTTCCTGGCTGGCTGCAGCGTAGCTCTCAGCGAGTTTGATCTTCTACACTGCCCTTGCAGGATCTGAGGACTTCAGATGGCAAAAGCAAATTTAAGGCACTGGCATGGGTCACGCTCACTGAGAGCTCTACAGTGCCAACCAGGAAGCAGCAGCAGTTCCACCAGCAGAGCACAAAACCCTGGGCACCACAAAAATCTGATACCGGATTGGTCGAGTTCTGCATTACAAATCTGAGCATTAAGGACAAATATTTTTTATGGGTTGGCCTAATGGCTGCACAATGCTAGACAGTTTAATTCTGGATAAGATTTTCCACATTTCAGGTCAGCTGAGGCTACGAGCAGGGTTCACAGCCCCCAGTACTAGGGTCTCACGGTCATCCAGGATGTAGGATATGTGCCTCTTGGGATCATTACTGTAATGACCAGATCATGACCAGGGGGAGGGCGAGTCTATTAAAAGAGGGGAAAAATCTCAAACTACTTGTAAATGAAGGTTCATAGCACCAAGATCTCAGCACTGGTTCCAGCTGAGCTGGAATAAAGGAGAGAGAGGAGGAACTAACAGGTCATAAAAAAATAAATAAAGAAATTAATCTTTTTATATTGCACACAAGGAGGGGTTTCTATCATAATCCCAAGCAGTCATTACACACCAGAAACCCATACACTGCCTACTCTATCAACCAATCCTTCCCAGTGCCCTTCTGAACTTTTAATTAAAGAGATGGAAGGAAACCAAGGAGAGAAAAAAAAATGAAAATTTGTTGGACTTCATCCAAGCTCTTGCGAGAGAGGTGCCAGGTTTATAATAGGAGAACTCATAAATCTCCATCAGCTCTCCAAAGAGCTCTAACACTAAAAATAACTGTGGGGCCTGTAGGACTTCAACATTTGTATTAATCAAGTCTACTGGTACCAGAGGGAGTACACTAAGAGCACAGTGCTGGGCGTCAGGGAGAGTCTACAGCAGGATAGGACAGATGCAAGCAAAGAAGCCAACCGTCAGGGTTGGCCGAGACCATAAGTGGGGTAAGTCTATTTATATCATGCTACTTATAAGAACATAAGATATGCCATACAGGGTCAGACCACGGTCCATCAAGCCCAGTATCCTGTTCAAACAGTGGCCAATCCAGGTCACTGGTACCTGTCAGGTTCCCAAAAAGGTATACAGATACCATGTTGCTTATCCTGGGGTAAGCAGTGGATTTCCCTAGTCCTCTAATAATTGCTTATAGACTTTTCCTCCAGGAACTTCTCCAAACTTTTTAAACCCCGTTACACTAATTGGAATTCATTACCAGAGAATGTAGGGGATGGAAGGATACTCCTATGAAGAAAGGCTAAAAAGGTTGGGGCTCTTTAACCTGGAAAAGAGACGGCTGAGGGGAGATATGATAGAAGTCTATAAATTAATGAACGGAGTGGAACGGGTAAACGTAGATCGATTGTTTACGTTATCAGAACATAGAAAGACTAGGGGACATGCAATGAAGCTACAGAGTAAACTATTTAAGACTAATAAAAGAAAATATTTTTTCACTCAACGTGTAATCAAACTCTGGAATTTGTTACCGGAGGATGTAGTAAAGGCTGTTAGTGTAGCTGGGTTTAAAAAAGGTTTGGACAAGTTCCTGGAGGAAAGGTCCATAAACCATTATTAAGAAGTGACCAAAGATATCAATGCTTGACCCAGTACAAGCATTGTGAAACTTGTGTCTCTTGGGGAAACTGCTAGGTACATATGACCTAGATTGGCCACTGTTGGAAACAGAATACTGGGCTTGATGGACCTTGGTCTGACCCAGTATGGCATATCTTATGTTCTTATGTTCTTATGTAGTAAAATCTGAGTTTGATGACATATTGAGTGAAAAAATATTTTCTCCTATTCATCTGAAATGGGCTACATTGTAGCTTCATTGCGTATTCTAGTCTTTCTGCTTTTTGAAGAAGTAAAGAATCGATCTATGTTTACCTGTTCCACTCCATTGGTTATTTTATAGATCTCTGTCATATCTCCCCTTAGCCGTCTCTCTTCCAGGTTGAAAAGCCCTAACCTTTTAAGCCTTTCCTCCTAGGGCTATCCTCCCACCCCCTTTACCATTTTGGTGGCTCTTCTCTGTACCTTTTCTAATTCTGCTATATCCTTTTTAAGATACGGCGACCAGAATTGCACACAATATTCAAGGTGCAGTCACACCATGGAACGATATAGAGGCATTATGATGTCATCCTTTGTTTTATTCTCCATTCCTTTAAATTCCTAGCATTCCATTTGCTTTCTTGGCCGCAGCTGCACACTGTTCAGAGGGTTTCAACATACTATCTGTAATGACATCCAGATCCTTTTCCTGAGTGGTTGATTCCTAATATGGAACCTTGTGTAACTGTAGTTTGGGTTCTTCTTCCCCAAGTGCATAACGTTGCACTTGTCACCATTAAATTTCATCTGCTATTTGGAAGCCCAGTGTCCCAATTTCTAAAGGTCCTCTTGCAATTTTTCACAATCTTCTTGTGCTAACAACTTTGAATAATTGTGTCATCTGCAAATTTGATCACTTCACTCATTATTCCCATTTCCAGGTCATTTATGACTATGTTAAAAAGCAGCAAGCCCAGCACAGGTCCCTGGGGTACTCCGCTATTATCTTTCCTCCACTGATAAAATTGGCTATTTAGCCCTACCCTCTTGCTTTCTATCTTTTAACCAGTTCCTGATCCACAATAGTACACTGCCATCTATCCCATGGCTTTTTAATTAAAAACATAAGAAATGGCATAATGGGTCAGACCAAGGTCCATCAAGCCCAGTATCCTGTTTCCAACAGTGGCCAATCCAGGTAACAAGTACCTAGCGGTTTCCCAAAAGACACACAGGTTCCATAATACTTGTATTGTTGGCAAGCAGTGGATTTTTCCGGGTCCTCTTTAATAATGCAAATGGAATGCTAGGTATCATAAGGAAAGGAATGGAAAATAAAACAAAAGATATTATAATGCCTCTGTATCGTTTCATGGTGAGACCACACCTTGAATATTGTGTGCAATTCTGGTCGCCGTATCTTAAAAAGGATATAGCATTATTAGAAAAGGTACAGAGAAGAGCCACCAAAATGGTAAAGGGGATGGAAGGCTACTCCTATGGAGAGGCTACAAAGGTTAGGGCTCTTCAACCTGGAAAAGAGACGGCTGAGGGGAGATATGATAGAGGTCTATAAATTAATGAATGAAGGGGAACGGGTAAATGTAGATCGATTGTTTACGCTATCAGAATATAGAAAGACTAGGGGACATGTAATGAAGCTACAGGATAAACTATTTAAGACAAATAAGAGAAAATATTTTTTCACTCAACGTGTAATCTGGAATTTGTTACCGGAGGATGTAGTAAGGGCTGTTAGTATAGCTGGGTTTAAAAAAAGGTTTGGACAAGTTCCTGGAGGAAATGTCCATAAACCATTATTAAAAAGGGACCCAGGATATCAATGCTTAACCCAATACAAGCATTGTGGAAACTGTGTCTCTTGGGGATGCTGCTAGGTACGTATGACCTAGATTGGCCACTGCTGGAAATAGGATACTGGGCTTGATGGACCTTGGTCTGACCCAGTATGGCATATCTTATGTTCTAATGGTTCATGGACCTTTCCTCCAGGAACTTGTCCAAACCTTTTTTAAACTCAGCTACACTATGTTACTAGCAGCGTTTACTATATTCTCCGATAACGAATTCCAAAGTTGGATTACGCATCGAGTGAAAAAATTCTCTTATTAGTCTTAAACGGGTTATACATAGCTTCATTGCATGTCCTCTAGTCTTTCTACTTTTTGATGGAATAAACATCGATCTACGTTTACCTGTTCCATTCCATTAATTTATAGGCCTCTATCATATCTCCCCTCAGCTGTCTCTTTTTCAGGTTGAAAAGCCCTAAACCTTTAAGCCTCTCCTCATAGGAGTTAGGGCTTTTCAATTGCGCCAAGAGTCTCTCATGAGGGACCTTATCAAAGGCTTTCTGAAAATCGAGATAAAGGTGAGCCTGTTGATACACTATATCTACCTGTTTATTCACACCTTCAAAAAAATAGCACAGATTAGTAAAACAAGACTTATTTATAACCTGCCTATGTACCAGGGTTATTGACATGTGGGGGATAGTGAGATGGACCGTGCTGAGAAACAATGAAAAGGAACATTACTATGAGGTCTTCTGGGAACACAGGAGAGGCACATAGGCTAAAATTTACAGGACAGACAGTGATGGTTCTATATTTTGAATGGATGTATAAATTACAGGAGTGGAGGAGTAGCCCAGTGCTTAGAGTAACAGCCTCATACCCAAGAGATCAGGGTTCAAGTCCCACTGGCGCTCCTTGTGACCTTGGGCAAGTCACTTTACCCTCCATTGCCTCAGAAGAAAAAGCCTGGCAATCTACCTCTGGTTATACCTTGCCAAGAAAACCCAGGGTTGCTGGGTTACCAGGAGTCAGCACTGACTTGATGACACTTATTTTAAATATAATTCCAAATAACAGAACTACACTGGATCAATAAAATACCATTTTCAGGCACTTAGAAATGGATGTTTCTCAGTCCTAATCCAACGCTGATTTTAATCTTAAGATTTCCTTTCTCTTGCTGCTGTCCAGACACATCACCGTGGATTTAAGGTGGAAGACTTACTTAATTTAAATGTCAAATGTAGTGAAATGTCTCGTTTTCAGCTGGGGCCTGTCGGCATAAGGAGATAATGTAACTTGCTCAAGGTCAAACAGGAGACTTGTTGTGACTCATGATACAGCATTATCTGCTCTTGTCTTATATTGAGCTGGGATCTGGCGCCATGCATGTCAATTCACAACTACCCAGGCCCTTTTTGCCTTGTTTTATAAACTTCCTCCCTGTCTGGTTTTTGCAATGAGACTCCTTGGACTGGACAATGCAAAAGGTCTCCTCCTCGTCAATATGCATCACCCCAGTGCTACCCTGGCGTAATCCTCGACTCGTCCTTGTCCTTTAAAGCCCATATCTCCTCTGTTGTCCAACGTTGGTTTTTCACCCTGCGACAACTTCGCTCCGTCCGCCCCTTCCTTTCTTCCTTTAAGGCCCACCTGAAAATGTACCTCTTCTGCTTAGCTTTTGATCTTCCCCCTCCACCCTCCCCTCTTTCCCCACCTCCCCGGTGACTTCTCTCAATCTGACTCTTGACTTTCCCTATAGCTCCTTAACCTTTTTCCTGTCTGTCCTATAAAACTTAACTGGCATTCTTTTCCTCTTCCTAGCAGCTTTTATGTATTTTGTAAACCGCTCAGACGCTGTTGCATTGAGCGGTATATTAAGCCTCCAAATAAAGATAAAGATCACTGTTGAATGACACCTACCACTCCCCCTACCATCCTTATCCCTCCTCCAGGGCTGGGAACACATCTATCTCCAGCATCAGCTGACCCAGGGACTAGAAGACCTAACTCAGGCCCTGATCTGGGGACCTCTAGGTCAGGGCCTCACAAATCTGTCCTGGGGTTTTCAGAACGTCCACCGTGCACACGCAAAGTTATCCATAATGGATATGCAGGAGATATCCTGAAATCCCAACTGGCTCTGGGCTCCACCGGACCGGTTTGGAAAGTGCTGCTCTAGGTTCCCCGATTTCAGATTAGCTCCATCATTTCCTTTATCAGCTATACAATTCGGTTTTCTTTATTTTTTGTAATACTTTTTATTACATCTTTCACAGGTGTTTTTCTGCAGTATAAAAAGGTCAGCCCTTATTATATCCATGCCCCCATTTTTAAGAACCTCGTTCCTCTGAGCTTGGCATGCATCATGAAATTCCTGTGGGGAGCAGCAGAGGAAAGAGGAAATTTCAAACTTCATATTTTACTGCAACCTTAAAAAAAAAAATTTAATTTAATTTAAAAAAGCAAAATAATGGGATAAAAAAAGCAGATTGGCTGGCAGTTAAAATGATCCCAGTCTAGGTATCTAAACAATAAGCTCTTATGAGCAGGAACCATCTATTACATGTCTCTGTAAAGCACTGCATATGCCTTGTAGCACTATACAAAATGATAAGCAGTGGTAATAAATTCTGCTGAAAGATGGCAGTCCTTTATTCCTCCCCCCCTGCCCCCGAAGACCCTTCTCATTTCTCCGACACCCCAGAGCCTGGATTCATTACTCCGACAGACAGCTTTAATTAAATTAAACAGTGGTAAAACGTTCAGAAGAGAGGGCCCTGCTCAGCATGCGACACTCATCTCTGGCCCACAGAGAAGAGGCAGAAACGGTGAGGAACAGTAGGTGGGAGGGAGCGAGACGAGGGCGGAGTGAAAACTTACATTGGAGTCTGTGCACTTGTCCTTTAACCTTGCTACTATCTCCAACATCGCTGCTCTTAGGTCTGCGGGTTCTTTGTTCTACAAGGAAAGGAAAGAAAACATTTATCAGGGCAGAAGAACATTAATTAGGGCGCCATTAACTAATAGCTAGCATGTCTTAAAGCTGTTAACAAGCCTTACTTACTGTAGAACCGCTGCATAAAATGGACGTTTGTGCAAATGAAGAAGGTTAACAGCATTAGCTTGTGGTTAGTAAATGTCCCCCTTCCCCCAAAGGAGCTCTTAGGATTTGCTGAAAATATGGTGATGGCAGCAAGGTATTACCTGATCCAGGATGACAGGAGAAAACGCATAAAAGTTAGGTTACTTACCTGTAACGTGGTTCTCTGTGGACGGCAGGATAAGTCAGCCACACACGGGTGACATTATCCAATGATGTCATGGACAGAATCACTCTCCAATAGCTCAGAAGAGTCTAAAACTCTTCTGAGCATGTGCCAATCACCCCACCACAGTGACCACCCCCTTTCTACCTCAGCTTGCTCTCCAGCTGTGAACAGGTTCATCCTAGAGGGGAGGCAGGTGGGTTTGTGTGACTGATTTATCCTGCTGTCCACAGAGAACCTTTTTTACAGGTAAGTAACCTCGCTTTGTCCATGGACAAGTCCATGAGGTGTGCAGTGGTAGGATGAAGCTGTCTAGTTAGATCAGAGGAACGAGAGAGATCCACATGTGGCACAGTGATGCCAACCTGTGCTTGGCACACACAATGTCATGCCATCCTGGTATGTCCATCACCAAACTTCCAGCTAACCCACTCTGATCATTGTGGAGGGAGGGTGCCTAATTTTGTGGTATTTGATTCCCCTGGGATGGTGGCACCTGCTTCTGTCCAGTCCGGTGTGCGGAGCCTTTCTGGGTGCAAGAAGGCGGATCCCTGGGAACCGGCCTTGGTTGTGTCAGACCTTCCGTACCAAGAAAGTTGCTGAGGGAAGCTTTATGTCAGGTCGGGGTCCCGCCTTCTAAGGGTTAGAAACGAGAATGCCACTTGAGTAAGGATGCTACCTGGAGATGTACAGGTTTCTGTAGGTGGTCTGTGGTGGTTTGCTATTTGTTAAGGGCAGGTGGCCCTCGTCCTGGAGGGCGATACCCTGGAAAACTGTCTAGCCAGCCCTCATGGGACTAAGGGAGCACATATAGCTGTAGTTGTTGGTCCCTGTTGCAGCTGCAGGGGTCCTGTGTCTGTGGGGGTCACATTCATGTGGTAGGCCTATTGGGCTGTGGGCCCAATAAGGGCATCTTTATGCTATGAGTGTTGGATAATTGTTTCTTTTCTTTTTTGTATCTATGGAAGAGGTCTTTGCTACTGTCCTTATGCCTCCTTATGCGGGTATGAGGATGGTCTTCTTGAGGAGCCAGATAGTCTTCCTGTCGTGAGGATAGGGACTAGGTAGGTCAGGATACATATCTCCATGTTCTTGCCAGGTCTGGGACGTATGCAGAATGTGAGGGGCCCTCTGATGACCCCCTGCCCGGTGGTGGCTCTGACTTTCATCAGAAGGCAGTGCAATGTATGCATATGAGCCAGGTCTGGTGACCTTCACCGTAAGGTGGTACAATTTGTGTCCCCGAGTCAAGGCAGACTCCTGGTGACCTGTACAGTAGGGTGGTGCAATATGTGAGTCTGAGTCCAGGCTAACTCCTGGTGGCCCAGCGCTATCTGGGTGTTCCAGGTAGCATGACCGGAAGGCTTTTTTTGCACTAGGGAGCACCAGTGGGAGTCAAACCCTGGTCTGACCATTAGGCTACTCCCCTTGTTTGGAGGTTGGTAGGGACCTAATCACTGTCCCATGCATGCAGCCTCCCCTATGACCCCATCCAGGAATATAACACTGTCTCACATGGGGTGGCTTTCACCCAGCTTATAAGGAACAGTCGTGGCTCCTCTAAGTGGGATATGGCCAGGAACTTCCTGTTCAGGGGTGTGCCTCCACTCTATGTATGGTCCTGAAGCAGCCAGTAGCTATTCCCTGCTGGTAAGAGGGTTGCAGGCCACTGTGCCCATGTATCCAATGGTCAAAATGCCCTGGTATCCAATGGTCAAAATGCCCTGGTAGACAACATACACCTTGTATCTATGTCCTCCAACTCAGTGCTCCATACTGGACCTGGGCTCTGCTGGGCCGGTCTATGGGGGGGTTGCAGCGAGAGCAGCAATGTCAGCTCTGCAGAGCATGTATCTGCCTGGAGATCAGCAAAAGGGGTTGGATCCATGGTTAAGGGAAGGGGTGGGTTAGTCCACCTCAGCCATCTACCATGTTAGGGGCACCGTGGAGTGGGATCCCACCATGAAGAGGGTCCTCCCACCTACCTGTCCATGGTCAGGACACCACAGGATCCAACATTGGGGAACAAGGGTTAGCGGATCCCAGCCAGAGGCAGTGGTTATTGATCAAAGTGTACTACATGAGGATGTGGTGGTTCCACCACCACAGGTACAGCATGCCAGTTGTTGGGGCAGGTCTTCCTAATGGGGTTCAGCAGAAGCCAGAGCCCAAACCATGCCATTTATGCACCATCAGGAGATCCTGCTGGCAGAGCAGTGCTGGGTGCCGGTGGGGGGATTGCACAAATTTTCCTGATCTTCGTGGATCCCCGACAGGGATCAAGGAGCTCATCAGGTGCATCTCTTCATCAGATTGGTGACCATGTGATCACGTTAGTCCCCCAATGTTGGGGGTCCGGGATTGAGTCAATGTCGTGGAAGGGAGGGGCTTGGTTAGCCTCCCTAGAACCATAGCGGGGATCTGCCCAATTGGGAGACCTGATTTTTGCTCACCTTTTTAATAAGGAGCATAATAATGATAATGGACAGGGCTAGGGACAGTACCCGTTCCTCCATCATGAAGCTGAAGGACTAGAAGATGGGGCTAGGGCATAACCCATCAGATCCAAATAGCGAATTGGTTTGCAAAGGGGGATTTTGGATCCGTTCCCAGAGAAAACTTTAAAAACCATTATTAATATGGCCAGGGAAATCCACCGCTTACCCCTGGCCAAGCAGCGTGAACCCTGTGTGCCTTTTTGGGACCTGCCAGGTATTGGAGACCTGGACTGGGCACTGTTGGAAAAAGGATACTGGGCTGGATGGATCTTAGTCCAGCCCCACATAGCATTTCTTTTTTGTTCTGCCTTGGCTATGAGCCCACGTAGCAGGATTCTGGGTATATTGCAGTGCTGTGGACATGCTGTCCCAAGTCCTCAGTTGAGTGGGGATCCTCAGGGGTGCACAAGCTGGAGATTGCATTGGAGCAAGTACTGGTTTCTGCCAGGGGATCAGCCAATGTCCACGGAGCAGGCATGCCCAGGGCAGAGGGTACACAGGTCCCCGATCTAGGTCAGCATAAGAGAGCAGCCGTCCCAAGACGGCAAGGGCAGTGCTGCTGTTCCCAAAGAGTGGAGCTTCAGATATGATTGTGTAGGCTATGCTCGCATTTTGTTTCCATTGGTAGAAGCCCCGGCTCCAGACAAAGGAGTCTTTTTTTTTTTTTTTTTGTCTGCTTTTGTATCTGGGGAGGCTGGCTACCATGAGGAGATCTAGCTAAGCTTGAAGAACGTCTAGAATTTGACAGCTGAAATTTAATGCTAAAATGCAGGGTCATGCATCTGGGCTGCAAAAATCCAAAGGAGGGGTACAATGTAGGAGGTGAGGTACTTCTGTCCACGAAAGAAGAGCAGGCGTAATTGTGTCTGATGATCTTAAAGTAGCTAAACAGGTAGAAAAGGTGACTGTGAAAGCCAGAAGGATGCTTGGGTGTATGGGGAGAGGAATGGCCAGCAGAAGGAAGGAGGTGATAGCGCCTCTATATAAGTCTCTGGTGCAACCTCGTTTGGAGTATAGTGTGCAATTCTGGAGACCGCACCTTCAAAAGGATATAAACAGGATGGAGTCAGTGCAGAGGGTGGCTACTAAAATGGTTACTGGTCTTTGCTATGAAGCATATGAGGACAGACCTAAAGATCTTAATGTGTGTTCTTTAGATGAAAGGATGAACAGGGGAGATATGATAGTTGTTTAAATACCTCCATGTCATAAACACACAGGTGGAGATCCTCGTTCAATTGACAGCAAGCTCTGCTATGAGGGGACATAGGATGAGGGTGTAATATGTGGAAATATTTCTTTAGAAAAATACAGAGGATCTTTAAAGGAAAAAAAAGGGGACTATTGTAGTTGATGGAAGGGCAGATGAGATAGACCATGTGGTCTTTTTCTGCTGTCATGTTTATGTTTTTCTACCTTTCCTGTCTTTGCACCAACTCAGCAATCATCTCCCATGGAGCAGACGGTGGGTTCCTGCTAGGGAAGAGCACAAGGGTCTAGTCAGAAGGGTGGTGGGAGGGGAGGTGGTATCCCCTCTGTGGTAGGCGGCGTGATTGGTGGAGCTTTCCTCATGTGCTGCTCCAGACCCTAGAGCTTTCCACCTGGGACCCTGCCAGAGGTGTATCTGTTGAGTGGTGGCCGAGGCTCTCTGTGCATCCAAGGAGCTGTGAATGCCGTTTTCCAATCTTCTTGGGTGCTGCCAGCCTCGGGAATAGATCCCTGACCTGGCACTTGGACCCGTGGGCGGAACTGCACTTGCCATAGGGTCATTTGGTCCAGTACCCCTGGGTGGAGATTAGCCGGTTGACCCTGAAGGATCCCTGCTTGACCTTTTTATGGGTAAGCACTCACTGATGTGCCACATGCATCTGAGCCACATGGGAGTCTTCAGTAGAGAGCTGAGGTGTTTTTTTGGATCAAAGGGCAGGGTCAGCCCAACCACTAGGCAGCAACTTCTGGAGGGCAGCAAAAACAGGGTATTCAAGCTAAATAATAAATTTTGACAGGCAGAGGGGTTGTAAAGCTCAAGATTCACCTAGGGCATCAAACACCTTGGATCAACTCTAGGGCCGGCCTTGTCACAGGGAGTAGGCATGAGATCTGCCTGCTCCTAGTCTCCACTGCAGACTCGGAGATGTTATGCGGCACACTCACCCATTTGGTGAAGTTGCCCCAGGGACCTGAAGCCTTTGCATGCATGGGTAAAGACATCAGGTAAAGCATGACTGTGACACCCGTAGATACAGTGACCCCAGCACTGTGTATCCTTCCTCCAAGGAAACCACTGGCCTTTGGGATGGAGGCAATTATCTTCCAGGCAGAGATATTAAAGCTCCATGTCTTGTGGAAGTGGAGCAGTGTCTTGATTCTTCATGCGCCTCCCGTCTCCGGGGTCATCAGCCTCCTACCCGGAAAAAGCGTAGTGGACAGCTAAGTAGGAGCCTGCTGAGGAGGCACCAAGTCCTGAGGAATCTCGCCAAAATGATGCTGCCGGGGCCGACGAGTAATTGCTGTGCTCAGAAGAGTTGAATCTTGGCCTCCGTGTTTTTTTGGGTCACTGTTCTAACCAGTAGGCTACTATTCCACTGCTGAATGCGTCAAAGTGATGATGCTGGGATCGGTGCCAAAGGCAGTTCAACCTCCCCCTTATCAGCATGTCGTTCCCCATTGCCACAATGTCACCCATAGCTTGGTGCTGCCCACCCCACTGCCATTGGATGATGTCATAGCAATGGGGCGGCACCTCGGTGCCTTCCAAAAGAAGGGCTGGGGAGTGATGGTGGAATTTGGTGTGGAGAAATCTTCAGGCATGGTGTGGCAGGCTGGCTGTCAGCTGCTGGAGGTTCCTCCAATTAGCCAGGCCAGGGATGGGAGGCTTTTTCAGTACATCCCATGCCCAGCTAGCATCGCAACTTTGCCAATCTGTGCTTCTTACACATGGACAGGTGCTGCATGCGATAGTCTGTAGGTTTCGCCTGCTGCGACTCCCAATCTGAGCCCTCCAGGGGTTTGTTGGGCTGCCAGTGGATGGAGAGTGGGCTGTCCTCTGCTGGGGGAGGGGAGAAGGGACCCTTCTGAGCCACTGTCTGCCACCGAAATATGAAGGATTGTTCCCTACACAGTAACTAACATTAAATCTCCTCCATTGTAAAGGCACACAATATCTAAGTTGTAATATCTGATGGCCAAATGTCTGCCAATTACCAATTACCCATGCCTACCAATAGCCAGATTATTATGAATAAAATACAGTCTCTAAAATGCTTATATGCAAACACTAGAAGTCTAAAAAAATAAGATGGGAGAGTTAGAATATATAACACTAAATGAGAGGTTAGAGATATCATTGGAATCTCAGACACATGGTGGAAGGAGGACAACCAGTGGGACACTGTGATACCTGGGTACAAACTATATCGTAATGACAGAGCTGATCAAATTGGTGGAGGGGTTGCACTCTGAGTCAGAAAGGATTAAAGTTTTGCAGGAATCAAAATTTGCTGTAAAATCTCTATGGATTGAAATTCTATGTAAGAAGGGGAAAGCAATGGCAATGGGAGTGTACTATCGATCGCCTGGCCAGAATGAACAAATGGATGATGAAATGCTCAGAGAAATCAAGGAAGCTAACAAAAGGTTACAGCACCATAATAATAATGGGTGACTTCAATTCCCCCAGTATCGACTGGGTCAGTGTCACGGCAGGACATGCTAGGGAGATAAAGTTCCTAGATGAAATAAACGACTGCTTCTTGGAGCAGCTAGTTCATGAAACGACCAGAGAGGAAGCCATATTGGACCTAGTCCTTAATGGAACACCAGATCTGGTGCAAGAGATAAGGGTGCCGGGGGCACTTGGCAATAGTGATCATAGCATGATCGCGTTTGATTTAATTAGTGGAAGAGGTATGGTAAGGAAATCCACAGTACTACTTTTTAACTTTCGAAAGGGAGACTATGATAAAATGAGGAATATAGTTAAGAAAAAACTAAAAGGAGCAGTTGCAAAGGTTAAAGACTTCCATCAAGCTTGGGTGTTGTTGAAAAATACTATCTTTGAAGCCAGACCAGCTGTATTCCACGCTTTAAGAAAAGTGGAAAGAAGTTCAAAAAACGGCCAGCATGGTTTAAAGGTGAGGTCAGAGAGGCTGTTGCCAAAAAAGCATCTTTCAGGAAATGGAAAAAAGAGCCAAATGACGAAAACTGGAAACACATGCACTGGCAAGTTAAATGCAAGGCATTGATAAGGCAGGCAAAGAGAGAATTTGAGAAGAAACTTGCTATGGAAGCAAAAACGCGTAAAAAAGACTTTTTCAAGTACATTCGTAGCAAAAACCTGTGAGAGTCAGTTGGACCATTAGATGATAGAGGGGTAAAAGGGGCAGTAGGAGGGGACAAGGCTATAGCGGAGAGACTGAATGAATTCTTTGCTTCGGTCTTTACTGAGGAAGATGTAGGGATATTACCCATGACTGAAGTGGTATTTAAAGGTGATATTTCTTTCAATTCTTCTGCAGTATCACTACACCGGGAAGATGCATTACAATCATTTGATAAACTGAAGAGTAGCAAATCACCTGGACCGGATGGTATACATCCAAGGGTGTTGAAAGAACTGAAATATGAGATTGCAGACCTGCTATTAGTAATCTGTGAACTATCATTAACATCATCTGCAATACCTGAAGATTGGAGGATCGCCAATGTAACGCTAATTTTAAAAAGGGTTCCAGGGGTAATCCGGGAAACTACAGACCGGTGAGCCTGACGTCAGTACCGGGAAAAAACGGAGTTACTTACCTGTAACAGGAGTTCTCCGAGGACAGCAGGATAAGTCAGCCACACCTGGTGACGTCATCCGACGGCGCCGAGACGGAAGTACTCTCCATAGCTCAGAAGGGCTTTTCGCCCTTCTGAGCATGGGCCAACTGGCCCTGCCCCCTGTCCCGCCCCTAGCTAGCCAGTTCGTCACTAGCTGAGCCTTAGCCGCTAGGAGGCGGGTACTTGGACCGAGGCCGAGACCTTTTCCAGGGGAGGAGGGCGGGTATGTGTGGCTGACTTATCCTGCTGTCCTCGGAGAACTCCTGTTACAGGTAAGTAACTCCGTTTTCTCCAAGGACAAGCAGGATGAGTCAGCCACACCTGGTGCCTCCCAAGCTGTAATGCGATGCGGTGGAAAGGGGGAGGCCGATATAGGTTCTGAGACACGATATCAGGGCTGGAAGTTTAAGATTTGCCCTAAATACCTGATGGTGGCATCAGTGCACCATGTGCCAACCTGCACTGTGTACGCGCACCGGACAATGCGCAGTGTGCAGTGCTAATGGGTGTGCGCCCATGAGAAGTGAGCTTATAGCAATACTGCGCGTGTGGCCGCTGGGTGTGAATGTGCCGTCACACTTGGTTGCGAGGGTCTATGGTCTGATGAGCAGCTGCCGAGAAGGTCTAACGGCAGAGATGCCAGCAGGTCCTCAATGTGAGTTACCCACTGCGTGCGGGGATAGCGACAGTATCAACGCTGGAAGCGTGCGGCAAGGCCCGGGCATGAGACGTGACTAAGTTCATGACTTGGTTAGGAGAGCCCGGGTCGCAGCCTAGACCTTAAGACTGCTAGGCGACGCATTCCATGTGGTATGCCGCTTGCAAGTGTCCCTGCCAAGGCATGGGACACAGGTTGTGGATGCATCCTTGACAGGTTGTCGATGGATCCTTTGGCACAGTTAAGTCCTGTGCTTGCCTTTGGCCTAGTTAGGGCCTCTGCATATGGCCATGACCGTTCCATCCTATGGCGGAGCATGCGGGATTTCAATCGATAGGCGACACCATGACCGGTTGGTCAGGTTTAATGAAGGACGAGTTGGGCCCTTTTACTGATCCTGGGCAAGAGCCCCAGAGGTGCGTAAGCGTGACCGCTCTGACCGGGCCCTGCAGCTTGTGTAAGCCTTGCAGGAGAGACTGAAGGGCAGATTCAACAATGACGGATTGGTGGCAGGAGTCACCGCTGGGACTGAACCTGTGACCTTCTGCTCCTGAGCACACTGTCTGTGTTGCCACGGTGGTTGTTGCTTGTCGAATCCAGGCATGATTTTAACGACATACTTAGAGTCCAATTTGTGTGGGCAGGAGTGTTTGGATGCTGGTGTCTGCCGCGTCTTTGGGGCTGTCCCGGAGGAGCTGATGGACGGGTAGAGCGGAGATGGTGGAGGACGAGACTGGTGCGCCGCAATCCTGACATCCAGCATGGTTCTTAGATGAAGACGCTTCGCAACCTCATCGAGGAGCTTACTGTCCTTGTCTAGAGGTGCATAACTCCAGTCGCCATTCTAACTACCTAACCCAGTCGGGCCCAGTCCTCCCCGACTCAGGGCAAGACCAAGTTTAAGTTTCCTGTTATAATGTAAGCGCCCCATTGTCCTCTGAATGTGCAACCTTTGTTATATGTAACCGCTCTGACAACAAATAGTGCGGTATATAAAAGATGTTAAATAAATCAATAAATAAATAAGTTAGGAGAGAAACAAAGCACGCAGGTGCGGATGGCCTGGCTCTGACTGTATGAAACAGTTGCCCTTCCTGCTCCCCGCGAGGTGGGCAGGGCGCTTTGTGGTCAGCCCACCGATGGGAGAGGAGATCTGTTGCGAGTTCCTACCTGCAGGTAGTAAAGAAGGTTTATGTGACATGTCCAAGTGCCCAAGGGTCTTCGTGGGGAATGGACCCATGTCTCTTACTACAAGGCTACTCCTCCACTCTTGCAGTCGAGTCGGAGGTCTGCCTGGAAGGGTGGGTTTGAGTCCTTCTTGTGGAGAAGAGGGAACCTGTTCCCTTTCTGTGAAGGGGTGAGACTACGGCCGGGCCAGTAGTCAGGTATTGAATATGTGATCTTATGTGCAATGTGGTCCCATGAGCGGTTTCGACCTCACCACCCTGCACTCATGCCCACAGAACTGGGTTTAGTGCCGCAGGGCTCTGTCACCGTGCACTATGGGCCATAGTGACCTGGTTTCGGTGCCATAGGACTCTTGGGTTCAGGGCCACAGATGTCGCTGATGGGGCCTGTGTAGTGCAGTGTTTCCTTCTGCAAGGGAAGCAGGTGGTGGCAAGCAGGCCGGAGGGCTTGAGCCATAGCCTGGAGCTCTGGGGTTCATTTGCTGGGCGTTCTTCGCTGGCACCCAGCTGTCCTGAGTGCAGAGGTCACCACCATGGGCCCCTTCCACCAATGTGGAGGCACCGTTTCGGGAATCCCCCACGGTGTAGGTGTCTGGAAGGGCGTTCCAGCCCATAGATGCGGGAGGGTGTCGATGCAGCCGAGTGCTATTTGTTGTAGGCTAGGGAACTGGAGACAATCATCCTGTGGCAGGGAGCCTGTGGTCTGACCACTGAGAGCAGAGCGCCGACTGCACTTCCCGCATGGGAAGACGTCTGGGTTGATGTTTACCTTGATGCTATACGTCCCAGTAGAAGAGCAGATGCTGGGCGGCAGTGCACTCTGCAAGTGCCTAGAGTGCACTCTGCAAGCGCCTGGAGATGCAGGGCTCTGTCCCAAATAAGAAAACCTTGGTCTTGATGGTGTCCAGCTGCCCTTAAGAACTCCATGTTTTGGGTTGGCTGGAGATGAGACCTTGGGTAATTGACTAAGAACCCGAAGTGTTCTAGCACAGGGAAGTGCGTCCTGTCACTTGCTGTGGCTTTGGCGGCTGTGTTGGCCATTACCGGTGATCCAGATAGGGGAGGATGAGGCTCCCTTGCCACTGTCCTTGATACATTAGCCCGAGGACAAGCGGTGATCCATTCATGAGTAGGAGCAGTAGCGAACTGAGGAGGGGGCCTGCAAGCCCACTGGCACTGCACCCTGCCATATCGGGTCGCAGAATTTTCAGTCGGTGACTTGCTACTGCTGCTGCTCCTCAGGATCGTTCTAAGGGTGAACCTCAGACAGCCTTAATAGTAACCACACTGGGGAATCACTAGTGACTCCTGGTTTAGCAATGTATAACCATAGTGCTACATCTCTCCTCACGAGGAGTGGGTTGGGGAGCAGGTCTGCCTCGAATCGAGGAGTGGGCTTCGTTGTAAGGACAGCTAGCTAATAGCACTCTGGGCAGGAGGTACCCATGTAGACCGATCTGGGTGGGGGGCAGAACCAGCTGGCGGTGCCATTCAGGTCTACCGTGGAGACTTATTTTTTGGGATGGCCGAAAGAACATCAGGAACTGCCTCTGGCCTCACTGCTTACGGAGTACCAAGGTTGCTAGGGTCAACGACCAGCGCAAGCTGCAAGAGAGCAATAGGCACCAAGGGGGGACAGTGAACTCGATCCTTAAAGCGATTTCCGATCTGGCCTTTCCTATGCAATGGATCTCTCTGACCGAAGAATGACAGGGAGAGAGTTGGGAGATCGCACCTAGCAGCTTTTCACCTCAGTGTATGCATGCCTCAGCCAAACTTGTTCATTTGGCACTGTGGGGGATTGACCCCTGATTCCTGCATCATTGGTCGGGATCTTAACCCTTGTATGGGGACTGGGTTGGCAGGGGCCCCCTGCTGGGATTTGAACCTGAGACCTTCTGGTCCTACAGGCACTGGCGAGCACTTTACATTCTCGCAGCTTCTCATCGCTGCTTACATAAAGGACGCCGAGCATAAGGATGCTCCTGAACACACAGATTGTGTGTACTGCACCCCACTGTGGCCACAGGAGTAACACGCTGGTGAGTACTAGGATTTACGTGCAAGCGCCGCAAGAGACTGGTAACAGTCCGGGAGCCTACGGAGGTCAGCGGTCAGTGGCTACTGGGCTTAGCCTCCTCGGCATGGGGGATCTGGAGAGAGACTGGACAGGCACCACCAGTGCTCTGTCAAGCACCCAAGCCCAGTGGTGGGACAAGGAACTGCTACAGTGGAGTGGAGTGTAGCTGTATCAGCTCAGCCAGACACTCCCACCAGCTCCGGGTTTGCCTTGACATGTGGATGCGAAGTTCTGACTTCTACTGGGATCAGACTTACACTTCCATGCGAGGGAGGGACTTAGCGTGGAGTGCATCAATGAGCACTTAGGGAGGAGGGCTAAGGCAATATTACCCATAACAGTTAATGCCTCAGCCAGCCTATTCATTAGGCGGGTGGGGATTGGCCCCATGACTCCTGCATCATCGGCCGGTGTCTTAACCATTGGACTGCCGCTCTGTTCCGCTGGAGGCAGCTAGGTCCTGGAGCCGTGCGAGGAGGGGCCGCACCACGCAGCGCACTGCCTCTCCTCCCCGGCACATTTTGTCCCTGAATCTCTGCTTGCCCCCGTAGTCGAGGCAGAGTCACAGGTACGGCTGGCGTGCCGGCACCAACGGAGTCGTGAGCAAGGGAGAGACCAAGATGGGCTCCAAATGCTAGGGCAGGTAGTGCCTTAGCAGTCTTATTCATTGGGCATAGAGGGGAATAGAACCCATGACCCCTGCACCATCAGTCGGTGCCTTCACCATTGCTACACTGCTGTTCCGGTGAGCAAAGGGCTTCCCTGTTGCCCCTCCGCTCATAGACAATGAGATCCCCACCGTGATGAGTGCCGCAAGGAGGGAGGGAGGGACTGCTGCAAACTGTAGTATTAGTGGCTGTGCCGTGCACATCAATTTCACGGGGGGGCCGTCGGTGATTCCTCTCCGCGCCGCCGGCGGGCCGGCGCTGTTTCTCGGCGCGGTGAAGGCTCCAGCGCCATCTCTGCGGCAGCCAAAGGGGCCGAGGGTGAGCATGACCCTATGCTCATCCAAGGCGCCACGGACAGGATCGACGGCGCCAGCCAATGGCGCTGCTGGGGTGCCGAACAATACAGACCAATCCTGCAGAGGGGCGTGTCTGTAACTTTGCCCAATCATGTAGCTGGGGGCGGTGGCATGCAGAGCAGCCTGGCTGGGCAAGATGGCCGCCCCCATGGATTACACGAGGGTTAGGCCTGTCCCACGACCTAGTGCTGCTGCCTCACCTCCGGAGAAGAATTCTGGGATCCGGCGTGGAGACGCCTCCCGCGGGAGGCAGCATCATAGCAGCAACAGCGAGCGGCAGAGATCGGGAGCATTTTTCTGCCGGGCCAGACTGAGGAGGCCGTAAGTAAACTACGGGAAAGGCGTGCCTGTTATGCTTACGGCCATGCAGTCCACACTGCAGGAGACGCCGAGCACATGGCGGAGGCCTTATTTAGGGATCCGTTGTTTCTGCCGACCACGGGAGAGAGGCAGGAGGCTGGCCGGGGACGGAGGCCTTACTTAGGCACGTCCTGGGCTGCTGCGTTCTCCGGGATCCGTTGTATCTGCCGACCTGGGGAGAGGCAGGGGGCAGGCCGGGGACGGAGGCCTTAATTAGGCACGTCCTGGGCTGCTGCGTTCTCCGGGATCCGTTGTATCTGCCGACCTGGGGAGAGAGGCAGGAGGCTGGCCGGGGACGGAGGCCTTATTTAGGCACGTCCTGGGCTGCCGTGGGCTACCGGAGGCTTTCTTCTCAAGCCCATTCTTTTCAGAGTCCTCTGCTTCTAGGCTACTGCTGCCTGGAAGATTTCCTCTCAAGCCCATTCTTTTTCGAATCCTCTGCTTCTGCGCTGGAGAAAAGGTTCATCCCGGATCAGGAGGATTTGTATGTTTCTGATGATATATAACTTAGGAATCTAGAAGGATAATGTGTATTTCAGTTGGAGAGTGGAGAGGTCCGTCTTGCTGGCAAGGCGGAAGAACTGAAACTGGCTAGCTAGGGGCGGGACAGGGGGCAGGGCCAGTTGGCCCATGCTCAGAAGGGCGAAAAGCCCTTCTGAGCTATGGAGAGTACTTCCGTCTCGGCGCCGTCGGATGACGTCACCAGGTGTGGCTGACTTACCCTGCTTGTCCTTGGAGAAATGGTAGAAACTATCATAAAGAACAAAATTACTCAGCATGTAGATAAGTCATGGCCTAATGGGAGACAGCCAACATGGCTTTAGACAAGGAAGATCTTGTCTTACTAATCTGTTATGTTTTTTTGAAGGTGTGAATAAACAGGTAGACAAAGCTGAGTCGGTTGATGTAGTGTATCTGGACTTTCAGAAAGCCTTTGACAAGGTCCCTCATCAGAGACTTTTCTCAAAACTAAAAAGTCATGGGATAGGAGGCAGTGTACTATTATGGATCAGGAACTGGTTAAAGGATAGAAAGCAGAGGGTAGGGCTAAATGGCCAATTTTCCCAATGGAAAAAGGTGAATAGTGGTGTACCCCAGGGATCTGTGCTGGGTCCGCTGTTTTTTGACATATTCATAAATGACCTGGAAAAGGGAATAATGAGTGAGGTTATCAAATTTGCAGATGACACGAAACTATTTAAAGTTGTTAAAACCCAAGAGGATAGTGGAAAATTGCAAGAGGATCTTGATAAATTAGAAGACCGGGCATCCAAATGGCAGGTGAAATTTAATGTGGACAAGTGCAAAGTTATGCACCTAGGAAAGAACAACCCAAATTATGGTTACACGATGCAAGGTTCCACATTGGGAACCACCACCCAGGAAAAAGGTTTAGGCGTCATCGTGGATAACATGTTAAAACCCTCCGCCCAGTGTGCAGCAGCGGCCAAGAGAGCAAATAGAATGCTAGGTATCATAAGGAAAGGAATGGAAAATAAAACAAAGGATATTATAATGCCTCTGTATCATTCCATGGTGAGACCGCACCTTGAATATTGTGTGCAATTCTGGTCACTGTATCTAAAAAGGATATAGCATTATTAGAAAAGGTACAGGGAAGAACCACCAAAATGGTAAAGGGGATGAAAGGCTACTCCTATGAAGAAAGGCTAAAAAGGTTAGGGCTCTTGAACCTGGAAAAGAGACAGCTTAGGAGAGATGATAGAGGTCTATAAATTAATGAAAATATAGAAAGACTAGGGGACATGCAGTGAAGCTACAGGGTAACTATTTAAGACTAATAAGAGAAAATATTTTTTCACTGAACGTGTAATCAAACTCTGGAATTTGTTACTGGAGGATGTAGTAAAGGCTGTTAGTGTAGCTGGGTTTAAAAAAAGGTTTGGACAAGTTCTTGGAGGAAAGGTCCATAAACCATTATTAAAAGAGACCCAGGATATCAATGCTTGACCCAATATAAGCATTGTGTAACCTGTGTCTTTTGGGGAAACTGCTAGGTTCGTATGACCTAGATTGGCCACTGTTGGAAACAGGATACTGGGCTTGATGGACCTTGGTCTGACCCAGTATGGCATATCTTATGTTCTTATGCTCTACCAATGAACTGCTTTAGTGTGTGGCTTGAATATGTTTGTTTGTTTGTTGGGGTTGTATGTATGTTTGGTTGTTTGTTTTTTGTGGTTGAGACATGCAACCATTCCCTGTTTTTATATATTGCCGAAAATCCATAAGGGCCTGGTAAAACCTCCAGGTAGACCAACAGTTTCAACGAGGAATTCGTTATTAGAACCGCTGTTGAAATTTGTGGACTATTATTTGAAACCTTTGGTTAAATCCTCTAGATCATTATGAAGTCCTACAGGTGCTCCTTGTGGTCTTGGGCAAGCCACTTAACCCTCCATAGCCCATGTTCTCTGTAAAATAGTTATCTCCAAGTTATAATGCCCTGTTCAATGTAATTTCAGTTTGTTCAATGTAAACCGCACTGATGCAGAATAGCGCGGTATATAAGAGAATGTAAATAAATAAATAAAATAAATAAGACATTCTGGAGCCATGTTGATGTTGTTACGAGAGATAAAAATGGAGGATACATAGTTCTTGGTAACCATGGACATAGTATCTTTGTATACACATATTCCTCAGCCACAGGCAATAATGTCTAGTGAACGATATTGTAACAAGTAACATCTATTACTCAGGAATTTAGGGGATTTTTGATTCAATTGTTACATTTGATTCTCGAACGGAATTATTTTCATTTTCAAGGTCAGTTTTAACATCAGATTCATGGGGTGGCAATGGGGGCCCACAGTGTCCCCATCGGTGGCTTGTCTATATGTGCGCAAGTTTGAGGAGGAGGAGATTGTGTATTCTTCTCAGTATTGGTCTGAAGTAGTCATCTGGTCAAGGTTTTTTAAATGACTTTTCATTTGGCGTGGTTCTGAGGCTGTTACTTACATTTTTGAATGGCTAAATGCTTCACATCAGCATTTCAAATTTACGCCAGAGTAAAATTCATTTTTTGGACCTTGAAGTGACCCATTTGGGTGATGGTTTGTTACAGACAACACTTTATCACAAGTCACTGATTGGAACAGCTTGCTTACATTACTCAAGTTGTCACACAACATCTTTGGGCCAATTTTTAAGGGCCTGTAGGGTATGTTCATATTTATTTTATTTAACATTTCTTATATACCACCTTTCATGATATCAAGGTGGTTTACATTGAACAAACTGAAATTACATTGAACAGGGCATTATAACTTGGAGATTACTATTTTACAGAGAACATGGGCTACGGAGGGTTAAGTGGCTTGCCCAAGACCACAAGGAGCACCTGTGGGACTAGAAACCCCAGTCCTTCCAGCCCAAAGGTTGCTGTCCTCTATTGGGATTTGAACCCCTGACCTTCTGGCCTGAGGTACCTTGCCCAACCACTAGGCCACTCCTCCACTCCAGATGATCTGGAGTTTAGATCACAAGCTCGTATTCTTATTCAGTGTTTTAGACAGAAGAATTATCCCGCTGGAGTGATTAGGTGAGCATTTGTTAGAGTAAAAAAAAAAAGTCATTTGGGACAATTTGTTTTTGCAGACTCCAGAACAAAACTCTTTGAGCTAAGTGTGCGTATTAGCTTATTCACCTGAAGCTGTTGCTATTAAGAATATTGTGAGAAATATTTATATTTGTTCTGTACGCATAGAGTGTTTTCTCAGGGTTTGCATTTAGTCACTCTCATAATCTTTGAGAACATCTGGTAACTGCCCGTTGTCTTTAAGAGATAGACTATAGACATCTGACATTAGGTGGTGCCTATGTGTTGCGATCATGCACTAGTTGTGATTCAGAGGCAGTGGTATACATGATAATTTGTCCTTGTAATAAGATTTATATTGGACAAACATTAAGGAAATTTAAAACTCATATAATTGAACATGTTTCTACCCTGCGTTGGGGAGTTCTGTCAGCTGCATTCTTAGAGCATAGCCAAATATCTGCCAATCAGATATCACAACTTAGGTGCTGCGTGCTTACAGAGTTTACAATGGAGGGTAGAGGGGATTTAATTTTACAGTTACTGCGTAGGGAACAATCCATATTTCGGTGGCTCAGAAGGGTCTTAATGCAGATGTGTAATGGTATTGGTTTTATTGAAAAGTTATTGTGAAAGTCCGGTGAAGAAAGTTTTTGGGGTTTGAAATATTCCGGGTGTTCTAGGTGAAGTGGATTTGTGCGAGTAGCCTTTTAAGAGGTATATGTGTTAGTTGGCCCATGGTTAGGGGCTATTTGTTTGTCTGGTTTTTAATGAATGGATCTTACAGTAGTAAGGCTTTGCATTGTAGGAGGAGTGTTTTGATTGGCTAAGAGGTAGGGTATGCATTTTTGATTGGAGGGTTCTCAGTATTTAAGGGCTCTGTTCTGTTGGGTGTGATTGCCTGCATTTTCTGAAAGGAGTCAGCTGTGGTTTTGGTGTTTTGTTTTGAAAGAAAAAAGGTAAGTGTTTGTTAAGGGGGGTTTTTTGATGTTGGTAGTAGTGTAAGTCTTCATGGCTTTGATTTTTTGGTTTCTTGTTTTGCAGTGGCATATGCTGTCACATTTGTGCAGGGACTAATTGGGGTCCATATCGTTTTGTTTATGGAGTGTTTTGAATTATCTTTGAAGAAGCAGCAGTAGCGGCAAAACCATTGGCTAATGGTCGGTGAAATCTGAGTAGCAGTAGTAAGCAGCAGGGACAGCAGTGGTAAAGTGAACCTGCAGATTGGAATTTGTGTATTATATGGTGGAGTCAGTTTTGGCTTTTGTATTCCCCTGCCTATATTGAAGTCTTTTGAATGTTTAGCACTTAACTGTTTAATGGTTTTTAAGAATGTATGGTGTTTGTTGCTAATTATTTGTGCTGTGAGATTTTTGTTAATGTTGGCCAGTTTCTTAAGGCTGTGGGAACAATGATGAAGGTGACCAAGTGGTTTGGTTATAGTGTTGTACCAATAAAATCCACAGTTGGAGTTCCCGCCTGCCAATAAATATGGTTAAATTGTCAAGAGCTAAAAACTGCTTGTAAAAATATATTTGTTAGAAATTTGTTAGTAATATTTGTATGATGTGTATCTTGAGAATTTTTTTAGATGTTCCAGAAAATAGAGAACAATTTGTATAAGTCCCACTATTTATCTTTAATGTAGCAGTACATACACACCCAGGGGCAGATCTACTGTGAAACTAATGAAGCTTAAATTTCAGGGCCCCTGTTCCTGGAAGTGTTCCAGAAGCAACTTTAGTCCACTGCTTAACTTTTGTTTTGGGGGGGGGGGGTCTAAAAAATATTCATATAGTGTAATTCACAACCTTTTAACTTATCATATAGGCTAGCTGTAAACAAAAAAGTTCTTAGATGTGGTGGTTAAATTTAAAAAAAACTGTGCTGATCTGTTGGGAACAATCCCATTGAAGAAGATAATGGTGGTACCCAGACCTCCGTTGCTGATTGCCAAGGGGCCCCCAATTAGAGTTCAAGCTTCAGGGCCACAAAAATGTAAGTCCGCCACTGTGCAAGACAGCCTAGGCTTGGGTTCTCTGTCTGGATATTGTACTGTGAAACATCCCAACTCTGCATAAAACATTTCCTGGCTAAAAACAGTCCCATTCAGGGAGGAGTGGTCTAGTGGTTAGGACAAGGTACTTCAGGCCGGAGGGCTGGGGGTTCAAGTCCCACCTGGGGACAGCAATCTCAGGCCGGAAGGACTGGGGTTTCTAGTCCTATAGGCACTCCTTGTGGTCTTGGGCAAGCCACTTAACCCTCCATTGCCCATGTTCCCTGTAAGTATTAACGTATGTGTGTCATATCCCCTCGTGTTAAATGTATCCCCCAATTGACCGCTTTGACCCGGTGAAAAGCGGAATATAAATACAGCTAAATAAATTCAGAGAATATAGCCCCCTCCCCCATCATAAGCCTTTGCCTGTCCTGTCCTTTCCATAAAGGAGGCATTTGAAGTGGGGCTTAGAGGAGATGAGCTGGTCTAGCAAAGATTTTGGCGCATTATATACACATTTTCGAAATGCTTTAGGATCCAGCATGAAGCAGAGTGCAGGAGGCTTTACACGGCACTAATACTGCTCGGGCCGTGGCACTTACACTCGCGGCTCGGTAGGCTTCCTGGAGGGTGACGAGCTCGTGCTGCCGGTGCGCCCCCGTCATGGCGCAAAGGACACATATGATCTGCTCGTGCTCCTTGCAGTACAGGCTCAGCTCCTGGCCGTGCTCCCGGCAGCGCTTCGTCTCCACCTTGTCGCCCGCGGGGGGGCTCGGGCTCGGGACCGGGACTAGGGCCCTCAGCTGGTGGGCCCCGTACTTCAGGCCGTGCTCCTCGGCGTGCGACGGGCAGAAGGAGAAGTCGCAGTCCCGGCAGTGCATCGCCGCTCGGGCGGCTTCGTCGGGCTCGCAAGCGTCGCAGGTGCCCTCGAGCGCAGCAGCAACAGCATCTCCCGACTCGCGCGCCATGGGGGACACCGCCGCGCGCCCCACCCTGCGCTCCCAGGCTCTTGCACTTTCGCTCTGCCACTTCCTGAGTCGCTCGCGGAAGACGTGACCGTGAGCTGCGCTGGGGTAACCCCACCCCCTCTCCTTAAAGGTGCAGTAGCCTGTATTAAAGCTAAGCACTGCAGTTACTAAGCTGTGCTTCTTACTGCGCGTTATCAGGCCAGGCGTGCAGTGCTCTGCTCTGCTCTGCTCGGTACCTTAGGCAAGAAGTGCTGTAGTACAGTCGCCCACGTTCATCTGGCAAGCTTGGCTAGCAAGTCGTTTCAGACTTTCTGCTGCTTCCTCAGGTGTGTCTAGATTAGAAAGTCTGGGTTTTGTTTAAAGATCCGTGGACCCCGCTTTAGTCTTTGGCCACGCAGGCAGATGAGAAGCTCTCTATACACTGGATACAGTGTTCTCAGGGGTGCAGTAGATCACCATTCACGTCGTACACCCTGTCAGTACCTTGTATTATATTGTGATACATTTACAGATTAAGGGGCATGTTTACTAAAAAAACGCTAATTTGCGCGCCACAAAATAGCGCACTAAAAGCGGTACTTGTTGTTGTTGTTAAGTGCCGTCGAGTCGGAGTCGACTCATGGCGACCCTCTGGATAGCTATCCTAAATTGTGTTCGGTCTTCAGTCAGGCGGCTCATTGTTGACAGACTGGTACCCGTAGCTGCTGTTATTGTAGCGATCCATCTCATTGCTGGCCTTCCTCTTTTGCGTTGACCTTCTATCTTTCCAAGCATGATGTCTTTCTCTAATGATCTCTCTCTTCGCATGATGTGTCCGAAGTATGAAAGTCGAAGTCTTGTCATCTGAGCTTCTAAAGAAAGCTTAGGTTTGATCTCCTCTAGTACCGACTGGTTTTGTTCTTCGGGCAGTCCATGGTATACACAGTATTCGCCGCCAGCACCATAATTCAAAGGCATCAATTTTCTTCCTCTCTGTCTTTTTCACTGTCCAGCTTTCACATCCATATGATGTTATGGAAAATACCATGGCTTGAACAAGTCGAATCTTTGTATGGAGAGAGACATCTCTGCTCTTGAGAATCTTAAGAGCGCTTAAATGCCCCGCAAACGTGCGATGAAGCCCCGCACACTTGCGCGTCACAGTAACGGGTGCCGCACAAGTACGGGCCCGCAAATGTCCGATAGAGGCGTGGAAAGGCTAACGGAGGGCGGAGGAAGGCCCCGGAGGGGCGGAGAGAAGGGGTTAATGGGCGGGGAAGGGAAGGGAAGGGGAGGGGAGAGGCGCCCCGCACATTATCGGTGCTGAATTTCCAAAAAAAAATAGCGCGAGTGAATCACTCGCGGTAGAATGCATTTAAAGGGAAGAGAAACCATTTTCGTCAGCAATGTACAGCAAAACCGGGGAAACCTGCAAAACGTGAGCAGTGTGATAC
The DNA here is from genome assembly GCA_033557465.1 of Ichthyophis bannanicus. Taxonomy (NCBI): domain Eukaryota; kingdom Metazoa; phylum Chordata; class Amphibia; order Gymnophiona; family Ichthyophiidae; genus Ichthyophis; species Ichthyophis bannanicus. Next base: position 30,977,503 of record CM066047.1, on the reverse strand, counting down.
ATGTGCACAGTGTGATACATGTGCACAGCCCAAAAGTGGAAATAAAAATAGAAAAGGGCCACAACAAAACTTGTAAAAATAGTAATTCAGCTGGGGAACAGTTATAGTAATGGGCAAAACCAACAAACACACCCAGGAAAGCTCCAGCAAAAAATGTTTTTTGGAAAGGTGTACGGAGCGGAGACTCTTCCAAAAACATTTCCTTTTTGTTGGAGCTTTCCTGGGAGTGTCTTCTATGGCTGCCCATTAATATCACTGTTGCCCAGCGTGGTGATATTGTGTCCCCCATTTGCCGTGGTCATTTCCGGGGTTTATATGCACGTTTGTCACCAGACAGGGTGCATGTGCCCACAGTAAAAATGCGTAGAGCAGGGTTTGTGACTCCATCCTGCCAGGTTTACTACCTCCAGGGGCTGCACTGTCTCTGTGGCCATAGTGTGGTGCAGCAGACAGAGCCATTACCTCTAGGACTAGAGGGCCAGAGGTTCAAATCCCAGCTGGGGCACTTGCCAGCCCAGTCCCTATATTTTACCCACCACTAAACAAAGATAGCGCAGACACCCCTGTATTGCAGGGAACATAAGCATGGGGGAAACACCCATATTTTACCCAACACCGCACACACACCACAACAATGGGCATTACCTACAGCCAAGTCCCCCAAATGCAGTCCCGTACTGCCACATTGCAATCAGGTCATCTGCTTGTTCTGAGAGAAGCTCATGCCAGCATGTTGGCGGACCAGTACATGTGGTGCAGGGGGCAGTGGCTGCTAGCCACAGAAGACAGAGGCCTAGCCATGTGCAGGCTGGCACAGTCCACTGCAACAGACAGGCCCTGCCGGATCCACAGGCATGGACGTTCCAGGGAATCCAGCCAATCTGTGGCTACACAGTGGTGCAGTGCACACAGACAGTGCATGCAAGAACAGAAGGTCACAGGTTCAAAGCCCAGCTGGGGCTACCGCCAATCCTGCCCACATATTTTTCCCACAACTACACAGTGATAGTAAGGACAAACCTTTCGTGGCGAGGACATATGCAATGGTACTACGTCTATCTTTTACCCCACTGAGCACAGACACCATGTACAGGGGCAGTACCTAGAGCAGAATCTCCCAAATGCAGTCCTGGTGGGCCACACACCAGTCAGGTTCCATGCTGCCACTCATACAAATGCCTGTGCTGCATATCTATGCACCACCCCCATGGCATGTAGATGTAGCTCATGCATATTCATGAGGAACAGCAGGAAAACCCGAACAGTGTGATGGAAACCTGGACTGGAGTTGGGAATCTCTGCCGTAAAGCAGCAGCCAACAGGGCCAGACACACCCACAGGCCCCATTGGCCAATGTCTCCTGAAGAGGCAGAACATTAGACCCTGCGTGCATCTCCCAATACTAGCACCTGCATACCTTAGCAATGTCACCCTACACCTGAGGTATACGGTACACAGCTCTGAGACGCTTGCTAGGAGTACTGGCAGATAGATATCCATACATTACGCACATACTGCTAGTTGACCCCATCCGAACAATCTGTTCGGTGTTTGCGGTGCGTGCACCAGCCCTTGCCTCTGACGGTGTTTACCACCCTGGGGAGTGACCCCCAGCAGTACTGCGTAGCATATCCATGCCTTGCCGTGCCCAGCACCGGTTTGGTGGGCAAGGCTAATTACCTCCTCAATAGTAGCACCATGATGGCATAGGTGTGGACTTGTGTGTCTGTCTATACAGTGGGTGTTGGCTGCAAGCCCCTTCCACAGCCCACACTGCCAACACTGTTGCCAGTATTGGCCTGCCAATGTGCATAATGAGTAGCAAGGGACCATGGGTATATCTCAGACAGAGTAGGCTGACCAGGCTGCAGCTGCACAGGGCATAGGGCACTGGCAGGGGCATGGTAGTGCCCGGCCAACATCTACACAGACAGGGTGACCTCTGTATGTGCTGCTGGGGGATCACTCTCACCCTGAGTGTGCAGTGACGGCAGCATGGCTAGGCACACCCATAGTGCTGTATTGTGTTTCTCTCATGTGATATATATGGGTTTCCTGTTGGGGCCTTTTCACTGACCTATCTGCTTGTGTGTGCTGCCACCCCAGTTGTGGGTGCATGCATTTCCATCAGGACCAACCAGCAGACTGTGCACAGATGGTATGTGTCTTGATGGAGTGCCTTGCAGGGTGCAGTGGCTGATGGCTTGCTGCAGGTGAATATCAGATAGTGGTGGGGTGCATCTGTGAATATCCAGGCCTAATGTCTGTCTGTCTATTGTGTTATGGATGTGTGTGGAGCTGCTTGGACTGCCCTGTAGGGTTGTCTGTTCCCTAGCAGGACTGGGGTTGATGGTCCACTGTACTGCCATCAGTGCAGGGGAGGGTGGGGTGGGGATCTGTTGAGGGGAAGTCCTGCTTTATCCACCTGGGGGTCCATGGGGGGGGGGGCCCACTAACTGAGCCAGACAGAGCTCTCCAAAATGTTTATTCAGCACCTACCTATTCCACAGGTTATTGCTGCTTTGGAGCTCTGACATGGCCGCATTCAGCCATGGCTGGTGTTGTGGACCTGGTCCTGGGCGCAACATCTCACACTCACACTCAGGGTGAGCACAGTAACCGCACAATGTGATGGTGTTTAGCTACTCTTTGCCGTTTGTCCACCCACTCAGGACACCCTACCAGGCTGAGGTGCTGTGTGGGTGCACACGGACACTTCCCCCTACCAGGCCGGGGAGCTTTAGGGGTGCATTTCCCATCGTGTGTTCAATCGTGGACAGCTGATTTGCATGTGCAGTGCATCATGGGTACAGGTGGTTCACAACAGCAGACTGTCAGTGAGGTGACGTACAGGCTATCTGCAGCCAGCCAGGGGCTGCTTACAGCTATAGAGCTGTAGCCCAATGGTTATGTCATTGCCTGTGCAGCCAGATGTCATGGGTTCACACCCACAGTGGGGTTCTGTGATAGGGGTGTCCAAAGAGTTATTTTAATTTACTGTACATATGTTGCTGCCAGCAATGACACCCTCAGCGTACTGTACCCACAAGGTGCCTCTGAGGGTGCTTTATGGGGCGCCCTATAGGGCACGTTACGGTTGCCATATAGGGTGCACTATACATTATCCTGTGTCGCAACATACATGCTGCCCTATAGGGGACATTCTAGGGTGCCTTGGCGGACGGTGCACTGCAACATGTGCCTTATGGGCCGCCTTATATTAATATGCTGTGAGAGTGCGTTTGCTAGTAGTTATCACAAAATAAAATTAAAAAGCCTCCTACAGCACTCCACAACATATAACATACTGCCTCAGCTAGCCTTTTTCACTGGCCATTGTGAGGGATTGAACCCCTGGTCCCTGCACCATTGCTCAGTGTCTTCACCATTGTGCTGTGGCTCTGGTCCTGTGTTTGAGCAGCAGCGCGCAGCCTTGTAGCCATCGGCACGCTGTCTTGTGGCGCACAAAATTAACAGCACGCCGCCTTATGCCGCCCAACATGGGCATGCCCCTTAAAATAATGCCTCAGCCAGCTGTCTTCAATGGGTACTGTGGGGAATTGAACCCATGGTGCCTGCACGAGTGGTCAGTGTCTTAACCATTGTGCTATGGCTCCATTCCTGTTATTTGAACATCAGCGCGCCACTTATCCCACCCACTATTGGGCTGCCCCCTCACACATCAGCGCACCGCCTTCTGCCCACTGGCTCGCCACCTTCTGTTGCCCAATTTTATCAGCGCGCCGCCCTCTGCCACCCAACCTTAACAGCGCGCCGCCATCTGCCGCCCACAATGAACAGTGCGCCGCTTCATGCCGTATAAAAAAAAGAGTGCGCCGCCTTCTGCCGCCCATAATCAATATGCCTCCTACACCACTTTTGCCCATAAAAGTTGATGCCTCAGCTGGTCTTTTTTGTTGAGTGCAATGGGGGTTTGAACCCATGGCCCCTGCACCATAGGTCAGTGTCTTCACCGTTGTACTACGGCTCTGTTTGGTTATGCAGCATCGCCCCACTTAGCCTTCCCACGCGCTAATGTGGGCCCCACACATTAGCGCGACGCACACACGTACGGTCGGGTTTTTTTCTTTTTTCTGCCTGAACCGCCCACTCCTTATATGGCACACGCACACTAACGGGGACCCGCACAGCAACGGAGTTTAGTAAACATACCCCTAAGTTTCATGGAACAAAGTTCAACCTGAAGCAGTCTGCAGCAAAAAAAAAAAAGAAAAATGCAATAGCTCCCCGATGTACTGATAAAATAAACATGACTATTGCAGGGCTAAGTAGCACCCTGGGTGGTAGTGGTGGGGTTGGAGGTGTGTAGACAAAAGCAGGGCACCCCCCCCCTCCAATGACAAGTGAGGGGGGGTCTGTTGCTGAGGCCACATTGAGGCAGCCAGTAGTAGCTAAGTTCTGCCACCACTTCTGTAGTGATCGTGGCCATGCTACATAGCAGTCCCCTCTCCCATGACCTGGCATCCCAGGCAGCTGCCCGCCTGCCTCTTGTGATGGCCCTGACAAAAGGTAGCTGGTGAGACCTCGCCTGAAGTGTGCAGTTCTGGAGGATGTAACCCTACAGACAAGCTGGCAACGGCCCAGAAATTCTTCTCTCCACAGGGCAGTTTTTGGGGGCATACTCTATGGTACTGGGTACAGCAACTTTTCCATAGCCTGCTAAAACAGACTCATGTACTAATGAAAGAGCCCTGCATATGCGTACCAGCACCTTCTTTGCTACAAAAAAATGCACTGCCTCTACCTAAGGGGTTATGAGAGACAGACAGAGAAGCCTGAGGGGCCTAGAGAGAGGGAGAGAGAGAGAGACTGAGGGAAGGCTGTGCTGGGGGTTAGGGTATGAGAGAGAGACTGGAGGAACCTTTGGAGCGGTATGAGAGTGAGGCACACACCCTGATGCTTTCTGTGACATACCAACGCACGCACACACCCACCTAGCTCCTGATACTGTAATAGCAAGCGCTTTGAAAAGCTCTTATTCTATCACTCACCCACAGAAGGAAAACTCTCAGACAGGCTGGAATGCAAACAGGAACTTTTTATGTGCACACAGGATCAGACAGAGATACCAGCAACCTCCACAAGAGTCTGAGCCCCGAGGGACGGCCCACAATGCCTTATATACAGTACAGTTTTAAACTCATTCTACAATCCCATTTGCCACAGGTATTTCCTGCCCACCAATCAGCAGCCCCTGGGGAGGTACCTGGGTGACCTGTCCAAACCGGTATGCTCTGGTCTGTTGGTTTCTGGGCTAGGGGATACTGTGCTCAGACCTGGAGTGGGGGGGAAGGGTGCCTACTGAAATCTCAATGCCTTTCTCTTAGCAGGCTGATTACCTCATGGCTTGCGGGGGAAGGGTCAGGCTGATCAGAGCCTCATGGCTTGCCGCATGGCTTGGGGGAAGGGCTACCTACAGCTATACCTCATGGCTGCCTCATTCCCCCCTTTTTAAGTGAGACCTCAACCGCTAGAGGCGGTTGAGGGCTGTATTACTAGAGGCAAGCCGCAGAGGGGTGTATTTGGGACAGAGCCATGACAATGGTAACCACCTTGCGTTCTACCAGGGTATCAAGGGTGGTGGTCATGAAGCGGTAAAGAATGGGGATAAAACATGGCAGAATGGCACATAGCAGTAAATAAAAGGAACCCCTACCACTGGGACTTTTAGTCCCCCTAGCCAAGTGAACCAATTCACAAACCACCCAGGACCCATGGGCAGATAACTAGATCACTTAGGTCTTGGATAGAGTGTTCAATAGAGACACTTGCATTAGTGAGTTTAAAACAACACATACCCTATACCCTCTGTAGCAACTCCTGCACAAAAGTTTTTGTTCCGTGTGCAAAAGTTGCTGTTCTGACTGTAAAAGGTTGCAGGGCCTGCAGAGGCCTCTTTTCCTTTGGGACAAAGGAGGGCGATGTGCAAAAAGTCTGCAGAGGCTTCTTTCCTTTGGGGCAAAGGCTCTTTCCCTGGGATCCACCCTTATCAGCATATTAATGGCTTTTATTCTTGCTAGTGTTGAGTCATTCTGGCTGCACCCTGCCATTTCCTTTGCTTCATTAATCACTGGCACTGTAGTCTTCAGGGCATATGAGTACTTCATATCACCAGCTTTGTTTGGCCCGTTTAACTTGTCCAGGCTTGTCTTGCTTGCTCAGGCCTATTTAACTTGTTCAGGCCTGGCATGTCTTTTCTTGTGCTGGGTCCATTTTCTGTACACTTTCAGGCCTGACCTGTTTCTTAGCTGGGTCCATTCTCTGTGCACTTCTGTTCAGAGTATGGTTCCCCCTGGCTTTACTCTTGTGGTGCTGGGCTCTGGGTACTCATTTTCTTAGCCCACATGCTTTTTCCGTGCCATCATAATGTATTACAGCCTCAGGCAAGGATGCAGCCATACTAGACATACCTATCAGTCAATTTCCCTTCAGTCCCAATTTTTCTTTTCTTGTTTATGGGGGCAAAGGTAATCCCACTAAGGGCAATGGACAAGCAACCATTTGAGACAGATATTGAGACAGATAGGGGTCATCAGAAAAGCAGCTTCTGGTACTGTTCCCTAGAGACAACATACATTGTAATATCATTTTCTTGCAGCTGGTCAATAATATTGAAAACACATAACATGAAAGTATGTCAAAAGCAGCGGTGCTTAATAATGTGATAAAGAAAGCTCTGAGAATAGTACAGCAAAAACTTGAGCTGGTGTGAGTATTGCAGTTGTTGAAGCCAAAATGGCTTGTAGATTTCAGTTACTTTCTGAGAAAACAATATTAAAAGGATAACAATACAATTGTTCACAGACACCCCCAAAACCCCCAGTCAGTCCAACAGTTCTTTTTCCTGCCTCTCAGCAGTTCCCCATGACCTCGCAGTGTGCTTCACCTTTCTCTGAAGTTCAAGCTCTGTCTCTCTCAAAATTTAAACCTCCCATTTTCATAGGCAGACACCCTGGCCCGTCTCCAATGTGTCACACTGATCCAGATAGGGGACTCCTTCACATATCTCAGCGGTGGGCAGCTCTGAGTTCTCGGGATGGTCTGCCCCATCTGGATCCCGGCCACCCCCCTCGTCTTGTGTTACGATTTGGACATTCATTCTTCCAATGTCCCTCCTCTTTGCAGTAGGCACATTGATTGGGGGCCAGGGGAAAACTCGGCCCCCCGTATCCGCGGCCTCGCCCTCGTTCTTCTGCGCTGGACAAAGTAGAAAGCAGTTGTCTAGTGTCCGACCGGGAAGGCTGGTGTGTCTGCATACTATTGGTCATAAGATCTGTCAGTTCTTGGGGCTTTTCAGTATAGGAAGCATAATGGGTTTTCCAGTTCAACAGGTCCATGGTGGAGAAAGGGACATAAATCAGGCTGGATGGTCCCAGTGTCACACGCCCAGCAGCATCAAGGTACAGGAGCCCCTGTACTTGTTGTAGTGGCAATTGGAGATCATGCGACCGCAGGCGGCAGGCTACAGGGGTGGACGATTCAAGCTCAGCCTCTGTGCTCTCAGGGGAGGAGATGGTGGCACTAGAGGTGGCACCAGGAGCGAGAGGGGAGTCTGAAGATGAGGGGCTGGAATCCGCAGAATCTTTTCTAAATCTGGCATCACCCACCCCAAGAGGAGGTCTTCCTGACTCTTCAGCTAGGGGCGGACCCTGCAGTGGTGCAGATGGGACATGAGGTTGAAGCAGAGGGAGAGGGCGTGGAGGAATGTCTGGAGAGTCCCGCCCCTGGTAAATAGAGGCAGGTGTCCATCTCTTTTGGCGACCACTGGCCGCCGCCATTATTCTACACTGATCCTCGTGACAGCGCTGGAACCATCTTGGTCTGAGCTGGCATATGGCCAGCCATGAATCAATATAAGGGAACTGGTCAGGGCGCTCTTTTGCAACAATTTGATGGAGCAAAGACACAGTGGACAGGTCAGCGGACCCCTGGGGAGGCCACAATTTAACTAAGGCTGGCCATTCCCTCTCACATAGAAAAGATAATCTGGAGGCGGAGAGAGGTACCCCATAATCCTCTCTAAACCCAGATTTAAAATTGTGAAGCATGCACTGTAGGGGCATTTTTTCTTTTGACTTTCCCGACCCCATGCTCTAATTCTAGTTCAATAACTAAGTACAGTGTACAATGTAGATGAGATCTTCTAACCTAATCTCAATTTGGGGAAAAATGCAATTTACAGTAAGAGAAAGGAAAAAAAAATGCAATTTACAATACAGATCCTATCTAGACTTAATCCAGGAAAAATAATACAATTTATAATACAGACCCTATCTAGTCTTAACTCAGGACAAATAATACAACTTACAATATAGGTCTTGGCAATTTACAAAATATATAGTCAGATTTGGTTTAGATAAGAGTTAAGATATATATATAAGCTAGCTATTCTTACAATGTCCACCACTTGGAGCTCCAGGATCACTTAAAACACAGGGAATGGTAGTAATTACAGCTAATGTCCACTAGATGGAGCTCCAGAGTCGCTTTAAGTATATTGGAGTGTAGCTTACACGTGGTCTTTTCAAGATGGCCGCCTCCACGTGCGTTCCACACCGGATTTCAGCTCTGCACACCTCCGGACACGACTCAGCAGTTCCTGAAATGTGGTCCTTGCAAGATGGCGGCCTCCTCGTGCTTCCACACCGGCTCACTCTCCACTCACAGATGAAAGAAGGAAAGTGATGGACATCTAGGTTTTCTCCTTTAATGATTCGGTTTTTTTTTTTGATTCTGGGCTTAAAGGGAAAAAACAGGGATAGGCATCGGGGCAGCACAAATTAACATCGGGGCACAAGGGAAGCATGGAGGCAGCACAAATTAAGATCGGGGCACAAGGGAAGCATGGAGACAGCACAGATTTACATCGGAGCACAAGGGGAGCATGTTAGGCAGCTCTCTCCTTGCAGTCACGCTTCAGAAGACTCCCCACAAGCAGAAAGGAAAGAAGAGAAGCAGCGATCTATTCTTTATCTCAGGTATGTTTAACTTATCAAGTGCTATATTTTGGTTACTTTTAGAAGTTTTTGGCAGTGCTTTTAAAAGATTCTTAAGAGTGGTAATATTAATATCCTAGGCAATTTTTTCTTCAATATCTGTGGCAGCGCTGCACTTTAAATACCTTTTAGCAAAATTAATTAGCTATCTTACTGGTCCACAAAAAGGACTCTGATTTTACTCAAAACTGGACAAACGATGGCTTCAGAAACCCCCCCCCCCCCCCGGGGTCCCTACTAGGACCGTTCGTGCGGGTGATCGGGCCGCTACAGGTTCCTAGAATTTACTAGGAATTACAGACGGAGTACAGAACGTAGCAGTACTCACCAGAACTCTGATCAGACAGGAAGTTTGGATGCCAGTCTATCCAGCTGGTTTTTTAATCGGGGATTCAACCCCAGTGGCCTAATGGATAAGGTACTAGCTTTCTAAACCTGGGATTGTGGGTTCAAGTCCCACCTGGGGTGCCAAATGTAATAGCAAGCGCTTTGAAAAGCTCTTATTCTATCACTCACCCACAGAAGGAAAACTCTCAGACAGGCTGGAATGCAAACAGGAACTTTTTATGTGCACACAGGATCAGACAGATACCAGCAACCTCCACAAGAGTTTGAGCCCCGAGGGACGGCCCACAATGCCTTATATACAGTACAGTTTTAAACTCATTCTACAATCCCATTTGCCACAGGTATTTCCTGCCCACCAATCAGCAGCCCCTGGGGAGGTACCTGGGTGACCTGTCCAAACCGGTATGCTCTGGTCTGTTGGTTTCTGGGCTAGGGGATACTGTGCTCAGACCTGGAGTGGGGGGAAGGGTGCCTACTGAAATCTCAATGCCTTTCTCTTAGCAGGCTGATTACCTCATGGCTTGCGGGGGAAGGGTCAGGCTGATCAGAGCCTCATGGCTTGCCGCATGGCTTGGGGGAAGGGCTACCTACAGCTATACCTCATGGCTGCCTCAATACTGCTCAAGACTTCCTGTGAAATGCCCATATGAACCCTCCACATGCCTGATTCTGGAAATGGAGGACATAAAGTGTGCACTAGCAGTGTGACACAATGCCACAACTTGTTATAGTGCTACTGAATGTATGCAGTTCAAATCAGTAGCCGGTACAACGTGTCCCTGCTCACAATCTAAGTGGGTAGATGAGACAATGGGAGAGAAAGTGACTTGCTCAAGGTACCTCATGGCAGAACTCCAGTTACAGGTAAGTAACTCCGTTTTGCCCCCTCCCATGCAGACTTCCTGTTTACATGGGGGCAGGAGTAGGGGGAGGGGGTGCCAGGACATCTAGTCTCTTTGCAATGGCTTTGCAAACTGTAACAAAATTCACAAAAGCCTGGGGTAAGTACAGAGAAGCTCTAGTTGTGGAAAAGACAAAAGAAGGCAGAAATAACTGGAGTCTCCAGTGTGTACCAGGAAATAAACAGAGCAGACTTAACAGCTCTTAGGGTCCATAACTGCCATCATGTCTTGGATTTAATGATCCCCTTTTTCAAATACGAGCTCAAGGCAAAATACAATCAGATTCTGTAGGGAGTTAGCTCCTTGTCCCAGGGCTTGCCATCTACAGTAAGTAAATGCCTTTGTCTCCTCGTGAGATATGAGAGTTTCCCCCAATAGGGTTTAAATCTAAGGACTAGATTTACTAAGCTGTGCTTGTTGCGGCGCATTATCAGAATGTGATCATGGTTCCTACATTATCGTGTCTTAACATATTAAAGCACATTTGGCAGACGGCTCCTAAGTTTATTCAGTGCCAGAGGACACCGCCTGCTGCCATTTTAGCTAAAATGGATTGCAGAGACTATATAAAGAGAAATAATCCCTCTTTAAAGTCATGCCTAGACATGCTAGAAGGCAGCTGTTTGACCTCCTGCTATCTCCATAGGCAGCTGACTGATGACAGTGAGATGGCCCTGGCTAGACGGTGGTGGTAAAACAAGGGGGGTGAGTTAGATGGAATACCTTGGAGCATCTAAGCCAAGGAGACCGCAGAGATTTGCATACGTAATGAAGCTTCCAATCGGCTCTTTCCTTTAGAAGTACTTTATGTCCTCCATAATCATCAAGAGGATTCAGATTGTTTCTAGTAAACTGAGGCTAACACAACACAGTCAGTGCAGGAATGCTAGGTTTTTATTTCATCATTCAGTTATTGAAGCATATTAAGAGAGGTCTGACGATTTTTAACTATTCTTCCACATGTTTACTAACTTTCTTGTTAATAATTTTGTCAGTGTGATAAGACCAGTGATTTTATGAACAGGTGGGGGGGGGGGGGGCACACATTTTAAGAGAACAGTTCAGAAAGAAAGCAGAAGATTCAGTTTTGTGCAACTTTTAAGGTGTGACAGTCACAGCATTCCAGGCAGCCTAAATGTAGAGGTGTTCTCTTTATTTGCAAATCTACTTATCTGTTTCTTAAAAGTTGGAATAATATTGCTATCAGTTTTTGGAATTCAGTTGCCTTCACTTTCCTATATTTAGAGGGTTTTAGAAGCAAAATATTTCAAGAAGAGTTTGACAGATGCACCCCCCTCCCCCCCTTGCAATGGCAGCATGAACCGAGGACTCTCAGGCAGCTTTGTGGCAACCTTGACTGATAGATATCTTTAACACTGTGGACAGAAGATCTGGGTGGACTGAATGGACTGGATCTTTTTCTGCCATCTGCTGTGTTACTCTGATGCCCATGAGACCTGACTCTTCAAATCCAAGATCTGGAGGAATCCCTCTTCAGAAATGGGTGCTTGGTACACTGGAGCCAATGACGGTACCTATAAGCTTCCTCATCAAATATTTCTGCTCTTATTTTTTTTTTCCTCTATTTTATTTCGGACCATTCATCAAATCAAAACGAAAGCACTGAAGTCCAGAGACGGGATGCAATGCAAGCAATGATTCTACAGGTTTCTCACACCAGTTCCCCATCACAGGACAGGTACAGAACAGACCAAAGAGCTGCATTCTTTTCTGAAGATCAGCTGAAATCTCTCAATTTATGATGCAGAAGCAGCGCAGTAGGATGGGGGCCCTGCTCCTGCTGATTTAAAACACACATTGCATTTGCTGCTATCAGAACCCGGTGGGAAGAGAAACTACCAGAAACTGTAGCAGCACAGAAGCAACACACTCACAAAATGGAAACGCGGCAGAACTAGGTGAGAGCAGCCGACATCGAAGATCTAACTGGAAGACTAAAGATGCCACATGGCCCCGTTGTCGCACCGCCGCCCTAGTGGTCAAAGGTGGTTAAGGCAGGTCGGGTGGACATGAGTTATTTTTCTAGTTTGAGTTTGGTTCTTGTATGCGGGGTCTGGGTATCTGTTCCCAGTGGCCTTCCGTGTACCAAAGCTTCAAGTAAACACAAAGTCCGAGGGTAGGGAAAGAAAGGCTTTTTATTTCCCTTAATGCACAATAATTCAGGTAGTGGAATCTACGTCAACATAAAGAAACCTTACTTCAGGTAGAAAAGAAACATAACCAGTTGCTGCTTTATCCACTGTTATCTTCACAGGAATTTATACAATAAAACACAGTCTTTGCTTGCTGAGCCCTGCTTTATACCCTAGGCAGGGATTCTAGGCTTCCTGCCTGACAGTAGCTACAATCCATGGGCACTTCAGAAGGGTCCTCAATAAATTCCACCTGCATGGGCTGTGGGTCTGAGAGCTGTGACTCTGTATCAGTGCAGTCTGGTGAAATACGCTGAGGCTTTTCATACACAGCTTGTACCAGCCTCCAATGTTCTGGGCCTAGGTTTGGGCCTCGGTCATACGAATGCTTGCTATGAGAATACCTTCCTTTGTCTTGGTGCCTTGTATTAAACAGTCTTTTATCTGGTAAAAGCTTGTGTCTTGTCTTACAAACAGCTTGATGAGGCGAGCACACCCTTGTTCCTTGTGCTCCCTGTGTCACCAGGTTATAACGGTTAGAAGTATAAAAATGTGGATTACCTTGTTCTCCAGGCTTATCCCAGTGAGCTGAGGTTTGAGGCCTAGTCCTGCTGCAATTCAGCCTTACTCGAGTAGCAGGCCTCCCACTGTCCAGCTGGCCTTCGGGTGGAGTTATCTCTCTTTCACACCCATACCTCTTTCTCCTTGAATGAAGAGTGTTACCACCTATGGCAATGACTTCACCACCCTTCTGGTAACTTCCCCAGGGTCCTGAGTCTGCTGGTACCGGTTCATCAGATAAACCTCTGACCTCTGCTTCTCTCCTGGTACCTTTCCTCCCAGTGTCTCTTTGCCAAGAACTCCTGGTGTCTTGCTGCGCCGGACTCCCTGTGTCTCCTTGCCAGGAACTCCTTCCTCTCGGGTCTCTTTGCCAAGACTCCTTCTCCTTCTTCTCTCCTCTTTCTCCTTCTCTCTTTCCAATTTCCCAGCCTTTCTTAAAAGGAACTCCCCCTTTCCTGGATTGGCTGTTGGCCGACATCACATCACAAGCTCTGGGGTGCGGTTCTCTAGGCCTTGGAAGGTCTCTCTTGCTCCCCCTATCTGGCTCCTCGTAATGTCGCATCTGGTGTTGGAATCTTTTTTCTGAATTTAAAACCTTTTTTTCTGTTTACATAGGCTCTGCAGTACCACACCGTACAACAGCAGTGTGCCACTTCAATTGCACAGCTGAGAAGGAGGCACTATATCACTGGGTGCGCTATGAACTGGTGAGGAAAATTTCACTAAATGAAAGCTTAGTGTAGTTAGTGGGGGATAACACAACCTAATGGCTAGAACAGTAATATGGGAACCAGAGTTCCAATCCTGCTTCTCCCACAGATGCGGCTTGTGACCTGGGACGAGTCGCTTTACCCTCCAATTCCTCAGGTATAAACAAAGACCCTGATGTACTGCATGGTGAACAAGATTGCAGATCCTGTAGCATATGCTAAAGAGGACGTACTCTTTTCTTTAGCTGATTCAGTTTGCAAATGTAATGCAAAATCATCTAGTGAGCTCAAATATCGTGCAAATATCAAACTCATCGGGGATTCATACATAACTAAATTATACATGCAAAACCATGCAAAGCTACAATTTTACGCAAAACTTAATTGCACACCAGGGAGATACAATTAAGTACTTTTGTGAGAAACTCTGGGATTTCCTATGGCCACTTTCACAAGATAAATCCTGGGAATGCCATTTTCATATTATTTAAATGAACCAGCATCAAGAGTAAAGCTATCTGTTATGCTGGCACATTTCATAAAGGAAAACTCGCAGCTTAGTACAGTAGATTGTAAGCCTCTGGAGTAGGGAACTACCTACAGTAGCTTGCTGTAACTTGCCTTAGAACTGTTGGATGGATTTGCACACAGGATTACTAGACCTGTGCCAGGGCAATACATTTTGGGGCCAGCAAATTTCTTGCTTGCTCTTCCACCTCACGGACCACCAGTCCTGCTGCAAATCCTAGATCCCCTTCCCCCCTCGATTGCCATTTTAGTGACATGATTTTCCACTGGAATATAGTGTGCACATACAGGCCACATCCTCTATGTGGAAGCCCTGGGAGAGTGGGGCCTAAGTGCTGAAGTGGAGTCCCTGTACTCACTGCAATGTGAAGATTGCATTGCAAGAAGGAGGTCTGGGAGAAGGAAGACGGGGCAGGGGAAAGGGCATGGCGATTCAAAGCTCCTTCGTTAAGGGAGCAGTGTGGTAACAGCACTGAGTACCTCGATGTGGTGACAGCCAAAATCCATGTCTATGCAGCAGTGAAGAGATACACATAAGAGACGTCTCCTGCTTTTGTGGAGCTTATAGTCTATGAAGACTGATGCAGATGTCTTTGCTAACCTTGGGGACACATCTGGTTGCTTTAGTTTAAAACAAACAATGGAAAAATGATCTCCATAGTGCTACAAAGCTGAGATTTTGTCCACTGAAGAACTAATAAAAATGGAAGGGGAAGCCCATAATCCTCCTCAGAAAAACATGTCATTTTCATGTTGACAAATAAGCATTTTGAGTGGCTGGGTTCTCTTTTAGTATGCTGTCACGCTCTGGCAAGGCAAACCTTTGGATAAGGGGAGACTCTTTTCTTTCTCTCTGGTCTCTGCTGTCTTGCACTGCATTGGTGAGCAGTACTTGCTAGTCATCTCCCAACTTGACTATTGTAACCTGCTCCTCTGAATCATCTCTCTCCCCTTTTATCTGTTCAAAACTCGCCTGTACGGCTTATCTTCCGCCAGTGTTGCTATGCTCATGTAATCCCTCTTCTCAAGTCACTTCACTGGCTCCCTGTCCATTTCTGCATTCAGTTCAAATTTCTCCTACTTATCTACAAGTGCATTCATTTTGCGGCTCCTCATTACCTTTCCTCTCTTATCTCACTCTACATTCCTCCTTGGGAATACCGCTCCTGGCAGATCCCTCATATCTGTGCCCTTCTCTGCCACTGCCAACTCCAGACTTTGATCATTCCATCTTGTTGCTCCATATGCCTGGAACAAACTACCTGAGCCTGTGTGTCAGGCCCCTTCTCTGGCCCTATTCAAACCCAGGCTAAAAACCCACCTCTTTGAAGCCGCTTTTGGATCCTGTTGCTCCTCACTCTTGTCCTCTATTTATATGTATTTTACTATGGCCCCAATTCTGCAAGGCGTCTTGCGGGGTGGACGTGCAGCTCACAAGCCATCCTGCTCATATTCCCCTACAGGCTCTCCACACACAGCCAGAGCAGCAGTACAGGGAGAGCCAGCAAGGGGTGGGGGGGGGGGGCAGGAAGAGGCAGAGTGTGGGCAGAGCAGGAGTAGATCAAAGCAGCAGGACATTCAGGGCCAATTCAGATCATGGCCCTGTACATTCTGCAGGTTATGGGGAATGTGCTGCTTATTCCACCTCCGAGGTGGAATAAGCAGCTGGAATTGGGGCGATCAGAGCTAGCACAGCCCCCTACGGCTGGGACTGGAGCATGGTAGTTCCCTGCCGCCCGATCCAGGCCCCAGCTGCCCAGTCTGGGTTTAGAGGGGGTCTGCGCTGCAGAGGACAATGGTGCATGCAGGGAGGACATCCCTGCTTGTATACAGGACCACGTCGGGCCATTGCAGGGCCTGATCCTGCACCCACGGAAATGTCTGTCTCCCGCAGTGCAGAATCGGGTCCTAATGGGTCTGTCCTGCTTGGGGCTGCCCATACGTGCCTCTAGTGGAATCAGGCTCTATATTTTGTCTTGATTAGATTGTAAGCTCTAATGAGCAGGGACTGTGTCTTACATCTATATGTACAGTGTTGTGCACGCCTTGTAGCACTATGCTGATTAGTAGCAAGTGATCACTGGCCACTTACTCATATGTAAAAAAGAAAGAAAGAATAGTTTTTATTAGAGCAATGATGAAATAAGTGACTGGGTTTCTATTCATAATAGTGAAGCTGATAAGTGAACTTCATAAGTTTTTTTTTTACATTTATGCATGGGTCCCATTAAAGATTACCATTAAGGAATACTGCAGAGAAATGAGAGCGAAGCAATAGGGAAGAAGTTTTATGTCTGAAATAAAAATGTAAGGTATAATAAGGAACCTGACTTCATATCCTACGCTTTGCTGGATATATGCTTACAGCCATTCTCCACACATTCTGCACCTGCCATCTAAATCTGTACGAAGGGGTATTGTAATGGGAACAGAATTCAGGCTGAATGGATGGACATTTTTCTGGAGGTGGAAACATGCTAAATTCTTAATGCAGTCTGCTCAAGGAAAGCATTGATGGAGTGGAACATGAGGCAGTGGGAGGCATAGATTCAATTCTAGCAACATGCTTCATGCTTTAACTGCTTTGTTGTGATTATCAAGGAATGGAAAACCAGCAAAAAAAAAAAAAGTTTAAAAATGGGTACAAGATTTCCAAGGTGACTCAAAGCACAACCACTAAGAGAAGCTTTCTACTGTCACTCTGTGTGTGAGGCTCACGTGTGCACACACATTTTAAGCAGCCTTGAAATTAAATGAAACCTCTCTGCAGTACAGTGGAAACCTAAAGCTTAATGTAACAGAATGGGTTGTGAACCAGGGAAGTCGAGGTTCAAATGCTGCTTCTCCTACTGACCGTCTTTGTGACCTTGCACAAGTCACTTCACCTTCTGTTGCGCAGGTATGAATTTGATTGTGAGACCATTCGAAAGATGACATAATTAATGTACCTGATTGTAACTCACCTCCAAAGTGGAATTTGGAAAAATGCGAGGAAGACAATTAACATCCCCATTCAAATCCAGTCTGCTTTCATGGGGTGTGTGCGTGTCCATGCTCTGTGCCTCCGCATGGATTCAAAAAGATCCCATGGAACTGTGTCAAAAATATGTGAAAACAGAAGTGGAAAGGCATAAAAATTAAATGCCATGTAACTGGGAGCCCTAATTATAATGTCATTACCTTTGTGTCCCAATTAATCCAAAATCTCTTAAGCTAATAAACTATATCCAGCTAAACAGTCCATTGACCTGTAGTCAATGGTCTATGGCCAGCCATCTGGTTCTAATATGAGCTTCCATTTACTTATTTAAATTAAATGGCCATCCATGCTTCTGCCCAGTTATCTGAATCTAAAGTGCAGCACACCTATTGACTTCTTCTAAGCAGGCAATCCCAGCTATTATGAAAGAACAGAACAACCCTGCTTGTCTAGGGCTTGGTCTTCTATCATTGAAGACTCTTGAAGGCATTGGAACTAAGCTGGGCTAACAGTCAGCATGCACTGTTCGTAACTATGACCCATTGAATAACACAGACTTAGCTACAGATAGAATGGAGGAGTAGCCTAGTGGTTAGAGCAACAGCCTAGTACCCAAGCAATCAAGATTTGATTCCTTGACCATGAGCAAGTCACTTTGCCAGGCCTTTTCTTCCAAGGCAATGGAGGGTAATCTACTTTTGGTCATTCCTTGCCAAGAAACCCCAGGGGCTGCTGGGTTGCCAGGAAGGCGGAAGGCTGAAAAACTGGCTAGCTAGGGGCGGGCAGGGGGGTGGGGCCAAGTGGCCCATGCTCAGAAGGGCAAAGCCCTTCTGAGCTATGGAGAGTACTTCCGTCTCGGCTCCGTCGGCTGACTCATCCTACTTGTCCTAGGAGGTGTGGCTGACTCATCCTGCTTGTCCTAGGAGAATGACTTGATGGCACTTAGCACATGCTATTTGTAACTCTTTTTTTTTTTAATGGTTAGCTCAGCTTAGTAAACACACCCCTTGGCTTGATTTCCTTCTTAGGCTTCAGCTCCTCAGCTGGGAATTCTGCTGAACTGTCCTTTGTAGCCCATGGAAGAGAGCTGAACCAAAGACTCACAGGAGCGTGTTTACTAAAGGTTTTAACGTGTGTTGGTTTTATTAACAGGTTAAGAGTCCACAACCTTTTTTATTTCTATGGGCACAGTGGCACTTAATGGAATTTACCTCTTAATGAGTGCTAATACCTTTAGTAAACATGCCCCATAGTGTAGCTCGAAAGATGTTCCTTGATGTTGGCAACTCTGCTGAAGTTAGGCTTGCAAGACTGTCCCTTTAATGAGAGACTCCCTCAGATTTGACAGCATGTAATTTTTGCCCTCGCCTTCACAAACTTCCCTGCCACTCATGGTGCCAGAAGATTAGGTCTGCATTCCAAGTTTAGCCAAGGGACTCTATCTATTTTCCATGATTTCACTTTCGTGCCTTATCAAAAAGCACAAAGTGCATTACAATTCCAAATAATTTGATTTAAGAAAACCATAATGTGTTTCTTGCTTGTGCACCAGATTTTCTTCCATCCGACGTTATCCTTAGTCTTCTCAAATGCCAAACCTCTGGTGTCCCTTTGGTTTGTCCTCTGTGGAGAAGACTGACATTGCAGCAGATTCACAGTCAGTCACGAGCTGTCAGCCTATGGACAACATGTTTTGTTCAGTAATTGACTGACATGGAAGATTCTCATTAAATCGAAAATGCGAGACAGGGCTTTGTCCTCTGATCCTTCTCACTTGCTGTTTTTGTCAAGTTCTTTCTATTTTAATTTCTCAGTGACTTGATGATGATGCCCTCTACCTTTCAGGTCTTTTCAGCTGCCCGAGTTCTGTGAGCAGGGCTAAGCGGTGCTCTTCTAATCTGCTCTCATCCCTCTGCACATCTGATCTTTGAGACAGAATGCAATACCGCAGGGCTCCAGCATCCCAGAACTCCTGTGGCTGGGGCTATTTTATTTTTGCATTTAGCTCTTGCCTTTTCAGTAGCAGCTCAAAGTGAGTTATGTTCAGGTACAGTAGGTATTTCCCTGTCCCCAGAGGGCTTATAAGCAGTGGAGGGTATCAATGGGATTTGAACCCTGGCTTCCCTGGTTCTCAAGCCAAAACAAAAAACAAACCAAGCCCATTCCATTTATTAATTTTATAGGCCACTGCCCTAACTACTTCCACTGCTGTTATGCTTTTTTTTTTTTTACTTCTCTCTCATTCATGCCCTCAATAGAAAATGTGTTGGTGCACTGCTAACCATTTCCCATGGAGAGAGAGTACCACAATACCAGTCTGTTTGAATTATCATTTTCTGTCATGCTTGTAGTGTATATGCCGGACTTGCTACTACAAAGAAAGAAAGAGCTAAGTGTTTAGGACCCATAACTGGGGCATCTTAAAACCTTTCTTTGGCATTAGTCCTTGAACTTGAACTTAAATGTCAGTGGGCTATATCTAAGCTTCCCAAAGCATGAAGAACGCAGCAGCTAATTCCCCTTCTGTCTGTCCTGTGATGCTTCTGAAGTCATTTCTGCAGATCACATCAGATTTCCATTGTCAAACTTGGACAAACACTCCAATGACTAGAAGGAATGAGTAAGAATCTACAAGCACACACAGGAAAGGAAGCAACAGAATTTGCAAAACAAGAGAAACTCTTCAAAGAATTAGATCAACAAATGAGGAAAAACAAGTGGCAAATGCACAAATACAGTGGGAAATACAAAGCGTTACTCCAGGAACTCTTTGGTTTCAGTTCACCTCTCCTTAACCATTCATGTGTCTGTTCTCGATCGACCAAAGTATGAGAGATTGATAGCTGTGGCCCAGGACAGCGGATTATGGATGAGATGGTTTACAGCAAATGCTGAAAAAACTGGCAAAACAGACAGATTCTGTAAGAAAGAGCTGGAAGCAGTGACTCACCTCATAGCTGGCTGTGAAGTTCTGATGGTGGAAAATTTTTATATAGAAAAGCACAACAAAATAGCACATCTCATTCATTGGAAACTCTATAAACACAACATCACTGTCCCTGAAAAGCACTGGGATCAAAACTCTATGAAGTTATGAACACCTGGGACATTCCCATTCCGATGGACATGAAACTGGATGCAAGAATACCCAACATAGTGGTAAAGGAGAAAAACACCAGAACGGCATTGATAATAGAAGTGTCAGTTCCAAGTGACTATTCTGGGAATCGCGTGGAGAAGCAGAAGATCCTGAAGTACCAAGAAATGCCATCAGAGACCAAGAAAATGTGGCAGAAAGATACAGAAATATTTCCCATCGTATTGGGAGCCACAGGCTTGATAAAGAAGATCTTCCAAGCACATCTTGACCACTATCCATACACGTTATATCTTACAAACTCCAGAAAGGAGCTCTCTTTGGCACGATGCAAGTACTATGCCGAGCATTAGCAGTAAATTTAAGAAACTGAGATCATATTCCACATACCCTGGCTTAGAAGTGAGGTTCATGACTGTCATGGAGTGCACAAAACTAACCCATTTGGAGAAACTGCCCAAAAACCCCCCATTAAAATCGGAGACCAAAAAAATGTGGCAAAAAGATACCGATATATTTCCCATTGTGTTGGATGCCACAGGCTTGATTTAAGAGGAATTTCCAAGTACATCTTGATTACTCATATGCGTTACATCTTACGAAAGGGACTCTCTGGCATGATGCAAGTACTACACCGAGCATTCTCAGTAAATTTGAGACCAAGACCGAGATTATACTCCACAAACCCTGGCTTAGAAGTGAGGTTCATGACTGTCATGCTATGCGCAAAACTACAAATATATAATAAATATAAATACCCTTAGTAACACCGATCTACAAAACTTACACAGTTCTCTAATAGATGAATTAGAGAACTGTGTAAGTTTTTTGTAGATCGGTGTTACTAAGGGTATTTATATTTATTATATATTTTTAGTGTACCCTTTGGCAGTAAGTTAGAAGAATGCGCAAAACTAACCCATTTGGAGAAATTGCCCTGCAAGAACCTCCACTCTGTTGACTTAGCTGAAGCTCTTTCATATATAATGCTACTAAAGTCCTCTCTCCGGGTCAAAGAGGAAACGGAAAGAAAGACAATTAGTCTCCTAATGGCTGAAAATCAGTATCCT
Organism: Ichthyophis bannanicus; assembly: GCA_033557465.1. Taxonomy (NCBI): domain Eukaryota; kingdom Metazoa; phylum Chordata; class Amphibia; order Gymnophiona; family Ichthyophiidae; genus Ichthyophis; species Ichthyophis bannanicus. The sequence goes on along the minus strand of CM066047.1, from coordinate 30,956,137 downwards.
GGAATTTGTTTTGAGTGAAATGGACCGTGGCATGTCTTTGGTATTACGATGCATCATCCCTTGCTATCAATAGGAGCACCAGATAGGGGAGCTGTAAGTGTTCACCCAATCCTTGGTATTTACTCTATGTAGTTACTGAATGCTTAGTTATTCACAGCGTCAACTCCAAAATGCCACCTGGGACCTATTTTTTCCTTTCTGATTGCTATCGCTTGCAAATCATCAGTTGGGATCCATCCCCAGAAGGGACGTCACTGGCAGCGGAGGCTGTGTGATTGGGTCCCTGAATCTCACTGCTTTGGCTCTTACACTTTGTACAGCATGACAGGGGTTGATTTGTTCCCATATTCCATCTGTCTCTTTGATTTTTCTGCAGCTTTGAGAGTTTTACGAAGGACAGTAATGGAGTACTTAGAAATTTATTTTACAAGCTTGGCTGATGCATTCTTTTCAGTATGATTCCTTAAATCTTCGTTAGGCTTTTTGATCAATTTCTGCAAAGATTACATTTTATGACCCTGCTCTGTGTTACTTCATGTTTTGGTAAATCTATCTAAGACCATAAAACGACTGAAATGAAGATAAGACACTCAATCGGACCAGACAGGGCCCAACAGACATGGACTTCCTGTCACATTATAAACTGTAACTATTTACAACCTGATCAGCCAACCCTCCCTCCTCCCCCCACACACATACCTCCTTCCCCTAAGACTGTGATGGAATGCTTTGGTGACTCACTTACATATTATGGTCTTGTCATCTGTTGCTCATACTGGCCTGAACTGAGGAAGAAGGTTTTTACCTTTTATTGGACTAACTTAACCTTTGCAAACTAGTCTACAAGTATATTATCACCTTATTTTCCTTTTTGTTTCTCTTTTTATTTAACTACCCATTTTTGGGCTCATTCTTACAGTACTTACAAAATTTTCCGAGGAGTCCTTGTCAACATTACATGACATTTAGATGACAATGGTCCTGACTAAGGGGTGTGTGTGTGTGTGAAGAAGTCAACAGGAAAACTGTAAGAGCGAAGGGTCATAAAAAAAAATATACCATATCATACTAGGTCAGACCAAGCCCAGTATCCTGTTTCCCACAGTGGCCAATCCAAGTCAGGTTCTCAAAAGATAGGCTGATTCCATGCTGCTTATCCCAGAGGTAAGAACCAGATTTTCCCCAGTCCACTTTTAATAATGGTTTATGGACTTTTCCTCAGGGAACTTGTCCAAACCTCTCTTAAACCCAGCTATACTAACAAATGTTATTACATCCTCCAGCAATGAATTCCAGAGTTTGATTACCCACTGAATAAAAAAAATATTTTCTCCGATTAGTCTTAAATGCGCTACATTGTAGCTTGTGATTTAACAGCTTTGAATAATTTTGTGTCATCTGCAGATTCTACCACTCACTCGTTCCCATTTCAAGATCATTTATAAATATGTTGAAAAGCAGTGGGCCCAGCACAGATCCCTGGGATACTCCACTATTCATCTTTCTCCATTGAGAAAACTGGCATTTAGCCCTACTCTTATCTTAACCAGTTCCCAATAATACACTGCTTCTGATCCCATGACTTTTGAATTTTCTCAAGAGACTATCATGAAGGACTTTGTCAAAGACTTTCTGAAAATCCAGATTCACTATATCAACTGGCTTACCTTTATCTACCTTCAAAAGAAAATACAGATTAGTGAGAGAACGAGGTTACTTACCTGTAAAGGGGGATCTCTTTGAACAGGAGCATAAGTCAGCCACACTTGGTGACATCATCTGACGGCACTATAGACTGAAGTGCTCTCCAGAGCTCAGAAAGGCAAGCTTTTCTGAGTGTGTGCAAGGTAGCCCTACCCACTAGCCCATCCCTAGCTCACCCAGTGCATCCTAAGCTGTAACCCTGTGACTAGGTAAGCAGGCACTAAGCTAGGAGCACAACCTCATCCAGACGAGGTGGGCAGCTATGTGTGGCTGACTTATCCTGCTGTCCCCATTACAGGTAAGTAACCTTGCTTTCTCCTAGGACAAGCAGGATGAGTCAGCTACACTTGGTGCCTCTCTAGCTGTGCAGTAGCAGACTATGGATGATGAGGGAAAGCCCTGGAGACCTTACTGGTTCATGTGACGACCATACACTGTCTTTGGAAACAATGTGTGATTAACTTAATGTCAACAATTGAACAACTGAATTAGCTTACAGACCTGTTGGCTCCAGTTATCAACAATAATTGTACCAATCCCAGTATAACTAGGCAGTGAAAAACCTGTTGTTGTTGTGGTATTCTGCCACCCATAACTCAACACAGTGCTTGTGTGAAACAATGTCAAGCCCCGGGAGATAGGAATGTGGTACAATCACTGTCACCACCTTATCATATCATATCCGGTATATAGGGTACTCCAGGCAGTGGTCCGAGAAGCAATGAGAAAGTGTCCTAGTGGTCCTCGGGTGCTGCTGAGGCCTGAACTGCTCAGCCGAAGAAGCTGTCCATCAGCATCACAAGGTCATGGTGGTGGTGTCTCGGAAAGGTGTGCACTGATGACCAGGTGGCCACCTTGCAGATGTTGTTCACCAGTACAGAATGCAGGTTGGCGATGGTGGTGGCCAGCACTCAAAGCTGGTGGGCGTTGACTCTAGCCAGGGTTTGGGCTCCTGCCCATTCCAGGCAGAAGGCGATGCAACTCAAGAGCCATTGCAACAAGGTCTGTTTTGTGACCGGGCATCCTGGTTTGTTTGGCTTAAACAGATTGTCCCTTGCCATAGGGGCAGTATCCTGTGTAGGTAGATGGGCAAGTCCCTGACAGAGTCCAGGGTATGTAGCCTTTGCTCTTCTGAGGAGGCATGGAGCTCCAGGTAGAAGGTAGGCAGATCGATAGTCTGGTTGATGAAGTCCAACTCGACCTTAGGGATGAACCTCAGATGGGCGCAAAGGGCAGCGTGGTTGTGGGCGAGCTGTGAGTATATGGTGGGTGTGCCATGAGAGCTTGTAGTTTGCTGATCTGTCTGGTGGATGTGATTGCTATTAGGAAGAGGATCTTTCAGGAAACATGCTTCATTGCTGTGGTTTGCAGGGGCTCTAACAGCTCCCGTGTCAGCTGGTAGAGAACAACATTGAAGTACTGGGGGGCTGAACGGTGGGCTGAAGATTCGCCAGTCCCTTCATGAAACGTGTGACTAGTGGAAGTACAGCCACGGAGTTGTCGCTGGTGTGGTTATGGAAGACAGCAATAGCAGAGAGGTGGACTCTGATGGATTCCATCTTTAGGCCTTGGTGGAAAAGTGAGGTGAGATATTGGAGGACTTGTGGAACCGGACTGGAGAATGTGTTCAGCCCCCCATGCTGAGAATCAGATGTTGAAGCTCTTCCACTTCAAACTGTAGAACTTTCGGGTAGATGGATATCTTGCCTCAAGGATCACTTTTTGAACTTTGGTTAGGCTGGAGTGAGAGAAGAGCAGCCTTTCAATTTCCATGCTGTTGGTGCTAGTGCTGGTAGGTTGGGATGTAGCTTCTGTCCACCATCCTGGGTGATGAGGTCCAGCCTGAGGGGAAGGCATACGGGGGGGGGGGGGGTGTTCCAGGGCCAGGTGGCAGAGGTAGGGGAACCACATCTGCCATAGTCAGTGCAGCATGATGAGGATGGCCTGTGCGCCCTGTCCTGGCTGATCCATTGTAGGGTTGTTGATATGAGCAGAGGGAAAGACATGCATTAGTGACCACTCCCCTCAGGAAAGGTGAAGGCATCTGTGGTGAGGCAGCAGGTGGATGAGCATTTTCGAGCAGAACTGGATACACTTTGAGTTCTCCTCAGTGGCAAAGAGGTTGAGTTCTGGCCATCCCCATCAGTTGAAGAGGGATTTTGTCACCTAGGGGTTGATGGTCCACTTGTGCAGGTCCAATCGATGGCTCAGTCTGTCAGCCAGCTCATTCTGGGCCCCTGGCAGGTAGGAGGCTTGTACCAGACATCCTCTGGAGAAGGTGAAGGACTAGAGCTTGAGAACCTCCTTGCAGAGTGTGTGTGAGCCCGGGCCCTCTTGTTTGTTGATGTAAAATATGGCCACCTGATTGCCTTCTGCCTCCACATCACCACAAGACTGTCTGTTTGGACCAGGACACTCAGCATGTAGCAGATTGCTCTGAGCTCCAGCAGATTGACATGGTACATTTGTTCCTTCATCGTCCAGATCCCTTCGGTGTGGAGCCCCCCAGCCTGTTGTCAGTTATCTGTAGTGATGACTACATGATAGGGTGGTTACTGGAGAGGTCTGCCTTCAGTAAGGTTTCTCCAAGCTGATCCACTAGGAGCAGCAGTTCTTGACTCCTGCATCCAGCAGGATGTGCATGGATAGCGATTGCAAATGCTGAATCCAGTGGGTGCATAGGTGCCATTGTAGGTGGCGCATGTGTAGCTTCACCAGAGGGAGGATGTGTGTCAGTCCCACCATGTGCCCCAAAAGGCAGAGCAAGGACTGGGCAGTAGTCCAACTGGTCAAGGAGATGTGCATCAGAGTTGTGAATGTGGTCACCTGGTATGCAGAGAGAAATGCCTTGGATACTGTGTGGTCTCTGCTTGCCCCAATGAATTCCAGGCATTGGGATGGGTGGGAGTTCTGGTGGTTCATCAGGAAGCCCAAAGAGGCCAGGAGGATGATGGTCTGCTGGACTGCCACTCAGGCCTCCTGTGGTGATGACAGTGTAGAGAGGAGCCAAATCATTGAGGTATGGGAAGACAGACACCTTGCTTGCAGAGGTGGGCAGCCACTTCAGTGACACACTTGGTGAACACTCACGGGGCCAGGGACAGCCAAAAAAGGAGGGCTCTGTACTGGTTGCCCAGCACCTGGAAGTGCAGGTACTACTTGTGCATTGCATGTATGGGAATGTGAGTGTAAGCATCCTATAAGTCCAAGGAGACTAACTATTCCCCTATCAGGATGGATCTCAAAAAGTACATCCGGAACTTCAGGTTCCCTAACAGAACATCCTGGAATAGTGGGTGCAGGAATTGGTGGGCTGTAATCCTCATGCTCAGCATGGCTCCCTGGAAGACTTTCTTGCCAAAGTCGGAGGTTGGGGTCTCACCCAGGTTGGTTGGTTGTGTGGTCGCGTGATGACTTGGCCTGTTTCAGAGTTGATTCCATGACTATTGAATGGTGTGGAAGCTGGGTCTTTTTGAACCTAGGTGTGGGTTGTACCTGATTCTTGGCATCAAGCTTGCAGGAGAAGGGGCTGGATACAGGGGTCTGCCACAGCTTTGCCATATCGTCCCAGAGTAGCTGGTGGACTGGCAGTGAGACTAGCATCTTTTTATTGTTCCAAGTACTTGGGCACCTCTGGGCTTTGCCTTTCAGTTCAGGATTTTGCTGGTTGTGAGGGCCAGGATAGTTGCTATCCTCTGCATGAACTTGGGGTAGGTTAGGTTCTCAGGGGATGAGGACTGTGGTGGGTTTGTAGGGGGGGGGGGGAGGACTCTGTGGTGCCACTAGCATGAGAGTATCCTCTGCCAGGAGCCCAGCACAGCTGCTTCTTCACCCCTGCTGACAGCCAACAGGTGGTCCAGGGATCGGGCCAATGATGGGACTGAAGACAATGCCCCTGCCATTGACGGTCTCAAAGGCGTGGTCTCAGCATGTGTGCTCCATGGGGTGCACGGGGAGTGGCCCTTGTCTTGTGCCCTGGATGGCCTCAGGAGCCGCTGTGTGCTGTGTTGGAGTGTAGTGCTAGAGGCAGGTAAAAAGCTGCAGGATTGCAGCCGAGTTGTTTGAGCTGCTGAGCAAACTGGTTAAGTTGTATCTGGTATGACTTGGGTGGCACGAACTATCCAGGGATGATATGGGGGAGGTGGTGTCTTCCTCTTTTTGTGCGCTGCCTTGGGGAGGTGGAGTCACTGCTACAGTGGGGGATCTGCACCTGCATTCACCACAACTCCATTTCCTCTGGTGACGTGATCCTTTGGATTGAGGACACCTCTGCACGGGGGATCCGTGGCCAGCACTGCCACATGGGTCAGAGTCCCGCGGTCAGCATGGTGACTACCTGGAGTTTCCCTTGTTGCTGTGGTGCCAGCTAATCAGGTTGAAGGGGTGGAGTCATTTTGCCAGCCAATGAGGTTTATGTTTATTACATTTGATATACCGCTCAGGCCAAGAAGCATCAGAGGTCACGGGAGGTGGAGTTCCTGGATCAAACGGCATTCAGTACCATCACGCCATGCTGGAAGGCCTGGAGTCTGAGTGCCATTTAGTGTCACTGGAGCTTATAGGAGGATAGTTGCTGGAGGCAGATTTAAGTCTGCAAGTGGAGTCTCAGCCTCGGGAGCAACACAGCCAGGGATGGAGGCCCCGGAGGGCACATTCTGTGCCAGGGGGAGCATTGGGGAAGATTGGTGAGCCATGTAGTCGGTGGCCTGGTCCCAGTCTGTAAAGGTCCAAGGGGTGGTCACCAGGAAGTCTTGCAAGATGTGTTTTCTCAATTTGCGGGCCCAGGAGGGTTAGCCTGTGGCTAGCTCCCAAGCACCGGTCATGTGCGTCCATGCTGTTCATCCCCCCCCCCCCCCTGCATTTGGGGCACTTTTAAAGCTTGGCTTTGTTATTGCTGTAGCTCCTGCTTGTTGTTGCTGGTCTTCTCAATGGGGTACTTCTTCTTCTCCTCCTATCTATAGATTTTCTTTTTTTTTTTTTAATTGTGTGGAGAGCAGTGATGGTCTGTTGCTGGCAAGGCGGAAGAACTGAAACTGGGTGGGCTAGTGGGTAGGGCTATCTTGCACATCCTCAGAAAGGCTTGCCTTTGAGAGCTCTGGAGAGCACCTTCCCATCTATGGCACCATCCTATGACATCACCCAATGTGGCTGACTCATCCTGCTTGTCCTAAGAGGTTACTTATCTGTAACGGGAGTTCTCCGTGGACAGCAGGATAAGTTGGGCATTTCTGCTGTTGATTGAAGCTAGAGAGCAGATCCATCTTGCTGGCAAGGCAGAAGGAAAAAAGACTGGCTGGGCAGGTGGGGTCTACCTGTGCATGCTCAGAAAGGTTCACCTTTCTGAGCTCTGGAGAGCACTTCCATATCTATAGCGGCACCCAGACATCACCAGGTGTGGCTGATGCATCCAGCTTGTCCATGGAGAAAAGACTTTCCTTGGTTAAATCCATGTTGACTTTGTCCCATTTAAACCATGACTATCTATATGTAATTTTGTTCTTTTATAATGGGTTCTACCCTTTTACCCAGCAGTGACATCAAGCTCACAGGGCTGTAGTTTCCCAGATCACCCCTTGAACCCTTTTAAAAGTTGGCATGATGTTGGCTATTCTCCAAACATCAGATACGATATATGACAGTATATACCTAAGGGTGCTGAAAGAACTCAAAAAAATGAAATTGCAGACCTAAATTTTGCAAACTATCTGGTCCAGGTGATTGCTGTTCTTTAGTTTATCAAATTGCAGTATTACATCTTATTGAGATTAGTATAAATTTCTCTTATACATCACCTTTAAATATCATTCCTGGCATGGGTAACTTCCCTACATCTTCAGTGAAGACCGAAGCAAAGAATTCATTCAATCTCTCCGCTACGGCCTTGTCCTCCCTTAATGACCCCTTTTACCCCTCTGTCATCGAATGGTCCAATTGCCTCACTCCCAGGTTTTTAGCTACGCCTGTACTAGAAAATGTTTATTAGTTTTTGCTTCCACAGCCAGAGAGAGATTGCAAGGTGACTTTCAAAAAAGAATATCTTTTAAGAGGACCGCTTTAATATGAGGTAGATTTACTGCTTATCATGTCTAGAGTGCTACTAGGCATATGCAACTCTACACAAGTCCCTGCTCCACACAGCTTACAATCTATATGTGTTTCTGTTGATGCCAATAATTAATATTATGTAGGACCACAATGCACAGATAAGCTTTACACACAGGTAAATCTGATTTGATCCATTCATCCTTTCCTGGCAGTACAATTTGTCTTCCTGGACCAGAAAAATTAGCATAATCCTTGAGAGATTTCCTTCTGCTTGTAACATGTTGTTCTTCTGTGATAAGAGAATCATTGGAAAATGTGAGAAATGTAGTTTGCTTTTACTGTTTAGGCTAGATTTTTTTTGCCTTTTAGTATAATACCCCTGCTAAAAAATCAACAGCTTTAGAAGCCAAGAAAGAAAATAGACAAAGGAACAGTGAAGGAGGGAACACTGCAAGTTACATGTGAAAATTGGTTATTAAAAGTCATTTTCTCCAGAGCTAGAAGAAAGTTACCTTCTTTATCTGATCATTTAAGTATGTAGAAAACAGAGTTCTTAAAAAATAGCCTTTTGGGTACAGCTGAATTGCTAACCAGCAGACAATATGTTTACCACTGCTGAAAGCACGGTCTGAACAAATTCCCCAGCGTACGAGGAATTTACTATCAGTAAATGTCTTGACTAGTGGGGCTTTTAGCTAATGAGATCCTGAGGGCTTTTCTTATTTGTTCACAAAGCACATGTCCTATATCTTATACATGCCTCCAAAGCCCCAGCGGTTGGACCGCAGGCGCTAACTCGGGTGGACCTTTGATCTGAGCCAGCCTAGTACCTTATAGCCTGTCTCCTGGAACCCTTTTAAGCACTGCAGGGGTGGGCTGCGTGCTGCTAAACCATTGAATGCCGAGGTGGTTGCATGTTTGGATCTCGCTTAGATGCATTTGGGGTTGTGGGGGGCTAATTGTTTTGGTCTGTTCTGTTTTCGCTAATTAGCAAGGAGCTGCAGTTTGTGGCGCAGAGATGCTCTGGGACCTGAATCGCCCTACCCCAGTCTTGCTATATCACATGGCACTATATCATCTCCAGAGTTGTGCTTCTCTACCCTCTCTTACAGGCACATCTAGCTAGTTGGATTATAATGAAGATGCATGAGATAGATATCCATTGTATACCAGTCTAATCTATGCAAATCTGCCTCATACATATTCACCGTAGTAACCCTGAAACCCTCGCTGGCTTGGTGTGTTTCCGTTTCCAGGAGATAGAGCAGTGCTTCTCAACTAGAATCTCTCAATTAGCATAAGAGGGAGAGGACCACGGCACTATCACCCTGTTGATATGTTAGAAGATGACTATCATACAGACTGATAAAAAAAAAATGCCTCAGTGGACTTGCAGTCAACATTATAACAGCACACATCAGCAACGAAATTGGAGAGAACTTGTTTAATTATCCCTCTATCACCACCCACCCCCCAAAAAACAACAGATATCTTCTTACTGCCTCCCTCTCTGCGTCATCCTATTCTTTTGGGTTCCCAGCTCAATTAGAACCAAGACTGGGATCTGCTACCACACATCTTCAGTTGCAAGCACTAAAGTTTCAGGACTCTCAATCCCCATCCTCTTAGGTTGTAAACACAGTCTTAATATATATAGGGATCAGCTGTCTTCACTGGCCATTATTACTTAAGTGCAACGGTAATGGAAGAACAACACAAGGATTATTGTCCAGAGAAGTCAAAATATATACATAATTAGTAAACAAAATCCTTTAGCAAAATAAATATTTAATAAAATGTGTGTTATGCCCTTTTAAGTGCCAAGAGATCTTTTATTTATATTAGCACAGTGGCACTTAGTGAAACATGTCACAAACTTTAGAGCCCATCCTCTCCTTAATGATGCTTCTGAACGGCAGTGGCAGCATGGTGGCTGTACAAAGGGAAAACTAGCAAAAAACAGCTGGACAAGCAGGTTCATGGGGCTGGACAGGGCCAGCCCTTGCAGTGGTTCAAAGTGTTGGCATCTTAGCTGAGCCTTATGCCCCTAGGTTGTCAGAATCTCTCATTAAGCTTTGAATGCTCTGATCTTTGCTGCCCCAAGCAACTGCCAAGTTTGCATAGTGGTTAGGCCAGGGCTGGTTCAGATAAGGCAGGCAAAAAGCAATAGCGAAAATGTGAAATTCTCATACACATGAGGCTCAGAAGCCATACAGGGAATGCAGCCAAGGATGCCAGGGCAAGTAGGCAGTGCTCTAGAAACCAAACCCAAGGAATGATGAAGTTCAGTGATCCTTAGTTTAAGAGGTATTCAAAGCATCATAGCCAGCAGCTTCCCCTCCTATATACTGCAGGAGTTTCACCATCTTGCTCTAGACCACAACACTCCATTCCTTACATTCCTGGCTGCTGGACATTGACTGCTTTACCCAGAAAGCTGCTGCGGAGTGCTGGTAAGCATTCAGCCCTCGGCAGATCCTATAGATCAGAACTTTCCTTTACACACTTACCCCCACCCACAACATCAATTACATTTTCTAGGCAGAAAGAAAAAGGAGTTATTTATCTGACTGTCTCAGAGGGTATTCTGGAGGAGGTTGGGTAACCATTGGCAGGTGAAACAATAGTTGCACCAATCTTAAGTAGAGCTGGTGGGACTTAATTGTGCACGGTCGATTTGAAACATAAGCCTAAACTTTAGCTTGCCAATGTTTCAATTAAAACAGCAACACAGAAAAGCAGTTAAGGAATACAAGGGAACCTGAAAAAAAATTCAATGACTTTTTAATACCCTGTTCTGAGATGGTTTAGAAACAGCCCCCAGAATTGTGTCCACAGTGGTGTTTGTAAGCTGTCTCATAAAGAAGGCTACTGTGGGGTGGGGTGGGGGGGCACGCTGCCTGTACCAGTTATTGACACTTTCACCCCTCCACCTCCCAGTGCCACCCCTCTTACACCCAATGACATCTTCACACTAGCTTTCATGAAAAGGGGTAGACAGTGTTCAAGGGCGCTTTCATGCATAAGACAACGGAACAAGAAGGGACTTTTTAGGAAATCGATACAGATTTTTGCACATCATTTTCTTGTTTTTGTTAAACCCCCCCCAAAAAAAACAGTTTTCCCCTTAATATTAAAAAAAATTAATAATAAATACACACTTTAGGTACTTTTTTGAAGTGTCATTCGAAAGTTTAAACAATCCTTAATAGGTTGCATGTTTATTGCTACCTCTCCAGAAGCTTAATAAAATTACTGAGCATTTCATAACAGAAAAAATGATAAAACTGTATTTTGAAGTCTTCCTTAATTTTCATGAGGACAGGTTTGCTCTATTTGTAGTCTAACACTGGGCAAGAAGCACTCTTATTAATCCAATGGAAAACAGCTCAGAACATAATGTAACATTCATCACATTAGATTGCCAAACTCTTTGCAAGAATACTGAAATGCTTCAGCCACGCAACATTTTTATTAACGCATCACTTGTTTCCATTAGTGTGTTACGACACAGCTTGTGAACAAATATACACACGTAAGTGACTCCATAAAATAAACAGTAAGTTTATAAAAACATTTTCAAAAAGTAAAGTGCACGGACCACGGTTTCGTTTCTAGTTCAGTCAAAACACACTGTAAACGTCTCTCACACGAGGAAATGAACCAAAACGGAGGGTTTCTCTGCCGCAGCAGTTACAGACAGGAGCAGTCCCGAGAGCGCCGGATCCAGGAGCGCACTCGACACTTGTCCGACCAAATCCACGATGCGTTTAAGCGCACAGCTTGCCCCCAGCCTGATGGGGGGGACGGGACCCCATTACTCCCTCCAAGTGCAGGTCCATTAACAGCCCCCCAACAATAACTTAAACAGGTGAAAGATTTCCAGCAGAGAGAGTTGATGCTCTTGGGGAGAAGGCGGCAGCAGCAGCAGTCCTCAGCCGTACTTGGCCCGGCAGTGCGCGATGTGGCCGTGCAGCAGGTCGATGCGGCTCTGCAGGTGGCGGGCGTGCTCGGGCGACAGGAAGCCCAGCTCGCCGGCCAGGGGCTCGTGCTGCAGGTAGAGGCCGAGCAGCCGCTGGGGGGCGTCGCGGCGCCGGTGCAGCTCGGCCACGGCGGCGGCGGTGGGGCGGCGGAAGAGGCAGACGGAGCGCAGGAGCGGCTCGTTGTAGCGGTCCCAGGTGGCGCGCAGCCGGTAGCCGTGCACCAGCCCCGCCTCGTTGTCCAGGAAGACGAGGCCGCCGCCCGGCCGCCGGTGCAGGTTGCTGGTGCCCCGCTCCATCACCCGACGGTCCCACTGCAGGCTCACCAGGTTGCTGACGAGCCGGTCGAAGTTGGCCGTCAGGTAGTCGAAGACGATCAGGTCGGTCCATTGCACCAGCTCCAGCAGCTCGGCCCGGCTCCGGTTGCCCAGCGCGGCGGCGGCGGACCGGGGCTGCAGCCCTGCCCCGCCGCCCGAGCGCAGCAGCGCCGCCGGAGGCACCACGCCGCCCGTCAGGTTGTGGATCCAGGGCGTGAGGCTGACGATGGCCCCCGGGGGCCACTGCGCGCGCCGCAGCTCCTCCTGCACCGGGGCCCACTGCGCGCTGCCGGCCCGGGCCAGGGCGAGCGGGGGCACGTTGGCGATGCCCAGCAGCCGGGCCAGGTAGAAGCTCAGCGCCTCGCCCTGGATCTGCTCCGGGTTGATGCCGAGCCGCACGCACGCCCGGCTCCCGTCCGACAGCGCCGCCAAGCGGTTCGAGCTGCGCCCGCAGCCGCGCTCCAGCGCCAGCACCCGGGCCGCCCGCGCCGCCGCCGCCCACGCCCCGGCCTCCGCCTCGGGGAAGCCGGCGGGCAGCAGCCGCTCCAGCCACGGGCTCCAGAAGATGCCGCCCTGCAGCGCCTCGGGCTCGGGCTCCGGCGGGACCCGGGGCTGCAGCCCGGTGCGAACCAGCAGGAGGCAGCCGCCGAGCAGCAGAAGCCCGAGCCCGGCCGCCCGCCCCATGCCGCCGGCTCCCCCTAGCGGCCGGCACAGCTCGGGCACGGCTGCCGGGCGTCGGCCGCGCTCATCGCCCGGGCTCTTCCTCGTTGCGGCTCCGGCTCCGAGGCGCTAAGTTCCCGCCCTGGGGCTGCTGCTGAGCAGTGATGAGAGAGACTCGCGCGCCGCTCCGGCTCTTTCGCTGCCGGAGAAGGGCGGGCGGGCGAGGCCCCGCCCCCGACTCCGCCTCTTAAAGGGGCGCGTCAGCGAGGGACGTGGACCCCACGATGGGAGCGACCCCGCATACTCCCTTCGAGGGCCGTCCGCTCTCACTTTGTTCCTTCTTTTACCTCTCTTGTAGGGTTTTGGTTTGTTCCCAGTCAGCTTATTGCCATAAAACCCGGGACTTTTCATTATGGACGGACGGACCCCCTTTAAATCTCCTCTTCTGCTTTCTACATGCATCAGTATAATGTCTGCAAGATCAGCCCCGCACCGCTCCAAGCCTCGCATTTACTTAGACTCCCGAAGGGGCAAAGGGCTGACTTCTTGATACCAAAGATGCAGGGCCCTGTAAGGGGATGGGGCACCTGGGCAAAACTTCAGCCTTGAGCCCTCGTGCAATTATCCTTTACATCCCAAGGCGATGTTACTAAACTCAGTTGTAATCATGTCAACAGCATCCGTCCTGGAACAATCCTATAAAATGCATATTTGGACGTCACACTCTAAACATGTGGGGAGGGGGCTTTTGTTCTTTTTATAAATAATGAAGGAGATTTTAAAAAGCTACTTGCAAGGGGGGTAAATGGACTGGTTGCATATTGCCTATTCTTCCTGTAGGGAAGGCTGCCGGACAAGACGAGTTTTACTTAAAAAGCAGGAATGGAAGACAGCGCAAGGCAGCCTTCACTAAAAGTGAGGTCTATGCAGTGCTGCGGAATGGGGGGTTGGAGGGACGGGCTGGCTGCAGCTCCTTCCCCCATGGGGGATCCTTCAGCAAGATTTTGCTTGGAGCCCCCCACCTGTATGCAGTGATGACCCATTGCTTTGCGTTGATCTTTTTTGCTGCCCCCTCCAGAAGCTGCTGACCTAGGTGACTGCTTAGTTTTGCCTAGTGGTTGGACTGATCCTGAGCAAAGGGATCATAACAACAGCTTCCACGGAAATTACTCAGAGGTACGAGTGATGACTCCGTCCTTGCAGCCACACATACTCATACTTTTGCCTGCAGGAAGAATGAGCAATTTGCTAATAGTGCATTTATCCTTGTAAGTGGCTTGATTCAGAGATGCGGCTTGTGGGGCTGCACGTCCCAGTGGAACATCCTGCCCCTATTCCCCCTGCAACTCTCCCCACATGGTTAGAGAAGCAGGACGTTTTAATGCCTTGGCCTCAGTGGTTTATCAAGAACCAAAATAAAGATAAAGCTGGGGCAGGCAGATGCTGCATGATGTACAGGGCCGATTCAGGACACTGAAGGTGGAATAATCAGCATGGACCGGGCGATTGGGGCCAGACATCCCCCCCCCCCCTCCAGGGCCAGGTGCACGAAGATCCCCATCGCCTGATCCAGGCTCCGGGTTGCCAGCCATGGGTTGGGCAGAGGGGAAGGGGGGGGGGGGTCTGTGCTGCAGGAGCCAGGGGACCCCTCAGTAAGGATGTCCCAATTCTGTATTTTGTTCCCACACTATAGAATCTGGTCCTAATGGGTCCATCCTGCTCAGGACTGTCCGGATGGCCCCAACGTGCCCCTGCTATATTTATAAAACAATGTTTAATATTCAAAAATATGTCCAAATGTGTGTTTTGCAAGGATTTTCTAGGAGGGATGATGTTGAGATGATTATCAAACTCTTATGGGGTTGGGAGTGCTAGGGGTATAAAAAACTAATTGTGAGGGGCGTAAGGTTAAAGGTTTGCCTAGGATATCTAATAACCTTGCACCGTCCCTGGTTAGAGCAGTGGCCTAGGTACAAGGGAAGCCAGGATTCAAATCCCACCACTGCACTTTGTGATCTTGGGCAAGTCATTTAACTCTCCATTGCTTCAGGTGCAAAATGAGATTGTAAGACCTCTGGGGACAGGGATATACCTGACTGTAACTTGCCTTGAGCTACTGGTGAAAATAGTGTGAACAAATCCTATCACCCGACCATCCTACGTTATGTGTGAATGTGCATCTCCATGTGCACTTTAGGTGGTCACTGCTCTGTAAGTATGTGCATAGGGAGGAGTGGCCTAGTGGTCACTAAGGTCAGGGGTTCAAATCCCACTAGAGGACAGCAACCTTGGGCCGGAAGGACTGGGGTTTCTAGTCCCATAGATGCTCCTTGTGGTCTTGGGCAAGCCACTTAACCCTCCATTGCTCATGTTCCCTGTAACTATTAGTGTATGTGTCTCATATCCCCCAATTGTGTTATGACCACTTTGATTGAAGGATAAGGTGGTATACAAAACTGTCTAAATAAATAAATAAGTGTGCATAAGCCATTACACATCATTTAAATTGGGGTGTGCACGGGGCAGAGCATAGGGGTGCCCTAAATTTACACATGTAAGTTATAGAATATGATAACTTATTTGCATTTTCTCCAAATGAAGGCACGGCCATTATTTATTTTATTTATTTATTTATTTTACATTTCTTATATACCGCACTATTTGACATCAGCGCGGTTTACATCGAACAAAAAATTCCGAACATAATCATGTATCTGATTTTACAATAAAACAGGAATACAAACTTGGATAAAACAGGGAATTACACTTCACAGGATAGCCAACTTGGCATGCGAATATAACTATTTACATCATCAGGTTACAGAAGATAAAATGTATAATTAGTGGACATAAGGCACCTTGCTACGTGCGGTATCATGGCTCACTAGGTGATTTGGTGTCACTATCGGTCTTGGAGAGGGGGCATGTTTCTGAGATCGTTGGGAAGTATTTGAGGAATAAGTAGTGTTTGAGGGCCTTTCTAAATTGCATTAGGCTAGTAATTGCTCTAATGTTTGTTGGCAAGGCGTTCCAGAGTTTTGGAGCACGGAGACTGAAAGTCCTGTTTGCTGCCGTTGTGGTACATCTTGTGAGTTCTCGAGGCATCGTGAGCATATTTACAGCTATTGATCTTCTTGCTCTGTTCGGGATTATGGGTTTGATGAGGTCGGTTAAAGATGTGGAGGAGAGATTGTTTACAGCCTTGAAGGTCATTAACAATGTCTTGAAGATGATCCTAGCGTGAATAGGAAGCCAGTGTAACTTCATCAAAAGGGGTGTCACATGGTCACTCCTAGATGCCCCATGTAGAACCCTCGCTGCGCTATGCATTGTGAGCTGTAAGGGGTTCAAGGTGGCTTGAGGAAGGCCTAGTAAAATGACATTTGCATAATCCAAGTGAGGCATGATCAGAACCTGGAAGATGGTACGGAAATCTTCTGATTCAAGTATGAGACGAAGATGTCTGAGTGAACAGATCTTGTAGTATATTGATCTTACAGTACTGGCTATATGTTCCTTCATGTCGAGGTTTTGATCTAATGTAACACCTAGGTACCTTATTGTGGGCTTTGTTTGTAGTTCAGCTTCTCTCACCTTCAAGTATTGTGGGGGGAAAAAGTTCGGATTCTTCGATATGAAGAGCACTTCTGTCTTCTTATGTTGGATTCTGAGGTTTTGTGACGTGAGCCATTCCGATATGGCATTAAAGCAATTGGTCAGGGGGGATAGGTCTAATTTGTTTAGTTCGAAAGGCGTATAAAGGAGTACATCATCCGCATAAATCATGTAACTTACATTGAAGGACCGGATGATCTTACAGATCGGTTGCATACATATATTGAACAACAAAGCGCAGAGGGAGGATCCCTGTGGAACCCCCTGACCTTGGTGAAATGGTTCTGAAATTGCTCCACCAGATCGAACGTGTTGCCATCTTCCGGACAAGTATGATCTGCACCATTCTAGTGCATTTCCACTGACACCCTTCTCTTTTAGCCGTATTAGGAGGATCTCATGCCTGTCTAGGTTTAGGCAGTCAGTACACCCCTGTTCCAGCAAGTAAATACACACATGGCGATGCATGTCAACTGTGTGGGAATTTATAGAATTATCCTCCAGACAGAGCAGCCTGCTACTAGATGCATTAATGTATGCCACCGGCAAAGATACCTGGGGGGAGCCACGCTGGCTGACTTAGGCCAGGTAAGTGTGTATTTGTTTCCAGCATCATATGTGGGAAGGGCAGCTTCAGGGACTTTTCCTACATACATGGGTGCTAGTGTTCAACCAAAATAACATTTTATCTTTGTACAATTAGATTCCAATAATTGTATTGGTATGACAATTTTACCTGTGTTGCTTAGTGCGCAGTCTTTGCACTCTTCCTGCTCTGCAGCTTTCCTGGGGGAGGGATTTGGCCAGCATGCGGGAAAATACAGCGGAATGATTCTGTTTCCTCTTCTGAATGTTCTGCAGCCTTTGCAAATCTTCCTTGTCCATCTCTTCAGTTTCTGCTGTGTTGTCACACCCCTCCACCTCTCTTTAAAAGTGATCAAGTGGATGTTTGAGAGAGGGCCTCAGTGAATGACCCAAGTGCTATGCAGGAAGATTAGATTCAGGTTTTAAAAGGGGCCTCAAAAGAAGAGTGTTTAGGCTGGATTTGAATCTATTATGAGAGCGATCACAATGCATGTGTTCAGGAAGACTGTTCCAGACATTCAATGCTGCAAGGTGGAAATGCACAGATAACAGCAGGTTGTTCTACCAACCAAGGAGCTGTTTTCCTGAAACACACTAAGCATCTAGCATGCAAATTAACATGCACTGTTGGTGCACGCCTGCAGCAACTGTTACCATGCTGACATGACAATTAGCAGACGCTGATACACGCGCCAGCTACATGCTGTTTTTTGGGGGAAGCAGCTGGATGAATTATGGGTGGATAAAGGGCACGAAATGAACATTCAGCGCATGGTGCTGTCACTTGTATGGTTAGCGCAGGTGCACTTAATGCCCCCTCAGGAGGAGTTGCACCCTGCACTAATTTCAATTACATTTAATGCATGGGAAAGCCGTTTTCTGTGCAGTAACTGTCGGGAACACGCTGGGCATATCCTCAACAGCACACAGCCTTTGCACATAACGCACAGTAAGTTTTGCATGTAGCAAACAAGTAGTGCAAAACTTGGCACACCAGTAAAAGGGAAGAGGTTCGGATGGTGAATAAGGGCGGAGAGGTATGGAGGTGCTGCAGAGTAAACCCTAGTATAAGGCTAGTATAAGAAATTAATTTTATGCTGAAGCAGATGGGCAGCTAATACAGCGATTTGATGAGAGGGATTAATGGTGTCAGAGGTAGATAGAGCATGCCACTGCATTTTGAACACTTTGCAGCGGAAAAAGATGATTTAGCTTGGATGATTAGTCTTCAATATAGGGATGCTCTTATCTTCTGCAATTTCTTTATCACATTTGCTATTTAATTACATACCTTGTAAGCAAACAGTTGCTGTAGAGCTGGCGAAGGAAGCAAATCTCTCCAAAGTCGATCTAAAATATTTTGTTAGATTCTATACAAATATGTCACTGATGTCTTTGTACAGACAGGCGTGCAGCTGGTCTTCCCTCATGGATCCTTGGCGCCACCTGGTGGGAGTGAGATGCTTTCCCTATCGCAAGCAATTTATTCTGCCTACTTCGCTAATCGCGCTGCTTTGTTGTGCTTACACACTTGTCTTGCAAAACATTCAAAAGCACCTTTGCCGTGCAGCCCCTAAACAAGTGCTAGAAAAATATCACCAAGCCCATAATTAATAGTATGCCCGTTTAACGGGTACCGTCATTATACATAGCAGGCCAGGCAGTAACAACCAGGCTGAGAAGAAGAGTAGGGGCTTACCCAGATAATACAACCAAAGCTGGTGACTTCATTTTCATTCTTGCTTAACAAAATATGCATTTTTTAACCTGATGGATCATTGTCTCATTCATGTTTTTCAAAGCACTTGTTCTGGTCCCAGCACTCAACAGAACTTTGCTTGGACTGGATTTGGATTGAAGACTTAATTATTCATCATTTACAAATCTAAGCCAAGAGATATTCAGATTCAGTTGGTAGGTCCCTGCTCAAGAGGGCTTATATGCTGAAGTTATAGCTGAGGCAGTGAAGAGACTTGCCTGAGATCACAAGGAGCGTCCCCCTGCGATATCTGAGATCTGAACCCTGGTTTTTAGCGTGCTGCTTTAACCACTAGAAGTATTATTCATTATTTCCATGTCCGAAAATAACCATTCAGACATGCAAATCCCATTGACATCCCAAGAGCTATTTTAGAATGCCCCGCGTTTACATGGGTCTGACATGATCACATCTATATCATGTGGGGACATTCCCAAAAAGATACATGTGCACCAAATTTTAGAATGGTGCTGTATGTTTGGACCCAGTGGCAAACACGTCCATGCCTATACCTGCCCCAGGCATGCACAGGCAACTGCAAAGTGCTGGTTTTGGCAACCGTAGACTTAAGCAGAGAAGAGGAGAGTGCCCTCTCACTCTCCCAGTCATTTTCACCACTGCAAAAAAGCATACAGATAAATAAACAGACCTTTATCTTGGCTGCTGTGCTGCTTGCAAAATGACAGGCTTGGACATGTATGTGGCGGGAGGTATATGTTGTCTGGAATACTATCACGGACACGTCACTGTTGCCAGACCTGCCGCAGTCCATATCAGACACATGTAAGTTTATCAAATTGCCTTGGAACCTCCATGTGTTGGGGGTATAATTCTGCATGTCCTTGTGTCTTTTTCTATCTGATTGAGATACTTATCTTTTAGGGTGGAGACGGGCCAGTTTTAGAAAACACAGTACAGGTGCCCACCTTCACTGTTGCCCCTCATGAAATTTCAGATGTCTTGATTTGGATGTCTCAGATTGCATTTAAAGAGCCTGTCGAAAATGTGCCTTTAGGTGGATTTATTTGCTATACAAATTTTGATTTGTTGAGAGCCAGTTCAAGACAAGAATCTTTTTTTTTTTTTCTTTTTTTTAAAATTAAGATCTTAGCAAGATAAATCCGGCTGCTTCCATTTATAAGCAAATGGACACACTTCATTTTATATATATTCTTTCATTAGGAGGTGAGTGATATTCCTGCAACACTAAACCCCACAGAAAGTTGCTTGGGCACCTCTAGGCAGCTGGTTTTATAGCCTGCATTTGGCTGGCTCTGAGTTCTTTGGCACCGTTTGTTTTTTAAATAATGTAAAACAGAAAGCTTAATGTTATAAAAAGATAAAACCCTTAGGAGTTCTAAATTAATAGCATAAAGCCTTGCATCACAAGGCAACATGTTTTATTTAACATTGTTGACTGGGAAGGCTAGATGAAGACAAAAATCCTATCTTCGGTGGAGTCACAACAATTCGTGGGATGCATGCTGCATATTAAGAGTGAAACACTAGAACAGTTTTGAATGTGGCCAGTGAAGACACGCACAAACCCATTTGATTGTCAGCTGAAGCTGCAGATGATGCAAGAGTTTGTTCTGAGATGCTGGACAGATGCCTTTTTATTTAATTCAGTATCGTCTGATATGAGAAGGGTCTGAACATGCACAAGCTTGAAACCTGTAAGCGGTAGAGTTGGCCGTCTAGGCTTCACCCATGACTGCTGTCCATTGGTGCATCTTTCATGAACATTCCTATTGAATGTCTCAGACAAGTACAAACAAATCTCTTGAAAGCGAGCATACGTTTTATATTCAGTTACCTCATCTTTGGATCCGAAAGGGCTAGACATTATGGCTGAGAACTCTTAAGGCGTTTCCTGGGGCAGGTAGGAGCTATGAGAGTGTCTGGGAGGCTGACTTGGGAACAGAAGCCAAAATGGACATATCTTCTGATCACATATCAGCTGAGACGCCCCCTGAAGGAGGTATAAAGGTATGGACCTGATTTTGAGCGGCAGGCCAAAGCACTCTTTGAATGGCCCCATTGAATAGATGTTTAAGTGGTAATCATGATGGCATTTCTACTCATAAGTTAATCCTGGTAGAAGTTATACACAGAGGAGCAGAATTTGGCCATTCTACATATAGCTTTATTGCCTGCCCTCAGCCCAGGTCATGGTTTACACATTGTACATTTTATGTGTAGAGTCTGCAATGGCATGGTTTATGCATAAAATTATTTATTTATTTATTTAAACGTATTTCTATACCGCCTTATTCTGCAATCAAAATTATGCCTAGAGCGGAGGTCCAAATTCTTTTTAAAAAAGGAAGCGCATAAGTCTTTTTAAATATCAGACTCCACATTTCTTTAGGTCCTACAGATGATGTTTCCCAGGTCCTATGCATTTGGCTGACTTTTAACCTCCTGTTTTGGTCCATCTGAGAACTGCCTGAGGAGTTTGGGCTCCTTGTAATAGATCCAGATGCTGTTTGCAGCACAGAATCAAGAATTTCTGGCACATACTATCAGGCAAAAAAGAACCCCCAGCTCAGGGTAAAACTCGTGAATCCAAATATAAAAACTACCCCAGCACACAGAACCTCCCGTGTAAATAAATCATCAATCATAAACAAGGAAATACACTCTCTTTTTGTCGGAGTAACCTTCCACGTTGTGTTTCCTGGATTCTCTAATGGCTGTGTGCTGGGGTAGTTTTTATATTTGGACATACTATCAGGGCCAGATTGAAGAGATTGGTGACCATTGGCAGGACCAGAAAGCAGTGGAGAGAGGAGGTTTCTCCCTAAGTTATGATTTACTGTGAAGAAATGCAGAGTCATGCACTTACGAAGCAGAAATCCAAAGGAAATGTATTCAATAGGGGGAGAGAGGTTGATGTGCACAGACCAGGAGAGGGACCTCGGAGTGCTAGTGTCTGAGGATCTCAAAGTGGCGAAACAATCTGACAAGGCGGTAGCCAAAGCCAGAAGGATGTTGGGTTGCATGCAAAGAGGAATTACCAGCAGAAAGGAAGAGGTACTAATGCCACACTGTACAAGTTGTTGGTGAGGCCTCACTTGGAGTATTGTGTTCAGTTTTGGAGATTCTATCTCACAAAGGATGTAAAAAGACTTGAAACGGTTCAGAGGAAGGCGACCAAAATGATTTGGAGCCTGTGTCAGAAGACATATGAGAAGAGACTTGAAGACCTAAATATGAACACTCTGGAGGAGAGGAGGGACAGGAGAGATATGATGCAGACTTATAAATACTTGAAGGGTATTAATGGACAAACAAACATTTTTCAAAGAAGGGGAAGCTGTAAGACTAGAAGGCATATGATGAAGCTACAAAGCGGTAAACTTAAAAGCAACATCAGGAAATACTTTTTCATTGAAAGAGTGGTGGATGGTTGGAATGCCCTCCCGATGGAGATGGTAGGGGCAAATACAGTGACAGAATTCAAAATGTCATGGGACAGTACAGTGGATCTCTTTATAGCAAGAGGATGAAATCAAAGCAAACTTAAATATCTTTTAATAGAGGGGGGCTGACCTGCACAGAGCAGCAGGTACAACCCTAAACACAGGCATGGAGGAGGGGGGGGGGGAGTTGATCTGCACGGAGCTGCAGTTGCCACCTTTCTGGGTAGACTAGATGGGTCCTTACTGGTCTTTGTCTGCCATCATACACTATGTTAGTAGATCATAGAGCAGTCCTAAAGCAGGCACAATTGGATTCCTGTTCAGCCCAGGGTTTTGGTGTCTTCAAAAGCTGGAACCCTAGGCAACTGCCTGTGTTGCTTGTACCTAAATCCAGGCCTGCACACTACTAGGAAATATATGGCCAAACTAACCTTGTTTTGTGCATTAAGATCATCTTTGTACTATCAGAGTGCTAAAAACCATCAGGAATGAGTCCAACAAAATCTCTGCTTGTACAGTACATGCTTTAAAACCCTGAACAGAAGAATGAGACACCTCGAAATTAGAAGCCCCCTTGTAAGCAAGAGCTGTGTACCATTACAAGGGGGCATCAGTAAACAGGGACATGGTGACCCTTCCTCCCCCCAACAGTTAGTCCAGCGTCTCCCTTACCTCCTTTACCTTCTCCTCCCAATAATGCAGCATCTCCCCTCTTCCTCCCCTAACAGTGCAAGCAGAGGCCCACGGGGCAAACACCCGATAGGGCAATCTGCCCCTATCAGTGAATAAGGTGAATTGTTACTGTTTCAATGCAATGCTTAAATTCAGCTTCTCCAGTCACCTCACTTCATATGCCGCACTTGGTTCCGTACCAGCTTCTTTACCTGGGCATCTGTGGAGAAACGTCCTGATTGAGAGAAGGGACTCACGCACATTTTTACAGATGTGAACTGTAATATAATCCTCATTACATCTCTGCTGAGAAGCTACCATGGAGAACGTCAAATAATAAGCCAGAGAGGAAAATGGAATAAATGTAGCATCCTATCTTATTTCTAAGCTGTTCCTTTTTTAACCAGCTCTAATTATGCAAGACAGCCTTCTGAAGCCTGAGGTGTCTGCTCTCTGTCCATATTTCACTATCACAGTTTTCCCTCCTGCCCAAAAATACAGTGTGATAACCTTGCATAAGCACTTGTCTCTGGTCCCTCTCTCTCTCTCTCTCTCTTCTGCAGCATTCCCGATGGTCTTCCCCTTTGTCACTCTCTTTTCTGTCTCAATTCTCAAATTCCTCAACTATTCTGCTTTGCATGTATATTGAGCAAATCTTCAAGCTCTCCACAGATAAGGGCCTAGTCCCTTTACTCTTCCCACATACCCCTACTCAATGTCAGTCCATCATCTTTTGAGCTATTGCTGATCTCTTTGTCTCTCCCATGCCCATATGAAATCTGCCACTCTGTGGTTTCTCCGCTCTATTGGGAGGTGATTTTGGGCAGCCATTAATGGAAGACTATAGCTTTTTCTGCCCTTTAAAATTCTCTTCCCGTAGGTTCGACCTTCTATGCTGTATTTCATAAAACACCAGGAAAGACATTTTCTTTGCTAGAAATTCTGTTAATTTACATGTCATTTTCACACAAATGGGCACCTTCTGTGTAGGGTTATGCAACAGTTTCCTTTCCTTCTGTCTTCCAGTATGAGGTGAAGTGGTGGTCTAAAGCCCACGGTAATATCTGCAGTGCTGAATTTTCATGTTTGAGTCCCAAGAAAGTGCTATTAGAATATGGTAGGTTTGCTACATAGGTTCTGGGTTTCGTTCTGATAGAATTTTGTATTATTTCCCTATGTGTCCAGCGTTAGAGGTTCCTGTCTATAGCCAGTCTTAGAGAGTTTCTATAGACGCAACATGTGCCTATAGAACTTAAGCTGCGTGATACATGTTCTCTCCCCATCTGTACATACTCCAGATTTCACTCCCATGTGGCAGAATTGGTTCAGGGAGTTATTTTAGGAGAAGCCCTATTCACATATAAATTGCCTCCATATTTACATTGCTACTTTAGAAAGGGCAAATGCACAACATTGAAAGTAGATGGGCTGTGTCAAGGGTGTACCTTGGGTGGGACAAAATTCTACATATGTTTTTCCCATTTCATATACGGTATACACATGGAAGCCCCAAATTTTCTATGTATGGATTTACACCTACTCCCTGGCACCAATAGGATTTAAAAAGTGCTCCCAGCCAGCTTTCTTTTTCTTTTTATCTGTGTTTGCTATTTACTTACACTATCCCTTCATTTTCTTATTATTTTAACTTGTCATACTGACTTTGTAAACTGCTAGGATGTCTCTACCAATAGTGGTATATGAAGAAGTTTAATAAACATAAACATTCCCGCCCCCCCCCCCAATGTTTATTTCCCTCTCTGAACTGAAAAAGGGTGCAAGAGAGAGTCCTCTGAAATTAAGAGCATCTGCACATCTACTTTTGCAAAATGGCCCAGTTACATGTAAGTGCCGACGTTTACACATGCTTGTCATGAAATTCTGACACCTACACGGCTTGCTTGCTGGGTTCCCCCATCGATTTTTCTCATGTGTATCTTTCTAAACATCACTCCTCCCGCAGCCCATCAACATGTATTTTAGAAATAGCTCTACCTTTGGCAAAGTGATTTCTGAAATACCAGAAGAAGTGTAAACTGATGACATCCACATATCCATTCTAATCTCCACCTTCTGTCTAAAGTGTACCTTTAAATGAAAAAATTTAATGGTAGTTTTACCAAGTAGTTGAAACCGTCTGGGAGATTCTTGGCTGCATAGAAGACCCCTGAGACATTTTCTTATAACATCTTTAATGCTCCCCCATCTGACCTCCCTACCCCTTGTCCTCCTCCCAAATTAAAGAGTCAGACTGCACCTATGCTTTCTGTATTGTAAAAACAATGGAAAAAGGTCTTTTTCATTTTTTTAGGAATTAGTCAAAATGCAAAATGGATTTTTTTCAACAAATTTGGTCAGTTTTCTCCCCAGCATATAGAAAAACAGTTAACAGAATACCTCGACTCGGCCCGATCACCTATGCAGAGCACAAGCAGACCCACAAACCAGACATTAGAAATTTGCAGAGAAAAAGCGAAATGGAAATCCCAAGAAGCCGGACTCCACATATAGGGCAACACTGGAGAAACGGAAGCATTTCCTCCTCTGCGGAACCAAAAAAACAACCTCAAACAAGTCCCATCCTATTTTTCATTTTTATTTTTTAAATTTTTTTGTGGGGCCATTACCTCACACTGTGCACTAAATCAATAGCCACAGTGACCTAAGTGTTCCAATTTAAAGAAAATATATGTATTAAACTGTACTCCTCTTACTTATGAACATGTTAGAAAAATACTAAGCTGAAGACTAGCAGAGAAATCATTCACAATCCCATGAGGGTATCACGATTCCATTACAATCCAACACCACTGACACAGCCTTGGGTTTCGAACAAAGGCCAGGATGCCAAATTCATCAGGGAATCCGTATTACAAGCACTGCTGAGTTCCCACACCACTTAGAATAACTTCGAAAGTTGAGACTAGTGATTGCCACCTTGGTTATTTTGGACTTATTTTTCCTTGAACAACAACAAAAAAAAGACATGCGTATTCCAAAAGCTGACATATTCCAATCACTAAACTAAAAATAAAATCCCTTTCTTTCTATCTTTATTATCTGGACATCTTATTTTCTTTTTCACGTTCCTCATTTGTCTTCTCCTAAGACCTTGTCCAGGGTCTCCTTTCCATTTTCTGTTTCTTTCTTTGCTTACCTATATCTTTCTTTGAGATTTTTCACTTTCATCTCTTTTCTTCTTTTTTATGCCTCTATCTACTCATAACTAAATTCCCCTCCACTTTTCCCCATCATCTTCTGTCCTCAATCTCCTTTTTTTCATTTCTCCCCCACCCGTCAGCTTCCCATCTGCCACTATCATTCTTCCTAGCCCATCTCCCTGCTCTCACTTCTTTCCTAGACTCTTATTCTCCCCCACTTCTACCCTCCATACTTCCCTCCTTTCCAGTCCTCAAGTATTTTTCTCTGCTTCTAATCCTCTCACCAGCCCTAGCTCCTTCCTATTGTTCATGCCTTTCCTTGCATAGAAACATGACGGCAGATAAAGCTGATAGTCTGCAGCCACATTCACGTGCAAATCACATCCATGTGTACATTTCTACTTTAGAAATGGCAAAACTGACATGTGCCTGAATGCACCGTATTGCCTGCAGACTCTTTTTTTCTCTCTTTTATCCCCTACCCAGCATCTCGTCACCGCCAATCCAGCCTCAATCCCGCCCTTCCCTTTCTTATCCATTCCTAGTGCCCACATCCTTTTCCACTGCTAGTCCCCCAAATCATTCACACCATCTCACAACCCTTCTGCGCCCTTTAATTCCCTTCTCTGATTCCACTGGTCAACATTGAAATCGTTACTGACTTTAAAAGGCCCTGATCTGTAGTATCTTGGTGAGATGAACACGAATATAACATAAAAAAAATGTTATTGGCTCTCATTTTGAAGATATTGCATGTAGTTCATTTTTGACGTTTCACCATGTAAATTTATCCGGTAGGACATCAACAACATCCCAAATAAGCCTTGAATGATGTAATATTGCATCACATTGCATAATACCAGCATGCACAACTCATCCAGAGCTGATTGCATCATTTTCTGATGCAATGCAATTCTACTGCAAGACGGCTGCCGAAGCCATCTGACGTCAGCAGTGTACTATATGCAGTTGGAAAGGTTGAGCATTTAAAATATTTCAGACTGCGTGTGAGAAAGTTTAAGCTACTGTTACATGTAACTTTTATTAATCGTATAATTTTAGCCATTTAGGTACAATACAGAACAGTAATGCCGGGAAAGTGCGTTAATACCATTGACAATTTCTGCTACATTTGCGGAGAAGTGACATTTGTCAACCAGAAGAAAAGTATCACTTCTCAACTGAAGAAGGCATATCATCTTTACTTCGGATGCAAGATTGGTGACCAAGACAAGCCTTGGGCCCCGCATATATGCTGCGCTACATGTACAACACAGCTTTCACAGTGGTTGAATTGCAAAAGACCATCAATGCCGTTTGCAGTCCCCATGGTGTGGAGAGAGCCAAGCAACCACATAAATGACTGTTACTTCTGCTTGGTTCCTCCTCTTTCCAGTGGAATAACGAAGCAAAAGAAGTCGAGCATAGTCTATCCAAACATTCCATCTGCATTGAGACCAGTTCCACATGGTGAGGGACTTCCTATTCCAGAACCTCCATCAGAATAGTCTCTTGATTCATCTGATGAGGACATGGGTGAGCCGACCTGTTCTTCACCTGATCCGTCAGCATGCAGTGACCCAGATTTTCACTGGAATGCATTATCAACTCCACACAGAATAACACAGGAAGAACTAAATGACCTGGTTCGTGATTTGGACTTATCCAAGAACAAGGCAGAATTGCTAGGATCAAGACTCCAACAATGGAATCTTCTAGAAGAAGATGTCAACATTACTTCATATCAAAAGCGCCACCAGCAGTTGAAGCCTTTCTTCAGAAAGGAAAGTAATCTGGTATTCTGTTCCGATATTGAAAGCCTCATGAATGTCTTAAAAATCACTCATGACCCACAAGACTGGAGACTATTTATAGACTCTTCGAAACTGAGTCTGAAGGCTGTGCTTTTGAATAATGGAAACCGTCTTCCATCTATTCCAGTAGCGCATGCCGTCCACATGAAAGAGACATATGATAACTTAAAGCATCTACTGATTTCCATTAACTATAACAAGTACAGCTGGCACCTCTGTGGTGACTTGAAGGTAGTTGCCCTTTTAATGGGACTGCAGCAGGGATATATAAAATACATGTGTTTCTTATATGAGTGGGATAGCCGAGCAAGGGATTGGCACTACTTGCGGAAGGAATGGAATCGCAGACAAAATGTAACAGTTGGAGAGAAGAATATCCAACACCCAGCTCTGGTTGAGGCTCACAAAATCCTGCTACCACCCCTTCACATCAAACTAGGTTTGATGAAAAACTTTGTGAAAGCCATGGATCGCACTTTGCCAGCTTTCCAATACCTGCATGAAAAATACCCTCGACTCAACGAAGCAAAGATTAAAGAGGGAGTTTTTGTGGGTCCTCAGAGTCGAGAGCTCTTCAAAGATGACCGGTTCAACAACTTGCTGCAGGGTGATACAAAACAAGCATGGAATGCTTTTCGCCTAGTGTCAACAAACTTTCTCGGGAATGTTAGGGCAGAAACTACAAGGAACTAGTAGAAGACATACTGATGCAGTATCAGAAACTTGGCTGCAATATGTCTCTAAAGATCCATTTCCTTGATTCCCATCTCGATTTCTTTCCTGACAACTGTGGTATGGTTAGTGATGAACAGGGCGAATGTTTTCACCAGGATATCGCAACGATGGAGCAAAGATACCAGGGAAAATGGTCCACTACAATGCTGGCTGACTACTGCTGGACACTCCCCAGAGAAGCTCCCGAACAGCTGTACAAGAGACAGGCGAAAAAATCTAAGTAGTCTATGACTTGTTCTTTTTACAGGTATTAACCGAAGGCCTGTTATATTTACTATTGACATGCATTTCGTGATGTAAACATTAATTCTTGTAGATTACAAAAAAAACGAGCCAACTTTGCAATTTCACTGTCATATTCGTGTTCAGCATATAAAAATTGATAAGAAATTACTATTTTTATTTCAGTGACATGACTTTTGTAAACATTTGTTGACCAGTGTTCTCAATTACCACCTTTACTCATACCTTCATCTTATCTAACACTTCCACTCATATTCACCCATGTGCCAAGTTCCCTACATGTTGCAAACATTTGAACCATGCAGGACGCAGAATATGGAAAGAAGCAGCAACTCTAGTGCAGAAGGTGCCTTCAACCGGTCAGAAGTACCAGAACGGAGCTAGCAGGACAGGGCAAAGATTCCTGGCTCGATCATGGGGGGAGGGATTAGAGAGCGAGAGAGGAGAGGTTTTCACCTTCCAGCTACCTCGGCTGTCATGTTCTCTATGGAGGAGCATGTCCATGACCTGAAGACCTGTGCAATCAGGAGAGATTGCTGTGGCTATTTCTGTTTCTGTGCCGGGGATTCAGTAGCTTGGCCCCGCTGCTGCTAAAGATCTGTCCTCAGGAATAGCGTTGGTCAAGTGGTTCAGAGACATTTCACCCATTTTTGTGCCTATAGAAATATCTTTAGGAAACAAGATCTGAAAGGTCAAAGCAGAATTGTACACAACTTTGCTAAAATGGCTAAAATCATTAAAATTCCTTTTTCACGCTGGTTTCTAATTAATTCCTGAGGGGATTTTGGCATTTAAAGATTCTGAGAGCAATTTGTGCTCAGTCATGCCCTTTATTAATGGAGTTGCTCTGCTGTTTCCTCTTAAGCCCCCATGAAGGAGTCACATCGATACATGTTCACAGCATGGACAGCTGAAGAGTGGAGCTTCCTCATGCAGGTGTCACAGTGATACATGAATACAGCACGGACAGCTGAAGAGTGGAGCTTCCTCATGCAGGTGTCACAGTGATACATGAATACAGCATGGACAGCTGAGAAGTGAAGAACTGGTAACACATTACGCCTTAAATGATGACCAATAAAGACCAGTTCATCCAGCTACTGCTTTAATCAAAATAATACTGACCTCTGAGCGGCTGGCACCATTTGTATGAATACATCAAGGGGTTAGAGCAGTGGGTCTCAACCCACTCCTCGGCATATGTCTGCCTGGTCAGATTTACAGGAAAACCACAATGAATATGTATGAGAAAGATCCGCACGCACAGCCCCCCGTGAAAGCAGATTGTGTTTATCTTGAAAACCTGACGGACTAGTCATGTCCTGAGGACTGGGTTGAGAACCCCTGGGTTAGAGCGACTGGGGTCACTCTTTCCCCATGAAGAGTCTTTATGGAGCCCAAGGATAAGGAAGAGGTTGGAGGAAGGGGCTGGGAGATATTGCAATGGGGGCAAGGCAAAACAATTTTAAATGACATGAAAGCAAGCAAAATGAAATTTCCTGTTTTCATTTCAACTGATGGTGTTTCCCTAATGAGTATATTCATTCTCCTGCTTAAACCAATATCAGCTCCTCTCATGTCTTTTATTCAGCCTCCTACAACCTCTGGAGCAAAGACCCAGCTTGGGGATTTAACTGCCAACAGGCTGGCTGGTCGTGAAAGATAGTTTTTTGATTTTTAAGGTAATTGAATTTTGAATGTTTATGAATGCTCTGTGAATGGACAATAGCCAGGGTTGAAACCTTGACAAATGGAGCAATTTCTCACTGGCTTCAAACATGTGCTAATTCAGCTATTGGTTTAAATCTTTGGTTTCCAGGTGTCCACAACATCTGTGAGCATTTTTTTGTGTGCAATTAAGACAGTCTGAAAAATCCTCACCAGATAAGGCTGGTATTACGACTCACTTGCCTAATCACCAGGTTCAAAGTCACCGAGGATCCCACGGAGAGCTCTCAAATTATCTCTTTGTGGTTTGGGCTGGAACCCTCCTTGTAAGGAGGAAACAGGTCCCCTTCGGCATGGAGTCTAACTGAACTTCAAAGAGTGTATCCATGTATTATTAACAGCTGACACTGGGATTCAAAGGCAATAGCCGCAGCAGGCAGCCCGGGTTTCTGTGCGGCTGGTGCTCTTAGACTACTAGTGTACTGTTGAGGTGGTTTTCAGCACTGCCAGGCTGTGCTGGCTGGCGGCCAGAAAGGATATTATTTTTGGAATAAGCAAGCATGGAGATAAACTGTATGTTATTCTTGGTGACTCATTTTTTTGGAGACAGGGCAGCTAACCTTCCTTCCGACGGGTACAGTCTATTGGAAGTTGGCCATATCTCTCACATGTAAGATTACCCTAGAGCACCTCTAATGCTTTCCACATAACTGACCAAGAGTGACACCTGCTGGACAGAAAGGGGTATTAGCTCACATGATAAATCAGCATTCAGAATGAATTATTAGAACTGATAGATTTTTGTATTGTGCGTTCTGTGAAATTAATTTCAGAATCAATTCATTGTCTCATCCTCTTCCAGACAGTCCGTTTTCTAAAACATCATTTGTGATGCGTAAAGATTGACTTCCTCCTGTGCTGTGGTTTTGCTCAGGATTTGCTTTGCTTATGCTGGTGGAGCCTGTGACTAAGAATGAAACTCCTAGCAAGGTCTGGGGGTGCAACAACCCTACACCACTCTGCAGATTTGCAGACAAAGAGTTCCTGAAAACATAAGCACATGATCCAAGAGTAGAGAAGGGCCAAAATGTAACATTTCCTTCTGTATGACCACCAAATTCTGTCCCCTCCTTTCTGAACAATACTTTGTATTTTAGCCTATTTGTATAGATCAGTGCAACAAACCCCAACTTTAAAGCAATTTTCGTTGTTTTTTGGGCAGCAGAATGTGAAGAATATACAAGAACATTATGGGGGTCATTTTGGAAGCCCTACTCATGCTTTGGATGTTTCAAGAGACCTCCAAAGCACAGAGACATCTCCAGAGCCATTTGAGAAGCTGACTCTGGCGACATCCCCAGCGTGAAGACGTCCAAGTCTGAATGGGGGCATGTGGAGGCGTGGCTGGGGCATCATCCCACTGGGGCATCAAGCTTAACATTAGATCTGCTCCAGGTATAAAGGCAAAAGCACTCCATCACCCCCAGTAGCCGTGGCATTTGAACCCTAGTTTAACCATTAGGCTGTCCTAGATGTCCAGGTTCTGCAATACAATTCTGGGAATGTTTATGCACATGCCCCCCTGCAGACATTTGTGAAATCAGGTCTGCGCCTGGACGTTTTTTACTTTTTTTCCCAAACATTCTGGTTTAGACATCCCAGATTGCACTTGGACATCTCTTCCAAAATTCCCCTCTAAACCCCAACTTTTTAAGGCTGTTTTTAAATCTTAACCCTAATCAGAGTCTTGATGTTATATAAGCTCATGTATGTGTTTTGACAAGATGGTCAACTCTATTTTATTTAACCAGTTTTATATACCACCTTTTCCTTCAATCAAAGTGGTTTACATATTGCTAACTATGCGTTAGGGTTAGGTGGGGGGGGGGGTGGAAGGTTATTGGGGTGGGTACTTGGGAAGGAAGTTTGGGGTGGGCACTTGGGAAGGAAGTTTGTGGTCTGTGAGGGCGCCATGAGCTGCTTGGTTGTGATTGTGCTCATATGTTGGTTTGTAGGTTCTGGGAGGGTCCATAGTACTGTATAAATAGTGTGGTTTTGAGCATAGTTTTGAAGTCCTTTATGT
Organism: Ichthyophis bannanicus; assembly: GCA_033557465.1. Taxonomy (NCBI): domain Eukaryota; kingdom Metazoa; phylum Chordata; class Amphibia; order Gymnophiona; family Ichthyophiidae; genus Ichthyophis; species Ichthyophis bannanicus. The sequence goes on along the minus strand of CM066047.1, from coordinate 30,923,671 downwards.
CACTCGTGGATCTCATGCCGTCAGGCAGGGTGTTCTGTAATTCTGGTGCGTAGAGGGATGGTGCCCTTCTGGATGTTGTGTGTGTAGTCCTTTGGTATTCAGGTGGGGTGTCTATCTTATTATCCCTCTATGAGGCCAGCTCCTCTGTATATTTGTTCAGCAATATTTGATTTCATTTTGTTTGGTAGACTGTTATATTGTGACCTGGCCCGAGAGAAATGCTGTGCTGTGAGTGACGGAGATTGCTTGAACTTTGGCAATTGCCATTCAGTTGTTGAGATACATTTATTTCAGGGGGGGGGGGGTGTTTGGCGGCAGCAAAGTTTTGAACCACTGGTGATGTCATCACTAGGTGCCCTGCAGATACACTTAAAGATGCAAGCCCTGGGATGCATGACGTACGTAAGTGTGCCAGGAAAGGGGCGCAGTGAAGGAGCATTTCCCTTCATGTGGCATTTTGAGTGACCTTGGCACACTACTCTACCAGATTGGCATCGCAGTGTTATGGTAATCTGGTCATTTCGTTATTGGTATTTTTGCATTTGTGTGTTCAGGTGACATTGGTAGTAATACTTGTTCTCTTTGTACGTAGAGCTTATGTGAAATTTGTTGATATCAACTACATCCCTGTAATTATATGCCACAAATGTGGCCCTTTGGTCTTAGCTGTACCTTTGAGTGTGACTGATGCATGATTGATATAACCTAAAGTACAACTTATTGCCAATCTGATTATAGATAAGAACCAGAATGATGTTGGTATCACTGAATCTCGATGCCTATACTGACAATATTTTGTTGAAACAATTATACTCTGCTGGTTAAATAGCAGCAAGGTAGGAGTGGCTGTAGGGAAGGTGGAACTTTAATAATATGTTATAAGCAGTTTGGTTTCGGTCACATCGAAGCTGCTTTATCTGATTTGTCAGAGGCGGCAGTTGTGTACCGTGGATGTTGGGGCTTGCGTATGGTTTATATTCTGCCAGATAGTGAAATTGGATGTGCCTGTTTTCATATCAATAGATATGGACTTTACTAATCAGATAATTGCAGGTGATTTTAACCTGCAATTAGATATGAGTAAGTCATGCCCATTGATCTTCTAACAGTGATGCAGTCTCTTGCATTTTCCCAGGTTGTCTCATGATCCTTCTGCTTCATCCTATAATGTCTCCAGACTCTCTATCGAATCCATGGTCAGATCATTCTGCGTTAACAACTAAGATCGTGGTTCTTGAGAAATCTGTCTTGCCTAAATTTAAAGACACCGAAAACTCTGGATTCATATTCATGAGCTCCAACATAATACAAAAAGAGTGTTAATACTGCTAGATGATTGTAGTACTCTGGTGGGCTTCAGCAGTCATTAAACCATCCAGGGGAATTGTTTGAATTGATTAAGAATTTGATTGCATCAGTGGGAAAGGATCTCTTAGGTCAAATACAATCTGCACAAGAGTTGTCAATCATTTTTCAGATGAAGGTAAAATAATTACCAGATCTTACGCTGCTGTTGCTCAGGCACGGAGACAAAATGGGAATCCTTTAATTGAGTGGACGAGAGATTGAAGGATATTAAATAAGATGAATCCAAGTACTAGTTACTTTGATTTCATCTCAGTTGCTTCTATAAAAACAGTCCGAGTAGTAGTTAGCCCTCAGTGATTCACTAAAAGAAGGCTATATACCGACATTCTTAAAAACTGCAAATATCCATTGAATTTGGAAAAAAGAAAAGCTAGACTCTACGCTTTTGTAGTAATTATTGACCAACAGCGATTGAGCAATGTGTACATCTGCAATTACAGCTAATCAATTTTTGGTCATAAATCAGTATGGTTTAGGTCACAGCATTGTACAGAGGTGTTATTACTGTCTGTGATTGACTCTTTTCTGTTAGGGCTTGAGAGTAGTGGGACTGCTCATCTTCCATTGTTTCTCGATGTTGACACTGTAGACCACAACATATTATTGGACAGTTTGGAGCACCCTAGGGATTGGAGGTGTGGTGATGTCATGGGTTCAGTCTTTTGGTAATGACCACGCTCTCAGCAGGCAAGAGTTGGTGCAGACGTATCAGAGTGGATGTGGGTAATATTAATCATGGAGTCCCTCGGGGTTCAGCCCTTTCAACCATCCTATTTAATATTCACCTCACTCCTCTCTGTGAATTTTTGCATTGCTTCGGCTGCAACGTTTCGATATGCAGATGATATTTTACTGTTTGTTTCTTTTTTCTTTAAGAGTTGGTGTGAAATCTGTAGCAGAATTTGTATCTTTGGTTACCTAATAATAGCATTTGTGTAAATGGTGTGACTCTTTCAGTGTGAACTGAGATAATATATTTAGGAATTATCTTGGACTGTAAGCTATCAGTGCGCCCCATATTAGAATGAAAGTACATAAGATATTTTATAGATTATGGAGTCATTTTAGAAGCTCTATTCATGATTTTGCATGTCTGAAAATGCCCATTTAGATGTGCCAATCACATCCACGTACCAAAATCCATTTTAGAAAGGCCCAAATTTACACTTGTCCAGCACGATCATGTCTGTATCGCATGAGGGTATGGCAGAGGTGTATCTGCGGCACGTACATTTGATTTTCGAACTGGCTGCACATTTATGTCACTGGGGACACGTCTATGTTTAGGCATTTGAAATGTGCTCATTATAGCCAGCAAGCAACAGTAGGGAGAAGAGGGAAATGCCCTATGTCTGCCCCCAATAATTTTAGCTCCTTCAAAACAGTATATTGCGACAGATACATGTGAGCAATTGGAAATGCTGTCATGAACACATCTATGTTGCCGGTATCACAGGCATGTATATTTCACATGTGCATGTTTCTAAAATCAGCTGCTTCCGTGCACAAGTGTGGAGGTTGATGCTGCACGCTCTGGAGATGTTCGTCTTTTGGGGTGGATATAGGTCATTTGGAGTGGAGGAGTAGCTTAGTGGTTAGAACACTGGCTTGGTAACCAAGCAACCAGGGTTCAATTCCCACTAGCACTCCTTGTGGCCTTGGGCAAGTCACTTAACCCTCCATTGCCTTGGCAATCTACTTCCGGTGACACGGCCAAGAAAACCCAGGAGCTTCTGGGTCGCCAGGAGTCAGGACTGACTCGAAGGCACACATTGCATTGCATAGGTCATTTCTATGTGCTCACCTTCTTTGCTGTCCCTCCGATGGAATTTCAGATGTTTGGACTTGGACATCCTAGATAGCACCTAAACAGCTTTTCTAAAATGCTGCTTTATGTCTATTAAGGAGATTGACGTATTCATTGAGTGAGCATGACTTTCATATAGTCTACCATTGGCTGATTACTGAGATGCTCTTCATGTTGGTATTTCGCCCATTGCAGATAGCTTTGAATGCTGCTGAACACTCAAATTTTGGACTTGGGAGCTGCAGTCATATAACTCCGCCTCTTATACATCTACATTGGCTGCCTATAACGTTTTGTGCCCAATATGAATTATTAGCGATTGGATAACTCTCCTGGGATAGCACTGTTACCGTTCTGTTCTTCTGAGCAAGCAGTACGGTTTCATTATCGAGATTGATTTGATGATACCAGCTGTAGGTACCATAAGAAAAAGTCTCAACAGGCGCTAGGACATTTTCGGTGTCAGAAGAGCCTACAGAAATGGAATGATTTACTGACGTCTTTGAGAATTGAAACGGATTCCTATGATTTTAGGAACAAGTTAAAAACACATTTATTTATTTTAGTATACCTAGCAGCAGGGTTAGACAGTCTTTGAATATTTATTTTAGGAGGGATCTGGGGTACCTGTGTTGTTACTACTTTGTTTATATGATGTAGTGTTTTTATGTTTATTTTAAGCAATTCATAATTGATATTTGCTTTCTGTAAATCACTAGATACTATGAGATGGACAGGATATGAAGACAATAAATAAATAAATACATGTATATTATATTACATTTCTCTACCACTTTCCTCGAACATTATTCAGTGGGTTACAGTACAAAAGCGATGTTTATGTCTGGTAACATTACAGAAATGAGTTATACATGGGTCTCTGTCAATGTACCTAATAATAATACGTAAAGCAGAATAAGATCATTTAGAGGAAACCTGGGCGATGAGTGGTTCATCCTGCACATGACCTTTCTGCAGGAAGGCTGATCCCTGATCATCAGTCAAGGTTCTGCCTTAGCACTTGAATAGATAAAAGCTGGGCCTCACTGTCCTATGTTAGGGCCCGTGATATTTACCTTTAGCTTCCCCTACAGCTGCCCCTCCTCCGATGCAGTTTTCTTGGAGGACGGGCAAAAGCGGCAGGCTGGTACTGTGTGCACGTGCGCGGGCATTTTAAAGCTCGCCATGGCGCTGAAGCGGAAGTTCAGCTGCCGCTTCCTGGCGGGTTGGGATAGCGATGCTGCCCTCCAGGGTCTTCTGCTCTAGGCGATTGCCTAGTGGATGGGCCAGCCCTTCCTACAGCTGTGATACATTATTACATCTTTAGGGAATAACTGAGGTATATGTGAGGCAGCTACATACATATACTTCCAGGGCCACTGTAAATCTTGTTACACTTTGCCCTTTGAATAGTTTTTATGTATTAGATATCTATGTGGCTGGTAAAAGGAAAAGAGCTGAGATGCGAACATTGGAAGCCCTGGGCTGGACTGTGGCTGGACTGGACTGTGTTCCTTGAGTTTCCATTCTGCACTGTTTCCTCTGGGCTGCTGTTCCTCATGGTATCTGTGATGTCTTTGTGGCTGTCTGACTATTTTTGCCAGGAATGCATGGCTGCTGTGCCTGCCCAAAATTTAGCTGGGGCCAATATAGACCCGATTCTGCTGCCAAGACATCCAGATATACCCGCACTGGTAGAATTGGGGGGATGCATGTCCAGGCACTCCCCATATTCTGAGGAGATTGACATTGGGGGGCTGCCCGTCCCCCACGCCAGAACACCACTGCTGGGGTGAGGGAGCAGTGTATCCTCAAACCATGGCAACAAGCCATCTACCTGATGACTCGGAATACCATGGCCCCCCATCAACCCCTGTAGACCACTGCCTGGGCGGCACCAGATGCCCCTATGGCCCGGATCATGGCTGCAGGGGCTTGGCTGGGCCAACAGCATGGTATGTGGGGGACTGTTGCATGCAATCGCTGGGACTTATTCCACTGTCGGGATGGAATATGCTGACGTCCTGCGGGGTGCCGGGGAACATACACCAGACTTTTCAGAATAGGCCCTGTACATTCCAGCACCTGGCCACTCCCCCATTCCATCCTCTCCCATCCACATACAGCACTCCCCACACAAACACTGTGTATGTATAGAGAACGCTGTCTCCAGAATACTCTGGTGCTGATGTGCTCCGGCTGGATGTCCAACCTGCATGTCTAATGGCACTATTTGCTGATCGGAATGCCTCACCTACTATAGGGGTTGAAGACATTTCATTTGGAGGATTACAACCAACTTGGAATTGGTCTCATTGGTGGATTGCAGGGTGTGGAGGTCATTGCAGAACACGAATAAGCCAGGTAGACATGTGGGAGAGACGTTTGTCCCACTAAAACATCTAGAACCATATTCCGAAACCATTCAGCCCTGCATGTACACGGTGCTAGCATGGGGATCTCGGAATGTGGGCATGGCAAGCCACAGAGACATAGAAAGCATACTCAGGAAAGGCCTGTGTATGTCCCGAGTGTTTCCTGCGGATGCCTACTTTATACTAGTGGCAACGTGAAATAAGACCAGGACTTACAAAAAATTCTGCTCTGATCTTCAATGCGTCCCATAGAGATGAATGGCTGTGACACGTCTGTATTGAACTGGTGTGTCTGCTGTGTGGGAGGGCACAAGATGCAGATATAAAGAATAGAATGCACAGGTGAGAGATGTTTGTAAAATTAAGGAACAATAAAAAACACCTCTATGGAAATATAAAGCACTGCAATAATCTTTATTCTGGCTAAGCTGACATTTGCTGGCTATTCTTGGCTTCCCTAACAATTCCAGTGTTTGGAAAAATGGGAATGTAAATGTAGAGATGGTATGCGAGGTAGTATGGAGTAGAAGTGTGTTTGGCTGACAAATGCAGATCAGATGTGGTGTTCTGAAATGCCGTGCCATTATGTCTTCACAGCAGTTGTTTATAGGTGCAGGACATGTTTTTTGCAGAGGTGTTATTTGTGACTGCAAGTGAGAGTGTGTGTGTCTGTGTGTGTATGTGTGGTTTGAGTATTGCATGGGAGGATCTGGTGTGCTCATCCTGCAAATCTGGGGGGACATGAATGTCTGGCCAGTACCTGGACTGTAGGGATGACCACAGCATCACTAGGTGCCAGTGTGATCAGGCAGAATAAATCAGAAGAGGTTCTCTATAGCGAAATGTCAAAACATATCCCTGTCACTAATAAGGGACCCTCAGTAGGAGAGCACTGAGCATTCAACAGTGTAAACAGCACTAAGACATGCCCAGAAGCACCATCATTGGTCTCTAAAATGTGCACATTTCGGCATGTCTTAGTGCTGTTGCACTGTTGAATGCTCAGTGCTCTCATACTGAGGGTCCCTTATTAGTGACAGGGATATATTTTGACATTTGCTATGTAGAATGTCTTCTGATTTTTTCTGGTCCATACTGTCATGATGCGGGCACTAATAAAGCTGATTTTATGAAAAGAAATCCTGATTTAGAGGAACTAGAGGTGCAGTTACCTCCGGGCACACATAGAGGGAGCGGGAGCAGACATACTGATCCTAGTGAATCTAATCACAGTAATGACCTGCAGCTGACAGAGAACCAGGAAGTCAGTAACAAAGGTTCTCTTTATAAACCAGAGCAGAACGCTCTTGAAGGGCAGGAGGAGAAGGAGAGGCAAAGGCAGGAGGAGAAGGAGACGCAAAGGCAGGAGGAGAAGGAGACGCAAAGGCAGGAGGAGAAGCGAAAGACACAGCAATGGAGATGGCAGCAGTTGCAAAGAAAGCCATGGACAAATAAGCAGTGGGAACAACAGCAGGAGCTGAGAAAGGAAGGAACTGGAACCGGAGCTGAACTAGAAGCTGAACCAACAGTAAAGCCTAGAAGCTGAACCAACAGTAAAGCCTAGAAGCTGAACCAACAGTAAAGCCTAGAAGCTATCAGAGGTACAAACCTGTTTGCTGTGAAAGAGGCCAAGTTGGAAGTTGGAACAGAAACAGACCACACGAGGTGGGAAGCCATAGAATCCAAACTAAGCCTATTGGGCAAGGAGAGTTTGGTAGAAGGTGCTCCAAGGTAAGAGGCGGTGCCACGCCTAGTTCTTTTACTCTGCCTGTTTATGATACAAGGAGAAGGAAGCTAAGAACCAGAGGGGAAGGTTCTGTAAGGAGTTTATCTCCAGAAAAGCACTGCTCAGTTTTACCCAGTCAGAAGGAAAAACAGTTGTATAAACAACAGAGGTTTTTACTCCATGAGCCAAGGTTTGAAACAGTAAGGTTTAACCCTAAGCATTGCACTGCTGGAAGCCACCCGCAAAGAAAGCTTCTCTCTAAAAACAACCTGAATAAAGATTGGTATTCTAATTTACCACCAGCCATAAGAGTGCCTGCTTACCTAAAGCAAAACTCCCATGCTGAAGATTGTCAGGCTAACATAGACAGGGATAGTGAAACCCCTTTGACCCAATATGAGGAAGAGGATATGATGGAGGTGGATTTCCCCCATACTATTCCCTCATCTTTGCCGGAGGACATGGAGTGCGATTGGTGCACGGCCTACGCTCCCAAGTGTGCCTGCTGTAACGAAGAATGAATGTAAATATACTTTTGGTTGTTTATTGTGAAGAATATTACCTTTAAGAAAAACCTGCTATAAACTGTGAAGTAACAGTTCTCAAGCCAGAGAGCCTTGGCACCTTTTGAAACAAAGGACTATTTTGTTAAGCAACGTATCTCTAATTTGAACCCATGCATTATAACGGGGAATAAAGCCTTTTATTACCCTTCACTCAGGTCTTATTGTTCTTTATAGCGCTACATAGTGGCGCGCAATCTTTGTGTCACGACACCTTGTGGCAATACTTAGCATCGTACAGACTGTTTTCAGAGATGACCAATGCAAGCATAACTAAGGATGTCTTCTGCTGCCATGTCTGTTGTGATGCAAGGTATGTCATGACAAACATATCACTTTCTACCTGCTTTTATACTATCTTAGAGTGCACCGAGATTACTTTGCAGTGTTTTGAGCAATCCACAGGCTGCTATATATAGTCTAGTTTGCATCAACATTTATGTATCATCAGTGTTCATGTGTAGTTTGCATCAGCTCAGCACTGTCAGTGAGAGGAGCAGCTTAGGAGATGCAAGTTTTAAGGGCGGTATATAGTTGAGATGTGCGGTATAGAAAACGTCCATCTTTTCAGAATACAGTGAGCGCGGGGACGTACAAAGCCCTTTGCTGCATATAGCAGTGTGGCACACTCCATAGTGTTTTGTTTGTGTCGCACTGAGAATGTCTATGTCCCCTATTCCAAAATTGCGGGTGTGTTTATCCCCACAGTTGTGGAATCACATTTAAATCAGACCCATTTTTGATTTGGAAGTGTCCGCGGGCAGGCGTGCATGTTCTGGAATTGGGCTCCATGTATATAGAAAGATAGACAGACAGGTAAATCCAGATAGAGAGACAGACACATCTCTGTAAACTTGCATTTTTATGTCCTTCCATCCCCTCTGGGAGAGATAAGGAAACATGCAGATTTGTCATGACAACCTTGAATAAAGCTGTACTCAATACCCCACACTGCAGAACCATGGAGGAGGCTCTTCAAAGAAGCATCTGAGAACAGAGCATGGGCCAATGGAAGGCAATGAGAATATGTGTGCTCAGTTCCACACCTTCCCACGAAGTCAAGCCAGAAGATGCAACGTGCTTCCCACACAACAGTAATGCCCTGAAATATTTCCCACACATGCTTCCTAATCAGTCTTCTGATGCCCGATAGGTGTGGGGCTAATAAAACATGAGATCAGGGCTATTTTTACTGCTTTTTCCTACGCCCCAGCTTCATTAGATCTCCAACTTTACATCTGTCTTCCGTCTCCTTGTGAGATTTTAACAATGCAGACAATAGAACTGCTGACAGTCAGACTTTCCATCCCAGAAGTGGCATTTTCTGCAGACAAGTTCAGTGTTCATTTAACTTCCTATACAATGAAACCGACAAGCTCTCCATTCGCACTTCAAATACATCTACTCAACTGAGCTTTGAAACAGAAATGGAATGCGCCAGCACTACCAGCCCTGACATACTCCATTAAACCGCATCCATTTCAAGAATGTAGTCATTGTAGTCTTTGGCTGTTTTCCTATCTCTGTCCTAATTCAGCTCTGAAAAGAAAACAATTAAATGCTTTCAGGTATTCTCCTAGGACAAGCAGGATGAGTCAGCCACAATAGTACTACTCTCTATAGCTCAGAAGGGCTTTTCCTTTCTGAGCATGGGCCACCCAGGCCACCCCCCAGGGTCCGCCCCTAGCCAGCCACTCTTCATTCTTCCGCCTTGCCAACAAGACAGATTTTCCTACACTCTCTTCATCAAACATCTAATTTCACGAAAACAGCAATTTCAGCAATTTTGCAAAGACAGAAACTCCAATCAACCTCTATTATGCCCAAACCCGGTTTTAAAAAATGTCCTACCTGCTCCAGAAAGATGGAGCAGGACACCCATGCCTGTTGCTTGAGATGCCTCAGAGTCTCACACAGGGTAGAGGACTGCACTCACTGTGCAATAATGTCCCCCCCCCCCCCCCCCGTGCCAGGAAATTCAGAAAACATGCCCTCCGGGATCTTCTTCAAGAGGCAGGAACTTCAGCACTGCAAGCTGCTGCTGACCACGTGGCCGCCCATGCTGCCCCCGATGCTCTTCCGATGCAGCCAACCTCCTCCACAGCTCTGGATGTGCCCTCCCTGGCCTCCATCCGCAGCCGCGAGTTTCCTGCTTCCCACTCCGGGCTTCTGACTCTTCCTGCAGCTTCTTCTCAGCCACCGGCTTCCCCGGAACCCCCTCTGCAGACAACGTGGGAGCTCCAGGGCATGCAGGCAGCCATCTTGCCTTCCTTCTCCGCCTCCGGCTCCGCTCCCCATAGCGTCATTGGTCAGCACCACGGCAAGGAGTCCTCCTCTGAGTCCGCCCCCATGGCGCCATTGGATGGCACCACAGCAACGGGACTGCATCACAGACTGCATCACCAGGCAGCCCAGGGCACTCCCCCCTGCACCGGCAAGCCTCTCTGTCGGCACAGAGACACCCACGCCGACGTAGCAGAGGTTCAGGAAGACAGCACAGGCACAGGAAGAGGCACTCAAAGGGCAGTTCTCAGCAGCAGCCCAGCCCCAAAGAGACATCACAGGCACAGAAGCAGCAGCAGACACAGAAGCAGCTGCAGCAGCAGACATGCTCACAAGAGGAACTACAGGCATAGGAGCAGGGACAAACACAGATCCTTCCACAGACACATCTATGCACCCTCCAGCAGCCCCTCCTATGTTCTTCCCCCTCCTCTGACTCAGAACCCAGGGAGGGTGGGGAGACCGCCATCCAGACCCCCATGCTGCTTGAGGCACAGGACAAAGTTCAACACCCAGACTTAACGCAGATTTCAAACTTTCTCTCCAGCCTCTTTGACCAATGGGCAAAAATCAAGCACCTACCTCTACTTCATCGGACCCGAAGGTCCCTAGATCACTAGCCTCATCCACAGGGCCTATACCTACAGAGATGGCTCCCCTGCCCTCCTGTAACGCTGCTGTCCCAACAGACCCTGGGCCACCTATGACTGCGGAAACCTCGGGGCTCGATTTTGCGCCCGTACCGGCAGATCCCGCCACCAGCATCCCAGAGGACCTCACTTATCCCAGATTTCTCCACAAACTGGCATCAGCTATGGACAGCTGATGCCAGTTTGTGGCAGTAGTATCTGTCTCCAAACAGAGAGTCGCCAGTACATGCTGTCCAGCTACTACTGGACAGCCCTCAGACCAGCATCCAGAAACCCAAGCAGAGCGGAAATTCCTCGAGACCCCGAAAGCCCCTGCAATGATTCCGGTGCATCCTCTACTGCAGGAGAACCTCCTCCAGCTTTGGCAAAGCCCCAGCTTGGGACCCCCCCCTCTATGTGCAAACTGGACTTAAAATACCAAGTCCAATCCTCTCCAGGATTCGACAAGACCCAACTCTCGACGATATTGGCAAGAAAACTTTCCAATGTGCCATGTTCAGTGCAAGAATCTCTGCTTACCAACTACAGCACACCCTCTACCAGGACGTCCTCCTAGAGCGTTTGAAAGATGTCATCTCAGCCCTGCCACAGGACAGTCAGCCTTCCATCAATACCTCTTTAGCAGACCTACAGCAATGCACGAAGCACCAACTGCGAGCATCCTTAGATTCCTTTGATGCGGCCGCACGCACATCTGGGACTGCTATCTCCGCCCGCAGACTCTCCTGGCTCTGGGCCTCCGGTCTTAGAGAAGATACCCATGACCGCATCGCTGATGCCGCATGTACTGGCGACTCTGTTTGGAGACAGAGTCAATGATACTGTCTCCACTATAAAGGACAACTGCACCACACTTCAGACCCTCACTGACGAGGGCCTTGAGCGCAACAACCGCAAGAGCTCCTACCATCAGAGACAGTAGCACACTTCAAAACGGCAATATACTACATAACGGAAGTGGCAACCGCCACAGTACAAGTCACAACAGCAGCATTCCTCCTACCGCAATAAACCCCACCAGCATGACCGGAGACAACAAAAGGCCCCCCCAAGCTGGGCCAGCGAAACAAAGCCAGCTTTTTTGACAAACAATGCACAGCCTGCCCCCCCCCCCCCCGGGGCCAGTTCACCAACTTCCTCCCGGCATGGGAGTTCATCACGACAGACAAGTGGGTACTACAAATAATCAGGAGCGAGTACCGCATCAAGTTCCACTCTACTCCATGCCAACGAAACCCCCCCCAAGAGAGGGCGGACCCCGCAACACCCACAGGTCTGCCTCAAGAAATATCCTCCCTCTTGACTTCCAAAGCAATCGAGCCTGTGCCACCAGAGGAAATTCACACTGACTTCTACTCCAGATAATTTATGGTTCCCAAGAAGTTGGGTGGGTCACGCCCTATGCCTTCCCGCCATTTCCACTGATACCACTGACCCTGCAATGGATCATTTCGGACAGGGCACAGGCCATCCTCATAGCCCCCTTCTGGCCCTGCCAGGGATGGTTTCCACTCCTCAGCCGCTTGGCACGGGAAGCACCTCTTCGCCTTCCCCTACTGCCGGACCTCATCTCTCAGGACGACGGCAACACCCTGCACCCCAATCTACAGACCCTGTCCTTGGCAGCATGGAGGCTGAACGGTCACTCTAACACTGCTCCACCTCCCACCAGAGGTCGTGCAGGTGGTGCTTGCAGCACGCCGTCTGTCTACTAGAAAGTCATATGGCTTGAAGTGGCAACGCTTCTCCTCCTGATGCTCCGCACTGCAGCTCAATCCTTTCTCCTGCCCCATGTCGCAGGTGCTGCAATATCTGACAGAACTCACCCAGAAGAGTCTGCAACCTCAGTCAGTACGAGTTCACCTGGCCGCGATCGCAGCTTTTCACGACCGCTGCAATGACACTTCCATCACGGCCCAACCCATCGTCGCTTGGTTCATGAGAGGACTCACCAACCTGTACCCTCCGCGCAAGGACCCGATTCCCCACTGGGACCTCAACGCCGTCCTCGGCCAACTCATGCTTCCCCCTTTTGAGCCCTTGACTACAGCGGACATGAAACATATCTCATGGAAGACTGTGTTCCTGGTTGCCATCACATCAGCCCGACGAATCTGTGAGTTGCAAGCATTGGTGACGCACCCACCCTACACACAGATCACCAACGACAGAGCCACCCTCCGGACGCATCCCAAATTTGTGCCGAAGGTGGTCTCGGCCTTTCACATGAACCAGTCCATAGAGCTGCCTAGATTCCTTCCAGAACCCCACTCCACTGCAGAGGAACAGAGACTACACACCTTGGACTGTATCAGAGCTCTCCGCATCTACCTCCAACGGACTGCGCCCCACTGCTCGGGCACGCAGCTCTTCATCTCCTATGACCCCAACAAACCCGGGCGTCCTGTCTCCAAACGGACCGTGTCCCTCTGGATCTCAGCCTGCATCGCCTTCTGCCTTGGGCGGGCAGGAGCTGAGTCTGCACCTCCAGTCAACGCGCACCAGCTACAGGCAATGGCCTCCTCCATTGCCAACTTGAGATCTGTCCCAGTTGCGGATATCTGCAAAGCCGCCACTTGGTCATCACCCCATACGTTCCAGAGACCCTACTGCCGCGACTTCTCCAGCGAAGACCTTGCTTTTGGTTGGGCAGTCTTGACCTCGGCGGACCGGCGCTGCCTGTAGCACGGTCCGATCCACATCTGTGGTTGTGATTCCCCGCAATACCTGCACTGACATTTGCTCTGTTACTGCACTGCGTGCACAGCTACTTGCACTGTCTACACTGTTACTTGCACTGTGTTTTGCACATTGTTCTGCACCTTGTTTCCCATATTTGCACTGTTGAACCTGTTTACATTGTAATTGCACGATGTTTTGCATACTGACTATTGCCCTCTGTGCATGGGCAACCGCCAGCTTTAATAAAGGAGGCATATTGTTCTTGGTCACCGCCTGGTCTCCTTCTTGATCTCTCTTGCACCACAGCTCCACATAGCTAGGGAGGCACCTATTGTGGCTGACTCATCCTGCTTGTCCTAGGAGAAAATGAGGTTACTTACCTGTAACAGGAGTTCTCCATGGACAGCAGGATAAGTCAGCCACATATCCCACCCTCCTCCCCTGCCAGGTACCGGTCTAAATCCCATGGATGCACGCCCCTAGCAGTTGACAGCTAGTAACTCAATGGCTGGCTAGGGGCAGACCCGGGGGGGGGGGGGAGGGAGTGGCCTGGGTGGCCCATGCTCAGAAGGGCAAAGCCCTTCTGAGCTATAGAGAGTAGTACTTCCGTCTCAGCGCCGTCGGATGATGACACCTATTGTGGCTGACTCATCCTGCTGTCCACAGAGAAAACGGAGTTACTTACCTGTAACTGAGTTCTCCGGGGACAGCAGGATAAGTCAGCCACACTTGGTGACGTCATCCGACGGCGCCGAGACGGAAGTACTCTCTATAGCTCAGAAGGGCTTTTGCCCTTCTGAGCATGGGCCAACAGGCCCCACCCCCCCTGCCCGCCCCTAGCCGGCCAGTTCGTCACTAGCTGAGCCTTTTTTCCGCTAGGAGGCGGGCACTAGGAAGAGGCGGACCCCATCCCAGGGGAGGTGGGCGGGTATGTGTGGCTGACTTATCCTGCTGTCCCCGGAGAACTCAGTTACAGGTAAGTAACTCCGTTTTCTCCTAGGACAAGCAGGATGAGTCAGCCACACTTGGTGCCTCCCAAGCTGCCACGTGCTGTGGTGGATGGGGGAAGGCCGAGACACTACTTCAGGGCTGGTATGAGCCTTTGTGAAGCAGGATGCTGCAACGGAACTGCCGTACTGCAGTGGCGAAACACGCATGTGAAGTAGCAGCGTTGTGAGGGTGCAGTAGGAAGGCCCTTTCCGTGTGAGCTTGTGATTGTGATGCACGCATGTGCAGGAGGTGAAGTTACCCGCATGCTGGTTGCGGATGCGAACACACATATGCAGAGGGTGAAAATAGAGGTACACCTGGAGATGAGTCATATCGATCAGTAGTAGTGCGATATTCAGCCATCGAGCAATAGTAGGGTGCGGGATTCACCGCTGTCGTGAAGCATGCCATCTAGCAGTAGTCATAGTTGTCATCGCGTAGCAGTAGTATTGCAGGGTCACCGCTGTCGCGATGCACGCATGTGCAGAGGTTGCGAGGACGAGGCACACCTGCACCATAAGAGATGTAGGTACTTCGCAGTAGTAGTTGCCATGAAGACGAAGCAGGGCATCGGTAACACTGAGCATTCACACCATCTAACACCTCACTAATAAGAGAGGTTCCTCCCTCTTTTTTTTTTTTTTTTTTTTTGAGAACAATAGAATGGCAGGATATCAGAGGGACCGGAAGACGTGACCTGGATTGGCCACTGTTGGGGACAGAATACTGCACTGCCAGTGGTACCCTGCCTTCAGGGTGCATGTCCCACTCCCTGCATGCTTACGCATTGCTGCTGGCATCTGCGCCATGGCCAGAACTGCCCTGCCTATGGGGCAATCTGAGATAAGGTGTTGTCAGAAGACCGGGTGTTGGTTTCACCCACGTTGGACCCCGGCACGGTATGCATGTATGGGAGGTATTGAGTCTGGAGCCAGTGTAAGAATATCCCTGCCTGGCTGAGGCTCCTGTCTGGTCTAGGCAGGAATTAGTTATTGACAGGTCCTCCTTGGAGAATGCAAGTACTGTGTAGGAGGTAACAGGGTTGAGTCCCTTGACGCTGGTGCGTGATCACCCGACCGTGTGCCATCCTGTCTCCGTGGGGCTCTGTACCTCCCAGGGAGCGTGGTGCGTAGCCGATCCGGGGAGTGGCTCATATCTGGAGAACTGCGTGTTGGGTGAGTGCCGGGCCTCTTGGTGGGTGAGCGTCCCGCAAAGATCGGTTAACGTAAAAGTGGGTCCAGATAATCTCAGCAGCAGGGGTTGCCCATTTGCCACCGTGAGCAGCCCTACAGGAGACAGTAATTGGATTTGGACAACTATCCAGAGGGTCGTCAAGGAGAGACTGCGACTCGACGGCACTTAACCACTAAGCTTCATTTCAGCATTAACATGAGCAGGCAAGGGCTCAGGCATTGGTTAATTGAGGATGGTGCTAAGCTACCTGAAGTTGAGGCTGGTTAGTTCTTGTTAGGTCCCTCCTGAGACGTGTAGCTCTCCCTGATGGGCTCTCCTTGACGTGGTGGTGGAGAGTTGTAGCGGTAGGTGCTTACAGCAGCGGTGAGGCACCGGAGGGCTCGTGGAGGGTTACGTTTGGAGTAACCTGGGAAGGAGAAGACATCCAATTGCTGCCATGTGCTTTGGGAGCCGAAGCGTTGCTATGTCAAGTGCCAGGCCTCCTGTCGGTAGGCGCTAGGCTGTCAGAACACGGCGCTAGGCTGTCAGAACACGATGGTGGGAAGATAGAAGAAGGCAGGATGGCTTCTGAGTGCAATTGCTGGTGCACTTTCTGATGCATGTAGCAAAGAGACTGCCCACTTACAGGCACAAAGCAGTGATCTTATCCGCTTGGTACGTGCCTCATGGTCCTAACCACTAGGCACGTGCCCCCATTGGGAATGTCCCAAGCGTTGTCCAGAGCGATATTAAGGGGTGGTCAAAGCTTTGTCCATAGGCAATGCCGGGAAAAACAGGGATGCATTGTATTTCCCCTTGTGGCCATAGCCGACAACACCAGAGAGACAGGGTGGTGACAAGAGCCCCATCTGGGACCCGAGCACTTAGTCAGAGGGAGGCGGCTGTTCAGTTGACAGTGGTGAGAGCCTCTATAGATGAGCGCCTTTGTGGGAGCCTTTGACTTGCTTGAACACCCCGGCCTGTATGAGTTGTACCACGCTGTAGCCACTCTAGAGGCGGCCCTTGGTGAAACGGGGCTCCAAGAGCTCTGTATCAGATGGCACCGTTTGTGCCCTATCACCTTATTCTTTGTTAAGTGGTAGCTTGTCGTGTAATAAGGAAGGTGCGGCAGTTGCTGGCCAGCGAGGAGCAGAGCCACGCTTAGGCCAGTGAGTCGTGACATAGTTCACAGGTGGGAATATGTGGACTGGATTGGCAGTAGCCCCAGCTGGGCTTTGAACCTGTGACCTTCCGTTCTTGCACACACTGTCTGTGTGCAGTGTACCACCGTGTTGTCACTGTCCTAAGTAGCTTTATGCCTCGTGAAGCAATAATGCCGTAGGTGTGGGCCTGATGGAACGGGTCTTGACCAGTCTGGCAGTTGTCTTACATTCCCTATGTATACATATATATATATATATATATATATATATATATATATATATATATGAGTGGAGGAGTAGCCGAGTGGCTGGAGCACCGGCCCGGCAAACAAGCAACCAGGGTTCGATTCCCACTAGTCCTCGTTGTGGCCTTGGGCAAGTCAGTCAACCCTCCATTGCCTCGGAGAAAGGCCTGGCAATCTACCTCCGGTGACACTGCCAGGAAAAACCCAGGAGCTTCTGGGTCACCAGGAGTCAGGACTGACTCTAAGGCACACATTGCATAGCATTTTTGTATGTGTATATATATATATATAATAATTTTAAAAATTTATTTTAATGCAGGCTGTGTTTAGGCCCCGATTGTGCCTGACACCAGCACTTATAAGGGGCAAGACCGCTCATAAGGGCGAGATCCAAGATCCAAGGAATTCCACGTGGAGGAAGGGCCTGTGGACCTGCCGACAGCGGATTGCTGCTTTAGTTTTACAATGTATGAGGAGAATGGCGGCTAGATCATTGCCACAGGCCTGTTCTCTGATAACAGGGCTGACCGCACTGATGCCGAGGGTCTCACCCAGGGACCTGGTGGTGCGTGAGCTCTTCCTCTCATGGCCGTTAGGCGCGGTGATGGTCTTAATGGAGAGTGGTGGAATCCAAGCTTGGTTTCAGTTGCCAAGGCAGGGTTCGAAACCTTAGGCTATTCCTCCACTCCATCTGGCCCAGCAGGAATGTGGTAGCTATTGCACCATGCAAGGCTACCCCTTCAGCAAGAGCTTCCCTTCGGTAGTAAATTATTGTTAGTCATCAGATCCACTCGGGAATCAACTCATGACCTTGTATCACAGGTCAGTGTATTAACCATTGGGCTGCAGCTCTGTTAGGGATTCCTTTCACTAATTGTTGTCCAGGGCAGGCAGTCCATCGCCATGACATATGCAGGACAGGGAGGTTCGGGCAATAGTCCTGCACCAGAGGGAGAATTTGAACGTATGGCCGCTGCTGCTGCCGCCGTCCTCCTTCACCACGTTCGGCAACAGGCAATGCCAGGCGGATTCTCCTAGTAAGAGCGGCTGGTCCTTGATCTCTAGTCAGGAGTATGCTCGCCCCCGTCCTGCAGAAGGTATCCTGGTGCCAAACACGACATCCTGGCACTGCGCGACTCACTGTCTCCAACCCCTCAGATGACTCGAGGGCGCTCCCATGCTGGCCAGGACAACATCAGACTGCAGCCTTGCTGTCACTTGCAGACTAAACAGGGGTTGACCACCTGTAAGGTTTTCCTTTTAGATAACGGCCCAAGCTGCCACACCTGCATGGAATGTCTCCTAGGCCGCAACGGCAAGGGATTGCAGCGAAGCATTAAATCGTGTGTGTGTAGGGGGGGGGGTGCTGGAATCGTCGGCGCTGACAGGGGTGATCTGTTGCCGGCGCGGGCTCATGGCGCCGCTTGGAGCAAGGCGCTGAGAACTCCTTCCCCCGATGCTACACACCGCTCCGATTGGCCAGATGCGGAGGCTCTGACGCAGGGAACGGGTTTCTTTAGTGCAGCCTAGTACAGAGCTCTCAGAGTAGAAGGCTTGGTGCATCCCACCTACCCGCGCCATCCGGAGAGGGAAGTGGACCCTCCTACAGCTTGGGCGGAGCTGATGCTCGGAAGGAGCCGAAGTTGCAGGGCAGATGCCGAGCAATCAGGCGAACTCCCTGCTCGGAGCGGCGCCGATGCTGCAGGAAGGAGACGGCAATCAGGCCAATGGCGCCGCAGGGGAAGACGGAGGCCGTGATGTCATAGGCCAGATGACTGCCGTGCAGGAAAACCTCGCGGCCGCAGAAGGGTGGGCGGAGACTTGCCGGTCTGGGCAAGATGGCCGCCTCCATGGTCCCCCACGTGAGGTGGACCCGTGCAGAGGAGGGGGGCGCCGAGCTACAGCTGGCCGGGGACGGAGGCCCGCAGGCACGTCCTGGGCTGCCGAGTCTCCCTGAACTGCGACGGCAACCGGGAGTTTGCGGCTGAGGAGGCGGCTCACGAAGGGCAGCTGTTTAACATACCTAGAAGGTGAGACTCACTCTTTTAGTTGTTTAGATCTATAGTGCAATTTCGTTGCGCTGTGAGGTGGGGAGGATCGCTGACCTCGCCTCTGGCTGGTCAAGATGGCTGCCCCCATGGTCCACACGTGAGATGGGGAATCCCAGAGCGAGCCGAGTAGAGGAGGCTGGCCGGGGACGGAGGCCTTCTCAGGCACGTCCCGGCTGCCGCGAGGGCTGCTTTCCGCGAGTTTCCTTCTCCGGTGTGATGGCAGAGCAGAGGAGGCTGGCCGGGGACGGAGGCCTTCTCAGGCACGTCCCGGGCTGCCGCGAGGGCTGCTTTCCGCGAGTTTCCTTCTCCGGTGTGATGGCAGAGCAGAGGAGGCTGGCCGGGGACGGAGGCCTTCTCAGGCACGTCCCGGGCTGCCGCGAGGGCTGCTTTCCGCGAGTTTCCTTCTCCGGTGTGATGGCAGAGCAGAGGAGGCTGGCCGAGGACGGAGGCCTTTTCAGGCACGTCCCGGGCTGCCACGAGGGCTATCTTCCCACCAGTCCGTAGTCTGGTATTCTTCTGCCCTACGGAAGGAGAGAGGAGAAGGCTAGCCGGGAACGGAGGCCAATTTGGCACGTCCTGGGCTGCCGAGGACTACTCCCGTCTGGGAGCTTCCTGCTTCTTCCTGGAGCACGAGTAGTTCAAGAAATCTGCTTCCAATGATAGAAAATCATCTTTCTGTAGAAATGTAGACAGAAGCGTCAGTATTAATTGAAGTGGATAAGAGGGATTTTCCTCTTTCTTTAGATGGTAATCTTTGTAGAGAGTAGAGAGGTCCGTCTTGCTGGCAAGGCGGAAGAAGTGAAACTGGCCGGCTAGGGGCGGGCAGGGGGGGTGGGGCCTGTTGGCCCATGCTCAGAAGGGCAAAAGCCCTTCTGAGCTATAGAGAGTACTTCCGTCTCGGCGCCGTCGGATGACGTCACCAAGTGTGGCTGACTCATCCTGCTTGTCCTAGGAGAACTCCTGTTACAGATAAGTAACCTCGTTTTTCTGCTTCCCAAACATCACTGCCAAGTAATCATTCTCTCTCTCTGCTACTCTAGAGATCCAGCCCTAACTCTAACCCAGTGATTCTCAACCCAGTCCTCTGGGTCCCCCAGGCCAGTCAGGTTTTCAGGATATCCACAATGAATATGCATGAGATAGATCTGCATACAATGGAAGCAGTGCATGTAGAACTATCTCATGCATATTCATTGTGGATACCCTGAAAACCCAACTAGACTAGGGGTGCCAGAGGACCCTATTAGGTGACTTGGAACAGTTGATAATGAGGTCCCTGGTTTCTTGCTTTCATTGCAGATATTGTCACTCCAATGCTGTAAGTGAAGATATGCGTTTTATTATCCTAATCTCCGCCTGTATGATCCTCTTGGTGACAGGGAACAAGTCGTTAACCTTCCTGTTAACAGATTTAGATCAGAACCATGGTGATTACCTTATGTGGCATTGATTATAGATAATTCTTATTTCCATAAACAGCAGGGCACTTTCTTCAATGACAAGCTTCAATGCCTTGTTGTATCATTCAGGAAATTAGGATTTCAAATCGCAGGAGAGTTTGAGATTGGAGATAAACTTAAAGGACGATGATCGTGCATTCTCTGACGTGCCCTCCAGATCTAATGTTGAGGACTTAGTTTTGTTGAAAAGTGTTTTTCATACTGGTGCACCTCGTATGTCTCACGATTTCCAGAACTTAGAATGTATTTGACTCCAGACGGTGCTGGGACCCTTTTTGTCTCCCGTGGTCAGGGCCGGATTTACCTTGAGTGAGGCCCTACGCCAACAAAAATTGTGGGCCCCCAGCAGGGGCGGCCCAAGGGGGGTGCGGACCTCATTTGCATAAGGGGCCTCATTTGCATAAATATTTGCATAATGTTACCATATACTAACTTTTAGTAAACGTGCCTCTTAATGAGTGTATGGATAAAGAAAGACTAAAAGATTTCTACATTACTATAATCCAGTGCCAACTGCCAGACACATTAGGAACTACTACAAACACTGCCCATAGTAAACCCGCCGTATCCTAACAGCACTACCAGGACTCACAAAGCACCATACTCTACCAATCAAAAGGCAACACTGCAAATATTAAACCAATACATTTCAGAGAACAACAATACATGACCTACTGGGGAAAGAGAACAAGTGGCAATGTCAAATAGGAATTATATAAACAGAACACCTCAGCTCAGTTACACATGCAGAACATAGACCATCACCAAACAAGTAATCACAATTTAGAAATAGGAAGACAATAATTAAACTGGGAATCCCAAAAGCCAAACTTGGAATGTACAACACTGTAGAAATAAAACTATACATTAATTTGCTCTTGTACTAAACAAGGCACAGATGTTAATGATGCACATTTACCAGAGCTGACATATTCCAATTAATAAATTCAAAATAAAGAGATATTTTTCTACCTTTTGTGCATTTTTTTCAGCTGCAATTGCTCCAGCCACTTTCTTCTGGTTTCTTCGTGTCTTCTGCTAACTCTCCATCGTCTGCTGTCCATTTGTCCTTTCTTCTCTCTTCTAGATTTTTTTCCATTCTCTCTCTACATCTGCTTTAACATACTAATCTTTCTCCTTTTGCTCTTTCCTCATTCCTATTTCATCCACTCAAATTTTACCCCTCCATCCTCAATCCCCACTTACTCTCCCAATACCCGGCCAATTGTAGATTTTTTATCCCTCCCACACAAAATATTTTTCCCTTCTCCATTTTACTCTTCCAGCCCCATCCCATTCTAATCCTCCCCCAACATCAGCTCCCTTCTAGTTCCAGCCTCACCCAGCATCCATTCCCTTCTAGTCCCTGCATCAGCCCATTTCCAGTCCTAGCCATCCATCAGCCCATTTCCAGTCCTAGCCCCCCCATCACCCCACTTACAGTCCTTAACCCCCATCACCCCATTTTCAGTCCTTAACCCCCATCACCCCATTGTCAGTTTAAGCCCCCCCTATAACCCATTACCAGTCCTAACCCCCCATCAGCCCACTTCCAGTCCTAACCCCATCAACCCATTTCCAGTCAGCCCCCCATAGCCCATTGCCAGTCCTACCCCCCCCATCAGCCCACAGCCCATTACCAGTCTTAACCCCCCCCAAAGCCCATTACCAGTTCTAACCCCCCCCAACAGCCCATTACCAGTCCTAACCCCATCAGCCCACCTCCAGTCTTAACCCCCCAGCCCAGTTCCAGTCCTAGCCCCCCCCATAGCCCATTACCAGACAGCCCCCATCAGCCCACAGCCCATTACCAGTCTTAACCCCCCCAAAGCCCATTGCCAGTTCTAAGCCCCCCCAACAGCCCACAGTCCATTACCAGTCCTAACCCCATCAGCCCACCTCTAGCCTTAACCCCCCCAGCCCAGCCCAGCCCAGCCCATTTCCAGCCCCAGCCCCCCCAATAGCCCATTACCAGCCCTACCCCCCCAGTACATTTCCAGCCCCAGCCCCCCCAATAGCCCATTACCAGTCCTACCCCCCCCCATAGCCCCTTACCAGTCCTAACCCCCCCCCCATAGCCCCTTACCAGTCCTACCCCCCCCATAGCCCATTACCAGTCCTCCCCCCCCCCATAGCCCCTTACCAGTCCTAACCCCCCCCATAGCCCATTACCAGTCCTACCCCCCCATAGCCCATTACCAGTCCTACCCCCCCCCCCGCCTAAAGTAAAATTTAATTTTAAAAAAAAACCTGGTGGCTGCCGCCGCGGGGCCCCCCTCTGCTGCCGCGGGGGCCCCGTCTACAAGCTGGTCGGGTCCGGTCCGGTCGGGTCGGGTCTCTCTCCCTCCCTCGCTGCAGGCTGCAGGCTGCGAGAGACGCGAAGGGAGAGCGTCTCCTCGCGTATGTGTTAAGCCGGCAGGGGCTGATGGGAAATCCCATCAGCCCCTGCGGACTTAACACAGATGCGAGGAGACGCTCTATCTTCGCGTCTCTCGCAGCCTGCAGCCTGCAGCGAGGGAGGGAGGGAGAGACCCGACCGGACCCGACCCGACTTGACCCGACCAGCTTGTAGACGGGGCCCCCGCGGCAGCAGAGGGGGCCCCGCGGCGGCAGCCACCAGGTTTTTTTTTTAAATTGAGTTAAAAAAAAAAAACTGGTTCTTTTTTTGTGGGCCCCTGCCGGCTGTGGGCCCTACGCCATGGCGTACATGGCGTATACGTAAATCCGGCCCTGCCCGTGGTCCAAAGTACTCAGTATAGGTCAATGTTAGGTGAATGACAAGTATCTTTTCCGTTTAAAAAAAAACGGATAATCTTTGACCCTTTAAAGTAACATAGGAGTTGTGTTTCTATGGATAGAGGAAGATATGATGAATGAGGGCCAAGCAGCTTGTCAAATCTGTCCTCCAGATGTCCTTATAGCTGGAGAATAGAGATGTTCTCATTCATCTCTGGCTTGTGGGAGTGAGGTGGTCAGTCATTGATATATGTAGAATGAGTCATAGGTTCTGTCTGGTTGCTCCACAAACCCAGGGCCAAATCCAGAGTTGGTTCAAGGTGTTCGTGTCCTAGGCAAACCTTAAGCTTTATTCCTCCCTCCCAGCTGTCAAAATCTATTTTTTAGCTTTGAATGCCCTGCTCTTCGCTGTCCTCCTCCCCCTTCACAGAAGTTGCTGCCCTAGATAATTGCATCATTTGCCTAATGGTTTGGCTGGCCCTGCCAAACCTACCATATTTTGGAAAGTGTGCCATTACTTTTGGTCTTTCTGCAACACTTTGGGGCTTGTTTACAAAGCTGCGGTTCGCGATCGTTATCGGAGCCGCGACCCCATTGATTTCAATGGGGCCGCGGCTCCGATAACGACCACGAACCGCTACCGCGGCTTTGAAACAAGCCCCTTTATCTCACAAGATTAGGGAGTGAGAAGCCTGTTTGCTTCTGCTCTTTCCTTTGTAAGAAAGAATGGCCTTTCCCAGTTCCCTCTCCCCATGTACAGTATCTAGAATGCTGAGTGGGCCCAAAGGTCCATAGAGGAAGCAGAGTTCTGCCTGTGACTGTCGCTGGTAGGGGAAGGTGCTGTAATATCACATTTTTAGTCACAAGGAGTGTGAACATTGGTTGCACCATGTTCAGAGGGTCAGGAACCAGCCCTGGATCAGAGCCTTGGTTATAACTTGTGACTACAGGCACTGATGAACCCAAGGCCTTTAAGCACAGATCACGATGTGGAGCCGTCAATTCATCAGAAACAAGCAGAACAAGCTTTTATGATTGACAGACTTATGTCTTCATCTCAGTAACTTGGTTGCTTATTTTTTGAAAACTGTATACGTTCCAAATTCAAAAAGGCATATATAAAATAAAAATTGCCAACAGAGGCCACTCAGAAATGCATTAGCCACACAGAAGCAATGCTAATTTCTACTTTTCACACAATAATTTTTGTTTCTCCAAGCAATACAAAATGTTTTTTTTTTTTAGTTAGCAACATATTTGGTATTTGTGGGGTCTGCAGCTTCAACAATGCTTGGACAGAAATTGACAGATCACGCCATTGCCACATACAGTGAAAAGCATGACGTAGATCCGTGAGACCAGGTCCATTCTAGAACTTGTCCAAAGGCCTTTAAGACATGTTTGCAGACTCAATTTGAGTCTCCTAAATCATGTTCAGACACTCACTCAGAGCTCTCTAGGACAAACCGTGATCCCAGACCCACTCTCGGCCTTTCACACTCTGCTCCTATTTCTCCATTTTACAGTTGCTGCTGTGAGATTCTGGGGCTGGTTGACCACGGTCAGGATTTGCCTCAGGAATTTCACAGCAATGAACTTGGCTGGAATCTGCTGGCATCCCAAGTCTGGGATATGTGTTGTGTTATAATGTCTGGAAAAAGAAAAGCCGGCAGCATGAAAACAATACTGAAAACCATGGCAACGGAAGCAAAACATATCTTAAAGGGATGGTGACTCTGCCTGGCACAGAATGAGTCTTAAAATGTCCTGAAATCATTGCATTATCCTATAAGTGAATAAAAACAGAAGCACCTAAATACTGGCATAGCAACAAGACTATAAACACTGCTTACCACAGGAACAAGTTAAGGCTGGGCGAGAGGAGGAGCACAGTCATAGATTTAAGGTACTGATTCGGTGACTTCAGTGACTCACTATCAACAAATCTGGCTATGTCTTCTAGTGAACTCCTTGTCCTGAATAACATTGAAAGTGATTAATTTGGTGTAGGGTAAAGTAATTTGTCCATTTTGTAAAGATAGACTGAAAACTTGAGCTCGGTGATCAGAATCCAAAATTCCATATAATGGAATTATTTTCCTGGACAAGATGAATATAATAAAGGATAAAATAATTAAATTCAGGATTCTACTATTTTTTTTTTCCTGTTTCACAGTTTCCTTATACCTGGATTATGGCTAGAAATCTGAACCCTGATTTGTTTTCGGTATTACAAGACTTCGGGACTCTTTTACTAAAGCCCGCTAAGCGGTTAACTCAAGGCTTAGCACAAGGTAATGACTAGCCAATCCATGGATGGTAAAGGTTGTTCACATATACAGTGGCCAAGAAAATCGCCAAACGGGAAGTCTGCAGTCCTGCAGTTCATCAGATTGCCACCAGGAAAAAAGAAGAGATCTGCTGCAGCAGTTGACTTGTCCGTTAAGAAGAGCAGACACGATGGTGAGTATAGAAAACATGACTCGTCTAGAATAAAGACGGAAGCAAGAGATGCCTAGAATGGTTCTATGAGTAAGCAGGTACTAATGATGTTATAGGCTCTGAAGTCATGGACAGATTTTGTGGTTTAAGGTGCTGGGTGGGCCCAGAAAACTGTGATAACTAGGGAAAGGAAAGCAAGTGTTCTTTGGGGAGATAGTTACATGGTTGGATAGGTATTACTGTTAGCAAGCAAGCTGTAGGTTAAACCTTTGCTATGTGTGCCGTTGAGTCAATGCTGACTCTTGCCAACCCAGGTTTTTTTTGGTATGACTAGAAGTAGATTGCCAAGCTTTTTTCCACATAGTATATCTACAGCACCTGGTATTGCAAGGTGGTCTGCCATCCAAGTGCTAGTCAGGCCCAATCCTGCTTAGCTTCCACGATCAGCTGAGATCAGGCTCATTTGTGTGGCGACGCCATAGTTGTACTTTTATACTGGACTAATCAAATATATTTTTGACTAGACTGTAGAGCTACTGTCTCTGCAGAGTGAGCTATGGATTTATATTCAGACAACATTATCTGTAACTCTTGGTACCCAGTGGGAGATACATTTTTGAGAGTGCTAGCTTTTGCTTTCTTCTGAGTCACCACTAAAAGGAAGGCTTTTGGTAACCATTTAATCTAAAGTTAAATCATTGGGTTACTGTGTTCAAAAGATTTCTATTTGCTCAAGAGATTAATGTTTTTCTTCCTTTATTGAATTGAAAATAAATGCCGTTTTAATTAGAACAAATTCCACTCTATTATTCTTGTAATAATCATAATCCTCCTCAGAGGCTTTCCTATGACACAATCTGTGGCACGGTGATAGTTGCTGTTTCTGCGGCATGCATTAGATTTCCCCGGTCTGTGAGAAGGGATATTGTGGTGACATATTAGACACACTGGGACTTATAGCAGAAGGTAAGGAATGGATTTGACTGGTATCGGGAAATCTGAAGGACTGCACCATCGCTCAAAAGAGGTACCAGATCTGTATGTATACTAGCTTGGTAGACCTCCTTCAGGCTCTGAGCAGAGTGGAAACCACTGCTAGAGAGTAACCCTTACATGCTAGCTGAATCCTTTCAAGAGCCAATCTGTAAGCGAGAAGAGAACCGGGTCCTCCAGGGTGATCG
Source organism: Ichthyophis bannanicus (assembly GCA_033557465.1). Lineage (NCBI taxonomy): Eukaryota > Metazoa > Chordata > Amphibia > Gymnophiona > Ichthyophiidae > Ichthyophis > Ichthyophis bannanicus. The sequence continues at coordinate 30,896,776 of CM066047.1, read as the reverse complement.
GTCCCTTCCGCAATAGGCCCCGAGATGGAAGCAATGAAAGAGCATCTGCAGTAGCCACATCAAGTCTCTGAACCTGCTCTTCTCAGCCAATCTGGCGCCATCAGAATAATCCTGCCTGGGTGGTATTCCATAAACCGAATCACACACTCCACCAGGGGCCATGGAGGAAACACGTATAGTCGGTACTGACTTGGCCAAGGCTGGGTCAGAGTGTCTCTGCCCTCTGACCCCATCTCCATATGGCAACTGAAGAAGTGGCATTGGAGCTGGTCGCTGTCAGATTGGGATTACCCCAGCAGCAAAGAATCAACTGAAATGCCTCCTGACTCAACTCCCACTCTCCAGTATTCAGAAAGTGATGGTTGAGGAAGTCCGCTTCAATATTGTCCACCCTGGCAATGTGCTGAGCTGACTAGGTTAGGAGGTTCCTCTCTGGCCATCTCCAGAGCTACTCCAGCACTCTTTGTGCTGCCTTGCTGATCGACATAAGCCACCACTGTGGCATTGTCTGAAAGCATTCGTAGCACCCAGCCCTTGATCAGAGGTCATAAACACAGAAGAGCCAACCTGATGACCTCACCTCAAGTTAGTTGATGGACCACACTGCTTCTCCATGTTTCCAGTGGCCCTAGGCCATACAGTTTGTCAATGGGCTCTGCAGCCCGAGACTGGCAGCTATCATCAGAAGAATACAGGAGAAATTATCCAGTGGCATTCCATTCCTCAGATGACAGAGCTTCTGCCACCACCACAAGCTGGACTGCACCATCAATGGGAGCAGGAGCCTGCACTCAAACTCATGAAAACTCAGAGTCTACAGAATCAACAAGGACCGCTGGACTGGTCGCATTGAGCATGTGCCCATGACACCATCTCTATTGATGCCACCACAGATGCTAAAGAGAATCCCATAATCTGGGAGCCTGCTGCACACAGAACAGCACCAGGCAATCCAACAGACTTTGATGTTCTCCTCTAAAAGGAAACTGGCCACTCGAGAGTCGAAACGTGCTCCTAGAAACTTCAGGGACTGGGAAGGCCCCAGCTGGCTCTTCCTCGATTGATCACCCAGCCAAGACTTTCTAAGAAGGACATAGATCCCTTTGCGCCACAGCTGCCACCACCATGACCTGGGAGAACATCTTTGGGGTGTTGGAATGCCTGAAAGGGAGAACGACATAGTGAGAGCCAAGCACGGCAACACACAGATACTTTTGCTGATCTGCCCGGATTGGGATATGAAAATATGCTTTGGTCAGATCCAGAAAAGCCAAGAACTCCCCTCAGTGCACTGCTTGAGTCACAGAGCACAAGGATTTCACCCAGAAGCAGAAGATGTGCTAGTGCTCCTTGACGTCCAGAATGGGCTAGAAGAGCCATCCTTTTGGGCACCACAAAATAGATGGAGTATCTGCCATAGCCCCACTTGTCTGGTGGGAAGAACATTGCCACCTTTAAGTGCAGCAACTTGTCCAAGGTGATCCACACACCGGCACTTTTGATCGCAGACCCACAAGGGGAGAAGATGAAGACATCTTGAATTGGCTCTTTGTATTCCAGAACATAGCTGAATTGAATGGTGTCTAGCACCCAAAGATCCTTGGCAACCCGGGCCCATTCCTGACAGAAAAGGCGAAGCCTGCTTCCAACTGGAGGAACCAGGGAATGGGCCCCAAAACCTTCATTGCATAGCCCGGGAGGGTCCTCCTCTGGAGGAGACTGGGTCCCTGGCTCACGTGCTCCATGAAAGGACTAAGAATGAGCCCAAAGCCCAGAAGCAGAGAGGAAGAGAGGTTTTTCCAGGTCAGTAATGACAAGAGTCCCGAGGCCCCCAGGAATCTGGCCAGCGTGCCCTTAGTGGATGGGTGGAGACTGATGAGAAGGGGCACTAGCCTGCTTCACAAGCCTCTTGGGCCAGTCTTCTGGAAGGCAGTATATTTTGTCTCACCCAAATCCTTCACCAGCTTCTCCAAATCAGCTCCAAACAGAAGCTTCTTCTTAAAAACCAGTTGGACCATCCAGGCTTTGGAAGATGTGTCCACTGCTCAGTGCTGGAGTCAAATCCAATTCTGCAACATCATCATCAGGGCACCATCCGTGGTTGCAACGTACCAGTAGACCAGTCAGGAGCGAGGTGTAAGCCAAGAACCAATTTATCGAGGTGAATCGCTAAAGAGCCACAGGACCCGTCATGTCCGTGTTTCAGCACTGCCTTCGTCAGGGATAACGGCCTCAAGAACTCACACCACAGTGCATCAACAAGTGTGAGTCTAAACTCGGAGATTCCAATGTAATAATCTCACTGAGCTTCTCTGTGTCCAGTGAAAAAATGTACCACCCGAATCCACCTTATGGTCCAGAAAATCCTTTAAGGCCGATCTGTCTTTCACAGGAATGGTAGTTCATCTGGTAACTGCTGTGACCTGTGCATCCACCTTGGGAATGCCAAACCACTCAACGCACTCCTCCTCTGGAAGAACGGAGATCTTCTTACACATCCTTAACCCTTTAGGCAGGGAGTCGGGAGAGTCCCACTCCAACTGGATGATATCCTTGATCACATCTCAAATGAGAAGACAGTAGAGGAATTTTGCACTCCTTTAAGGAGCGGAAGTGTCCATCAAGCCCAATGCTGCCAGCTCCTCCTTCTGGACTAGGGGGATCACACCGGCCTTCTTACAATCTTCTGAATGCGAGAGTACATCTACATCCATGTCACAGCCCAGTACCAAGCCATCTGAATCCCACTGTCGTGAGGGCATCCCCTGGTGGCCATTCGAAGTATGGGCATGCTTCACGATAGAAATTATTTAGGGAGCGAAATGGTCTTACTTATTTCCAGCTTCCTATGAGAGCTCAATAATCAAACCAAGTGTAGGGAAAACAAGGCTTTATTCCCCGTCTGTGCAAGGGTTCAAATAAGACATTGAGAAATCAAAAGAATGTCCTTTGTTTCAAAAGGTACCAGTATTAACAAGCTGACTAATTGTTAAACTCCACAATTAGTGCAAGGGTTAATCAGAGGAATTCACTTCATTCCAACACAATAAGAATTAATCAAACTTCTTCTCAGTTATACAGTGGCTACAGATTCTAGGCTCGTGGCCATGCACGAACCACAATCCATTTCTTCTGGTGGAGGAATGGGAACAGCATTTATATATTCAATTTCCATGGATTCTGCTCCACTACATTCATCATCAGAGTAGTCACTGTCCCTGTCTGCTACAGGTCTACGTGAAGTGTCCCTAGGCTCTTGCCTCCAATAGGACTGTGTTTTAAGTTCCCTGGGAATTTTCTGAAACCACCCTGGTTTCTTCTTCCTTGCAAACTGAGTATTTGTTTTAGCAGTGCCTCTAGGAGTTAAGCATTTAGTATCATGAATAAAGCTTTCATACCTGGAGCCTCTGTGGTTTGAATCCGTGGAGCTTTCTCTCCCAGAAACGTGTCTCCTGCAACAGGTTCTCTGCCGATAAACTCTAGGCAGGGCTGTGCTTTCTGGCAGCTTGGTAAAACCTGGAGTGGATTAAACTTTATGCTTCGGTAAGAACTTAGCTTTGTCAGAAACTGCTTTTCCTTTGGTGCCTGGTAAAACTTGACTAGTATTTTCCAGAGACTGCAGGCTTTCCTCCAAACCTATCTCTCTGGTTCTGTGGATACGTCTCTCTACCTTTGAATCAGGAACGTTGTGGGAAGAGGGAGTGGCACACTCTCTAGCCTTAGTGCTTTCTCCAGCAGACTCCCTCTGAACAGCTGCTCGCTTAGCCTGGCCCTTCTGAACTCCACCTTTGTGAACTCTGTTCCTTTGGGCTTGCTCAGGTAGGATTCTTTCTCCAAGTCCTTCTCCTTCTCTTAGAGCTGCTCCTTCCCTCAGAGCTGTTCCTTCTCTCTGTCCTCTCCTTTGAGGTGTTCCTCTCAGTAGAGATGTTCCTCCTTTCTGGATCCAGTTCCAGTTCTGCCCTTCCTCTGGAGCTGTTCCTCTCAATAGAGGTGGTGTTTTCAATAGAGGTGTTCCTTTGCTAGCATTCAGCTTCTGCTTATAAAGGAATCTTTCCTTTGAAACTCCCGGGCTCATTCCCAGGTGCAAATCATTAGCTCTCTTAGGCTCATTAGCTCCTGTATGATCACTCCTGCCCCCTCTAGCTGTGCCTTGAGGTAACTGCACATCTAGATTTCTCTGAGAAACAGGGTTTCTTTTCAGGTTTGCATCTTTATTGATACGCACTTCATGACACATCTTATAGTCAAAATCTCAGACAGCTTCCAGCTGTTCCTCCTCTCCAGGGGGCGTCCCATGCCAGGGATGCTTAGTCAAAGGCAATCAACCAGGGCTTCCACTCTCCACCTGCCCGACATGAGACTGCACCCAGGGGTATCCAGAGGCTGCAGAGTTTGAATTTCCATGCCAGAAGGACCAGGCCTGCTGCAAAGAAGAAAAAGGTCTGGGGAGGACAATCTAGAGTCCAGAAGCTCTTGGAAATAACCCCCCAACATCATGGGCACAGCTGCCACAAACCCCCTAGAGGAAGATAAGTGGCTTACAGCACAGCCACCAGATCCTCTGGCTGGCTGCATATCCCTACCCATAACTCCATCCGTCACTGCCTGCCCTGAGGTAGACAAGGCTGGACTAACCGCATCCTCTGGTTGAAAGAAGGGGAACAGGCCCTTCAGGGATGACTTAGAAACTGCCATGCAAGAACAGCAGAGTCCAGGCACCTCGCTTGCCACATGCCAAACAACATAGAGAGTTAGGCAAGTATCACAACAGCGCACAGTAAGACTGCAGTGGCCTGAAGGCATGCATTAACTGCGCTTTTACTGCAGTGCATGTTGACTGTGCTTTTACTGTGGTGTGCGTTGACTGTGCTTTAATTGCAACATGCATTAACTGTGCTTTTACTGCAATGCACATTACAGATGTGAGGGGAGGAACACCCTTTGAAACTGCTTGGGTGGAATGTGCGTACAGACCATGCGACAGTCAAGTGCACTAAAGGGGAAAATGCTAATGCATAAAGGAAATGGCGCAAAAGCCCCACACTGCGCCAATGGCCATCAGCAGTCTACCCTGAATTGTGTCCCACATAGACAGAAACAGGAGCACCCAACAGGGACAATGATGAGGTCAAGCTCTGTAATGTTCCCTGCAAAATAGTTCTCTCCAAGTTATAATGCCCTGTTCAATGTAATTTCAGTTTGTTCAATGTAAACCGCACTGATGCAGAATAGCGCGGTATATAAGAGAATGTAAATAAATAAATAAATAAAATAAAGCTCTGATACTCACCCCCTGAGAGCCCCAGGATGCGGATCCATGCTGGGCTCATCTCTACTCCCATGATACAGTTTCACTGGTTTTGCAGCACTGCGTTTAGGGTGGCTGGCAGGCAGATCCCTCTGAGAACCTTCTGCAATCTTCGGGAGAGAGAGGGAGGAACAGAGGAGGAGGGAGGAGGCATTGAAGTTTTACTAGGCTGCTGCACTCTTACAGATCCTTCCAATTTTGTGGCTGTTCAACAGGCTCTTATCATAATAAGAGCGTGGAGCTGAACCAATTTTCCCTCCTCCTATGGTTACAGATGAGTCCGCAGTCTAGTGGAGCCTTCCAAATCACACTCAAGTGAATCACCCTGAAAGTGGTTGTTCACGAGCATTTGATCAATCTCTTTTCCTCTCAATATTCAGATTTTCTTCAGAGAGGAGAAAAGCAATCGACCATCTGCTGGAGACAAAGAAATACTGAAGGAACCTCTGGTGGCTGAGGTGAATAGAGGCATGGGAGTGATGTCATTGAAATCTGGGCTTTTTGTTGGTTCTCTGTCTCCACTAATCTGCTGGTAGGGGAACACAACCCACGTGTCTGGACTGGTCTAGCAGGATGATATGGAACATAACTTGGCTTAGCAGTGTATGTGTAAATGATTAAAGCACCATACTTGACTGATTCAAGAATGGGATTGGGGCTGCCAGAATGAATAGCAAAGTGGTTAAAATGAAATGTTGGAAATCTTAACCGAAGCTCAGGCACTCATATGGCCAGACTGGTCCGGCATGCTGCAAGAGTAGAACCTGCTATCAGCTAGATCTATCTGGTAGGCTGCAGTGCTGTGATAGCGAAAGTCCGAATGGAAACGTAGACTAGGTTGTGAGGATAGAATCATACAAGCAGCTGGGTCCATCTGGCAGGGTGAAAGTATAGAAATAAGTAACAACAGGAATCTATCTTTAGCTGTGTCAACAGAATAACTGGGCATATGGGATGGGTAGGTTGGTCTTTTACTAGGGTCAGTGGCAGGGAGCTATTCTTTTGGATCCATCCTTGATATTCCATGCTGCAGCGCTATCGATGGGCTATATTTTCAGCACAATGCTGTGTCTGGAGCATGGAATCACTTTCCTCTCTGGAGACTCCATTGTCTAAATTTCATTTCTTGTTATAAAACAACAGCCATATACAGTCTTGTTTTACTGAGCGGTATTAATGTCAACTAAAAAATATACTTCCACTCAAACACCATCAAGAGAGTAGAAATGAACTCCTTACGTTTCATGCCTGGTACCATCTCTTCCCCCTTACTGAAAATTGCTAGTAAAAAATAAAAACCTCGGTCCTACTGGACACAGGTCCCCAGAAAAGACCAAGAAATAGCTCACTGACTGCAATCTTTCTTGTCGTAATGGTATGTCTTCTAAGGAATCAAATCTGTCACAGCTGCTCACTTTGTCTGTCAAGATAATAAGTACAGAGATGAACAGATGTAGATACAAGACGCCCGTCAAGCAGGGGAGCTAAAATTACCAAAATAATCTTATGAGATTGATGGAAGATAATAACAGTGTTACTGTATTATTTATAAAAATATCTAATGTGTATGCTGAGGAGAAAGTAATATATATATATATAGAAATATATACTTGACTTTTTGTGGGGAGAAAATTTAGAATAATTAGTAGGCCCCTCTTTCCATCAGAATTTGAATAACTCCTCCTAAATGGAAGATTTTGCTACAAAGCCTTGTCCTGTTCCTAGGGCTGACCACAGGGTCACTGAGTGATGGAGAAACGCCTCATAGCTGGACTTGGTTTTATTTTGAGAGATTTTCAGATGAATCAGAAACCCCCCTCCAGGTCCCCCTCAGTGTCAGACAGATAAGGGAAGAAGCGCGACAGGGGGTGGCTTACGAACTAGCCTTCCATAATTGCACTAATTAGCCAGCCGGGGACTGTCATGTGACCCCAAAGTATTTCAGATTCCCAATTTGTCTCTTTTAAGGAACATTCCACAGAAGTAGCATGAACTGGATGCCTTAGAAGTAATATTTTATTCAGCACAGCTCGGCTGGTAAGATAGACTAAAGGAGCTGAACAATTTTCGGATCTTCCTAGTGCAAGACTCTTGCCAGGCTGTAGCACCCTGGATTGCAGCAAGGCAAAACTTCTCCAAAGATCTTGTCAGGTGTGATTCTGATAATACCGGTACCACACTGCTATCAATAGATTAGACCTGCATGGCCGTGAAAGCTCATATATCACAATTTCTTTGGGTAGTTCAAAGAATTTTGTTTTATTTTAAGGATGAAATTCTATTCAAGAGGTCTCTGCAGTGTAGGGGGGCCAAGGGAAGAAGGCCTACTTGCAAGTACCAGATCTTAACTTACTCCCCTACTTTTGGCCCTTCTCCAAACTTGTCAGATAAGTGTCTTTAATTTCAGCTTAAGTCACTCTACAGGGTTCATGTCTATTAGAATTTCTGCAGCAGATTAGTGGAGGAGGGCACAGCCAAATTCTATCCTAAGGCATGCCTATTGGGCAGAAACTCATCTCCTGAATTCCACTGGTCTTCCCCATGCCAGGATTTTACTAGAGCACCTGCTTCTAACGTGGAACGCACACTCCGATGGTATCATTCTCCCCATCTAACAAACTCTTCTCTCTCTGCCTATACCTGCACGTTCCTTCATGAAGAGTAGACACAGCAGAGAGTCCTAGTACATTTCAGATCTCAATGAACATTAAAACAAGCAGAAAATATAGAGTAACATGAGCTTAAAATCAGGATTCTTCATTTTCAGGCTAAGGCGAACGCTCATCTTTAACACAGTGAAGCCTTGGTGATGAGTTTAAATATTCTGTGGGGCCAAGGTATTGAGGAATAATAATGATGCATAAACAGAAGTCTGTTGTGTGCATTTTATCCTTTTCAATGTGTGTTAGGAGCACTGACAGCAAGTGATATTTTTTGACTGGCCATAGTTCAAATAATCCATGCTGCGTGAGATGCAAGAATGGTTCAGTGTGTAATACAAGGGTCCGACCATCATCACCCCTGGTAACCTGCTCCTGCTTCTTCCAGTCGAAATGACCATCGCAGAAATCCTCAGTGGCTTCACATAGACTAAAGGATGTAGAAGCGTCTATTTAATTTAAAACCAAGTGAAAAAGTTAAATAACCGAAAAAGAAATATAAATGTGTCTTTGCCTAGGAGGGAGTGTGCTGCTTTGGTGTGTGTCTGTCTATATGACTGGATTGTTTGGTTGTGTGACTGTGGTTTCTCTTGGTGCATTTAAATGACAGCTCTGGGTTGCTCAGTTCCCGGAGGGAGCTTTCAGGCCAGTCCCGGATTTCTGACAACCATATCCTGTTGCACTATGATACCTGGAGCCAGGGCCGGCCCGTCCATTGAGCAAGAATGTTTTTTGCACAGGGCCCCGCGTTTCAGGGGGCCCCGCGCAAAGAACATTCTGCTTTTTTCAAAATTAAATTAAAAAAAAAAAAGCTGGCCGCTGCCGCGGCGGCAGAATGGAGTGTCCCGCGGGGCCCCCTCTGCCCGGCTGAGTCCCTCCCTCTGCGATGGCTGAGCCCCTCTGTGCTGGCTTTCAGATACGCGAAGGGAGAGTGTCTCCCTCGCGTCTCTGTTAAGCCTGTTAAGATCTGTTAAGATCTTTTTAACATCTTTGTTAGTGATATAGCGGAAGGGCTGTCGGGTAAGGTTTGCCTCTTTGCGGATGATACCAAAATCTGCAATAAAGTAGACACCCAGGAAGGTGTAAATAACATGAGGAGGGATCTAGCTAAGCTTGAAGAATGGTCTAGAATTTGGCAGCTGGGATTTAATGTTAAAAAATGTAAGGTCATGCATTTGGGCTGCAGCAATCCAAGGGAGCAATACAGCATAGGAGGTGAAGTACTTTTGTCCACTAAAGAAGAGCGGGACCTAGGCGTAGTTGTGTCCGATGATCTTAAAGTAGCTAAACAGGTAGAAAAGGCGACGGCAAAAGCTAGAAGGATGCTTGGGTGCATACGGAGAGGAATGGCTAGCAGAAAAAAGGAGGTGATAATGCCTCTGTATAAGTCTTTGGTGCGACCTCATTTGGAGTATGGTGTGCAATTCTGGAGACCGCACCTTCAAAAGGATGTGAACAGGATGGAGTCGGTGCAGAGGGTTGCTACTAAGATGATTAGTAGTCTTCATTATAAAGCATATGAGGACAGACTTAAGGATCTTAATATGTACACCTTAGAGGAAAGGCGGGATAGAGGTGATATGATTGAGATGTTTAAATACCTCCGTGGCATAAATGTTCAGGGAGAGAGCCTCTTTCAATTGAAAGCAAGTTCTGCTACGAGGGGACATGGGATGAGGGTGAAGGGAGATAAATTCAGGAGTGATATGCGGAAATATTTCTTTACGGAAAGAGTAGTGGATCCGTGGAATAGTCTCCCAGTGGAGGTGGTAGAGATGAGGACAGTAACTGAATTCAAAAAAGCATGGGACCAACACAGAGGATCTCTAAAGGTAAAAAGTGGACTGTTGTAGTTGTTGTTATGGAAGGACAGACTAGATGGGCCTTGTGGTCTTTTTCTGTCATCATGTTTCTATGTTTCTATGGGAAATTTCCCATCAGCCCCTGCGGGCTTAACAGAGACGCGAGGGAGACACTCTCCCTTCGCGTATCTGAAAGCCGGCACAGAGGGGCTCAGCCATCGCAGAGGGAGGGACTCAGCCGGGCAGAGGGGGCCCCGCGGGACACTCCATTCTGCCGCGGCGGCAGCAGTAGCAGCCAGCTTTTTTTTTTTTTAAATTTCCTTGAGCCGATGGGGGGGGGAGGGGTTAGGACTTGACTTGAGGTGGGCGGGGGGTTGATGGGGGGGGGGGGTTAGGACTGGTAATGGGCTATGGGGGGCTAGGACTGGAAATGGGCTGGGGGGGTTAAGACTGGAGGTGGGCTGATGGGGTTAAGACTGGTAATGGGCTGTGGGCTGATGGGGCTGTCTGGTAATGGGCTATGGGGAGGTTAGGACTGATAATGGGCTATGGGGGGGCTAGGACAGGAAATGGGCTGATGGGGAGGGGTTAGGACTTGAGGTGGGCTGATGGAGTTAGGACTGGTAATGGGCTGTGGGCTGATAGGGGGGTTAGGACTGGCAATGGGCTATGGGGGGCTGACTGGAAATGGGCTGATGGGGTTAGGACTGGTAATGGGTTATAGAGGGGGCTTAAACTGAAAATGGGGTGATGGGGGGTTAGGACTGGAAGTGGGTTGATGGGGGGGGCTAGGACTGGTATTGGGTTGGGGGTTGCTAGGACTGGAAATGGGCTGATGGGGGGCTAGGACTGGAAATGGGCTGATGCATGGACTAGAAGGGAATGGATGCTGGGTGAGGCTGGAACTAGAAGGGAGCTGATGTTGGGGGAGGATTAGAATGGGATGGGGCTGGGAGAGTAAAATGGAGAAGGGAAAAATATTTTGTGTGGGAGGGATGAAAAATCTACAATTGGCCGGGTATTGGGAGAGTAAGTGGGGATTGAGGATGGAGGGGTAAAATTTGAGTGGATGAAATAGGAATGAGGAAAGAGCAAAAGGAGAAAGATTAGTATGTTAAAGCAGATGTAGAGAGAGAATGGAAAAAAACTAGGAGAGAAGAAAGGACAAATGGACAGCAGATGATGGACAGTTAGCAGAAGACACGAAGAAACCAGAAGAAAGTGGCTGGAGCAATTGCAGCTGAAAAAAATGCACAAAAGGTAGAAAAATATCTCTTTATTTTGAATTTATTAATTGGAATATGTCAGCTCTGGGAAATGTGCATCATTAACGTCTGCGCTTTGTTTAGTACAAGAGGAAATTAATTTATAGTTTTATTTCTACAGTGTTGTTGTACATTCCAAGTTTGGCTTTTGCGGTTCCCAGTTTAATTGTCTTCCTATTTCTAAATTGTGATTCCTTGTTTGGTGATGGTCTATGTTCTGCATGTGTAATTGAGCTGAGGTATTCTGTTTATGTAATTCCTATTAGACATTGCCACTTGTTCTCTTTCCCCAGTAGGTCATGTATTGTTCTCTGAAATGTATTGGTTTAATATTTGCAGTGTTTCCTTTTGATAGGTAGAGTATGGTGCTTTGTGAGTCCTGGTAGTGCTGTTAGGATACAGCGGGTTTGCTATGGGTTCTAAATGGGCAGTGTTTGTAGTAGTTCCTAATGTGTCTGGCGGTTGGCACTGGATTATAGTAATGTAGAAATCTTTTAGTCTTTCTTTATCCATACACTCATTAAGAGGCATGTTTACTAAAAGTTAGTATATGGTAACATTATGCAAATATTTATGCAAATGAGGCCCCGCACCGAGTCTCCGCACATGGCCCCGCACCCCCCTTGGCCGCCCCTGCCTAGAGCACTGATTTCTATGGGCAGGCTCAAATTTAGGCCTCTGCAACATAGGCAACTACCTAGAGTGACAAATTTTGAAGGCCCTAAATACCTGGGCTAAACGAAAGTCTGATTCCACTTGCTTTAGGAGCATGCTGCATGATGTCTTGAGAGAGATCATCCCTTCCCACTGCTTCTGGTCCTGCCTATAGGCGCCAACACCTGAAATCCGGTCTGGTCTTTGGGTATAATCAACACATACCATAGTGCTTTGGGCTGTAAATTCAAAATCAGGACCAGCTAGAAAGTTATCCTCCTGGCAGTGGGCAGGTTTTGTTCTGCTTTCTATGTCTCTTTGACTATAGTTATATGACTGTGGTTTCTATAATTTGTCTTGCTGCTGTTCAGTCTGAGAAATTTAGTCATTAAACAATAATAAAGTTGTGTATCGTCTTAGCCTGCACAGCAAAACATTTGGGCAATGAATGACTCAATTGGTTTTATTGCCAGTGCTAGCAGAATGCAGTTTATAGAATAATGGAAATTATTCAGACAGAACGTTCCCCTCTTTTGCTTTTCTAGAAAAAAAGATCTTTCTGTTTCACGATTCTCAAATGTTCACTCGGTGGCCTATTAGCCACCAGGATATTCGGATGCCCTTCTGGGAGGAAAGAGGATATGTTAAAGTTGATGAGACATCCAAGGATGACAGACATTTACTCTTGTATCTGAACAAAATGGACTTTTTCATTTGATGTTCAATCCAACAAAGATTCAGCCTAAGCACGTAGATTATCATCCCGGGTTCAATGCATCTTTCAACCACTGACCATATGTAGGGGTAAATGGACAGCTCTGTACATCTTACTTCTTATATACTTCTTAAGCACCTGCAGCTTAACACTGTCAGAGATGGGTCACCTTTTACGACTGTACAACCAGTACATCTGCATATGGGCACCACTATTTCAGGGGAACCATGCTGGTTCAAAAATGCACTACTGCTGGGTTCCAGGGGCCTCCCCTTACTTTTCTGATCTCTGAAAAAGATCCTTCTAGCCATGGAGGGTGATGCACCTCCCACCAGTACAGGACATCGGTAGCACCAGGATTGGTTCTTGTCAATGAAAGGATGTTCAATTGGATAGACCTATGCTCTGTACCATTCAGAAGTTCTGATGTTCTCAATGAAGCAGTCTTTGTCCCATGAAAAGAGGTAACGCTATGAGGAGACAAAGAACTGGACATGCTAGAGTGAGGTATACTTAGGCAGTCAGGGATTCATACACCCTTACCTTTCTTTATGCAAAATACTACTACTACTATTTAGCATTTATATAGCGCTTCGCACGCAGCGCTGAACAGAAATATAAGCAAAAAGACAGTCCCTGCTCGTCAGAGCTTACCATCTAGTCACGACAACAGAACAATAGACAGATCGGGAAAACAATTATGGTGACACGGAGCAATAGTTAATTCGGGATAAAGCAAAGTATGGGGTAAAATAAAGTATGGCAATTACAATTCGAGCAAAATAAGTATGGCATTTACAAAAACCAAGTATGGCATTTATAGTTTTAGACATGACAAAGGACGGGAGTCAGGTTAGGACAAAGGGTAGAAGTCAGGATCTGAAAGCGACAGCGAAGAGGTGGGTTTTCAACCTGGACTTGAAGAGGGCCAGGGAGGGTGCCTGGCGTACAGACACAGGTAGGTTGTTCCAGGCATACGGTGCAGCAAGGTGAAAGGAGCAAAGTCGGGAGTTAGCGGTGCAAGTGCAGGGTCTAGATAGAAGTAATTTGTTAGAAGAGCGAAGTTCCCGAGAGGGGATGTAGAGAGAGATGAGAGATGAAAGGTAATGAGGGGCTATAGAGTGAATGCATTTTTAGGTCAGGAGGAGAAGTTTGAATTGGATGCGGAATTGGATAGGGAGCCAGTGAAGCGACTTGAGAAGAGGAGTAATGTGGGTGGGCATGGTGAGGCTGGCTAAAGATTAGTTGAGCAGCATAATTTTGAATAGATTGAAGGGGAAAGAGATGGCTCACAGAGAGACCAGTAAGGAGAAGGTTGCAGTAGTCGAGGTGAGAGGAGATCAAAGAGTGGACAAGGGTTTTAGTAGTGTGTTCAGAAAGGAAGGGGCGGATTTTGCTAATGTTGTAGAGAAAGAAGCAGCAGGTCTTAGCTACATGTTGGATATGTGTGGAGAAGGAGAGAGAGGAATCAAAGATAAATCCCAGGCTGCGGGCTGAGGAAACCAGAAGGATTGTAGAGCCATCCACAGAGACTGAGAAGGGAGGGGGAGGAGGGGAGAAATTGGGGGGGGGGAAGACAAGGAGTTCAGTCTTGGCCATGTTCAGTTTCAAAATAGACATCCACTGACTTGTCTTATGGCTCGGTTCATGGAATCAAGGAAGTTGATTCATGATCATACTACAGACATTCTCTGGCTTTCTCCACGTTAGCACCATTTTCCTGCTGCAGGCTATATTCACTAAGCTACCATTCAGCTGCAAGTAGGAAAGTGAAAATTTTCACTTGCAATTTTTCACAATCCTCTTCTTCAAAGTTCTTAAAACCCAAGAGGACTGTGAAAAATTGCAAGAGGACCTTGATAAATTGGAAGACTGGACATCCAAATGGCAGATGAAATTTAATGTGGACAAGTACAAAGTTATGCACCTAGGAAAAAACAATCCAAGCTATGGTTACACGATGCAAGGTACCACCTTAGAAACCAACACCCAGGAAAAAGATTTAGGCATCATCATGGATAGTACTTTGAAAGCCTCCGCCCAGTGTGCAGTGACTGCCAAGAAGACAAATAGAATGCTAGGAATCATAAGGAAAGGAATGGAGAATAAAACAAATGATATTATAATGCCTCTGTATTGTTCCATGGTGCGACCGCACCTTGAATATTGTGTGCAATTCTGGTCACTGTATCTTAAAAAGGATATAAAATTATTAGAAAAGGTACAGAAAAGAGCTACCAAAATGGTAAAGGGAATGGAAGGATACCCCCTATGAGGAGAGGCTTAAAAGGTTGGGGTTCTTCAACTTGGAAAAGAGAAGGTTGAGGGGAGATATCATAGATGTCTATAAATTAATGAATACACTGGAACGGGTAAACGTAGATCAGTTGTTTATGCCATCAAAAAGTAGAAAGACTAAAGGACACAGAATGAAGCTACAAGGCAAGCCATTTAAGTCTAATAAAGAGAAAATATTTTTACTCAATGCATAATCAAACTCTGGAATTTGTTACTAGAGGATGTAGTAAAAGCTGTTATTGTAATTGGGTTTAAAAAAGGGTTGGACAAGTTCCTGGAGGAGAGGTCCTTAAACCATTATTGAAGAGGACCCGGGAAATCCAGGCACTGAAAAATCATTAATTCTCCCATGAAGTGATTATCCATTCCATATCTGCAAATGCCGATTCCGAGACTATTCAAAAATTTCAGAAAATCCAGAGAAAGACAATGTTTGAATCAATTGTTTCCATATTTGCACACGTAAGCAGTTCTACGGATTTTTGGACCTCTGACTAAGCTGTATTTGATCACTGCTTAACCCTGGGAGTACCGATGGGGTCAAAAGTGACCCCATTGCAAGTTTCACAATGCGTATCTCGGAAATTAGTTGTTCAAGAATGCAATCTTTTTATGACCTTTCATATGTCAATATTCTCTTTATATTGCGCCATGAGAGGAATAATTTTCATCCGCTAGGTGATGCTAGTGATGAATTGCAGCACAGAGTACCAGTGGGATCATTTTTGACCCCAGTTGCTTACGTCCGGTTTGGATCGTGATACAATTTGCAGTTTTGTGAATTTTTTGATCTGACAAAGGTATTTATCATTAATTATGTATCATTTATTTTTTGTACTCTGATAATATGAAAATTACACATTTTCTGTAATTGATATCATACGTTATCTCATTATTTCCGATGAAATCTAAAGGCTTTCAGCTTGTTCATCATGATTATTGTACACCTATAGTAAAACTGCTTTGCGTTTTATTCAACTTTATCTTTGTTTATATATTTTAGGTTATTGTTTATGATGTCAAAACAAAAGTATTCAGCTGCCCAAGTAAGAGAAATATTGCAACGAGATGCTGACAGTGACGGCTCTGAGTCGTCTGATGATGCAGCATATTCAGTAAGTGAAGAAGCATATCAGCCAAGTTCGGGCGATAAATCTGACGATGACAGTCATGATTCAGATACCGACAGCAGTTGGTCGCCAAGTGAATGTGAGACTGATGTTGAGCCGGTAACATCACCTGCAGCAAAGAGTCAGGTTACAGGTTGAGGCAAACATCGAGGCTGTGCTGGACGTGGAGGAAGGCAGGAGTCCTCGGTGTCAGTATCATCTGTGAGGAATCTTAGTTGTGATCATAAAGGAGCTAAGAGGTCATCAACCAAAAGTACAAATGTGGCCATTGAAGCCTATGTATCTAAGGATGCCACATCATGGAACAGGAAAGCTATAAAGCAAGCTGCTGGAAGATACGCCAGAGCTAATGTCATGCCCGTACAACAAGGTCCTACAAGGTATGCTGTACGAAATGTTGATGGCCCTCTTGCAGCATTCCACTTGTTAATGAGGAAGAACTTATTGAATGAAATCATGATGTGGATGAGCAAACAAGGAAGACACATTTATGACGACACCTGGAAAGATTTGATAGACTGAGAATTTCAAAGTTTTCTTGGACTTCTGATGCTCTCAGGCGTGTACAAGTCACGAAATGAATCCATAGTTCAGTTGTGGAACCTTGAAGATGGTCGTTCTGTTTTCGGCAAAAATGTGGCCCGTAACCGTTTTCAGCAAATTTCTTGTGCTCTCAGATTTGATGATGCAACCAACAGACGTGAACAACGAGGCGTGGATAAGCTTGCTCCAATCAGACACGTTTTTGATACCTGGGAAGCAACTCTAAGTGATGCCCTTGTTCCTGGTGAAAATGTTACCGTGGATGAGCAACTGCTTACATTTCATGGCCGTGTTCCGTTCAGACAATATATTCCCAGCAAACCTGGGAAATATGGCATAAAGCTATGGATGTTGTGTGACAGTTCTGCATCTTCAAGTATATACAGGAAGGGAACTCGGACAAAACAGGGAACAGAATCAGGGTGAAAGGGTTGTGCTGCAACTCACTGAAGGTTTGACGCGATCTGGCAGAAATGTTACTGTTGACAATTTCTTTTGCAGTTTATCCCTGTCATGGAAATTGCTAGAAAAACAAATGACACTTTTGGGGACAATTTGAAAGAACAGAAAAGAATTACCTCCAGAATTTTTAACAGCAAAGGGCCGAGAGGTATTCACTTCACTGTTTGCCTTTCGCGATGACGCCACTCTGGTTTCCTATTGCCCGAAGAAAGGAAAAGTGTTTGTTCTTCTGAGCAGTTTGCATGATCAAGAAGAAGTAGATAGCACATGTCCAGACAAAAAACCACACATGATCTTGGACTATGATTCTAGTAAAGGTGGAGTAGATACAGCAGATCAAATGTTGCGCACGTATACCACAAAATGAATGACAAGACGCTGGCCAGTGACAATCTTCTACAACATGTTGGACATCAGTGCTTTGAACGCCTTCATTGTTTGGCTGTCACTAAATCCAGAATGGCAGTCCAAGTCAAAGCACAGACGTCGTCTATTCCTCTTGGAATTAGGAAAGCAGCTGCTTCAGAGTAATTGCAGCGAGACTTCTTCCAGCATTGAAGAAGCCACTGATGCTGTTTGCAATGTCGGGATCCCAAAGAAAAGGGCAAGGTATCACTGCTGTTCCAGAGAAAAAGACATGAAAAGCAACATAGTTTGCACCTCCTGGAAGCGCAATGTTTGCAAAGAACATTCAGAAATTGTCTGTGTCTCATGCAAATGACTGTAGTACTTCACTGTGTTCATCAAGTACATGCAAAAACTGCTTTCATGGCAACTCTTCTTCATGTAATTTTATGATAAAGCATTACATTTCAAAACATTTAACCTTCATATAATAAATAATTAATTCGGAATAATATTTTGTCTGTTTAGTTTAAATTTTTCATGGTTAACAATTAAAATTCGTCATGGGGTCATTTTATGACCCCAACGGTATTCAGTTTGTGCAAAAATTCTCAGTAATTCCAGGCTTAAGAATGCCGTTACAAACACATGTACGAAACACAACAGCACAGCTCTAATTGAGGGGCCCTTTTACTAAATGCCACTAACCGATCAACGTGCGTTTTAGTGTGTGGTAACTGGCTATGGTGAATGCTAACGGATGGGCATGGCAGCTACTCGCTGCTAAACCATATTAACTGGCAATCGCATGCTACCACAGAGAGTGAATGGGCTAGGGGCGGAGGGTGGGCATGGGGAGCACATTGTGGTTAGAGAGGACATTAGCGAGTGCTCACCATCAATGTGGCAATTAGCATGGTGCCCCTAGCATAGAAACATGACGGCAGAAAAAGACCACATGGCCTATTTAGTCTGCCCTTCCATATCAACTACAATAGTCCTCTTTTAACCTTTAGAGATCCTCTGTGTTTGTCTCATTCTTTTTTGAATTCAGATACTGTCTTCATGTCCATCACCTCTACTGGGAGACTATTCCACACATCTACCACTCTTTCTGTAAAGAAATAATTCCACATATTACTCCTGAGTCTATCCCCTTTCACCCTCATCCTATGTCCCCTCATAGCAGAGCTTGCCTTCAATTGAAAGAGACCCTCCTGTGCATTTATGCCATGGAGGCATTTAAATGTCTTTATTATATTGCCCCCATCCCATCTTTCCTCTAAAGTATCGATATTAAGATCTTTAAGTCTGTCCTCAAATGCTTCGTAATGAAGACCATGAACCATTTTAGTAGCCACCCTCTGCACTGACTCCAACCTGTTTATATCCTTTTGAAGGTGCAGTCTCCAGAATTGCACACAATACTCCAAATGAGGTCGCATGAGAGACTTATACAGAGGCACTATCACCTCCTTTTTTCTGCTGGCAATTCCTCTCCCTGTACACCCAAGCATCCTTCTGGCTTTCGCAGTCGCCTTCTCTATCTGTTTAGCTACTTTAAGATCATCAGACACAATTACGCGCTGGTCCAGCTCTTCTTTTGTGACAGAAGTACCTCACCTCCTACACTGTACTGCTCCTTTGGATTTTTGCAGCCCAAATGTATGACTCTGCATTTTTTAGCATTAAATTTCAGCTGTCAGATTCTAGACCATTCTTGAAGCTTAGCTAGATCCCTTCTCATGTTATCTACTCCTTCCTGGGTGTCTACTGTATTGCAAATTTTGGTATCATTCACAAACAAGCAAACCTTACCCGACAGCCCTTTTGCAATATCACTAACAAACATGTTAAAAAGAATCGGACCAAAGACAAATCCCTGAGGCACACAACTGGTAACCTCCTTCTCCTCAGAGTGAGCTCCATTTACCTGTACCCTTTGTCACCTCCCACTCAACCAATTTCTAACCCAATTAGTAATTTTAGGGTCCATCCCTAGGGTGCTCAGTTTGTTTACAAGTTGCCTTTGCAGAATGATGTCAAAGGCTTTACTGAAATTTAAATACACCACATCTAGAGCTCTCCCTCGGTCCAACTCCCTGGTGACCCAGTCAAAGAAATCAATCACATTTGTCTGGCAGCACCCGCCTCTGGTAAACCCATGCTGCCTCAGATCTTGCAATCCACTGACTCCAGAAACCTCACTATCCTCTATTTTAGCAGCATTTCCAATAATTTACTAATCACAGAGGTTAGACTAGCCGGCCTGTAGTTCTCAATGTTATCCTTATGTCTGCTTTTGTTGAAAGGAACTACATGAGCTTCTCTCCAGTCTTTTGGCACCACTCCCGACTCCAATGAGGCATTGAAAAGGTCAGTCAGTGGAGCTGCTAGAACGTCCCCAAGTTCCCTCAGTATTCTAGGGTGTATCCCATCCGGTCCCATCGCTTTGTCTACTTTAAGTTGAGCTAGTTTCTCACGAACACAGTCTTCTGAAAATTGTTCAAGATGTCCCTCGCTTCTGTTCCTGTTTGTGGGTGTTTTCTGAGGTTCTGCTCCTGGTTCTTCATCTGTGAACACAGAACAGAAAGATTTGTTAAGCAATTCCGCTTTATCCTCAGATTTGTCTGGCAAGACCTGCCTCTGGTGAATCCATGCTGCCTCGGATCCTGTAATCCACTGGACTCCAGAAACCTCACTATTTTCTCTTTCAGCAGCGTTTCCAATAATTTACTCACCACCGAAGTTAAACTAACCGGCCTGTAGTTTTCAACCACATCCTTACTTCCGCTTCTGTGTAAAGGCACCACATGAGCCTCTTTCCAATCCTTTGGCACCACTCCCAACTCCAACAAGGCATTGAAAAGGTCAGTCAGTGGAGCTGCTAAAATGTCCCCAAGTTCCCTCAGTATTCTAGGGTGTATCCCATCCGGTCCCATTGCTTTGTCTACTTTAAGTTGAGCTAGTTTCTCACAAACACAGTCTTCTGAAAATTGTTCAAGATGTCCCTCACTTCTATTCCTGTTTGTGGGTGTTTTCTGAGGTCCTGCTCCTGGTTCTTCATCTGTGAACACAGAACAGAAATATTTGTTAAGCAATTCCGCTTTATCCTTATCAGCTTCTACATATTGTACATAGTTTCCCCCAGTTACTTCCAAGTTGATCTCCCTGTTTATTGTAAATACAACTCAAAGTTCCTTGTGTTGTATAGTTGATGTTAAATGTAAACCGCTCTGATCTAAAATAGAGCGGTATAGAAGAACTGTTAAATAAATAAATAAATAAATATTCCCCCCCTGCACCCTTGAGTCTGATAATACCACTTTTGCCCTTCCTCTTCTCACTAACATATCTGAAAAATGTCTTATCCCCCCATTTTATTGCATTGGCTATTTCATCCTCTTTGCTTTCTTGACTACTTTGCTAGTTTCTCTAAGTTTTTCCAAATGCAGATGCCTGTCTTCCTCTCTCTGTGATCTCTTGTATTTCATGAAACATAGAAACATGACAACAGAAAAAGACCACATGGCCTATCTAGTTTGTCTCTTTTTCTTCACCCTTTCAGCTACTTCTTTTGAGAACCATAGTGGCCTCCTTTTCCTTTTACATTTATTTACCTTTCTAACAAAAAGGTTTGTTGCCCTTAAAATATCCCCTTTCAGTTTTGCCCACTGTTTTTCTACATCCCCCAGCTGTTCCCTTCCCGCTAACGACTCTCTGAGGTATTGTCCCATCTTGGCAAAGTTAGTTTTGCTGAAGTCTAAGGCCCTCATTTTTGAATGGATTTTATCAGCCCTAGTCCTAATACTGAACCGTACCATCTGGTGATCACTGGATGCAGGATGATCTCCCACTGTAACATCAGAAACACTTTCCCCATTGGCAAGCATTAAGTCCAGTATCGCCCCATCACATATGGGTTCTGTTACCAGCTGCCAGAATAGTTCTCCCTGTAGAGAATCCAGGATCTCCTTACTTCTAGATGACACGGCAGCAGGGATGTGCCAATCAACATCCGGCATATTGAAATCACCTATCAGTAGCACTTCTCCTTTCATGGCAATACTGTGTATGTCTTCTATTAAGTCTTCGTCCCCTTCTACCCCCTGTGATGGGAATCTGTATGTAACTCCAGTTCAAATGGATTTCCCTTTTCCTCTTTCTAGTTTAACCCAAAGTGCCTCCTCTCTTCCTTTTAAGCCTCGCAATTCTATAGCTTTAATATTATTTTTTACATATAGTGCAACTCCACCTCCCCTTCTTCCTACCCTGTCCTTCCTGAATAAAGTATAGCCCAGTATAATTACATCCCAGTTATGATTTTCCATGAACTATGTCTCCATAACCGCCACTAAATCCAAGTCAGCCTCTTCCATTAAAGCCTCAACATTTGGGATCTTATTTCCCATGCTATGGGCATTTTTATACATCGCTTTCCAGATGCCGCCCCTATTAGCCCCCAGGTAAGTGAAACATTAAATACCTCTGTAGAAATGGATTTCTACACTTACCTGGAGTCTCTCTTCACCCATCCCCAATGAATCTAGTTTAAAGCTCTCTTTAGTAGATTAGCCAGTCTGCGGCTGAAGACACTTTGACCCTTTTTGGACAGATGGACATTAATGATACCTCTATGGGTATCACTAGGTGTTCCTGTGTTAACTGTGTTGCACATTAGCGTAGCATTGGCAAGTTAACTGCTGGGAACATGCTGGTCCCCCCCCCCCCAGTTACTACACAGGATTTGCACTTATTTTGCCTTAAAAACGCACACTAAGTGCACAGCCTTACTGGGATGTAGTAAAAAGGCCCCTAACTTCTTTCACAAATGGAAAATGTTCAAACCTCTTACTCAACACACTTTAATTGTCCCATAAACTGGTCTAAAGCAGAATGAAAACAGGACAGTTCCGTCTAGCGAACAGCGGCTTTGTCGGACCCATTGCCAGGTCGGTGTTGGGGCTGGAAAGAGAGGGTCAGTCAGATTTGATTTTCGGATTTTTTGCACCTCTCCATCCAGCGAGAACTTTGCTAGCGACATTCCCCACGCTCTGGCCCCCCCCCCCCCCCCCCCCCGATCGTACCTAGTTCTGTCCTTTTTTTGGCTGCCTTGCGCTCAGCCTGCAAAGGGTTAAGGGAGGTCTGCAGAGTGGCTCGAGGGTTTGGGGGTGACGTAGTGCTCGCCTGAAGAAGCGCTGCCTAGGTAGTCACCACACTGCAGTGATGATGTCTGTAACCCGAGCTTGGAGCTGGTGAGACGAATTCCAGAAGAAGTAGAGGAGGGAGGGAGAGGAGGGGGGCGCTGCTATTTGCCTCCTGGAGCCCTGCGAGCGTCTAAGCCGGTGTGCTGGGCAGGATGCAGCCAGACCGGGGGGTGCACCTCCTGCTCCCTCTCCTGCAGCTCCTCCACGTCTGCTCTTACCCCAGAGGTACTGTAAGTAGAGATCTCGTCGCTCATTCGCTTTCTTAGCATTTGACACGTGTGCGCTGACAAACGCTGCTTACTTCTACTTGCAACTTCTCCTCTTCACCCCACTTCTTGGTTTCGGAGAGGACCGGGGAGTCCCAGTTTGCCTAACATCAGCGATTTCGCCTGAGGGCAGCCGGAGCTGGGCACAGCTGCACAACTCTCTTCTTGGTTTGCTTTTTCCCATCTCTTCACGCTCTCATTGCTTAAGAGACTTGCTGCAGAGGGTAATGTTCCTCCGGCTTTTGAAGTCAAACGTCTCCCAGCAGAACGGTGAACGTTTAAATGGTCAAAGAAACCCTTTGTTCCGTGTCCAGGGTATCACATTCAATCAAATGCAAAAGATGTGCATAAGAGGAAGTTCCACTTTTCTTTTAAAGTATTATTACGTACTCGGCGCATATTCCCCACAGGAGAACCACAGGGTCTGTGTGCTATTTATCATATTACCTTCTGCTGTGCCGGCAAATAGTATCCGCTCTCCGGCGCAGCAAATAACCAAGATGCAAAAAGAAAACGCAGTCCAGCGTGTAATCGCTATCATACATTCAGCATAGCGGTGTCTAATGTGTTTATTACCCACAGTGTGGTGTGCGCATTAGAAGCACGATATCTGCGTCCTCTCTCTAATAAGCGCGGTAAATAATACATACAGCGCAGATCTGGGAAAAGGCTGTGAGATTCCTAAAGCCGTGGGGTTTGCAGATCGCTTGCATAAACCTGATGGCTTTCGGTGTATTTTGATGTATTTTACAGGGCACCGGGGATGTGCTGCCGTTTTTAAATGACGGGGAAGATGTAAAGCCCTGTTGTTTGGGTTTGTTAATGGGGTATTAGTTTGCTATTTATAGGATTATAAATAAATAAACACTTGCTGTTTGGGTTTATGTTGGTTTTCCATCCAAAACAACACACAGCAAAATGTCATTTCATTTAGTTTTAGCTTTCTAGCGCCACCTAAGTTGTTTAGTCTCTGTTAATGACCGGAGGAGGCAAACGAAAGCAATAGGAAACAAGTGGGGAAAGCATGCAGAGCATGGCTTATGGAATTCTTTCCAACCCCTGTATGTGTGTGCATGTGCGCGTTCATGCACCTGTCTGTTTTGCATGTTTATTATCTGTTTTGTGTGTGTGCATGTATGTATGTATCTCCGTGGGCTGGTATGTACGTATCTCCGTGGGCTGGTATGTCTGTGTATGTATGTATCTCCATGGGCTGGTATGTATGTATCTCCGTGGGCTGGTATGTCTGTGTATGTATGTATCTCCGTGGGCTGGTATGTATGTATCTCCGTGGGTTGGTATGTCTGTGTCTGTATGAACATGCAGGTGTTTGGGTTTGATTGCATGCACTCTTGCATGTGTGTGTGCATGCTTGTGTGTATGTGTGTGAATCAGGGCCACATCAAGCCACAATCGTGCCCTTTACGACTTGCATATTGGGCATGCCATGCTGCTGCCCCCCTCTGTTTTCCCCATGGTGGCGCTGGCAGCAGGGCAAGAGCAGGCAGCGGCTGGACTGAGGTATGGGGAAGAGGGAGGGGCAGGCGCCCGATGTGCAAGTCACAGGTCTGTTCTGCTCCGCTGCTGCCAAACTTTAAGCAGATCTGACATCGCTTCAGAGGAGGGAGGGACCAGACCTGCAGAAAGGCTTAGGGGGCACATTTCGGTTGTCTGCTGTTGCCTTGCTGCCACTGCGAGAACAAGCAGTGGCAGGGCAACAGCAGGCAGCTGAAATGCGCTCCCTACCTTTGTGCCCTGTTCGGCTGCACCGCTCGCTCAGGGCTAGCTACAATACTGGTAGGAATCTGTGAATGTTCTCTGTGGGGATCATTTTAGAAGCTCTGTTCACAGTGGCATTCCCAGTCCCATAGCCACCCGAAGTGGGTGCCCCCCTCATAGCATGGTGCCCTCCGCTGGGCCTACATGGCGGAGCCAGCATGGCAGATCTACGTAATGGCATGGGTTTCTTGTCACACTGTCTCCACTCTAAGCCTGACAGCTGTTCCCTCCTAGGAAGAAGTCTTGTGATTCATGTGAGCTCTGGATTCGACACCCCCTCATGGCCACACCTGCTGCCCACCCTTGGTACGTCACTGCCTCTTCATGCTTTGGATCTCAGAAAATGGACATAGAGACATCAAAAACACAGAGACATCCCTGGTGCGAGGATGTGGTGTGGGCGTGTCCGGAGCAATCCCAAGAACCTGGATGTTCCCGCCTGATTTCACAAACACGCCTCAGTGTTTATACCTGCTCCAGGCATGAATAGGCATCTGAAAAGTGCTTCTTTGGCTAGGCAAATGTCCAGAGGGCGTTCAGGAGATACACTTCTATCCCCTTTAGTTTACAAGTTGACAGCGAACACTGATGGGGGATGAGGGTGCATGTTTTTGTTTTGCCATGCTGCTGGCCATCCCTGTTTGCAACCTTGCCTGAGACAGATGTCCTCATCCCCAGTTTCCTAACGGGGGCATAGATATGGATGCTGCCATAGGTGTTGAAGTCAAGGGTGTCTGTGATTCTCAAATTAGGCCAAAACATTTTTCTGCACATTCTGCCCTGGGCATCCCAAATTGCACTTGGACACCCTTACTAAAATGCTACTCCACGTGTCAGTAATGCGAGAGAAGATAAGCGGAGAGAGCTGCTTGACAGATACAATTGCATAATTGCTATGTTACTGTGAAAGTTGGACAGTAAAAAAAGATTGACAGGAAGAAAATCACCTTCAAATTATGGTGCTGGTGAAGAATACTGTGTTTACCATGGACTGCCTGAAGAACAAATCCGTCAGTACTAGAGGAGATTAAACTTAATCTTTCTTTAGAAGCTCAGATGACTTTCACTTTCATATTTTGGACACATCATGCAATGACCCTACCCACAGTCTGTGACTAGAGCAGCATTGCAGTGCTCCACCCCCACAGCCTTCCCATTGGCTGGATCCTATCCACAGTCTGTGACTAGACCAGCATTGCAGTGCTCCACCCCCAAAGCCTTCCCATTGGCTGGATCCTACCCACAGTCTGTGACTAGAGCAGCATTGCAGTGCTCCACCCCCACAGCTTTCCCATTGGCTGGATCCTATCCACAGTCTGTGACTAGAGCAGCATTGCAGTGCTCCACCCCCACAGCCTTCCCACTAGCTGGATCCTACCCACAATCTGTGACTAGAGCAGCATTGCAGTGCTCCACCCCCACAGCCTTCCCACTAGCTGGATCCTACCCACAGTCTGTGACTAGAGCAGCATTGCAGTGCTCCACCCCCACAGCCTTCCCATTGGCTGGATTCTACCCACAGTCTGTGACTAGAGCAGCATTGCAGTGCTCCACCCCCACAGCCTTCCCACTAGCTGGATCCTACCCACAGTCTGTGACTAGAGCAGCATTGCAGTGCTTCACCCCCACAGCTTTCCCATTGGCTGGATCCTATCCACAGTCTGTGACTAGAGCAGCATTGCAGTGCTCCACCCCCACAGCCTTCCCACTAGCTGGATCCTACCCACAGTCTGTGACTAGAGCAGCATTGCAGTGCTTCACCCCCACAGCCTTCCCATTGGCTGGATCCTACCCACAGTCTGTGACTAGAGCAGCATTGCAGTGCTCCACCCCCACAGCCTTCCCATTGGCTGGATTCTACCCACAGTCTGTGACTAGAGCAGCATTGCAGTGCTCCACCCCCACAGCCTTCCCACTAGCTGGATCCTACCCACAGTCTGTGACTAGAGCAGCATTGCAGTGCTCCACCCCCACAGCCTTCCCATTGGCTGGATTCTACCCACAGTCTGTGACTAGAGCAGCATTGCAGTGCTCCACCCCCACAGCCTTCCCACTAGCTGGATCCTACCCACAGTCTGTGACTAGAGCAGCATTGCAGTGCTCCACCCCCACAGCCTTCCCACTGGTTGGATCCTACCCACAGTCTGTGACTAGAGCAGCTTTGCAGTGCTCCACCCCCACAGCCGTCCCATTGTCTGGATCCTATCCACAGTCTGTGACTAGAGCAGCATTGCAGTGCTCCACCCCCACAGCCTTCCCACTAGCTGGATCCTACCCACAGTCTGTGACTAGAGCAGCATTGCAGTGCTTCACCCCCACAGCTTTCCCATTGGCTGGATCCTATCCACAGTCTGTGACTAGAGCAGCATTGCAGTGCTCCACCCCCACAGCCTTCCCACTAGCTGGATCCTACCCACAGTCTGTGACTAGAGCAGCATTTCAGTGCTCCATCCCCCACAGCCTTCCCACTGGTTGGATCCTACCCACAGTCTGTGACTAGAGCAGCATTGCAGTGCTCCACCCCCACAGCCTTCCCATTGTCTGGATCCTATCCACAGTCTGTGACTAGAGCAGCATTGCAGTGCTCCACCCCCACAGCCTTCCCACTAGCTGGATCCTACCCACAGTCTGTGACTAGAGCAGCATTGCAGTGCTCCACCCCCACAGCCTTCCCATTGGCTGGATCCTACCCACAGTCTGTGACTAGAGCAGCATTGCAGTGCTCCACCCCCACAGCCTTCCCATTGGCTGGATCCTATCCACAGTCTGTGACTAGAGCAGCATTGCTGTGCTTCACCCCCACAGCCTTCCCATTGGCTGGATCCTACCCACAGTCTGTGACTAGAGCAGCATTGCAGTGCTCCACCCCCACAGCCTTCCCACTAGCTGGATCCTACCCACAGTCTGTGACTAGAGCAGCATTGCAGTGCTACACCCCCACAGCGTTCCCAGTGGCTGGATCCTAACCACAGTCTGTGACTAGAGCAGCATTGTAGTGCTCCACCCCCACAGCCTTCCCACTAGCTGGATCCTACCCACAGTCTGTGACTAGAGCAGCATTGCAGTGCTTCACCCCCACAGCCTTCCCACTAGCTGGATCCTACCCACAGTCTGTGACTAGAGCAGCATTGCAGTGCTTCACCCCCACAGCCTTCCCACTAGCTGGATCCTACCCACAGTCTGTGACTAGAGCAGTATTGCAGTGCTCCACCCCCACAGCCTTCCCACTGGTTGGATCCTACCCACAGTCTGTGACTAGAGCAGCATTGCAGTGCTCCACCCCCACAGCTTTCCCATTGGCTGGATCCTATCCACAGTCTGTGACTAGAGCAGCATTGCAGTGCTTCACCCCCACAGCTTTCCCATTGGCTGGATCCTACCCACAGTCTGTGACTAGAGCAGCATTGCAGTGCTCCACCCCCACAGCCTTCCCATTGGCTGGATCCTACCCACAGTTTCTGTTGCTAGTTCTGCTGGAAGCAGGCAGGGCAGGTTTACTGGGAGGACTGTAGATAGAGGTTTTAAACTCTGAAAAATGTGCAACTATGTTAGCGTTCCTCATAACTTCCAGTCATTAATATAAAAATCAGTAGAATCATAAAAAAGCCAGGCAGTTGTGCTCCTGTGACAGCGCCCTCCTAAACTTTGGACTGTAGATACACTCCTAGCTTGTCAGTTCCTTAATCTTGTCCTGTTGGGTGCCAAGATGCTAGCTGACAGTGCAACCAATAAAAAAGCAGTACAATGCAGTCAATAGCACTCACAGTAGATATAACAGCAAAGAAAATGAACTATATATGTGAATATTTAAAATGTAATATACATCACAGCTAGGGAATTATTCTGTAACCTTGCAGTGGTAGAAATTCAAATTATGGACCCCAAACAGCAATTTTTAAAGGGCTCCTAGAACAGAGGAAGTCTATTTTGGACGATATGGGAGCAGCTGCAAGTGATCCCCCTTCTCCCTTGGGGTCCCCCATTTACACCACAGAATCGTGTGTGTGTGTGTGGTGCATGTGGGGTAGTTGAGGGAGGTGGGGCATTTAGGGATAGGTTCCGTGATGGTGAGGCAGTTACTGTGGGGAGTTTTTAGGGCTGGGCCATTTGCATGAGGGAGGTTTTCTTTAGAGTGGGGCAGTTGAGGGAGGGCACTTTCAGTCAGGGCCATAGCAAGTATGAATCAAGCCCTGTGCGACTTGCACATCGGGCGTGCGCCCCCCGCACCTCCATCTAGCTACTTTCTGGACAGTGGCGGGAGAGAGGAGGCGTGCCCGGTGTGTAAATTGGCACGCTAAGCAGATCTGTCCCTCCCTGCTCTGACGTCGTGTCAGAGGAGGGAGGGAGCAGACCTGGTTAGAGTGCTGCGAGAAGGCTTAAGGGGTGCATTTCAGCTGTCTGCTGTTGCCTGCCGCTGCTGAGAGAAGAAAAAGTGGTGGTGGCAGGCAACGGCAGACAGCTGAAATGTGCCCCTTAAGCCTTTGTGCCCTGTACAAAGATTTGACCCCCTACATTCGGTAATATACACAAATCCAACAGGGCTGTGGTCCCGAAACGTGCGCGTCGTGTATATGCTTGAGGACAACACTGTGCAGCTTTGGAAGCTACGCTTCAACAGGATAAAGCCATTACAGATAAGATTTTGATTAAAAAATAGAATAAAAATAATTAAAAGGGAACAGGCCGTCTGGTGTGGGTGGATATTCGTTTCTCTCTCCTCCGGCAGGTTCCGACAATGATGCTAGTAAATAGGGTTCATGTTGTTAGTAAATAGGGTTCATGTTGTTTGGTGATTTTTTGGATTTGTGCCCTGTACGGCTGCACTGCTCACACAGGGCTAGATATGCTCCTGCTTTTAGTGAGTGGGGCAGTTTGCTGGGTGGTGGGATAGTTGTAGGGGAATATATTTTGGGGCAAGGTAATTATGAGACAGCAGTTTGTAGGGTGGTGGGGCAGATACAGGGGAATTTGGTGAGATGGTCAGCCAGTTGCAGGGGGCAGTTTTGAGAGTGGGACATTTTGCAGGGCGGTAGGCAGTTTTAGGTGCATTTTTTAAGAGTGGGGCAGTTTGTGGGGTGGTAGGGCAGTTGAGAGGGAGTGCATTGTAGATGTGGGGAAGTGTGAGGGTTGGTAGGGTAGTTGTGAGGGGATAGTGTTTGGAGGTGGGGCAATTGTGAGTCAGTAGAATTTGGGCATGGGACAGTTTTTGGGGTGGTGTGGCGGATGCAGGGAGCAATTAGTGAGATGGTGAGACATTTGTGAGAGGGCAGCTTTGGGAGTGGGGCACTTTGAGAGGTGCTGGAGCAGTTGTTGGTCATATTCTTTTAGGAATGGGACAGTTTGTGGAGTGGTAGATTAGTTGTGAGGAGATATCTTTTGGAGATGAGGCATTTTGCAGGTTGGTGGGCCAATTTGTAGGGTGGCATGGCATTTGCGGGAAGTATTTTTTTTTTAGGCGAAGGGGTGGTGTGCAGGTTGTGGAGCAGTTGTGAGGGGGTACATTTTGGGGGGTGGGGTCAGCATGTGGGGTGTTGGGGTAGATGCCGGGACAGTTGCTGAGGTGGTGAGACAGTTGCAAGGTAGTATTTTGTGGCTGAGGTAATTTTCAGAGTACTGAGGCAGTTACGAGGATTTTTTTTAAGAGTAGGGCAGTTTGTGGGTTGTTAGAACAGTTGCAAGAGAGTATTTTTTAGGGTGGGGAAATTAGTAGGGAGATGGGGCAGTTGCAGGGTAGTTTGGGAGTGGTCAGTTTGTGGGTGGTATGGGAGTTGCAGGGAGTAGGATTTGAGGGTGGAGCAGTTTATGGGGCTGTGGGACAGTTGTAAGTGGGTATTTTTTGTGAATGGGGCATTTGCGGGTGTTTGTTAGGGTTGGGGCAGTTCATGTTTTGGTGGGACTGTTGTAGGATTACAGATTTTGGGGGTGAAATAGTTTATAGGGTGGTGAGAGTTGCAGGAGGTTGTTTTTTGTGGTAGGGACAATTTGTGGTGTGGTAGGGCAGTTGTCGGGGTGGGGGGGGTAGTTTTTTGGAGTAGGGCAGTTTGCAAGTGCTGAGGCAGTTGTGTGTTGGTATTTTCTTTGTGGTGGAGACATTTGGTGGGTTGGTAGGACAGTTGCAAGGAAGTATTTTTGGGAGTTGGAGTAATATATGGGGTGGTGAGGCAGTTTTTTAGGGGGACAGGTTAGGCGATTGGGAGAGTAGAGAATAGGGACAGGGAGTTTGAAAGGACCAGTTTCCTAATTGCTGTGTTTCACTGATGTAAGTTTCTATGCTACAGAAGCTGGACCTCCTCCCGTAGAAATGAATTGGGGTATTTTTAGGCAGCTCCAGTCTGAGATGGCCCATTTGTGAACTTAATATGTATTCTTGCTAGTTTTTCTCACAAGCCCAGTTTCATCCCATTCCATTAAATATTTGGAGAATTATTTTGCCCCCAGACAGACAAATGGACATACAGACAAACATTCTTAACCCATTTTATATAATTGTTTTCAGCATCCAGTGGGTTGGAAAGAATAAAAATGGAAAATAAAAATTATTTTCTATGCATATAAACTATAAGCTTTCACACAGGGCTACAGCAAGGACTGGGCGAGCAGTGCGGCCGCACAGGGCGTAGGCACAGAAGGGGCACAGATGTCACCACTGGGCTTTCAGGAAGCCCGACAAGAGCAAATTCCTGCGGGAGAAGGGGGGGGGGGCAGATTTGTGACTTGCACAGGGCGTATTGCTAGCTTGGTACAGTCCTACATACACATGTTACTTTTTCCATTGATGCACAAAATGCAGAACCCACACTGATATAAATGTGTTCAGTGTATGTTGGCATGTGTGTGTGTGCGTGCGTGCTTGGGACAAATAGTCAAGATGTGCAACAGCATTGCACGTTCAACAGCTGAGAAAAAGGCTTTGCTTTTTTGTAATCATTCCATTTCTTTTACAGTGTAACCCTCCATCTCTCTTTCTGCCTGTCTCTGTGCCTCTCTTTGAATCCCATTTTCTATGTTTCCTGTTGTCTGTGTCTCTCACCCATTCTCTCCTGATGTCACCCTGTCTCTCGTAGCTCTTTTGTTGTATGTCTCTCTCTTGCTGTCACTCTCCCCGTCTCTCATTACCCCACTTTGTGCCTCAGGCCTGCCTTCTCTGTGTGCAATGCAAGGTAAGAGTAGGGTAGTAGGGAATGGCTTTGGGGGTCATTGGAAGGCACTCGGAAGCTTTCCTTGACTTTCAACTCCAGCACTGGCTACGTCTGGGCCCTGGGTGCTCTGAGGTCATGTCAGGATTGGCCCGAATCCTGTAAACAAGAATGTTCCAGAGATTCTCCTGCTATGACGACTTGTTTATGTTATTGCTATGGCAAGTTGTTTATTCATTTGATTTCAGTTGTTTTTGTGAAATGGGACAGCCACATGACTGCAGGAGGGGTCTCTGGGGAGCTGAAAGTGGACATTCCATCATCGGCTCATGTGAAATATAGTGTAACCAGTATTACACAAGAGATTTCACCACTACAACCTCCAATTTCTGAAACACATCTGACAGAAAAACACAAAACTTTACAAAAACACCTTCAGTTATCAAAGGAAGTGCACCACGTACCGCTCTGGGAATGCAGGCGAAGTATATTTTAAATACAATCTTGTTCTCCATACTGCCCTTCACAGTAAAACTGAGACACTGCACTGTAGCCTTCCAAACCCCTTTGGGTTTTAATTAGGGCATCGTTTCAAGGTGGCAACATAAGAAATACCCACCAATGTTGTAGCAAATGTCCCATTTTCAGATATTTCTCCTTCAAGCATTTTTGCACCAAGTGCCCTTCTGAGCCACACTGAGTAACAGAAGCTTATGGGTTGTGCTGTGGTATGGTTCACAGATTAGCCCACTAAAAAGCAGGACCAGCCCTAGAGTTGGCTTGAAGTGTTGGCACCCTCAGTAGACCAAGCTTATGTCCCTCCTGGCTGTCAGAATCTATTGTTTAGCTTTGGTAACTTGCTCGTTGCTGCTCACAGAAGCTGCTGCTCTGGGCAACCACCTAGTTTGCCTAGTGGTTGGGCGGGCCCTGCTAGTAAGGCATTCCATTCCCTGTAGTTCACTCCCTGGCAGTAACCTACTTAGGTAGTAATTGTTAACATTTCATAGTGAAGGTCTTATGGAGACCTTTTTTTGAGAGGTTCTTGGTGGTACTGAGTACCAGCACCTTTTTCATGACCTGCTAAAACTGACCCACCAATTAACAAAGAAACCCTTGTGCATATGAATGCTGGCACCTTTATTAATAGGAAAACATGCACTGGTCTTATGATGGGTGTCTTCATGTCAGGCCCTTTTCCATAGTTGTACCACAGCTATGGAGCAGTCTACTGCAATCCATCATGAGACAAACCTACTGGCCGAAACCTTTCTGTTTCCTGATAATTAATGGTTTTAGATGGTTTGAAGACTGAATTCTTAACTCTGCTTTTATTTCAGTTTAGCAGTTGCTTGTAGTTTATGTTTACACCGTAAGTCATTATTGTTTATCATGGTATACTACTTCAGACTGACACTGTTTGGGGAAATTTATAAATACAATAAAAAACATTTTCATGAATGTATTTTAAATCTGATAAGAAGATAAGATATGACATACTGGGTCAGACCAAGGGTCCATCAAGCCCATATCCTGTTTCCAACAGTGGCCAATCCATGTCACAAGGACCTGTCAGGCTCCCAAGAGGTAGACAGATTCTATGTTGCTTATCCCATGGGTAAGCAATGGATTTCCCAGATCCTCTTTAATAATGGTTGGAACTTGTCCAAACCTCTTTTAAATCCAGCTACACTAATAGCTTTCACTACATCATCTGGTAACAAATTCCAGAGTTTGATTATGCATTGAATGAAAAAATATTTTCTCTGGTTTGTCTTAAATGTGCTATATTGTAGCTTCTTTGTGTGTCCCATAGTCTTTCTGCTTTTTAAAGGAGTAAACAACCGATCTATGTTTACCTGTTTCACTCCACTAGTTATTTTCATGGCGTGTCTCCTTGGTTTAGAATTATTTGACACATTCCCCATTGGCATGATTTTATCATCTTCTATCATCCATTCTCTCACATGTCTGCAGATCACTTTCTGTTTGGGAAGCAAATCAAAAGTTCTGGTTGCAATCGATTCCTGAGCAACAGTACTGCCAGGCACAGCAAGTCGGTCTGAAGATCTCAGTTT